>CAXAJV010000021.1:7500000-8750000 GCA_963969225.1 Xylocopa violacea | reverse complement strand
TTGATCACACAAAACTCCCAGGATTAAATCCTTGCGCCGATCAAGATTTGCATTTCTGAGAAACGCTAATTAAGGGTTTCGAATTTTAACACTTATCGTGCGACTCGATATGTTTATGGCGATCTTTCGGTAACCGTAGAAATCTCCATATTTGACGCAAAAAACAGATTATATTAAATATTATCGGACAGTCGGTACCGTCGACTTCCATCCACGAAATAACCCCTTTAACGACTACCGAAACAAATCTCCCCCGAGCGCGTAAAATCCAAGAATTTTCATTCCCCGAACACGCGCGTCCCATAAACATAACCTAGACCAGGCGCCAGGCTTCCCCTATCCGCCATTAAAGCGGTAACGCTCGACTTAAACACGAATTTCCCCTCGATCCGGCCGGAATTAGCCAAACCCTTATCTACCTGGTCTCCAATTAATGAAACAATGAACCTAATGCCCTTTCCGTGTAAACGATAACGCGGACACGTACGCGTGAATCGGGAAGTACGTAAAAAGGGGGGAAAGAAAGCGAAACCGAAATGGAAACCCAGGTTTTTGTCCGCTCCGCCCATAAAATTGTCTTTCACACGATTCCACCGGGAAAAAGTCGGTGATTTACGCGTGGGCGTTCACGCGTTGGCCGTTTTCTACGCGCGAGGCCCTCCTAGGGTCCTCCTAGGGTCCTCCTAGGGTCCCCGGAAACACACCCGTAAGTACTCGAAGGGGTTGATCACGGACGGTTCGTCGCTGGAGGACAAGGCGTATTTCCTCGCTGGACAAATTGAATGAAATCGGTTGAACCTGTTCCTTGACGGGTGCCCCGGGGACCACCCGTAATTATCGTGACGTAGGTCGGGGATTTGGTGGCGTCCGGCAAGGTAGTAATTTGAAGGTCGGGGCCGACACTCTCCCGGTTCTTCTCGACGGGTATTTATTAACCGACCGGGTTGGGATTAATTTTTTAAAAGGGATCTGGTTGCGGTTTTGAAAGGGAACTGGGTACGCGCGAGCGTTTTCAGGAACGTCTCGAGGGGCTGCGGTTTGATGTGATTTGTTGAGAAGTGGGTGGAGAACTGTTGCCTCTTCTCTTTTGTTCTTTTCATCCCTGGGGCGATTTGTGTGGTAATAAATGGCAAATTCCTTGCGTCGAAGGTACGCAATTGTTGAAACTAAATACGATCGAGTTAAAAGATAGGAAAAAACCACAGCGGAAGATACAAAATGCTACAAGAGACTACGTAAAGAAGGGGAAAAGCGAGGAAAAAGAAGGAGATAAAACGTGTTAGGCTTGATTTATCAAGAATGCTATAAAAGAGGCGAGAACAAGATTAAAAAATAGCGTAAAAAGAGCGATAAACACGTCGTTAACCGGAGGAAAACGTGTTCGACTGGCTACTTGTTTTCTGCGCGGCGCCGCCCCCGCTTCTTCACGGGATCGCCGATCTCCAGCCGCGTTCTGGCCATCGGCCAGGGAACCGAGTAACGCATTGACCGAGCGCGACGAACGGCGCCGTTTGTGCCAAATTGAAATACGGCCATGAGAAAGACAGTTTCACGCGCGTGCTCCGCGAACGGGAACAACGCTTAACTTCGCCACGAGGACGACCGTGCGCGTCGTAAATTTTTATAGACAAGAGGCGTGCCGATCGATCGTACATCACCCGCTCGACCCACCGTGTATGGCGTCGACGCGCTTTCCAACGAAAGTTCCTTAGGAATTTTCTGTTCCTCTGTGGGGGTGGCCGGATTTATGGGGTGCTAATTAATGTTAATAAATTTCTGTCTCGTTGAGATAACGCGTGTCGTTGGTCCGTGAATCATCAGGGTGGTTCTTCAGGACGTTCCACATTGAATATGTATGGATTCTAGATATGTACAATCTGTTCGGATTGTTAATTGAATGGAACTTGAGCTTACTTAATTTTCTATCAAGAAATTTTCTATCACCGCCGTTGCTGTACGGATTCATTGCAAAACAGTTGCGAAATATTGCAAAACAGAAACCTACGGTGGCTACAAAACTATTGGCACGTGCCCATATTTTCGATCAGCTTCTATATTTTATTACCACGGTATTAAATATTTATAGTAGTAAATATATTGGATGCGGCAATATCTTTCATGGCCGCTATATAAAACAAATCAGCCACAATTGCCTAATTAAACGTAACCCTTTCGATACTCCTTCCTACCACCTTTGCCTTCGATTTCTGACCCCATTATGCGAACGAATCCCAGCGAAATCACCATAAAGTCGATAACCCCTCGAGCCCGTCCCGCGTAGATTTATTTTTTCGTCGCCATCGCTAACGATCCCTTTGAGGGTCCGCCTAGCGGATTGTTTTCTTTCGAGCGCCCTAACGATGCACCAAGGTGCACCAGCCAGACCTAAGAAAACACATCGAGACTGGTAGGAGGAGAAAAGAAAAAAAATTATGAATCCACAGGCGACGATTAATATTCTCGGTGTCATCCAAGGATGGAAAGAACACGCTTCTACCATCGATTCTTCGGGGGGGTGGAATTTCCTCTGGGTCTCAGTCACCTGTTTCAACCCCTGTTCGATGGATAGAGGAACACGTGTACGCTGTATGTCTGGTTTTCTTTTCTTTTCTTTGCGTTTCGTGCTGCGAGCTTCCGTTGGTGAGAAAATCCCTGGAGTTTTGGGGTTCGAGGGAGAAGATGGGAGGGTTGGTTACGAGGGAGTCGAGTTTCGGAATTTTTGCAGGCGTACGAGGTTCATTGGAGTCGATGGCGAAAATCTGGCGACCAGATTTGGTCGAAGTAGGAAGAAACAGGGGAGGAAGTGGTTGTACGTGCCTGGTTGATCGTAGAAGTATAAACAAGAATACGTGCGTTACAAACATTCTATAAAATACTCTTCACGAAAACCTGTGTGCGTTGCGAATTTAAAGGATTCGCGAAAAAGAAGAGTGCCTCTTTAAGCGCCCTAAAAAAGTGAGCTAAAAACTTGCTCGAATCCTCGCGAAACCGCCCGTCAAATTAAGAAGATTTACCGAAAGAAGACATTTTATACTTTCAAACCCATAATTGAAACTAAGAGGGTAAAGAAAAAAAGCTTTCCAGGCAGAAACCTCCGTCCGCGCTAAAGAGATTCAGCAGAAGGCAGATCCCCGTTTAAGGGCGCGTCGTAGGACGCAATAAAGGGTTCTTTATACTTCCTCGAGGGGCAACACATCTCGCGGACGATAGGATAATATGACAGGGCCAGAGTCACGGTCATCCCTTGAGGAATTCAAATTTACAGGCAGCCAGATCCTAAGAGGACCACCCGAGGGGTTCGCTTAGCATAAATTTCGGGGATGGGCCGGGCCCTTTACTCCCCATCGTCTTCTTTCTTTTCCTCGAGATTCGTCGAAGGAAATCGGCTGATTTACGCATGCAACGACATCAAAGCCGACGCGCCGTACGGGGCCCGTGAAAATATCTATTCCTCCCTTGCGTAATAATTAATGGTGACGGTCGTTTATCACGCCACTGGAGGGGGTTCGATTCCTCGCGAGCCCGCGGACAAATTGAAACCGTTCCGTCATTCCCGCTTTTCGATCCAGAGAAAACAGGGAGGAACGTGTGAAACCAGTTTCTTTTTGGAGTCTTTCATGCATTTTGTTAGTTTTTGAAAGCGCTTGAGTGGGAACAGGTGCAGAAGGGTTGCAACGAAGAGTCAGGTGTCTACGAAAACCTAAATTTTTCAAATTCTCGAATTCTGAAATTTCTACTTAACTAAACGCCAATGCAAGATCCTCCTCGCGATTTCGAAGCTTTCAACCGAAGCACAACGAACTCGACGACTAGGATTTCAGTATCGCTCGCCATCTTGTCGGCGAACCAAAGGTTCTCGGTTTTAGAACGCGCGTGGGTGGTGAATCGCGAAACGCAACTTACTCTTGATCGTTAAGGGTTCGCGAAACGACGCCACGAAAGCGTGGACCATCGACGTCAGCTCGTTAATCAGCCTTGAATCGTCGTAAACACGACGGCGATGATTTTCTGCCAGCTGGTAAAAAGACAACCGCGACTCTCGACGCGTCACGTACGCGCGATTCAAAATCGACGTCGGAACGATCGCGTGAACGGACAGTCAGGGTGATGGTTTTAATCTTATCAGATAGAGGAGACGAGCTCGTCGAGCTCGACAGGATCGCATACATTATCTTATTTACCGTGCAGCTCGGGAGAATTGAACGCTCGATAAAGCGTGAACGCATAAATAAGCGGCCGAAATATTCTGTTTCCGTGACGGCATTATCAACCGGTCGAGGGGCCATGGTGAGACGGAATTTTCATTTCCGGGCCTGGGTTTATTCATCGACGAACCCGAATTTTGTTCTCGATTTAACGCTACTGCGCGCACGGCGGTAATTTACGTATGTAAATTGTGAATTGAGTTGTAAATACAAGTTCCTTTTTTTGGGTTCAGTAAGTTTAAATTTTTCAGTGATCGCCATACCAACGATCACGAATCGATTTTCGAAATAAATATATGACTCGTTTCTAAATTTGTACAGTAATTGCGAAAGAACATATTTGAAAATCCTTAGTTTTGACGAATTTGAAAGTTCGAGTATTAAATAAGGAATTAGCAAAAAGAGTTAGGTGTAATTTGAAGCGATGAGATAGAAGGTGGTGGATACGTTGGTGTAATGAAAGTAATCGAGTGAGAACATTGGAAAATTGGATTGCCTACGTGTTCCTCTTCCTTGCCGTCTATTTAAAATAATGGAGCGTGTCGATTGCTGGGTATTAAGCTTTCACGATGCACTTCTGGGAGATTAGAAATGATAGAATTACTCTACATTTACCATAAACCGTGTAATACCTCTTCAAATTACAGAGCACAAAAAATTCAAACCCTTAAATCTCCAGGATGTTCCACTGCTTTATATTTATCTCTCCAAATTACTTGAAATGCAACAGGAACAAGATCCTTTCCTATTCTCTATTAAACATACCTGTCTCCACCTACACGAAACACAAAACAACCTTGCACCTGCCACGTAAATCTCAGGATACCCACACCGGGGGCGAAAACAATAGGACATAAAGCTTGTTCTCATCAGCAAAATTTTTCGACTCAATTCCGTACAGTTTCTAAATTTATCGTTCGTTAAGGAAAAAAAGGAAACGCACACGCGAACGTACAGTTTCCTAACCAACCGGGAACTACCTTGCACCTGCCACGTAAATCTCGAAACGCGCACCGGGAACCGTGAGACAATAGGACATAGAACTTTATTACACGGTGCCACGCAGGAGTTTCGCGTCGCTGTTCGTCGCGCGCGATTCGCGACGCGTAAATGTAAATACTCGTTCCACGGACAGTTAAACGGGTCCCCGGTAGGGACATTCTCTACGAACTCTGTATAGATGTAATGCGCCTTTTCGTCTAACGAGCCACGGACGAGGCGAGCGAATCTGTTTTCGAAATTTACCGCTCGGAAATGGTGGTTTATGCGTTTCCGGGCGTCGTTAATGCGATATTTACGGGGCCGCCCCTCGGATGACTGGTCTTATAATAAGCCTCGCCAGCGTGGGGGATGATTTTTGATACCGGAGGCGGTGCTCGAATAATTTCCAATCAGCTTCGGGTTGGTCGTTTGCTCGTTAACGTTTGGAAATAACCGAGTACTTGTCGACGCTGTTTTACGTCCACCGTTAGATCATAATTAAACTAATATACCTAATTAAGGTGGAAATGTAATTGTGGAGTGGTTTATTCGGTGGTTAAAACTGTTTGCTCAACGATGGTGTATTTGTTAGGACAGCATGTTGGTTTATCATTGTGCTTCACGCGCACCCTCTAATTGTTACACTTAGCGAGGTTATATTTATTATCGAAATTAGAATTCCATTCAGATTTCTGGCTCTGGGTCCTCGGATTCAGATTTTTAACGCAATTCGAATATTTTAGAAAAATTCCAAAATACTCTTATTTAAACGGATCACAAATACGTACAAGCTCTTGATATTCGACCGCCCAACTATACCCCTGACACCCCATAATTAATCACACGCGCCTAATATCCCCATTAACTCCGAAACGAGTTCCATTCTCACCATTTCCATAACACGAACCGAACCACCCCATTATACATATACGAACATTGCTTTAAAGAATAAAAAAAAAACCAGGTATCCCTACACGTCCGCGAAATCGTTCGAAAACGATCGACAAAAGCAGCGTGCCGGCCAGCCCCGGGTCCTTTATAAATAGAGGCGTTTAAAAGTAACCATGAGACCGGTTTACAAGGGGTTCCCATAAAGTAACATCGCGGAATCCTGTTCCTTTTTTCGCGATGTCGGTGCGTGTGGCGAATCGTCATAAATCCGATCGAAAACCGAAGGGGACGGTTTATGGACCGCGTTATCGGATGTCGCTCTACGTCGAGCTACCATCATAAACTATAATAGGCCATCCTGCGCTAGCTGAGCCGGTCTCTAATAGGAAAGGAACACATGGCCGTCGCAGAGCTGAATTTCGAGCACCAGAACACGGCTCGATGCGTGCATCCTTGCACTCGGTTCTATAGATCAACCGTAGCTGCAACCTACGTACCACAACCACCTAGGTCTCTCCTCTCGAAACACTCCTCGCGGGGTCTGTTCCTCGAGTTTTAGATTAGGCTCGAGGGTGCGCGCGATAGCTCGATTTTAAGGGGACACGAGTTTTGGAATATTTGATTTTTATCGCCTAAAAAGGGTTGTTTGCGTCTGGACAGTGTTTACGTCTTAATGGAAGCGGGCCACTTTTTAATTTTAAGGGATGTCATGGAATATTTTATTAATTAAGACAAGTGACAATTTGAAGCGGTTAATTAATGGAATTATCACATATTTCCTCCTGTTCTGTTACAGACAGTCACTCATGCCGCGCCACTAGCTAAACCGTGCCTGTCGTCGAAGAAGTCGGGATGGCGATCGCGAAATATCTCATCGTTGGGATACTCCTGATGCTGGAGATCGATCGGACAATCCAAGGACAGCTGGTCCGACTAGGTAAGCACGCGCAATCGCGTCAGCTCGTGCACGATTCGACCGTGTAACATGGCACGAGCCGATTTTCCCGAACAACTTAATCGTTACCGACTTTATCGCGATTCACGATACGTTTTAATTAGTATTGAGTAATTTGAATAACGATCGAGGAAAATTACGTTAACATCCTTATTGGAGTGAATAACAGTAGAACAATTTATGGTTGCCTATTAAGGAACCGTAATTTATTTCGAAATTAATAATATTCCTAATCGTTTTTTTAATAGATTTTAATACGTGGACAAAAATGATAATTTAATCGCCGATCGTTTGAAAACAGCGGAGAACGTTCCAGCGTGTAAAACGACGTAGAAAACTCGTTAAAAAGTCGAAAGAATTTAAACGAAGGATAAGAAGAGGAATCCTGAGGAGAAACTATGTACACACTTAAATCGGCAGCCTCTAAAGTAGTACAAATGGGAAGCAGGCAGTTTGCGTAGTCCAACAACCTCGGAAGCCTCGGAGCGTCTATTTCAGTGGCCGCCATAAACGAAAGAAAGTCGTTCGCGGCACGAAGTGAAAAATCGTTAGAATCGCGGGGATAGCGATCGTCGTCGCGATTCCGCGGAGGATGAAAGCGGGAAACGCTAAAAATACGCGTGGAACCGTGACGGTGGAACCCTTTTCGGTGGCGATGCGATTAAGTATAGCGACCGTGCGTCTACTTTCGTCTACCAACCCCCTGACGCTTCCATGTCTCTTCGCGGCTCGCGAAATTTTTCAACCTTCTCGATTCCTCCCCTCCTCTCTTGGCGACGGTAAAAATCTTGCACGAAGGAAAAGAAAAAAATTAGCGGAAAGGGGAGAGACGTTGGAATCGAGCAGAGTATAGATTTGTTAGGGAAAGCTGCGCGATATTTTCGTACAAGCGAAAAAGAGGGAACCGTAACGGGGTGAAAAAGAAACGCGAGGGTGGAATGGACTGCGCGAAGGGGGGAGGGCGCGAGGGAAAAGTGGCTGAGAGAAGTCGAAGGAAGAAGGGAGAGAGGGATGGTGGAGTTGGAAAAAATTCGGGGATAATAAAAGATGACGGGTCCGGATCGTAAGAAAGTCTATCGTACAGCCTCACCCCGCGTGGGTATTTTTAATTTCGCTCACTTCGACAGGAGGAAACATTTTTTTTCGCCCTTTGATGACGAAAGAAAATATCCGCGAAACGTCGCGAGATCTTTACTGATTTATACGAAATACGATGTTCCTCGCTGACTCTCGAAGTGTTTATGGGGGATTCAAATGGTCATTAGGTGCTTTAAATCTGAAATTCTTCTTTAACGGAGATATTTACGAGAATCGAATTATGAAAGGAGGGAATGGCGATAATAATATTACGGTATTTACGATCGGACGGTCAGCGATAAGATACGTCAGGTTTCCGCTTCAAAGGTACGCGAAACGTGCCTCTACCTTATTATTATCCCCGATAAAGCTTTCAAGTTTAACTGAATTACGAATTCAGCAATTTTGTATGCAAAGAAAACACGTGGATTTTAATTTTTACCAAAGAAAATGGAGATACTCTTCCAACAAAGACTCCGGAGGCATCTCAGTTCCTTTAAATACTCGAGGAAAGACCAGTGAAAGCATAGAAAACACTCGTCATTCCAACATTTCTTTCAACGGACTCCTCTTCATCTGCTCGTTCCTCCATCATCGAGCTTTTTCCGATGGCCTGAACGCGACGAAAGACAACAGGGTCTCGTACGAGGTACGTGGCGGAATTTCGAGAAATCGACACGTCCAGACCGAACCCACGAGTGGCCCTTTGTTCGTTACACCTTCGTTCTTGGACTTTTTCCAGTCACGTAATTTCACGTCCAAGCCAAGAATCAGCGTTACAATTTAATTGATCGCTCTATGCCACCATGCTTGCTGCGATACCTCACTCTGTGCCCAGAAATTTCTATAGGATATCCAGCAACTGTATGTGCCCTAGAAATATTCTCTAAATCGCGTTTGAAGTGTTGAAAGAGGTGTTGGAGGGTGGTTAATAGAATAATTCGAAGGTTCTAAGGTTTCCTAAGACCAGACGAGTCTGTGACGCTTAGACAGACGATTCATGAGCGAATCGAGTATTTTTAAAACGTGTACAAAGGGGCCGGAGGGTAGACAGAAATAAAAGAGGGAGGCGCTTCAGGGAGGCCCGGTGAGAATTTCCATTTACGATCGTCAGGCATGAATGATGATTCCGCGGGTGTCGGATACACTTTGTTTGTGAGAAATTAAGATATTCTTCGACATTTTTTTCACAGCTAATTACTGCTCGTAATAATTAAGATTCTTTCCAAATCACGAAGCCATTTGCTTAAGAAACATCACGGTATCTCCCGAGCAACGCATTTAAAATTCATCAAAAACCCATAACCCCGTCCTTAGAATATAAAATTGCTTCCAGATTGAAATTCTTTCACGAATTATTAATCAGAAACGAGCTACCAAAGGAAAAAATAGCATTTCGTATTTTCGACTTCGTTTTTCGTGCCACCACGCACAGATTTGACTGCTCGGGCCCGAAATTTTCAGCATCGACCAACTCAAAACTTGATTTCGTCGGCCCACGCCTTCGTTACCGAGTTCTCATTAGGGTTTCCACGCAACAATGGAAACGCCAGGTTCCAGGAAGCCGGTCGAAGTCGAATTTCAGTGGCCGACGCGGCGGAAAACGCGGCAGACATCTGGTGAACAGATCCCGATGGGCACGCCGCGTTCTATCGAACGCTTTCTCTAAACGGTATTTTGCTGGAACCCGGTCGTCTCCTTGGAATTTCCGGCAATTGCGCGCGTGCAACCGCCAACTACCTGCGAGAGGCAGCATTTTATTACAATCCCCAAACGGGGGAAAAGTTTCCTTGCAACGTCCGCCTCGTCGTCTCATTAAGAAATTCTACCGAGTCTCTAAATTGTTTTACCTCAGAATGTTGCTCGAATATCATTTCCTCCGTTTATGGGACTTTAATCAATTCAACTCTGTGTAACGCCCTCGCGTTATTCGAATATTGCATACTTGCATTAAGCCGATACGTTTTGGTTCTTTCACTTTAATTGAATTACGAAAGATGCAGGAAGAACGACGGGAAACAAGCTTGTAGCTTTAATAATTACATTGCGAATCAATTGCGGATGATCGCGCGCATTTACGTTTTACGCAAAAATGATAGGTGCAATTAGAACTGGACGAAGCAGTTTTCAGCTCTCAAGGCAACCAAGTCCGCCATGGAACTACCCTGAAACCTGGCGACGTCAGGAATCAGCCCCATGGAAGAGCCCCATGGGCCTCAACACGATAATGGCCAGAACGAACGTCATAACACGGATAGCTAATGAAAACGGTCGAAACCAGGACGCGACCGGTGAATTTACTTTCCGGCAAGTGAATTTATTGATAACGGACCGAAACGCGAGCCCGTCTCGCAACGATCCTTATACATACGTGTGTGCATATACGTACACGTATATGTATTATTATGATTGAGCTCAATTGTCCAATTGGCCGGTCATTGAATGCCATATGCGCGGCCCAGGCTCTGCCCGTTATTAGCGGCCCGTCAACGGGATAATATTCTCAACCTGGACCGTCGGCCGCGTTTCCACGGAGCTCCTCGGCTGACTGATCGCAGCCAACGAAAACGAGAACCACTGCCAATCCTTTGTCTATTAAATGTATTCAACAGGGTAATAGCGGCTGGCATTACCAATTGGACAATGAAAGAGATGGCTGCGGAGCGCGATTTCTGATGGGGGATCCACTGAACGCCACTGGAGGATTCTTTTTAGGCAGGAGACCGAACGGTCCTTCTAGTTTTGTACCCGGTCAGTTTTCGTGGTTTAGAGTAGGTCGTGAATTGTTGTAGTCTAGTTTACTTTTTTTCTCGTGGCGAGGCGGTGTTGATTCGAAGGGAATTTTAAAGGCCATTCGAGTGGTCGTGGAAGGGGTTGGAAATAGTAGAAGGGAGAATCTAAGTAGGGGTTAATACCTAAACATTGTTACTTGAACCAGACCATATTGGAATATCAATTACAGTGATGAATAAAATAAAGTTTGAAGAGTATGGTGGAACTCCAAGTCGCGTGTCGTTGCGAAGGGTTAAATTTAAAATTCCTCCGCGTAAAAAAAGTAACCAGGTTCATTAGATGTAGTCCTTATATAGAATCGATCACACTGCACGTACGTGCATGCCCATAAACTCGTCTTAACCAAGGAGCAGGCATGCACGACTCGTGCCTCGAGGAGCAAGCAAGAGCACACCCTCCAGAGGGAGCATACTTGACCTCGGCCAAACCCCCGGCAGCTTAATTACGATTGTCTGGCATCGAAAGCTGGGGCTGCGTACGCTCATTAAGATAGCAGCCGGTCTTGAGCAGTGTCCCTTAATCTCTCGAAAGGGATCATCCTTTTTAAGGTATAATTATGCAGGGCGGAGGATACGCTTTAGGCTGCTCGTTTTGTATATACCTGACCAACCGTGCACTTGAATCCACCCGCCGTCAAACCGTTCAACGTTTCTATCTGTCAGACCTCTTGTCCGCCTTTTTTATTCTCCGTTCCCTTTTTCTCTTCTCTTTCTTCTCTTCTCCTCCTTCTTCTTCTCTCTGCTTTTTTTTTCAACTCGTGGCGTTGTTTTATATTAAACAGAACGATGTGGGCTCGAGGCAAAGCTGGAATCTTAATTAGAACGTCCAGGACGTCTGGAAACGGGACACACACGAGCTACCGCCTTCTAGCCGTTCACTTGCTTCCTAAATAGATGCACCCAGACCAGTCCCTCTCTTGGGAACCCTCTACTAGCTGGCTCGATCCAACCAGATCACGTGACACAAGGGTTGAGCATAACGGGACACCTGTTGCATTATGCCGGACTGATCTCTCTTTCTTTCCGCTTTTTTAACCCTTTTTTCGTCAGGATGACAGGCTCGTCGATGCCTCGAGTCGGAGACTCGAGGATGAATGGTTAGCAGAGGGTTGAGTCGATTGGCTCGGATCATCGAGCATAATACGTGGATCACAAAAATTTGAATAAATAGAATCTTGGGAATCGACGTAACGAGTGGTTGCAAATTAGGTCAAATGATTGAACACGAAGTGTATACATTTTTTACGAGGTTCTCCAAAGTCTTAAGTATTGCAAAAAATGTGCAAAGATCGTTTTACTTGGTGAAAATAGAGGTCTTTAAAAAGTTTAATCCATACTTTGAAACAAATAATATAAGATAACGAGGTGAATGTGTCTACTCTGTCAGGAATTATTTATGATCCATTACGGATCTCGCGTAATTCGCGCTGAAAGTCGATGTAAAACTCCCTGGATTACTTAAACGAGAACAATGACTTGGCAAGCGCGTTTAATTCATTAGGATTTTAATATCACAAATGATCCAGCGGCGAAGCGCAGAAAATGATTTCGTAATACCGCTAAACCGAGTTAATCTTGTTCGATGAAGACAGGCGTACAGGCAACAGGATTTCTACGATCAATTTCCCGTCGTCTGGAATCGATACGATCCCTATAATCCACTTGACGCATCAATTAATCCTCGCGCTTAAACTTAATCCCGACTTATGTTTCATCGTGTCGAAATTTACATAGAAAATTATTTCGTCGATAATACAACTGATCTTGGATGGCAAACAGACCCTATCGCTTGTTTCAATCTCCTGCAATCGTCTTAACTCTTTCGAAACAATTCTAATCAATATTATTTCAGGCATTGCTCCAAAATTAAATACACTTTTTTGCCAATGTCATATTTTTGCAAAATTCAATTTGCGAACAGTCTTATATTCCATGCCTCTCACGGGAAGCACAAACTTAATCAACTTCACGAATTCGCAACGAGCACGAACCGCGTAACGTATCGCTTTACCACCACCGAGTCTGCTTAACAGATCAATTAACATTCGGCCCGGCTGAGCACGAAGTCTCTCTCAATTCTCAATGCATCTGGGGCTGGTGTCGAAACCGAGAAAATGATTTCGTCACACCGGCGTGTAACAGGCGTGAAACACAGACGACGATCTATCCGGTGGTTCCGCGAGGTGAAAAAAGAAAAGGCGGGGAGCGAACGAAAGGGTTCGAGAAAGGGTATCGTGTTCCCCGCTTTGTAGAATTAATACCGTACGCTCGATCCGGTTGGTACATCGGCTAGTTGAACGCGAAAAAGAGCCCCGGCTATGGGTCAGATCCCCGGATTAAGCCGATCCAGATACGATCTAACCGCGTGGGATCACGGTAATCCGAGACTGTACGAAGCCATCGAATTCTCTGTTACTCCCATCTTGTACATGGTTTTTGTTCATGGAACCGAGGTGAAAAATAGGACGAGTTGGGACGAATTAATCTGGCCACTCGAGCCTTGCACGAGCCTTAGAGGGGATTGGAATTTATCCCCTTCTAGATTCGGGTGGGTGAGGGGTTGAAAACGGAGATACTATCGTAAGACATGAATTTGCCAGCAGACATTAGATGTTTCGGTATTGTTTTCGTTTTGCAATGATGTTTTGTAAGAAAAGGAAGAAAAAACTGGGATTTCGATTTCGTATTCGTTTAAAAATTCATGTATGCGCGTACACGTGTGATACAAATTCGCTGGATGATCGAACAGCGAACAGTGTCTCCTCACCCACCCCACAAATCCCATCCCCCTGACGCTAACGATCCCCATTGCGTCGAGTAATCTAAATTTATTTCCGTTCACCGGTTCCAATAAGTCCACTCCCCCGACAAGCTGCTATCTACCGTCCTAAGCAACCTAATTACCCCACGGTCAACGGGCCAAACATAAATCTCAGCGATTCAATCCTCCGGTATCCTCGATACCGACGACCAAGCACTCCCGTAAAGCAATTTAACCGCGCGCGCTGACTTCCAGAGAACGAGGAGCCCGAGATAAGCGGAAAGCAGCTTCTGCCTGGAAGGTGCTAAAGGGTCGCGCAATTAAAGGGGCATAAATCACTCGGCTGTCCTCTAGCCGGCCCTACGATAGTTGCGCCTCGTTATAGCGCCACTGCTCTGGCTATTTTCGGAACAAATCGACTTGAACCCACGTACGTTTCCTTTTCATGCTTTTACTTGCACCTCCCGTTCTTTTCCACCTTTTTTTCCCCGTAGATTTTAGTGAGTCACACACGAAGGTATGCCCGTTGCATTATCTGGTAATTTATTGTACTTCGAAATAATGAGATAGATTTATGGTATTCGTGATTCATGTCCGTGAGAGTGCCGGACTGTGGAATACTCTTCCTGAAAGGAGCTCGAAGTAGGTGAACGTTTAGTTGATTGTTCCTCGTTACGGTGTTAATTTAATTTATGGACGTAATGAGACGCGGAGATTTATTTCTATCCAATTTATGTCTGCGGCAATATTTCGTGTAACGGATCGTAAAGTATTGTAAAAAACGAACCGTACAAAACTTCCCAAGAACCACGGGATTGGAAGCTCGTCTACTTCGTCCAAACTCTCCCCCTTGCACAGTCAAAAGTAACGAAACGCGGTACGTAGAAACGGGAAACGTAACGAACGAAATCGATTCGTTGCCCGTGGCTTGTTGACGTATCCACCAGATGAAAGAGCCAGGATCGTAACGCGGAGAAGTTCACGAATATTTTTGGAATGCTGTTTACGCGGTCGGATACGCGTTTCGTGGCCGCTCGTGTCTCCGAACGCGATCTCGAAGTGGCTGCTTTCTCTAAATAGGTTTTTCCACGCGATCCCGATTCAGGCGAACAGATACAGACGGAGAGAGGAGAAAAAGGAGAGAACAAACGAGCCCTCCTTGTTTGGCCGCGCGACGAAACCATCGATTCGCGTCACGGCTGTCGATGGCTGTTAATCATCGATTTATCGATGAACAGGTGCATCTCGTCGCGATGCGAGCACGGATAAAACGAAAAGATGGAAGAACAGAGCAGTGCCGGATATGGCAGAACCGTTTCTACGAGGAAACGATACTTTAGAATTCACTCCATTCGCGGGCAAAAGGAGCGCTGCTCTCGAGGGACATTTACGCAGCTTCCGCTGACGCCCTGACTGTATTTGGAGCTGAGAAACTGAGCAGTCGAGGTCTTTTGTCTTTTTTTTTTTTCGATCCTTCGATAATTGTTAACTATTTTTTCCGACGAAGCATTTCGATAAATAACTGCACGAACGATTGAAGCTGCAGAAAGAAACTGGTTTTACGACATTGATAAATTGTGGGAAGGAAAATAAAATGGCGTGCGTGACTGAGTTTTAAAAAGATAAGCTAGAGCTAATTATTGAGAACTGGAAGTTCTCTAATCAACCGAAGAAGAAGCATTTCTGATCGATTCTTCGTTAAGGACGGGACGCGTTAATTAACTACGAATTCGAACTGGCTGGTATGATGGAAAATCGGTTGTAAGCGCGAGGAAGGGTAGCCCGCTTCAGAAATAGACGCGTGTCTGGTAAACGCGCACAGATTTTGTTTCCACGTTGCTGTTGCATGTTAGCTCACGTGCACGCGCGTTTCCGCCAGCGTGGTGCCTCGGTTTCACGGTGTATTTGAAGAGATTAACGCGGCAAACTCGGCCAGGCTCTAGCCCCTGGATTAAAGTCGACTGTTCGTCACGGCGCGTCGACGGAAACGGAGCCGCTCGTCGGTTTCCGTTACGCTCAAAAACAGTGGATGGAACCGCGGTTTGGTCACGGATCGCGCCTCCAAATTTTTCGGGATCGTTAACTATTTTAAGGAGTGCAAAAATTACCGAAACAAAAGGAAGAAATATTTCAGATTCCGTTACTTTAAAAAACTTCCTACTCGTTGGAAACACTGTTTCTCTCTGGTCGCTCGTTCGTTATTAACTACAACTTAAGAAAAAGACATTATCCAGTAGATAATGCAATAATGTATGGATTGTTTTATATGGAAGCTAATGCACAACCATCGTCCCGTTTTTTGCACGCACATAATTAATGTAGAACCGTCGATGGCGTCGACTCACCTCAGAACTGGATCTAGTAGATCAGGTCGTGCAAGGGACCGGGCGCGAGTAGATTGAGACGGTCCTCCTTGGATTAAGATAGATCCACGTTTCCACGTTCCGCGCCTCTCTATCTGAAACATTTGCGCAGCAGTCGTGAAATCTGCCCGGCGCTGAACTGTTCTTTCGTTTTTCAAGTTAAGCAACACACGGGCAAAAATAGCCGCGCTCGTGTAAATAAGAAGAAGAGAGTTGTTTTGAGTTCATTAAAATAGTTTGAGGAGTATATTGACCGAGGGCCGGCTGTAACGAAATGCTATGCCGACTCTAAACAGACGCTAGTGCGCCTGGAAATTGTAGGGATGTAAACTATCGATTTTGATTGTTTCTTTTACGCGGTTCGGTCAAGCGCTCTGCAGGGCGCTCGTTCGTGGATCAGCCTCCTATCGAGTTCGACTCGAGTCTGACCTAAAACCAGATACGCATATTTCAATTTAAATAGGAGCTAACCAAATTACTCCAATTTCAATTCCAACCAAGCGAAATGTTATTTCACGTTCAACTGTTCATACCAGCATATTATGATCTCGATAATTACTGATTCCACATAATCGAATTGATGTTCTTACATCGATTCACAGTCGAATGATATTAATACCGCAGGTATTAAACCTGTACGTTTCAATTTGAAAATATCTCGAGCGCCAATCGCGGAAGCGACCGGGTGCAGCGCGGCGCTGGACGCGCGAAAACTTTGAAATTAATTTACGAGCGGCGCGTGCTGTTCCCAAGAGAGCAAACCGCGAGCACAAGCGCCGCGTGTCGAGGATAGAATATAGTACGGTTTTTCAGACGGATCGGAGGATTTATTGGACGGGATTAACGCCCCGTGCGATCGTTACATCGCGGCACGTTATCGGCCGATTTCTCGATCGGCTGCCCGATAATTATTTACAACAATTCCGTGTAAAATGTCGCCGGGTAATTTAGCGACCGTTGAACAGTGCCTTCTATCGTGATCGGGACCGACGATCGTAAATCACTCGCGTAAACCGTATAACGATATTGCTGTACGTTGCTTCCGGCGAGAATCGGGACTATATAGGTGTACCTGGCTCGGTCAGCTCGGGACGTTATTTTCTTTTCTAATTCCGTTCCCCGCGCTGATCATAAAGTGTATTAAGCGTGAAATTCGTGGAAGTTAGAAATCGATGTATATAAATTCTGCCTTCCCGCTTTTCTTTTCGATTACTTCAAATGGAAGTAAACGATGAAACGTGTTCGTTGCTTGAATTATACTGATTACAAGTGGGAACAGAGTGATTGACGATTACAAAATAACTGATCGCCTGTACGAGATACTATGTATCGTAGAAAATTGGCCACTTTCTAAGAAAATGTAATTCCTAGTTTCTATGCAATATTTTGGCCTCGTTGGGGAGACGTTTTGTTTGATATCATAATAGACAAACATAGAAGCTGTACCGTGTACGCGTGCTGTAGGATACTAGTACGCGTTTCTCGTGCAGCCAAAGCGCTTTGATGGCGGCAACAAACGGAAAACAGGATGAAAACCGATCCGCCACGGAATGGCACCATGAAAAGGTGCGCGTCTAAACGGTGGCGCGAGTAAATAAACGTGGAAGCTCGGGTCCGGTTGTCAAACGGGGGAGATCCAGGTCCCCGCCATTAGCTAAATGGCTAATGCGCGCCGAACGAAACCACTATGATTTCCACTACGATTTCTCACGTCCCATTTTAGCAATCTAGACCATGCGCCCGGGCAATCATCGAATTCGGAGCTTAGTAATTGTCGATCTCAACGTCAATGAGGAATTATCGTGAAATTTGCGTTGACGACATTGAAAGCTTCCACGCGGAAACTGGTCATCTCCATCTTTGAATCCCAACCAATTTAATCTAACGGTGACCAAAAATGAGAACAACCGATCCTCGACTGAAGCGAAATTGATATTAAGGCAAGCAATAATGGTGATTAAAATAAGAAGTAACAGAACGTTGAACAACCCTGACCAACGAAACGAAAGGTGTAAACTCTGAAATACCACAAATCAACCGCGTGGCTCGTTAAATCCAAGAAAGACAGAATTAACGCGAAACCTGGCAGTATCGAGCGCAGAAACATCGAAGGAATCAATGAGACGTAGCGACGGTGATGAATTTAAATGGAACCAATCTCACACCACGTGCATACCCACTGGTCGATCGAATCGCTCGCCAAGATCTGTTTACGACGATTCTCGTATCCGTGGATGGCCTTTTCGCCGAGTAAACTTGCCAGAAGCAGCGAGCTTTCGACGTCTGAAGAAGAAAACGAGAGAGCTGGGGAAAAAGACAAAGAGGGACAGGACGCGGAGTCTCTCGAAACGTTTACCGCTATTCCTGGCGCCTGGACCGAAACAGATGGCCCGCGTGATGTCATACGCAGAAATCGAACATCGTTCGAGATGTCGATAATCGCCTAAACGAGGGTGAAAGTATTATTATTTTTCGACTCGAAGGAAAAAGAGTTGAAGAAAACTCGACATCGTTTCGAATAGATCTGACAAAGTCTAATATCAACTTAGATATTGCCATAAAAGAAAAATACAGTAGAATAGAAACACTTTCGTATTTCAATAATTGAAAAATAATAACTCAAATTACTAATTACGCTATCAAACACACAAACACCCAAAGAGCTAGTGCATACCATTCTCCTAGATCATTTTGTTTTTACTTCATTATCTGAATTTAGGACCAATATGGACGTTGATCGAACGCAGCAAGGCCAAAGATGGAAGAACGTCCAACGAACCGTCTGTTTGCTCGTGTCGCGATCAAACAATTCGGAGACGTCACGAGGGATCGTGCATGGTGACGCACGTGACGTTGTGTCCGAAAAAAGAAGCTGGAACGGAACTGGCAAAGACAATAAACCCGCGATCGGCTTCCGTCGTGGAGGAAGGAGAGCACTTGGGACAATTAGTCGTTTGTACACGAACGCCAAGGATGTTTGGAGACGGGACAAAAGAAATGAAGAAACCGTGCCGGAGACCAGGATGAAATTGAAGTAGTTGCGTGCGTCTGAATCCGAGAGGAACACCATGTTCAGGAAATGGTGGGCGAGATGGAATTCCCTCTATGCATCTGACACGATGAGACAATAAATAGACGTCGTTTTAGCTCGGCTAATTACGGAATCGTTTCAAGCTTCAGCAGACCAAAAATTCCTGGTATTTTTTATGTAAATATTTAAGTTTCGTTTAAAGAGTACGCTATTTTTGAAGCATTTCGTATAAAACCAATTAGCAAAGCGACCCTTTAAAAAAGGAAAATTCCTGAATCGGATCCCTAGCGACAATTATTTGTTCAATTCATCAGCTTCTCACTACCCAGCAATTTTTATTTACAACTTCAATTTTTCACGAAACGCTTGTAAACCACCGCCATTACCTACGACCAATCAACACCTTGACACCCAACTATCAAAACACCCAACAGCCCATAACACAATTCCCCACTAATCAAACTGCCTGGCCAACAACAGTCTTCATCGCGCGTCCACCTAGAATCATCGAGCCTGTAAAGCGCAGACGAGCACCCTAGACCGTAATCATAGGCCTTCCAGGCACCTCAAAAGGCACGAGGGGGACACGAGCAACCCTCGAGCGGGCCTCTAAATTTAGTCGGGCAAAAATGGACGGATCGACGTCGACGAACAGAAGGAAACAGGACGAAAGGCGACGCGGACGATCTTCCAGATGGGAACGACTGTCCGAAGGGACAGTGTCGCGATTTCTTGCCGCTGGCCATCGTCCAAATGGCGACACCTCGATGGCCAGCCGCTCATGAATGGGACCCGTCCGTCCGTTCGAATGGGAAACGAGTTCTGCACAGTGATTTTCATGAAAGAGCCTGAACCGAGCCAAGTGCACGGCGATCCGAGTTGCGTTGAGATTTAACCGAGTGTTCAAGGTTGAGAAATGATCCAAGATGTAGGGTAATTGGGCTGGGGTGGTTATTATTTCGGTTATTTACGATCGCGTTGAACGTCACCGTCGGAACGAAGTAGTTGATGGGACGGTTTATCGGACCGGCTCGGATGTCTTTTACGAGTATTGTTATGTACTAGCTGTTCCGTGCAGCCGAACGACGCTGCGCGTCTGAAAGGGTTGGAGATGGGAAACTATTTTCGAGAGCAGGGTGTTAAGTGGCGTTACTTCTTTTGGTTGTATCTGGTGGAGCTAAAGGTATTCGATGAAAACATTCTGGATGCTCTAATATTAGACCGACCGATCATTCTGCAGACTATTCGGAAAATAATAAATTTGAAGAGCAGGGGGTAAGCATACAGTAACTGACGAGGCAGCGAGAACAAAGTTCAGAAGTGAGTAATAAGTAAAGGCATGTGATGGAATCGTCGATCGTGGAGAGATTCGGAATGTTTAAAGTTGGGGTGACTAAACCTAATATTTAAATAAGATAATATCTGTGTGATAGAGATTACATTGGTATACAGCAGTGGCGTAACTCAAAGAAACGAAAAAGTTGTACAGAACGTGCACGGATAAGTATTTTGAATAACAAATGATTACTTATTTTGAAATTACCTGTAAAATATAATAAGGAACATATATTATACAAAAGCAGAAGAAGAAGAAAAAGCATCTTCTTCCATCACGATCGATAAAAAGAGAAATTCCATTGGAGAGCAAAATGGAACCTGTTACTAACCAGAAAAACAACCCTCAGAATTGAAAAGCCATTGTGAATGATGCGGTTGTAAAAATTTCAGTAAGTAGAGGAAGCTTTAAATAGCCAATTACGAAAGGAAAATCGATTCATACACTCTATAGGAATGCACGTGAATCCAAAACACGATGATATTCAATTTACTCGACCCGATCAGGGAAATAAGTTTCTAAAATTATAGTTAATACCCATTAAATGCGGCTAACGAGTCATTAATAGCTGGTATGAGGTTGTTGTGACAACTGGTAGCGATTACTATCGATGATCGAGGTTTTCTCAGAGGTGGATAGAGGACAAGATTGATGGACCGCGGAGGCGCCTTTTTTTAGAACCGCTCGCCGCTGTACGATCCAGATCGAGTCCCGACAGGGGATATTGAATCGCGGCACGCGATTCCCTCGTGCAATTTTAGCGTGCCGTTTATTGCGGCCACGATTCGCGGAAGAATCGAATTAGAAGGCGCGGTTAGGCTGCCAAGTAGCGCTCGTTCTCGGTTTATCTTTCGTGAACTTGATGTTCAGGAAACGTACGACGAACGGCGTCTGATTATCTGCGTTGGCAAATGATGGCGATGAATTTCCCCTTTCGCTTTTCTTTCCTATGTATTGAAAGGGAAAGATTTTCAGAATTTTTTAAATATACTTGTTAATTTCAAGTTTCCTTCCTCTTCGAGGAATCCTCGAGAGAGTCAAAGCTTCGAATGTCCGATTCAACTAATAATCTCTAAGCACGCGAATCGTTTCGATTGCAGATCTAAATCATCCCGACGTGGTGACGGTGTTGGTCGGTGAGAAGCTGATACTACGATGCTCGGCGAGCGCGAACGAGGAAACGATTTGGTACAAGGGCGACGATCTCTTCCGGCCGTCGTCGTCGAAGATACGTCTGCTGAAGCAGTCGGTGCGTTTCAGGAACGTCGAGCTGCAGGACGCCGATTCCTACCGTTGCTTGGTCGAATCGAACGCCACCACCGAATGGAGGAACGTGACGGTACGGGTCGAGTCGTTGCAGAACGACGGATACCAACACGGGAACGAGAGGTTCGGAAGCACCCTCGGCACAATCAGGGCTCTCGAGGAGACGAACGAATTGGAACTCGAAGCGAGAAGTTAGTACATGGATTTCCTTATATCTAATTTTTCTGACGTTTCTTACACCTCAAACGATATCATTTTCCAAGTAGACTAAGTTCGATCAAAGCCCTGCAGATTTATATGTGCTACAATAAATTTATCAACCACGCAGATCTACCAGAAACGCGGTCATTACACTTGGACAGCGATAACGCGGAGGCCGATTTGGACAACGAGAAGTCCGAAAACGAGACAGTCGAAGAGCACAACAACACCGCCTCGGAGCAGGCGCCGTTCTTCACGAAAAAGGAAGAGATGGTGACCGTGGTCAGGAAACCGGCTGGCAACACGTTACGTTTGAGGTGTCCAAGCTTTGGCCAACCGATGCCGAACATAACTTGGTTCAAGAACAACGAGGAACCAAAAAGGAGGCTGGGCACAGTGGTCATGACCAAGTGGAACTTCAGACTGGAGGACCTGGTACCTGAGGACAGCAGCAACTACACTTGTGTCGTATGCAACGAGCTGGGATGCATCAATCATACCTTCAAAGTTGAAATTGTCGGTTAGTATCCTCTTTTCTATGCTGTCTCGTCTTTTTCTTCTAATCGAATAGCTCACGAAATAGGTAAATTATTGGACTCTGAGAGTTTTAGTAAGCAATGCACTTAGGACGATCGAAACGAGCTGAGTGTTTAAGCTCGAAGCACTCTAGGTTCTAATATATGAAATGAAGCCACTAATTTTATGCTCGAACGGTGTAAAAATAAAATTTTAGTTTGTTCAAGGATTGGTATCATAAGTTAAAACTACTTGAAAACTGTTCCAAAAAACCCAATCTTACAGGTCCCATTTGCTGCTCTGTATATTCGATGAAAATTCACGCGAATTCAAAGCAATTGAACGGACAAACGAAAGCCCACGAAACTTCGCAATAACTCCTATTATACTACTCGTTCCTAACCGAGAACGCCGCGTACGCTAAGTTTCACTGCGCAGCGTGGAAGATAAACAAATCGCGACATTAATCGTCGTGAATTTTCATGACTCTGTAGAACGTTTTCCGCATAAACCGTACATCAACGTGGATTTCCCGAAGAACGTGACCGCGGTGGTGAACAGTACGGTGACGTTCAAGTGTCCGATCGTGTCCGATCTCGAACCTTATATGGAGTGGGTGAAAGTAGTCGAGTACCCCGTTGGCCAGGAGAAAGCACCAAAAGGGATACTTCTTCAGGTATCTACGCGCAGAGCGGCTTGTTACGTGGTGGAGGTTCCTGTGTCTTCTCAATGAACGATTTTAACAGAAAAATACTCCGCGTCGCATTTCCTAAAAGTTACGGCAACCCTGTTAAATAATATCGTAGTGATTAACGATGGTGAAGGAAACTGGTGTGTTTCGGTGTTTCAGGTGCTGCCCACCCAAGGATTACTCTGTCTTTTTATTTTATGTTTTAACAGTGTCGTATATTCTAACTTCTTTTCTCTTTAAGTGTCTTCTCTTGAATAGTCGAGGATCGAGGTCTCTTCGGATCGAATTTGTTGTGAAATTCATATTAATTTTTTCTGTGATCAAGGGTGAACATGTGAAGAAGCAAATTCGATCCGAAGGTATCTCTCTTCGTTTCTTTCTGTCCTTCTGATACTAGAGCTTGGTAAAAACGGTGGTTGGGTCTATTTTTTCTATAGAGACGGTGAGACACCGGCCGTTACTGACCATACCTCCAAAAAACACGACGGTTCTGGTGGGAGGGAACGTTACTATGACCTGCGACGTTCTATCGTACGCGCATCGCCATCTCGAATGGTATCGCGGTTATCACACATCTTTCGACACTGTCAACGAAACCAATCAAAGTTTGCGGGTGGAGGTAAAGGTGGGCACGTAGAACTATTTGAAACTGCATGAAATACTTAAATACTTATACATCTGCTTCTACGCTTTCGCTTCTTTTGTTATTAATTAGGCTAAAACGCATTTTACTTCTCAAAACCACCCTCTCTATGATTCTAATACAACATCTTTCTCAATTGACTATAACATCTCTTTTGTATAAAATATCTTTCAAACTAGTATTCTTTGTTTTTCTATTCGATTTCATCTACTATTGCAGAATAGCGATACGCTAATTTCTTCAGTTTTTAATTCAAATAAAGGCAATTCCTATCCTGCAAAAGTATCTATCTCGCAAAGGCTACAGATCCTTATTCAAACTACGAATTTCAATCCTTCCAACAGGATTATTTTTTTAAAAACCACATTCGATGTTCTCAATAGGGGGAAGGGGCGGAAAATCCGGAAGTGCTACAGTTGTACAATGTAACAATGAAGGACGAAGGATGGTACACCTGCATCGCGCAAAACGCGCTAGGGGAAACGTTTAGCAGTGCCTATCTTCGAGTAGTGAATTGTAAGTTACCATGCAATACACCAAAACGTATAAAATGTCCGCAACAAAAAATGCAGAACAATTTGAACACTTTCGACTCTTTAAATCGGCTACATCCGCTTTTGCATCTTTCGTCAGCTTTGGAAGACCAAGAAATGCCTCTGACAGCGAAACCACAGATTCTGGTGAACGTTCTGGCCGCCGTCCTGTTCATTTTCTTCGCCGTGGGCGTGGTCGTCGTCATATACATCTTCCACCGTTTGAAACGCGAGAAGATGAAGAAGTTGCTGGCGATAGAGACGGCACGCGCCGCGGTGGTCACACAATGGACGAAGAAGGTAATCGTGGAGAAGCAGAATTTGGTGAACGCGCAGAACGTTCAAGAGCCGTTGCTGATGCCCGTGGTGAAGATCGAGAAGCAAAAATCGACGGTAGCCGCGGAGGACAGCAACGGAGGAAGCATTTCGGAGTACGAGCTTCCGGTGGACAGCGCGTGGGAGCTGCCCAGGGAGCATTTGAACTTGGGTAACACTTTGGGCGAGGGTGCTTTTGGAAAGGTGGTCAGGGCGCAAACGAACACCGGGAAACCTGGAATTCCTGGCGTTGTGGCTGTTAAGATGTTGAAAGGTAGGCTTGAAGAACAATTATCTTCCTTATCGTTCGGTACTGTTCTTTTTTAATCTTCTACGTCGACGGTATAGACTATGTCCATTAAAAATGTAATTAAACATTTGTGCGCAGAGGGTCATACGGACGCAGAAATGATGGATTTGGTATCAGAGATGGAGATGATGAAGATGATAGGCAAACACGTGAACATCATCAACCTTTTGGGTGCCTGTACGCAAGGGGGGCCATTGTACGTGGTCGTGGAGTTCGCCCCGCACGGGAACCTACGCGACTTTCTACGGGACCACAGACCATCCTCGGGATACGAACCAACGATTGGTCAAGAACCAAAGGAGAAGAAGACACTGACGCAGAAGGATCTGGTGTCTTTCGCGTATCAAGTAGCCAGAGGGATGGAATATCTAGCGAGTCGAAGGTGCATCCACAGGGATCTGGCTGCCAGAAACGTGTTGGTCAGCGACGAGTACGTTCTCAAGATCGCTGACTTTGGCTTAGCCAGGGACATCCACTGCCACGACTACTATAGGAAAACAACGGATGGAAGGCTCCCAGTTAAATGGATGGCACCTGAGGCTCTGTTTCATCGGGTCTACACCACTCAGTCCGACGTGTGAGTAGTTCACTTTGTTTAAATGTGATCGAATATCATTGCTTGTACAGAGTTCTATCTTGAACATGGACAAAAATGGTATTTACAATTAATTATCGATCACCGTGTTTTAGTTGGTCGTACGGGATTCTGTTGTGGGAGATCATGACACTGGGTGGCACCCCCTATCCGTCCGTACCATCAGTAGAGAAATTATTCCAGTTACTAAGAACTGGCCATCGAATGGAAAAACCACCGTGTTGTTCCATCGAAATGTAAGAACAATCTACAGAGTTTACCGTCTTCTGTTTTACCATGCGTCACGATTAATCGTAATATTATTATAAAAATGAATCGATCGTTACAGATACATGTTAATGAGAGATTGCTGGAGTTACCAGCCTAACGAACGACCAATGTTCGGAGAACTAGTCGAGGATCTCGATAGGATACTGACGATAACTGCGAACGAGGTAAGAGATATTTTTGCATTCGAATTTTGAATTTTTTCTCTTCGAGCAACTTGTTAATGTTAATTTACGCTTCCAGGAATATTTGGACCTTGGCCTCCCGCAACTGGACACGCCGCCATCCAGCCAAGAGTCCAGCGAAGCTGAGGACGACGAGGGCGAAGAGAAGTTCCCCTACTTGCTATGAAAATCCCACGAACGATCGGTTTTTGCCGAAGAATGTGTACAATTCTCGTGAAAAATAGAGAAACAGAGATACAAAAAGAGATACAAAGATCCAGACGGAGCAACGAACGAAATCGATGAGAAGCAGAGAAAGAAATAGCGAAAAAGATAGAAGAGAACGAAGAATGGAGACCAGCGAAGATCGATACGAAGATAGCTGGTGAACGGAAGTCGATCGACTGACCTAGCGAACACGCCAAATAATATAAATCAGTATTGACCTGTTTAGCGCGTATTCCGTAGAGTTAAGGATGAAGAAGAGATGAATCAATCGAGGAAGAAACTCCGGCCTTCGAGGAGACTGATTTTGCTACGAAGAACACTCTATTTATTTTCCTATTATCCTTACACCCTGGGAAATCGAGTCCGAAACGATCGTTATGACAAACGATTCGACTGCATACGACGGAGCGATACGTTCCACGAAATTCACGTACGTTTCTCAGGTACCCGCGGTTCGTCGAGTCCGATCGACGAACCGAGTATGTATGTATCTATATCAAAGACTTTGGTGCACACCTGAACTACGTACGCAGCCAAAGCAAGGTACGATAAATAAATAAGGTTTATAGAAATTCTCACGTCGTCCAATTTTTGTACATGTTACTACCGTGCCATTGATAAGTGCCTTGGAAAGAATAAGTGGGGAAATGATTGGGAGGTAAAGTTCCACCAGGGCTTCTAGTGGTCGTTAACAAAAAATATATATATTATATATATATATATATAAAGAAAAGAAGGGAGGGATGAAGAACGAAACACGAACGGTGCAACCATTATAGAATACATGGTTCGCATAGCAGAGAAGTTCCCGATCGTCGGATCGTCTCGAAACGTGTTTGTAACTAGTCAATTAATAAAACCTGTACGTTTCTCTGTAACATAGCTCGAACGGTTATTATACACTACGTATTATGTTAACGTTTCTACGTGAACGGATTGCAATGGACAACGAGCGCGCATCTTCTAGTTTTTATAGGAAAACGATTGTAGGTTGTAAGAGAAGAGGAGTGTTTCGATGAGTTTTATCTGGCTGATCGATGAATAAAGAAAATTTAATGAACGAAGGTATTATTGATGACTGTTTAGAATTACAACGGGAGTGTCCTCGTCGAGGAGAGACGAATGCAAAGAGTCGTACGATTAAAAAGGTATTGTATAATTTTTTATCGGACGAGCAACAAGGGGCAATTTTGCACGTGACAAGTGAACGGAGAACAGAAAAGAGAATTTATTGCAACGTCCACGTGGATGTACAATGCAAAAGAGATGTATAAATGGTGCATGCGAGAGGTGCTTAGTAGTAGATAATTTATTTCACTGTATATTGTTACTTAGAATATATTCTAGGATATTAACTCTTCTTCTTTTTTGTATTACCATCGGACAAATGAGGCGAGATACGTGTAAAATATGAAAATGTTTAACTAATCGATCGACGAAGATTTGTAAACGCAATAGGAGACTCTGTACATAGCGCCGATCTGTTTATTTAAAAGTTTTTTCATTTTTTTCTTTCTTTTTTTTTTTGTTACCCAGCACCTAAAGGTAGCCAGTAAATCAGCATTTACCAAGGTAGATTGTATGTATAGTCTGCGTAAATATTGGATTATTATTGTAACGTGAGTTTCGTCTCGAATAAATCACTGGAAACTGTACCCACATTACTTGACGCCTACCGTTTATTATTCTCAGATGTTTTCGTGACTCTCACGATTTCTACGGTTCTTCGCTTTGGAAATTATAAACCTGAAATTCTGAGAAAAAGTGAGAAATATTGAGCAAACATTTAATATTTTGTATAAACTATCGTCCTAACTCAACGTAATTTGGAAAATACTAAATTGACAAAACTTAATACTCTGTCCAATTAATTTGAGCTCAGCTGATCAGACTTTTATTTACAATTCGCCTAGATATACATCGACTTAACCAATCGACCGTGTTACGCGCATATAAAATAGGCATTCACGCGTTTGATACGATTAAATGATTAGACAAATTGGTCTATGATTGATCGAGGGAATATCGGGACCCCCCACCACGATACGAGACCGCGTGTCCAGAGAGATAAGTTGACCATAAGACAAACGATGGCGCTCGGATCAGTTCGTTTTGTTGTCATCAGCCACATTTACACTAAGTTGTTTTTACCAGGTTTTTAGTGGAACGTTTAATTTTGTATTCTTCCTCTTAGCTTCGATTAAACGACAAAAGATGCGAAGGATGGTACGGACCGTACGCATGAAACTTCCTAACGAATAACACACGAGTGAAAGCGTGCCGTTGTGTGCTAACACTCGATATTCAGGTTAGAATCCGATAACCCACTTTTCCCGATATAACGAATTTATTTCCCCCCCAACGATCATTGCCCACCGACCTTCGTTTTATTCCCCAGAAAATCTTAGACGAGTTAAATCATATGAGAAATCGATGAATTTTGCAAAATTTAGATAATAAGGACTTTTGATTGCCTTTACTGTACTGTCTTATGTGTGTTATTACATGTCAGTTATTTTGGAAGTTTCTTCTTTCGTAAATAAAAAATATTGTGACTCATCAGTGTGCACGAACTGATTGTTGTGCAACATTAATCGCAGTGTAATTTAACAATATTATAATTTGACGGTACTTGTGCGATGTCACAGGTAGATATATTTTTTAAATGGTGATTACCAGTGCCATGGAGAGGAGAATCAAGCTAAAAACGTTGAACAGCCACATAACGTGCAAGATATGCAAGGGTTACTTGATAGACGCCACTACCGTTACCGAATGTTTGCACACGTTCTGCAAGAGCTGTCTAGTGAAACATTTAGAAGAGAAGCATACCTGTCCGACATGTCAAATCGTGATACATCAGTCGCATCCCCTTCAATATATAAGCTTTGACAGAACTATGCAGGATATCGTCTATAAATTAGTTCCTAATCTTCAAGAAAGTTAGTTTTTTTCTTGCTAATAAATATGATGAAGAGAAAACATTAAAATGTGCACAATTAAGAATGTATTCCATTTGATTTGTCTTCTTTTAGATGAAATTAAAAGAGAAAGAGAATTCTATAGAGCTAGAGGTTTACCTTGCCCTAAAGATGTCTTACCGAATGCTGGTGAGGTCGAAGAAGAAAAAGCAACGGCAGATGCGCACGCTGAATCAGACTACCACCGTACTGATGAACAAGTAAAGAGTGTTTGGAGAACGGGATCGCATGATTTGTATAATTCTTCATGGTACTAACTACAAATAATTTTGCAGGTTAACGTATGTTTGGAATGTATAAATACAAGTTTAAAGACGCTGAAAAGGAGATTCATCAGGTGCTCTGCCCAAGCAACCATTACGCATTTGAAAAAGTTTATTGCCAAGAAAGTGTTAAACGGAATGGAAAAATATCGTGATGTGAGTAAAAAAACTATGTAAAGTTTGATTTGTATAAAAAGTTGTGGTCATTGATTAATCGTATTTTTTGTAGATTGATATTTTGTGCAATGATGAACTATTAGGTAAGGACCACACATTGAAATTTGTTTACGTAACAAGATGGAGGTTCCGGGACCCACCTTTAAGGTTGCAATATAGACCACGAATAGACATCTAAGATTAATATCTCCGTGTTCGATAACGCGTTGAAAAATCACAAAGAATCTTGTACCTACGTTTATACGTTTCCTAGCTCTATCCGTGTATTTTCCCGTCGTAGTACTTATTTCCATGTTCCGTGCACAGTCAGAGATTCCAAATTGAATCTCAAAGATGGTTTCTTGCGACGAAAGAGAGATTGCAATAGACCAGCATCTTTCTACCGTATCACCTTAACCAGATAGTCATTAGCACCTGAAAATTTTTAACGATAGCTGTTATGTCGTACTGCACACTCTGATCAACATTCTGTTCCCTTTCTAGTTAACGTTCGGGATCGTTTGCGTATTGTCTTAAAACTGAGTTACATTAACTCGTCTTCTTTAATGTTCGTTGCGAATTACATTCTAGATTTTGTGTAACGCGTAAATGTAAGTAGACCAAGAAATCAAAGCGACACTGTAACGACGATGAGAAAAGGAAGTAGTTTTCGTTCGCTCGCAGTATCGCTGAACATAATTCTAAATATTTAGTTACAACGTTATACGTGTCACACCGCCGTGATATGACACATTGTACGTATTCTTACGTCGATTCTTTACAAATATGACGAATCTAAGATACGAGGTACCCGTCACGGACGAGTTTGTTGCTTTTTCGTACACGGCAACAGGGCAAGATCGCCCTTCTTGTAATCTTAAGACGTGAATTTCTTTTTATACGTACCCTAATTGTATATAGAATATTTTTGACAGAATTCCGATAATATCGCGCGTAGACAAAGCTTTGTATTAGAGAGATGAAAATGGATAAAACGAAAAAAAAAGAAGCTGGGTCCGGTTGGGGAAAGTCTGGACCCCTTTAACTTTGTATGTTTATGCGCTGTACAACATTCTAATCTGGCCCGGAGTTTCTCTCAATGCCGGGACACAAAAGAATTTTATCAGATGCGACATATTTTCTCGATGGATTTGATAAGGACAACGACGCGTTGAGCGAAACAGCCGGGGCAATTGTCGCTTGTAGTTAAATGAACTTGTTTCGACAGTTGTAAAGCGAAAAACCGTGTGATTGTATATAAATATTCTAGGGAGAAAAAAAGAGGAAATGAAGTCGACTCTACGAAGTAGCAGCATTTTATGAATGCTAGGGCTTGTACGTTGTACACTATGTGTGTATCTCCATAAATTATTAAATAAATATGTTTTGTACAGTATCGACTGGATTAATTAACGAAAATCCAATTACGAAATGTTATTGAATAAAAACGATAAAGACATTTACGAGCATTATTGTTTTCGAATATTCTAGTTGATAGTAACTACCTAATTGTTATATCGTAACGGACTTTTTCGATTCGATTACGATTAGAGCTAATATGGCGTCAATCTAACGCTACGAATGTACTTAGACACCAAATTCATGGCACGAATGATTGTCGACAGCATACTAATTCCTCTTGAACGATTTGAAGCGTCCTTGCCGCATACTATTATACCAAGAAAAGAAATCGAAATCGTAGAATAAACGCTTGAAGGTCTCTTTAATGGAATAAGAAAAGCTACGCAATTAACTTATGCAACAATGACGTGCCCAACGGCAAAAATTTTATTTTGTCAGTTAATGATATATTTTATAGTTTCTCACTAAAAAAGATCGGTAAAAACACGTAAGATGTAATTAGTCAATGTAATAATGGAATTAATGAGTTGAAATGCAAATACTTACACAGATTTTCCATGAAAAATACGCAGAAAGAAACGAGACAACGGCGGGTAAAAATCGCGTATTAAACTAGACTTCGATTTCAAATTCTTGCGCATGCGCAGTGGCCAGGCAGGTTGAAGCAAACCGGCGCATGCGCGATGCGTCCTAAAGTAGTTTATGGTCAATGTGCGTCGAGTAGTGACCGTTGCTGCTGTCTAGCAGCACGGCAAACGTGATTTCGTTGTGTAATTTTCGATGAATTTGATTTTAAGTGTCGGCTGTTTCTCCTGTGCGTGTTCTGCGTGTAATCTCGCAGATAAATGAGCTTACAGGACAGCCTCTTCTCCGAGGAAGTGGAGCACGACGTGACTCTATTTTCAAGGGACAAGAGACGGAAAAGGTAGGACAGCTAAACGATCACGTTTCCTGATGCAACGACGCGCCTTTAAAGGTTAGATCACTAGCTTTTACAACGTGTCTTCAAACATTAATTCTTAACTTTCGATTTCTACGAACGTTTCTCATCGTTCCCCGTAAAGATTACCTCGAGAAGTCATTGATCTTCGAGGTTTTTCAGAAAGATAAGATACCATTCGGAGTTAGTTGACGTATACGAATTGTGTAGAAAAACAAAACAGATACACATCATAAATAGCGTCGATTTGACATTTCATAGTTTTTCTTGGTAATTTTACGGAACGTTTCGTAGTAAGAATGCATTGCATTAAATTTACTCGAATCTGTGACGTACAATCGGAATTCGAAAGCAATTAGAAATGTTCTTAAGATTTTAGAGAAGATTTAGGATACCATACAACTAAAGGCGCACAGTGTGTTATCGACTTCTTCACGGTTTCCTTGCAGATTATACATTTATAAATATCTCAACTGGAAGCTAAATGGCTGATACCGTCGTCATCCAGTCGATGTTCTTGGTCGTAACGACGTGCATCTTTAGACGGTTCCGTTACGATAATGGATTCTACCTTTTTCCTTTTTTTTTTTGCACGGCCCGCGTACTCCGAATGACAACACGTTTTTCGTCGTCGGATATTTCTATTTTTAGCAAGCTACATAGCGTTTTGAGAAGCATGAAAGAACCGCAAAACATTGGCAACTTGCCTGGAGAAAATAAAAATGCATTTTATAGATGTCGATAGTTCTTATTTTCTATCAGTTAACGTTATATCAAGTTTCATTTGCTCTTGCGCACCTTGTCTTCGCATTTCACCTGAATCGTTACGTAGCACAAAGATGACGAGTTTTTAAGTTGCGGATATTGGTTAAATAGCTCTCCATAGACGACGGGAACTTACGTTCGTCGTTGGGTAATGAAAGAAAATTTATACGAAACACAAACATTAATGGAACGAATTATCTCGATCAACGACGACAAAAATAATAAAGCACGGTTATGCGAGATTAACTGCCGTTGTAAAGTATTATATAAGGACACCGTAATATTTACCGTTTCTTAGTCACTCGATTCGCAGTTTAAATATTTCATGAACATGTAACCTATATTACGTATTCAAACATTCTATCTGGATACTTTCACATGGTTGATCCGTTCGATAACAAGACGGAATTAAAAGAATTTTGTTTGATTACATAAATGTCTCCAATAAATTAAATTATCATATATTTTTGTTCAGAGAAATAAATAGATTAATAATAGAAGGAATGTTTTGAAAAACATGATGATTGCGCGCCATATCGCATAATTAATAAAATCACAGCCAGTGCGAACAGCTGGGCGATTTTGAATGCCCTCTACACGGATAATTGTTAATCTACCGTGTGCAACCGGTCACTTAGCGTATGTCGCTCACGTATCCCCGCGATTACGTGAACCACGCAACACTTACGAGATATACGACATTCTGTTTCTTCTTTGTAGTTCAAGGCTCGTCGATTTAGTCGACTCTGAAACGTAATTAACAGATCGAATCGACGATACGACGATTCAACGATCGTATCGCGAAGCAAAAAGGAGAAAGAGATAGAGAAACGGTTGTTTTGTTCGGCTGGTTGGAGTCGATTTCTTTTTCTTCTCAGCTTTCATGTCTACTACCCAGGGAAGCAGACACGCAGAACCGCGATTTATCGTGCTGTACGGTTCGTTCCACCTGAACAGTTGGCATGTAATTTAAATATCTCATAACGCGAAACGTTGTTCGAGTGAAATTCTGTATTTTAACAGCGTCTTCGCAAAATCGTTTTATTTACATCTCAACGACAAGATACTCCACTAGATCGTAAGCATGCGCTTCCTGTTTCCTTGTATCCTCGATTATGTGTACACGCGCGCGAGCGCGTGCGCGCGTTCTAATGGTCCCGATACTTTCTAAAAAACATCCGGTTGCACATAACGAATTCCGCCGTTATCCGTAATTTTGTACCGGTACGAACGTAATAGCCGGTTTCCACGAACTGTTGGTTATGCAAAACGTTAACGGGATCGTAACCACCGCCGGTACAATGCGGCCGAAACGCAGCGCGCGCTTATTTATTCGATCGCGAGGATGGGTACTGATTTTGAGGAAACCAACGAGGGAGAAAGTGAAACGTTATGTAAAAGTTAGCCGGCGTGCGTTCATCTGGCGGGATACCGCCGAGTGGCCCCAGGCTAGGCGGTTACGTTCACCCATCGGCCAGTCCTCCATTTCGGTCTCACTTTCAGCGGCGATCGTGACGCTCGTTCTTTTCACTTTTACAGGGTACTCGTCTTTCCACCTGTGAACAACTATCGGAGATACATCATACACCAGTTGGTGCAGGATCGTTTCGCCGAACTGCACACGTTCTCGATCGGCCAAGGCTCCGCCAGACGGACAGTTGTGTGTTACAAGAGTGACGTGATAAGGTACCGGTCTGCGTGTTGCCTCGAGATTTAGAAAATAAACCCTCTACACGACATCCTGTGACTTGGAAGTTGGAATGTCAATCGTCGATAACAAAATTTAACGGAGGAGCGCAGAAAAAGGAAAAGAAGAGAAGAGATAAAGAATAACAAGACTGCACTCGAAGCGAGACCAAAGTCTCGGTGTGGCCACGCGCTAGTACCCACGTAGGCTCGCAATGGACTCTTACTTCACGGATTTTTAAACACGTTTTTCTTGAAAGCGAAGCGCCAAACGCAGTTTTGTTATTCTTACGATTTTCGTCTTTTATTTTAGTTTTTTAAATCACTCATCCTCGGATCAAAGCAAGGGATTCCGCTATTTCTTCTCGCGAACAAATGTAATCACAAGTGGAATTTGTTAAATGAAATTTCATTGTTTCCCGTTCGTTTTCCCTCCGTCGATAACCTACCAATAAGAGATGCACGCTCTGATAACGATTAGTGTGTTGTAGTTCGTTGTGGTTTCGTGTAAATGTTGAAAGGACACGGCTTGCTCGCGTTACAAACAATGAATCGTTACTGCACGTTCTGATGGACTTACGAAAATTTTGTTACGATATCTCGATGAAATATTCGGTGCACGAGATTGAAATATTTCACGGCGACGTGTGCTCTAGTTGTTCGAAATAAAATTCAATGCCACTCTGACACGATTAGCTCAGAAATGTAATAGCCGGTTGCAACAAATGTAGAACGAGCTCTAAATTGAATCAGATTTATGTGAGATTCACGGACGGGCCTAATACCGTTACGAAATATGGTTTACAAGAGCGGAATTCTTACGACGTAGCAGCGGCGAACGAAAGTGAAACTGACCGGCTCAAGGTCACGCGGCGTACTACACCAATGCGTTGGAATCATCTAACTGATAAAGACGTTTAAAAACACTGCGCGATAAAGTTGACAGGCGTAATAATTTCTGTTCTATTCTTGACGTTTTAAGGGATCCAAAATTGAATGGTGCACAGTGTAAATCAAGTTGTACGCCGAGGGACACTGGTACGTTGTTAGAGATGGGCGTCGAAGGACGACGATCGCCCTCCACATCGCCAGAGCACGTACGAGTTCAAAGACGAGGTGATCCGGGAATAATTATAAGAACATTTATTTTCGCTTGCTAAGGGATACGTAAAGTTGACTGAGATCGTCGTTCGATTCTTTTCAGCAAAGTCAACGCCAGCGGTCGAGATCTACAGGCCACCAGCTGCCAGGAGAGCCAGGAACGAACTTCAATCAAACATAGATCAAGTTCAAGCACCGGCAACCACGGATTTGTCTGCTGCGAAGTACGATATTACATGAAAGTATACCAGCCCTCGATTTACGTGGTCGGAGTTTCGCGATTATCTTATACTACACGCGGTCGAAAAATGAATTTCTCTGTGATAATTTTTGTTTTATACCGATACAGGCCGTAGTGTAAAAAGTCCTGCGCGTAATTCGAGGATCGACCGTATTTATTTCTGTTGTTATACCTGAGACGTAATTGATAAATGTTTTTAACGCGTATCGCTCGATTTGATTTTGTCAAGAACTTCTCGCCAGAGAAGACCAGATCGCGCAGTTTACGTGCCGAGACATCGCAGGAGTTTGGAGACCGAAGGAAGTCCTCAGCCAGCGGAGCCTCTTCGCACGAGTCCAACAGCTAAGGACAATTTGTCCGGTGCTTCTCATAGACAATCAAAATCACCTTTAAGTAACAAAGAAGCGGACTCTGATGTGCATCGAAGTCCAGAGTGCGCTAAAAAGGGATCAAATGCATGCCTTGACATAGATCGAGGTAGCTTAGAACTGGAAATTAACGAGTGTCTTCAAACGGTATCGACGGAAGCAGATTCTGCAGCTATTACAGACGTATCTATCGTAGAAATTAGTAACGAGGAAACAGCTGAACAGTCAGACAGTTCAAACGAAAATGTGCCAAACGAGTCGAACGATTCTCTTGCTGCTGAAATTAAATGCGTGGTAGTCGACGCGTTTCAGTCGCAGACTATCGAAGAAGAAGCAGAAGAGGGAGGAGAAGAAGAAGAAGAAGAGGAGGACGTATCGAGTAGTTCTAGTGAAAATAAAAGTAGTTTAGAATCAGTTGAAACGTGTGTATATAGTGAAATTAATGTTAACGAAGAAGCAGACAGGTCTGATAAATCTAAGGACGATGTTATTCTGACTGATACAACTGCGAGCAACAACAAGAAGAATACGGAGCTTTCGAACAAAGATGAAATAACGAATCAAAAGAACACGCAGATGATGCGTCGGAACATGGTATCAAAGGTGTTGATCATTTCAGATACCGTACAGAAAGAACCGAAAGCTGTTAAAGAAGTCATTCCTGTTCCTATACCAGCGCCACAGAAAAAGGTAAAAAAGGTAATAAGGCAGAAAAGTAAACCTGCTCCACCACCTTCACCGCCCGTTAAAAAGATAAACAGGGACGAATGTGATTGGGACAGTTTGTTCGACGACAACGGTGACTGTTTGGATCCAACTTTGATAGAAGAGGCAAGTATTTGGAAAATCCTCCTATTTTCCGTTATATCGTGTGAAAGTGATAGTAATTTAAGAGATTCGAAGCTTTTACATCTTGGCAACGCAGAAATATTAATTAATTTTATCCAATTTATTCCTCAGTTAACGTCAGCTGTTGGCGATGTTACGATAGAGCAACCAAAAAGTGATTACAAACCATACACGAAACACATCGAGGTATCCAGCGACGAGTTCGCTCACGTCGTTGAAATATACAATTTCCCGTCGGAATTTAAGACCAGCGACTTAGCGGCTGTGTTCAGCCCATTTAAAAATGGTGGTTTCGAATTGAAATGGGTAGACGACACACATTGTCTTGGTGTTTTCAGTAGTCCTCTTGTTGGTAAGTAAAAACGAGTCAAAATTGCACAACGATGCGACGACTGATAAAACGCTTACTCATCGATTCGTTTATAGCTGCCGAAGTATTGGCATCAGATCATCCATTTGTCAAAACAAGACCGCTGAGCGAGGCAACCGCGTTGAGCAAAACGAAAGCGAAAAGGAGCGCAGAATTTTTGCAACCCTATAGAAGTCGTCCGGAAACGTGCGCAGCGTTGGCCAGACGTCTGGTCACAGGTGCTTTAGGTGTAAAATTGGCCACTGCTAGACAAGAACGTGAACACGAGAAAAACATACTACGCGAGGCTAAAGGTAAATGTAATTTAAGACAAAACGTGTAATGGATTAAAAACTCTGGAAGAAATTGTAACGAGATGTTCCTTTGTTCTCAGAGAAACGTAGATTAGCCAACAAACAAAGAGAAGATGCCTGGGAGGGCATTATCCCCGAGAAGTAGCATTCTTTGTTGGTAACGTAACATTTTACGGCATTAAGAATTACTACTTACATCATTGTGTAAATGTTTCGTGACATTTACACGCATTTGTGCCTTACTCATCTATTCTCATCTTTGACAAACTCACTTTTTGTCGAACTTGATTTTGGCGGTCGGTTTTTGGGAACACGGGGTATTTGCTTTGCCAAATAGATGAGTGCGGCATGACTTGAATGATCAAGTAAGGGATACATAGTTGCCTAGAACTCGTAAAATGAGTTGTTTCCAGTGCTTCGTTTATTTTCTACGTATTATGCATATCACACAATGTTCAGACCATGTTGAATGAGCGTGCCTGTTGTACTATTTTCTAATGAAAAAGGGTATTATTGGTATTTAAGTAAACGTCTAAATGGGGGCGATTTACAGCCTTGACATATTTAAAAAGAAAAAAGAAAAAAATGAACTATATAAAAAAACGGAAGTAGTAGCGTTTTACGATATTATACAGTTATTCTTACCTCGACAGTTGCCTGTTATAAATTTATATATAAAAGGACAAAACACATAATGCTGTGTTGTGCAATGATAATACGTGACAATAAGTTAGGAAGGTAGAGGAAACAAAGATTATCCTTTTACACTACGCAACGTGCGTACGTGCCACGTGACATCGATACGCATATAGTGGATACGTAATTGAAGTGCGTTTTCACAGAGTTTATGATTTCATGAAAAATGAAAAAGGTGAACTAACCTAAATAACGACGTGGCATTTTATTATTACACGCAATGTAAGAATGACGTAGTTACGAGTGTGTGAATGCCACTTATTATATATATTATTATATATACATATTATATAAAATCTGTTACATGAATGTTATAAAAATCTGACGCACAATCACTGGATCTATCAAAACACGGATTACAGATTTACTAAGAACAAAAGAAAAGAATTCAAGACAGATTGTATTTTTATATACAATTGTTACCAACAGAGGAATAAAGATATGTATTGCCAAATCCTAGTCCAAGTACGTAAGAAACATGTTACCTATATTGTATATTATATTGCCGAATTTTGTCAAGAGTTGACAAAAAAAAAGGATTGAAAAAAAAGAAAAAAGGAATAAAAATATTTTACGTACCATATGTCGTTCGTGTATATTTTCAATTCAGGACACTATTACATACTTTAGGTTGAAAGGAAATTTAGGAGTTGAAAAGTGTAGTGTTGAGACGATAACCGTATAAAGTACGTTCGTTTAAAAATGGCAGTATTCCTCGGTACTATACATATGTACAGTGATAAAAAATGTGTACAGTCGAAAAAGTTATCCGATGCATTAAATAGATGTATCATTCGATGATCGATTATTCTAACGATGTAGAAACCTCTATATATTTCAGGCAAATGCAACGCAAATACAAAACTTTACTTATCACCATTTTCCTCCTTTCTTTTTCTTTTTCTGTTGAACTTTACGCTGTTGCTGCCGTGGACCAGAACTTTCTACCGCCGGACTGTGTCTGGGGTTAGGAGATGGTTTCGCATTTGTCGGCATTTTGGTAATATCACTGTAACAATGAACAATAACATTAATTGCATAGTGCTCAAATTAAGGTGAATGAAATGCCTATATATGTACAGATATGCATAGACATCAAATTTAAATACGTACTACATATCACTAGCACCCGCTGCAGCACCTTGAGTGCCTTTCATCGCAGTATCACGATTCCTTCTATCTCGTTTCTTCCTAAATCCGCTACGTTCGTGTCTAGGCAACCACCGTTCAGGATCAGGCGGAACATTTGGATCATAGTTTTTAGGTAATTTCCCTTTACGTTTACGTTTCTTACGTTTCTTTTGCGTTACATCGATAAGTTTGCTGAAGAACATATTTACGATCAATCAACACTGTTTTGCTAGTACATTTAAAAGCAAAGAAGAAATGCTTACCCAGGAGACGGTTCTACCTTCTTCTTGATCACCTTCGTACCAATCACCCAATTACTGCTCTCCAAAGCATCGACATCGGTTCTCTCGGAGAGATCGTGTAGTGGTGGTAAGCGTTTCGAGAGAGACTGCGCCTTTATAGGAGAAAATTGCACATAAGCCACTACCAATTGCGCCAATGTCTTAGTGTCAGATAGCGAAGCATCCACCATTTCCTGCAAAATGTCAGCTGCTTCTTTAATTTCCCCTCCGCGTAAATAAAAATCGGCGGCCTGTCGCCATAACTCTCCCAAATTGGCAGTTGCTTCCTAAAAAGAAGTATCAAATATAAATGTAATAAACTGAAATACTGAAAATTTTCAATGACTGTACCTTATTCTTCTTGTAATAGTTAACTGCATTTTTCAGGGCAGCTGATGCTTTTTCACGATTATTATCAGCCATATGAAGAGTCACAAGTGTGCTAACTATGCCAGGCAAAGATCTATCTCTTTCATTTAAATTTTCAAGAATATTAATTGCCTCCTGCCTCTCGTCCTGGCTCAGTAGAAGTTGCACGCAAACCAGCTTCATTTGCAATTCTTTCTCCCCAACTGCATACTGTGTTAACAGTTTCGCCGCTTCCTTCGCTTTGCCTTCTTTACCAAGTTGTACAGCTTTAACAAACATTGCATCCGCGGCCAACACAGGATGATCCTTAGCAAGTTTATTGCAAAATTGTTGACACTGCTCCGCCTGTGTATAAACCAAGTATGTAAAATACAGAATAGAACGATGAAATACGAATAATGAAACTTACTATGCTCTAATTTTCATACGAATTCTGTTAGGTTACACATTGAAAGCATATAGTCGAAACCTTACGAAAATCAGAATATAATGGAAGTATACCTGATCAGTGTACAAAGCTAGCAAGCACTGGTTGTACGCGATGGTCCTTCTTTGCCTGGAAGTTAACTTATGCTCCAAGCTATCATGAGTAGCACTCTTCATTCTCTTCTTGCTGTCAAATACATTTTGATCTTTATTGAGGCACACGAGATTGTTGCTTGCAACTGCTACTAAAGCAATATCATCCGGTTTCGCTTTCAAAGCGGAAGTGTACAATGTTTGAGCTTCTTTCTCGCGACCTTGAAGCTGAAGACAACAGCCGAGCTGAACTCTGATAATTCCTAACTCGTCCTCTATCTCCTCTTCTGCGACACCATCCTCCTCTAGACCTTCTTTACACAATTTCTCTGCTGCCTTGAGCTTTTTTTCAGCTTCGACCAAGGTACTTTTGTCCCCCTTGATACCTTGTGCAATCAAACGACAAGCCGCGTTGTATATCAGTTCATATGTATCTTCGCGTAATGCAGGAACTTCTAAATTCTGTTTAAAAACAAATATAATAAGATAAAGAAGAGGTGAAATACATATCAACAAACTTACAGAACCCTCGGTTGTTAAATTTACTATCACTGCTGCAAGATTAGCCTCCCTTTCATCCTCATATTCGTCATGAGAGTTTTTTATGATATCTCTGTATACAGAAAAGCACTCCTCATATTTTTCTAGTCTGTACAATATTTGAGCTTTAAGTTCCTTGAGCTTCAGAGATGGATTAGAGACATTCTCTACTACTTTCAAAGCTTCGGGTACTTGGTTCAATCGATATAAACAATACGCTTTTTCAAAATCTAAATTACTGCAACCAAAAATATGTTTGTTACCTTTTAAAAGAGTACTAACATATATTGTTGTAGTAATAAATAACAAACATACATTGCTAGTTTTGGATTTTTACTAATAAATTGGAGTGCATCAGTGAATTTGGATAACTGAATGTAGCAAATGACTTTGCAATGGAAAGCAGCTTCCTCGTCCTGGGAAATGCCTAAAACTAATATATTTCGACTTTTTAAGTACATACTCTTTCTACAAAGTAGGGCAAAAGGTTATGTTCAGAATAAATTTGTATGAACGAACGCTATTCACAAATTGGGAAAAACTCACTTTTATTGGCAATTTTTATTGCCCTCTCGTATTCACCATTTTGGCCTAATTTGTTCAATTCCCCGTATAACGCAGGAAGATTGGTCTCCTTTGTAGCCATATTGCTCACTTTAGGAGCATATCCAACGTGGAACTGATTTGTCTACTGAGTTAGAATGAACGCCGACATAATGCAGAATATACCTGCAAGAAGTTATTGCTCATCGGATATACGTAGTCTCGCGTATGTAACTCCTTTCTGTCAGTATTGGATATAATTAATTTTAAGAACAGCGCAAGAGTAAGTTTCTTCAATATTAGATGAATTTTAAATAAGTTTTGTAATATTATTTATGTAAATAAGTACATGAAAACGTATTCAAAGGTTGGGTAGCTATAATATTCAATTTCATTTAATGTTATTCGATAGTGTCCCTATATACTCCCACTGAGAACATAATACTTCCTATTGATATCGAAACATTAAAAATGTATGTACATAATTCAATATAATTATTGTTAGAGCCTTTAATATATCTTTGTATCATTTGAAATGCAATAGTAGCAGGATACATGGTTGAGAGTATAGTACTGTATCAAATTCTTTTATAATCTATTATACATTTTAAAAGAATTTCAAAAGTTACATTAAATTATAATTTCGAAATGCAAAAATTTAAAATAGAGAGAATTAGCATAGACAGAACATAACATAGAGTAGAAACATAATGCACGATCCAGTTCTACAGTTCTCTCATTATCGACTCGATATGAAATGAGACATCTGTGAACGGTAATGCAGTCACAATGGCAATTATAATTTAAACACAGAGTATTGTGCATTTTAAGAAGTGATCATCATCACATTATTGTCTGTATCCAAATGTATAGTTTTGGAAGTAGATAAGTACGTGCTAGCTCAGACACGTAAAAGTATATAAATATAAGAACAACTTTTGAGGTAAATGTATGAATAACGATTTAAACATCGATTGGTCATAAAGTACTTATTTATTAATTAAAATCTACAAGAATTTTGTGCCAATACTAATGGTGTAAGTTATAGATTGAATCGTCTTTCCTCGATGGTATGCAGCTCAATGAAGTACGTTGAAGGACTTTTTATCTATGAAGCATTGGGCCAAATTAGAAGCTTTCTGGCAGTCATTGGGACCAGCTGCAACAACATTATACACATCGGTATTGTATTAACACTGAGACTTAAACAGTAAATAATTTATTGAAAATTTGATATAAGTAATCTACCTAAATTACATTTATAAGACTTTTTTTGTTAATAATGTTTTACTTACTGGTATCTTTGCACTTGCTGATGACATCTTCAACCTGTTCCTTGGGAATGTTGGGTGGAGCCCTCTTTCTGGCAACTTCTTCATTCACGGATCCGTCTTGGTTCATCTATTGTAAAAATTAACAATTATTCTTAATTTTATTCAAATAAATTTTATATAAGAATTCCTATATATATAATTATGTATTGTAGTTACATTTCAATAACTTTTGTACTTACGATTCCGATCTTTTTCAGCATACAAGCGGTGAAACAACCCAGTTTTTCGTCATCCTTAGCATAATTGCCACTCTTAGCGTTATCTACCACCTCTGCAGAGAAAATAATATTGATTCGAATTTTAAATTTGATTGCTTACAATCAATTTCGTTAGTCCCTACTTACGTGTGTCGACGCCGGTTTCGGTGATACAGGCGCTTTTGTATTCAGACAATTTTGCTTTCTGCTCTTCTGTGAGCGCCTGAAACAGATATAAGAGCAATTAGGATATGTATGATAAAACGTGTAAGTACATAGTTGTGGATAACAATGAGTCACCTTGTAACTTTATTTTCGATCCACGAATCGTTAAAAAGTTATCAGATATGATATAAATAACTTTCATAAATTGTAATACAGCATTATATGTTTAAGCGGCAGTGCATGTCAACGAAAACTTAACCAGATAAATTAAAAAAAAAATGCAAAAATCCAAAATGAAAAATATAACAATACTAGAATGGAAAATATAAATCTGAAGAAATTATACAGAAAGTAAGAAGAAAATAATATATTTCATAATTTCATGGGACACTATACAGCAACAATAAATTAACCAGGTGAGCATAATAAAAATGTAATGTATAAGATCTAAGTCTAAATTTCAAGGAAGATGATGTAGGTGATTATAAAAAAATATGATTCAATAATTTACCAAGGCGCCAACAAGACAGAAGGCAAAAACAACGACGATGGTCTTCATGTTTGTTTTGGAGTTATCCGTGTGCTGGAATAAACGAAGTCCGTTCGATGGTTCACTGTAGAACTGAATACAAATCAAAGTTCGAACGTGTTTTTATAGTTGCAGGTACGATCATCGCTGACAGTTCTCCCCAAGACTTCTCCCTCCAACGACGCCGGCAAACGCTTCTTTATTTTTCGTATAGAAACGAGACGATATTTCGCTTCTGGCTAAACATCACAACATTCATCGTGCTTACGTAACGAAAATAGCCGAATATTTAGAGGTAACTGTTTATTTGATGTCGATAAAAAAGGCCCCGATGATTCGTTCCGTTTCTGTGGTTCTGTGAGAAGAAAAAAAGAATAGCCGATCACAGGCAACATAATGACACGCAAACTTGAATTTCATTTCGATAACTGTCCAATTTTTTGCTCTCCTTATCTGTTTGATCTACATTCGAAGTTAGTTCCGTAAAAATTCAATATGAACATGATTCATGCACCTAGCAATTTCCATCACAATTTGTCCTGGAATTTTCCTGAAATACTTGATATTGAAGCTGGTACTGTGTGATAAATAACATTAAAATTTATAACTTCGGTACGAAGTTTGCTTGTTCTGAGTTTGAATCGTTAATTCGCGACTAAATAAAGAATGTAAAACGGAGATTTATATATGATCAATTGGAAAAATCGTAATATTAAGTTGTAAATTAGTGACATGAACCACTAAGAAAACAAACTAACCGATTCAAAAATTAAATACCATATAGTTATGTACCCTATTACTAATTTTAGAAATTTTGACAGATTTAACTCTAAAAAATACTCGTATACTATGCAAATTGCGCTATTAATATTCAGGAAGGAATATTGTAATATATTGAGAAAACAATTCATCGTTCAACATTTTTTCTACGCTTATCAAAATAAGAAGAAAAATGATTTATGTAAGTACTTCTACCGAATCGCCTAGAGTTATATCAGTAATTCATTACCACTCGCTCACAAATCTCATATCCTTGTGTGCGAGCCTTGACGAATAGAAGGTACGATTTTTTCTATTTTTCTTCGTCTATTCAATATGAAGGTCACGATTAAGTTTGTATTCATGTAACACGATACTCAGGAAAAATCCGGCGATCGCTTTGCAGAATCCATTATGAGCTTTAATTAGTCGAGACAGAAATACAAGTAAAGTATTACTCAAATCTTTAGTTTCCTCTCGTAAAAATTATTCAGAGAATGATTATTAGTCAGTTTCTACTGCGCACATGATACCATATTTGTTAAAACAACGACAATGACAGAAGGTCAATGTATGTTTGAAACACATCCTAACCAACCCTAACTAAATCAATTAGCATAAACATCGGTCGGTCTTTTATTGACTCAGATGAGTCACTTCGTGTAGTTAACACATAACTATAAAATATTATATTCAGAATAAATATATTTTTAATAGTATTAAATTATTCTAGTAACAAATACATTATATTGCTGTTTGAAAATATTTTCGATAACTATTGCACACATATGCTAGTGTGTAATTAAAAAATTGAATAATTCTACTATTACATAGCCAGCGTTAAACTTGTTTTGTAAGTGATAGGGGACGAGTGTAATTGTATACCGGATAACGTTGAAAAGAATCGTTTTTATTGTAATTTTAGAATTTTATAATAATGAGTTATTTCTATGCATGTGATTGCAGAGTGAAATGTGAGGCGATAAAGCAAGTTCGAAGTGATTTCTCGTGGGTCAGTAATTGCAAGGGAGAGATGATAAATGCAATGATAAATATACCAACATGTCTCAGAGGCTGAAGAAGACAGAATTTCGTTAAGTTCAATTGGATTATAAAATTGTCATTGCAAATTAAAAACGCATTATTAATTCATCGACTATATAAAGGATTGCATAATGCTTCGAGGAATCATATGTAAATTCGAAAAAACACGACTATGCTCCATTGCTATAAATCTCGACGTCCTTGCAATTTTAAGTTGCAATAATTATATGGTTATATTATTATAATATAGCTATTGTAATAATATGCCCATTTTCTCAACTAATTGAAATAAACTGAAGGTAATAAAGATTTCAATAAAAATTGCACAATTTTTGCAAATTAATATTTTCACAACTGTTTTCTACTGTTACTCTGCTGATAACTTTTGACAATCAAAGCAATGCAATTTTAATCATTAATGTTTACTATTTTTATTTTTATTTCAGACTATTCAGATTGACTTTAGTGCTAATCTAAACAGAATATTATCCTAACTTGTTGATGTACCAGTTGAAGCCGAGAGGATAAGAAGAACAAACAGAAAATAGAAACATATATATATTTACAATGATCATTGGACGTCATAATTGTCAAAACATCATAATCGAAGATTACATTTGATCGTTTTATGCGCGGATAAGAATTAATAAAGGTTGTAATCAGTGTTACATACAATTTAGAGATGATTGAAAAAAAATGGTAAGATTTCTGTTTTCTTAACTTTTTTAATATATTCCATTAATACAATTTCCCATGCAATACACACATATGTGTGCTTTTTTTTGCGTCAAAAGATTTACAAGGAATAACGTATTATATCTAACGACACGGATAAGGTTATCGTTCATGTGTTTTAGGTACTACATATCGCAAAGTCGTAGATCAAGGTTGAATTTTTATTGCAGATAGCATTTTTCCTTCCATTTTCTATGTTACATTTATGTGTAATGTAATTTTTGTTGACTCTGGCATTAACGCAGATGTATTGCAACAATGTATTGCAAAAGAGTTCTGTCTACGATATCAAAGAGATTAATTTGTTTAAAACTATTTTACAGTTCTCGTAAGATAAAATGCAGCGCGAAAGGAAAAATGAAAATGGGATTCTCGGCTGATAAAAAAGCAGTGCTGCCATCAGTATCAAGGTGTGCAACCATTCTATGCGTTTGGACGTCTATGCACGAGTAATATATATGCACCAATACACTGTAGAATAGCATAGTCGTTGCATTACGGAATATTAAATTAGTTGTGTGTAGTATGAAAGTAAAACTGATACACTGCCTTATAAAATATGGGAGATAAAGGTAAAATAATATCATTTCGTATTCACGTAATGATCATCACCTTATACGTTCATTGTTATTAGAATTAAACTTCATCTTACTCTGCATTCTTTTGTGCGACCGTGTATAATCAATATTTGACAGATATCAGTTAATTAACGTTTAAAATGAACGATGTATCATTAAAGGTCGCAGTTCTTATTGAAAGCAGCACGTCTCGCCAGATTATCCAGACCTAGTAGGTAGTTGACGTATTAGGTTAGGATGTGCTCTTAATTGGGTCATTTAAAAGCGCGCCACTTCGAACGTGTTTGCTATCGAACGAACTTTGTATTCTTAATTCACTCGAAAGAATTCGATCTTGCTTTTTTGTTTTTAAAGCTTTCCCGCGTTTACTTTGCATACATGTCAAGGCCAGCTCATTTTGTTCTCTAACCTTTTATGACCCCGAGCGGTCAATAACCGATTGCTAATCAGTCCTTTCATCTTGTAATATTTTACATATTAGATAGATATTACGCATGAAAGAAGGAAAAGGTTTAATAATATAATCGCTATGTATATGTTGTTATAAAGAAGTATCATTTTATTAAATTAATACCTGACGCGATATTCACATTATATTGGTACTGTGCGTTACTATAAGTAAACTCGTTCACATTTTATAATCCGAAAAAAAACCTAACTATTCATTTTGACCGAAATTTACATAATTTGCATAAGCAAATTTGCATTTCCTTATTATAAATCACGTTTAGAGCATCATGTACACTTCAGCGGAAGTATCGGTCTCGGAAAAGATAACAATATTATGATACAACCGCAACGACATGGACAAATAGACGCTCATCTTGGATTCTTACAGCTTCATCACAGGTTATATTAAATAAATTAATAAAGATTATTTGTTTTCGATTGATAATACTTTTTAAATAAAATTTACAACATTTCTTTGTTTTCTATAGGTACCACTTGGAATTCTCGATTCCTTGGAATCTATGCACCCATAAAGATCGAGGCGGTACGGCACCAGCAATAATCGCGGGAAATCATAATCCCAATTGCCATATTATAGATTTGGCACAGGAAAAAGAGGGCCTAAGGTAAACGATCTGTATAAGAATGCATCCAATTTTTTGTCTTAATGAATAAGCTATAATTTTTAACTAAAGAGTTCTGCTGACTTCAATTGCAATTACCTTTAATTTTCACAATAGGTTAAAGGTAGAATTGTTGGCGTATAAAGAGAAAGTTCTAAAGGAAGAGGTACAGCTTATGTGCTGTAAAGCAGGAACACCATTGCACGTGCAACTGAACGCGCGCGTCTTAGGGAAGGACAAGGGCACCCCAATGCTCAGGAACGGGATACGCAGCGTTGCGGTGGAGCGGTCTAACGAAGATGAGGTCTCCGAGTAGATCTCATTGATACATATATTGTTGCTCGAATATCTAAGAGTCGAGTTTTTTTTTCCACAGGTGCTGGGTACAACGTTGAGGGCATCCTTGAACTTGCAAAGCCAACAAAATCCGAACAAATTCTGAGAGCATGGAAGACTCGCCAAGGAATTACGACAAGTATATTCTAGTTCAGACTGAGCAGTTCCACAGAGATGAAACTGACGCACGAAAAATGTTCCTTGTGTCGAATTTTAATCGTGCTAAACAAACGGATTGCATCACGATCAAACTCGCTCGTTGCAGTCAATTTAGCAAACTATCACCGTTGTAGACGTAAGAGAATGCACTCGCGTTCAATTTCAAACATAGTATAAGAATGTTTTATCTATCGAAACACGAGCCTAAAACACACGGTCTATTTCAAACTGCACTCTAATATAACTTTTGAAATATGCGGTGTTCAGTAAAACAAAAAAGAGCTTCTCTTCGAATTTATTGCAATATCGGCTCTACTGCGTGGGCCTACGCGACCAAGCATAGAACTTCTTTCTCTTCTTGCATCGAAGACCATTCCAAGAATGATTTCAACGCGAGAGATAAAGTGTTCCTTTTGTTGGTCTTTTTCTAAGAATCACACCGTGATATATGTGTATAATTACAACTAACCGCTAAGTACCGCATTTGCCTACTGTTCCTTCTAACTCAAGAACGTATCACGCAATGCCTATACGTATAAAAAATCTATTACACCATTTACTGTCTATCGTCAATCTACTTGTAATGACAAAATTGTATTTTATTATCGTTTTACATCGAGCATAGAGTTTAAACGATAAGGATATCATTAATCAAAAGCGAGTTTCGCGAATGACGATGCTGTTTTCTATTTTCCTTGCTAAGCTGATACGAGTTATTAAAATGAACGACTTCAACGAATGAAATTTTTTTTTTTAATTAACAATCACCTCATATTAAACCCTGTCGTTTGCATCATCGCTTCAAACTACAGTTCGTTAGAAATTAATTGGCTATGCAAAGCCGTTGATTTAGTGCCCCCCTCCCCTTTCAATTAAAAATAATTAGAACAGTTGATAGTACTGTAACAAAAAAAAGATACAGCTTTCATTAACCGACTGATTCTAAACAAATGATAATTTTTATCCACTTTGTATTTTATTAGTATGCATTTTACTAGCTAGAAATGTTTGTTTTCTAACCATCACAGCTAATTCAAATTCTTTTTAGCGATATGCATACCTAATAGGACAACCTAAAATTTGTTGCTACCAATAATTTTATTACACCTTGGTTAATCGTGTTCTTGTCCAACTGAAAGCGTACAATGTCAAACTGCAATGTAGACGACAGTAGCGAACACCTTGAAGATTTACTGAAAAAATCATCAGCACTGGAAACTCGACGGTTTCATAGGAATACCAGTCGGTCCGTCAACGAACTCACAAATGTTGAAACCAAGCCTAGCCAAAGGATGACAGTTACTTTTAGGATTGCCCCACTTGCCCTTGAAAGTCATCCAGTTTGGTAAGATGCTATTGTCCTCTTTCAGAAGCCATTCCATCTTCTTCCACGTGGGCCAAGCGGTGCCAAAACCGCTTTCATCGTAGAGACGAGGTAATCTGACGAATTTGTGCTTCCCTGGCGCCGTCCAGAGTCCGTGCGAGCCTCGCGCACTAAACAGAATTGGATGGGAGCCGCCAGCAGTGAAAACTCTTTCAGGGAATATTGGTTTCTGAAAGATACCCTTCCGCGTTTCTTGACTCTCATAAACGAAGGTTCCGCTACGCAGATCGTACCGATAAAACGCGCCAGCGTCATGTGCAGATACGTACATGGCTGATGGATAATCGGTATCCTGACATAAAGTAATAAAATACAAAAAAGAATGTTATTCTTTGATATAACTTCAAAATACTTTTTTTGATCGATAACAAAAATACGTGAGGATGAAATGAAATAGAAATAATTAACCCTTTACTGCCCAGTGCAACTTTGAAGATGCATAGCACATTTAAAACGTACAACTTAATTTGATTCAGATGAACAGAGCAAACATGAGCTGATCTACCTTGAAATAAAGACTCATGTGCTCCCAATCGCCCACGTGATTGCCATATTCTTTAAGCATTCCGAGGCACATCCCGCCCATCGTGGGTATCGGCCAGCTACCGAAAAATCCAAGATCCAGAACGCAGACTGCCTTTCCCTCGCTGAACGGATAGAACATCCAATAGGTCACGTGAAAGTGTAGCTTCCGGGACCTGTTCCCTTTTTTCTTCTTTTTCTCAAAATCACCGAGTTTCTGCAAATGGCCACTCGATTGATTTATCAACAACAACCTCCAGTAACTGTACATCAACATCGTTAAGAGTATTTAAAAAAATTCTAATCTGCATTTTAATAGTGCCTGTTTAAGTTCAGGAGCAGAAAACATTCAAAACAACTCTGAAATAAGGAAAGTTGATAGAAGGGACATTCGAGTCAAGTTTTCGTTGAATTTTCATCCTATTTACCTCCATACTCTGTTTAGAACTGCCCTTCCAAATCTTCCCTGGGAGATCGTTGGTGAGAATCATGGTGGATCCGAGATCGTCAACCTGCAGCGCGTTCCTCGATGCTATCAGCGTCTCGTCCCCCTTTCTTGGCGACTTTCTTTCGTCCCTGACGGTCTTTAAATTTATCAAATCCGTAGAAGCGACTGGAACAGCGCAGTTGTGGACCACAGCGTAAATCGGCACCGTGCCGGCTGGTTTTCGGCCGTACAGAAACGACGATCGATTCCTCAACAATATTTCTGTCCAACGTAAAAGCAAGTATATCCCGTCAATTGATTTTTCTCGAATTGGTCCGAAAGCTAATCAAAAAACGTTTCGCACATCTTTTGAATCTCATCGTCTTTTCCCTTTTCTTTTTTTTTTTTGTCATTTACCTACGTCGACTTTGGTGTGAAGATAATCGTCATCGGACTGCATGTTGTCGAGGAACTCAGGTACACCAAGAGGCAAAAAGAGCTCGCCGGGTGCAAGCCATACTAGAGGTGCCCAATTGCGTACTAGTCCTTTTACTGAAATTCAATTACTATATTGGAGGCTGCACAATGTTATTATTAGGTAAATTAATTGCAATACTACGATACAGTACTACAGTTAGAACAAAATCCTAATATAATTCTAAACGCGATATAATTATAACAATAATAAACTTATCGTGGTAAGAGGAAAAGAGATTACAGGGTCATTATCCGTAGATAAAACATAATGGACGGAGCCAAATGATCCGTGCATGGCGTACAAAGTTGAAAGTAAAGGATAGCCTGTGGTTTCTGTAAGATCATTTATATGTTCGATCTAAAAGAGAAACGCGAAGAAATAAGCACGATGTTGCGCGCGCGCGCGTGCGTTGATGACTGCTAACGAAGCTAATGACATTGCCGACAATAACATAATATATTTATTAGAAAGCTAGTTCCTTCGAGATGCCTGTATCAGCATGTGCTACATATATTTAGGTAGAAAAAAGGAAAAGCCTAGACGGATTCCGCTTTCTTTGCGTCCCAACTGAGCAGGATCGTCAATTATGCGAATGTGTCCGTCTTCGACCCACGCGCACCCACATTTGAATCTTCGTCGAGCAGTTAACACCGTTTAAGATGACGTTTCAGCTGCTGGGAGGACTCCAAACCTCGTTACACGTCCAAAGTCGCGACGATTCGGAATTTCACGTGAAAAATTTAACAAATTCGTTTTTACGGTTCATTTTTCCCATTTTTAATGAAAAAGAAATATTGAATACATTCGCGAAACGACGGCCATCAACGAAGAAAGGAATTTTTGTTTCATAATTGTAGCCAGAAAAAGCTTTCACTGTTATCCACGTGTCGATTCGGCCGTGTCCTCGCATCGGAACCATAATTATTATGTTGAACCGATACGGCCTTACCATGTTTGGCGTTACGCTACGTTTTCCATTATACTTCCGCAATTAAAGAGCTGCCCGCGAAGAGGAACGGGTTTCTGGTTGAGCCTACTTCAATACGACGCTTACGTTGTCATCGAGTTAATTATCTACTTACCTAGACCGGTGCGAGATAACTTAATTGCTATTCGTTTGTTAGACGACAATACCTGCTGTACGAGATTTTTTCACCGTGATAAAGCACACAATCCTGTTTACAATACCCTCAAATATTTTATCTACTTAATCTTTCTTTATAATAACCGTTGATGCTTAAATCATCGTAGTACAACGAAGGATCTTTTAAAATAAAATCTATCCATCGTATGCATCATTCGTACAACCATAAAAGTCATAGATAATGGACACCCCTGAATCTTCAACATAGGTCAGCATATTACGGGAAAGGGGGAGTACGAATTTCATAATGGAACTTGTGGGAAACGGACTTTCTTTGAAAAAAAGGAACGTCACGGGGGCGCTAGTTGACCGAGATGGAATTCGTTTCATTATCATCTACGTATGCGTGTAATATGGGGCGAAGATTAATGGAAACTCGTTTCGGCCTGCTTGACAATCGTGAAACCGGTCCGGAGAAATGGGACGATCGATTTTCAGCCTCGCAGCGATCCACGGTTCGCCAGGTTTGTTCCCTTGAAAATAGATCGCGTCGATCTAAAAGGAGCACGATCGTTGTCCACGCGCGTTAACACGTTCACGCTAACTACGTCGCAATAATTCGCTTGGCCGTCCAACGAAACAATTTCACCGTTAATCCAACACACTCTTGGCTTAATCGGCCACCATGGAGGCTGTGTCCCGATTCAAGACGTTTTGGTGCCACTTTTGCAAACATGCCTTTACACGTAGTAGAAGCTACTGATCAGAAGCTCCTTCGCGTGCAGTAAAATCACAGCTAGTCCCTTAGAGAAGGCTATAATTACATAATTGCTGTTACATACATTGGAATTACGGCGCGAACTCGTAACGATCGAAACGCCAAAAACTCGAACTCATTCCGCATAGCAATCATATTCTGATCGTAGAACGATAGAGATTGTTTTAATAGAAGCATTCCGTGCACTGTTAAATTTCGTTACACGGCCTTCTTGTAGCTTATATCCGTTATACTTCTACGAAGCATAATTACAAAAATTTGAAAAGTAATATCCGATGGTCACGGATTGTTAATTTTAATGACGGTTTACTTGATCCGTCGAAACCGGAAGTGTAGGATACAGATGTAAGCGCAAATTTAAATAGGATCTAAAGGATTTCATCGTTATCAACTTCCAACGATCAGCGATTATCGTAACAGTAACCGGATAAAAAGAACCACCGGAAGTGACAATTTCTTACCTCGCTCTTCGTCGACGGTTTCCGAAGTCACGATCATGCGAATGATGCACAGAATCAACAGCAGACACTGCATCGTATTCGAACTGTTCGCGCATTTTGATAATCGGGCGCCGGAAAAGCCGCGGAAGTCGAAATTTCTTAACCGCCGGTCATCGTCGCCGCGCCATTTCCCGCCACCTTCGTATCCCCATAGATCACCGTTGCTCTGGACCACCGGACACAGAACGTCACAGAGAACTTTGAGGTTAACGATCGGCGACACCAGATCGTCCTGCTACCAGCTAGAGTGTTTCTCGGGTAACTGACCGGTTTTCTACATTCCCCGTGCCGCTCACTGGACAAAGATTACAGTTGCTTACAGCCATCGTGTACGCTGTTACGAGGATGCCGAGGAAAACAGCGAACGTAACGAGTTAACCCTCCCGCGCGCTTTTCGTTTGAAACGTTACGTCCATACGCATGTGCGCGCATGTGAGTACTCTTTACGCTATTGTTATTACTTGGAACAAAACATTTCTATCATTTATTTTGTAACGGAGGAGTATTAATCGATAAAAATGCATCGTGCACCATAAAAACATCATAGCAATATTATGATAGGTCGGTGCTGATATTGAGGTAATGTTTTGTCCAAGTTTCAATTGCACGATTTTGTTAGTTTACTATTTCATAAAAGTTACACGGTTATATGAAAGAATGTTTATTTTCGAAACTTTATTATGTAATAAAGTGTGATTATAGAAGATATACTTTTTATTATATGAGAGTTTACTGGTAAAAGAAAGGCTCGAGATAGTTACATTATACATATAGAACTGTTAACATGAGACGACGGTACGAAGAATAGAAAGTATTGATAAATTATGGTCATGGTTGCGAAAGGGACACAAATCGAGTGAATCGGAAATGACGAGAACCATTTACGATTAGTGAAAAGGAAAGCGTTCCCCCGCGTACCCTCTTTTGTCATTTTTGTATATGCGTAGTACTTTTAATCTCTTCGTGACTAACTTCTTTTGTACATCTGTTATTATTGTTTTTTTTCTAATCAAAAAAATATTGGGTTTCGTAAGCACCATGCACGACATAAAATTACTGTAGTATATCATCAAAGACATCGTGACAGTACTTTCACTTCCGGAAATCGTACACTGTTAAGGACGACTGCTGTGTACACCTACATTGCAAAATTTCTAATACAACAATGGAAATGCAAAGTAAACGAAAATTAATTTTTTTTGTAATTCTTATTTATTGCCAAGAAATTACATCTACCAAAATATTTTTATAATCATTTTTATATTCATTTATTTTATTCACTTTTAATAGAGAAGCATTATTCTACATGCCATATTTACATTTCTGATTACGCACTTTTAAAGGTATTAGTCGTATATATTATATCCATAAATTAACAACTATTCACGTGTTCAAATATCATACTGTGTTGGAAATTTTTATCATTTAATTTAATTTAATCCGACATACTGCTAGAGATGATTAAACAAATGAATCATTTCAGCAGATATCGTTAATCGTGATTTAATAAAATATAATAGTGTTCTGAGGAATTTTTTATCACAATTACAATGTCTGTTAAAAAGCCACTTCAATATCTTACATTGTAATCTACCAATTATGCAGCTTTGTATAAAGGCAAGAGTAAATCCATAATTGTTTCAATGATATTTTCAATAAATTTACAACATCAGGTAACAATCTATCATTTTAGAACAAAAAAGCAATAGAAACTAACATTTTATTCATTATAATTGTTCTTATCGACTATAATCAAAAAGGAGATAAAAACACAATATTTTTTTATTCTGATATGCAAAGACTTGATGTAAATTTATAAAAGACCAATCAAAAAATATAAATATGCACGTAACAATAAGAATATCAATTACAACATGATTATTAGACTATTAATCATTTGTTTACACAGTGAAGTTTTTACATTATAATTAACTAACGTGTCCCTACTTAAAGGACCTGCTATATACAAGCAGAATTTCATAACTAATTTAATAAAATTCTCACTCTTTTTATAATGTATTTTATGTAATGTAGGAAACAGACATTAAAACATTAATAGCATTGTATAATATTTATGGTAACAATATATCACTACAGGGCTATAGATGTTATATTTCGATAAAAATATCTCATAGCGTTTATATAAAAATTTTCTTATATTTATGTTTACAATATTATAGTACATTATGAACATTATCCTATATGAATTACTTACAAAATGCCCCTATTTTACCATTCAACAGTTTATGACATCTTTTCAATTCCGATATACTCCTATCGCTAAAGAAATTTCCTAATTTCAAGGGAGATGAAATGTTAATTACAGTAGATCAATATGCGAATTGCATAAGAACAGCAACTTCTCGCATTTTCTCAAAACTAGGAAGTTTTCTAAAGAAAGGAGAACACGGTTAGATTGAATATAACCCAAGGCCATGGTAGAGTTAATGAATAAATTTTGATGCTCAAAGTTAAATGATACATATTTCAAAATGAACAATAGTTTTAAACTATGTTGTGTAACATACTTCCACTCATTCATTACACATATATTTTGTAAATATATGTAATTATAATTACTCCTGCGAATAAATCACAGAGTCTGATATAACATATATAACCCTGTATGCTTGCTATGTTGAAAAGACAAAGTGTGTATATCGTAGAAAATTGTTAAAATTGTAACATTATTGTTAATATAAAACAAAGCAACAAAACTGTTATGTTGCAGAAATAATGCTTTTTTAATTCAGAACTCTAAACTTCTTAATGATTGTTCCATCTTCCAAAGAATATACGTCATATTGAATTATTTTATATTGATTTATAAAAAATTTAATTATAATGTGAATTTCATGTGTAACAAATATCTTTTAGTTTCAACGGAATACAAAAAATTATACTAATTGAAACGTGTTCCTTATTAAATTTGGCAGTCTTATGTAATTGGAGATCTGCAGATTGGACACAAAGCTTGAACCTGCAAGATAATGTTAAGCGACTTCATTGTATTTGAGATTGGAGAAGCTTTCAACCCTAAAGTTTGTCTGTTTCGCTAGTATTACTTACCCCGCATGCTTCACTTTTCCATCGCTGAATACAATCCCTATGAAACTTATGTTTACAATTCCGTAACACACATTTGCTTCCACGCGTCAGTGGTGATAAACATATTGGGCAATCATATTCTGTGAAGTAGTATTGTTTTCTAGAATGAGAAAAGATGTTTCTTATTTAATTATGTAAGATTTGCTTACATATTATTTGGATACGTACTGTGAATAACTATGATTAGTTTCATAGTATTGCTGTGGCTCCGGCCTATTTCCAAACATAAAATACAGAACCGTCGCTACGGTGACTCCAAGGAGTAGAGCTGCCAAACCTGCATGCGGCATTTTTTTTCACCACTGACGATTCAAATAACCAAACAGCACTCGAACGAATCTAACTGAAGGGCTTTGGCTATCTCATTCGCTCGACTTGCACAACGCACGCTATTCTAATTATGAAGTGGCAAACACGAAAAATATTAGAGGAAAGACGCAAAATCCCCGAGACATAAACAATGAAAAACGCAGAACGTCGTCTGCATCGGGAATATCGATTTCCTTCTTCAAATGTCTGCGCTCAAGAATAAAACACTACGTGAGATCCGCATGTAACAGCCAAACAAGCTGACCAACAGAAATTCAATAATTCACCTCTGAAACGAAGAGACGTTGGAAACAAAATATATATAATACATTTTGAATTTATCAGAATAACTATTAACACAATTAGAAATGTCCATTATAAAATAAAACGCATTAGATTGTATAACATAGAATATAAATATTAATAACAGTGTGAAGCGTTACAGGCTGGCCAGGTTTCTTAATGAAATTTACCTGAAAAGTAAACTGAAGTAAAAAGTCCTATAATTATGTTTGGAAACGTATATAATTGATAGAATGCTTTATTAACGATTAGTACTATAAGAGAAAAGTACTCACATCGCAAAACTACAAAAAATATTCAAAATATCTATAGTTTTGTGTGCCTATAAAGGCAAATTTGTTACAGAAACAACTGACACACACTCTCTAAAACATCTGCTGTCAAATGAGAACATTATGACCAAATATTACGTGAAACTGGATTAATTATATACAGATACTTTACGTCAATTATAAACTGCTGAAGTCAAGAAAACTATTTTCATGTTTTGTAGCAAATGAAAATATTATATTAAGCGCCTTCTAATGAACTTTTTTATGAAGTTTATTTCGTTATTCAATACCAAGTTTATAGAATCTTCTATCTTCATGTACCCTCTTAAATACTTAGCTTCTTTTTGTGCAATGAAATATATTTCCAATATATTTGAATCTCATTGTTTTATTAAAAATGAATAATTATGCTTTAAATTAATTGTTCTTAAATTCCGTTCGAATATTATCGTTTGTCATAACAAATCGGATAAAAGTAAAAACACGAAAATCTAATGTCGCAATTGACATTTTATTTTTATATCAATTGTATATATATGTACGTTACAAAGTATTCTAATTTAAACAACCATTACGTAACAACGAAGTTATTTTATGTGTAATGTGTGTAGACTTTGATTTGCCAACAATTATAAAATAATACATTTATTGCTATTTACATTAATATCCACATTTAATCTGCAAAAACAGAAATATATCACACATATGTTTTTCCCCTTCAGCAAGATATACACGCAAAAAACTACCAGAACGATCTTCGATTAATAATTTAAACAAGAATTTGACATTTGTTTCAATTATTGTTATGTTAAAATTATGGAATTTTCTGTCTAGTTAAGTTAATGACGAGTAAAACTTTATTTTTGTTCTATATCAAAGCTGTCTAGACGTAAATTAAATAAATTTTAAATATCATTAACAGAACAGACTGAACAAATTCATAATGTTCATTTGATTGTCAGAAACTTCATATAAATTGATCTCTTATTAATGATGTATTTCAGATCTGACAATCCACAGTTGCTGCCGAGTGGGTGGGTGACAATGTAACAGGTGTTATCGAAGAAATCGAACGATCAATGGATTGCAATGATGGTGCCTGCTGTTTAATTAACATATGTCGAAGACACTGCGTTTCCTCTCGAAGTGTTATCACTTGCGCCCTTAAAATTGCGTTTTCGTGTTCTAACATTGTTGCTCGCAATGCAATCTAGAATAGAATAATTTTATAATAATTTATTGCACAATACTTGAATAATAATACACGTTACATCATGCTTCTAGGTAATAACAAGTAAACTTCTACTCACGTGATCTTCCCGAATTTTGCGAGCATCGCGGGACTTCTTCGCAGCTTGATTATTACGTTTACGTCTTTCATAATATTTTTCATCCTTTTGTTCGTCTGGAATCGGCTTTTTTTCGCTTCTGGGTCGTCTGTACACGCTTGTAACGTTATTTGTACCCAAGAAGTGCCGACTTACCATTCTACCTGTTTTATCGATACATATTTGTTCGATCACTCAGATCACCGTTAAAGATAGTAAAAAACAAGAATTACACATATAATTTCATAAAATATGCAAAAACAATTGCTCCGGGTGAGGATCGAACTCACGACCTTAAGATTATGAGACTTACGCGCTGCCTACTGCGCTACCGAAGCAGTTGAAATAACATTTTTCAATAATAAATAAATAGTTTGTAATGTAAACAAATTATTTATTTATTTTATAAATTACATAATAGGAAACTATTAACTCACTTGAATTATTATTCGAAAATACTGGCGGCACGTTTATGGATTGCATTAAAGGTGGTACTGCGGTTATAAACGGTGGTTGAAGCAAAGATCCAGGAAGTGAAAATGCGGCTGATAAAGATGAGGGTGTTAATGGCGATGACGTTCGACCGATTGATACATCTGGTGTATTAGAACTTTCTAAAATGTCCGCACTTCCAAAGTTATAATCCTTAGGACTGTATGGCTCGTATCTGCACAAGTCTACAAAATCAGTATAATTTCTTATTATTTTTCATACCAAAAACATGTTAATTTTAAAAAGAAGTTGTATGTATGTAATATTGAAATGTATTGTTTTCCAGTTTTAATTTGAGAAACGTATCCACCAGATTAACTGCGAGCAACGTACTGAAGCAATCCAACTTTTATTTGAGGTAATTATTATTGAAGCTATTATCTTTTATTAAAGATATGAAGATAAACCCACTTCTATTTATTAAACAATAGCAGGATCACATTTATTTTAAATGTCGTGGACTTCCAACAGCCCCTGTGGCCTAATGGATAAGGCATCGGTCTCCTAAACCGGGGATTGTGGGTTCGAGTCCCACCAGGGGTAATCGAAACAATAATTTTTTCTTTTATTCCACAAATTACTAAATTTTTCTCTTCTCCTACTTACTATCACATATAAAAAGGGTAGAATTCTCTAATTGAATTATGTTAATAGAATTAAATACCGGATTACGCAGGATGAAATAAAAGTAAAAACAAAATTATCGTTTATTCTATTAAAGAAAAAATAGTTTTAATGATATTAAGCGAATTCATGCGTACGATAAATCGTAAAGCGTTACGTTTATCCACGAAATCCACCGTCTATATTTTCTACATTTAATCGTTGCAAATGTTATTTTACTGTAAAGTCGCCTTGGTTTTCATAAGGATAGAACGTTAGGAATACTGTAACGCAAATATACTGAATCATACTTTTGCAGGGAAAGAAAAACTGGAACATAAGAATTAATAATCAGTGAAAAATAAATATTTCTTTTTGGCAATGAGAATGTTTAGAAATAATAGAGAAGAAGTAAAAGGAAAAAATGAACAAAAATAAACCTCTACCGTGACAATGTGTCTTGGCACATTGCCGTGACCAGGATTCGAACCTGGGTTACTACGGCCACAACGTAGGGTCCTAACCACTAGACGATCACGGCTATCAGAGGACTTGGAAATCAGTTGGAAATCGTCCAAGTTTGAATTTCATGTCGTCCAACTTGTTCACTTATCCGTCACATTGATTATTACCACGTGTTTTTAACTAAACAAAACATCTGATTGTGAATTGCATCAATTAAAATAAAATATAATATAACAAATAAATGCTGAAATTTATAATAACAGAATATAACAATTTTAACGTAACTTTAAATACCGTTTCATAGAAAGTTACAAATTCATTTTAACATCCAAAAGATGCACATTCAGAATTTGATCAAAATAAATAGAAGCCAAAGGTAAATCAGTCGAAAAAACTTTGAAATATACCTGAAGTCGGTGCAAACAAATTATAGCCTCTCAATAAATGCAACGCAGAAAACGCGCCTGATACTGTATTTCCGCTGCAAATCGTTCTTGCATGCGCGTGGGAGCTCATGCCTCAAAACAAATTCTTTGGAACACCAGAACACTGATAAAACGTCGAATAACACTTCTGAATATGGTCAAATCATTTTTCCTTTATAGAAGCATGGAAGGAAGCTATTGATATCAATTATCCAATAGAAATCCTTGCTATCCTTATCTGTCTCTTCTCTCCTTTATCTGTCTCAACAAATATTTCCAGATTTCCAATTAACTTAAACTCGACATTTTTTATGACCCATGGAGAATACTTCCTCTGTCGTCCACGTTAATTTACAATTTCTTCTCTGCTGTTCCAATCTTCAAACTTGAATCTCCGTTTTTTCTCATGCAACGTTTCACAAATTACATTTATTTATATTCACCGAAGCTATAAACGTTTGTATGTCGAGAAACATAACGTGTTTCCAATTACAAGAGGAAGCTCGACTTCTCCACGGCGAAAGTTCTTTCTCGTCGCGACTTCGACTTCCCGTAGAGCCTGTTGACGTTCTTCTGTCACGTGCTTCGTTACCGCACTCCATCCCACTGAAAAGGTCTTCAATTCGTCGACACAAGGGGTGGTTCCGCCTCTTCGTACATGCGCGTCGCGACGTTAAACGATCGTTCCGCCCCTCAAGCGTTGGGGACGAGCAGTTGACTGGTATTTCGAATGGTCAAGCACGGCAAAAGCCAACCTGGCTGGCCAATCGCTCAGCCCTACGCACGTATCACAACCCTAATCTGTAGATTTGCTCATTACAATAGGTCGTCGGGCTTTTCATATCTTGCATGATTGAATGAAGAAGATTAGTATCGACGTTGCGTCGAAAGTTGTTACTAACGAACGTTACTGTTTATGAAACACGTTTCTAAACCCTCTTTTCTCATTCAGATATGTTGTTCGAGTTAATTCCTCGTGAATGTGACGTTTTCTGAAAAAGAAATGAAAGAAGTAATGTCTACAGTTGTTTTAAATTATAGTATGAGATTATATTATATGGAAAATGAGAAGATGGACGCATTCCGTCTTTTAAGATTCTCTGAACATGCGTCCCTGCTGTTCCTTACAATGTTTTTACTATATGCTATCTTTCCCATTATATACCCAACTTTTCCGAGAACGGTATCTCTATTTTTCACGTCTTGAACTCATCAAGTCAAAGAATTCCTATTCTTTTCACTTCTGAACATCTGGACTGCTTACCCTCACAAGTACTCTTAGTGACCGTCGTGGAGGATGTATCCCTGCCATAAATCGTCCTCGAATAACAAACAGACCACCTTCTATACGCTTATTCTCTAACAATTAGTCAATCTGAAAAAATTCCATAAAACAGATATAACGTAAAACATTCTTTACGTATTTCACTTAAAAAAAATCATACATTTATTATTTAATAATAAAAAAGTATCATCAAAGAGATTTAAACTCTTGTACTACTGAAGTTTTGAATTCTAGCGACTACCTAGCGTAATTCTTAGAAAGTATACCGCAATAATTTTCCTTCATCTTTTAGCAAACCTTTCTACAGCTACTTTTCTGTTTTGATCGTCTGTAGCTGTGTTTACGTACACACTTGAGGCTACAGGACACCGAAACATTCTCAGTGCAGACCAGGCGCTCGTTTCTAATGTCCCTGGGACAATCGACAGCTGACACTTTCATGTTACCTACGAATGTTTAATGCGTCGGTAATTATTATGAAGTAAATTAGACGACCGCGCCAGGCAACGTATTCCTGGGAGTTGCAACATTGATGAGCACGACTCGGAACTTGAAACTGTTTCTATACCGCCTCATCAATGTTGCAACCGTCACTGTTCGCTCGACGTGGATGGCAATTAATGGTCAAAAGATCGATTGCTTTTCGCGGGAGTTAACGGTGCTGCAACAGGGCAACCAGGTCCTTCGACCTTCGCGTGTCTAGGGCTTTGTATCGTGGAACATGATCGGCCCAGATCGATCAGGGTATATTAATCGTACTAACGATTCGATCGCCAAACTTTTCAGCGTTAACACTTTGCCTTACGATCTTCCCAATGTTTTAATATTGTGCCCGATTGCTCGGTTGGCATCTGACGAACATTTCACGCATAAGTATAGACGTTTCCTTTTCGCTGTCTGCCCCACAAACTACCCAGCTAATCGCCTTAAATCTTACTTTCTTCTTCGCTTCTTCGACAAAAGTTCGACGTTAACAACAGAAGTGTAATTGTTCGAAAGAAGGTTGCAGGCGCGACGGTGATTTACGGTGTAGCGTGTCGTTTTCGTACGCGAAACGAGGGAGACGAGCGGCGTGGATTATATTGCCTGTTCAAATTTAACACGGGGGAGGGGGGGGGGGGGAGGCGCACCACGGGTTAAATAACGCCATTTGTTATCGTAATATCTAATTTGGCGTTGAAGGGTGATGCGCCCCCGACCATGTGGCCGAGATCTCACGAGGCGGCGGCACAGGTGTCTTAGGAACAACAGTTTAGCCGCCACAAGTTCGCCAGGTGTACCGGTAAGAACTAAAATGAATCATGCTCGAGCCCACTTTTAAACAGATCGCTTCTTTACACGATTACACGATTTGTTATGAATCGAGATCATCAACGTTATATCTCCTGTTGCATCATTTACGAAACAAAAGAGATTTCCCTTTTCTGAACAAAGCAATTATTGTTCCATGATCGTTTATCTATAATTATACCAACGAAACCCAGGCAATTGTTATTCCATAATGATAATCGTTTCCTGCGGCGATACCAGTGGAACGCAAGACTGCTAATCGATTCTATCAAGCCCGAGGTTCTTCCAGAGAAGCACAAATAATCAACGAGGCCTATCCCGACATTACGAACCACGTTCTCCTCGCTCTGTCGACCGCTCGTTATCATTATGCGGCTGGATTCGCGATAGTGCACGCCCCCGCGACTCTTACCGGTTGGTCTCCGCTCGTGCGAACCCAAACACCTGTCCGCGACCACCAGGTAACGTGACATCACGTCATGTGACCTCCTCAGCCCCGAACGCGCCCCGAAACCCCTTTGGTCGCCCCGTTAGGTCGCGCGACCTCCGGCTAATCCGCCTAATCGCCGTCCTGGAAACGACGGATTACACACCAGAGCGATATCTTCGTGCCACCATCGCTCTTCCTGCATTGTGGCCTCTGGTTTTTTAAAGTCCACAGGCAATCTCGATCGCTAGCATGTTTTCCTTTGTCTGTATATAAAAAAAGAGGGAATTTATGTTTAGTTGGTGTAACTTGACGTAGAAAGTTGAGATAGTAAGTTAGGGGATCCAGTAAGAATGGAGGACACTTATAATTAATATCTGTTAACCTTACGAGGTCATCTGTAAGGAGTAACCCCTCCTCAAGAACCTTCAACAAGTATTTTTTCATCGTTCCACGAGCGAAATGTTTGTTCTTCGTGTTCATAGAGTACGATCACGAAAGAGGATCACGAACGATACCGCGTGTCGTATTCACCTAGAAGCGACATCATGGCGAAGGGGTCGCGTGTCTGGCCCTTAATTCCATCCACCGCTCGCCATCTTCGCGTAGGAGGCACGGATTCCTCTTTCACCCTCGCGCCAGCTCGCGTATTCGTGACGCCTGTTGTTTCACAACTCGAGCAAAGTTATCTCATCAAGTCGTCACGAGGACGCCCCTCCGCGTCTGCAAAAGACGCGAATTAAACTTTTCTTAGCTCGCCTATTTATCCCCCACCGATACAACTGGCCGCGTACTACGTTCCTTCTACGTGTTTCGTGTCAGCTGCGCGCTGATTAGCAGGCTCGCGTTTACGTTACTTCGTTTACGTTTCCTTTGTACGGGAAGTATCGCCTGCGATGAAAGATTAACATGCCCGCTCGTTCCCTCTCGCTCCCGTTCGGTTACCCGATTTCCTTGCCTCTTTCGGTGGCATCGTTTTGTACTTAGTTTCGTGAACTAATTTGCGAAAAGAAGAATTTTCAGTTTTAGATACCTGTACGCTCGCATTTTTTCAGGCAATTCGGTCCGGCCTGGTATGAAACGTATACGCAGACCTTCGGTTCCCAGGCAGTCGGTAAATTGTGGCTTACCGCGCTGGCACGGTTCTTATCCACACTCGTCCAGGTAATTCTTGGCCAGCTATTTAACTTGTCGTTCTTATCGGACGCGGCACAACAAGCCACGCCTTTGCGAAATTCCGAAGGGAACAGTGAGCGAATTAACATTTGTCTCGGTCGATTCATCTTCAGTTCTCGATGCTTTTCTCATCCATAACGTTAGTATCTGCAATTTTAGTTACGTTACGCATTTCTACTTCTAAGAACGCTAAAGGAATAATGTGTAATTTCATTATACGCTGTTATCCACGCGATACTACCAACATGCGATGTGATTTCATTATTTATACTGTACAATTTACAATACAATGTTTCTATTGGAATAAAAACTTCTCGTTTTCCGTGTACCGGCAAGTATCGTTCGGTGACTGTCTCTTATTAATATTTTACTCGCACAGCCCTCCCTACGGCGATCAAACGCTCCTCCTATTTTTCCTCTCCAGGCCAACACACCGCCCACTGACCGTAGAACGTTTACGTAGCGTTATTTCAATTGCAAATCGATACTGACGTGTAGGAGATACAGTTACAGACGAAACTTGCCGGTTCGCGTAATTTAAAGATAAGATGAATGCGATGCGTCTTCGAAAATGGGATGGCCTGACCTAATTGTTGAACTAACAGTAGAACTTCATGCTTTAGAGCTGGTTCTTTTACCCATAATTATCTGTTAATTGAATACGTGAACTAAAAAGAAGTTTGGATGTTCATAATGTATCTGTACAGTGGTTATTCTAGATATGTTACCATTATATGGCTTTCTTCAGGATGATTCGCCGCGAAGGTATCTCGATAAACGATAATCTTCAAATTCACACTGTTTCACACGAGTACAGCTTGTCTTTCCTAAATTTCAGAGGCTTTAGCGCTGGCCATTCATACTGAATATGGAGAACTCGGTACAAGGAAAAGTATCCGACGAAGAGGCGGAAAAGATGCTCGACGAAATAATCGAAGAAGACAAGAAGGAGAATTTGGACCGTGACGACGATGAGGATGACGATGACGAATTGGAGTGTACAGCTGCATGTGCAAAAGGAAGTCTTGACTTGGGAAAGGTTTCGTTTACTTCTGGTCGACGATTCTTTTCTTATCAGCAACTTATATGTAATATAAAATCCATCCCACTGTAACATGGATAATTTCCTTCGTATTGCATCGAAATCATATTATAGAAAGATTGTCCAAGTTTATTAAGCCGTGCTGTATACTGTACTCTTTATTTAAAGAAAATCACTCGTTGCAGAAACTCTGCGAGTGCATGCGCATCGCTGAGAATTCCTCCCGGTTCACATTGCGCGTAATGGAGGCGATGAGGCGGTTGCAGCGCGCTGAGGACGCCTTGCTGCCGTCCTCCACCGCGGAGGAGATCGTCGACCACATGAAGAGGAATTACCGATACGATGGTGACCTTTACGCTCAGGTGCGGACCGCGCTGAAACAGGTCTGTTCCCAAGGGTTAGTTCCTGCGTCAAAACGAACGCGAGCATAGCTGGTGCGAGGCGGGGATCGTGTCTCGCGTGAGACACGATCGCGTTTCAAGGCGAAACTGCAAAACGTTTATCTCGCTTGCGGACGGTGCATCTATCGACCGATTTCGTTCCCAGTTCCGACTGTTAATTGTAACGCTTGCATCGGCTTGATTCACTTGATGCAACATCGTATCTCTTCCTTGTAATTAGAATATCGTTACTCGAATGGCCCGTGAAGACTCCGTACATTCAGACGCGTAGTCTTGAAGTTATTGTGGGAAACAGAGAAAAAATTGTTATTTAAATATTGTATTCTTCTTAAAGGAATTTTAATAACTCACTTGCCTTAAGCCTCGAAGACTGGTAGTATAAATTCTAATAGAAATACAGTAAATCCATTCCGTATATGCTTTTGTAATAGAATATAAGAACGTGCGCAGCCTCTGAAATGGAAAAGTTTAAAAGCAATTAATCACGCTAGGTTCGTCATGGAATTGTTAAAGAATGAATACCACTTAATTGGCACGCACGCGATCTCGGTGAACCAAATCACATGCTTGAACGATCGAACGGACTGTTTGCTGTCCTCGTCGATTAAACCGCTAAAACGCCGTAGAAAAAACGACGACAGGGACGATTGCGTTTGTGAAACGCCGCCAGATGAAGGACCGGCACGAGCGAGAAGAAAACGAAGGATTTCGATCAACGAGTCGAGGAAAGCCACTCGAAGACAACGAGAACAACGTGGCCAGGATGATGCGGATGAACCAGATGATTGCGATTGCGACGTGGAGACGATCGACGAGGACGCTCGTGAATGTTCGTGCGAAGCTGAGGCCCACAAAGGTACTTCGAGGAGACAAAGAGCACGAGATGTGCAAGAAAACAGAAGAGTAGGTGAGAAGAAACAGTCAAGAGCGATCGAGGAGCCCCTTACAAACTCGTCGAGGAGAAATAATATTAATGAAAGGAAGAGAACGACAGAAACCGTCGAAAAAATAGCTGCCGACAATCGTGGATTAAATGAAATAGCTTCAGACGATGTGGACGATATTTATGAAGAATTGCAAGACAGGATTCCTCGAGGATCCAAGAAGCGCGAAAAAGAATTGAAGGCATGGATCAAACGTTGCCAGAAGGAGTGCAAACAGCGATCGAATCAGCGAGCTAGAAATAATTAAATTCTCTTGTAGAAAATATGTGTAAAACGAATTTCTGGACATGTTTGAAAATTTGTACGATTATTTTATGACGTTTGATACATGTATAATAAATAAGCTTTTACACCTTCCCTTTCCCTTTTATTGGTCTTTCTGTCGTTACAGAATGGTTTTTGATTACTTCGCTACTTGTGCGATGTGTGTTGTAATTTCAGGTCTGGTGAAAGTTGCAGAACTCTTCCGGTTCGATCGGCAGGAATTAAGTATCCGGAATCCACTGCGAAGGAAAGCGCTTTACTTATGTAAGTTCTCCCTCCGTCGTTATCTAATTGTAAATAATTAAAAGTGTATCGAAAATAGTTTTAAGTTATTCAATAAGGAACACGAGTTTAAGTTGGCCAAAGCTAGCCGATCTTGGGCGGCTTCAACTCGTGTATTTCCAATAGATTAAAAACATAATTGATTCTAAATTTATACCTGTGATTGTGCATCTACGCGAGGGATAAGTGATTCTCCTCCTTGCATTCCTTTTTCGAAACCTACCACAAGCATTGTTACGCTGTTTTCGAACGCTGTCGATGTACGCAACCTTTCTTAAGTATTTATACACTAAATCAGACACTGTCGATTTCTGATCTTGCCGTCGAAGTAGACCTTGCTCGGGGTTTTTATTGTATTTATTACGAGACGCACATCTATTCGTCGTTTTAAACTGTTAGAAAGACTCTACTATGTAATCATTGTAGTCAAGATTCTTTTACCTGATTTCCTGTTCCATTTTTCTCTCCTTTTCTGCTCTTTTATACCGATAACCTCCACGATTTAATGTCATTTTGGTTATTGCAAGACGTTTCTTTCATTTAAAGAAATAGAGCAGAACTTTAAAGTAAGATCGAATACTTATTTAGCTAATTGTTGTTATTAAATGTTATTAAAACTTTTAATACTAGATGTAATATCACTTTTTAATTTAATATCATTTTCAGGGAAAGGAGAACTGGTTTGTTTGCAAGAAATGGTGCATGTCGAACATAGTCAAAGGATATATTTTTATTCGAAATCTTTTACCAAGAGATGATACAAGTATTTTCAACAACGTGTAACTAGTTCTCTTAAAAGCTACGTGTAGCGCTGTAGCAGTAACAGTAGGACAAACGACATACTTTGCAGTGTAAACCTCAGAATTATGCGTATATAAAAAAAATTTTCCAGATCGCCCTTTCGCTGCTTTTCTCATCATTTTTAGCAATTTTATCTGGCTTCATCGATTTCTAAGAAATTAGAACAAAGATGCTGAACGAAGATACTTCCTATTCCTGAATCTCTGCAATATATGTACAATAACAAGAAGAACTAAGAAGTAATGGTCATTATTACTTCAAGATGAACAAGGAAGAAGATCGAGGAGTAGTTTAATCAGTATTATACATTATGTACAAGTATATACTCCTTGCATTTATATTACACGTTTACATAAGGTTTAGTTGTATAAGTTGTATTGTAAATAGGTTTATAAGAGTAATTTACAACGATTAACTTGTAAAAGTACATCTGTAGTTTGTAAATTGTATTAAACTGCTGTAATAAATATTCAATTACTATTAATTAATTGTTTAATCATTTAACGAACTATCCAACAATCCTAGAGTAGCCAATCCCAATCCTTAAATAAAAATACAAAGTCCGAAAATCTGATCCTCGATTGAAAAATCCGAAAACTGGCAATTCTTGGAAATGACGTCATCGAGAATTCCTGGAATTTCGGCGATTCTTGGAAATGACGTCATTTTCCAGGAAATCCCAGTTTCTGGTGCTCACTCAAGCGTGAAGCCCGATTTTCGGGACTTTGTATCAGGAGAACATGATACGCGAGGAGGTATCCCAAGTGCCACTTCTTGGAAATGACGTCATCGAGAATTCCTGGAATTTCGGCGATTCTTGGAAATGACGTCATTTTCCAGGAAATCTCAGTTTCTGGTGCTCACTCAAGCGTGACGGCCCGATTTTGGGACTTTGTATTAGGAGAACATGATATGCGAGGAGGTATCCTAAGTGCCACTTCTTGGAAATGACGTCATCGAGAATTCCTGGAATTTCGGCGATTCTTGGAAATGACGTCATTTTCCAGGAAATCTCAGTTTCTGGTGCTCACTCAAGCGTGACGGCCCGATTTTCGGGACTTTGTATTAGGAGAACATGATATGCGAGGAGGTATCCCAAGTGCCACTTCTTGGAAAATGACGTCATTTCCAGGAACCCTCGAATTTCCAAGAATTTTGGCATTTCTTGGAAGTGACGTCATTTTCCAGGAAATCCCAGGAATTATGGAATTTCGATTTGAATAAAATACAAGGGAAATAGGACCAGAGGTAGATAAAGATAAAGGTAAATGATTAAACGTGTAGCGTTTGTCTAAAAACATTATTTTATTAAATAAACATATAAAATACAACAAATGTTTATCGTTTGTAACAAATAGGAACACTTACAATACAATATTTCTTATTTCTACTATTATAAATAAATACATTCAGATATACTGCATAAAATTATAACAATTTATATAAGATGATATATATTAATACGAAATAAATAATATAATACCCTATTTTCTTGATTCTTCCTTTATCTTCTCTCTCTTTCCCTCACTTTTGTTCTCCCTTGATCGATTGCGATGATATTTTAAATTCCATTGATTCTTAAATCTGTCCTTTAATTTTCCTACCTGGTGATACACCTGCGACAAAAAGAAAAAACAATTAATTAATTAAAATTACTTGGCGCCGCCGACCTGACTTTGTTATCGGCAGGGAAGAAAACTACTGCACATGTGGCGCCATCTCTGTGAAAAGTGCTCAAACTGTTCGCGAAAAAGTTTCATTACTTCTCGAAGAGATGGCGCCACTGATCAAACCGGTAGTGAAGGAAACTACTATATCGATTGCGTTAACTCTTCGAGAAGTGCCGAAAACTAACCGCAACCAGTTTCAGCACTCTTCGAACAGATGGCGCAACGTGCATAGGATAAAATTTTATTTAAAAAGAGAGAGAGAGAAACATTTACTCGAATAATATAATTTGAAACATAGAACAATACGGAAAAGATTAAAAATACCCCGTAATACTATCAAAATTTGAAAATAAAATTAATATCGATTTACAGTAGACTCGTGAGCCCCCACACCGAACGAGGGAAAACTAAATATATTGAATGTTATGTAGATCTATTGTATTACCCGCTTATGATGACAGCTGATACTTATTGTTAGTTTACATTATGGTGGTCTTGTAACTGTCAACATCAATCGAACAGAATAATAATGTCTCAAAAGGTGATATTTTGTTACATCGAAACGGAACATTTTTAATTTTACATGTTTACGGAAATCGCTCTGTGCATAATCAATTCACATTTCCAGGCGCATTAATTATTATTTTACAAACCTAACATTTTAACCTTAAAATACGTGTTAACTATTAACCTCGGATCTATTGACTTTTTTTTAGACAGATACAAACGTAGAATAATGCTAATATCATGTACAATTTCTATAAAGACTTACATATTTAAACAAGAAATAAAATGCAGGGAAAAAAACAATTCAAATAATTTTTATTACCATATTTCAGGGAGCAATCAAAAAGGTTTCAACCGCCAGGGATGGACAACAGTTTAATCTTAAATCTAAATCAAAAGGTTCTGTAACTAGCAAAGATACTCAGGACTCTGACAAAGTAGACTTAAAGTTAATGAGAACTTCTCAAACCATTGAGAAAAAAAGAGAAGGTAGTAGTCTCTCAAGATTGACACAGAACGTGCAATCAAGCAAAAGCAATACCAAACAATCTATTAGACCTTCTAAAAGTAATCCTGTTAAAGAGAGTTTATCCTCCACATCCAAATCAAATGTTAGCAGTTCTAATAAAATATCATCAAGAAGTATTTTTACATATAAATCATCTATCGATCCTACAAGGAAATTAAGCACTGGTAGTGCTGTAAGAAGTATCAGAAACACTAATGGAAGGGTTCAGGGTGGTTATTCAGAAAAGAGAGGGCTAAGTACTATATATGTACCAGAATCACTTGCAACTAAACTTAATGCTAAATTATCAAATAAAAATACCACCTCTGTATTGAAGAATGAAGAACAAGTTAAAACCCAATCAAGTACTCCAAAAGTGATTGAATCAAGTACAAAAGTTAGGCAACGCAGGCTATCTAGAACATTAAGTCCAAGTGAGATAAAAGTTTTACATTCTGCTATGAGTCGGCCAGGTTCTACACAGACTCAAAGTAAAGAAAAGCAAGCAGAAATATCTCCCAGAGATAATGAATATGATTATGAAGATGATTTTGAGGTAAGGTGCTACAGTATGTATGTATTTACACGTAACTTACAATTTAAATATTACTTTAATTCCTATTGTATAGAATTATGAGTCTGACTTTCAAGAATGCACTGATAGCGAAGAATCTGAAGTTAGCGAAGAAACAAATGTCAATCATAATAACTCGTTACAGGACCCAATTGAATTACACACTACAAAACAAGTATTAACATTTAGGATAGCACACTATAAAATAACATCAAAAGTTAACATACTCTTATTTCAAGTTATCAATTTTTACTACAGCGCAAAATCGTAAATAGTGCTGAACTAAAAGAAGAAGAGCACATGCATGATTCCGGTCATTATGAGCTTACAGAAGCCAGAAAAAGAGCCGCGAGAATAGAATCAATTGCAAATGATCCAAAACTATCTTCTCTTCTTGAGATTAAACAACCAATAAATAAATCATATAGGTTTGTTCTAAATAAGATCAAGTTTCAAGATTACTAAATATTTTGTGTTGTATACAATCTGTATTGCTTCTTTATTAAATAATTATACGCATTTATCGAATAATTATTGATGTAATATATTTATTTTATTAATAATAAAATTCGCGTGTATAACTTTCTTTTACGCAGTGAGGAAAAATCGGAAAGCAAATCGTTACCGTTATCCACCGATGAAGGATTTGAAGATAGTCGTTCCGGTGATTTTGCGAAATCGCCGCCTTTGTCACAAATTTCGTTTATTGAGTTTCGTAAAACGAAAGAGGAACAAAAACCAAAGGTAACAAACCTATATTACGCTAAAATAATTTAAGTCGTTGCTCGCTATTTTATTGAAATTTGTACCTGATATGATTTTTAGAAACCTAAGAAAAGTTTGAGCAGAGGTGAAGTATTACTAGAAATGATTAAATTAGATACTATGGAATGGTCACTCCTTGAATGTTCACCTATACCATACGAAGAATTTATTAGAAATTATGGAAAATTAAATACTCAACAAGTATGTTAATTCCGCGATAGTAAGTCTTTAAGTGATGTTAGTTTCAAAATTAATGTGTTTCATTAATAGATGTCAACGCAAACTGGTGAAGACAATATTGAGATAGAAACGCAAACAGAAGAAGTTGTATTTAGAAATAAGTGGACTCAATTTCCAGTTACGTGTAGAAAAAATTTGCGAACCAAAGAAGACTTGGATTTATTTCGTATGGTACGTGAATTAGTTTCAATGTTTAATTACTACCATAAATTGATAAATGTTTGTAAAGTATAAAAAGTTTTAGGATCAAATTGGAGTTGGCAGTGATGATAATCTAGAGACTATGAATTCGTTACCGCCATTGTCGTACGATGTATTAAGATTAAATGATTTCATTAGTCGTGCAGGAAGGGTAATGTTATCGTTACTGGAAGAGAGGCGATCTGGCGGCAAAATATTTAAAAACGAAGAAGAAATACCATTCAGTGACGGGGTTGTAAAACTATCTGTAAATTCGATAACATTTTTGGCTGGTAGAGCAGTGACCATAATTCATTACTCAGAGGTCCTAAATAAAATTCTACTGACTATTCATTCTCCGGCTGAAGAAGTAAGAATTATTTATTGGAAAATCAAATAAAGTCAATAAAATGATGGAAAAACATATCTCACCATATTTAAATAGGAAATTGAGACGTCCAGCAAAGAAGATTATATAACTGACTGTTGTATCGGATGTGTTTGGAATATTACTGAGCCGTCGATGCCAATTAAATTATTTTATTCCGCCTGCCCTATAACTGCGTGCTGTTTCCATTTGACAAATTATAATGTTGTGTTTGCCGGACTTCAAGATGGGTATACTTATATTACCCTTTTATTTCAACTACTTTAATACATTAAAAAATCATATTTCAATTAATACTTTACGCGAATAATAGATCGATCTGCCTTTGGGATTTGAAAGAAAATGAAATGTGGCATCGTAAAATAATTGATAAAGCCAATGAACTAGACTGGATAATACGAATGCCTACATATACGACTGCAACAAATATAAAAACAGATAACCGTACTTCACAAATTGTTGCGATACGCATATTAACTAAAATTGAAGAAATATCTTTAGAACAGCATAACAATAAATTTGTACCAATACAGGTTTGTTAAAATTATGGATTATTTTATATGTTCTGATGTATATTGTGCTTTAATTATTAATGTATTTCTATAACAGATATGTAGCTTAAATGAAAATGGTTCTCTTATTATATGGAGCGTTTTGCATAATATGGGTAAAATTGTTGATGATTTAGGATTATCTTTTTGGGGTTGTGTAAGACTAGTCGAGAGTCAAGAAATACTTTTACAGTCCAATAACAAAAAAAAGTAAATATTTCATAATAACTTACTTACTACATATTAAACATCAGCTTTAATAAGCTCTTCTAAATCTTTAAAAGGATCAGTGCAGCTACCTTTATTGATATGCATGTGGATTGCATTGATAGTAACAATTTGTATATTGCCACTAACAACAGCAATGTTATGCATGCTACTTGCATTGGTAACAAAGCTAATCCTGCTGTATATACAAAGTTGGATACTAGTAAGTTTTTAGTAATAAATAAATTTCAATTCATTCATTCATTTTCTTCATTTGGTATTTCAGGCCCCTGTGGAAATGTGACCTCCATAGAAACGTGTCCATTCGAACATTCATTCTTCCTGGTAAAATTTCTACATCGCAATAATTCATCGTATTCAATTGTACCATTGTTTCTAAAACAATATCATTTGTTACAGGTCAGTTGCGACGACGGAACCATTCGATTACACTCTTTAAATATTGAAAAGCCAATTTTACAATTAAAAGATGAAGAAGATATGTACGCAATAAAATCGGTACAATGGTCAAGATCGAAACCATTTATATTTTTTGTACTGGACGATAATTCATGGTAAGGAAAACAACCGAAATAAATACCGACTTGAACAATTAAAATGTTTGTTCCCTATTAATATTTTAGCATACGTATATGGGACTTGAGTAATAGTGATACACATCCAACATACAAAATAGATATGCAGAAAAGTGGACGGATAAAAAATATGCAGTTATCATACTGTAAAACAAAACGAGATATGTCTCATCAATATTTGGTATGTTTTAAATTTTGTACGTATTGCGATTTACAGGAATATAACTTCTGCTACATTTTTTAGACATTCGGTACAGAATCCGGAGAAGTGGAAATACACAAATTAAAGACGAATTTTTGTTACTCCAAAAAGAAAGATTACTCGCAGGAATTGAATACTTTTATGCAATACGTGGCGATTCTATAAACGAACTGAAATCACCAATGATAATTGCTCAAAGGAATTGAACTTTTTTATACCTCCTACGAAGGGAAACAGACTTTATGCCTTAGTGATACACTTGTGTTTTCTAAACGAATAGTACATACTTAATTAGTATTTAAAAGACAATCTTGTAATCACGATGTGTACTTTTGTTTAAAAAATATTTGTTAAACTGTTACATCAGTTTAACGGACAACAAATCGCAGTTTGTACAAAACTATTATATATTATGCACATTATTCACAATTCGCAAATGAATCCGTCCATTAATTGTATATGAATGATAGTTTTATAATGTAAAAACCTATTTAAATAATATACTCTCTTGATGAAAACCCGCTGTTCTGTAATAAATTCTTTATTATCCTAATTATCACTGTACCGAAACATAGACCCACGTGTAAACGTTTATACTTAGGCACTTAGAAATTTACTTAATACAGCGATAAAAATGTATATCAGAATCGTGTTACCATCACAGCAGCTAAACCCTTTCGCGCCACTACAATGAACTTCCTCCACAAGATCGCTGAGGATATCCTGATAACCAACCACTCGCTGAATCTGATGAACTTCTTGTTGTAGATGCTGTGTTTCTTCCTACAGAAATTGCATTTGTTTCAAATATTTCCGACTAATCATTTATTTGCGTGAATTTACACCGAGTCGTTAAATCCTACGTTATATATTTACAATGTGTGATTATTGTGATTGGATCGATCAAATTTTGGCAAGAATCAAAACTGAAGCAAAACCAGAGAAAAAGAAGCGTCGGGTTTATGTAGATCCGGTTATAGTGGTTCATGGAGGCGCGGGAAAAATATCAGCGGAAAAACGCGGACGTATGCTTTTCGAGGTTTGAAACTTATTATCTAAAAAACGAAATGTTAACAAATTCATTGTCGTTGAAATGTTAAATGAATAGGTTAAAAATGCTGCTATCGAAGCGTACAATGATCTTATCAATGGTCGATCAGCAACGGACGCGGTAGAGAAAGCAATTTGTTACATGGAAAGTAAACCATTCTTTAATTGCGCGAAAGGAGGTTCTTTGGACATTAATGACGAAGTCGTCACAGATGCAGCTATTATGACGATAAAGGATGCTGGATGCATAGGTGCCGTTCGTGATGTGGAATACCCTATCTCTTTAGGTCTGGTTTATCTGATTGTATGTACAAGACATAGCGATAAGTAATAAAAAAAGTATTCCATATCTTATATAGCAAGAAAAGTGTTGGAGAAAACGGAGCACATACTAATCGTGGAAAAGGGAGCTCAGAAATTTGCCTTGGATAATGGAATCCCAATTTTACCGCCAGGTAGCTTAAATGTACGTGAGTCCTTAACGTCAGATTTGTACGAATCCATAACATGCTGCGTGGACGAAGAAGAACAAGATGAGACGGAATGGAAAGATGACATAGAAAACGAGAAGAAAGAATGCGATTCAGATTGCGTGGTAAATCGATCCGCAGAGGAAGAAGCTTATCCCTACGTGTCATCTACTGATTCAACAGACTTAGGGGACGAACTAATGGTTTTACAAGTATGTTTCCCATAGTTATGACAATGTAATACCTAATATTACAGCCTCGATATTTCTTATCTTAATATTAATATTAACTTTAGGCTGGCGCGGTCGGAGTAGTTGCGTACGATCGGAAAAAACGTCTTGTCAGCGGGACATCAACAGCGGGAGAACCTGGCAAACCAATTGGCACTATAAGTGCAATCGGCACAGTGATCGGTTGCGGCATTTACACGGACGAAAACGGCTGCACTTCTGTTTCTGGCAACGATACGAATGTTTACTGCTACGCACCAGCACGGAAAATAATTAAAAAGCTATCTGAGAACATATCGATAAGCTCTGCGGTAAATACAGTACTGCAGAACTTCGAAAAAACAACCGGAGACTCCCACATAGGCGCGATTGCATTGAATTCAAAAGGCGATCCTTACGTTTCTTTCAAGTGCAAACATTTCCCGTGGGCTTTCTGCCGGAAAGGTTACGTTTATTATGGAATGTCACAGAATGAGAAATACTGGGAAAAGATAACTATACTCGAACGACCTTTAGACTGTATGTGCCTCAGTTCAGACGAAGAATAAAAAAAGTGTTAATTATCTGATTTAGTCTGTACCGTATTATATCAGCCTATTTTTCTACGAACGTCTGTTTTTGATAACATTAAATTATGCATCTTAAACCCTACTGTTGTCTTATTAAACTTAATGTCTACATACCGGAAATATAATGCTGTGATTTGAATCATATATTCCATACATAGAAAATGCTGGCGTTTCACCGATAAAAGAGCTTCCAAAAAGCTTATCCATTTCGAGTAGCATCGAATAAATTTCCTCACGCCTCAAGTCTGTCATGTTTTCGTGTATTACCACCTGAAAATAATGTACAAAATTTAATATAGTTTAATACATATAATAGTATACCTAAATTATAAAGAAATTACCGCGCCTAACGAAGACCACGTAAGCAAGCACATCTCATCCGAGTATACTTCGCTCAAACACAGCGTTCGGTACATTTTGTTTCTAGTTTGGCTCCCACGGTTTTGCACTGAAGTGCCTACGGTAGTAAAGAAATAATAAATTCTTTAAATCATACAAGAAAAATTCTTTAAGTCAACTTAGGAATGATATATAAGGCAACAAAAATTCGATTTCATGATTACTAACAATTTCTTCATTTAAACTAAGCATATGTATTTTAAACTTTTCATTGAAAAAGAATCGTTTAATGTATTTACCGATTTTTCCCTCAATATTCTTCAAGTCAACGAAAGCAACGTCTCCTTGGCCAGATATCATACAATCAAAAGCGCTCAGATCCTTTCCAGATCCGTTCGCTGCAAATCATTCAAGGATTACTTGTTTCGTCGGTACTTAAATCGTGACGTTTCATTTTTATTACCGTGCTATGTGTACTGACCTTGTTTAGCCAAAGGATGTAAATTACTCGGCATTTGCCCGTCGCTCAGACCCAGAATATAACTTTCTGCGAAGAAGCTGGCAACCATTTCTGTATCTGAGCAATGAGAACCAGTACCTGATATGTTCTTCAAAGCAGCCACAAAAGCATTCCATCCTGCAAGGGACTAACAATCGTTACCAAAGAACGAATATTTTTAATGAATTCAAACTATTTAATAATATTATTATATAATATGTAATATAATAAATATAATAAAAATAATATAAATTTGTGCTAACTTTTTTAAATACTTAATTTAGGTGTCATCACCAAGATCATTAATCCCATAGAAGTGAACTTACCAACATCTCTATACCCCGTAAAACACGCTTTGGCTCCCTTTAGATCCTTCAAACTCTTGAACCATGAATCCTGTTTCACGACCGCTGCAATTCTGATGAACTCCTTATTCCTTTTAGGTACTACGTGCACCATCGTTTTCAGGCCCATCCTGAAAGAGAATTCCCAAACTATTGCAGTAACATTTCGACTATTCAAATCAATCGTGACATACGTTATTCGATTAAACGAATTAACTTTGATTTCGTATAAAAGAAAATTGTTCAACTTAAAATATTTAATAAATATGAACATTAAAAAAAATTTAGGAATTATCTATAGTTAATGATAATAATCGGTACTGCAATTAGCATACAATTAGTCATAGGTCTGCTGAGGGTCTGTACCATCGATGAGCAATCTCTTTTTCGCTACCGTCAACACTACTGTTTTTATTCTATTGTATTATATTGTCCAATGTGTTATCATAGACTCACTTATCGTTAATGACTACAATCTATTATTAGAACAGGATGTTTGGGACACCCAAGGTTAGATAACATCTCGTCTTTACGCTCGGATGCCGAACTAAGAAAGAGCGGAAGGAAAGATGACCTTGAGCGGCCAAGGTAATAATATTATACTGGTCCGACGAACTTGTACGTAGACCTTTGATCTTTGCTTACTTCTTAACCTCGAGCAACTCGTCTGGCCTTGCGACAAATATATCTGCATGCTGAGTTTTGACAGCCTTCAAGCAGGACATTCTGCGTAACTCCTGAATGCAGGAAATTGCTGGTTCTACACCGTAGACGATGGAAGCCTCTCTAAGCCATCGACACTTATTCTCCTCCAGGTTCGATGCGATGCACCACCTTACTCTTCTCGACGGGTGACACGCTGCACGGCTGTTAGCGCTCATGAAACGAGGAACTACGATTAAAATGTGATAATTGTTAATATATAATAATAAAATATAATTTAAATAATAAATAAAATATGCACGTTTTTGTTCTGCCGGAAATTCTGCCGGATGAAAGGATCAATCGAATGCCAAGTTTTCTAATCTAATCGATTCAATCTTACTATTTCAGTTAAGTGCTGAACAAAGCTTAAGATTGTAAATCATTTTGATAAACATACATCTGTCAGAATTGGAAAGGAAACCGGAAAAAATTATTCTCTTGTAATTAATCTTTGCTAATTACATCGTCGTAGGAAGTCCTCCGGCGTTTCCAGAGTATCTGTGCTCACCGGCGTTGGATGATAGTTCTCCAGCAAAAGCCGCACTCTCCAACCGGACTCGTCTTTATCTAAGGAGCTCATCTGCTTCACTACTTTTTCCGCTACCTCTCTGATAAAATACAAACGTAAACTTAACCTTTATGGAATACAATTTTTCACGAGAATGTTTCAAGAACGACCCAATCTTTTGTTGGACTGGAAGTAACATTTATTCTCGTAATAAAAAATTAGATCGTTCTTGGCGGCGTTCTTTTTCCTACTAACGATCTAGCGATGACCACTGGCCACGGTTTCGTGATCCACACGCACGGTTTATCGAGTTTCACAGGCCTCGTCGTACCATCCGGGCATAGGTATTTATAATCTTCTTTGTTGATTTGTTCGTCCTAATTTCACATATAGGTAGTTTGACTAGTTCTACACTATTTTCGTTTTTTAAATGTTTCTTAGACATCTCTTTAATATTTGCGAACACGATAATCTATCATTTAGAAAGCAATCTTCCTACCTTGAAATGTTCGAGGGTATCATTTAATCTAACCCAGCTAATATCTCCTGCGTTATCAGTGAGACACAACAAGGCACCCACCCGACCATGGTACTTATCGGTCGAATAACATCCGACAGGATTGTCGCACGCAGCGCAAAGATTTCTGTATTTCGATTCTACAAACGAAAGAACCAAAAAAAAATAACTATATTGTATAATATCTTCGATATCCTTAAATAATAATCTGCGACTATATACCTACTTAATTTGCTATCGAGAGTTGAGTCTGCTGACCATGGACCAGCAATGCATGCAGCCTCGAAGAATTTTGATAGGCCGGTAATTCGATTTTCTAGCAACGTTTTTTCTGGATCGCATTCTCTCAATATTATCGACTCCTCAAAGAACTACAATTGTAAATATGAAATCACGAGATACTAATTGATTTTTCTGTTAAAAATTGTAGCTCGATCGCTATTACACTACTATCAGTTTTTCTCTCTCCAGCGAGTTCTTATAATATTAGGAGTTATAAATACATATTAATAAGAGCATATTAACCGAAGAGAAAGCACTAGTCCAATCATCGGTGGTATCCATTCCAGGATGACAGAATCTCTTGCCTTTAACGTCCCATATATTCCTCACATCTTTCGAAACAACAATTACCATTTCGTAACGTTGCTTCTCTAACAAAAAAGCAAAGCGATAACGTAGAAATCGTTGAATATCGATATCTCGCAGACTGAGTGATAGAGTGATTTTTGGACTGATGTTTCGATTTACTTTGTAATTACCATTTGCGTAAAGTCTTAACTCGTTCGTGACTAGAATGTTGTATTCGTTGTACGCGGATGCCGCAACTAAATCTTCTGGTTCCAATACGGTAAAGTCAGCTTTGCCCATGGTCAACCGCCGCATGCAATTGAACCTGAATAATTCGATTTACCGGTTATACAAATATGTTACAACATAATGGAGCGGAATCGATCAATACTCTTCAATATCATAAGATTTATCGATCTTTCTGTAAATTTTATTATACTCGCCTATCATTTCCATAAACACACTCTACCTGACTCCCTGAGATTACCAACTGCTGGCAATATTTATGGATTCGATTTGTCGTGTGAATGCTGTCGACCACGCATAGCTTTACTGAAACGACGGTGTTTCTTTTTTATTTTGTTTTTTAGTTATTTCGTTGCATAAAAGGAAATTGTAACTTTTATATGCCACGATATTTGAACTTATTTACCGAAACTCTTGGCAATAGACTTGACCAATAGGAGATTAAAAGAACTACCTTATAATTAGTATATAATCTGCAGAAATTTAAAAAATAATTCTTGATCCTCTGAGTACTGATGATTCACACATATGTAAAACCATTTATGTACTGTATATGTACTCGATAGGATTAAAAGTGTCTTTGTAAAAATTTTTGAAAAAAAGTATCGATAAAATGTACCGTAAATGTTACTCCAAACTACTTACAGTTTTCGGCGTTCATGCTTTGATGACAACACATGATGAAGACTGCTAAAACGAATAATTGTGTATCCATCTTCGACAACATTCCAATCGACATCCTCGTCCGGTAGAAATATCGCTGATCTTCGACTTTCACGTTTTCACAAAATTCCTTGCACTATTATGACTCAAGAATTGATACACGACACTCTTCTATGCAGCATTTCATACCAGAGATACACCGATACTTAAGAGCACAGTATGCAATGGTTTCATGATTTCTGAAATAATTACACTAATTACTCCTCAGTAATCAACGAGATAATCATTAATTTAGCAAACAAAAGAATATATTAGTCTGATTTATAATGAGAGTGCAAAAAATATTACACGCGATTCGCGATAAAACTTCGTGCGTAGATGACAACAACGAAAATCGTTTAACTCCTATTTAGCTATTCCTATACTAGACGATTTGAAAGATGTTTAGCGATAAAATGTGAATTTCGTCTACTAATACAATAAATCTAGTTCTCATTGTTACACCTGTTTTTGTAGCACGCTATCTCATTTTCCTTGTTCTCTCAACATCTTTATCATCGTTTTCCACATAAATGTAGTCACATGTAGTCTGTTCTAAACAATTTTGCCAAATGCCTCCTAAAAGTTTGTTCATAGAAAAATTGCAAATTTTCATATAAATTCTATTACATCCAGCTATGTATGTTAGCCACTACTGTAACTAGCTACTGTAACTAGCTACTGTTGCTATCGATAAACGCGAACTTAATGCTGACACAGATGATACCGGATCTGTTGCAATAAGTACTACATATTCTGCACAAACCCGTTACCATTCTACAGGCATACTGTGGGCAGTTTGCTTATTGTAGGCGTTCAACAATAAACCTATATTATTTTAAACTAAACATTCGCTTTACGAATTACATTGAGTCACTTTCAATTCATTTCCAACGTTTCTAATTTTTCATTTTTCTAACAAAAGTTTTATCGGGAGAAAGAGAGAGGGAGAGATCAAAGTGTAACACTTTGCATGGTCCCCTCGCCGGTTTCCCTCGTTTCTGAACCGAATCATGAGAAATCATTGAGGGCTGGTTAACGTGACTACCGAAACAAAATCGTAATAATAATCATTCAACGATTACAAGAGAAACATTATATTAACAAAGTTGATTACTGATTTCATATTCGTAGTAACATTGCGATGGCCCATATATATAAATTCCTTTCACAATAATCCTCCCACGATTAAATAAAACTTATGGTGACATCATCGGTTGTATTTATGATCGTTGTTGAAAAGCAATTAATGGTGGTTACCCGGTTAAATAATCCGCAAAGATCCTTAACTTTCAACCGAATCACCTAGTTCACTTCATACACAACAACATTCCCTCTGTTTTCGTCTGCAGCGCGTTAAGAACGGATCTTCAACGGTCAGAGTAGAAAACAGTAGCGTGCAAACAACACGCGGTCGGTTTCAAAGAGGATGACTATAAATTATAAGAAAACAGTCTACCAGTCAAATCGCGTGGTGTGCCACTACGAAGTCGTTTCGACGACTATTCTACAAACGCGAGAAGCAACGACGACTAGCGAATTAACCACATGGCGCCCGAGATACACGAGGAGGATGAGTTTCTGCGTCTACACGCAACTGCTCACGTAGACTGAATTAAATTGATACTGGCTGCAGATGCGACCAAAAGTCCGGTAGGGAACTGGTATTATCGTAGCTGGTGGGGGCTCGTACGCATCATACGTGTTGGTACAGTAGACGACGTTAACGCATACCTATGAATATGTTATTCGAAATGAATACAACGAATCATCCATAAAATTGGATTTTTCTATCATGTGTACGGTTAAAATGGTTAAAATGACAAGCTCTATTAGGCTGTCCCATAAGTAATTAATACGTATTATAGGAACTGAGTATGAAACAATAGAAATCATCAAGATTGTGATATATACCAATCAAAAAAGTGACACTTTGACACTAGGTATGAATGATTTACGTATTGAGAAAGCTACTTATGGAATAACTAATAGTTGCAATGAAGAATCACAATTATGTTGCGATATTTTTTATAAAATAAAACGTTTGATAATCGCTGTAAAATGAGAGAAGTTTCGTTGATGATTTCTGTATACACGGCAGTTGCCGCATACATTTTTTTTATATCTTCCGCGTATCTTCTTGATGAATCCTCAATTGTCGTCATTTTAGTGGAAAACCCAGGAATTACTTCCCTAATATCGGAATATACAACAATGTAGTCGTATAACGAATACAAAACTTATTTTCTCTACAAGAAAAAGCCAAAAATATTATAAACGGTAAATATTGATGAAACTATTTCGACTAATGTATTTAAATGTACTGTACTTAAAATTGATATGAATAGATGCAATGAATAGATCATTTTGATAAAGATAGTTGAGAGATACCGCAAGAGGCCAAATCGTCTCCAATACTATCCTCGAACTTTTCTTTCAACAGCGATTTCTCTATGTACATCTCTTCACGCAAGGGATCTGAGTCATCCGACAATTGCTACTGAATTACTTTGTTAATGCCACAATTGTCAAGAACGACGATTGCAAACGAATTATTATCGTTATGCAGTATCGTTTCCTCTACAGCAGACACGCGTTCTCTCATCAATTTCCATTACCAGAAGTTTTCGTACAATGATATTAGGACGTTAACTAAAACAAGAATTGAAAAGAATCCAAATTGTTGAGTTACATATCATAAAAATACTTGAAAACATTAAGATATAAAGTAGCACAAAATATAAATTTGCGAATGGTACGTACGCGTGTTTCGTAAAACCCTCCACGTACAAACAAGATAGCATTAATCAGCATTGATAAGTGCCTTTATAGTACTATTGGCGACGTTATTATATTTCAAATTACATTACAATGTAGCATATCTATTTAATACTTACTTTTCAGTCTGAAATTTCTACGAGATTTAATACTGCTTTCTCATCAAATCTCCGTGACGTCACATGCATAAGATAGTGTCGAGCTAACGCTTTCACCAGATTAATTTACATATTCAAATATGTATGTAAACCTACTAATACATAGAAAATAATACATCAAACACGCATCATACGTATCGTAATGTAGCTAATTATAATAACACGGATTTAATAAAAATTTATTCGTACAACTTATCTTTTCCTTTGCAATTATAGAGAGTTAGCCTAAAATTAGACTACTGTCGCGAGGCATGAGTTTGTTAAATGTATGTACATAATCTTAACAATCTCAAGTTGAGACACACGTGTATGCATGGCAATTCGCACGAAGCATCCGCATCGAGAGCAAAAGCATTTCGAAACGTTATCAGTAGCGCCAGTGTATCCACACCATAGTTACACATTGTATAGACATGAGCTATAGTATACACCTAAAAACATATGTGTTTGAACGCACGTGATTCGCTGTCAAAGTATCAGTGTTGTTTCCTGACAGATGCCAGTAATATTATCTCTGTGAGCAACAATATGCGAACCTCGGAGAAAGGATGAAAGATCGTAAGTAACAAATAATTAACTGTATTACATTGGTCTGATGTATATTTAATACAACGTCATGAGATTCTTTCGTTTCATTGCAGGAAAGTAAATAATATTAAGAGCTCGAGATGAAGATAAATTATAACGTTTGATAATGGATCTGAAGAGGATATCTATTGCGTCGTTACTTATCTGAGACGCAAACATTGAAAACCATCAGTTGCGACAAATGTGTAGAACGCGGTGAACACGACGTACAGTGAACATCTTTATAAGTTAGGATTTCCAAAGATCCAATTACTGATATGTTTTATATAAAGTGTACTCCGCATTTTTAATCAAAAGTTATAAACGGTGTGTTTTTCAAATTGATATGATATTTTCTTTTGTACATGCAATTTTAGAAAGTATTTGTACATTGCGAACTTTTGATTTCTATATACAATAACACTTTCTCTTCAATGCCATGCTGGAATTTTGATGCATTTTAAATATATTTTTATCTATATCTAATTTCTTCTAGATTATCATAGGATAGGCATGTTTGAATTTAACAATGCTCGGAAAGAGATATTTGCAGTAGAAGTTAATAGTTTATAATGTATAAATATTCTCTTCAGTCATTGTATGTTAGTTTATTCTGATTCCAGAAAACAATATGACGTTTACATTTTAAGCATTGTTCTATAAGAGAGACTGCAATATTTAAGGAAATATTTTCTTATTTACTAAGTACTTTAAGCTTGTAAAGAAACATGAAGCTAAATTATATGCAATTGCCCATAAAGGCACATTACTTCTTCTTCATGGCAGGTAAGTAAAATTAACTATGTTAAAATATTAATTTAATTGTATATAGCCTTTATATATTATTTCCTGTTTCAGCAATGGGCCCAATACTTCCATTTTTGCCAGTTTATGGCAAGCAACTCGGTGTTTCTGCATTAATTATGGGCAGCATTACAGCTATTTTACCAATTCTATTTTTGATTGCTAAACCAGCATTTGGTTTTCTTGTGGACTACTTCTACTCATGGAGGAAAGCTATTTTTGTTACTTTGTTAGCAACAACAAGTTGTTGTTTTATTTGTATGTACTTCTTACCAATACTTCCAGGTCCAGTTTTACCGGATCATAGCTTTAATAATGTATCTTGTGATTTGTTACCATACTGTACAACAGAGGTAACTTTTTATTGTATATATAATTGCAAGTATACTAATCAAATATAATATAATAATACTTGTTTTAGGAGATTTATAAGCCAGATTTATGTACTGGCGTAAAAAATACAATGTGCCATTGGACTTGTACAGATAAAAATTTTTCTGTACGAATACAGTTTCAAGCAATCAATGAGGAAGCAAGTATTTCTACAAATTCCTCATGTTTAATTGACAAAAATACTACTTCACTTTGTGCTAAAAGTGATAATTGCACTGTTGTCTGTGATACTTTTGAAGATAATTATTGTCTATATACATCTGTAACTTTTTGGGGTTTCGTTTTATTAATGTCTCTTGGCAATATTGGCTTTAATGTGAGCAACTGTATAAGTGATGCAATTTGTTTTGATATATTAGGTATAATGTAATTATACTTATTTTCTTATTTCAGTTCATTAATAATTGGACGTAGACACATACTAAATATTCATTGGTTGTAGGCGAAGGTGGTGAAATGGGATATGGTAGACAACGTGTTTGGGGAACCATAGGTTTTGGAATTTCTGCTTTTTTGGCCGGTTATGCAGTAAATTATTGGTCTAAAGGGGAAGTTGTTCAAAGTTATACACCTGCATTCTTACTCATTTTTATATTCACTATTGTTGACCTATTTTGTTGTAAAAAGTTGGATGTGAGTATCGCATAAAATCTAAATATTTTTGTATGTATAATTTGTTGTTACAATTTATCGAAAATATCTTTGCAGTTACCAGTAATGACAGGATCGACGAGTATAGTGAAAGATGTTACGAAGCTTTTAAAATTGAAACCAATAATTATATTTCTCTGTTTTGCAACGATTGCTGGCATTCTTGATAGTTTTTTGATTTACTTTTTATTTTGGTATATTTTTACTTGAATAAAATAATCACTATTTAAGTAACTACTTTAAAAAATAAATAAATAAAATTGTAAGTTATATTTATAATAGAAATCTGTATAAAAATTATATTTTTGATAGGTATTTAGAAGACCTTGCAATCGCAACAGGTACCATGGAAGATATTAAATTAATAGAAGGTATAATTGTTGCTGCGCAAACTTTGGGCGGCGAAGTGATATTTTTCTCCTTCTCTGGTACACTGCCTCTTTTTGGAAATATGTATTTCATAATTTATATACAATTTTTATACTGCATATTTTTTTGAAACAGGTAAAATTCTGAAAAAACTGGGATTCGGATATACTTTTACATTCTGTTTCGTATGTTACGCCTTGCGACTCGGTTTTATTTCCATAGCAACAACTCCATGGTGGGTAATACCAGTAGAGCTCTTTATGCAAGGACCTACGTACGCACTTTGTTACACGTCTATAGTGGCCTATGCAAGTAAAGTGGCACCACCTGGTACGTCAGCTACGGTTCAAGGAATCGTAGCCGGCATGGATGATGGTTTCGGTAATTAAAGTATATAATACATACGTAGAACCGTTTAGCGCAGCGCTGAATAGTGTTTTAGTTTCGATACAACATTGTATCTGAAATTATTTAAAAATTAATATACAAAAAGAATTCGGACACTGCAAATATTTGAAGATAGATGTTAAATATTAAAAATGGCATATAATATGTTAATATTGCCTATTGTTTCAGGTTTTGCTATTGGCAGTCTAATAGGGGGAATTATATACAAAGTATTCGGGGGTGTAATAACGTTACGAATATTTTCATCGTTGGCCGGTATAACAGCATTCTTCTACCTCCTTTTGTACCTGCTGTACCTAAAAGATTCAACACCAGGTATAATAAAAGTAACCGTTGGATGGTTCCGATGAATTGCTGGAAACCCTCCGGTCATTTCACGTTCCCTATCTTCCTATTGTTAAAAATGTCTTTTATTGCAGGTACAAAGAATAATGTAGAGTGGAAAACACCCGAAGAAGCCCAAATGAAATGCGCTACTGCGGAAAATTGACTGTAAAAGTACGACAGAAAAGGACAGTTTCTACAATAATTGTATAAAATGAAATTATTTTCTAACAATCATAATAACACATCATAAATGCAATCAATGCAAATGAATACATATTGTTATCGATAACACGATTGTAATCTTATCGAATTATTTTTTACTACCCAGTGATGATTAATAAAATTTAATATCTTGTTTACCTTTCGTGTGGTTCTTAACATACAATATTTTTGTATAATTGGGGTGGTGAACGGAAAAAGTTTTTTACACAAGATAGTTCGCGTAACGCTGAGGTTTAACAGCTGTTCTGTTCGCGGTCGCCACGTGATTGGTTTGACAGAAAAATGACAAGTGCGTGGCGTTTGGACACTTTGCCGTCTGACGTTTTAATCTTAATTTTCGATTATTGTCATGCATTCGATTTGGTACGACTCAGCGAGGTGTGCACCCGTTTTTACGATATCATACGGGAGGATACATTATGGATCAACAAGAACAAACACCCGATCGCGACGAATCAAACTTCGAGAAAATTTCGCGAAAGGTACGGTTAGGTTATGTTCAAACATTTTTCGTTCAGTATATATAACATACTATTTTTTTTGTTGCAATTTTTAGTTAATCATCGATGACTTTGTTTGCACTTGTGCGCGTCTGTGCACTGCAAAGTTCATAGCATACGTTAATTCAAGAAACAAGAAGCTATATATTTTATGGTATATGTGTGCGTGTAAGAAATCTAGAAAGCTCCAGATGGTTCTTATTAACTATTCAATAATAATGTCCGTGATAATGTTATCAATGATTGATATAGCAGAAAAAGCGGACTATCAATGTTTCTTACAAATTGAAAATAAATGTGTAATTTTTATTTTTAAATAATTAAAAATATCGGTATATTGAGTTTATAGTTTGAAGAAATGCAAAAGTCCAGATATTATTATCAACAACAGTTAAAAATTGCCTCAATTATTAAAAAGAAACTCAGTCCTGTATTCAATCAATTTATTACATTATATAGTTTTTCTTTTATTTCTCATAGACACGATTTCTGGCTTATTGCCTTCATCAAACTATAGCTTCAGTTCCAACAGATAAATGCAGAAGTTCCATTGATATCAATGATATGTAAAGATAACTTTATTCTTCTATGTGAGTTATCACACAGAAAGAACCTGTAATATTTTAATAAATAATAAATAAAAACATCAAGAAAGAAAGATATAATATTTCTATTATTTAAAATAAATAGGACTTTTGCATTTACTTAATGTTTGATATAATGAAGTACAACAAAGTTGTGTAGTAAAGGATATTTTCTAAAACTATTGGTATTTCCATTTAATAGGTGCAATCCGTTATTATGTCTGCGCACTAAATGGCATGTTTCACACAACTGGCAATATGGTAAATATGAGAAGAGAAGACTCTTTTCGCAAAATGCAAAAGTTATTCCATGGATTCAATTGACAGAAGATGTTCTATGGTGGAGTGGTGGAAATCAGTTGTATGGTTTCAGACGTACAGATCCGTTACAAGAGAATAACAGAATTTTTATTAATGATAATGTTAGAAGCGATATATACAGGTTTATCGTTAAAAATGAATGTATCATCACAGGTCACAGGTACTTACAAGTTGTAGACTTATTATTGAATTGCTGATCTTTATGCAAACTCATAGTTCTTTAAACATAGCCAAGCAAATGTTACCTAAGTAGAGTTATGTTTTACTTATATCTTTGTACATTTAAATTTCTCAAAAATGAATAAGTATCTCCACTGTACATGTTAGTAACTCAAAGAACAGTTAATCTATATAAGCTATGTAACTTATAAGATGCTATTTTATTCATACAAATCTTATAAGTTAATTTTTTCTTATAGAGATGGTAGTATACAATTTTGGACCAAATCACGATGTGACCAAAATTTAGAATTTTACTTTAGTATAGACAGAGCACATTCTAGGATGGTAAATGCATTAGATGAAACTTCTAACACGATTATATCAGGTTCTAATGATGGAACTGTGAAGGTACAATAGCTATCCATATCAGGGGTTCTTAAACTAGGTGTCGTGGCACCCCAGGGTGCCGCGAGCGTATGCCAGGGGTGCCGCGGCAATAATATTTAATTTTCTAACATTAATTAAACTTCTCATAAACATAAAGGAAATAATGAAAAACAGTTTCATACATCGCATTAAATTTCCTCTGTCTTTTCTTCTTTTCCCAGCTATTCAAACCGCTTTAAGGATAACTGTGCCGCGAAATTTTTTTAGCCCGATAAAGGTGCCGCGGCGAAAAAAGTTTGAGAACCGCTGATCTATATAATTACTGTTACTAATAAAAAATTATTAAATTTTTCTTCAAATAATATTGTGGTAATAATCAGATTTGGGGACCTGCTGGCCAAAGAATTCTGAGTGTACCTTTAGCAACAATAAATATCGGGCAATGGATACGTTCTGTCTCAGCAGATCCAACAAGTACAAAAGTTGCTATAGGTTCTACTGGAGATAGCGTTGCACCTAATCTTCATATATTTGATCTTGAATAGTAAGTTGTAATTGAAAAATTGGAAGAGAAAACAATAAGTTTACTTTTGATAGATTTTGCTAAAAATGTCTTCTTATGGATCTTGAAATTATTATCATTAGCTACAGGATAATATTACTCTAAATATTCTATTTCTCAACAAATTCATATTTTAATAATAATTTCAGCTACACCGAATCTGACATACTAAGTCCATATAAAAAGAAATGCGCAGGAACGTTAGATATGGTCTGGGATAGTCCGTACATTTTGCTTACCTGCGGATATGATAGTTATATCCGAAAATGGGACTTAAGGTAAATGTTTTGTACAAAGTAACTCACATAATTAAGATAACTTATTTTGAAATAATACTAAAATCTTATTTAACTCAATCTTGTTGAAAAATTATTATTCTAGAACTGGAACGTGTGTATATTCATGGCCAGATCCAACAGATGCAACTTTGTATTGTATATCATCGGATTATCAGTACACTATGATTACTGGTACTAAATTTAATTGTAAAGCTGTTCTTTGGGATCAACGGCAGAAGAACTATATACAGGTAAGTACATTAAAATATTTTTTCACATTATTCATTTGTACAATACAGACAACCTCCGAATAACATGTTAATTTTTGAATATCTAATTACCGTGTTATATAGAGGTTACTGGTACATTCAGAATAAAATGTTTTGATTATTTTCTTTTTTTTGTAGTCCTACTTTATGAATCTTCTTAGAATGTCAAGTCCTGTTTATTCTCTAAGCTTTGATAGTACGCACTTATATGGGGCAACGGATCAACATTTGGTTGAACTCAAATTCTCAGGGTATTCCTATAAGGAATCAAATTACAGACAGATACTTTCAAATGTGAGCAATTAAGAGAATTGACGTCAAATTAGACGTTGAAGGGATATGCAATATCAAAACTGACATGTTCATTGTACAAAATAAAGAAACTCTATAGACTGATACACTTTTTATCATTCTCAGTACTGAAAAACTTAATTATAAAGTAAAAACGTCACAATTGTAATAACTATTAACAATTTATTATGTTAACCATTGTCAATATACTTCTGCACGATTTTTTTTCTTAAAATAATCACTATAAAATGTAAGAAATTTCATTCAACACATAAATATTACGTATTTCATACGTGAATATCTAACAAATCGTACTATTCGAATAGCTTTAAAATCTATGTATATCGTGAAAGAAATCTTTTCATAATTCACGACGAAGTCTGAAGAAAACAAAGATTTGTAATACGTAAAAATAAATATATTTATCCAAACTGATTTAATTGCATTTGTTCCATCGCCCCTGCTTATGTTCCATAAAGCAAAGAAGTGATATCATATATCGCATTTGTTCTAATTCAGCTTCTTTCACCGTAAATAAGGATATGGATACATTTCAGGCATTATATGCTGGCTAATTTAAACCCAAAATTAAGTATTACGTTAAGTAACATCTTGCGATAAATTCGTATTCCACTGAATCTTAAATAATTCTATCAAAGCATTGTTCTGATCATATAGTTTAAAATACCACCGTGTTTGAAGTATGTTAAATCTACTTCGGTATCGAATCGTACGACCACCTCAAACTTTTTGCCACCGTCTGTGGTAACGGTAATCTTTTGACCTGGCTGACAATTTTCAGGAATCGCTATATTGTATAGCTCATAACCGGTCAATTCTAAGGATTCCGCGTTTTGTCCAGGTAGATATTGCAATGGAATAATACCCATACCTACTAAATTTGACCTGAAACATTACGGCAATGACAATAAAATATTAAATACAAGGCATTCTTGAACGTTCTATATACTTTGAAACTCCACAACATTTCTAGGAAGTAAACTACATAGCAGCCAACAAATTGTTTTTTTGCATTTAGGTTGTAATTTGGTACAGTTTACTATAGTGAAGAATTCAATTAAATGCCACTTCAAATTAAAGATGTACACGGAGAATAAAAGAATAATTAATATTTAAATTCTTTTATAACCCCATATTTAAAACAATATATATATCTTTAAATTCAAATCACTAAAAAGACTAATAAAAATTTAATAAAAATGTACCTGTGTATTCTCTCGTACGATTCAGCTATAACAGCTCGAATACCGAGAAGATAGGGTCCTTTCGCAGCCCAATCTCTTGAAGATCCTGATCCGTATTCTTTACCGACAAGAATTATTAGAGGTGTCTGGTCTTTGATGTATTTTTCAGCCGCGTCGAAGACATCCATCTGTAGAAGTAAAAATTAATATTAAACAGTATCGTATACATATGGTTTCAATAAAAATTGCAATGTATCCACAAACCTCCTCCTTAGTGGGAATGTAAATTGTTCGTGGTCCAGATTTACCGAGAAATTTGTTCAATAGACGAATATTAGCGAACGTACCTCTTGCCATTACAGCGTCGTTACCTCTACGTGAACCATAAGAATTGAATTCTTTAGGCGTCAATCTAGAGATAATAAAAGAAGACAAATTGAAACAATCTGTTCAATGAAACAACCTGTTCGATTATTATCTCGATACAGTTATAAATAATTTTGTCAATGCAATCAACAATGCAAGAAGATTCATAACTATACTTCAAACATACCCGCGATTCGCGAGATATCGTGCTGCTGGCGAATTGCGTGCAATACTGCCAGCTGGACTGATATGATCCGTTGTAACAGAATCGCCAAGATTCAAAAGAACTCGTGCATTAGTAATTGGTTCTATTTTTGGTAGTTCCTAATTATAATCGAAATATTTGAATCAGTTGTAAAAATAAATAAATATATGGATATACAAAATATATGTAATAGTAACATATACACATATAACTTACCTTTTGTAAATTATCAAAATATGGTGGACTTTTTATATAAGTAGAATTTGCATCCCATGGATACAATTTACCATCAGGAGCCACCAAATTTGCCCAGCTAGAGCTACCTTTCTCAATCTTACTATAAATTTCTTTAAACATAGCTGGAATCACGTATTTTTGTTCCACAGCTTGAATTTGTGCTCTGGTAGGCCAAATATCCTGTAGGTATACTGGAGTTCCATCCGATCGACGACCTGAACATTTTTATTAGTATTATAAAATTTTTCAAGAATTCATAAAAGTTTGCAGTATTGCGTAATATACAACACAGACTACGTGAGTATATGTACAAATCCATTTTCTAATCACTATCTATTTTAAATTAAACTATTCGTTTACCAAGTGGTTCTTTTTCGAAATCTATATCCACTGTTCCGGCGATGGCATATGCGATTACCAGAAGCGGCGACGCCAAATAATTAGCTCGGGTGTTCGGATGAATTCTACCTTCAAAGTTACGATTACCGGACAAGACACCGCAACATACTAATTCATTCTAATTGAAAAGAAATGGAAAGCAGTGATTAGGATGATTATTATAGAAAGTTATCTAGATAATAAAGTAAAAAATGTTACCCTTTCAATAGTGTCAACTATAACATCTGGAAGGGGGCCACTGTTGCCAATACAAGTCATGCATCCATAACCAACGATATCGAATCCCAATTTTGTTAAATAAGGAACAACACCACTTTCCTGTAAATAATAAGTAACAACTCCAGATCCTGGAGACAATGATGTCTTGATATAAGGGGCAACGGTCAAACCAGATTCGACAGCATTTTTTGCGAGGAGACCTGAAATCATGCAATGTTGTTCATCATCTCGTGTATCATATACATATATATTTAAATAAAATATTGTCACAGCTAAAACTTAATAATTCGGTATACGCATTTCAAAGTGCAATAACTAAGGATTCAATGTACCGTATAATTCATAATTATTCCAACAATACAAATTTTATGTAAAACTGTGTATATTGATTCATTAAATTTTGGAAACATTCGAATATTTATAAGAAGTTATTTCACAATAGGAGATACCTGCTCCAAGCATAACGCTGGGATTACTAGTGTTAGTACAACTAGTAATTGCGGCAATGACCACGGATCCGTGCCTCAATTTATAATCCTTTCCCTCGTATTCGAACATACCTACAATGTCCACCTTTTCAGGGCTTAAACTATATCCCTTGAATCCTACCTGGAAACAACAGTTGCCTATTAATAACACACTCTCTTTTCAAAACACTATTTCAACTTAAAATTAATTTTATATGCAATATATTCGGACATAAGGAGTAGCAGACTTTTCCATGGATCTCAAGTCTAAAAAAATTCTTTCTCATGGACAGCACGCAAAAGTTTAATGACCCACGAGCGTGAATAATACTGTTGCATATAAAATTCACTGTCCGACAAATGATTCGCTGAGGTAGCGTTTTCGAATCGTAAAGCAAGGCAATTCCCATTTGTTTCGACATTCGAGCAATCATCATAGGAAAATTTCCGCCTAATTTTTTTTAAATTTACATCATTATACATCTTATATATTTCCCAAACTCATATTTTTATAAGGATAACTAAAGAAATGGCACCTAGATAGGGCTCTGCTTCAACTTTTGAATAGTTACAGTATATTGGTACAGTATATGTACTCTGTACTTTTTGATAAACTTAAATATCTCGTAAATGCTTAAATATTCTTAGCCTCCACTTATTATTCTTTTGTTCTATATCGGAGGTACATCGTCTAGTGTAATAAAACATAAAATGCGAAACAACAGTTGGACAATAAATCACAGGTCAATAATAGTATCCCTTTTAGAAATGCAGCTATTCGAATTTTTCTTTAATGAGCCAGCTCATTTGACAAGGCTATTACGGTCGTCGTAATTAGTTCCTAGAAGCAAATGTATCGAAGTCGATGGCTAAGTTACCCAGGACCATTTAGCCTTAAGACGCAGAAGGAGGCACCGTTTTGAACAATTAGACCGTCAACGTCATTGTTTAGGCTTTTCCTCGCGTCCAAGGAATCGCTTTCATAAGTTCTATGCTAGAAGTACAGTTATACCACCATTCTTCTGATTTCACGAAAATAAGTGCAATTTAAAGGAACCAAGGGTCCCCTACACTAGAAGAAATTTACCGTAATGGATATTTCAGTCGCTTGTCGAACATTGAAGACAATAAACGCATTATTTTGTAATCACTAATGATATGAAAAAATGAAGATTTTGCAGAAACGATTTTAGCAGAGAACAAGACCAATCGTTCGCAATATGAGGCACAGCGAATATCTGTATGTAAGACGATGGTATGCAACAAAATGCGTGAGCTTTGCAAAATGAATGGATGTTGTATCAGCAATTTAAGCGAGGTTGCACGTCGTTCGTGGCCTCATCGAAGACAGTCGCTCGTGCTCTCCGCGAAATTCAAGATCGATCGATCAAGTTGGTACGTATAAAATAATTTTTCCTTGCCAGATCGGTTGCGCTTGTTATAATATAGATACATTCGTTACGGAACTTTTCTTACTACAATAACTTTATCAACAATTTGTCAAGCACTTTTTACGCTTTCAATTACAAAGCCTGATCTAGTTTCTTCCTTTTCTTTTTAAATATAATAATGATCAAGATTGAAGTTAAATTTCGTATCAATGAATAGTATTCTGACGAAACTATCCCCTTTTTGTATTGTGTGTGAAAATGAAATGTAGAATTCGATTAAAAAGTACCATATTGGAAAATATTACTTATAAACAATCATTTTTTGCAGTTGTTGTACTTCTGCTTTAAAAAATGGTTTACAAATCGTGCAGCATTGCTATCTGCAAATCGCGTCATTTCTCGAACTGGTAAGCGAAATATAGTAGTTGAGCCGTATTCATCGCGGTCAAAAAGCGGACGACAAAAGGGCGTTGAATTACACGGCACAGAGAAACAGTTAACTCTCTCTCTATGATTCACGTTGGATGAGTTTTCAGCAAATGTCCTTGCAAATGTTCAGCAAATGCTGTGATAGCATAGTAACGCGATTCCGATGTTGAACATCTTTCAATAGAAATCGATCGGTCCCTTGTTTTTAAAATCACGCGCGCTCGTTGTTGCCTCATTACGTTCGCCCGATTATCGTTACCGCTTTTTAACAAATATTTATAATTTCATTATTACGCCAATTAAAACGTAGAGTACGTCTGAGCAAATGTACAGTCACAATTCATTTTCATATCTCTAACAATGTTGGCGAAATTGTTCATGCAAACATTGTTTGGTATAATAAACAATGAACTAATAATAACAACAAATTACGTAACATACAATATAGTGAATATAACGTATTAAAATCTTCCCTCTTTTGTGGTATATCTTTAACCAAACAATTGAATTGATTTGTCAATTCAATATATTCAATATGTTCAAGTTGGCATTTACTAACATGCATTTTAATGCAGAATATGATACGTATAATTATAAATATTATCCTACTTATTTTCTGTTTTATGTATAGGCGTTAAAACAGACATACCATAGGTACGTAAACATAAACATTCGCCAGTTATTTTCTACACTTCTTACACGGGTCGAATCACCCAGAACGGACCAAAATTCCAACGCAAACAGAATGTTTCATCACACCCTGTTTTACAAAATACACAACAAACCCACGATAATTCCTTGAGATTTGTTCTAGTCCACAATACTAGCCAGTTTCTGAAAACAATGCGTGATTTCATACGAAAGACAACGATAAGGATGCGTATGCACAGTGAGGTAATAGAAAAATTCTCGTCTACCTGACATGTCAAGAAAAGCATGGGATATTCAGGGAACGTTGGGCTGGATTGAACCCGCGCCACTTGACCAAGGAGAGGGGATGCGTCCTGACCAGATATAAGAATGGCTCGTCGAACACGACAAGACATTAGTGTACAATTAACGAGTGCGAACGGTCAATCGTCGTGGTCAAAGTCAAACAGTGGTTCTTGCAGTTCCGGTTTAGCACAAACAATTTCTTTATCCTCTTCGAAATGCGAGTTGTACCCAATTTGTTAGTTGCTAGTGTTAATAATTTCAAAGTTTGTTAAAAATCAGCCTATACATTTTCTCATGTGTCTACGTTATCTTTAAACTCCCAACTAAACGAATTGATTCGCCTAGAAGAAGCATTCTACGTGTTCCAGTAAAATGTACAACATTGAAGGCTGCTGTCGGATGAAATCTCGTCCGGTGTGGTTGGAATAGAAGCCTCACCGGGTAGGATTCATCCAATGTCTGCCTTTATTCTTCGATAATCATCAGCAAGTGTTCCTGAGACGCGTTATTGCTTGTTATCAGGGACGAAGTATTCGTCTAGTGTAACGTTGCAACAATGATTCGTGACTAGATCGAAATACTCGTCCCTGCTAGCGAGATTTATCAACCGTGGTCAGATGTGCTCCGTGCTCGAATCGTAACCATCTCCAACCGAATAGTCCCGTTTATTTTTCTTTGGTGATCTAACTGTATGGTAAATCGAAAGGCTATAAAGCTAGATCAGCAAGGCAAAATGTGCGAGACATAGCTTCGTGACTATGCTTGGTTTAAGCATGGTGATACTTCATTAAGTTCGAAGGTAATTAAACCTTTCTCGAATTGACATTAATTAGAAATTAATTATGTAATTGTAGTAGATTGCTTGACAATCACATTTGTTACATTGTTGTATTGCAAAAATAAATCTCTAATATAACTACTTCTTATTTAAACATGTACATATTTGTTTCAAGAATTTTTACTTGTTTGTCTCCGTGATAAATGATGCATAGTCAAGTATTAAATATCCCGCTTTGAACTTATACGCACATAGTTTATGCACAGCACAGGCAGTCACTCATAGATGAAAGAATCCGGTGGAACTCTTGCTGGGATGTGTGGCTATAAAAGATTCATATCACAGCAGTAGTTACCTGGGATTCTTTCGTCTCGCTTCATCACCACCTGGGAATCGCCAGAAGCACATATACTTCAAAACAACGCACACAGAGACACGCCTTGGATTTGCAAGTACACCATGGGATGAACATGATCCTGTTTGACGGTAATAATGGAACGTCACTGGGTTATGTTTGTCCCATACAAGTACTGTTCGATCATCGACACTGCATGTTGCCGTACAATCATCATACGCTGCTTTACTGTGAATGTTAGTACGTGGTTTGGCGGCATAGTGACCTGTATATTAAAGGTGTAACGTGAATAAATTCCTACCTTGTTTGTAAGACATTTCCTGAAATCCTCTTTCATATCTACAACGGACACACGATCGTGGGGTCTTTTGGGACCGCTGACACTGGATACCACAGATGCCAGATCCAAAGTAACTATTTCTGAGAAAATCGGATCTTGGCTTGGATCGTCGAAATTTCTCAACATACGCACAGCGGTGAGATACTTTTCAATTTTGTTGATATGCTCTTCAGATCGTCCTGCAAAATTCAATTTGGTAATTTATTAGTGTCGTGCTGAATGTTGCTTTTCTTTCAATAAATTTCAATTATAAGATATAGTACAATCATATAATATAACAACATCTGTTATACAGATGTTACTAATATTTGTTCGTAATATATATGGTTTCAATGTTACGTTTTTATTCAATTCCCTTCTTTCTAGTTTATGTACCTGTCTGTCTTAAGTATGCTAAACTTTGCTGATCAACGGGGAAAAACCCTACAGTAGCACCGTATTCTGGACACATATTTGAGATTGTCGCACGATCCGCAATACTTAGTTGTGATACGCCTGGACCAAAGAATTCCACGAACTTCCCAACAACCCCAACTTGACGAAGATGCTGTAAACGTATAGAAACGTTTGTGTAGAAAAATTTTCTATAGGTTTTGCAAGTTTTCTCAAAATAGTTCTACCTTTGTAATCGTGAGAACAAGATCTGTTGAAGTTGCGTATTGATTCAAAACTCCGTCTAATCTGTATCCTACTACTTTTGGTATTAACATCGATATTGCTTGTCCTAACATAACAGCTTCAGCCTCGATTCCTCCAACACCCCATCCAAGTACACCAAGGCCATTAATCATGGTTGTATGTGAATCTGTGCCAACCACGCTATCAGGATATAGTAAACCATTGGTATCGAAAACAACTCTGGCCAAATATTCCAAGTTCACTTGATGCACTATTCCGCTTCCTGGTGGTACGATCAACATATTCTGAAATGCTTTTGCTCCCCATTTTAAGAACATAAATCGTTCTTTATTTCTTTCAAATTCAAGTTCCTCGTTTTTTTTCAAGGCATCATTACTGAAGAAAAAAGAATGATGTTCATATCAGAGTTAAATTATATTTTTGTTGCTAAATTGAGAACTCTTATCGCTATCTTAAATATTCGCACATTATCATTTAATGTGATTCCAAACAAAACAAAAGTGGATTTAGTCTTGATTTCTGTTACGTAATCACCTTATGGAAAACAGGGTTATCTTTTTTATTTGATATGTACACTCTAGCCTTTCACTTTTGACTAAATTGAGATGTATTACCAGCAATTATTTACCTCCTAATAAAATCAACTTGTATCGAGTGGTCAATAACAAGATCCGATGGACAGATAGGGTTTATCTTATCTGGATCAACTCCCAGCCTTTTGACAGCATCTCTCATAGCTGCAAAATCCACAACTGCTGGGACTCCAGTAAAGTCCTGTTTAAAATAAAAGTCAACAATTTTGCAAGATTTAGAAAACTTATAAAATTTGTTATTAAAGCACTTACTTGCAATATGACTCGGGCCGGTTTGAAAGCTACTTCAGCTCCCTCCTCACAAGCCTGATTTGCTTCCCAATCCAAGATCTTTTCAACATCTGATTTCTTCACTTGGAAATTATCGCAGTTTCTAACTGCACTCTCCAATAGTACTCTGATCGAAAAAGGTAATCTGTCTACAAAAATGATTTATTTTAAATATAATTTTTTTATATCGTATAATAGTGGTAACAATATAGAGATGCATACCATATTTTTCTCCAAAAGCAGTAATGTCAAAATACTTGTGCTGATTAAGTCCAATTTGAATGGACTTCAGCAAATGTTTATATGCATTTTGTTCTGAAAATAATTTTTCGCATTAGAATTATATTAAACAAAAATATCATTTACTCGCATCGAAACAATACTATTAATGAACATTTATTTAGTAATGTATATGTACAAACTTAGGGCAAACATTTCAATTTTTAATTTATTAGAAATGATCAAATAAAAATTGAATTCAATTGCAATTTACTTAATTATTTACTTTCATTTGAATTATTGCTAAATAAAAAACTTCTAGTATCAATCATACGATGCCTACAGAAATATTTATATAATATAGGTGCGAAATGTAACAGGTGTCATAATTATATTATGAGTAATGTCATGTTGCGTTCTTCATTTGAAATGAACTCTCTTAAATTTACGTGCCGAACTGATCGATTTAATATTATTTACGCATTGTCATGCGAGAATAAGGCGAGAATATTCAATTCAAAATATTCCTTCTTCCGGTGATTTCGTAAATTAGGACAGCAAATGCAACATTATGCAAAATTGATGTTACAACGAATTGTATATTCTGATTTTCTCACGTAAACAGATTGAATATTAGTAAATTAAATATATTATAAATTAACGTGCTTCAATAGTATTTATTTTGTCCGATTATTATAGCTTGTGTCTTAAAATTATTGAGAGCAACTAAAACAGATCTGCACACTTACCAGCCATGATTGTCACTGTAATAGTCACGTCGTCCAGTTTGCTTGCGATGTGATATTATTTATATAGGGTGACGTACGTATCATCAGAATCAACATCAGAAACTGGCATTTCGATTTCATGAAAAAATTTGTTTATCAAGTTTAACATACATGTAATTAATATAAAAATTGAAAATACTAGGTGCATTACATCTAATTGTGCAAAATTAGTAAAAACTATTTATTATATTCACTTAAGACATTAATGAAAATAATGCAGAAAGAGAAAGAGAGAAAGTATTTTGTAATTTAATGGAATTAGTAAAATTTATGTTTCAATACATATATGTATGTGTATAATTTACATTTAACGAATAATATCATTTATATTGATATAATGAAGTAAGGTCCTGTAAAAATAAAATGTTCATAACCTAAATGGTTGCAAGTGTATTTTATCAAAATTTTCTGTCTAATACGAAGTTTTACTTTTCTTAAATAAATTCAGTGAAAAATACTTTCTTCTGCAACACCCTTTAGATAATACAATCGATAAAGAATTCGCAGACCAATGCAGTGTGTCGAATGGTTTAATTAAACCTGTTGCTGACAAAAACTTCGTTTCGCGAATATACAAAGTTATATACTGTCCATGACAAATGTGTCAAATTGAATTGCTTTCAACAAGAAATTAGTATCGACTGTCTGTGCATTGAACGTATTTTAAGTACACATTAAGATATTAAAATGGAAAGAAATTTAGAAAAAACACTAGAGGACGTGTAAGTTTTACACTGTAAAAATTTTTATATTAACCTTATGTCACAAAGTGGTGAGCCGAGTCAGAGTGTTTATGTGACTGTTTGTATAATGCAAATAAGTTAAATATGATATATTTTGCTGACATCAATTTCTACATAAATGAAAGAGTACGATTTATGTGACTAAATATAACCTCGAATTTTCAACCAAAATTATTTATTAATTTAAGAGTAATGCTTTAACTCTTTCCACGATTATGGATTTGACTCCATAAAATAGGAATAAATATATATAAGAGAAATGTGAATTTAAAAAAGTGGAAGTTATTTGCTATTCATCTTATTAGTGCTCTGCACGTGCCTCTTATTATATTTTGTGCAGCAACTAAAGTTATTATTTATAATTTTTCTAAATTATTGTTTTCACAGAAACAATACTGAAGGTATCATTGGCTGCATTCTGGCGGACCATGCAGGATTATGTTTGGGAGGTATTTTCTCTTAATTACATTGTTTTTTATGTTGTAAAAGTAGTATAAATACAATATTATTTTCAGCTAAAGGATATGCATCCACTAACAGTGCAGGAATAATTGCAGCTATCGCAGATCAAGCTGCAAAATTAGAACCTGATTCGCCAGCTCCAATTATTTCTCTTCAAAATGAAAATAGGTAATGTTGTAACATTTATTTCATCCTATGTTTAGAAATATTTAAATTAGATTAATATACAAATTTATTATTCAACAAATTTATTAAACTCTGAAACTAAACTCAACATTATATTGAACTATAAGTAAAAAAGGAACATTATAAATTGTTTTATAGGAAGTGCCTCATACAACGCCAAGTTGCAGTAGTAGGTGCAATTTATAAGGATGTTTCTGCATAAATTAATTTGTTACTCAACCTAAAGACACTGGTTGTATTTAAGATAAACTCTATTGTGTTTATGTTATCTTGTTAATTATATATATATATATGTATGTATAAACTTTGAATGAGTAATTTGAATGCATTTCTCCATCGAAATGGAAGAGCTTGTACTTGACTTTTGATCATATACCAGTATAGAAAATACATAATTATTAAATTTCATAAGATTTACAGATTTTTTGCATTGCAGCACCTTTTGTAGATAAGTTTTTTTTACACGCATGTAAATATTAATAAACCACTATTAGTAATATTTAAGGTCAGTCACTTTTTTTGTGTCTGTTTCTCCTTTCGTACCATTTGTTTGTACCAAGTCTAATTAAATCATGATGCTCATATATCCAAGACACAAGCACTATCATAAACATAATCACTCCAATAGTTAAGTGTAATACTTTTTCATCCGGGAAAAAGTAAGCCTGAAACATAAAAATGTTTAATTGCATACTAGAGTACTGCTTATTTCTATGTGTAAAATATTTCAAAGTATTATTTTTTTACATGAGACACGTTGGTAACCAATGCTGCTATGAGAAGTGAAGCAGAAAACACAGGCTTTGGTACTAATCCACGCAATGGGTGGTACACTGTATCTCTGTATCTTTTATTGATAAAAACAATAGAATGTAGGATTCTCAAACTCATGTTCACACAGTTTCCAAGTATGAAACCGACTGGTCCGAACCAAATAGCGAAGAGGTACGATGCGCATAGAAACGCGATTGATTCGTAAATCATGATCAAGTTACTCTTATTTATGGTCGCGCTATCGGCTGTTGCGTTGGTATAACACTCTGTTACTCCGTTTATTCCCAAAAGTAAAATAGCCAAACAATGCGCACGCATTAAAAGTACCGGTAGGTATGTAGTTAATTTAGCACCTCCGTACAACCAAAGCAATGTGCTTGAATACGATTGTCCAAAAACTAAAACAACTAAACCTATGGACATAACGGCCGAACACAAGTGTGTAAGAACGTTCACACTTTCTTGAATTTTTACCTAAAATACATACTTCTTTTACTCATTTGTAGTAGATAAACATGCACTACACTTTTCATCTGTTACCTACAGGATTTTGATCGTTTATAGATTTGTCACGTTTTACCATTTGGGTAAAATAGAAATACCCACTATCTTCTATTGGACGGAAAATGAATCTTGCAGCTAAGGAACCTAAATTATTCACAATTTCATATGTTCCCTTTAAACATTGAAAATTAAATTAATTGAAAAAAAAACATTTTATAATGATAATTTAAAATACTTATTATTATTTTAATACCTGTTCAGTAAATGTTAATACTGGCATAACTGTCATAATTAGTCTTTCTCCTTCTGTTAAAACTTGCTTTAGAATCCCTTGTCTAAAGAAACTCCATGTAAGAATAGTCAACTTTTTGTCTAAATATGATTCCTAGAATATAATAATTTCTATACACGTGCTAATATACATATATAAATATTATTAATACATACTTTGTTTTCCAATTGTCCAGGTAAAAAGTCAGTTACTGTTTTAAATGGAAATTCTCTCACAACGTACTCATCGCTACTATCTTTCAATGACATTCTCCTCTTTAACTTACACTTATTAATTTTCTTAATGTAATAGTGAAAGTATAAATAATGACTAGTAGTATAGAATATTGCAGCAACCAATTGAGCTACACCAAATGCTAGCAATGCATTCTCTGGATTGTGAAGTATCAGTGGGACAAATGTTATAGTACGAATTGCAATCATAATAGTGTCAAGTATAATCTAAAAAAGTTTAATGATTTATAATATACTTTAAATATGATTTAAAGATAATGAACAATGAAATTAAGATCTTACTTTTAATCTAACAAATAAAAATGCACTAGCAACCAATTGAATAATCAATGATGACAATACAATAATGCAAGATAAAGCAACTGCCCAAACTGCAAATGTATAATATGATGGTAATGCTTCAGATGTTGATAAAACAAACAACCATATATATCCAAACATTAAGGACATGAAAAAACAAATAGGAACCCTGAAAAAATATACATGTAATATACAATTCATATATTTATAGTAGCTACAAAAAGTATTAGTAGGTACCCATTCTTGTAGCCATATAATATGATGCAACATTTAGTACGCTTACTGGACCTAAAAATGCAATATGCAAATTCTAATATAAATACAATGGTATATTAATACTTTTTGTAGCCAATACATAGAGACTTGATTTGCATCACAACTAATGAATTTTTAAAACTAACGTCATCCATAATAAATTTACAACTTGAGCCCAATTATGTTCTGCTGTGTTAGTTAAGCATGCCTTCATAAATGGTTCTCGAGATAAGAACAAGATCATGGATTCCAGCAATAATAGCCTCACGTTTATAACTCCTAAAACTGCCTGACCCACATGTCGAACAACAAAAGCATTTAGAACAAAAGTAACTCCTCTGCACAATATCTGAAAAGTAAATCATACATATAACTGTGCTCTACTGCCGTTGAATTGATTAGAAACATTGTCATTTTAAAAATTTCTGGATATTAAGGGAAGTAATTATATTTTTTTGAACAAGCAAATAAAGAATCTACAATTATCAACAATAGTAGTATGCTTTATATTTATAAATATGATGTAAGTTTTCTCATAGATAGGAAAGAAATATTTCTTGTCACGATATATGCTAGTTTTAAGAGTTATTACGTAGATGTAATACCTGAAATATAATATTGAAGGAAGCATTTTCCAAGCTGCTTTTCAAAATATTTTGTGTCATTTTTACGAACGATCATGTGAAAATATAAGTTTTTCGAGATTCCCGCCCAAAAGGGTGTTAATGATGTTCAAGGTTATGTGAACACTTTAACAGGATCTAAGACATCGAGCCGATCATTTTTCAGAAAATTCCCTTGCGCTCCCGACTAATCGAAACATAGCAAATACAAAAGCCAAGAATTTCTTTATACTACACGAAATGGATTTCATGACGTAATTGCGTCAATTTTCTATACATATATATATATTATATCTAGTAATTTTCTGTCACACGTCTTCATCTATTCTTGCTAGTGGAAAACTGTTTTCAAAACAAAAGCTTTTCCTAACTTAGATGACAATAGAACCTCAGTGGTCGCGAATGAGGTTAGGTTAGGTCTCGTTAGCAGACTACATACTAGAATCAAAAGCCGTAAGAAAAGTAAACGATAATTAACTTGTGAAGTGATGTCATTATATAATAATGTTCACGTGGTTTTTTCTTTGATATCGTTTCATTATACGTGAAATGTGATAAATTTTTGAAATCTACATATATTGTTTTTTATAATTATTCTCATTTATTTATTAAATATCGTTCTCTGTAATTAAACTATCGTGCATACGCTGATTTACTATCCACTTATTTAACTTTGAATTATATTTTAAATTGTAACTATCTCTTCAATGATGTTAAATAGATAAAAAGACATTGTATTAACCAAATATGTTGAAAGAAACAAATAATTCAGTGAACGATGTGCAAGTAAAAAACATTTTCTATTCATCACTTATCGTAAGTAAATAAATTTCTATACAATAATTATACGATTGATTTGTATTCGTATTTCTGTTAGTAATGTTAATAATTACACATGGGAATTTTTTAAATTATTACGACTGGAAGCAATTTTGGAAATGGTTTGACGGTTATTCTATTTAAATGGACATAGATTATTTTATGAATTAAATAGTAATAATGGCGACGATATACATAGCCCAAAATTTGAGTGATTGAAAGTGTAAAAGATGTGCATATACATTAAATGTATGTACATTTTTAAAAAGAATTACATATTTAATTCATTTATCGTATAAATAACATAAATCGTAGCTATTAGATGTGCTTAAAATATTTTTTAACGCACTGTATATTCCGACACATAGAAAATCATTAAAAATAAAAAATATAAACTTTTAAAAATAAAACAAAGTTTGCCAAAAAAAACATTTAGTTTCGTGAAAAAAAAAGTAATTTTAAATGTGCTATATAGTCAGGTGCTGTCGCAGGAACTCTTTGTGACGTCGTAACATTTCCACTGGATACTCTTAAAACACGATTACAAAGTCAACACGGTTTCTTTAAATCCGGCGGTTTTAAACAATTACACAAGGGTTTAGCTCCTGTGATGATAGGATCTGCCCCGTCGGGTAAATTTGAGAAACGAAAACTAACCGTATAAAAATGAATTAAAAAGAAAAAAGAATGTAATGTTACATTAACGAGAACATCCTTTCCAGGTTCCCTTTTTTTTATATTTTACGAAGGTATTAAAATTGGGTTTGAATCTCGTATAGCTGAACAGTATCACGTATTTATTCATATGGCTGCCGCATCAGTGGGAGAAATGGTAATTTATATATATCTTGCCGACACTGGGCGTAAATAATAATAATCAATACATGTATTAATTTGAAACGCGCGGCATTTATAATTGCGAACAATCTATATTTTTTTGCTACGAAATATTCGATTTACATAATGTCATTTAAGCATTTTGAGATGTTATTAATAGGTTGCGTGTCTTATTCGAGTCCCAGTAGAAGTAGTAAAACAAAGGAGGCAAGCATTCTTAAGTGATACTCAGAGATTGCCGTTGCGAACATTGTACCGTGGTTATGGAAGCACTGTGATTCGAGATTTACCATTTGCCTTTATTCAGATGCCACTCTGGGAATATTTTAAACTTTGTTGGAAAAGGCAGGTGGAACGTGAATGTACTCCTCTAGAGGGTGCTCTCTCGGGATCGGCGTCAGGTATAAAAAGTTTTCTAAATTAATCAAATCAGACGACACGTATAAATATTGTATTTTAAACGTTTTATATACGCATCTATTTTTTGTAGTTGCTATATCTGCGACTATAACGACACCCTTAGATGTTGCAAAAACTAGAATAATGCTGTCTAGTACGACGGTAGGATCAGATCAAACAAAAATATCTATAATGTTAAACACAGTTTACAGAGAAAACGGTTTTAAAGGGTATCTAATAAAATGTTTTTTTGTTATATTTTGTTCGATTTTATAAATATTAATCAATAAATATTTTCAGGCTTTTTGCGGGCTATTTACCAAGAATTGGTGGTTTTACCATTAGCGGATTTATTTTTTTCGGTGTTTACGAGAAAATTAAAGAAATATGCTTCTCAATTTTACCACCATAATGTTACAAAAGATTTATGAACAAATATAAATCACAAACGATACTTAAACAAATGCATATTACTACATAGTCCAAAGAGGCAAAAATTTGAGGTAGAAAGTAACTCTATTTCCATATAATAGTAATTGTATTAGAAGCATTACACATTCATTTTTCATTAATAATGCATACATTAATGTGAAAAACATATTTTAAACTAACTTTTGAAATTATATTTCTATTATGTATAGTACTCATCTTTTATTACAGATCTCAAGGAGAGTGAGAGTATCCTGCAATTTATGGAATATAAGTGCATAAAATGACAAATTTGTGATCATTATTAACAGTTGAATATGCTACAATTCTCTAACAAAAATTTTACCTTTGAATTTGAAATAATTTAAAATTACAATTTTTAAGAAATATATTGTTTCACTATATAATATATATAAATGCACATATAAAAAAAAAAAATAGGAATCATACTGTAAAGATTAAAAATAAAATGTATTTAAAAATAATTTCAAAGTAAAACTTTTTCAATTTACGTATATAAAAATGCATCAAGTTATAGTATCACTGCACATTAATTTATACTTGCAATACTCACTTGCAGAAAACAATATAAAATACGAAAAGGGTGAGAGAACTGTGATAATTTTTAATACTGATCTTTTGCTATATTCAAAAACAACAATATGTTTTTTTGGGCCCTTCATTTAGTTCAGTTGCCTCTTCTACTTTTTGTACATTTTCTGGATCGGACATAAAATCTTGTGCAATGGCGTTAAATAACTCAGCTATAAAAATGATTTAATAAATAAAGTTTATAATGCTGGTGTTAATTTACTACATACATATGTACACTCTTACCAACATTTTCTCCAGTTTTACTAGATGTTATAAAAAATTTAGCTTGAATGCCTGCAGCATATGATTTTACAACATTTGTATCAGGAGATGGAACTACACCATCCATGTCTAAGAGATCATTTTTTGTAGCACAAATGTACAATTTACATCCTTCTTCAACAGCCCTGAGCTCCCTTATCCAGAATTTCGCTCTTTGAAATGTTTCTGATTTTGTGATATCGTAACAAATAATGGCAGCCTTTGCACCACGGTAATACATTCTAATCATAGCTTCGTATCTACGAATATATATACAACTTATAATAATTAGCGTTTTTAATCTTTCACAGTGTCAAACAGCTTTTGTTGTTTTGAGAAAATGTTATACTTTGAATAATGAATTACCTTTCACTGCCTGCTGTATCCCATATTCCCATGATAAACCTTTTTCCATCGATTTGCATTTGCTTAGCTGCAAACGCAGCGCCTATAGTCTAAGGAAAGTGGAACTGAGTTAATTTTGTGATATGCCACTTTTAGATGATTCTCAGTGTAAATCTTAATAACTCTATTTTAGAATATTCCTTCCATCTCGCGGACTAAGAGAAACAAGACGGCCTAAATTAGTATATCTTTTAGAATCACAATTTCTGAATTTCTTAATTTTCATCAATTTTTTGCAGAAGTAATTCTTTTTGTGATGTAATAAAATACAACCTATAAAAGTACAGCATATATACAGATATCAAATTTTCCAATTATCGCATGTTTTGTGTTAAATCCTATCGTAACAAAATATTTGAATAACTACTTTATTGTACAACTATACCTACGAAAATAAATTCAGATACATAATACAGTTTTTATTTTTATAATTACCCTTACATTTTGGTAGGACAGACTCTCGTTAAACCTTTCATTTATGAAACGTTCCACAAGACTTGTTTTGCCTACGGCTGCGTTACCCAATAAAATCACTTTCAAATCCACTCGATTCATTCCTAAATAAAATTTCTACGACTGAGAAATGCTACGAAATAAGCACTAACCCCTTTTGTAACATTTAAAGAAATGATTGGTTCTGTCGTATAGAGAGAAACGTAATCAGAGATTAATATTTATGTTAGATAAATTTCAATATAAATAACACTAACATGTATTACAAATAACTTTTTATCAGTGATTCAACATACTTATCTCTTTGAAAGCTAATTTAACTATCGAATTTGTAAATACACTACTACATATAAACAAATATCGATAGTTACAGACATCGATAGTTGGATAGTAGACTATTGAAAATTATCGATTAATATCGATAAATTATTTTCTGTATTGTTCAAAATGAGTGGGTATTTAAATTGGTTTACATTATATTTCAATATTGGAAAAACTAAATTTTAAAATACGATCGTGTGAAATATGAATGCACAGAAAATGAAAGTGAGTGATGGTCACTATACACGCTTATCTATATACATATTTAAAACTTTGAAGGGTGTGCGTGTGTGCATATGTTAAAATCCTTTTAATAATGGAATGAAATTTAGAACATTTTCAATGGGAGAAGTTTACAAAATGGTTTAATATTTTTTTGGATCATAATAATAATAATAATTTTTTGTTTTTTATTAGCTACAACCGAAATCAAAGAAAAATTATATTTAATACTCTTTGTAATACTTTTATATTTTATACTGGTTTTCAATAAATATTTGAATAAATTACAACATGTGAGAACTGTAAAACGTTACTGAAAGATAATAACTATGTATTGCGTATTTTTTTTTATAAACATTTTTTCCATACACATCAAAGCATATTCTTGAATGATGAATCAATTTCTTATCAATGACAAGACCTAGAAATTAATCAATGTTTTCCATTTTGTACGTAATAATTGAAATTTACCATGATAAATTTCTTAAACTTTATTTAGCTTTTCCTTGAGCGGCAACTGCGGCCATTGCGGCTTTAACAGTTTCTTCATCACCTAAGAATTTCATAGAAACAACAGGTTTAAAGTTTTCATCTAATTCATAGACAAATGGAATTCCTGTTGGCAAATTTAAACCCATAATTTGATCATTACTCATTTCTGAAAAATAGTAAGTGGTTAATATCAAAATCAGACCAGATTCCAGGCCTTATCTTATTGTGTACATTTTGTTTAAATAATTTATTTAAAGAATTACTTAACAAATAAAATTATTTGTTGTTTAAAAGTGAATTTGAAATATTTAAATATTATTAAAGTAAAACTTACCCAATTCTGGTTAATATAAGTATTTAAACAAATTTTATTTTGTGAAAATAGAAACTTACGATCTAAATGTTTCACCACACCACGCAAACTGTTTCCATGAGCAGCAATGATAATCTTCTTCCCTTCTTTCAACTGTGGGATAATAATATCATTCCAGTATGGTAATGTCCTTTCGATTGTCAATTTTAAGGACTCAAATTTAGGAAATTCTTCTGGTTTTGGTCCATCTGCATATCGTGGATCCTTTACTATTGTTTCATAGTATTTATGATCAGGTTCCATGGGTGGTGGTGGTACATCAAAGGATCTTCTCCAAATTTGTACTTGCTCTTCGCCGTACTTTGCAGCAGTTTCAGCTTTATTCATACCAGTCAAACCACCATAATGACGTTCGTTCAAACGCCATGTTTTGCAAACAGGAATGTTCTCTTGACCTATCTCCTTAAGAATTGATTTTAAAGTCTCTTGAGCTCTAGTCAATACTGATGTGTGAGCAATATCAAAAGTTAGGCCAGCCTCTTTAATTGCTTTTCCAGCAGCAAGTGCTTCACTTTTACCTATAATTTTATAAATAAACTGTTATTGCCAATTGCATTAATAAACATATAAGACAATCAAATAATTTGTCGATATATCGTTACATAAATCGTAACACATTTTTGTTTCTCCAACTTCATGACATATTTGCAAAATAACTATATATCATCATAATATTTATTTATTAATCTACACAAATATATATACATATAGATAAAATTTCAAGAGCGAGAAAACTTAACCATCTCGGAATACTTGAAACCGGTCGACCTTTTGCCCTTGAAGTTTAGTTTTCGAGATTTACTACAGAAAAAACAATGTACCTTTTTCGGATAAATTGGCATCGTACCATCCGCAGAACAGATTCAATTTATTCCATTCACTCTCTCCATGGCGAACCATAACAATTGTATATTTCGACATTTTTGTACCGCAAGAGCTATTAGCACGTAAAGACGAAATACAATTCGGGAACGATCTCTGCTCAATATTTCTGCACAACTGCTTCAGCCGATAGCCCCCACCACCTGTCACGCCTTTCCATCGCGAGAGCAATTCATTCAAAATTTTACACATACGCATTCTATCATTCACGATTGTATTATCGTTTATCTTCTCGCGAACTTTTCCTAGATAGATTGATTTAAATTCGATTTATCCAAGAATATTATCAAATTAATGACATATATATATTAACTGAAAAACATTAATGTGCTAATTTTGTTTTTACTCGTTTAATCGAGCTACAAATTGTTTCGCGCCATTGTGACCAATGGTTGGTTTTCATTGTACGTTTTGTTTGATGTGTAATATGCATCAAAAACACATTCCGTTGAACAGTGTCCTGTCGACGGTGGTTAAAATATTAACGAAATAATTATTTTTAATTAGAAGTGTACATACACTTTTTGTGTTAATATATAATCATATGCCTATTAAGGAACTTTTACCGCATAAGTGAAGTGAAACGTAAATAACCTTTATGAACGTAAAATGTATCCGCGCAATATTAGTTTTACATAAATCTAATTAAAAATGATATTACAAAACAATGAATCACAAATTTGTATTGTTGGTTAATAATACTTGTTAAATTATCAGAAGAATCTACCGGTTAATTGCATATAATGGAACTTTTAGATGATCGACAAGTTAATGTTTCTTCCTTGCCGTTAGATGCGAATTCTTTACAAATCTCGTGCAACTGGCAAATTACTAATAACAAACAGTTTTGTGATGCTTTCAAGGCGGCAGCTTCACCTCAAGAATTTGAAAAGTAATCAATATTTTTTTTACTAAAAATATACTCATTTTTCACGTAACAATTATATACATTTTATTCACATACATGTGTGCATAAAATAAAAAATATATAATTATTTATTGTTCTTAAATCAAATAAATATAAATTTCTTTACAGAACTAACTTTGAAGATGTTGTTTCCTTGGAAACATGCATATGTTTAGAACCAGCCGAATTTAATAGTGAACCATGTATGTTAGATATAAAATTAACTAAAGGCCAAAGAATCTCTCAGATTGCTGTGGTTTCCGAAGCTTATGTATTAGAATTTTTCAAACAATGCGGAGAATATGAAACAACAAAGTTTGCAGAACTTGTAGATGAATTCGAAGATAATTCAGTCTACTTTGCGGAAACAGCAATACTTCCTCAAACTACAGAAGCTAGCATTAAGGTATAGAACAAATATGTATATACAATAGTCTTTTTGATGCTTTAAACAAAAAATTAATTAAAAATTTCCATTTTAGTTTACAAAAACGAAAACTAAAAATACAGGTTTGTGGATATATGGTATAAGGCTTTATCTAACAGAACCAAGAGATGAATCCAAAAATTTCTCTACAGAAATCTTTAACCCCGAAATAATAAAAAATTTCCTCGCTAAGTTTAACTTCAATGATGAAGGAAACGATACCACAAATGGTGTTCAATCTCATTACACAAAAACTGCAAATTCAAAAAGTAAAAGCACTCAAGATAACAATGGAAAAGAAGTTGCACAGTCTACAGATGAAAATACTGTAACAAGTAATAAGGACATTATAATGTACATTGATAAGAAATTTCAGGATATGGAGGCAAGAATGATGAAAAGAATTGACGAAATGGAACAAAGAACAAATCAAAAACTTGATATCATCTTAAACAAATTAGAAATTCAATGTAGACCTTCGTTTCGTACAACTCAGTAGCATACTTGTAAATAATGATAATATATATTTAATTTGTAAACAATTCCCGATATGTATAAAACAAACAATTTTGAAATTAATATTATTTTTTACCATTGCTGTGTTTTCTCAATACCTCTTGTGTGTTCCAGAACCCTTACACATAAAGTTACATATATTTTGCAATATTAGTTATATTTGCTATCCACTTCTTAATTTATATTGCAATTAGAATTTTTTTCAATGCATATATATATATATATAAATATTCATACTTAATATACTAAAAATTTATATTACATTCGATACTAATTCTATTGTTTAGATGAATTTTATACAAATATAAAAAACATGAAACCATGATGCATGGCAATGACGAATTTGCGTAATAAAATAAAGTTTATAACTTTATTTTAATTGGCATTATTGCCATCTTGTGGAGGATCCCATAAATGAAGTTGTTTCCTCCATAATTTTATCATGCCATCCCATCCTCTTCTACTGTACTTAATATATTTTGGCGGTGTTCTTGGATGTTCTCTTGTACGTTTTTCTCTAAAATAAATATAATCAATGTGATATTGAATGCGACAGTCAATTTTCTACAGCACGCTATATTCAACGATACCCTGTTGAAATGCTAAAATCGTCTTACTTAGGTACAGCTTGAATATATCTATCATATCCAATGGTATTTTTTCCATAATCTATTTCCTTTTGTCTACGGGCTAACACCCTAGGATCTGTTTCATACTCTATAGGTTTTCTATTACTATCTGAGGAATTTGTAGTAGAACTCGAATCGCTACAACGTCTTGTTCTAAAAGTTTTTATATCCTCATTATTCATTTGATTCTCTCTAGGTCTTTTGCGAAAACTATTTAAATCTTCTGACTTATCTTTAATATCATTCCCATGTTTTACACCATTTGTCTTATTTGTGCGATTTACTATACTTTCAGACTTATTAATAGCTTCTACATTTGAACTAACATCTTCCCCATTTCCTTGATCATAATCAACATGTGTCATAGATTTGATTGTTGGTTCTGGTCGTTTAATTTCGAAATAATTCTGTTTTTTCGCATCCTCTTTATTTGATTCTATTGTTTCTCTAAATGCGTTCGAGCCCATACAAATGGCTTCGTTAAGAAGAGCATCATCTTCCTCTGTCATTAGATCACATGAGGTGTGCGTATCTATTTCCATTTTATTTCAATTGCGAAAACAAATATTTCAACACGATCTATGAAAAAATATCTAACCTGTAGCAAAATCAATGATTTTATCGCGTGAGAAGAGCAGTAAATAAATATTACTTTACCTAACAATAATAACCTAAATGAACGAAATAACTTTTGTATTAGAACATAATAAGAAGTTATTAATCACAGATTTTTGCTAATAAATGTTAGAAACAATAATTGCGTATTTCACTCTAAGATCATAAAGTATCAAAGTTTTTCTAATGCGCAAAACTTTCACTAAATTTTAAACAAACATGTACAACAAGTTCATCCTTACGACTGTTACAAATTCTGCAGTGCGCGCCTTTTCTGATAGTTCTACTCCTACTCGCGCACCTCGAAGAGCCGATACGTTGGTTAGAAGCTTGTCTTATAGGTTAAAAGCTACGGAACATTTTTTCGTTGCTGATCTTTATAAAACATATAAATTATAAGTAGAATAGCAACAAACGTCCAAAATTTCATTTCTTAATCCTCTTTCATGAACAATGGCTCTACTTGTATTTAACTTTACTGTTAAAAGTCCAGTTTCCGTTTTGCAAAATTAAATATTACAAAATATACGCGGTAATCTACCGCCTTTTGTTTGACAAGCTTACATCCCCTATCGGGCAATTTTGAAAGAAATAAGAACAAATATTGGTTTATTTTTAAATTTGATATTTCATATTTTAGTATTCTAGAACTTTTTGAAACATTCTAGTCTTTCATATTTTAGAGGTTGTAATTACTTACATTGATTGATGCGTAAATTGTTGATTATGGTTTTTACATTACTAGTGACAGTAATAGAGCGAACAAGATTTATTTCGTGAAAATTATGTTATTTTAATAAATTCATGAAGAGTAAAATAATGTACGATGCTTGCTTGATTGTATGAAATACCGTTTCGGTTACGATATGTAAAGGAAATTTGTTATCAAAACAATTTCGTCTTTCTGCGATTGATAAGAACTATATTAAAGGCACATACTATAAATACTATACATTGTATTTCCATCGGTACTTTTTCTGCGTACAGTGGTGACTAAGAAATTTATCTGAATAATCATTTATTTTTATTTATTACAGAACTATAATTCTTTTAATTCTTTCACGATCCTTTTAATTGAAATACAAGCACTTTGGAAGGTGTATATATTGATTGTGATCGTGCAAAATGCCTCCGAAAGCAATAAAGGTTATATTTTATTGCTTTTAAATCACTATTTCGTAATTACCTTCAATACATTAAATAAATAATGTGTACGAATAGTAATTATAGGTTTACTGGTTTTAAAATTATTTCTCTATTTTAAATTTATATTTGTGTATTAAAAACAATGGAACAAATCATGCAGATTCCTTTTTATACATAATGTAATACAAATATCATGTTAATGTCATTTTCAGGAATCGTTAATATTCTTAATAAATATTGGTGTAACCAGTCCAAATGCTAAAGATAATTCTTTCTTAGAAAAGGCAAAAGTTATTGCTAAGCGAAAAATTGAAAAAATGGTATTTATATTTATAATTAAAATGTAGTATTGTTTATCTTTATTCACTAATATTGGTTACTTTGTAGATTTTTTTAACACCAAAAAATGAAGTTGCAATAATGTTGATGGGCTCCTCTGTTACAAAAAACAGTTTGAACTCGGAACATATAGAGGAATTTACAGATTTTCAGGTTCCAAATTGGAATTTCATAGAAGAAATTATGAATTTAGAAAATACTAGATATTGTTCAAACTGGATTGAAGCACTTGAGACTGCTAGGAAATTTATGAAACAAAATGTGTATGTTTTACTGTTTTATAATCAAACTATGGATATTAATGTGTTTGTGTAAATTTAAACATTTCAAAAGGTACAAAATGCATAATTGTAAAGTTATACAAAATGCCTAATTTACAAATTGTTTTTACTTATGGTACAACTGCATTTAATGCAGGTCATATCTATTACAGTACTAATTATGATATAATTTTTATTTTAGTATTGGTACTTCTACGAAGAAAATCATTTTGATGTCTGACTTTGATGAAGAAGAAAATATTATTTCACAATTTCAAGCAGATACAATCGCAAAATCACTAATTGCTGAAAAAATTGAATTGATCGCAATGTATGATAAACAAATTTTATGTAGAAATCAATTAATTTCATTAAGATAAATTACTGTACATAATTATTATTGTAGATCTGAGGAACCATTGAATGAAAAACCTACATTCTCTCTTAAAATTAGTGAAAAACTTCTTAAAGATGTTCTTGGAAAGGTTTTAACTATTATTAATTATAGTATTAATTATTATAATACATATTTATATTTATTGCACATTACCATGAATTAATATCAAAATTTATTTTCTCTTTTAGATCAATAATGGTCAGCATATGACATTTGATGATGCTATAACAAGTTTAAAGTTTTATATAGAAGCACCAAAAAAACCAACTCCATGTTACTATACTTTAGAGTTAGTCGATAAAAAAATTCCGATTGTTAGTTATGTTAAAGTAAGAAGTCATTTTAAAGGATAAAAATTACATGTGTTATGATGTACACAATTATTCTAAGTAAATATTATAATTTTCGGTAGATAAGTGAAATAAAATTTCCATCATGGCAAAGGGCTAATAAAGAAGGTCAGAAACTTCAACAAAAAACAGTATACCTCGATAGACAGAGATGTTCTTATACGAAGAATGAGACTATAATGGGATATAAATATGGAGGAAGTTTTATTGCCATTGAAAGTATGCATAAAATTGATTCTGCTATCGTAAATTTGGCGTCAAATTAATCAAATTTATTGTAATTACAGAAAAACTGATGGAAGAAAAGAGTTATAAAAGTGGGGAGAAAAGTTATAAAATCTACAATTTTACGAATAAGAACAACATTGATCTGGATTATTTTTATAAACAGAGTAGTCACGTTATTCTACCTTCAAGTAGTGTAGAAGTACATCTTATTGTTTTATTTGCATCAAAATATTTCGAACTCATTATTTATCTTGATTATTTAATTACTTATCTTGATTTTTGTAGAATGTAACAAAACCATTTTACAGTTTAGTGCAAGCAATGCACGAAACGAATTCAGTTGCCATTGCGAGAAAAGTATTTAGAAGGAATAGTTCGCCCAGAATGGTCGCGTTATTTCCTTGCATCGATATACCTGACGAACCATGGGTATTGTAAAATGACTTTTAATTATACTATAACTGAAATTTATATTGTTCCATAAAATATGTTGCTTATATTTATACACAGTGCTTGATAGAAATAGAATTAGGATTTGCAGAGGATCGAAGAATAATGGAGACAAGGCCTATGAAATCCATAATGAAGCAATTGTCAAACGAGCAAAATGAAGCTGTAGACAATTTAATAGATTCTATGATGCTAATCGATACGTAAGCAATTGGTGTAAGCATATATTGTATTCTGTTATATATATATTGTTTGTATATATACATTTTTTCCAAACAGGGACAGTTACGAAGTAGATGGAAGCCAACATTTTTTACCTGGATGTGTGCGAAATCCGGCAGTACAGCATAGGTGGCATATGTTAGCCTACCGTGCTATTAATCCGAATAAACCATTACCACCTATGGATGATTATTTAAAAAAACTTTTAGAAGCTCCATCGATAAAAGCAAAAAGTAAATGCCCTGCGCAGAAGGTTGCACAATTGTTCAGGCTAGAGAGTATAGATTCAAAGAAGAAAAAGTAATAACTTTTTGCATATCAGTGGTAAATGTTGCACATAAATTTAACAAATAAAAATGAAATGTTTTGTTCAGAGATGAAAGGAAAGAAGTACAAGAAGACAATATGCAGGTTGACGATGTTCTTAGTAATAAAGAACCCGCTAAGACAGAGGATAATAAAACTGATGCTGAAAGTTATTCATGCAAAGAAGAATCTGTATTATCCTTGGATACCTCGGACATTGATTTAGACGAGCTGGTAAATTGATAAATATGATTCATAAATATACAAGTTACTCCCTAGTTGATATATTTCATCTCTATTTCAGGCTGCTAACATGTAATCTCTCAAACATGCTTAAAGCATTTGAAGTTCCTCTTGCAGTGAAGTTTCATCAAAGATTGTATTTTGTGTAATTGAAAAATCGTTCACATTTTGATATTTTACACTTCTTTAAAGTTATGCATGTGTGAGAAGGGTAAATGCGTATTCTATTTTGTACATGCATGTATAAAGAGTATATATTGTACAGAAAGTATCATAAAATAAAATTGTCGTGTGAGACATCGAACTCGCTGTGTATCCTAATTAGAAGATCCTCGAAACGAAGCCCAAGATGGAACGATGATACTATCATGTCTGAATATAGGAAGGACGCGGTCATCCGCCCACCTGACGCCCACTCCATTTCTCTTTCAATTCTTTGAAATTCTAACATCATCATTTTATGCTACAATAAGTTTAAAGGACTTAAATAAGGATATATATCCACCTAGAATTAAGACTGTCGCGAGTTGCTGTCAGAAGTTAAAAGTTACCAATGTGTTTATTTCTTAATGTTATATATATTGAGGTTTCGAACGGAACTCGTGTTATTTTTACCGTCAGATAGATGCTTAGTTTGAACTTCAAGTACAAATAGTAAACTAAATATTAATTGTTCTAGGCATGTTTCATTTAAAACATTTCGTTCTTCCGGCTCTTCTAGTGAAAAATTATTACACAGTCGTGTCGATACTGTTAGTCCAATACTTTTGGTACATCCTGTAGAACATAACGGCACTCACTTTCGTGGCCTGCGGGGAGAGTGAATCCGCTGCAACCTCAGTCAACGGAGTGACGCCGTCTCGCGTGGATCAACAGGTGTTCATGTCCGTGCGAAACGCGTTCACCAGCATGGGTAAGTTTCAAGATTGCGTACGTTAAGTCATCTTAAACGAATGTACATAAACCAGTGTATCGTAAATCGTTCCTGTAATGTTGAATTGCTGTCGAAGTTTGTCTCGACGGCGAAAACGACGAGGAAAAGCCTACTATAAACCTACTCGGATAATACCTTGCGTCTTCGTTTAGGTATGCGGGATGAAACACGCGACGTACGTTATGCGCTGCGCTTACGCTATCTTGCTGACATAATAATAGCATTCGACGCCTCCCATCATTGTTTACAACAAATAGGTTTAAATGTTGAAAAATTTATCAATGCTGGATTTAAATATATCCATTATACGACCTTTTTTGAATATATATAAAAGACAAATTTGAGTTCAAAGATAGTGACTAGAGCTGGTAATGTAGGTGTCTATAATTATACACTTGGACACAAAATAATTAAAGAAACACCTACTCGTATGACTGTACTGTATGGTATTCGATACTTAAAAGGTTTTAATACGTCATTGAAATTTAACGTTATGTGCAAATGTTGCCTGATATCACATTTATTTTTAGTGTTCAATTTGCATATAGCTTTTTAATTATTTAATAAATACTCTATTCCACTTACTATTATTTTTTGCAAATTTATAAGAAATATTTAAATTCGGGGAAGAGATAACAGTACATGTAAGAAACTTGTAAACCACAGAATAATTTAGCGTCAGGTCTGTCTGTTACGGCGCGAACTGTACTTTAAATGTCATAGACAAATGTCGAAGACCAAATGTCACGTTAATACACATTTCATTGTATATTTTAAAGATCGCACACTTTTTTTCTGAATTGTTTTGTTTTTGCTAGAAATTGTACCATGATAGGTGGAATTTGAATATTACTTTCGCAACGTTCACGCTTTTTTATACTTCATTCGACATTGACCTAAAAAAAAATAATATCTTGATCAGAGAATGAGAATCAGATTCTCTTTCAAGATTTTTCTTGTTATTTCACACAATCCGATTTCCAGCTGTTTTTAAAAATATTCTTTCACTTTTATTAAGAAAGTGTAAAAGTTCTGTTAGTTCCTGTGTTATGCAATAATTGCGTTATTCTCGTGTATAAATTATGGTGGATAGAAACTTGTAATAAAGTTATAGAATAACTAAATACAGAACAAATTAATAAAACTATCACAAACGATTCGTATGTTCTTGTTACTTACATTAGAACTTTAGTGCGTAAATGATTGGTTGTTATTACTTCTGATCGAGAATGTCGTGTCACGTCGACATAAAATGTCAGAAGGGTATCGTTTCAACAAGATCAGTATCCTGAAACAGGAGCAGCTCGATCGAACGCACCACGCGGAACCGCACTGACCTCGTCGTCCTTGCAGAAGACGCGCTTGAACGCTGCTTAGGATCGATACTAGTAGATCTGACGGATAAAAATAATGTCTAGCTGATTGTGCTCTCCCACTTGCTCATTTGCAATTAGATAAACTTGAAACAAAGATCAGTTCAAGGAAACTATAACAATTCTTCCTTGACTTATATTACCGTGTTCATCATAAATATTGATTACTTAGATGTTTTTTCGCTTGAAGATGTTTGTCTTACAAAATGAAATGTTTTTCCTCTTCCTTTTTAAATACTTGAAAAATGGCAAGTTTTCAGTGATTCCTGTTTCGATTTTTAAGTGTTGCTTACTGAGTTGAGGAGCGTTTTTCTTTATTTCTTGTTACAAACTGGTAGTCCTTCTCTCGCCTTAATGTTTCTTGATATTGATAATTTATTCGTTCTCTTGTATTTTTCACTATAAAAAAATTGTTTTGTTAAACAGATATTTTTACTTTTGTAAGCTGAGGTGAATAATCATTTAGCGTTGTATTATAGCAAGTATTAGAAATACTTTTTATTTAGAAAATAGTGGTATCACTTGCTGGCCGTAGTTTTTAATAGATTTGAATAAAGGCACCGTAAGGAGAACCGATTGAAAAAGGAACAGCATAAACGTACGGCATTGACTCCCTTTCCTAGCGGCCCAGTTTTTGCAGTTTACGTTTGCTTAATAATGGGGCATGTCCACAAGCCATCTTGCGTAAACTTCCACGTTCAGTATTAAACTTTTTGCTTCACCCCACAGGTGTTTCCCACCTTTAACCACAAAACCGATCTTGTTTTCTTCATTTCTTTATTTTTCCGCTGTTTTCTAAAGATTGTGTTGTACTTTTTTTATACTTGAACATTTTCTTCTTTTTTCAGAAACCACATATTTCAATTATAAATTTCTTAATTTTCTGTGCTTTATCATTTCTGCATTTTTATTTCCTTATAAAATATTTCTTTGTACTTTTTTTATAAGAAGCGTATGTTTCTCCTTTTTTTAGGAACCGTATACGCTTGCAGTGTAGTGGCCATGCTAGCAGTGAGTACCTCAGCGTGATCACGCTTTCCTATGCTTCCTACTTTTCACACATCCGGAAGTGATTACCGCGGTTGCGTGCATTACAATTCGTTTCTGGCAAATCAACCGGCCCGGAGAAATCGCTTGTCACGGAAACAGAGATTAATCTTACATACAATCTTGGCGCCTAAAATTGATCTAACTTTCCCGCGCTTTTCTTTCTGTTCTTTTTTTATTGTCATCGATTTTACATCATTCTGGTTAAACACTAGAAGTGCGCAATTTGCGCAATTCGCGCAATTCGCTTTCTTGCATAAAACTCGCGTAGACGTGGTCGAAGAATATTGATCCTTTCACGAATGGAAAGTAAAGTTAACGGCGATAGTATGAATCATGCTGAATGAGGACGATTGACATGAATTATACATATTTTTTTCAAAGTGAAACGAGGTATAAAGTGGAGCAAAATAAGGCTATTCCATAAGGGAATGTATTATGAAATTGTCAATGTTGTTTAGTCTTAAAGCTTAGAGAAATTTTTCACTCGACGAAAAACATTGTCTTTTTCATAATTTTTCAAAATAGAAAAAAGAACTATACAAATAACAACAGTTCATTTCTAAATAACAAAGAAGTATTTCTTTCGCTAGGCACTCGTTTTAACGGCGGAGGCCGGTGACATGATGCGCAAGAGTATAGTTTTCGATAAAAACACCCCGGACGTGTTCTATTGTCCGCAACAGAAGCCAACTGGCTTCGAGAAGATGATAGTAAACGCAAAACCATTGTCGAGGCTTTGTCAATTCGAGGGAAGGCCAATCCCGCCTGATTACAAGAGTGACTGTTACAACGACGTAGACGAGACAGAGTACGCGTGCAAAGAGAAGTACAGAATCATGGTGAGTCATCCTCGAGGTCACGGGCCTCGAAATTTCTTTCGCCAAATGAACGCCACCGCCCCCCACCCCTCCGTACTCACGGGGAATATTTGGAACGCGTGCACAACAGAGAACAAGGTGTACTCGGGTGCAACGAGATGGAACAGATCGGACGCATAAGACAGAAATGCAATCTTCTGATTGTATCGTTTCAAGGGAGCTTTTATGCGCTTCAGCTACATTGGCCGCGTTTCGTGTTAACGCGCGGTTAAACTTATTTAAATGATGAAGTTTAATCGGAAGTTTCTCAACAAGGAACTAAGTCCAAAGTAGTTATACACGTTTGCATATTTGGCCCTTTCTCTAAAAAATCACTGTTAGCACTTTGAGATCCACATCATTCGTGGGTGCGTCATATAACTCGTATATGAAGATACAATATGTTAATATGCAGAATATAAATTTGATCGAGTTTTTTTAATTTAAAAGTGTTTAGAATTAAGAAATTAATTAATATCATTACCTCATTTAGCTTTAAATATCGTTCCTGCTAGAAAAGTTCTATTTCCAGTTAAGAATTGCTCAAAAGTATTAGGAGAAACTCATGAATTCTGTGCTTCTGATATACCTATAATATAAGAATTTTCTGAATTAGAATTAATATAAAATATAACTTCCTATTAAACCTTGAAGGAGCACGCGGAAAAAGTAAGCTAAGCTAAGTTTTACCAGTGATGCACGCATCATCCAACCATCATCAATGTTAACACACCATGTTTCATCACGTGTAACGCGACTGGTGTCGGTTTTGTTTTCTTACAGAAGCGATTCAGAAACAAAGCAGAGGGAGATGAGAACGTCGTGGACGACACCGTCGAGAAATAGATGAGAAATGGGTGCTGCACGGCCGAGCAACGCGTGCAATATCGCAAAATGATCATGCCGACTCCACCACTAATGCTCAAGCTTGCAACTTTCAGTCCCTTAATTACAAAGCTACTTCATTCCTTAAATTCAAGCCACAAATTAGATAATTGATAAACATATTTAATCAAATGAATAGTTCAATTTTTTTTTAAATGAAAACTTATTCATCAACTTACTCATTTAGCATTAACATTCAAAGATGTTATCAGAGCACGCGATAGTATTGTTCTTCTTAGTTACAATATTCTCTTTGAATTTACTTTTCTTAAACAATTTTTACTTACTTTTATTGTAAAAATGTTAAATGTCGAAATTCATATATCAATCTTTTTTACTCTTTTCAATTGTAGTTGTATAAGAATCAGATTTTTTTTAGCGGTGCTCTGTAGTTTCCGAGCTTGGTGGCCGGAATTTTTTATTTTTTATTAATAATACCATTAATAGAACTAACAATGGAGATGGGCGAGTTGATAATTAATTTCCCAGAAATAGCTTGAATGGCTGATACTCAGCTGATAACTGTTTGCACACTAACTTTGCATCGTTTGGTATTGTTTGACTTATTCCTGCTCGTTTTCAAAGGCTAAAAGTGAATATTTTACAATAAAAAATAAATGATAATTGGAGCTAAAAATTAGAAAGTCTCCCAAAATATTAATGAATATAAACAAATTCATTTTTCCTACTATTTTATACTGATAATAGGAAGAAACATTTCTTTTCATATATTTGTTCAAAAAAGAAATATTACGTTTACCTGTATTTATAAATAAAATTTAACTTGTGAATTAACTGAAAACATTTACCAGTTTAAAGTATTGATTCACTCTTGAACTTCATCGATCATTAAGTGAACTTGAAGACTGCCTCAAACGTGTGTACATTGTGGTAGGTAGCATTTCATTTATAAAGTCTGAGAACATGAAAGAAAAAGTACATATTATCTATTTGACGAGCCTGAATCATTGTTCTTTTCGTATATATTAGTTTTATGTATGGATCTTTGTTTTAGATGAGACTACATCCGCCAGGAAGTGAAGTCCCGTACAATGGTTCACGTTTGTCGCGATTTCTAACTTTTGATAAAGACATCAATAAGAAGAGGAATCAGATTGAAGATAGCAATTGATAAAATTATATTTTCTTTCATGACTATTTGTTAAAACAATTACTGGTGGATACTTCTATATCGGTTTAATATTTTGTCATATATTTTGATTGCTTCAGCTATTTCCTATAAATAATTGAATTTAAGGACTGGGGAGAAAAACGATGAGAGTCCACTTTTTACAGATTGTGTGGTAGTGATCTAATTTCATAACAATTTTACTATTGTTAGCTCGAAGATAATAAATGTACTAGGTAACAAGAGTGCCTCAAGATCAAACGGCCTTTTTTAAATTATTCATTTGTTTATTTTTCTCTACTGCTATTTCATAAACTTGTTATCATATTAATTTAGAATCATAACCATAATTTGTACTTGAATAAACGTCTATGATAAAAGTTTAGAGATTATTGACTTTGAATAAGTCCATAAGGCATGAAATACATTAAAGAGATTACAAAAATCGGATTCTCAACGTTTTCCCTAGTATCTTTCATTTATTAGTAATTTGTTTTTCAATTTTACTAAAAATTTCGTACATTTAATATCATTTGTAAATAATTGGAGTTCCTCTTTGTAACATTTTGGAATGCAAAACATTTGTATGCAAAAAGAAAGCACACTCGTTATTAATTAAAATGTTTAACGTTCCTATTCACTGCACAGTGTACAAAGCTTTTTTAGCATATCTGTAATATACTTGTAATATAAATGCATTTGGTTATAAAATGAAAAAATAATACTACTTTCGACTTTGTAAATTATTATACACAAAATAAAATTAAAAAGTAAGTGCGTTAGTAAATTTCATTGTTTTACCAATTTCCTCAATGTCAAGTAATCGAATGTCTGGAACAAGTTCTGAAATAAAATGCAAGGTATATAATATAATTTATATAATATATTAAATAAACTAATTTTAGTATTATACATATGATTTATCTTTTAGTAATTTAGAGTCTTGCAAATAGACTAATTGTTCTGCTTTAAACATAACTTAAAAAAAGTAATGTTAAAAGCATTTGTTTTATGTATGTACATAATAAATTTCTTATTAAAACAAAATGTTTACTACTTATAAATGGTAAGTTTCTCATTGAAAAGTAAATATAAGACATTATGTATAAACTATACAGGAATAATATCACTAACTTTTTGCATTTGTTTAACAAATATTTCTAGGGACTATTATTATTATGTTCTTTAAGAAATAATCATTTCTTATAAATATCTCTTTCAAGTGATAACTAAAATAAATGAAATTTTAAAATATCTGAAATTGTACTTCATTTACACAACTTTTTCTTGTAATTTAGAATATATAACTATTCTAATTTCATCTCTAATTTGCACATTCTACTTACGAGTTTTCAATTCTTCCAAGATCGTTTATCTTGGACATATGTACGTTCCAATCCATTGGCTTTTAATCAATTATGTTACAAAAATTTCAAATATTAAAATTTGTAGAACATCCGATGATCGTTTAACATTGTTTTTCATGCTTGAAATCGCGAATGACAGGTTTTTAGATCATTCTACTTTTACGAAAGTTATTTACACTTATTACTGACCTAGAAAATGCATGCCGTTGAATAACAATACACACTTAATCAGAGGTCATTTGAAACTGCACATACGTATATTGGTATCCTGTAATTGATGGTAGAGCGGGTAATTCAAAAAGTGCATGCGTATCTGATAAATTTTCAAACCCTAATTCCTCGAAAATGGAATAACAAATAAAAAAATTGTTATTCTACATTTAACGCTTATTTTATCTTGTATAGTCACATCCTTTGTAGTTGTACCACCAATTGCAGAACACTTTATAGATATATAAAATCACAATTTCGTTATTAATTTTGTCAACAAAAATAATGTTTCATCACAATTTTAGCATACTTCATTTCTCTAGTCACATTCAACACTCGAATTAATTAAATTTGATATTTCGTACATATAACTTATAGGTGAATCGATACGTAGTAGATCAGATTTGTGTAGATTATACAACATATAATACTTATAAAATGATGCTTATAAGTTACAAGTGTCTTAATCTTCGCTTTATGTTTGACCAAAATGAATATCTCGTTACAATAGCCGATATATCAGTACGATTTAATGTACCAATATTACTCTTATACGCGATGTAACAAAAATATATAAAAGTCGATATAGACATCACAGGTCCCAAGTATCACTTCAATCACCCCGTTAAATTGTAAGTATCGTTAAATTACACGTATCAAGAATTTTCTTCCAAACATATAAAATGCATAACACTTCTTATATACACAATTCCAACGAGATAAAATAATTCAAGATTAAACTTATACACCGGTATCATGATGTAATAATTAAACCACAGGTATCTCACTACCTTAAACGTATTACCTCATTTTTGACGTTCATGTACAAGTCAACTCAGAATGCTGCGAAAAAACTGCCGCGTAACTTTCTTTCTCTTTCTCTTTTTACTGTACACAGTAGGAACATCAACTTTAAAGGTATGGTACGAGAACGATAGATCAAAGTGGACTATTTTAGTTCACTCTGTCCGTTCTTTAACCGTAGAATGATTGCATCGACTCCACTTGTATTCTACAATATGTAGCACAAACTTTAAAATTATCTTAGAACCCACAGGTAGAACCCATTTCTCTTTGATGTCAGTTTCAAACCACTATTTGATAATTTAAATAAATAAAAATTATGATACATTATAGTATTTTCATTAACGCATTCGGTGTCACCAGAAAATTATGGATCACACTGTACACCAGTTTCGTGTCTTAACTCCGTGTCCAACGGAATGAGACAGTAGTGTTTGATATCGTAACGATCGACTGACATACTGTTGAAATCCTTTTGTTACTTCTGAGCCTGAAGCATTATTATTAGAATATCCTTACACGTTGTTTGGTGTGCTATGTTTTGCAATGTACACCTTTGGACGTGCCCTTATGTTGCGTTCGCACATACACGACCACTGTGGGATTAAAAAAATATTTACTTGACATTAAAAAAAAAAAAAAAATTAATTTTACAAGATCAATTTTCCACCATTTGAAGCTCGAATTTGTGCCACCTGTTCTGGAGTGAGTATCAGTTTGCTTCCATTCGGCAGCGCTAAGGCATAATGGCTTCCAGTTTCGTTTACGACCACTACTAATTGTGTGCCAGTGTTCTGAACTGGTGGTGTGGACTTAATCGGCGTTATAGAAATTCCTCCTTGGTGCATACGTTGAATTATTTGTGGAGGGATACTGTTTTTTGGTGGAGTCACTGTAACATCCGAGGTGACCGTCGGTTTTTGCCTAGTCTGCGCAGTAGTTCTTCTAGGCGTGCTCGTTTTCTCTAATTCAGATTTCTCTGTAATGATCATCTCAATCTCGTCGTCACTGTCGCTGAGGACGATCAAAGAAGTAGTCTTCTGCCCAGTGTTTTCTGACGGTGTTGTTGCTTTCTTGGGTTTCTGCACCCTCCCAGGCACGCTGCGTTGCCGCTGAACATTTCTTTGTAGCCCAGCATTACTGGTTCGTGAGGTATTCCCTCTTATGGGCATACTACTTCTTATAACAGCGCCATTAGGAGGCGGATGCTGTTGTCTTAGTAAAGGCTGTCTGGCTCTTGGAAGCCTCTGCGCTGAAATGGAATTAGGATGAACAGAAAATGAAGGGTTTTGAGATATTTGCGGAGAAACAATTTGGTGATCAGTGGTTATATATCCAGGATGTGATTGGGCTGTTGTCACCATGTACGGCACGTAACCAGGATGACCAACAAATTGTTGCGGCGTGATCATTTGAGGTCCTTGAGGTTGAAGAGGTTGGGAAGGTACGAAACTGGTTTGCGGACTCTGAATGATGTAATTTTGTCCTCCTTGCACATAGTAACCTTGTTGAATTGGTGGTATGATGTTTGAGACTACTGGTCCAGTTTGCATAATTGTAGTTTGAGGAACAATAGCCGTAGGATTTGGTTGCATTACGTAGTAATTCATGGGATTATGCTCAGTTTTTACCATTACGTAATTGGAATTAACGGTTGTAGTATAACTATTATCGAACTGAGTGGGTACAGAATCGTAAATAGGACCTTCATCCTTGATGTCCAACTCGGAATGTACGCTCGCAACATTTTCTAACTTCCAGCTCATTTCTGTCGAAGGCACTGTTTCGTCACGATTACTTTCTACCACAGCCTTTTGATTCTGTACCGTGGTTGTAATAGTATTACTATCGTCAGAGGTCTCTGAATTAGGCGGTTTCTTTGGTTTGCATATTTGAATCTCTTTGATTTTAGGTTTTTCTTTATCATCTTGGTTTGCGTTCGAGGGAGATGTCACTTTTGATTCCGCCGCATCCTGGAGAGCATCGACTTTGATGCTTTGTAGTTTGTGTTGGAAGGACTTTAATCTTCGATTGGCAGCTGTAAAAATATAACAATAATTTATATTGCAATAATGTGCTAACAAATATAGGTTTCGTGGGTAACATTTAAGTTTGAGGTATTATTTTATGCGTTCCAAGGGTGAGATGTCGATATACTGACATGGACGTTTATTTTTCCTTTTGCGAGAGCTTGGTAGTATCCAATCTTGGTCCGAGTCCTCCTCGTTTGTCCGATCGTCAACGTGTCTGACTTTCGGAGCAAAGTAAGGAGTGGATGAATCGGTTGATGCGATGGGAGCCGCGTATACGGCCTCAACGTCGGCCCATTCCTCCAGCTGGTTCTCCTCGATGTCCTCGTCTGAATAAAATTGTTCTGTATATGAAGAGACGCCTCGTGCTCGCAACACTCGTCGACTTTGTTGTTCTGTTTCCAAAACCGAAAAAAACTTTCTTATCCATATTGGCAGATTTAAAATACAGTAGTATAAAGTATATAAGTTTCCATTAGTATTATTAGTTTTATTTTATTATCATTATTCATATCATCAACCTGTTTCGTTTGAGTCCTCGTTCGTTTCTTCTTCAGTTTCCGTGTTTTCTGGGCCATTTCCTTCGTCTTTCTTAGATTCTCTACTCTGTGTTTCGTTTTGTGAACTTTCGCCCTGAGATTCTTTGCACTCTCGATCGACAAATTTGGAATCTTTGTTTTTAATGACTTCTTTTTCATTCTTATGGCAGATATTCTCGGAACCAACTGGGGATACGGTAGATTGCGATAACGTTTGTAACGTTGCGTCTCCGGAATTTGACAGAGGGCAGCCCTGCGATCCAAGAACCCACCAATTAGATCCGAGACCCTCCCCAGATGAGTCCTGATCCTCAGCACTGCTACAACATACAACAACTTGTCTGCAATATACGGTTTCGACAAATGAAATTGTTACTGAAAAAATGTGGACCAGTTCCACTTTACAGATCATACGTATAGATTGTAGCAAGTTCAAGAGGTTTCAGGTAGGATGAATTGTTAACCCAGGAATATTGAATGAAAAAAGCAATTGTAAAAGTCAATTTTAATAGAGAAGAAAGTCAGTTCCATCTCATTGTACCAATTTACTTCCCATTTACTGTTTTTATTAAGTTATAATTTGGAACATTGAAACTCATTTCCTGAGAAATTGAGATTTGTTATCTTAGGTGCAATTAATTAGCAAACGTGCGAGCGATATGTTTTCAATTTATTCTTATTCCCAGATTAATTTAAGATGAGATTCGATGCTGTGAGTGATATGTGATTTGATATATGCATTAAATAGAAATATATATACCCTTCTTTAAAATTGGACCATTCCTTTTGAAGCTTTCCTCGAGCTTTCTTCATTGAGTCTCGTAGAGCAGGCTCCATTTCTTCTAAGGAGGATAATAACTCCGTCAATCTTTTGACCAATTTTACTTCGCACGGAGGCATAAGTTCAGCCTAAAGATATATATATATACATACATTTAAGTTTTAAAAAGAAACTATAATGATTAATGTAAAGGTTGAGTGGAAAAAGATTAACATTCCAAAATATCTAGCATTTGGTTAACTCTTCAAAGCACAGCATTTTTAAAGTTCGCATTTTAATACAATATATGGTAATTTCTTTATGAGATATTTTTACCATTTTTAAAGCTATGATGTTCAAATAATTTCGCGGTAAAACCACTGTGCTCCAAAGGACTAAAATAATGCGGTTACGTACTTCACCATCAGTGTCAGCAGTTGGACTAGTACTTTTCTGTTGAAAACTAGCAATAATATTTCTTAAGGAACTAACACTATCGGCCACAAGTTGAAATTTCGAAACGCTAAGCTGTGTAAGCATTTCATCAAAATCCTTTGCTTCTTGCTTGCACTCATCCATTTTCTTATTTTTTGAATTTCTAAGATTATATTTTACTTCACTGTCCTCATCGAAAGAGAAGTCATCTTCCATCGCTTCTTTTTGCAACAAGCTTCTCAACTCGTTCAAGGAAATATCTTTATCAATTGAAGTTTCTATTACGTTCGTTTTGTTCGTTCGATCAGATTGCATTACTTCCTCATTTGATTTCTGTTGCCTAACAAGTCTTCCGTTTTGTCTCGTAACAATACTATTCTCTTTGACCTGCGATATATTGGTATTGTCTTTTTGCTTATGCGTTGTTCTCGTCTCGTTTAATTTTTCATCATCAGACTTCGAAACGATTGGTAGTGAACGCGATTCTTTAACATTACAACTAACAGCATTCGAATTTTTATCGTTCAATTTCAAATTTTCCGCGCTGATAATCTCATTTAACTTTTCGTCATCTGTTTTCGAGACACTGGACAAATTGTCAATGGTTCTATCAACAGAATTGTCTTTGTTAACATGCAAACCTATCGCATCTAAATATTGCTGCTTTGCGTTTAATTTACTTTGAGAACTATTGGTCGACGATACGTCCATGTTTTCAGTATCTTTTTCTGTGCTAGATTCTGCCTTCAAATTGCTTAAAATACCGCTGATGATTTCTATTTTACACTTATTACTAGTATTGCTGTCGGAGAATCCTTTGAACATTTTTTGTGACGCTCTTTTACCCGAAATTGCAACTGTGGAATTGTTCGTATCATAGCCACTCGACTTTGTACTTCTACTACGCGTTTCGGTTCCAGTGCTTATTTCCGAACACTTCGACAAACTCCTTGATCTTTTAATATCGATAGTCTCTAACTTATTATCATTATTGTTATTATTACTGCAGATGCTTGTACTACTTAAATTTGTGTCCTCGTTTAATAATGAACCAGTTGCACTGTCACTGTTACATTTGCCATCGTTCAGCTGCTTTTCATCACGTTTGTTTATTTTCCTTTTTGATTTCGGAGGTAAACCACTGTTCCATCGTGGTTTCCTTCTTTTATACCTAGTCTTTTTTCTCATTATGTCGTTTTGATCTACCACGGTATTTTCTTGTTCTGTTTTTACCTTTGGCTTAATTGGCTAAAATTTAGAATAATGTTAATCAAGCTAGCTCATATACAGTACACTTATTTATGGAATAATTTGGAGTAAAAAGAAAAATGTGAATAAGGTATCGTTAACGAACAAGTACCTTTACCGTTGATAGAATTTGATTATCGAGACAATGTCTGTAAATTCTCAGATCACTCTTGAGGAACTGTGGAAAATAAATGTATCTCGCTCCATAACGGTCCATACCCAGTACCGTCTCGAACTGATCTTCCCACGGCTGTTTGGCTATTTCTTCCTGGACAGTTTTCCTAGAGTGCTAGAAAATTAGATATTTGTAGCAACTTAACAATTTACAAATATTTAATATCAAATTTGGGACTAAATTTCTGATATGTATCAGACGAAGTTATATATATTTTTTAAATATTTTCTCAATGTTTTCGTACCATGACTGTATCACAGACTGTTTTTAAAAGCCAGACTTTTTGTTTAAAGGTCAACTCTTCGAAATCCTTGCCATTTAGCAAAGGAGCATCCGGGAAAACATTCCAGAATTCTGGTTCTACGCCGATGGTTTCTAGAACCTAAAAATCTTTGATCACAGTTTTGATCACTGTGATGTAGAATGCGTTCTATGCATAAAAGCATTTTATTCGAAATGATAGCAATCGAGTATGGTATTGAATACGAAATATAGAAGCAAGAAGAGTAATGGGTGCTTACCTTTACTGCATCCTGGTGTTTAGTCTCATAAATCTTGAACCAACTCTTCATTTTATAGGCGAGAATATTTGTCCAAAATTCATACGGCATAGGTGGTATTTTCCTTAACTTTGCTTTGGTTATCGGGGAGCTGAAATAGAAAAATTCGTTACCTTTAGCAAGATGGAGCTCCGTTATTATTATACTATTTTACCTTAACAAGGATGTCATAATATTTGCCAATTGTTTGGATGCTCTTGGTATTAAAAGCATTCTTTCCATCTCATACATGGATAAATGAGGTATGTTCAAAGCTTCCTTTGCCAGGTGAAGGAAATGAAATATTTGTGGCAGCTGATAAAATAAATTAAAAATGTCACGCAAAATTTACAGGTAAAACAAGTAATGAAAGTATGGTGGAAGTACCTCCCACATGGTCTCCATTTCGTTCTTTATTTCTTCCGGCAAAATATTCTCCTGCTCCCAGTCGAACATCAACTGGTCCTCCCCCTCCAGCTTCCGCTTTCTATTCTTCTTCGACATTTCTGCAACTTAAACAAACAAGGAGAAATATTATTTTAAATTATTTAACTGCGAAAACTGGAAGCTCTTTATGTTTGTAGTTAGAACTAATGCATTTCACGTGCATCTTTATTTTGAATTACACCCCCATAGATTAGGTCTGTTTAATCGCGTTTCATAAAAGTTTCATCGTTCCTCGTTTTCGTATCTGAATGTCAAAGGTAATATTTGCACGATAAGACAGACAAACGTTGCTTAACCGCGAACAAGCCGGTTTTGCAAACATTTGCACGTTACAGCCAACAATGTAGATAATTGTTGTATACATTTTTCAAACTACGCCACGCGGCTGAGTGATTACCATAAGATACGATTACCGTAATTGCAAGCGGATGACACAATGGATGAATTGATCACGATATAGATTTTTTATTGAAAGAAGCGAACAATTTTTTTCCTTCATTAAAAGAACAATATTTTTCTTATAATATAAAATAATATAAATTTTCACGAAAAAAAGTACAAGAGAAAGGGGAAGACTTAATGGTTTTAAAATAGTTTAATGTGTGAAACCCACGTATTGGAACACTACGATCGCGTGTACCGTTATTTCGTATCAATTTTTCGAATCAATTAGTTGGTTTTACTTGTGCAATTATCTTGGTCAACACAAGGCAAAACAATTATCCCTTTTGCACGATAGTCCACGAATATAATTGTAACGCTTGTGAAAAGATCATTGACGCGTTTGTAAGTTGCTTGTTTTATCTTGCTGAAAAATCGTGTACCATCGAGATCATCTTTGCAGGCTGATATATGGAGAATTGATAACTCAACCCGTATGGTTTATAAAGAGTGCACTCCCATTCTTAAAACATTTTTGCACAAACTTTGAGCATCATGTAAAATGCAGGAAGTTATTATAAAAAATTACAAATGCAAATTTCGATTCTCCTTTCAATTATATACTGTATAATTTTTTAAAAATGACAACTTGTAAAATGATTTATTTTCAAAAGTATACCACTCATGAACATAATATGCAGATTATGCTGTTTAGCGCTGATAAAATATGCATCTCTACATAGCTGGAAAGAGGTATAATGCAGTTTCTTTGTACGTGCACACTCCTATGAAAAGACAAAAGATATTAACAGGGTTCGACAAAAAGGGGAAATGAAATGTATAGGAGAAATTGAAAAAAATGAATAAATAAATAGAAATTTGTCATTGGCGACTCATGGTCGCTTCCATTCTCCAGCCAACTTGTACAAAACAGATCTCCTTCGGGAGGGTACGATAAAGCAGTCATTTACAATTATCTGTGCCATCGCGTTGGCGCGCACTAAAGACAACAGACCGTCGTTGCCACGTAAGGATCCTGTCCAACCGAGTTAAAAGGATGCGCCATACCGTTGCACGCCTCTAGTCGGTTGACAGGCATCCTTCACCGATGTTTTGCAAGGACCAACACGCTCGTACACCTTTATATACGTTGACACACTTTTCAGTCAGCCTAATTGTGCGAAAACATCGTCTGACAAGACGAAAAGGTCGGCACCGCACGAAATTGCACCATTAGCATCGTGCACTTGTTAGTTATTAACGGGACGTCTTTTTATGAACCCAGAAAAGTGATAAGTTTGCACTTGAGACGGAAACGCAGTTTGAACGTTTTCTTCTTAATAAAGACAAATAACATTGACGGAATACATTTAGGAGATGGAGCCGTTACATGGTCATGAAGATTTTTGGAGTATACTATGATTTGGTGCGATGTTCTATTGGGTAAATGTTACGTTGAAGTAAGAACAGGGTGAGTTATCGTAGCTTAATATTGTAAGCATTAATGGAGAGAATTATAGTATTTAGTAAGTCTGTAATTTTATCTGTTTTTGTGTGATGGCTTAAAAAAATAGTAATTTCAAATATTGATCTTTTATTGCGATAACGAAACAGAATGCATGACGATCAGGTGATCCAGAACATGGATGCAATGCCGATTAAGCTCTACTATCGGGAGTATTCGAAGCCAGAGGACGAGAACGAGGTAGTGCCGATCGAAACTACTTATAGAACCACCGACAGAACAACGTTGAATTACCTGAGGAGTCACGATCCCAATCTACCCTATTCCATCAACACTCTGCATCTACAGAATCCGTATAAGCAGCCCCTACGACTGGAGGGATACGCCACTCGAGAGAATTTCAAAGTTAGACCAGCTTCCTTCAAGGTGATTGCGATATTTCAATTATCAATTGGATTAAATTTGTTAAAATTGTAAGTCTTCCAATATTATAGACGCTGTGGGAATATTAAAATAAATAAATCTCTTACATATAATTAAACAGTTGAAAATAAGTATAGTATGAATAATTTCTTAAAAATTCTTTCTTACATGCCAATTGAAATGTTGGGAAGATAATGTATCGATCGAAGGACACATCGTTAAGGTCTAGATATAACAATAAGGCGTTATCCAAGAAAGAAAGTGCTCTCACGCAACATTATGATCACGATGACGACAAAGCGATGCGGTAACAGATTGTAACTTTATAAAGTAGCTGTAACATATCTTTTACATCAAATATAAGAAACAAATATTTCTATTGGATATTTCAGTAAAAGTGAAAACCAACAATGTTTGAAGAACTCGGACATTAGGACTGCTCTGGAGCAATACTGTACAAATAGTTCCCTTCATGGCTTGCGTTACATTGGAGATTCGAACTTGTCGATTGTCGAAAGGTAATTATGTTTGGAACTTTCATTTAAATATAGAGATTTCGTTGGAATGCTATAAATTACAGGAAACTAAACATACTAATCTCTTAGAAACCTACTTAACCTTCTTCTCTTACTGACTTAATACAATAATTTGCAACTACTGAAAAAAGAACCAAACGCTTATTTAATCTGTTCTTTTCTATTAAAATATTAGCTGAAAATTGAATGTATCATCCACAGAGTCTTCTGGATAATATCCTTCTCCCTAGCAGTTCTAACAGCTGGTTATTACATTTGGTACCTCTATCAAAAGTGGGTCTCAACGCCAATCATTATCTCCCTCAGTCCGGAATCAGTGGCTTTGGATGAGTTCCCGTTCCCTTCAGTCACTATTTGTAACATGAACAATGCGAAAAAAAGCGAAGCAATTCGTATAAATGCTGGGTAAATCATTCTAGTGCGATTATTAAACATTAATAAAAGATACCGACAAAAGCTTTTCTAAAAATAAAATTGTTTATACCAATAATTTATCATTGGAAAAGTGATTGGAATATTTATTATAGTAAACTGTTCAAGGATAGAAAAGACGCGAAAAAGAAGCTGTTATTGGAGGATGTGTGCAATACTGAAAATAACACGACGACCCATGATGTGGACGAGAGCGCAATAACTTGGGAGAGCATGCTACATTTTATGATCAATGTACGTAACAAGCTATAAAATACACGCGTGGCTTATGGGTACGCTGTGACAACGACGGTCAATCATATTCAACAAAATATTCTTTAAATATGTTTGTCTCATGATGTGTATCGCCTTCTTCTCAAAGAAGTACTTTTCATCTCCATTTATCATTTATTAATGTTCATATAAAACATCGCAAAGGAGTCTATATACCGTTAATTCTTTTTCAAAAGGTATCACAATCCTGCACAGAAATGCTACACTTATGCAAGTGGCATGGCAACATCACTGACTGCGAGAAGATATTTAATCCAACCATGACGGACGAGGGAATGTGTTGCAACTTTAATTCAGTTCATAGAAAATACCTGTTTTACAATCCGTGAGTAAGATTTAGAGATAACAACGTTCGAATGTTTAAACCAGGGCTTATGGTTAAAAGTTTACCTTTATTTTGGATAACTTAATTTATCTTTTGTTTTCAATCCGGTGTGTGGTGATTCTAGGCGAGACTGGTCCGACCTCAACATCACATTTCCATTCAACAGTATCGACTGGAATCCCGAAACCGGATACGACGAAAATGTAGGAGCCGATTCCATACCATGGAGACCTTACGGCGCTGGACAGTTTTACGGTCTGACCCTTGTTCTCGATACAGATATAGAGGAATATTACTGTTCGTCTTCTGCCAGCGTTGGTTTCAAGGTATAATTAATCCCATAACTTCATTTTAAATTCCTCTAGTTCAGAGTCTGAGTATTAAAATATAAACACCAGATACGAAACTATCGTTTCACGTAACTCTCAGTATCTAAAAATTTAACTAAATTCTAATTGATATAAACGTGAATTAAGGAATCGTAAAACAGTTATTTTACTCGATCGATTCGGGTAAAATTATTATCGAATTTAGCGTTAAAACGGAAGCACGATTTTGCAGATGCTGCTGCATAATCCAGTCGAGACGCCGAAGATCGCAGACTTTGCGTTCACGGTGACCCCGGGGGAGGAGACCAGGGTGATCGTGGCGCCCCGGATATCGACCGCCAGCACGTCGATAATCTCCGTTCCCCAGAGAAAGAGGAAGTGCTTCTTCACATCCGAGAGAAAGCTGCGTTATTACAGAACGTACACGCAGAGGAATTGTGTCCTTGAGTGCGAGGCGAATTTCACCCAGAAGCTCTGTGATTGCGTCCAATATTACATGCCCAGTAACATCATTTTCAACTTTTTGACTTCGAAGATTACGAATCTGTTATAATTCTTCTTATTCCATTTTGGAATTGTATAAGTATTGGTTAAATCAACTTGATCCAACAAGAAGATCGTCCATTTCTAAGAAATTGAGTAAAGAATTAGTCGTACTATATAAATGATGATAAAACATATTTATAACTTAGCTCCCCTCTTTCAAACAGTATTAACGTAATTCTTGTTATGCACAATAGAAAAATACTTACACAAGGATCAAAAATGAAATATGAAATGTTCTCTAAGTACAATAGCTTTTACGTTTCCCTGAATCTCTTAATATTCCCATCTTGTCTTCTAAAATTTAGTCATTTGTACTCAGAATCCTCTAATACACCCATCTGTGAGAAGAAGGATGATGATTGCGCGACAAAAGCTCGTAGGCAAATGGAAGTCAAGCTTTACGACGATGACATTGGCTTAGGTTCTTCGAATTTTTCAGAGACGTGAGTAGGCTACCAGACCAAATTATAATTCTTTTTCTTAACCCTTTCGCAATTTTACAATCGAAATATAGAACGTTCTATTTTTGACAAAAATAAAAAATTCTCTCAAGAACAAATATTGTCCTGTTTTCAGGCCCAGCTGCAATTGTTATCCAGGATGCTTCGAGATTAATTACAATGTGCAAATCTCGCAGAGTAAATTGGTGCCAACTTTGCCCGTTTCTGAGGCTTACGTGAAAAAGAATCGAAAATATTTCACGTAATTCTGTTTTTCCTTTCTAACGCGAAAGAAAATGTTATTATGCTTTAACTCAGCGATTGTGATGAAATATAACACATTTTACCACTTTTAATCCTTAAACACTATATTGGGTTATGCTAACCAAGCCTGTGTAAACGTTTCTTTTTTTTTTTTTGCTCAAAATATTTTGTATCTCGGAAATGTTATGGCATTTTCTTTGTTGTATGTGTTTCTCTTACTGTTTGATGTATTAACACAAGAGAGAAAAACATTTTGAAACAGATATATCAGATACTGAGATGCAGGCAAGAGAAAACCTTGGGTTAAAGATTTAATAACACGGTATGTTTGGTACAGTGTGGTGCATGAAAGTTAAAATTAATAGTAATTTCTTATTCAGCATACTGTTAAATAACAGATGCAAGAATAATGAAATACATAAAAAATAAATGAGAAATGCAGACGTATCAAATTTTTATAATTAAAAAGATTTTGTATATAAAGATTGATGATGTTCAATTACACAGAGCATGTTATATTTTTCCACTGCATAGTCGTTGAGTTAACAACAATAATTATCATGCTAATGGTTGCACTAACAATTAGTTGATAACAGTTCAAAACTTTTTCTTCGTTAGTGAAAACATGGCGGTGGTTCACTTGTTTTTCGTTGGATCCCAATTTACTAAGTACGTGAAGAACGAATTGTTTGGTTTCACTGAATTTCTTTGTAAGTAAATTTGATGGATTATTTCTTTTTTAGTACAATATAAATTTCATAATTAAATTGAACAACACAAAGTAGTTAAGAAACTGAGCATTTCTTAACGTCCATTACGCGAACAAAATGTTAATTGAAAAACGCGTTGCAATGGTAGTGTTCATAATCCTAATGAAACCAGAAAAGCACTGGAATAGTTTCCATAAAGGACTTTGTACATAACTACAAGAAGTCTAACTGTAATAGGCTTAAGGATCTCAATCACGCAATTGTTTTATGTATAGCCAGTACAGGTGGTTTATTGGGTCTCTTCATGGGCTTTAGCTTCTTGTCATTGGTGGAAATTGTTTATTTCGCAACGCTACGGGTATGGTGTCGTGTATACAAGAACAGACACACTATTCACCATTCTATTCTCCACGTGCAACCATACGATTCGAGCGATCAAGTTTATCCATTCGTACAGTGATTAATCTTCACTCTTCTATTAAAAAAAAAAAAAAAAAAAAACGTTTCGGAAGTATATAAATTGTATACATAATATAATGTTATTTGATTCATGGAAAGTATTTCTTCGAAGGTTATTGTACATTTTTGAGAATATATTTAAATGGTATTTTTAAGTTAAAGTAATAATTTTTGCTTTAGATATTACTTTAAGTACGTGATTGTATATTTTATGAAGTGAGTCCCCTCATAATAAAATGTAATAAACGTTAAAAAAAGCTGATAAAGTCGAGTGGTATGACTTTTGTTGTATACTATACAACAATGTTAATAAAATAGTACACAACTACGTTACGCTATACTTCGGAAAATGCGCAACATTTTATAAACTTTTATTTTTATCGAAAAATAAGTATATCTGAAGCTGTCGAAAATTAAATTGCGGCGAGTATATTATTTATAAGAAATAACAAATATATGATAGAATTCATTCAATGAATATTTAAAAGTATATTGACAATAACGTCTCTATCTCTTCAAGGCTGTTTGTATGGATAATTACCACTTCATGGTTTCAGATCATTTTCACGTATACGTAAGGTGGTTAAAAAACGCTCCTACATATGGTTATCAGCACTTGCGCGGTTGTTAAATCATAGTCAACAAGTCTAATTTATGGCTTATATTATTATGAATGCATAGAAAAATACTTAGGGAATCACAAAAATTGCAATTGATTTATACACATGTACAATAAAGGAAAACGAAAGCAATTCTATTGTTATAAATTTGAAATAAACCTAAGAAATTATTTTGTACTAACTTTTTTACATCAATTAGGTAAGGTAGCGAATTAATATGCCGCATGGTGTAATTTTTATACGTTGTTATTAGCATTTACAATTTGTCATCGCAACGTAATAAATAAACTGAAAACATTAGGTTTTTAGTTGCTTCTAATAATGCTGGTTTAATCATCACTTTTCTAAAGCAACTACTCTACCGATTTTACAAAACACAGCAATGTTATTCCGAAAGATACGTATATTATTAAATAACTTACCTTTCCTGTAGAATTCTCAGTGAGACTTTAACCGTAACCAGATAACATTTTCATAAATATGTTGACACAATTAGGAGATGTGACGGTAATTTGTTCAAAAACGTTTCACTCCACAAATTTTAGACACTCAATCACTAAACATACTTCGACGTTCTCACGGACGCCATGTTTATTCCACTACGGCGGTACGGGCGTGACTAAGTTCACTCATCGTACGAGACCGCTGACTAAGGTCACGTCGTTCATCGAACTATATGCGCATGCGCATCGTGTTCCGCGAACATTCAAATATCTTTTTTTCCTTGTAAACATTAATGTACTTTAAGTTTCTCGATTTTAATCAATTTCAATATATTGAAATGTATAGAATTATAATTTGAAAAATATATAAAAATACTGCAAAACTGAATAAAAATAAAATTTCTGATAACGATAAAAATGTATAAAATTTGTTTCAATTCCATAAAAGCGATTATTGAAATCAATATAGTTTAGGTGTACTAATACTGTACACGAATATCTACTGAATAAAATTCACGTAAATCTTCAAAAATGAAAATGTCCTGTGGACATCATTTATTATTATACCTAAAGTCTGATATAATCGTGCGCTAACTTTTTAATCGGTACGGTTCCCTTATCTAGGCAATAATCAGTATGATACATGTTACATTCAAAATTATAATCCTAGTTATATTGACAGCAGACTAATCTAAAGTGACAATCTTTTTTTCCTTTATGACTGTTCTTTCATACAAAACGATTTTTTGGCGCATATATGCGCACGTGTATGCATATATACATACATTATAAGTTTCTTCACAGTGGCTTCACCACCGCGTGCTACTTTATCATTATGTTTCTTCTTTAACTTTGTTTTGCAATCAATTCTTGTTTACTCCTTTCAACGACATCGTTCGAAACAAAAATATTAATATTTTCTATCCTCAATCGAAGGACAAAAAAAAACTTCGCGGAAGTCGAAGCCAAAGGAAAACGAAAGATTGAAACTTAGTTTTAAAAGAGCGCATCGCGGAATACAATTCGCATCGTTTATAACGTATTACATGATAAAAGTAATATTTTTGCATTTTTAACTACATTTGTCGGATAGACCATCTTCGGCATTCTCACGTGGCGGGTGATGAGAATACCAAGATCATTTTTGCGTTCATCATTTACAATATTCGTGGAACAACATGTTTCTCGGTATTCTCACGAATATTCGACGATGAGAATACCGATAAATTGTCAGTGTCTTCCGTGAAAAGGACGAAAATAATAATTCATCTCTCTTCCTCATCATCTTACAATTTTTTTTTCTTTTATATATAATTTTACACTCCTACTATAGTTTAGCTTATTAGAAAGTGCGTAGATCGTCAAAAATTTTTTTTTACAATGGCAAATGAAAAAATATCTCGATAGATACCCTGAAAATAAATTATTACGTTAAATATACAGTCTCACGTCGTTAGATTCGCGTTCACCAATGTTCCTTTTAATTTTCTTATGGTCGCGTTTAGAAAATTACAAGACTTCTTCATTTTATTTTCTTGTTTTCTGTACTATATTTTTTTATGTTTTCTCTTCAAAGTAGGATGTCTCCTTATTATCTTACAAAGAGGCCGTTTCCGACTCTTCCCTCGCATCTTCTTCTATCCCACAGTATCTATATCTTCAAAGATATCGTGTTTCCCTTTTTCTTTTCTAATCGCCCCCGCTTCAGAAGACTTAACAATACGACAATGAACAGATAATTTAATAGGAACGTATTTTATTATCAAAAATTCGTATGATCAGCAATTATTGCCCATACAACGTGGTGTCATGTAAAAATTAATCTATATCGCGATAGGACTGCATATTTCCTTGTTGTTTCTTCCATTTATTCTTCCTTACGTCTTTTTTTAATTAAGAAACTCCGTAAGATTGCACGCTATGCCTAAGTTCTATTCATGATTTCCTTCCTCCTCTCTTCGCCATTTTTTTCTTTTTCTTTTAAATCTTTTACGAATATGTTCCTACATTAATGCGGTATAGTTCAGTACCGTATACCGTGTACTCGTATATTTACCCCCCCTTTATTTCTTTCTCCTATTCTCCTACCTTTCTTTTTTTTCTTTTGGCTAGACGACGAACATTGTTATCAAAAAGGAGAGAAAGAAAAAAACGAACACGAACTGGAAAAAAGGAAGAGAAACGCAAAAAATTCGTTTTTTCCCCTTTGCGTGTTCACAATTAACGAGCAAAGAAGTTTTTGTACAAAAAACTCTTCATACCTCCTTCGAGCACGGACGAATAAATCTGTACACGTTACAAGACTTATACAATATATACTTATACAAAGTTTGTTTTACGTATATTCGCCTCGATACATTCGTTTAATCCTTATCTGGATGTCAACGCCGCTTTGTTTACCGTTTATATTATAAAATACTGTTGCGAGGAGAACCGTTCTATTTTTTTCTTTTTATATATTTTTATTTCGTTACTTTTGAATCCAGATAAAGATTAATCATTGAGTGAATTGGCGTGCGCGAATTCATTAAGCCGTCAGTCCTTCGGAAAAAACGCGATCACAAAAGGGTCGAATGTTTTAAGGACACTGATCGTCTTCGATGGTTTTTATCGTCGACAAATTTTCATACATTTATTTTTTCGTCGCTTCGAAGATTATAAAGAATTTGGGCTATATAATGACCCTGAAACCTCGACCCTTAATTCTTGTATGACCAAGAAAGGATTCGATGATGATTAAGTTGATCGATACATTTTTCGAATAAAACGCTGGAAAATAATAAACTTTTAACTCTTTTCTCAAATTATTCACGATCGAGTTCGTGTGCTTATGTACAATTGAAGAATCGTATAGGTCAGGACACACCTCCGCGAGGCTCAGGAAGACGCTTCCAGGCGTTTTGATTAAAATGGAAGCTCCGAATTTTCGTTTCGTCCGCAGAATATTATCTAAAGAGGCGTAGTAAAATTGCCAGGAGCCACGTAACCGTGAAGAAAGTCCATTAGTGCTTTCTTTCACTAATCCTTTGAGTCATAATGGTTTCGTCTTTAGATAATCTGTTTGAATCATATCACAGTTTCAAAAAAGATGGTCTCACAACGAAACCACCGCCTGGACTCTATGTAGTGAAAGAAACTAAACAAATGAATAATTTCAACAAGAGTAAAATCTATGATGTTAAGTAAGAATGTAAGAATATTTTATTAAAACCAAAATATTAAAGATCATGTTCTCTAAATGATTAAAATATTCGACTTAAAAAGAATGCATAGAAAATACTGTTTACTCGAGAATGGCACTAACTAATGGTTCATTTGAATATTGTGATTTGTGGGGTTGGTTCATAAAGGGCCCCGTGCATCTCCTTCGACAATTTTTACGACGCGATACCTAAAATTACTTATCCACCTAAAGACTTCGTTACTTACAATCCTCCCATCAATCTTCCACGGCGGTAGGTCTCTTATTTAACGTAGGTACAATATTATAAAAGTGCGTTAGTTTGTTCGAAAAAAAGGGCCCGGAGATTTTTCTCGGTTATAAATGTTTCTTGCTAATTTCCATCAATTCTTGCAATTCGGAACTGCTCAAAACAATTTTCATGATCATCTGAACTAGATTCTGAAAAATTAAGGGATGTTTAGAGTCAGAAAAAGAAATAAAGTATTGCAATGTGAAGCTTGAACAGTTAAATTTCTTACCAGAAAATCTGTCGAATGAATGATTCTTGTAATTATTTTGAGCAGTTCATATCGAATTGCGTCTAAACTAGTACAATTTCGAGCTCTCGCTTCGGGATTCGACAGATTAAGGATCCTACGTATTTGCTTTTCGTGCTTTCACTCGCTTAATTGAACGAAAGTGAGTCGGTTCGTAAAACGCAACGATTAGAGCCCTCCTCTTCGACCTGGGGACATCGTACAATTAGTAATATATTTACAAAGTCTGCTCTCCCTTGAAAATATTGTTACACAGCGAAATAATAGAGAGAAACTGCATTTATTAAATCCCTGACTAATCAGAGTATCTTTTTACGCGTTTTACTATCGTTGAAAGTGATACGACTAAAGTGGCTGATGTTATAAAAACAATTGAAGAATCAAGCGTATCGAGCACTCTTATAGCGATTACTATTCGATGGTCTATGATTACATTCTTTTACGAACAATAATTTAAAGAGAAATCATTGCACAGGCAAGCTGAGACGAAATATATGTATATATTATGTGCTAAGTAAACTAAGCTATGCCACTCAGTCTTAGAAAAAGAGAAACGGAAACATAGTTCTTTTTTGTTTGTAGAAAGCGTTGAAACTTGCGCGCAAAAAGAGAGTGAATAAAAAAATATTAACAACCAAAGAAAAGTATAGAGAACACCGAAGAGTAAAGTTCTTCTAATCTAATCGAAAATACTGTAGCAGGTATTATGACCACATTAAAAGTAAATTAAACGTAATAGCATTATCTTTATTTTACAAGTTATAGCGATAAAAAAAAAACAAAATAATCCCCAATCCCAGACTTCCTTTGCAAAAAATTCTTCGAACTAATCAACGATTCGATTAAACAAAGGATCGATCACTTTGTGATCAAGTATTCGTTTCGATGGCGTTTCTTCGTTTAATACTTTACTAATCAATTTATACACTGTATAAAAGAACAATTTTAGGACATCACCATAGCCATATTGTCGTCTGTCCCTGTTAGTTTTACAATTGATTTGTTATAATAGTAATTTATTTTTTTCTCATACAAAAACAGTTTAGATGACAAGCTGACATAACTTTCTCGGTTTTCAACGATTGAATGTATAGATTTTCCATCTTTTTGTGTGACAATGAATTGTTTTTGCAAATTTGAAAAAAAAATTCGATTTCCTTTCAGCTCGTATATCAAAAGTAAACCAGTGGAAATGTATAAATTCTAATTCAAAACGGTTAAGACGAATCGAAACGAAAAAAAGATTAATCACGGGAAGAAGGTACAGTTGGCGAAAATGCCTGAGCAACGGCATTTGTTTGCTTCAAAAATGGCATTAATGGCATATCCTGAATATCGCCGATACCACATGTTTACCGACCAGTCGGAGCTGTGTGGGATCGCTGATATATTTTTTTCTTTTTTCTTTAAGTTATAAAACCGAATCGAATTCTGGTTCATCGCTATTTTAAGAGTTCACAGCGACAGTGTCTTGGCCGTTACTCCTAACAAGTGGGGGATATAAAAATTAATTATGTATATATCGTATAGATATAATCTAGCCAGCTAATTTGCCGTTACAAACTAGCAACTATTTTAGTAACTGATATCCATTATAGTTCACGGCCTTAAAATTATAAAACAGATTAGTCTGCCCGTCGATATTCACTATTATTTATTGCAGTTCCGTGTATGTGTATGTAAGATAGAAATCTTTCTCGCGTGGCATTATTTCTGCCATCGTAACTTTTCCTTTTTTTTTTTAATCGTGGTCGTTGTTATTGCAATAATGCAATGTTTTTTTATTGTGATCCCGAATGACTGGACGGAAGAGGGCTCGCTCAAATCGCGATATCGTTCCATACCATGACTTCCGTTTAAAGACACAAAAATGTATGTAAAATTGATTCTTTCCTAAATTTTGATTTCTTCATTTATCTTATTTTTTGTTCAATTTGTTATTTCAGTATGTTGCGATAATTCAATTATTTTGATATATCCTCATGCGTAGAGAAAACAAAATATTAACATTTCCGTTCGTTTACTTAAATTATAACAAACAAGGGCCGAGGTTCAGGCATATGGAATAAACCTATTCTTCTTTATTTAAACGTATTGATACGCCGCTGATAAATGCATATCAATCTGTTACAGCGATCACGTTGCTGGCGCTTGGTGCCTAGCCCAGATTCACTCGAAGCTATCACATATTGTTGAAACCTCGATTATAATTACTTTCGTCATAATTTGCTTTTTTTCTATTTTCGTTCAAAGCAAGGTGGTATACGACCCACAAAAATCCAAGAAAAATAAAGAACAGCTAATTCGTAATACGACTTTCGTAAAATGATGAAAGGAAGTAACTACAATATCGTCAGAACAAACGGGATTGTTATTCAATCCAATGTGTCAATGTTTCTACATGATAACGCCTATCCCGAGTGAGAAAATATAAAGTAGATTTATTATTTTTTGTTTCATTACTTTCCCCTTAATATCGTTCCGTATTCGTTCGCAGAAAGATTTTCGCTATTACCGGTGGTCGGGAGAGTGTTCCGATTTTTTACGAGCCGTACTCTTCCGAGTCAGATTCTATGAAAATTACTCACTAGCGCAAAATATCGCTGAGTCTTTTCTTTCTTTCTTTATTTATTTTTTTTTTTTTTTGCTTTTTTTTCGTACCTATTTTGTCATACGTTTTATATTTAAGATACACCCGACTGCCACCAAATAATCCTTCTACAGAATCTGCACAGAAAGCGTGCCCTGCCAGTCACTCTGGAAACGTGCCTCTTCCTGAATGTTATCCACGTTTCTCTTTACATTTCTTTATATTTTCTTGTATACGTTTGCACGCACGTGTACCGTATCAATGTTAATTAGTATCTTGTGTGTTTATTTGTTTTTTGTTTCATTTAAAAAGGTTAAAAAATTAACCCCTTTACCAGCTCCTGAAAGGTATTCTCTAGCTGAATCATTTAGGCTCTGGGAAGGTCACCTGACACTTGTAGACTTCTTCGAGCATTACCGCTTGCCCTTGTCCTTGGCTAACGGTGACAGGAGTTGCGGCATTCACTACGACAACCTGTTGGCCTTGCTGCGCTTGTTGAGGCTGCTGCTGCTGCTGTTGCTGTTGCTGTTGATTACTCGCGTTCGCTTGCTGTGCGTTACTCGGATTATTTGCATTCTGATTGCGGGCAGTCTGTCCATACTTTTCGTGAATTGCACGATGACGTTTTAATGCAAAACGATCAGAAAATCCGATCTCACATATATCACATCTATAGGAACAAACAATAGTGATTAGATGTTCAAACTATCATAAAGAACACCAGTATAATTCGTTCAAAGTCACTCTTGCTTGATCTTTTGAAGAGCCATTTTACTGCTGCTTACAAATAAAAGATTTGGTTCATGAGCAACTGAGCTGTCTCATTACGAAGCCAGAACAATTACAACTCTGTGTCTAAAGATTAAGCATGTATACGTGACCATGAGCGCTTTACGCTGGCATCTTTTAATATATAAGAAAAAAATAAGAAGATATAAGAGTTTATTTAACATATTACGATACCTATGTGGCTTTTCACCAGTATGGACTTTCGCGTGATTTTTCAGATGTGTAGCTTGATTAAAGGCCGAACCGCATATATTACATCTATAAGGTTTTTCACCGGTATGAATTCTTCTGTGATTCCAAAGGGTCGAGTGTCTGGCAAATGTTTTTTCACACACTTCACACTGATAAGGACGTTCACCAGAATGAATTCTTTCATGGTTTTTTAAGTGTGGACTCTGCGAGAACTGCATACCACAGACACTACATTTGAACGGCTTTTCACCAGTATGCACTCGTCCATGATTTTTTAAATAAGCAGCTATAAAAAGTAAAGACAAACATCGTTGAGCGTATACCTTGTTTCTCGTCGGTAAGTTACCTTGATTAGCGCGTAGTATTTGTTTTAATCACCTTTTGCAAAAGCTAAGCCGCAAACCTCGCACTTGAAGGGCTTATCTCCAGAATGAAGTCTCTTATGGGACCAAAGTGACGAGTATCTGGAGAATGTTCCATCACATACATTACAATGAAACGGCTTCTCTGCCTGATTTTGACTGTTCTGTTTACCGCCTGTAATGAAAGAAATATCCGAATTCTTAGTTTTCCTCGAAGGGCCAGTTCTACAAAAAGATACGCGTTCAGATGATCGATTAAAATGCTTCGAAGTCTCTCGAGACACTGGATTGTGTATGGTTCTTTGGAAAAATAAGTTCTCTTTCTTGATACATTACAAAAGAGAAATTCTATGTTAATCACCGACAAATTATTTTTTTACGATGCAAAACAAATGCTTCTGACTAAATGTAACAATATTATGTAGAAATCTGAACATGCGGGTTACGGAAGTTAGTGCAGAAAGTAAGAAATGAGGTATGGTATCAGATGTGTCGGATCTGACGATTTTTGTTATCATTATACAAATTATTAACTATGGTAAAAGTATTAAAATAAGCTTCTTGTGGCTTATGTTTTGAAATAAAGAAAGAACGAAGTATATCAACTGAAATCTAAAATAATCTTTTCATATCGATGATGCTAAAGATTAGTGAATCAAATTTATAAAACTGTCCCTTAGGGGAGATTTCATTCCGTGCAATGATTCTTAAATGTAAATATTGACAATGCTACTAAAGAAAGGAAACAGAATTGATGCAACAAATTCAAAATTTTGCAGCAAGTGCTGTGAAGATTTTTCTCTACCTACAACGAATGCATGCAAATAAAAATACTAAAAATAATGAAAAGAAGCTTATAATACTAGATTTTTATGGTATTTAACACTTATTTTTTCTGCCATAAATTCGCGAAATACACAAAACGAATAATGACGAGTGAACCTAAATATTATTTTTACGAAATGGTGATATTTTTTCTTAAGTAAGATATAAGATATAAAAAATTTTCAAATGTTAATAATTCATAGAAAAATTGAAGTGATTTCATCCAATCATTGGCGGATGAATTATAAGGTACACTATGAAATATAAATCCCTTATTTTTTTGGCTGTAATTTTTCCGACTTACTTCCTATGATGATGCGGCCTGTTGCCTTGCAGCCGCCACACTTTGCGAGGGAACTGATTCCAGAATCTAGTTTTTCGTCGTGTTTACCTACCATACACCACCCGATGTACGATCATGACAGTAATGAAATGATAGAAGTACAGGAAAAGATGATTATGGTTTAGGAAGAAAAATGTTTTCTTTTCTTTCTTTCTTTTTTTTGCGAATTTCCACGCTTATTAGCAGAGACGTCACTTGTAGATAATACAAAATGTTCTCTTCCATGATAAACATTTTTCTTCAATTTGCATGAAGCATGATAGTGGAAACTTTTACTTACCAATAAAAATTATTCCTGTACCATTACATTTATGACACTTAGTCACACTGGTAACACCCCTTCGTTTCACAGGATGATGACCAGGTTTGATGGCTGTAAAATTACATTATATTTAATACAATATTTGTTTCGTAAAAACTATAAAAATATATTATAAAATGAAGTAATTATTGTTTCACATTAAAATAAAAAGAATAATGGGATTACAGAACATACTCTTTTTAATTTTGGTAGGGTGATGTTCACAGGGATCTTCACTGCCACAGTCCTCACAAATTTGCACTTTCGGTTTCTGGTGCATATTTGTCTTATGGCTCTTCAATTCTCCTGGTAGGGCAAAACAGGCTCCGCACGCATCACAGGTATATGGTCTCTCTGGTGTAGTCGCGACAGTGACCGTTGTAGGTGTTTGCACAACAACTTGTTGTTGAGGTTGCTGCTGAAGATTACTGGGTGTTGTGTTATGAATCCGTTTGTGATGATTCAGCAAACTCAAGTGGCCAAAGACCAAACCGCAAATGTCACATTTGAAGGTCGCGTTGGTCGCAGCCGCAATACTCATCTGATTGAGTAAAGTGTTGTAACCAACTGGTTGCACGTCGAAGCGATAACAACCCTTGTCGTCGGTCGTGATCGCGCCGATCGTGCTCACCGCGTTTGTTTGAACCTTTTGGAGCATGTTGACATTGTAATAGAAAGGGAAGTCTGCAGTTGCTGATTGCTGCTGCGACTTGTCCTCTTTCTTGTCTGTTGTAACATACATCTGCTGAGACTGCTGCTGCTGCGATTGTTGACCTTGAGCAGCTTGTTGCTGCTGTATTTGTTGTGGGTCGAACATAGCTGCTTGCTGCTGTAAATCAATCTTACATTACTACATTGTGAATACTTACAAAGATATTAAAATATATTTAATGAAAGATAATCTACCTGTCTCTGATCGCCGTAGCTGGAATTGCTCTGCTCCGTCTGAGTAAAACTGTTGGTTTGCTCGGTTTGAGTAAACATGGAACACTTCACTGGCTGTTCGATCGGTTGGCTCTGTTAAGTGGGAATATAATTGTTACATATTACAGAACAATTCTATTATTGCTTTCAAAAACAGTGACACTCTACAATGCTTTGTTTCAGTCAACGTGCTACACACATCACGGTATACGTTACGTGGTATTAAGCATCAATGAGAAGCTAATAAATACCAATGAAGAAAACTCGTCCCTTTTTTACTTCGTGCTGGTATACAAGCTGCATACCTGTTGTATTTGATCAGGACGGGTTGTGTTCAACCACACCACGTTGTTGCCATTTGATTCTAGGGCCATTGATGTGTTGCCTTTGACCCTGCGTAAATCAGTAGGCTTTCGTTAAACTGATACAAGTCAGACTTATCTAGATAGATACAAAGCCACACGTCAAAGTAGAAGGGCTAACTTTCATAATGTGCAGATCATAGGAAAGTTCGTTTAAAAAACCCAAATAAATCAAGGCACACAATGCGTCTCTAACCACGAACATACGATACTCACATGTGATAGTCTACACGGGCGCCGCGGGTTACATGTCTAGGTGCCAAACGGATGATCTTCTAGTTGCCATGACTGCGGCGCGGAAATGCCGCGCAGCTGGTCACACTAATCTTGACGATTGTGGTACCTTAATAACTGGTTTAGATATATCGTCCTATACAACATCCGCGAACAAGTTCCTCGTGTCGGTTGGGCCGTGGTCGCGGCGGAAAAATCAATGGCGATCGATTTAGAGCTTTAATACACTTCTAGAGATGCGTTAGATCCCGCTAAAATTAACACTGGTCACAACGCCGCTCCGATACTGCCCCTTGTGGATGCCGCGAAATCAGTTTTGAGTTACACGCTTGTCAATGGGCAGCGTTGGCCCGCGCAGATCATGGTCGTCCAAGCGCGGTGGCGGCTGCGGCGACTGGTATACGAAGCGCGGGTTTCGCGGTTGCATAAAATTGGCGGCACCTCGACTCTTTCCAGAGCTGTTCACAACTTTATTCCTCGTCAGGTTGGGCCACGTCGCCGACGTCACCGTGGCTCAGGATAGGCCGATGCGCGAACAAGCAAACCGAGCACCGTCAACAAACTCTACGGTAGCCATTACACGCGACGAGGATAACAATGGGCGACACGAACGCGCGCTGCCCCCGATGCCTTTTTCCGAAGCGTTTTCGGGCGCCTTCCGTGAATGCAGCCAAGCGCCGCCAAGGTCAGCTCCCGGTGACGCTCCGGAGACGCTAATGCCCGTTACACCGTGCGATTTCATTGGTCCATAACCTAGTGTCGCCAGTTTTCATTGGTTTCTACATCCTTTACGTGCAAAGCTTGGAAACTATTATTTATTTATTTTCATTAAATATTATTTTTCAATTAAATTTAGAAAAGTACTCTTTCAATCTGTTTATATTTAACTTTATTTAATTTTATTTTAAATAACATTCGTGCGATTGTTTGATTGATTTGTGGGATTAAATATATTATTTTAAGTTAAAACTATCAATTGCAAAGATAAAAATGAATGCAAGAACGAAATTGTAATATCAAATAAATATAATTTTATGTTATGTATACGTAAGTGAATAACATTAATATGAGTGTCAGTCTTTTGTATCGATAAAGTATGTAGTTGATATGGAAATCTAGCTTCAGAGTTTACATTCATGAGTAATTGAACAATTCGACGTAAGATGGAGTTTCTGGAACCGACTCGGTTATTTGAAGTTTGTATGTCCTTTTACACACATAATTTCTTGATGTATTATTAAGTAAAATGTCATTGATTTGCAATTGACTTGAAATGTCTTATAATTTCAATTAATGACTTTTAATCTTTAGTGATTCGTAGAAACATGATAAATCTATAAAGAGAATCGCTTCCAAAATATCATCACAAGGTATTTGGCAAGTTTCCATTACTTTATGTATTCAATTATATATCTACAACTAACTTAATACTAAAAAGAAAGATATTTTGTTTTAATAAAATAAAAATGAGGATGTTTTTTGTTGTAAATTCAATATTGTATTATTATTAGTAAAATGTTATGTACGCCATTAATATTAAAATTTGATTTTCCATTAAAGTCTCGTTTGTTTCAAAACTTGTGTATCAAAGGAATTTCGTTAACAAGTCACGTTAAACGTTTCTTTGAGGATACGTATCAAGTGGGTCAGGCTTCTATGAAAAGGCAAGGGATTACAAAGTCATGTGTGTGTATAACTCTACACACATAAAGGCGCCTCTAACACCGTGAATTATGTAGGTACGTGCATTCAGGCAAGACAGCGTATACATTAAACGTGTACGATGAATGTCCATACTACATTCCAGAACATTAGTGTTTCGTAAATTAAAGTTTGTTTTTTAATTATCAATATTTTCAGATTGTGGATTTCCGGAAAAAAGGTACTCATTGTAAATATTTTTTTTTTTTTGAATCAAAATGTATTTACGACAATAAAAAATTCGTAAGTCACACAGCGACAAAGAACCACCGAGCCACGACTGAAAGCTATTCTCGAATCCGGAAACTTTTGCTCTTCTTCTCGACAGTTTCCTAAAAACACCATTTTCATTTCAATGTATTTTTTCCACCTCTAAATATAACCAGCATAGTCGCCGGCTTGTTTTGTGACCACAGTTTATTCGTTCCTTTGAAACGGCTCCGCCTGATCCAGAAAGCAACCCTTTCGTTTTGCCGTCAGCGATATGCTGGTGTAGCCTGCATGAAAAGTCGCACAAACAAGGTATGTCACTGCAGTTGTGCCACTTTATGTTCAAAATCGTTATTTAGTTTTCTTTTCTCGAATTATCAAACTTTACATATCCTTTTTGATTTCGAATCTATATTCGTATCTACGATGAATACCCAAAGTTACTTAGATTGTTGCGTTCTACGCGTCTATGAACAGTGTCGCAGGATTTCATTGCGAAATTCTTGTGTCATCATCTGTCTCGCTGTTTCAGTGAAACGATTGTAGATTATGTAGACGGTGAGCATGAGAAATAGATTTTCAGGAATAGACCTCTCTATTAACAATAAACTACTTCTTGGAACGTGGCTAGGTTTAGGAATAATGGATATAAACCATTAGGCTACGGATGTTTATACAAATACATATTTTTATAAACACAACTAACGAAATCGAACCAAAATAGAAATTCCTTTCATCCTCTATACATTACAACGCGTACTTTAGATATTTTGTTGTAGTTTCTATGCCATACATGTTTTGTTCATTTTAAAAAATTTAAATTTCTTGTAAATGTTCGTATATGATTTTGAAATGTTGTTCATTTTAGGCTGATTACGTATGAATCAGATTCTGTTTCTGATATTTGTCTGATGTCATTTTAAAAATTTTCCTGGACACATGAAATCGATACAGGTGACTCATTTTGAGATCATTTTGCGTGGAACATTTGGCTTTGGACAAAGAGAAGTTCCTGCTTCCAAGAGACGAAAAGGTGACTGCAGTTTTTCCGTGAAGAAGTTAGAATTAGAATGCTGATGGAAAAAATTCAATGTAATTAAAGTTTCTCAAGTTTTGCTTTTCTGCGAACGTGAAATTTATAAAGTCCAAGATTAAAGAATATAATTTACCTAAATAATAACAATATCAAATTACAATTTATCTCATCACATTCTTAATACAAGATAAAGATATCCTCCAACATTTTCCTATTAATGATGTACATTCACCATGTTCCAGGTTCTTTGTGAACCGTTGTTTAGCTGTGTAACTCAAATTGCACGAGGCTGATGAATTTTTAAATGACCAATACGGCCCTGTAAGTCGTAGTGCCCGTTTCAAAACGGCTCGACTCCCGGCACCAGTCTTGCACAGTCAGTTGGCGTCGCGACGCCGCCGCCAGAGGTATCCGAGAGGCGCGTACGGCGCAACCCTCTGGCTTTCTCTGCTGCCAACACAATCGGAGCTAATCATTGAGATAGACACAGGGTGCACGCGAACAGTGAACGTTGCGATTCGATTTTCACGACTAGTCAAACCTCGACAAGCAGTTTGTGAGGAGAGAAAGGAACTGAATTTGTTAAAAGAAACATTAATGAGTGAATATTTATATTCTAACTGCTGCTGGCAACGTGTGAAAGGGACACAAAGGAGAATTCGTTGAACGTGAAACCACCGGTACAGCCTCCGCTAAGATCGAGTTGTTCGAAATTACGAATTGAACCGCGCGATGTACTTGTGTTGGTGTCTGGTGCAGTATCGATGAACCGCGAGCCACCTAACTCGCTTCCAATCGTTCCCAAAAGAAGGGTTGTACGCGATCTTCCTAGATTAAGGATCAGCTGTCCTTGACGCAAATGACGCGCACCAGGATTGCAGAGGTCACGAGTGACGTGATCGTGTTTTCGGTCAGAGTCAAATGACGAATGAGCCTCGTGGTTTCTTCATCAACAAGAAACGAAGGGATAAGATCCGAGAAGGAAAATAAGATTGGGAACTCCCGTCGAGAGATATCCTGCTGAAGGAAAGTGGAAAAAGACAATCGTTGGATTTGTTGGCTACAGTCGCCTAGCTCTTCTTAGATTGTGAGATTAGAGGGTCAACGTATATCCTTTGATTTAACAATTCTAAAAGTCTTTCTAAAATTTGTCCAACTGTGAATGCTTGAAAATTCTAACAACCCAATTAAACGCACATTTCTGTGACCTTAGTGTAGTAACAATCTGGCTTAATTAGAGTCGCGACAAACGAGACGTCCAGGGAACTTGAAGTTTTGTGCCAGAGGGCTTAAAAAGTCTGCGTTTTGCGACGAACTAAACTCCGCATCGATCTCAAAAAACTGCCCGCATGGGAGAGAGTGAGTAAAGGGAGAAGTCCTTGGGAAAGCGTCGTGTTGCGTCGTTAAGTGAAAAGTAAGCGATGCTAATCTGTTCACCACTGGTTAGCCAACCAGAAAATTAAATTTATAGGCGGTTCCTCTAACGCGCGACAAAATTTGCTGTTCTCTCACAGACGAATTTTCCGTTTCAATCGCTCGAATGACCATCGAAAGTGCATCTGCGGTATTTTCGAGCGCACGATACACATACTCTTCTTGGATCCTTCAACTATATGCATAGTTCTATTCTTTGTCCAACGACATACATCTATCTGAAAACTATTCAAGTGTCTGCATCTTGTTGCCGCTCCTTTTTCAGGTGGCAGACGCGAATTGCATGAATCAAATACTGATCTGATCAGGGCACGCAGACTAGCCGAATACTTGCTGCCTAAATTCGTCGTCTTACTAGAGAGGACAGTCGATCTATTTATTGTTAGGATGCATCCGGGGTGGCTGACCCGTGCCATGTCGCTCGAACAATTTTAGGCATGCACGAAATTGGAAATCACGAGGACGATCAGGTTCGAGTTCGAAAGGCAGGAATACGGTCAAGATCAAAGAAACCAGGTGCCTGTGGCTTCTTCCTGACTACGGATGTTAGAAGCTTTCATATTCTTCTTTCGCGAACTTGCAAAGTATCGTTTGTCTACTTCGACTCTTAAGACTAAAATTAAAAGTGAAACAGAAAAATATCCGGGTGGATGACTCGCATATTTTTTCTCGAGGAAAGCTTATATTATCCAGAAAGACGTTTAACTTCTAATCGTGCTTATTAAAGATTTTTCTGCGACTCGAAAGGACTCGGTAATTTTGATCTAGTGGCTTGTCGCAGTAGTTGGTGGCGCTTGTGCCTGGATTACCGTACCTAAGATGACTCTATGATAAATTAAGAAGCGTTCTAGAGGAGGATTTGAACATCTTGGAACATGCCCGGCTGTAAATCTGCGAGGCGTGACTGATTGCCTGGCGACCCGATTCCCGTGATAAACTTCGCGCACAATTTTGATTTAAATCTACCATCCGTTTGCCCCGAACGTCCACCACAATTTATTTATACGCGTACACATCAAAGAAAGCAGTCCTGCCGATGAATCTACTATTAAAGCTGCTTCAAGCCCAAATACATACACGTAGCTTGATGTCCAGCCAACCTCCGGTGATACTATCTTAAAATAAAATAAGAATTACAGTGTTAACTGGGACTCCAATACTATATTTCTTCGTGGAAGCAACGCAAACACGACAGAAAAAGTGGTGACTTATTGTGATAGTTCTAGCAGCTAATTTCAAGTGAGAAATTTCTCAATTAAAAGTACTCTAAATTAGCTTGTAATCTATATTAACTAAAATCAAATAAGGAACCTGCGAGTTCTCTATTTTTTTATCAACAAAAAAAGACGAAAGGCTTACGAAGATGTCGAGCTCACCAGGAGCCCGGAAGGCGGCACCGCCAAGGCCCAAGATCCAACTTCCGTTACCAGGACAGTTCTATCCGCAAACTGGCATGGGGTACGTCTCAACCCCGTATGGGCAGACTCCCATACCGATGACTCCAGTTTCTGGACCTCCACAGATGGTGTACTCGAACAAGGCTAGTGAGTTCGTCTTCAGCCAATTCAAGGGTATCAAGGATCTGACCAAATCTGGACTGAGCGTTGGCGAGAAGAGCGCGTTCTGGCTTTACGAGAAGGTTCGCGTACGAAAAATTCGTGTGTGCATTATCGCTATGCATCTGTTGCGAAACGAGTCGTATTGATATCGGTATTAAAAATTTCTGCACAGGTCAGTTCCTGGAGCAAACGATGGTTCACGCACATTTTCTTATTTGTTATCGTGCTTTTGTACAGTATCGGGGGCGCGATGATATTCGTCACGATCGAGGGAAGCTACGAGGATGTGGTGAGCGGTAACATACGAAGGGAGAGGTGAGTAAAATTTTTTTAGTTTTTTTTTACATTTTCGCACTCAACAATCCATTAGCAGTTTTATTTGGCTCGACGTGAAGGTTATTAGTTTATCCTTTCAATTGCGCGAAGCATAATACCCGGCGTTTTACGTACACATTATCAACGACGTGGTAACCTTCGTCCCAAGGAAAATGTGCTTAAAGCATCATAGTTGAAACGCGACGACGGGAGCGTGAAAACATTATATCCGTACCATCATGAAATACCAGATCGACAACAACGGCAAGAAAATGTGGGACAATCGAACGCGTATCAAAACGAACACGTAGCACGAGAAAATACATAATACATATTTTAGTATGCTTCTACATCTCTGTTAGTGTAAAGTCATTTCTATGCACTTTATTCTATTCCTTTGGTTTAGGTTGTCCGAAAATTATGTTAAGTCTTAAGAAAAGTTATTATGCAGATTGTATTATTTTTTTTATGTTTATTAAGATGTTTTTATGCTACACAAGAGAATGTTCCTTTCTTGTATATACTTTATATACTGGAGAAAAATTTCGGTTATGTAAATGCAAATTTCTTTATCATCATGGTATGAAAGACTTTTTTGTAAATTCATCTAGATTTGTATTACGATAGCGTCTTCCTTATTTTGCTTATCCTTGTTTTAATATTTAAAACAACTCTTTCACAAATTTATAATATAACACATTGAGTTATTTAAAATATTGTTTTAATTATAGTTTGCTTAATTGCGATAGAAATTGGCACGTTTATAGAAACGTTATGCACGTTTGAACTGTAAACTACGTTTGATTCTTGTTTGATATCTGATGATACTTAAAGCTTGCTATCACGCGAGCGTGTTTGAAGTAGCTGCGATAAGCTTTTACATTGACACAATATGCATCCCCTTTTTACTTTACATCTTCTTAAAACTGCAAAGGAACGTTCTTTCTAGACATTCGAATAACTCATCAGAAAGAGTTCCCATTTACGACATCATGTTTCCTCACAAATGGCTGTCATTTCTTGTCCCTCATAATCATTTCCTTCGATCTTTTATTTCCCCTCACGATTTCGAATTTGACCATTACACAAGCAGTATTGGGTTCTTCATAGCTACTTTATTACAGAGAAAAGCAACGATGGCAGCAGCCAGAAACATCTTCCAACGATTTCTCTTAAGAGGTATTACTCCATTTTATTTGAAGTGGTGCAAATAGCATTACGTCTCATTGGAAAGATTCGCTATGCAAACATGGTTCTGTATTGTTTTCTAAAATGTATATAATTTATTAGGAAAAAATTCATAATTGAATGAAAATATCCTTTTTCAAAATTAAGTCTTGCCATCATTAAATTCGGAATATTCAATATTTCTCCAAATTTCATCACTGTAGGCCCTTTAAATACTTTGTACTTTCATCGTTATATATAAATTCGTCCATTAGTCATTAATTACGTTAAGAAGTTCACGAATAAAACGTAAAAGAGCAAAGCCAGAGGCAACTCGAAGTAATAAAGTTTCACGAGTTTTCACTTAATTGCAAAACTTTTATTACATCGACTGACTATTCCTCTCGATCATCCATTTTCTATTTTCTCCTCTGTTCCCTTCTTGCAAATATATAGTCGCCCATAATACAGAAATGTGTTATATTCGAGGGTGCTTAATGGATTAAGAAATGTTTGGCTCCAACAATGTACGTGAAATGAGACAAAACTGCAAACGAAATATTACATCAACGCAATCTTGGTTCTTAATGGGTTAAAGCTCAGTGATTTAAGTGCATCTAAAACGGCGTCTGTAATAGCGTCCACGCTTTCCTTGACTCATTCCACTGGCGCGTTAACAACAATAATTTCGCCTGCTCCGAAGGCGAATCGATTTTTCCACCATACTTTCACAGTGCTTAATCGATTGACCTTAGAGCGAAGGTCTGGTTTAGGATTTGCGTTCAGTCCTTTTTTTTTTTATTCGAAATGAAAATTGCCAATGTCGTGACTCATTCGATAAAACGGAAAAGAAACATCGTGTCGCAGTTCAACTGCTCGCTTCGACGATATTCTGTGCTACCTATTCTACTGGTGTGCGAACGATCCACGTACTTTGCCCGACATGCGAACTTTTATTAAGGGTGGGAAGTGTTAATTGAAAGAAATATGGAGAAAAAAGGGTTAAAAATAAGGTGGAGAACGTTCCAAGGTGTTGTTTAAATATTTTCCTCTAAGAATTGATGGTTATATAGTAACGATTCGCTGCTAAAAATAATCGAGAAGTTGTAGGTTTGTGTAATTCAAAGAAGTGGATTTTTCCACGTGTGCGATTTATATAATTCAAATATCGCGTGAAAGAGAGAGTAGCTTTTTGCAGTTACTGTATGTTCCTGTTTCAAACTTTATTTCTTATAAAATTGAAACAAATGAAATTGCATTCTTTAAATAAATTCTTAACGTTTTCATATATTGAAATTGATAAAAAAGAGAATCTTTTGATTTGAGTAGTGTACCACCAAAAGCAATTATGAGTACCGAGATTAAAGGAAACTGCTGATACAATCGCTGTCGTCCTATAGTCTAGACAGAATCAAGTCTTCTTCTGTTACGTCCATCAAACGAGTTCGTCGTTTCCCCTCAATAATTCAGCTTTTGTGCGAAACAGGGACGAATCAACACGCAAAAGAAAGCCACTGATTTACTTGCTAACGAGTATGAAAGAGAACAAAATAAAAGCGAAAAGACACCCATTGAATAAGAGCATATCTTGAAATTAACATATCTTGCAAATTAGAAAATTTTATATTTTCTTCTATTCTTTTATTTATAGATGATCGATGACAATATTGATGTGAAAACATTTGTTAATTGAATATTAAATTAAGTACTAAAAAAGAAGATGAAACTGCAGTGACGTTACCATGATTACCACTTTCCTACGTTATGTCCTCTGACCTACTTTCAGAGTTCTATCGAATACTTTAAACTTTGAATGAACTTACGTTCTATTTACTTCTTTTTGTAAATTAGGAATTATCATATTGTCCCTTAAAATACATTCTATTCTTTTACTCGCATCGTTAACTTTGCAGTTATTCTAGGTCGATTCTATCTGTATGTAACGTTCCATTAAAATCATATACCTTTTCAATTTCAATTTAGGTCACAAGGAATAAAACAATGTACAGTTGAATGTCACGAACTTTTGTCAATCGATTTTGAAACGCTGTTACAGAAACGAGACAGTGAAAACGATTAGGGGTTTGTGCGAGGACGAGGTATTGGCGTCGAACTTGGACCAGTGGATTGGAAAGGCGAGTAACGAGGTGGTCAAATACGAGAAATATTTGTACGAGTTCTTCAAGCGGGATTTATCGGATCACGGGCAGAAGATGTGGACATTCTGGAATGCTGTTTTCTACTGTGGCACCATTTACACCACCATAGGTGAGTCACAAATTTATATAAAACGTTTCGTCTAACTTATAAATATAGTTTTGACGAAGTCACATTCCCGTTTCTTTGTAACAAAGTTAGATAAAACCTCGAAGAATCATTATAATCTCATTTATAAACTCCTAGAAAAATATCTACTTTAAAAGGCGAAGATACTCGTGAAAAATGTATAAAGGAAGCATCCCCCTACTCAGTTCATTTTTTTTTTTTAAATAAATCATCTCAAGCTGCCTCCAGAAAAAGTATCAGCTATCATACGCATACCGAACTAAAGTTAATTGACTGAAAAATAAATCTACCGTGTCCACCCCAATTGTCAGAAAACGAAAGAGAAAAGAAACTGAACGCTTGCACCGATCGATGAGAAAGCAATTTGGCCAATTGTTAGCTCATCGCTGCCACTGGAAAATATTATTTTAAATCATTGTTTCGCAATACGCATTAAACCGTCGCTCGATTCGGAAGAAATTAATTCACCAGTCGACACGCGATATTCCAGTATTTTTGCAAATGCTGACGTCACCGCGACGTATGACGCGGCTACCCCGTCGTCATTAAATCACGAAGAGAATGGTACTTTTCCTGCGGGAACAAGGGGAACAGAGAAAAAGCAGTTTATACTCTATCTTTATGATGTATACACATCAACCTGGGAGATACCATGATTTATTTATTCAAATCTTCGTGATATCGCGTTTGTTTGACTTCCAACTTGGCTTCCGAGCTGCTAATCGATCCCATTTAGAAGCGTATCCCAAATGTTGCTCGACTTGTTCGCAAACCATGCCACGTCGATTTTCAACCCTTGTTGTTGCCGAAAATCGAGAATTTGACGTGGAATTATAGATCTTAACAGGCCTTTGAAATATTAAATTAATTTTATATAGTATAATTAATTACGACAAAAGTAAAAGACTTTGTGTGTTTAGTCTGTAGAAATTCACAGTTCACGTTTTTGCCTGGCAATTAAGTTAAAAATATTTCAGAAAGTTCTTTCAACTTTTGGCAAAAAGTCCCGCACACTTCCAATCGCGAAGTAGCTTATTTTTAGGGGCGTGAGTAACGTCGATCGAGCGGTCGGGAAAATAAGAAACACGCGAATAGAAGAAAATAGGAATACACGGCGAGACTCTTTTGAGTACAGTGCACAATTAGTCATGATGATCAACGCGCGAGCAGTTCTTTGAACAATAAACTGTTCAAACGGGGCAGCCCGACCCCGATTCCAAATTGATTTTCTGCTGGAAGAGTCGCCCAAATATGTGAAACGTTTTGATTGTCCTTTGCCTATATATCTTTTTCCTGCGTCGCCTGGTCGTCTGGATAACGATTATTGGAAAATAATTATGCGATATTTCAAACAGAAACTGTAACATAGATCTGTGTACACGTGCATAGATGTAATGGGAACAATCTCCCACACAACCCTCCAATCTTATCCAGCGGTAAATATGATACGTAAATGCACCATTTATCCTCTCCTCTTTAAGTAGTACGACTTCCTGCTTCACTTATCGAGTGCCTTCGCTCTTATCCGTTTATTAATCTTGGATCCACGTAGTCGCGATACCTATTACACTCCATATCCTATAGAATAAAATTTAATTCCTACGAATCTCTTAAATATTTTAATAAAACCAGCCAGTATGGGTCGTCTCGTAGATAGTTCCTTCACTTTATGTTTAGTTGTGGTCTGAATGTCTCGCGTCCTAAGTAGACGGCGTTAAGCTAAAGATCTTGAAGATGTCTGTAGAACCTTGCGGAAAATATCGTTGAGTAGTACTTTGAACGTCTGGAGCAGACATTTCTGAGCCACCTCAATCGTTTGACGCAGACATTTTCGAGATACCCCGAACGTTAGTAGTAAACATTTCCACAATCGATAAGGTGACCCTGTGCTGGTTAGGAAAATTATTTGTGCAAAAAAATGTGGACATCATTATACGGGGATGAAAACCGGAACTTTAACACTTCAACAACCGGAGAAAAAAAATTCGTCGAGCGCGGCCGTACATTGGCATTAATAATGCCCAAAGCATGACCTGGTTTCATTGCACACTGCACACATTATCGCGACGCTTTTCATTCAGTCGCCATATGTAAATAGCGTACAAGTAAAGGAGATAGAAAATTCGTGCAAACGACCAGCGATCGTTCGTCACGATGATCGCGCAGAAGAACAAACGTCTCCACTCGTCGACGAAATGTGCCCACGCGTACTATTTCGAGGATGCGACCGGATTTCGTAACGGACGAAAGAGTGTCGTGGGTGACGCTTGTGGGAAGATGAGGCGCCTGTCTCGTCGTTTTCGAAATCCTCCACGGGATACCTTCCCTTTTCGAACCTCTCGCAGCGCGGTGAGAGGCGAGGCTCCACGGAGAGATCGTACATCCGATACCCAACCCTTGATGAGATGGGAATTAAATTTCGTGGTTTTTGTGGAAAGACTGTTAGCAAACAGTTCTTCCCATTTATTTTCTTTTATCCTAGAAGAGAGAATCCATTTCGATGATGCGACTAGATTAAACTCTTGAAATATCTCTTCTCGCAATATTGAAATAATTTTTAACTTTAAAACACCTCTCTTTACATTTCAGTAATATTTTAGAAGCCAATATGATTCGCTAGTATTTTCTCAGCAAAGACGGAAATTAATTTGAATTATTAAGTTTTACGTTTACAATATCTCATCCTGGAATTTAGTAATATTTAATAACTTTCTCATTGAACTATTTTCCTTCTAACAATGTTTAATTATCTCGACTGATACGAAATGTTACAATAATATTATTTAATTCAAAACTGATCGTTTTACGATCTTCTGAATGTCCATATACAATCTGACTGCCAATTCTCGTTCCTTTGTTTATTACACAATGGAACAGCTTAACGGGCCAATAAAGCATCAATCAACTTAAGAGCTCCGCTGTTTGATTACTATTCTCGAAAATACAATAGTGGAAAATACGCTTCCAGACTTACACTGTGCAATCGAGCGGAGATAAAAACACCATTGATCATTTTGAACGATGGATTTTCCGAAGACAAGAAACGTTCGTAAAGATTTTTCAAATCTAAGAAGAATAAGATTAAAACTCTAATTACTAAAGTGGACGAAGGCTAATTACGCAGAGTGAATGTTAATAAATAAGTAATGGTATCATTTATTGCGTATCATAAATTGTTTTCTAAAAAACCAATTTTCCATGCGAGAGGTCTAGATTAAACGAGTTAGAAAGCGTATAAATTCAAGCTACTCTAATCTTACAGATACCAAGCAATAGACAGACAATAAACTTCCTAGCAATTTCCCCAATCTCTATCCCTCTTGGTCCTCCCATTAAACCACTGCCAACCCTTCAAACAATTCTCCCTGTTATCCTAAACTCATACCCTCGAACATACCTAACAGAAGTTCGTCCAATTCTATTTACAACCGCACCAAACAACGGGAAACTTTTTTTTCCTTGAATTCGATTTAAGTGCAGTTCACCGCTAGAAACACAGAGAGTAATAAGATAAAATAAAATTGAAACAAATACTCACATAACAATTTCTAAGTCGCATGATACAGCGTACTGAAACTGTAGTCACCAGAAGATACAAACTCTATACATACTCAGACATTAACGTCCTGTTTACTAAAGCGTCGCATGTATATGTATCTCGGCTCTTACCGTCTATTCCAACAAACAAAGCAGTAAAAAGGAATCGTGATGACGTCAACAGCATTTGAGATAGCGAAAGGACTCGAGGGGAGAGCCGCAGAGCGCCCGCGGGGCTTTTGCAGCGGTGTCGAACCGATTGCAGGTTCAGGCGCGGAATACCGGGCCGTTGAACGGGTTGCAGTGTCTGCAGGGTCGGCACCGCGTCGCCTGAGCCGCGGTCTCGGGGCATCGGGTTGCGCGCGATTCGCGCGGGCGCCATCGCTCGATACCCGCTGCGGCAAAACCATCTGGTTCCTCTGGTAGCGGCCACGCCGGCAGTGGTGGGAGCAGCCTCTGTTTTATTTCTGTCCCGGTGTCCATCTGCACCGGGGGGCCAAGGAGGACGCCCGATCGTGCAAGTTTTCGCGGCGTTCACCAACAGTCGCCAGAGTCAAGCCAGCCAGTTCGTCTTCGTCCCGCGTTCGACCCGTACCGAGACGTCTTCCGCGATGGAGGACAGCTACACGGTGCACAGGCGGCGCAAGGCGGCTGCGAGGAGGCGCGAGAAGACGCCTGACCCGTCGGTGAGGAACCAGCAATTAGTAGAAACATCGGAGGACGAGGGGGAGAGTAGAAGGGCCAGAATGGAGCAGATGGCGGAAGACGCAGAGCGGGCGGATGTGGAGGAGAGGGAGAAGAGGGTCACGCAGGAGGAAGAGCCGCCGAAAGTGGAGGAGAGGACGAAGAGGAGTCCGTCCAAGCCTGGGGATGTTGATAACGCGTCGAAGAAGACGGACGATAAGAAGAGGTCTCCCTTAAAGGAGTTGCAAACATGTGATAATGACGCTGAAGGTGAGACCGCTGCGCGGTCGGTAAGGAAGGAGTTGGTGCCTAAAGTGGATAACGGAAGTCCGGTGAAGGAGGCACCGAAGAGCGACGAAGCGATTGTTGCAAAGGAGGTTGCAAAAGAGGTTACCACCGCAGAGAAGTACGAGGACGCTATACCCAAATCGAAAGAGGTTGACGCTGATATTGATCAACGGATAGAACCGCGGAAGGTGGAACGAAGGCTGAAGAAGAAGTCGAGGGAGCGTATGGAGAGACATGGTCAGTCCACCGATTCCAGTGACATGGAGGAAGTGGAGAGGCATCCACGGAGGACCAAATCACCGGAAGGGAGCAAATTGCGAGCGAAGAGAAGTGTCTCGAAGAAAATCAGCAGCGGTGACTTTGACGCCGCGACGAAAGACGTCGTTGAGAAGCCTCCACGGGAGAAGAGGTCGAGTAAACCGAAGCTGGAGGAGCTGGACTTTCAACCGAAACCGGAAAGACGCTCTAGGAAATACAGTCTAACGGATGACGCCGAGGAGGACCATAAGATGAAGAAAAGCGAGTCTTTCCCTAGACAAACCGCGGAAGGGGTTGTCATGAGGAGATCCTCCTCCGACGTGAAGAAACAGATAATTCCATTGAGCAACGATAGTCTCATACAAGACTTCGCCAAGGCCCAAATGGAATACTTGAAAAGGGAGCAGAGCATCCTCGATCCTGATACTCCGGACGTGTTCGAGGACGCGGAAAACGAAATGACACTCAGAAGAAGGAAATTCAGTACAACTTTAACGGAAAGCGAGGAAGACGTCATGGAGAAGTCGATCAAAATAAAAACGCCTGAAGTAAAGAAATCCTGGTTCTCCTGGCTACCTTTCTCATCCAAACAAAAGAAAGACGAAGAACCGGAAAAGCAAGAGGACCAGGAGAAACCAAGTAAACCGAAGCCAGCAAAAGAAACGGAAGCCAAATACGTAGAGGAAGTCCAGCTGGACGAGTTGAAGAAGGTCACTTTCATGGACTTTCTGCGAGCGCTGAAAGACGTGGTTGTCGAGTTGAAGGCTTTCATGGCTCAGAATCCCAGGGAGATGGAAATTCTCAGAGGAATGAGGAACCGTTGCATGTCGGAGCTGATGCTAGTCATTATTTATTGCGGACTGGGCGCCTTCGTCTTTCGGTACACCGAAGGGGCCTTCGAGACTTTCTACAAATGCGGCGTGAAGCGGGTGAAGCGCGACTTCCTGGACAGTTTGTGGAACTACAGCCACAACTTGAGGGAGGACGACTGGAAGAGCATGGCGCGGCGGAAGTTGATGGAGTTCGAGGAGCAACTGCACACGGCCCACGAAGCGGGCGTGCACACGTACAGCGGGCAGAGGAGCTGGACATTTTTGAACGCCGTCGTGTACTGTCTGACCGTCATTACCACCATTGGTGAGGAAATCAGGGTAGCTCACAGATGAAGTCGGTTACGAAGGGGAGAAAGGAGGGCTCGATGTCGGATGAAGTGAAACGATATGTCGTAAAATGATTTACGAGTCTTGTATTGATTTTCCAACTGACTAATACAGTTGTGTCGAGGGTCGAGTGGTACCAGGTTGCCGAAAGTGCGCACGCGTTCGCTGGTACCGCGGAGAATTTTCGAAGGACGTGGCTTTAATTGTTCTTTTATATTATGTGCGTGGAAATCCTGTTGCGGATGGTCGCTTAGGAGAAGAAAGTCTGTGACTCGTATTATATACATACGTTGCTAGTGACTCTTGATTAATTTAGGAGTTAATTACCAGAATAATCAATAATTTAAATTGTTTTGATAGGAGGCTTATAATTAAGAGGTCCTCTATCTATCTGTAATTGCCACTGGGATGAATTTAATTCCATTTAACCAACGGAATATTAAATATTAGAATATCAGTTAAATAACAGATGAAATATTGGAGTGATTTCATTTCCAAGATTTTGCATTAGACGATGATTATTCAAGTCAAAGGTGTCATTGTCAGAAAATGCAACTGGTTTGCTAGCAAACAACCGCCAAATGGTACCACTAAAACGGCTAAAGTTAGACCGAATGCCACCGCGTAATTGGTATCTCCCAAGTTATTTTCGTCTCATAGAAATATAGAGACGCAACGTGCTCGAATCTCTTTAAAAGTCCAGTTTTCATCGCTGGTTATGAATCGCAAAACAATTCCATGTGTCGGAGTGTCTCGTTAATTAAGAATGTTCCCCGCTATTTTAGGATACGGGCACATTTCACCCAGCACCAACACCGGAAGAGCTATCACGATAGTTTACGCTATCTTTGGGATCCCGATATTTCTGATAATATTAGCCGATTTTGGTAAGCTGTTCACACGCATCATCAAGTTCCTCTGGGCATTCGTGAGGAGGCTTTACTACACCGGAAGTTGCCGGAAAGTCCGTCGAACTGGTCCTGTTCAGGTAAAATCAGCTATAAAGTAGAGTACGTCCTTTAATTTGTATTTTATTACTTTGTTATTGCTGTTTCCTCTCTTCACTGTTTCTTCTACTAATCTTTACCAGATCAGTCATTACCTCAACTATCTCTGATTTATATCTTTCCATATATCTAATACTGTTTGTTCCATTTGTTTCAATTGAGTATGAATATTGCAGTGCCATTACAGAAATATAGATCTACACATTTACAACTACATACTGTATAGATCTGATAAATTGACTTTCGCCTTGTCCTATGCTCGGCACTACAAGCTCTTGCTTCATCAATCAAAGTTACTTCTGTTGTCTATACTACATCTTCTCCACCCTGCACTATAATTTTCATGTCATTTCATAAATAAATGCGAACTCCACATCATTATTAAGTATATATAGACTCTTCGCAAGTAGATTTCCTGCGCCATTAATTAAAGTATCAATCATACCATTCCAGAGGTAAATCCCAAAAATAAAGTCCATAACACCAGCAGAAAGAATGTAGATTGATTGCAGACTCCATGCGGATCCATCTTTCCTGGCACATGTAATTTCGTTATCAGTAACATGCACAAATTGACTTGTACAAGTAGTACTAATCAATGTAATACCACAGTGTCTAAAAGTGTCGTAGGTGGATGTCTTTCCTGCGGGCGCGTCGCCCCTCAAACCAGCTTTCCCGCCCTACGCAGTACCTTCCGCGTTCAAGATTACAATTTCATCTCTCGCTAATCTAAACTTCGATGAAACAGGAGGTGATGAAAGGCGTGCAACTGGTTTACGATCTGGCAACATTCAAGAGGCCTTCACAGATAAACCCAGAAGATATCGAGGAGATGCAGAAACAGACGCAACAGTCTCAAACAGTCCTGAACCTGGATGGAAACGCGCCAGAAACACCTGCCACACCGGCCATGTCCACGTTCGCTATCGACGACGAGTTTAATCTGCCGATTTCCGTGGCCATCTTCATTCTGCTCGGTTACATCTTCATAGGCGCCACGCTGTTCTGTTTGTCGGAAGGGTGGGGCTTCTTCGAGAGCTTCTACTTCGTCTTCATCTCCATGAGCACTATCGGCTTCGGCGATTACGTGCCAAAGGTGATGACTTTCATATTTTCTTCAATCCAGCGAAGTTTTCTTCTTTCTATCATACTTCATTCATTTCTTCGCCCCTAGATGATGACGTCCATCCGGCGCTAGAATAATTCGAAGAGACACGTTCATTGGAGAGATTTTCTGTGAGCAGTTCAGCTCATTCGTTTTCTTTTATCTTTTTGCTTGAACAAAAGTAAACGATTTCCACAATTAGAAGTAAAAATTGTATGGTATTACATGTGAACAAACAGAAAACTTCTGTTCGCACAGTTCTTTGCTAAATCCTTGTATACAGTATTAATTACGTGATACAACTGAGTATCTCTAATTTCGAATCTCTCGACTCCGAACATTTCTCTTGGAACGCGTACGTCCTTGAATTTTCATTTGCAATTAGCGTCCGCTTTGTATCTAACTAGTGGAATGTTCCCAGTCCTCAAAGCTCCTCTTAAGCAGTGTCGATGATCACGTATGATTAACTTATTCTCTTGCTTCTTTCTTTCACGGTGGCGTTCAGATGGTAAGCTTTGAAAATCAAAAAGTTCATCACCAAACAAACAAAAACAAAAAAAATAGAAAAATAAAAATGTACATCCACTGTATATACACTATTCCGTACCGTGCTTTTCGCATAAATCACACTCCAGCACAGTTGCACGTGTTTTCTTAGAGAAATTAAAACCCGCCCGACGATAGAATAAACGAGCGCAAATTAACAAATTGATTGGTTCGTTGATCTAGCATCCCGTATACATGATGTGTTCGATAATATACCTGGTATTCGGCCTGGCTCTCACGTCCATGTGCATCAACGTAGTACAGGTACGAATTTCTTATTTTCAATTCATTTTTTACACAATCTTCTGTTAGATAATTTTCCGCTCCATTATTAATTAAAATTTCTATAAAAACTCGATACACAGGTGATGCTATCAGACTCATTCAGGCAGGCGAGTCAGAAGATAGGCGCGACGATCGGTTTCGTGATCGCAGAGGAGGATCGGTCGGTAAATCCAGCGACTCCTCCACCAGTCGAGGTGGCCGACGTCCACGCCACGATCAAAGAATCCAACAGCGAGGAAAAGATCGCGCCCAAGGCCAAGCAAGAAGACGTCGATTTGTAGAATATGTCGAAAGAAAAATTATAGCTGAATTATACGATTGATCGCTGCGTTCGCACAACGAGCACCGATGACACGCGCGTTTCAGCCTTAAGACGTCTTGTAATTCGTCCGCTCGCTTAATGAGCAGTGCGTCCAGTGGAGAGTCGATATCGTGAAAATGAAGTCGGTAAAAAGTACACGCATATATATATATATACATATATACAGTATATCTATTTTGAAACTTGGTGCTTGAGTTTTCAACAATTGTTAACGTGACTACCTTCTCCATATGTATTTGGACAGAATGTGGTCAATTCAGGTCGATTAGTCGTTTCAGCTGCTCGTGGGACACGCGGGAAATCGACCGATGATAAAATCGCTGGCCGCACCGTAGTCGCCACAGAAAACGCACGTGATAACGAATTCCTTCGTGTCTGGTATGAAACCACCTTTGGAGCGTCTTCTGGTAACGGAAGTTCCAGTGGTATTTTAAGCGATTCTTCCTTTCTTCGTTTCATCTGATGGGAATTGGTTTGAGTTGCGACTTGTGGGAATTAATGCTTTCCGTGCCATACAGATCGTGAAATTTTTGTTAAGGAGGCAACATAATTCTTTGATTTAAAGAGAAAAGAGGCGCTTTTTCTCATTATTAAATAGTCTAAGGTAACGCTTCTCCTTTTGGCTTTGACATTTTGCTGAAGTTTGAAATTTTCGCACGGCACAGAACGTATTAATATTGTTTAGGGCTTTTTTTTATCGTTTTCAGTCTATTTGGTACTCGAAAACAGTGTTCGAATATTATTTCTGCTTCTCGTGCTGAACTTTTCGCCTACGACCGAAATGCTCGAAAAACTTGAAGCTTTATCGCTACGAACATGCGTAAGCTGTACAATATCTTGCTGCAAGTATTCTTATCGAACGAACGACATCGCACGCGCACAATCAATACGCATAACGTTTCAAGAAACCAAAATCTTATGATTCATAGCGATACGATGAGTAATTGTTACTCTAATTGTTACGACCCTAGCCTAAGAAAAAGGGATATCCGGTTCTTTTTAATTCGATGATAAGGACGAAAGTATGGTAACGCTGTAGCTGCTCTTACCATGATTGTTCGCGGGCCAGACGTAAGGATTGCGATTTATTTTTCGTAGTCTAGTGTCTATCGACAATAAACACCACCTCGTACTTTGTATATTTTGTAGATTATAATATCGCTATATTCTTTTCCTTTTTTAAGTTGTTTTTATATTATACTAAGTGAAACATTTAAACAGTAGCGACCGTACCGGCTGTGAAGTTCCAAAACTTCCGGCCTTTGATCTCTGTTTGAATGTTTCGCCTATAAAGAGCAAAAAATGCGTGATTTTATTGTTTTCACGACCCTCCGATTGCGTTCGCAAGATACATATGTAAAAATATACCGACGAATGCAATAGTTTTATTTAAAAATGTTAACGATAATGTAAATGTAATCTGCACATCGTGACATAAAAATTTTTATATAAAATTTTATTATATATTAATATATACTTTACGCTTATCGATTGTTAATTATATAAATGATTGTACCTATGTAATCATTGTTTTACAAAGCACTACGTTTTTCAATTTCATCGTTTTTCTGTGTATCTTTTAACAGAGAATAATTATTTCATGGACTAAAAAGTTTTCTTCGCACAATAAAATCACTGAGTTTGTTAGTGTACAGGACATAGTGAAAAAATAATTACAGAACGGTGAACGCTGTTGCAAAAAACGAACCGGAGGGCCGAAATAAATTCCCGTCAAGGGAAGAGGAAGAAAACTTGTGCCTTTTTAAAAATGATCTGTGTTAGCTATTTACATTTTATCAGATACGACAAAAATTCCTGTATAGCGATTAAATGATAGAAACAGATAAAAAAGAAACATATGGTGTGTATTCGTTGCTACATAAGCGGCAGAGATATACTTTTCTTCTTTCTTACGGTTAAAAAAACAGAAGATATGGCAGATCGCTTAATGTCTATACGATGTCTTTGCAATTTTATTACACGTTACAAATTCACGTAAGAGGAAAAAATCGAAATAGGCGAATAAATTGATTACAGATAACGAGCATTTGTTATTATTAATACGATCATAATAATAATATCATTATAAAACTTTATTTACGAATAAATGTTTAAGACATTGAAATCCCTTCGCTTTTTATTATAAAAATAATAAAGCTCTCAAGTGCGAGTGTATATCTAAAGTTTAAATAAATATAATTAAAGAAAAATTGCATTTCAACCACTCGCAATTAAAGACCGTAAAAATAAATTCTTCCCGAGTTGAACGCTTATTTTAATTCATTCTATTCAAACGTTATAAAATTTATCGCAAATGTTATAAAATTTCGATATAAATCCTTCTTTTTAATACCCGTGGCGCCATCTATGTGGCGAGCACCGAAACTACGCGGCGAATAGTTTCACCACTGTTCACAGAGATGGCGCCACCAGTCGCGCCAGAACTATTTTTTAGTACCCGTGGCGCCATCTGTGTGTCGATCGCCGAAACTACTCGGCTAATAGTTTCACCACTTTTCACAGAGATGGCGCCACCAGTCACGCTATTTTTTTTTTTTTTAGTACCCGTGGCGCCATCTGTGTGGCGAGCTCCGAAACTACTCGGCTACTAGTTTCGTCACTTTTCACAGAGATGGCGCCACCAGTCGCACCGGGGGGGGGTCTTTTTAGTACCCGTGGCGCCATCTGTGTGGCGAGCGCCGAAACTACTCGGCTAATAGTTTCACCACTTTTCACAGAGATGGCGCCACCAGTCGCGGCAGGACCCTCTTTTTAGTACCCGTGGCGCCATCTGTGCGTCGAGCACCGAAACTACTCGGCTAATAGTTTCACCACTTTTCGCAGAGATGGCGCCACCAGTCACAGCAGGACCATCTTTTTAGTACCCGTGGCGCCATCTGTGCGTCGAGCACCGAAACTTTGCGGCGAATAGTTTCACCACTTTTTACAGAGATGGCGCCACCAGGGAAGTTAACTAGTGGCGCCAAAGATATTTTTTCTCAATTATCTTTTAATTTCTAATTATTATAATTAAATACATATGTATAGGATAAAAATTGAGTCAGAGAGAAAAGTCATGCTAGTTGCAAGGAGTTACTTTATATGCTGACCAATATTTAGTTTTTTCTTTCCATGGCAGAACGTACATGAAATGTATCAGCGTTGGCAGCAATGACTGTCAGACGATAAACGAAAATTCGCTGTATATTCAGCAAATATCAAAATGGCCAAAGGATGACAACATACGGCTGTCAGTTAAAGGAGAAAGTTCACATTGCGAAGAGAAACGAGGGAAAATGTCTAACGTTCAGTATGTGGACGAATTGGTCAAGGAATACCTGCTCTTCAGGGGTTTTAGTCAAACTTTGAAGGCTTTTGATAACGACTTAAAAGCCGAGAAAGAAAAAGGCTTCAGGGTGAGCGTGCAAGAAATTACGATAAAGAAAGAGCGAGAGAGAGAGAGGGAGAGAGAGAGAGAATATATGAAAACAAGACGTTTTTAAACAATTTGACTTAATTAGGATATCACAGCAAAAAAGAACTAATCGACATACCACTCTAATCTATTTTAAACACTGAACAGTTTATATTTTTAATTGAAAAAGACACTAATTTCTATTTTAATATATTTTTTGGTAGAGAACATATTTCATTACTCTTTTCTTTTCACCAGGTTGACAAAATCGTTGATCAATTGATGCAATATATATACAATTATGACCTAACTTCGCTAAGAGAATTGTGGGGGCATTTAGACATCAGAATGTTCTCTCGTTTGGAAAGTCACTTCACACCAGCTGTGAGGAAGTTAGAGAACGCAGTTCTAAAAATGTACCTGGTTAACGCAACGGTGAACAATAAACAAGATCGGATTCAAGAGTTTTTTACTAGGATGACTCCGGAGCTGCAAGGCCATTCAGAGTGGAAAGAATGGTTTGGTAAGAGTTCCTGTCTGTATAAATTTTTTATACAAAGTAATCTGTTTTATATATCTATCTACCTGTTCTATTTTTGCAGCATTACCATTTGTTAAAAATCCTGAAGACAATCCAACATACTCTGTCCACTTTAGTAGACAGTGGCAGGATACTATGTTAGTGTCTCTGCACAATTTCCTTGCTACTATTTTCCAAGTAGGTGAAAGGTATTTTGCATCGTGCCTCTCATATTACAAGTCTTATCGTTTTGATATTGTGGGAAAAAATATTAACTACAGTCCGCGACTTGCATTCATCACATTACTTTATATAGATATATATATATTAATAATAATTTGAATCGTGCAATAAAATATTAAGAGTATTCTAATATTTTTGTAACTAGATATTTGTAGTCAGCTTCTCCAAAAAATTAATACATAAATCTGCAATATAACTATGTAATTTACAATGGATAGGAGTATAGTATTACATTGATGGTTCAATTTTTTAATGCTTTACATTATAGTGTATGCCCCAGCCAACGTTGCTTACAATAGACGAGGATACAAACAGATTGAAACGCCTTCAGGAAGAGAACGAAACGCTAAAGCAACGTTTGAGCGAGTCCGTCAAGATAGAAAATGTGATGGATGTAAATCCAGGACCGGCTCCTCAACACCCACCACTCATGGACGACTTTTATATCATAGCACAGTAAATATTTTCGTCTATCGTTGCATGCGACCGAAATAATATAACGCGTTACTCTAACTGCTTACTAACATTTTTCTTACTACTTAAATAGAGAATCTCCTTTGTTAGAAAATCCTAAAACTCTAAGAAATCTCATAAGAAACATAGGCGGCGGATCTAGTCCAATTTTAAATAGAAAACCCGGAACGAGTACAAAGAAAGTCGTGGAGCCAGAAGTAGCGTCGACGAAAAGAACGAACGCGAAAGGAAAAGTAAATTCGATCAGTAAATCCGAACCTGTTAACAAAAGAAGCATGAGCTGTGATTCAAGATTGACAAGCTCCAGAAAAAGAGATTCATCTATCGACGCTGTAGCCGAACGAAAAGCTAAAGACAAAATCGATTCCACTTACATTCTTCTTAGCCAAGTAACAAAACTGTTTCTCATTGTTTTACAACCTTAATATACTTTAGAAATTACTCTGCTAACAGAACATCATTTTTAGGAAGAATATACGGAACACAAAACATCGATAATTCAATGTAAAAGTAACGCAAGCGGGTCGTACGTTGCTACGGGTGATGCAGATGGCATCATTAAAGTATGGACTCCAATTCCGTCACCAAAGTAATTAATTTCAATTATTTACGATACCAGTTTTACGTCTTAAAACTTAACATAATTCGTTATTTTACTATTTTTATCCGACAGGACCGTCACTACATTTACTTCTACCCCAGCAAACTCAAATAAAGCTATTACAGCACTAGATTGGATATCAAAGAACGAACGTTATTTTTTACACGGTGATAATAATGGCCTGATTCAATTGCACGATACCCGTGACTGTAAAACTCTGTGGGAAATTCATCACGAAAATTCTCGGATAATCACTTTGTTGTGCAATCCAACAGAATCCACGTTCGTATGCTCCGTGTCTGACTCGAACGAAGGAAAGTTGCTACTATACGATATAAAAACGCGAAAGCTAGAAAGAACTCTGCCAATGGAGCAGAATGTAACCGCATTATGTTCTGCGTTCAATCACAATGGACAACTGCTCATCACGGGATTGTCTAATGGAAATATTTTAATACACGACTTGAGACGGAACGAGATTATTGATAATATTAGTTGTCACGCAAGTCCAGTGATCGATATAGAACTAATCAACGATTACACGAACATCTGCACGCAAAGTGAGGATGGAAAATTGTGTCAAAGAAGTCTGAATCATTCCGGGAAAATTTTATGGGAAACTAAAATTAAGGTGGAGAAGAATACGGTTCACGGGAAGTTATTTACTTTTGACCAAAGCGGCAACTACATGCTACTCTGTACGCAAACTGGAGGAAATATATATAAAGTACGTAATTATGTTTAATAATTTTTTTGTTTAAATATGTACTAAATATAAATTTCTCGCAGATGCCACCAGGTGCACAAGCAAAAATTTTAGAATTAGGAGGACACAAAGGTACATTGTGTTGCGACTGGTCTACTGCCAATCAATCCGGGACTTGCATAACTGGTGGCGCGGAAGGCAAAGTACGAGTGTCGACGTTGCTCTCGCCATGATACAGAAGTAAAATTAGTATTTGCGTAAATTCATAAAACATCGTATAAAATTCATAAGATTAGCTCAAATTTTGTAGATATTAAACATTTAGCGTAATGAATGTTACGAAATATCACAATCGTAATCGTTGGACGATGAATCAGAAGAATATCTCATTTAAAGGACACATTCGAAATAATATAAGATTAAAGAAAAGATCTAAATATTTTATGAAGAGTGTAATGAATGGAAACGTATCATGCATTAGTGCAGTCATGTACATTGTAATTCTAATCTTTAAAATGGAATCAGGGACTATCGATTGTAAAATGTACAGATAATATTGTAATTGTAAAGAAAAGAATACAATAAGATAGCTATCAATGGTCGCATTAATCAATAGGACACATGGGAAAAAATGAGACTGTAAAAAAAGAAAAAAAAAATGAAAAGAATAAAATTCGACTAATTTATGTAGCGTAATTATCATGTGTATACCTAATGGTAGAAATCGAATGGTACAACTGTAAGAGGTACAGGAACTTGTCAATAAATATTGGTCAATTTTAAAATACCCCTGTGTTATTCTATTTCAATGTGTACGTCCTAAGTTTCAAACTCGATTAAAATATTAATATAAAATATTAATAATTCCCTGCCTGTATTAATAATTTAATTCTTACCCTATTGATCTATCTTAACAAGATAGCAGTTTTAAGTGCGGTTTTCTCATTGACCAACGATTAAACGGGCCCGTCATATCTAACTGCGGTGACCAATACCGTCTGAGAGCTTCAATTATTTCTGCAGGCGTTATCGGTTTTGTTACAGCAACCTGCTTAATTAATAAGAGTAAAATGTATAACACGTTTTTTTATGAAATCGTTCTTTCAAAATCTATTGAAATCATCACAAACCTTGCCATGATAATATGGTTTATATGTACATGGATTAACATAGCTAAGTCTAAGTCGATCTATTGCATCTCCATATATTTTATTTTGATCTTGTCTCACCAGCATTGCAAAATCTACAATTTGTGCTACTACCTCAAATGCTAAATATCCCAGGACTGTATGCGCTTGCTTCGATATTGTTATATCGCCTAAATAATATTGAAACATAAAATTATTATCAAAAATAAAAATGTCATTGTATGTAATATACTTCAATATATAAAACTCACTTTCTGGTATTATCCAATCATTAAATTTATGTCGATTCTTGTTTGCAAATGATGCATTACGTGCTTTACTGAATTTTAAATACCTAGCCTCATCCATGGATCTTGTCATAACTTCAGCACGAATACATCTTTGTTGCTTAACCTCATCCACAGTAGATGCATCTTCAAGGAGTTCACCAGTATTATTGATTAAATCAAGAAAACTCTGAAGTGGCCCTTTGTTTTTTGATTTTTCTCCATTTTCATCTTGTATAATGTCTTCTGGTAGTTCGTTATCTATTGTTTTATGTAAGGAAGCCTTGAATTCTTTCAATTCTATAAAATGGAAAATGTGTCAGTGTAATGTAAAAACTGAATATTTTATTCAAGTAAACATCCGTGTATGTAAAACTTACCTAAATATTTTAGAAGGCGTTGCAATTTAACCTTGTCTTTTCGTAATAAAAAGACTAGATCCTCCGCGGAAATGCAGATGCCTTTTTTCGAATTCCCTCGTCTTTCAGAAACTTCACAGGCTTTTCTTATCATTGTTCTCATTTGTTGCAGTACAACTTCTTCTACGATTTTTGCGGACTCGAGTAACGGCTCACTGCTGTCTCCAAATCCATGCATCATTTGCCGAATTTCTGTAAAATATTATTCCCATTCATGTAGTATTTGAAAATAAAATTACAAGTATACAATGAAACAATGACATACCGGCAGTGTAATTCACAGGTTCGTTTCGCAAAAACTGTGAATCATTTGCTGGTTTAGTAAAAGATGCTTCTGCCATGATTATAAATTATTCAACAACCTTTACTTTAATTAAATGTAGGCAATATATTAAAAGAAACTTTTTGTACCATGAATAATAAATAACGTTTGCGTATATACATACTAATTGAGCAATGAGTAGATTATTTTACACACATGTTTACACTCATTCAATGCGCGAAGCAAAAGACAACAATGGCAACACGTATAGTCACGTGATAGATTTTTCATTGGTCCGTCTCGAGGCATGTGAAAAGATGCGCCAAATTTATTTTGAACTCACCTAAACTATGCACTTTTGAATATAATTTCATTCACATTTTTAAGGAAATTGTTGAAAAAATAATTGCTGTAAACTTCTGACGAACAATGACTACTATAAATATTATGTTTATAATTGAAAAAATTAAATAAGACTTCTAATGAGACAACAGTTCCTCGACGTAACAATATGTATTCGCAATGTATAATGAAATGTATCGTCGCAGTTACAGAATGAATTATTGTTTTTACAATTTTTCAAACGATTAGACTTGACAATGCGAAGTTATCGTAATGTAGCTCGCGATTTCTTTATGCAATGTGAAGTACGTTATGAAATAGAGGAAAAATGGCGGATAACGATGTAAACGGTGATTCCGATGAAGTGCAGCAGGAGAAATCACAGAAAAAGGCAGCAAAATACGATAGCGGAGCGGCGGATTTAGAAAAAGTCACAGACTATGCAGAGGAAAAAGAAATATCCTCGTCTGACGGATTCTCATGCGTAAGCACTCGTGAAATTTACTATATCCCACGTGTTTATGATTGTCAACAACGTTTATTAAATTTCTCTCGTGACAATAGAAATGTTCAGTTTTTACCTTAAAAATCACTTGTTTGTCGCGTCTTAACACACGCAGATGAACATTTATAAGCTCTTTCTGTAAAAATACCAGTAGTTATAAAACCTAACCTATAATACGTTGTGTATACATAAAATGATCAATCATGAATCTTAAACACAACTTATTCATTACAGGCGTTAAGTATAATCGGAGACCGACGGAATAAAGAAGCTGCGGAGAAAAAAGCGAGGGAAAAGGAATTGTTGAAAATTCCTATAAAAAAAGAAGATGTTGACCTCATAGTAAGGCATTTATGATTACTATTCGTTCTACATTGCAAATAACAATTGTTATTTGTCTACTGTACCTTGAACATTCTTTGTTAAGCTATGAAATTGAAATATTTATTTTATCACAGATGAAAGAAATGGAAATAAACAGAAATGTTGCAGAACAAACGCTCAGAGAGCACAGGGGGAATGTTGTGGAAGCATTAATCACATTAACAAATTGACTTGTACAGCATGAAATTCAAACAGAATACATTCACATAAGTCACAATTTTATTGTAAGTTATATGATCTTAGGAATTGTTATGAGTTTGGGTTACTAATAATTTATTCGTGTATATTACAAAATATATTCTAAGCGATTCTGTATAGTTTTCTTTTTATTATTTTTATCCTATTCGTGTACTGCTTATTAAGGTCAGGCTAAATGCGAATATATTAAGGGATATATTAAATCTCAGGAAAAAATAATTGTAACTTAGATTGTATCTGTTATCATGAAGGTGTTACCTGTTGATAAGATTGTAGCCTTTATATGTGCAAAATGTACTTGATGTTTTAGTTTAAAGCAAGGTATACTGTTTGCAAAAGACTTAAACCATTTACATTGGTTATATTTTTCCTCAATAATAATAAGATCTGAAAAGTTGAACAAATTCTAGTGCAATAAAATTTTCATGTTGAAGATGATTATGTGAAATAAATTACAAATTATTCTTGCAATTATTTCAATGATAATGTGACTGTGATTTTCCACTGCATAGATTTCTTTTCTTTTCTTTTTATAGTTATCATGTCTGTAGTGAATAATTTAACAAACTATATAGGTGTGTTTTGGGTTTTATGTTGTTTATATTTCTCTCTTATCAACTGCATCTATAATAAAAAAAAAATACTGTGTTATTGAATAGAATTAAACACATCGACGTCAGTTTTAAATCATTTTCCGTGCAACAAAAATACAACCTGTGGCATGCACGCGTTACTAGCACGCAAAGGTAGGCTTACTTGATTATTATCAAGATAATAGCTTTAGATTCATTATATTTTTATATCTTTTCCTCTGGTCACCAATCTCCTTGCTACGGCACATATCTGGATTATAATTTTTATCGGTAAGGTCATTTCTTTCATATTCTTTATATGCCTTGTATTGGACTTTCGTGACTAATGCGACATATTTTTCTTTTTTAAGTAGTTCTACGCAAACGAACTGTGATTACAGCTACGCAAATGGTCATTTTTCTGTTATTCGTATTCGGTATTTTTTTCGCAATTTTAATGTATTGCAAATCCTTTGGCAGGTACGAATCACGTTTTAAATAATTTAACGCTCTGTTTCTAGTATAATATTGGATGCTCTAAAAGTACAGGGGCATTTAAAATTTTGTTGACTAACGTACTAAGAATAATTAAATGAAAATTATTGAAATTATTGAGCTATCATTAATACTGCAGTTTCATGTGTATTATTTATATCGTTATCAAGGATTCACAGGGGACAACAGAATGAGAGCAATTTAGAACATGATCAGATCACAGAACAAAGTGACCAGGACGACAGCATAGACTCCAGGTCGTTGCAGTCTTGCTCGAATTGTGCAGTAACGGACAGACCACCCACTTATAACGAAGCTTGCAATGCTCCACCTCTTTATGAATATCCTTTCAACAGAGTATGTTATAACTTCTACTTTGAATAATTAGCTGAGAATTGAAAACTAAAACGAATGATAAAGTAAAAAAATGGACACGCTCATCTTTTAATATTGCTTTGCACATTATCAGGTGACGACAGATAAAATCTAACTTTATCGCGCAACATGTTTTCTTATGCTTTGCAGGCATCTATGTTCGAACCACCGCCAGTTTATCCAGATACCCCAAAGGCATCAGAACGAGTATCGCATCCGATCAATCAAGCATTTCTGATTACGAATCACATTTAACGCGTACAAGTATAAATTTAAGCGATCAAAATAGTTAGGCAAACAAAATCTTTATCTAACATAAGCAATAAAAGTAATTTTCTAATGAGAATCTGTATTTTTCTGATATATATGTATACTTTTTACCTCGCTGAAACATGTCCAGAACTAAAGCATATTATTAAATTAACGAGATACGGGATATAATGAAAATCACGTACAAATTCTCATGATTATATAATGAAAATGTCATTTATTTGATGTGGTGCAATGACTTAAAGTAAATGGAAAAATGAACGTTTGTATGAGCTGGGTTCGATGAACAGCAGTCGTGTACTTCGAAAAGCTACCACTGCTGAACTATTCGTTACAAAAAAGCTTCGTTTTCTCTCTTGTTCTGTTTTTTTTTTTCCACGAGTTTAAATGCAATATACAACGGAAGTGTGTATTCAGACAGCAGCGCAGTAGTAGCTAGCGTAACACGGACATGCTGATTTTCATGATGAGGTAACACTTGTCTTACTTGTACTTAGTTTATCAAATTATCCAGTCATACGCTCATGCAGATTGGTTCGAAAAAGAATTGCATCTAATATTTCTCGAACTGTCGTACGGTATTAATATTTAGTGTTTCGTTTTTTTGTTTTTTTTCTTTCATTTTTTTAGGAAAAAGACATTCAACATTACGAGTTTCATGAGATATTCTTTTTTTTTTCGCCGCACAGTCCCAAAGATAGAATTATGGGTAGCAGAATGGACGTAGACAATTTTCTCGTTCCTTCTTTTTTGCTTCCGACATTTTTCAAAAATCTGAGCGAGCACATACGGCCAAAATCTGTTCCTTAAACCGCTTACGTCATTTCGTTATTCTTTACGCTTTTTTTTTTTTTTTTTTTTTAATCCCCCCCTTTTTCTTCTTTTCACCATTTTTGTCGTTTCATCTTTGTGTAAGCCCTAACGATCTACTACGACTGAAATAAACATCGTGTAAAAAACGGTGGAAAAACCTTCTCTAACTATTTTTCCATAGGAGTTTCATATCTTTTTACCTCCCCCTTTTAATCTCGACAGGAATACATTGTGTACATGGGGTCGCAACACGAGCGACACAGGGAGGGGGGCAAAATGCATGTACGTGTCGAGATTAAAAAGAACGGGATACGATACACATATACAATTCTAATCGTATTAATTTGTCGTAATTACATTACATTTACTTAAAGCATTGCTAGTGTGTTTCAAGGAACATGAGTTTAGCACAGTCTGTAAAATAGAGAATAAATTATAGTTGGTTATTGTACCCTTCGTTAAAAGTATAGTTCCGTTTCGGTTCAGTTCTTATAAAATACAAGTTAGATATGTACAGTAAAAACCTTAAAATCGAAAGGGACGCTAGATTTGGGACTGTCCGGAATAGTAGCGACCTTCTTTCCTTAAAAGATAAATTTCTTGTTTCTTTTTTTTTCACTGGCTGCCAGGATCGTCAGAGGGTTCTAGAAATGGTTGTGATTACAATTGCGGTTAATTACAGTGGTCTTATCACAGAACATGTATGGCATTAAATCTTCGATATCATTACTCCTTTGTAATGGTAGGTGTATTATTTATATCTCGTATTTAAAACGTTCGGTAAAGCTAGGTCGGAGGATCAGGAAGCCAGTACGGTACTAAATGATGATTATTGTTGTCTGCTTTTTTTGCGTATCTTGTCGGTTGCCCATAATTCAGATCATTGACCACACACAATTTTGCGACTTCCGTTAATTAATTACACAAAAAACGATTAATATTATCGTACTACGTAATTGACTAACTTTTTTTTTTATATTTTACATAACTTCGTTTAATTCCTTTCTTCTGTTTCTTCTTCACTTTTTTCTTTTCTCGTAAGCGCCGTGTCATCATCGACTTCGTTCTTTTTTTCTGTTTTTTTTTTCGTTCAACGCAAGACTCTCGCAACGTTTCTAATTTAATACACGTATCCAGCGCACGAGTACGATAGACATCTCAATAATAATCAACATAAAATTCGTTAAATTATGGACAACCCTAAATTTAATACAATAATAATAATATAATAATAATATAATATAATAATATAATAATAATAATAATAATTCGAATCTATCACTTCGTCTACTATGCAATACTCGAGAAAACAAAACAAACTGTGCCTAGTGATAAAAAGGGGGATGGGGAATAGAAGAAAAGGCCGCGTATTGAGAGAGTAAGGGGGGTTTAGGGCGGTATCTGCAGACAAAAGAATATACAAAAATACGGGGCACAGATTGCGTAGCATTAATAGTAATCATAGTAGTAGTCGTACATGTTGAGAGAAAGAGATCATAAAAAACACTAACTAGAATCATTTTTTCTCCGTTCTTGGAAGAATTCGACGTTTCCGTTTCTTTTTCCTTTCACGTTTTCCATTTAAAAACTAAAAAAATCACTATCGTTAATAAACATATCTAATTATCTCTTGTCACTTTGCTTCCGCGACGAACATGCGTGGGACATCTCGTTTGATCCATTTTCTTTTCTTTTCTTTTCTTTTCTCTTCATCAAAGGAACAAAATCTTTTATCTTTCTTTTTTTTTTTTTTCTTCTTAATCGTCCGGTCGACGTCTATCACAACTTCCTTCATGCATCACGTATGCCGTCTCTTCTTCTTAGCGTCTGGATCGATGTGTTTTTCAGCGAATTCCTTGGTCGCCTTGGTCGCCTTGGTCCTCTCATTCTCCGGTTACGTTTGATATCTTTCTCGTAATACATGGATAATGTTTCGCGGTGTTTCCGACAGTCCTCGTTGCAGAAACGAAAGCCAAATTCATTGCGAGGCTCTTGATCGTGCGCACTGACAAATCGTTGGCCTGATGATGCGCGTTTCCGTGTCGCATGAGGAAAACGCTTGTTTCTCTCGCGCACAAGAAAGGTAACGTTTAGTACACGATGCAGAATACCAAAAAATTTCATCCAAACCGGTTGGAACAAACGGATCGTGGTTTTACGCGTTTCCAGGTTGTCTTCCGTCGACATACACGTGCCTTCTTCTTTTTCTCTTCCCTCCCTGTGATAGGTTTCTTCGAACGTCGACGACCTCATCGAATTGGAACAAAGTCTATAGCCATTATGGATTACAACTGCGTTTCTCGTCACGAACTAGCCGTTTGAACCGACTGCGCGTCGTGGCGTGCCTTGTTTTGAACGATACTTTATCATATCGGTCGATTACCACGGAGACCAGTTCCCGTCGCGGTTCCTTCTCAAGTGGACCAGAGGATGGCGCACTAGGAAACATTTATTTAGCACTACTTGTATCACTGTACACAAAAAAGTCATGAGGGATGCAGTATAGGCGGGGGCGATGTGGAGGTCGTGCCCGGTGTCAACGGTGACTGTTTTCAGCTCTGTTTAACCCGCTTCCTGGGCGGTCCGATCGGTGGTATTTGTTGGGTGGCCAACGCCCGAAACGCTTCCGCTATGAGGTGCGGATGGGAGTTCACCATCGACTTGAAACCCGCCGTGTCCATCACGTCTGTCGCGTGTCTAAAACACGAATAGAACAAGGAATAAACTAAAACTTGTTTAATCTTTCTTTTTCATTTGTCCGTTAATGGACATCAGCAACGATACTCACGTATTAATAAAATCTATGGCTTGCGCCTTGAGCTGATCAGCGCTATGAAGATCAGCGAGGATCAGAATGTCCGCTGCGTTCTCGATAGCTAAACTCGTGCACAACGCTTCTTCGCACATTACTTTCAACCTTTCTAACGCGTACTTATCGGCCGCGGCCAGCAAATCGTCCGCCATCTTCTCCAAATTCGCCGCCTTCCCGGTGTATATGAACCGGAGCATCTCTCTTAACACCTCGTGGTCCACGTCGGTGATGTCCACGCGGTTCTGCTTCCTCTCCTCCATCTCGTGCTCGAACATCGCCGAGAAAACGGGACTTCGCGCTAGACAATAGAATCGTAACATAAAAAAGCTACCCGTGACACCAGCTCGAAGCGCAACATCTTGGCCGCAATCCGACTGAAAGTCAATCTACCTGCGAGGATGGCTTTGTGCGCCTGAAATTCCCTCCCGCACACGGTCAGCGTGACGTCGCTAAATTTTTGGTTTTCAAATAGAAGCCCAAGGTCGTCTGGTAATCGACATTCTGGAACTTTGAATTGTATAGTATTACTTTGCCCAGAAATGTTCACGCTGTCCGCCACTACGCTGACCTGTAACATTTAGTTGCGTTGTAAATATCGTTCACGGTGAACGATTAGGGGATTGTTACAGATATTAAGTATGTAACATACAAAGGTATATACCTCACAGAATATCGTGAGTTTGTCGTCGGGCAAGAGTCCATTGGCTTCGTCCAACAGGAAATCTCTCCTAATGAACTTCTTAAAACCCCAATCTTTACCTTGGACGAACCTGTAAGCACGTTGGCTCTCTGAAAGCATAAGATTACCACACTGTTTACGGTTCCTGAGCAAAACGCAAGCTTTAAAAAGGAAAGAATTGTAGCTAATATGGATCTTCATAGTTCACTTTCAATTTTCCATGAAAATACGTGATACATTTTATATTTTATGTGAACAGCCAGAAATTTTTAACGACGATACGGATGTAGGAATATACAGTTAGATATATGTATGATAAATTGAAAACGAACGTGGACAGTGCTTTCATACAACGTACACGATTGTACTGTTAATGGAAATCTTTAAAATACCCTGCATTGCATCCGTTCACGTGTTCAACACTTACCCATTGCTTTGGTTTCTTCTCTTTTGGCATTAAGAATAGAAAATTTGAACTTTGCTCTGACTTCGGATTTGTTGCACGATACGAGGAGGAGGTATAGAGACAGGTAGTCTTTGCTCTCCTCATCCAGACCCTTAGGATTCACTCTTAGGCACCTAAAATCAATTACCGCTAATTTAAATTCGCTTCGTGCGATTTCCGAACATCCAGAAATAATGCTGTTCATCTATAAGTAACTGATCAGCAGTTTTCCATTTACATAAAACGCTACAACTCGAAACTGTTCCAACACATTAGAATTTGTACAAAATTTAGCATACAGTTCGTTAGTGTATCAAGGGACGCATGCATTACGTAAAATAATATTCTTATATCGCAGGAATAATTATAAACGATCTAAATGTAAATTCTTAAAGTCTACTCTATAATTAGGTTTAATTTAAAAATACTCTTAGAGAAGAAACAGACGAGATTAGTCCAAGGTTTGCAGCTCTTCGATCAAAGCTAAGAGAAACTCAGTAACATTGATTATTATCTAAATATAATTTAACAGGAAATATATAATTTTTTCGTTCCGAAAATGTTTATCGCGGCAGTGTTTTATTGCATCAAAGATAAAAGTGAAAAATAAAAGATAAGAATGTTATTGTTGCTCGTGAAGAAAAGTAAAATGAATTTAAACACGGCAAGAGAGCTATCAACACTTATTAATCACGGTCGTAATTGTGTTATGTCAGAGGCTTTAAAACATGGCGATGCAAAACGGTTGGAAATAAAACCGGGACAGCGGTTTGGTATGCAATGCAAAGAATCTTAAACAATTTTGCTGATTTTCTACGATGGGATTGCAAAAGCGAAACTGCCCGCGGGACTCGTGCCGCGCAGCTGATAAACGGGCATAATCTCCTTCCGGATCTTACCATTTTAACTTATCGTTGGCCCCTGCTGAGAAGGTGGACGACTTTAGTACTTCTCCCATTTCCTCCCGGCAAAAGCTGAAGTTATTTATCGTCCACATGTAGCTGAACTTAACCACCTTCACCTGTGCACATAAGACCTTCAAATGCGACACCACGTCAGAATATATCCCGTAGAAGCTACCTTAATCTATCTACGCTAGGGGGAGAAAGTATTTATCTTTTAGTCGAAATTTTCATGCTACCTTAATCCAACAACGTGAGTTCTTATATAAACAAGAAATCTTCTTAGAACCGATAAATTACGCTACGACTACCGCGTATTCTTCGGACGGAGGGGACCTTAAACTATTCCATTCAAAATTCTCATCCTCTTTTCTACAGTTTCAGTCTAAAATTACTTCTAGCCGATAGAACGATAGAAAAACGACGATTCCATCCCGTCATCGCAAACATAACGCAGAGCCGCGCTAAAAACAGCTGCCGTTAAAATGCGAAGCGAAAAAAGGAAGATTACTGTCCTTCGAATTGCGCGCCAAATGTCTTCCTCTTATCGCGCGTAGTTCAACAAGATTTTCCGTTACGTTGTCTATATTGCTTTTGAACTACAACAAAACTGGTCGAACAGACGGAATTACAAACATATATATATATAGAGAGAGATGCGCGCGTGTGTGTATCGAATGGTTTCCACGTCCTCGGATATATTTGTTCGCTAGTTTCATTGCGTGGCTCCAAATAGAAAGAAAGAAAGAGAATATAAAGGTAGACGGACAGGGAGGAGAGGGAGGAAAGAGTTAACAGAAGTTCTTTTTGAGAGGAACGTCGAAGGTTCCTACGACTAAATTGATCGTGGCCTTGAAGTAGCGGGCAGACGAGCCTCGAGAAGTACTACAAGTACGGGGAGCACGGGTTGGAGAGTGCGAGAAAAAGATGGAGCCAGGGTCGAATTGAGCCTATACCTCTTACGTAATTGCCTTGGAAAAAAAGAAACGCGCAGAAAAATGGATTTAACCCCTGGCCTGCTCGTTTCGACCAGACTCGCAAGACGAATGCTTTTTATATGAAGAGAATCGGCTGTGATATTTTAAATACATGTCGCGGGCTTTTCAGTAGATTGCGCGCGAAAGTATGTCCTTTTTAAAATCATTTTATAAAGCGACGCGCGTCTACTAGCGCTACCTCTACAATTTGTGGATGTTGCGTTGGATGTTCTTGGGATTTTCATTTGCAGTTTACTAGATACTCGAATGTTGTAATTGTTTTTCTTTTTTATATTATAAGCATGCGAGGAAGTCGACGATTTGATAGTGTCGAGAGGATTACAGCGAAACCCGTGGGCTTAACACTCGGTTTTGCTCGTTACGAAATAGCTTGGTGAATAGAAAATTGCATTCCAGAAGGGTCAAATGTTTCGATTCATCCTTTGGAATTCAGGTGGGCGTCGATTATGATGAGCAAGAAGCATGGTGCTGTGTAACGGGGGAGCAGTTGCGGTGAAACTCGGTGGCTCGTGGAGCTCGAAATATGCGAAGAATCACATGCACCATTTACATACTCGTAATAATTGCATACTTGCTCGTACACTACAGATATTGAACAAAAGTTACCATCCAGTAATTACCCTGATTAAAAGAACAGAATTTACATTGAATCATTTTAAAAAATTGATGCGTCAAGATATAAACATCGATGAAAGATCAATGGTTCATGGTTAAGAAAGGTATCCATCATGGTATTCATTTAAATATTGCACGATCCTCCGCGACAACAAGACTCCAGGCACAACGTGAGTAGGTATTAATTGTTTAACGCGTACAGCGGAAGAAAGGTGGCAAGCGGTACATACTCGACGATCGTCCGATCGATCGAGCACCTCCTTTCCGCTCTGAAACGTGACGAGGCGTGCGTCCACTTCCGCTCGACATCGAGGCTCCACGGAATCGGTAACAATTTGCGAGGACGCGGTCGAGACAGGAACATCCTCTGACTAATTTTGCGAAGCGATATTCGATCTCGAAACTGGAAAAGGTTGTGAAAGAAGACGCGGACGAATCGAGAGAGCCGTAGCGAGGGCAAGAGGAAGAGGAAGAAGAAGAAGAAGCCGAGGTCGAGCCCCCAGGAGTCAACGATCTCTGACGTCACGCGTGTGCGCGACCTTGGCGAACGATGCTGAGCCCGAAGCCAAATCTATTTGTCTAGTTCACCTTCTCGACGTAGTCCTTATCTCGATCGGTGTTGCGCTCGTCGGCACCATGGTCGCCAGCCTTTATGGGCCCTTGAAACGCGGTTGGAACCGGAGTCCCAAGTGAAAATGTCTGACAAAAAGGACATTGCGCAAGCCTAACCACGCGTCATAGGTCATTGGCGATGACTACACTCGGTTGGGGAGACCTTGGAGCACGTTGGACGCTCCTTCCTCTTTTTTCATTTTATTTCAGATAGCATAATTGCCGTCTGTCTGGACGGTCGGGTCTTTTTTATTGGACTGAACCAGTTTGGTCGTCTTTTAGAAGGTTGAAGGCTGTTGTATGTTAATTTTCGAACAGCCCACCGTGCCTAGCCACCTGACTTCGCTGCGCGACCATGCTGAGTTGGCCTAACGTTCACTGTCTCCTTTTCTTTCTGTCTACAATATACATCATGACAAAATGGGACTTGCATTGGGTCGAGATATGTTTACTGCTGCATACGATATTAAATAATACAGTGGCAGAAATAGTGGCGAACTTGAGATACTCCAACGAAATTAGGTTTCAGGCAATATCCGCGGTGAAATAGCTCTCTGAACCGCTTTCGATATCCCTTCGTCGATCAAATCGAACAAAGCCTCGCGCAGCGATAAAACGTCCCGGCACGGAGTGACACGGGGTCACCGTTCGATTCTCTCGCGTCGATCGAGTTAATTAACATCGGCAACGGCTCTCTCGGTTTCCACGCGAACGGAAACGAAGAAAGCTAACGAGCGTCCGTGGAACGGCTGATCAATTCGAACTGGCGATTATCAGTTACCATCGGGAACGAACGCGGCGTGAAACGTCGATTCGCCTCGAGACGTAAGCGGGGCCGCGTTCCCTCGCGGAAAACGCGGGACGTCGGGGCTCGCGAAAGAGAAAACTGAAACCGTCGTCCGAAGACGCGAGGAATCGATGCACAAAGGGAACCGTGAGAAACGTCGGCGTAACGAAGTGAAAGTATCTTCTCTCCTTTTCGTCTTTCTCTTTTCGATCGCTCTTACATTGGAAACAATGAGCGACTTCCGCGGAACACATCGAAATGAACGTCTTTGACATTAATACTAACGTTACGCTAACACTGTCGGAGAGCTGTCTTTGAGCCCTCCATTATATTATAGAGGAGCAAACACAGGAACCGTATCGATGAAAAACAGCGTTACAGATTAACGAATCACGAATTCGTTGAAAAACAAATAAAGCGACACTCGATCGATCTGATTTCTAAGTGTCGTAAAAAAAAAACACTTGGAAAATTTTCTGAAACACTCTGAAAGAAAAGCAAGTTCTCGAAACGGCGACAGAACCGGCAGGAGACCCGAATAACCAGGGGCATGAGATCGGAAGAACGTCCGCGCGCGGTGTAGAGTCGTAAAAGGTCGAGTTTCACGAGCAGCGCAAGGAGGAACAGGCATTTTCCGAGCCGGAGTAACACGTAACTGGTTACGAGATTACACGTACAACAAGCGTGCATTGAACCTGTGAGATAGCCAGCGAAGGTCACGCCGAAGTGAGGATCATCGAACCCGGTGCGTACCACGTGAACGTTTTCAGCTGTTCGCTCGTTTAGACGAGCGGAGGAACGCGTCGAGAGTTGGACAGCTTTGGATTTTGATTGATCGAAATTGACGTGGCTGGGAGGTCGAAAAAAAATGTTGTCCTTGGATGGACGGTGGAACTCGGTTCCGTTGAATGATGGAATGGCGAGTATTTTCACTGGAATACGTAAAACCAAAGTTTTTATGATTGCTATACATTGGACACGATCTCGTACGTATCGACAAACTAAGTAAATACATATGCATATAATAACTATTACTTTGGTTCAAAGAAGAAGCAGCGCTTCGCGAAGTCACGCTACGAGACTCGTAGGTGGCAATCGATAATGTAGAGAGATTAAGAACACTTTAACGAGCGTTCACAGTGACCTGTGGAGGGGAGAGACACTCAAGTATGAAATAAAGAAAATCAAAGTATCAAGAGAATATGGAAACGAAAGCTTAAATTGTATCTAAATATAATCGATAGAGGAATTGAAGTAATCCGGAACGTATTGTTGAGGCGCTCTTTGAGGTTTCGAAAAAAGGCGGGAAATTGGATCGATCGTGTTGATTCAAGGGGACACAAGGGTATTCGCGTACATCCCGAGGCGACTGTACGGATCGCCCGGCATTATTTTCCGAATCTAATTCCGTATCCTCCACGTAATAGTACGTATTGGCCGTGATCCAAGTCTGCCTACACGTTTGATTGATCCCCTCGAATGCGAGTTCATGTGTATTCCTTTCGTTAACTGTGATCACGTGATCCGCACAGTGACCCTCTATTCGTTACGTCAGATTAGTGTGGACGGCAAAACTTTACTTTATCGGGACGCAACGAGATTCGATTGGCAATTGGAGCGGGTAAACAGGATTAAGCGATACGTAAATTTATTAAATCCCAATTTTACGATTCTCCTCCTTTCCAGTTTCTCCGTTCCATTTAAACGATCAACGCTCGAGTTTCATTTCAATCTTGATTAATTAACTTTCGTCGATATTACCGTAAAATACAACGTCTAGTTTTGGTCTGTTTCTCGGATTACGTCGAAGACCACGCGAGCCCGAGTATTACGCTTATCAGTGACCGAGAACTAACAGAAGGAGAGCAAGAAGAAAATGAGACTAGAGGTTACCACCCACCGATCTCTAGAATACTGTTAATCGGGCCCAGGGTACTGTTAAACTAACTAGGTGGGAGAAGAATATCGATATGATTCGTTCGTTTCCTTGGAACGGGGCAACGAGGAACCAGAAAAGGCCGGTCGATGGCCCCAGTGAGTCGTTCAACCCGCCATCGTCGTCCATAATCGTCCTTGAATTCAGCGTTTCACGAACGAGATAGGTCAAAGATCGCTACCTGATTAATAATCGCTACGTACTAAGCAAACAGATCGCTATACCCCGTTACTTTAATAATACCATACGGGTTTAAGGTAGTCTTAACACGCGCGTAGGGTGAGCGGCTCGTCCACTTCTGGCACAGATTTTAACGAATGATTCTACAAGCTAAAATAAGACGAAAATCAAGAACAACGGAATTACGTTAGGAGCTTCGATTTCGAGAGGCGAATAACATTAGAAAAAACGTTTCTTTTCTCAACGAAACGAAGCCTTGAAAGCGTTTCTCTTGTTCTTGATTTTGGTCGTATTTTAGCTACCGGAATGGCCGCTGAAAATTTCATCCAATGGCGACTGAGTACTATGCGCGATACGGTATTTCAAAGCTGCCATTTGTATGTATATCTGTTCACAATCTCTCTCGATTCTGACGTCTCGTTGTCGGCAATTAGGCAACGTCGGTTGGAGGCCAAGCTTAATCTTTCTTTAAACTCAAGGAGAGCCGAACGTGACGTCCGTGATGGAATCTCGAGATTCGTGGAGACGGCAAATCGGCTCGCTTCTAAGGCGTCGAAATAATTCATCAACAGCGAAGAGTGACTTCCAGTCTATTTCGGGACGAAATAACATTTTGCAGAGGCTCTTTAGGTGGGAAACGCGTCGACGGTGTTCACCAGCCATCGGCTATATCGGTGCTCGTAAATTCGTTAAAACGCTTGGATGCCTCTCGAGCGGAAACGGAAGGCCCGCAACATTCATCATCGCCGCGGCGCTTTCGACGGTCCTTGTTTTTTAAGAATCGACGCCTGATTGCGGAAGCGGATTCGAGGTTCCGTCATATTCGAGCGCGAACGATTAAACCGATTTAGGGAACAGGTGGAGGGGGATGTGAATTTGAAATTGTGGTTAAAAAGCTTTTCGAGTTCGAAACAATTTCCGCGATAGCGCGAATACTTGTTCTGTACCTCGAACATTAATTGAAGTCACATTTGCATCTTCATATCAAATTCCAACGTTAGGCTTTTCATTCTCCAGACATCCGAAGATTTCCATCCTCGTACTTCCGAGTTAAACTCTGCTCACCATCACCGTCGTTTCTCAAATACGCAAAATAGCTCTCAGCATTCTGTTCCATTTCGAAACTCAGCATCGTATCTTCCATCTTCGTATCAGATTCCACCCATTCGGCACTGTTTCCACTCCAAAATCTAACTTCGAGTCCTTTTCAGCGTCCTCAACATCCAAATATCTAAGACCTCCATCTCGGTCCCGTTCTTTCATCCCAAAATTCTTTCAAACTCCACAAACTTCCCCTCCCCTCGACTCCTACGTTCTCCAAATAAATATCCAAGACATCCTTCGACGCCTTCCTCGGCTTCTCGACCAACTCCCCCTCCCAAATTTCAAATCCTCCACCCCCACGCGAGCTAAACTTTCACCACCCCGCTGGAACAAGTACAAGCACCAAAGCCAGCTCGAGCCGACTTCCAATCTTTCCAGGAATCCGATAGCGATCCCCAGCGCCAGAAGAAAGCGGTCGCGTCCGAGTCCTCGAACGTCGAAGAGGATCCGGGGGAGCGTAGGGAACGGAGGCACAAAGTTCATCGTCTTGGCCGTTTCCGTATAGAAGAAAACCAGCACGGCACGTGAGCGAGAAGCAAGAGAGAGAGAGAGAGAGAGAGAGAGAGAGAGAAAGAGAGAGAGACGCGGAGGAGAGGAGGCCCGGTCGACGCCCCCAGGAGTCGTTCAACCCGGCGGTCGTCGACGATCGGCCTTGAATCACCCGTGCCCGTTTACGGGAGCAGCCAGCGCGCGAGCGCTGCTCCGAGCACGGCAAGCGGACCAAGTCGAGGCTTCCGGTAGAGTCCTGGACACGGTGTTCGAGCATGCGCGCCGGGGTAAACGATCGCGAATCACCCTGCGCGGTAGGATCGAAGCCCCCGGGTATCCTGCAACCGGAGAGGCTGCGGGAGAGTAACGGCGAGCGAATCAGCGCGGCTGTTGTGGACCCTTCGCTTACCACGTCGACGAAGGAAGTGACTTTATCGATGTCGAGCTGTATTATCGATGATGCTCGTACAGAGGTTCCTGCTGTTCGCAATTATCGTGATTACCGTTTGTGTACTTGGAACACGTGCTTCTCTGTACCTTTAATTTTCATTATCGCCGATGTGTAGGTAATCGGACTAGAAACGAATCACGTCGGTTTTTCAGAAGCGCAACGACGGAAGGAGATTGAAATAATGACTGTATTCGAACGAGCACGAAAAACAGTGCGATTCGGCGAGGTGAGTTTCGCGCGAATCGAGTTGATCAGCGTTTGCAACAGTTCGTCGTTGTTTCGCGCGGGCAAGAACCGAGGGAATTGGCAAAAAGCGATAGAGAACGTCCGCGGAGAGGGTAATCAATTTGAGCGAGCGATTATCATTGCTCAAGACGAAGAGGAGAGAGTTTCGGCTCCTCTCGCAATCTTAGTTTCATCGCGAATCGAGGCAGCAGCTCCGCTCGGTCGGCCGGCTGACGGTGTAATGGAACACGTGCCTCGAGATAACGACGTGGAAATGAAAGGCAACGAGTGATAATGGCCCCGCCATATGGGGCTCGCGTCTAGATGACGGGACGGTGGAAAAATTTAACTGACAAGCGAGCGCGGACTGGGCGGTAGGTTTCTGTGGAGCAGCAGGTGCGCGGACGCGGATGAAGGAAGCTGTTAGGGTAGTTTCTGTTCAGGAAGTGGACGGAGGCTCGTCGGATTCATCGAGAGTCGTCCAGTGGCGGGAGATTTGATTAAAGGATCGAGTACAATTGAAACTGTAATTGCAAATGACTAAAAAAGGATGTTAAACTCCACAGGCCGAAGTGCAGTGGTAACTTGATAGTCGCAGATGAGTGTCGCGTATCGAGGCTTGTGCAATTAACGAGGTAGCAGAAAACTGAGAGCAACACTAACATCCACGCTTTAATGCATTCCATTTACTCGTTCCGAGCAACCATATATGACAGAATGCAACGAACGAGGCTCGACGCACATGATACCTCGTTAGTTGCAACTAACGAGGGTTCCACGAGGCAGACAGATGACCGGGCAGATTAAACCCCCAAACGAGAAGAACCGCCCGACCAATGATTCAATAATCTACCAAATTGTCACGTAAATACCATCTTCGAAGGAAGATCCTCCGAGAGGACCAATCGAAAACAGCGCAGAAACGCTTTCTACGCCTTTATCGAGTCCACGGATCGGCGTGTTACGACAGATTCGCGATTGCTGCACCAGGCTCCGGCCGCTGACGAGGCGAAATCGGCCGCGTGCATTACGAAAGTTAACTGGAGCACGAATCGACTTTCGATTCGGTGGTAAGAGGGTCCCCGCGTGTTCCCTGGAAACCGAGAGTCAACTTCGTCGGGATACTGGAGTTCCACCGCGAACGTCGTCAATTTCCACCTTTAACGAGCGGAAGAGGAGGAAGTTGGTACGCCATCTTCGAGATCCGTCCAATTCGACCTCGCAGCTACCGGAAATAACCGATGAATTTTAATAAAGATCTTGCATCTTCCTATTTTTGTGGACAAAGTCTCGTTTGAGACCAATTTGTGTCTTCTGGACGATCATGGACGGTACACGATCAAACATTTCGAGGCTAGATCAAAGCGAGCCTCCGTTCGAAAGCCTCCACGCGTTTTATTCAAATCGCTGGAATTGCGGAATCGCGTCGAATTGCACGGCGATAGCGATCAGAATTGGCAAAGAACGCTGTCGAAATTGATTCGATCGTTCGACCGAGTTTCTACGGGTAGCTCTGAAATCCTGTCGGACTTTCTATGCTCCGCGGAGTGCGATGGCACTTTGGGCGGTCTCCTTTCGGCTGCCAAGGATAATTAATCGGTACGGTTTTCGCGGCAGCTGATCGCACGGTGAAAAGGGGCAGGTGTTTCGGCTACCATTTCCTGTGGATTTCCCTCGAACCCGACGTCAACTTCGAGAAGACCTACTTCGAACGCGCTACTTCCATCTTTCATGCTTTTGGTCAACCAAGATGGGCCATGTTATTCTCTATTTTGATAGGACGAAGACGCTTCATTTTCGATCCTCCTTCTGTCTGTTCCTTTTCCATCCTTCGAACCATCGACAAGTGTCGAGATCGCGATCTTTTCAATCGATTTTCAAACATTTTCGGAGACTCGAACCGCCAACAGTTGTTCGCGAAGAATCGTCGAATTTCCACGGGGAAAATCGGCGAACATTTCCGCGGAGCGAGTCGGAGATCGCGGACAGGGAGCAGAGCGAGATATCTAGTTGCAGGTCATTCACATCGCGAGGGGACGAGCAGTAAAAATAGAACGAGAGCGCCAGGAGCGCGAGCACTCACGCACAACCACGAGGATGATATCGACGAAGACGACGAAATTGACCGAGAAAGGGGTGAGAGGATCCGCCGACACGTCCGAGACGCGGTTTTCCAAGGATTCTGTTTGGAGTTGCCGAGTTACCATCGAGTTTTTCTTTCAGATTGACACGTGCTTTCTTCGAGTGTTCGTCTAATTTACTTTAGGCGATTCTTAACCCTTTCAATCTGACCGAAACGAGAACTCTTGCGCTAATTTCTTCGGTTCGACATCCCTTTGTCTAACAATATTCAAGCTAGAATAATTCTGGTAGCCTGCCAAAGATATAACCTACTTCACGAAGGACTAACATTCAACGTATCCTTGAATCTATATACTCTTGATGAAATAGGAATAGTGTGTGTCGCGTGAACTCAACTTGTACTCTGAAATCGTCGAATATTAAATGAAATCGAACAAATAATTGAACCGATCGCAATGGAACGCAATTGAAAAAATCAGACCCGAACGCAGATCGATTTTACTTTCATGTACTTTTCCTACAAGTTCCTGGTCCTTGTAAAAAATTGCAAATCTAATTGGAACCGATCGTAGTCGACAACCCAATTCCATCGGACATCGAAATTCTATAATTCCACGGGAGTAATTTGAAAAATATTGCGATACAATTTCGTTCCAACGACCCCAACCAGAACACGTTGACAGATGTCCCCCACGTTTTCCCTGCTCCAGCCACTGCAACTGAAGCTCTGTCATCGCTAACGAGCAATTAAACTGCAATTAAATTGGCTTCACTGTGCCAGCAGCCGTAACGAGACGCTGCTCGCGTAACACCCACGTTCGAATCGTAAGAATCATCTCAAACGTTACACAATGCGTAACACTAACGATATTACTTCTCGTTTAATCTTATAATAGCTCCTGAACGTCCTACGCGTGTTACAAAATTTATCGATCGATCGTAATCGTCCAATTGAAAAAGAGGATACCGACTGTGCACGATAAAGAGACGAATCATGGGACTCTGGGTCGAGTCAGAGGGCAACCATTTGGTACGTACCTGCGTGTAACACCAATTTTCGGCCACGGGGGTGTTCACTTCCGGTGGTGGAGGGCTTGGTACACGGCTTACTGCCATACTACTGCTGCTGTGCAAGTTTGAGCTGACCCGCGACGTTTGAGGCGCACAGTCGCTCACCGCAAGTCTGTAACACGTACAAATAGTTCCCACGTTAGTAGGAGTTTCCGTAGTTCCCTTTAAAATTGTGGTTGGTGTACGGGGTGATTGCAGCAGCTAGTTTCTACGACCAACCGAGGAGACCGAAGTTGCCGCGTTGTATATTTGTCGCTGGTTAAACAGTTTGCGCTAAACGCTTCCGCTACAATTGACTCCGTTTATTTCTGGTTCGCCCCAAGTTTTAATCATTTCTCTATTAATATTCCACGCGTATTGTATTTTATGAGCGTTCTAATTGCTGTTCGAAAACTGCTCGACTCTTATCACTCAGAATCGGCAAGCTGGTTCGAACACCGATTACTTTTATTACCCTCAATTCTCCATCATCCAAATATCCAGTCCAACCGTACCACGGGAGAACACGAAAAAGCCGACACGAGGAAAGATCAAGCAGGAAAAATAATCCTTTCGATCCTCTCGGAACGAAGGTCAGTCGATCGAGTCACGCGTGAACTAAATAGTCGTCTCTGGTCTCGTTGCGTCGCTCGAACAGGGACACGGGTTGGTCGATGGCGAGGAAAAGGGGTGATCGAAGGCGCGAGGAAGGGCTGAACGACGCGAGGGGCGGAGGGGGAGGGAGGAAGAAAAGAGGCATGAAAGAAAACGGGTATGCAGGGCACGCGATGGTACTCACGTGCGCCAAGTACGGAACTACTCGAGCATCATCGAGTCGAGTACATTAGCCCCGCAGGTTCATCGGACCTGCTCCCGCTTCTCTAACCGGGCTGAGAGATCGCTCCGCGACTTCCCGTCTTAACCTTTTAACCCTTATCGTAGCGGCCAATCGATACGTTAACGCGATAACCGCGTGGGCGGATTGGTCAGGCTCGGTTAATCCCGTCGGGACCGTGTCGACGTTCGAGCACACTTTTTGCGCGTCCCCTTTGGGTGCTCGCCCTTTGGCGTCGCGCGTCCAATCGAATTCGCCGCGCACTTTTTTCCGCCGCGCGTTTCGTTCCGCTACGTAAATTGTATCGGAATCCTGTTCGACGCGTAATCGCGTGAATATCGTTAGCGGGGTTAGGAAATTATTGCGGGTACGAAAATGTATCGCGTTGAAAGAATTTCACAGTACGATTCGCGGTAGATACGCGTAATCGAACGACGAGCGAGTTGATAACACCACCTACCGAATTGTAAGAATGTTATGTAATTTCGTACGTTCAGAAGCGATAAAAATTATTTCGAACGCGCGATATCACGCGCGATAAAAAACAAAAGAAATTACGTATACCGTACACACGACGAATCAGCATGGGACGAAGGATTTGCGAGTCAAAGGGAACGTTGGCCGTGCGGAGAGAGAGAGAGAAAGAGAGAAAAAGGAAAAAGAAATATATCGGACAGTATCGATTCGAACTATGTAGCGCGCAAGTTTAGCGCAGATGTAGTCCATTGATGTCGCGACGGGGAAGTTAGGTGCGTCATAAGAGAATAGTGTTACCGTTTGAATATGCTAATGCCTCGACACAGGCTGTACAATCCCTGGCCAGCCTCGATTCTCGCTTTTCTTTTTTTCCACCGATTCATCGGCAAACTCGATCGCTCAATCATTAATTCCCCGGCTACGAAAGGCCATTACCGTAATTGCCAATCATCGCTCGTGCCCGCGAAGAAACCATTAAAGCGGACATAAAATCGCCCTACCCCTCGCCGCTTTTCTCCTCGCGACGACCACAATCATCGCGGTTGCGACGAACAGTCGACGTTGTTCCAGCGTCCCGTTCACGGTTTTTATCGGCCAATTTCTAATCACCTTTACGCGTAACGTTACGTAACGAACGGTCTCGAGAGTCGAGGCGATACGGGGGTCTCTTTTATCTGGCATTTATAGAAATCACCGCTCGATCAGCGAGCGTTTCACGCGAGCAAAGGAGGCTTCATTAATCTCCGATGTTTACGACACTTTTCCTATCGAGGGCCACGCGTTTACGGCGATTTTTCGCTACCAGCTTATGAAACGAGCAATGGCGGGAACGAAACGCGAAGGAAGATGGTACAAGTCATCGGTGAAATTTAAAACGTGACCTAGTGGAATATTCTGACGTTGGATTTTTTTCAGAAATTATTCCTTCGACTGATAAGTGATTCAGAGTTAATTGTTCGTATCGGAAAGAGAGTGAGATAACGCACTTGGTGTTATCGTAAAAACTTAATTTGTCATTGTACATTGTCGGTTAACGCATACGGTTTAAGCCGTTTCGAGCCTCGAATTTGAAACGCGTTCCACTTCTTTCCGACGCCCTTCGAAACTCGCAGGGCGTCGAACAAAAGTGGTCGTGAGCGGCTGTGACACCGGATGGGTTTAATATCAGTGTTTATCCCCTTCCAAAGGACAACGTTTCCGCTTACGGATGCCGTTTGCGTTATATTGAGAGGCGTACGGAGGTATGGAGGTGAACTACATACGGTTAAATTGTTGTTCGACGCACACACGCGCGGACGACGCGCGTCGTAACGGAAAAAGTGTTTCAACCGTGCATATGGTTAACCGCGATACTGAAAAAAATAAGAGCACGGTGCGATAAGCGGTTCCTATGGTTCCTTCCTGGGGTTGATACAGTTTTCGTGTTTCTGGAGTAAACACGCTTAATCAAAATTTTCTTCTAGAAAAAACATTCGACCGCAAACGGTGAATGCAATTATCATTATTTATTATTAGCGATCGTTTCATTGGTATACACGTGTACCTCGTTCGAAACGCGGAAGCGTTTATCGAATGAATTACAGCGTTTCGATAAGATAGAGATCTTCAATTCCGGAAGATATGCATATTAACCACTATCAAATGCGAATGGCGAATGAAAAACAGCCTCGTTTCCCCCCTTTCACTTTCCTGCACGCGCTCTTTGCGAGCGGGCAAAAGTAGACGCGAGCAGATAAGAGAAATCTTGCGATTACATAGCTTTTACCTCGGTTTAAACGCACCGATCGCATGAAAGAAAAGCGGACAATTTTTTACCGCCTCGGCGAAAGACAATCCGAGAAAGTGTACAATATGCATTTCACTGGCGTTTGTCGACGATTCGAATTGACCATAGTCACGAGAGGTGTTCCCTCTCTCTTCCAGTTGGCTCGATTTTTAGCAAATCGGAGAACCAACAACTGTCGACGCGTCTTCAGCTCGAAATCGTTAATAAAAAATGCTCGAGAGAATCGAGAAAATTACTAATTTACAACGTTTCGATATACAATTGTTAAAAATTCATAAACGTCAAAACGGGAAGCCGATTCGATACCTTCTGAAATCTGAAACATCGAAGCATTTGAATTATAGAGGGGTTAAGGTCTTTAAATCTTTTAAATGTCATCCGGCCAGTTTTTATAACGCTGTTAGCATAAACATAAAAAGTAAGATAAAAGAAGCTGGATCCATCCGTGAATAAAATTAACAAGAGGGATCATAAAGGGGTTCATAAAAATCTGTATAAAAAATCGCGAAGCTGTAAAAGCGAGCGAGCCGAAAAGTGACAAAGCCACTGTGCGCGATAAAACGCCTGGCTATAATGTACCTAGGATCAAAATTCGTGTGGATTTAACGCTGGTCACATAAAAGCCAAAGAGAACAATCACAGAGCTATCGCGTTGCTTCCGACTTTATCCGCGAGGCTTCCTTTCGTCGAACCGCTGCTCTTCACGGTCACATAAATTCGATCGAATTCACTTTTATTCAGCTAAAATGCGTAAACAAAATGATCTACGAAAAAAGTACTCTTCAAAAGAAAAATAAAATAGTTAGACGATCGCACGAAAACGGGGGAGAGAAGAATAAAAGCGAAAAAAGAAAACTCTGTTACAAAGGCGCGTACCACAAATACGATTAAAAAGAAAAAAATAAAATAAAGGTATAATCCACTACAAAGTGGTGAAAAGGGGCGAAAGAAAGAGAGACGAATTCTGAGCGAAGTCTCATAAATCTCGTTTGAAAAGCTGAGCGTGATACGTCCATTCGTTAAACCTCTTATCCGTCGACACGTTAACTGGCGCCTTTTGCGCGACGTCCCGCCCCACCACGGGGGACGTGGGCTCGCTCTAACTTTCACTTCCACGTTTTACTCCCACGTTGCTTTTGCGCTAGATACAGTCGGAGGCGTCGAGCGAAAGGGGAAGAGGCCCCGCTATTCGGGACGCGCGGAGTCTTTCGAGCGACATTTTGCCCGGGTGAAAGATATACGGTAAACGGTTTTATCGTGACTCCAGGTGAGCGTAGGGAGACGCGTGGACGTGGCTGTGAGCTGGGAGAACGTGAGCGGTCGCGCGCACGCTCTCCAGGGCCGATTTTGTGGGAAACGAGAGGCGGACGGGCTGCGTGCAAGAGGAAACGTAGCTGAACGCGATTGTTCGCAGCGTTTGCTGTGTATGGTGCATCCAGAAATGTTCAGGGAAATCGACTTTGAAAATTCGTGCACGCTGATGCGCGCGCCATATTCGCAGTTGCACTGGTTGCACTCTCTTGCTATCGGTGCATTCTAATGCTAAGGTTTTCAGAGTCGTTTTAGATGGAAAACAAGTCGCTGATGCAATTTTGTCATTCATGACTTTGGTCTTATTCTCGTTTGTAGAATAACTGGTTGCAATTTCTGCTGAATATAGCTGAATGCACTGTACACCAGTGTCGGGTGTACTATCAGACATATCAGCCTAGCCAAAGTTTTGCAATCACTTATTATCGTGATCTCTATATTGTCTACAAATGTTTACAACATCTAATCTCTATAAATGAAAATGTAATAAGAGACGAAGCTATAACATTGCAGGAGCAATGGAGACGAGAGACACGATGGTGCAGCGACACGCTTGGCCTACTTGACAGGTCCAATTACAAGCGTTTAGTGTCGAAACGGAGATTTTGTCAATCAGGCCATCTGATTTCGAATCTGTTGAATGGCGGAGGCGTGGGCCAGGCCAAGAGAGCCCAGGGGAAAGTAGAACAGAGCTCCGACGAGCTCACCGGTGAAAACGAGGAAGTTAGGTGAAAACCGCCTATACTAAGTCGAAACAACGCGATTATAACACACGTACACCTCCGTCCGATACGTACGACCAGTCGGTAAATTAATTTTTATTAGCAGCGTACTTATTACCGATTCATTTTTCGTAATTGCATTTTCTGGTTAAAAGTAGGCTGATCTTTGTGGGTTTAATTGGAACAAGTGAAAGCTGCCACCAATGGTGATTTTGTAATCTCATTGTTGGACTCATTCATATGTTTCTGCTTTACATTAACGCAATTTCTTTGGCTGCTGTTCTAGAGGAAGGATGGATCCGAATCGTTCCATATTCAATACGTTTTGAAAATAATATTTTATACATCAATCTGCATCATGATTCAAATATGCAAGATTTTAATTGCGTATCTTAACCAGTTTCATCTGGCAAATGCTCCAATTGACGATTTCAGAACGTAACAAAGAAATTTTATCAAAATTTTCAATTAAACACAACGTTGATTAAATTATTAAGATGGACTGCCAACTTATCATTTGAATGGCGAATATCTCGAATCAAAACCTTATCAATAACTTAATTCTACTTATCTAACCTTATCGATCTGTAATTTATAGAATTACGATACGTTTTCGTTAAATCGTTTAGCTGAACGACAGAACCTGAATGGGAATGGTTTCTCAACGCGTTTTAATGAATTCGCGATGGTCACTGCGACGATTGGTCGCTCGGAGCCCGCGGTTTTATCTCGTTTCAAGCGCGAAGAGAAACGAGGACGATGGAAGATGCGAAACCCGAGATCGCCGACAGAAATCGGAAACCGGACGAGGTCGCTGTCGCCGGAAAAGTCGCAGAAATTCCCGGCCACGATGTCGACGACGTGAAACGAGAAAATGCGCGATACTCGCCATATTCCGAGTTTGCCCAGGAGTCCTCGAGAAGTCGCGAAGAACGGAACGCTTAACCGAAATAAAATAACGTAAAATAGTTTAGACAGCACAATTTTCAACTCGAACAATTCCTATCTGCTCTAAAACGTTCCACGCATATCGCGTTATTAGTTATCTCTGTACGATAAACTCGTCGATACAGCGGTAAAAAGAATTGCAACGAATACGGAAGAAAATGAAAAAAAAAAATGTACACCGCAGCGATAAACGCAAGAATATTGAAAGTGGATTAGACAGAAATATCAGTTCACTTAAAATCGTGACGTTAGCGCGTCCATTATGATATTAACAACTCTTGAACGCGAATTATTGTCAATACACTACTTTCGATATACAACATTCTAATAATATCCGTTACAAAGAGCTCTCGCAATACAAGGCTCCGATAGTGTATACAAAGTGGTGATAGGCTCCGAAACAAGGATGGAAGATATCAAGTTTTAAATTACCGTGCACACATGCACGTGACGCTGGAACGCGTGCTATCCGTCTCTCGAGAGTACGATGGTCGCCGTGCGAGCGCGGAAATTCGGCGATAATTCTGGCCAATTCAACGATTCGGTAACAGCTAGAGTCGAGCACGGGCGATAGCAGAAATTCGCTCAGGGCCAACCGGCGTTCGCGTCGAAGCGAAACTCGGGTCCCGATAACCCGTTCGTTCGCGCGAAGGCGAGGCGAAAGAGATGCTAGCCGGTCGATTTTCGCAGCACCGTCAGTAAACGAGTGGAAGAGGGGCGTAGTCAAGGCTGATGCCTGGCGCAAGCTGACTCTGATAAGACAAAGGCTAACTCTCTTCAAGGGCGCGGCGACGACTCGCGCGAGCGAGCCGTTTCGCACGCGCCGACTTGTCGCTACGCTGAGCAAGCGTAGAAAACTGAGGACGCGGCACCGTGGTTGCTGGAAGAGGAACCTGGCGAGGCTGTAAAATCCGCAGGGGTGCCGAGTTACATCGCGCGACCATTGCTCGATAAAAGTAGCGAGACCGCGAAATAGAAATCCGATTTAACAGCAGCGATATATAAATTTTAAAAAGGGGGCAGCTTTGCCTTCTTTTTTTTTATCTAACATTTTTTTAACCAGGTTTAATACGCGCTATACCGATTACAGATCTACGTACGAGGGAGCAAAGTACACGCGTGTCGTACTTGTTTCGGAGTTGCTGCGATCGCAGTTCCACAGAGCTACTTTATCAGGGCGGTTAAGATATTGTGGTCACGAAACGCATGATTCGACAGATTTATGGTGGTCAAGACCGTACGAAGGTATCCGGACATTAATTCCGTTTTATCATCGCGATGCATGTATTAAGAAACCTTTTTCTCGGGCACCACGAGAAACGTTCGTTTTAGTCCGACAAGAATTTATAACAATGTCTCCCACAGTTTCCTGTACCCCTAACTCACTTTTACTCAAACATCCTACCTTTTAGTCATTCATGTTAGCATGATAGATGTCTGTTAACAGTTTCGTAGAAAAAACTGCGATACTGCGAGAAAACGAAACACGCTCGTCTGGTATGGCAAATAAAATTCATTCGAACGATCCCTCCCCGATCTCTCCGATCGCAGATACGCGAGTGCATCTTCCAGATGGCAATTTTTATCGATCCACCCTGTATACCGTACGTAACGCGAAGAAAAACCAGTTCGCCCGTGAGGCGGGGACCGTGCTACTCTTTTCACGCGCGAGGCTCATATCGGGCGATAAAATTCGATAAAACGACCAACCGTGCCGCGCTTATGTGCCTTTGCATACGCTGACATTGAGACCGTAATGGACACGTGTCGCGCGACGACGACACCCGGGAAATGAACGTTCGCGCGTGACTCGTAGCTACGGTAGAATTGGCTGATTCACTTTGTAGCGTTTGAATTTCCTGTATTGTGAGCCAATTTTATATTATGCCCTATCGCGAGCGTTTAGGGGATTTCTTACGCTATAAAACAGCGGTTCCCAACCGATCGTCGCTTGCGCGCCACTCGTCAGCCATTTTACCTGGACGTGGCGCTTAAAATCGGCAACTCGACTCGGCTCGAACCAGCGCTACCACGATATGGAATTTCCCCAAAAATTAGCCGTGAATATTTCGAGGAACGAATCGGTCGTATCGCGATCGGTTATCAAGCATCTAACGCTTGATTAAATATTACGTGATCCGAAGATAAGTCGTTGGTGCTTTCAGAGGCAGAAGAAATGGTAAAATCTGCACAGGTCTGGAAATAAATTTAAAAAATGTATAACAGCGCGATGCATATTAATGATTCATCGGGATTATCGTCGTTGCAAAGGTCGCTGCAGCGTTTACTTCTTTCTGCGGATTAATAAAAATTTAATGAGCCTACGTAAACAGCACTATCTTTGCCTGGCTCGGGTTAAATGTTAACTAGATTTTCTTTCACCTTTTTCCCGCGACTCGTGCGCTATTTCGAGTGCTGGTATTTTTCGCCTCGCAATTATTTAAGATCATTTGAATTCCATGAATATCGAACCGATTCCATGAATAAATTACGCTAAATTGTGGCTCATTTAAAAGTGCAGAAATGCGAGTGAAATGTTATGAGAACACGCTTGTTCGACGATACTGTCGTTCCAGGTATTATTCGACAGGTAACATCGTTCAATCCGCGCGCGATGTTCCCACACGCATTACACGGACGCTGTTATTATATTAATAAATTTTCCATTTTATGAGAACAGCCTCGCCATTCCATAAAAATAGCTGCTCCATAAATCCTCCATTATACGTAAATGCCTATTTTCGCGAGGACTCGGCTATAAAAGTCTACCGCTATCCAAAGTGAAACAACTAATCACTTTCGAAAGCATCGAATGAATGATTCATGGCTTAATTGTTCGCTTGCTTGTAAAACGTATCTTCAGATATACAGATACACGCGTTAGGCTGTGAATTCTTTGTACTATTGGAAATAAAACAATAATACTGGCTCTATCGTAAGAGGGATTTAAGCGCACGAAAAGGGTTGGCGAGGAAAAACGGGGGGGAAAAAAGGAGATCAAAGTAACGAGCTTTCGATGTAAAATCGAGATAGTTGACACGCGTTTGAACTAAGAAATCAACATCTCGACTAATGATCGGTAAGGAGACTTAAATTACAGGCGCACTGTACAACTGCACGGTGCACGTGATATTTTCAAGTCGGCCGGTGTGTTCTTATATCTGTTCACCGCAATTACGTTACTCGCGCTGTGTTTCCGTAACGACTACAGTGTTACGCGTCAGTCACGGGGAAGGAAAATTTCAGTTTCAACTACGATACCAAACCGAACAGAAGATCGCTGTTCTTCAAAAGGACCACGAATTTAATTGTTCCGAATCGCTCGAAGAAAAAAAGAAAGAACCCTCGCGTTCAACCCTCTGAACAATTACGAACGTTCAGCAATTGGTGGCTACCGCGAATTCCTTCCACACTCCTCAGTCCCAAATTTCAATTAATTATTCGCATCCCGAAACAGCGAATCTACATCAGGCCCGGTAAGCCACGAAAACCGTCCACGGAAGGCTACCACGCGAGGGAGAGGGAGGGAAAAAAAAGGAAACGTTGTCTGGAAGGAGCCAAAAAGCGTTGGCCAGAGAGGATTCCGTGGACGGAGGAGCGGTCGAGTGACTTGGTGGCTAATAAGACGGCCGTAAGGGCCCATCTGGAGGGAATGGACCTCGCAAATTGGCCGTGAGGCCCAAGGTCGTCCGGTATATCCCACGTAGCGGGGCCAGTGGCCCCTGTTGGAAACAAGTCGGGGTCCAGGGAGCTTCCCTGCCCTTGGCAGGATATAACACGGGTGAGCCAACGGGAGAAAAGGGGCCCTATGGCCCTAGAAGGACGACCGACCGACCAGCGGCGGTCCTCCTGCCCGCTCTACGCTCCTACAGGTATAAAAGAAATCTCTCGGTCCTCCTCCCCCTCGCGTGTTTGTCCCTCTCTCCATTCAGCTGCCTTTCGAGAAAATGCCTTCAAACTTGGACGGGCCACTGGAGACGCACAAAGAAGATCCTTCTCTCTGTGGGACGCGTAACACGACGGTCCTCGGACGATCGAAATGGTCGACCGTTTGGAGAACGACGACGCAAGACCTCTGCGCGTGTTCGACGCAGGCTTCGGAGCTGGAAGTTACTTTGGGGAATTATCGTGACAAACGCTATCACTCGTGAGCGATTCGATGTTCAACAAATGCAAGAATAGATAAATAAAGAGTTATGTTTCGCATCGCAGATATTGAGCGAAGTTGACATTTTTTAGAGATAAACATTTTTTTTACCGCGAATACAAGGTCGTGTTTAATTCTCTAAATAGAACACCTTATTTTTCTTGTTCTTTTTTTTTTTTTTAATTATATTGCAGGGGAGATTATGACGAATCTAATCTGCGCAGAGTTACGCGTTAAAATTGTTGTAAAACCAGTGGTTTTATTATAAAAGCAGTAGAAAGGAGGATCGCTTGGACTTATGACATTAAAGCACACGAACGTCGTCGTGGAACTAGGTTTGAGATATTGAGCCGTGAAATCTACATAAGGTTTCTCTCTTGGACACGGAGTTAGAATTTTAATTACAACGGACGTTAATTCTAAGAAAATTCTACCGTCACGTAGAACGCCAACTATTTATATCAAAGCGGCAAAGTACGTGAATTAAATGAACTTTCTGTTCGAGCGAACTGTGAACATCGAACAGCGCAGCTGTCGGTAATTTCTCTGCGATTGTTGAGGCGGTTAAACCGACCGATCTCCGGAACGCTTTTCATTCATTCCGATGCAGACTGGAGTCGCTCGTTTTTTAATTAATTCATTTATTCCTGGGCGAACGGAAGTGTTCAGGGAAAGTTTCGTTTCGACGAATCGCCCACGGAAATGAAACACGAACGAGGTTTCCCGTTCGCGCCTACGCGGAATCATTTATTCTGTTAATTTCCAGCAAAGCCACGAATTTCCATTTTCCTGGCGAATCAATGGCTCGGAATAAATTCCTACCGAACTATCCCGCTTCGCCCATCGCCAGTTGCATTCACTACCCACGAAGCCAACTTTTGTGTGCTTTACCTACCCCTCTTTCAGGGATCGAAACTCTGTTCTCTAACTGCGGTTCAAGTATTATCATTAAATACGTAATCGAGCCTGCTATCCGTTCAGCCCTTTCACATTACAACCCGTAATCCGAGTCACGAAACGCGATGCTACAAATAATAAAATGTATTATGAAAACGAAATATTTTCTATAGAAGAGATTGGCTTATTATCCTCATTGAACAAGCTCATAACTAAGCTATGGTTTATACGGCAAACAAAAGTGATAGCATTCGTTTAATCCTGGTAATTAATTAACACGGGAAGCATCGCCTCTGCGGTGACGGGTTTAATTAATCGTGCGATTAGTTTCGCGTTTGATAATGCCGTACAGAGCAGCCGTTTAGAAGGTGAGAACCACTGGGGAGGAGAGCTTTTGTCCGGCTCGCAGGCCGGGGTGCAATTCGGGTTAATTGGAGAACAAGAGAGAAACTTTACGCGAACCGTCGAGTGGCTCGACTTAGGTGCTTCAGCCCTTGGCTGCAACTTTCCGATGAACTTTCCGGGTGCGCCACGGTAAATCGGCTCGTTTAAGAGAATCCGGAAACGAGCTTACGAAACTTCCACCCTTTCTTTTTCTGTCGCTGAACCGAGTAAGAATGACGACTCGCGAATTAGCTTTTCTACGCGATGACGTCTACGCGGAAACTGTAAATTGGCATCGTTGACGAGGACAAAGAAACGGCTGGCAATTAATTCTAAATATCGTAATGAAACCATAACTGTAGCTACACAAAAAGGCAGCTCGCTGTTCACAGTCAAAATAATCGAGCAACGGACAAAGAAGTGCAATAATCGAGCGACTGGCAATAAAAACTACGGACAACTCGCAGCCGTAAATCAAGTCCAATTACTCAGGCCGCAGCCAGCAATTAAACAATGAACGGACCGAAATTCCCCGCAAGCTCGCCTCTGCTGCCCACGATGGGCCGTCCTAAACGCGAACCCACCTTCGATCGACGTGTTCTCGCTTTGAAAACTCCACGGATTACCTTGCCGAGAAAAGTTTCACAATCGCAAGGCCGCGGCAGGAGCGAAGAAAAATGCAACGGAACCAAACCCGTTCACTTTCGATTCCCAAGCAAACACAGAGAGCCAGGAATCTCCTCGAGAGAGCCACCGACCACCGTCGACCGGCCGTTTCGCAGACATTCACCGAGAGTCGAACACCCTTCGACGTTCCGTTCGAGGAAGAGGCGAAGTGAGAGGCGAAGGGAGAGGAAGAAGTGGGGCTTTATTGACACTGGGTATCGTTCGGAGTGTACGTCGAGCACAAAGAGGGAAACAGGGTAAAAGCTTTCGAAAATACGCTGCCCGTTTCCAAAGAAAATCTCTTCAGCGAAATGCTATTGTGGAACGGTTTTCGTGTACACGTGGAAGGAACGGAAAGCCGGAGGAAGCTACGAGAGGGGGTGGAATTTCTGTTCCGAAAGAGAATCTAAAACTAATTCGAAATTTTTCGTGCTCGCAAGTTGCGCCAATAATTACCGCAATCGAGAAAATATTGTATCTGTGTAATTAATAATCGACAGCGTGAAGATTGATGAAAAACTAAAAGGTTTTTTAAATTACTTACGCAACAATTTAAGTTGGACGAAGATCAATCGCGCAGGACGGATCAATAGAAGTGATTACACTAGAAGCTCGATAGCTTGCATGCAAACCTTGTTTATTGCATTCCGTGACATATGTATGTCATATATGGATGCTCAGCAACGAGTAAACAGAATGAAAAGTAGGATAAGAAGGAGAAGAACGAAGAAGCTTAACCTTACTCTTCTGTGTCGCAAGTGAGAGATGTCTGACACGACTGATTGAATGCCTTCTTTATTGCACGTGTTTCGATACGTGGCGGCGTACACAATTATTGATCAAAGAGCTTCTAGTTCCACTAAACAACACGGAGTAACGATAAATTTTGTTCGACTTCGCCACATTTACCCAACCTAACCCACTGCCTAACCCTCTGCATTCGATAGCCTTGGCTTGGTAATATAATCCACAATTCACCACTCACACCCTCAATAAATGCACCCTCGAGACCCGGCGATTGTTCTAAAACTACTGCATTGTCGTCGCAAAAGCACAAAAAATAAAAAAATAACCACACGAACCTGAAACCAAAGTTCATCCCCATAAACTCCGCCCGAAGCAGGCTGCAAGCTATCCACCGGCCCGTTACAAACTGAGTCCTCATATTTCCCCTCCGACTCCCTCAAACCGACCCTCTACCTACGAAAAAAAGAGAGGAGGCCCAACGGAACGACGAGGGTGGGTCCAGGCCACGCGAACCACCACGAGCAAGAATAAAGGTAGCTCCTTGTTGAACGTTCCCTCTCGATAGACGCAAACGTCGCTTGGCTCTATTTCCTGTGTTTTCATCCTCGCGTACGTTAAGAGTGCAAATTTATGCGATTACATATTGACGATAGCCGTGAAACGAGCAGAAAAAACGGAGCCAAGACAGACAGAGGTGGAGATTTCTTTTGTCGTGTCGTAAAGTTGCAGCTGCATACTTTTGTCTCGCTCGCTTCTGCGCGTACAAAATTTAATTCCAACAAGAAAGCAAAGAATCAAACTTATCGTGCGAAGCGGTGACACCTTCTGGAGTCGTTTCGAGTCAGCGTGAACGCGCCTTTAGCCAGGAAAACTGGCTACAGCGGCAGGGTAGAGGGAAAACGAAGAGGGGATGGGGGGTAGGAGAGTTCGAGGAAACGCGGCAGGTCGTTTTTCGAGCTTTCGCATTCCAGGAGAGGTGACCGCGGCCGGCTAAAGAAGGGAAGGAGAGGGCGAAAAAGCAAAAGGGGGACGACGTACGGCCCTGTACCCTTGACGCTGAAGGTTGCCACCGGCGAGGGACAGCCTTCCTTCCTTCCTTCCCTGCCGCTTCCCTCGCGACCGCCGGCAGCCCTGACGCGTCCGCCTTTGTGCACAGGCTTTATTTCATCGCGCACCGGACATCGATTGGCCTCGACTCTCTCGTCGCTATATAATAATAGCGTTGAAAGCGATTTCCCGACTCGATGGGCCACGTGACCACGCATTCGACAGAGGAGCTCTGTTTTCTTGGGACTTCCGGGTGATGGATTCGTCGCTGCGAGCTGGGGGATGAGTTTGCTTTCGATTCGTGAACGTCTAGCCCTTAATGCGCGCACGAAGTGCTGTTTATTTCTGAAGACCTCAAAATGTAATTTGAAGAGTATTTAAAGAAGAACGTGCGAGGTTTCGAAGTTTTCAATTCATTATCTTCACTTCCGTCTGCGAGTCAATGTCAGCCGTTCCTCCGCCTCACTCCAATGACAATTATTCCGTCCTCTACGTACGAGCATGTAAAATTAGAGTGCGCTAACCAGGTTTACTCAACCGTTCCACGCTTCGAACCTCGTCGAAATGTATACAAATTGTTAGACGAAGAGGAGATACATTCGACTGTCTTCGAACATGGCTGTTCGCGATTACGATGATCGATCGAAGGCTCTTTCGATTCGCGTCCACGTATGCATCGTTTAAGATTCGTCCACCAAGTATAACGTCGCAAACAAAATTTCGTTTAATTATACAAATTGTTTTAGTTAATCTTCATTTTCATTAGCGAATGAAATTGGAACGAAGGACATTTTAAAAGTGTCATAAATCATTTAATCTGAAATCCTTTTATGGGCGAGTAAAATATCAGGTATATTTAAAACATTTATTGCCCTGCGTTATCTGTTTTTTTTTTAATTTTTTTATAATAAAAGAAGCAATAAAGATAGGAAAAAGAGTTATGTCATAAAAATGTTCGAACATCTTTCGCGCACAGATAACTACTACAACGACGCTGAAGCAAGTATAAAATATTTTCCAGCGATTTCTACCCATTTTAAAATTACCTCTACTAGGTTACAAGTCGCTTAAAATTAATTATTGGACAATTAGCCGAGTATACCTATTAGTCGAATTACCATAATGAAACGTCCTGATAAGGTTTCGCTGACTACCCCTCCTACGGCCAATTAGATATCAACGGTGCGATAACGGTGCGACTGCACTTTCGTGCAACGCAAAGTGACACTGAAAACTAATCAACATTACGCAATTTGTGCACAGGCAACAAGCACGATTAGGATTGCAAATGTCGCAGAAAAATGTGCTCGTTTATTTTTTTCTCTCCTCCCCTCTGCCTTTCCCTTCTGTTCCTCGTGCATCGTTTCACGTAGCAGAAATGTCAAGTCCTCGATGACAAATATTAACGATGACGAGCGCGGCTGTTGTGCAACGTTGACGTTACAGCACGATTCAGCGGCAATATAACGTAGATCTTGTAAACTAGCCTTGACTTACGGTTTTTACGGATAAACATCGTCGAGGATTGGCAAGACCGCTGAAAAAAAAAAAATGCTCCACGTCCCGAAATGTTTATCATGTCGGATGTAAATTTTCCTGATGACGTTCTCGGTCGCAGATTAAATTTATTGGAATATTTCTAGACATCGAAATCAACACGATGTTTTTCGAACTAGACTTTCTTACATAATTTTACGTGAATATTTACGAATTCCTTCTAACAAACTGTAGAAAAAAAAAGATGATTAGTCAAGATGGAAAAGTATATTTCAGATTTTAAACGCGTTTCAGCCCAATAGTTGTTTTTGACCGCAAGTCCCTCCGCTTCTTGGGAGCAGGTTTACACACGCACACGCAGGCATATATAGACGCACGACGATAATGGGACGACGATGTGTGCGTTAGGGGACAAAGGACACCGACGTTCAAAGCGATTTCTGTCTCTTGCTGTGTTGGTAGCGAGAAAATATTGTGACGCAAACGCGATAACGGCGCAACGCAAGGTTGAAGAGCTTTTCCGATTCATCAAAGGCGACAATCAGCGCGCACGTTATGCTAAAACTTGTACGCCTCGACTTTATCGCCAGCCCCTCTAATTATACCGTTTCGAACCTGCCACGACTCTTAACTGTTTTCTCGGCTTAACCCTTTGGCTACGAACCCCATACGGGCAGCACATTTATTACACACGAGTCACCAATATGAAAATGAAAATAGCCAAGTAATTCAGCTATTCTATTTTCATTTAATTTAACGAAGAAATGGATTCGTAATAAAATTGGTATCGCGACGACTGACTCGATTTATCGTTGTTACTACCAGAAAGAAAAGCTATAAGCTCTTCCTCGTTTTTCCTTATCTTAATATTCTTATCTGGCCTTTCTCAGCAAAAAAATATCGTTTAACTCGAATGCTAATGTTAACATTGAAAATGATCCTCTTTCTTTCTCTTTTCAGAGGAAGACCCAGAGTATCTCGCTTCAACTGATTGTGAATTTTGAAGGATAACTCGCGAAGGTGGTTCCGAAGGAATACCTTGACAAACCCGTCGAAAAGTGGTTTTAGAATATTTTAGCGTAGCACACGCAACACGAAAATTTCCATTAAATCTTTTGAAGCCTGTTTTATTGTATGCGAGCATCTGTACGTGCGTGTGTGCGTTTTTAAAAAAATTCTGGTTCAATATCTCGCTTCAAAATAATCTAAAATAGTCTGCTTAAGTTGAATGGAAAAGTCCTAGTATACATATTTGAATTTCTTTCGCAGAATAATGAAATGTACTATTCTACGAAAGCAGAGTGAAATTAATTGATTACGCATTGAGATCGACTAATTGGCGAGACAAAGATTTCAGCGAGCGGGGCACAGTGGCCGTACAAAGGCTGATTTTAAATCATTAACATAACTCAAAGCGAATCGACCGCCGTTCGGCGATCAATCAGTGTCGGAGGAAATTACATTAAACGCTTTACGATGAGAATTGATAGACTCACGGGCCAGGACAGATGTCGGTCGAAGCAATTCTCTTTTTCTGCGTTAATTCGCGCGATTCCAGGAGAAACGTTCGCCAAGTCGCTGAAACCAACCACGGAAAAATCGTTCGATTGCCAACGAGTAAACACCCGTCAATCGCACCTTAATTAATCTTCAACGAGTACAACATAGTTTGTTAACATGTAAAAAATTATTGTTTGTTAAGAATTTCCCAAGATCGTGATTCCACGAACCGGAAATTGCTGCATAATTATATGATAATAAGTTGCAATTGCTGAACAGAAAAATATATAGAGTATTTATCGGAAACATATAAAATATAAACTCGTCTTGCGTTGCACGAGTTCGTGTTACACGAGGACCAATAAAAAGGAAATCGAATAATTACATGGCTGAAATTTTGTTCCAATGCGAGACTTTCACATGTGAACGCGAATCAGAAGGTTTCGAGCAAGCTATTATAGTGTAAACTTTCTATGTGGTTTTGGTATTAGAAGGTTTCACTCCGCGAATATGTATGCGACTCCAGTTTCGATTTTGTCGGCGAGAGTCGACGGCAATTTAAAAAAAATTCCGATCCACGATCGAAAATTCAACTTCCTGCCGACGAATCGTGTCGAAGAATCGAAATTGTCCGTCGAGGGAACGAGAGAGAACGAAACGGGAGATCTAATCGCGAAAAAAACGGACAAACGCCGTTGTTGAAGCTATCCGTAGCTAAAGTTCAATTCCACATCAAGGTTATCAGCAGGTGAGGTCCCACACAATCATCGTGGCCGCATTCATTAAATCGTAATTATAAAGTCGAAGATCTGTTTATAGCCTCGTGTGATTCATCACTTTGGCCGATAGCATTCTGCCGGGCAGGAAGTGTAATGAGTAATCGTCCCCATCGAGAGAGGTCTATCGGTGAAACTACTAATGGTATATACACCCATTTGTCGACCCGTACGACTCCCAGCGATTGTTTAATTCGGCTACATTCAATTACTGAACCTTTCGTGCTCCGACACAATGTATCCCACACCCCTGCACCGTTGCCCGGCCGGGCGAACGAAATACGTGCATCACAATGGAGGCCTTCAACGCTGCCTGCTGCGAGATAAACGAACGTTCGACCACAAACAAATAAATTCTAACCGTCGACGGTTTAGAATACAAGGCGACGTTGTGTGTTCACGAAAGGATACGAGCGGCTACGACGACGACGACGACGAGCTGGTAGAAAGCTTCATTGCCAGTTCTGTCACGATTCGATCGTAACGCGAGCATAAATATGTGCGGCGAAGGCTGTTTACTGCCACGTTGTACTCTATCGTGCTGATAAAGAAAAAAGCTCTGACGGAGAAAGTAATATATATATATATAAAACGGTGGCACATAATAACACCGCGACAGCTGTGTCAACCGAACGATAATCGCTAGAAAACCCTAAACACGATACGAACGTTTGCTCGATTTATCTACGACTCGTTACTGCCCCGATAGTTTTGAGATGGCACTGTATCGCGGAAAGGAAACGGTTGTTCTAACCTATACGCGCGCACGTACCATTGTAAGTACGCCGTGCGGGCACGCGTGCAGCGACACCGTTTGCGTATCGAAGAATTTTCAGAACGCGCAGAGGGAAAGAGAAAGACCGGAAGATAAGACAACCGTAAACGTTTCTACGTTTGAATTCCAACGACTCATATTCACGGTCAAACGTTTCACTATAAAGGCAGATTGTCGAACCGTGACGGAGCCCGCATCGTACTCGGAAGGTCGGCTTAACGTAAAAAGGTGTATTAACCTTGACGTCTTTTCCTTCGCCACGCAAGCGACTTGACCAAGAACTTTCAAACTAATAACGACTCGCGGTGTCGTACGCATCGCGTCGTAAGAACACTCGGACAGCTATGTAAATACAACCGAGGAGCGTATAAATCTGTTAAATCAGTTGACTATAGTTATGGCAGGGATGGGTCGTTGACCAGCGCGCACTCTATGCCAGATACCGGCACCTCCGGCAGAGTACTTCAAAACAAAAGGACACCGAGGCTGTTCGCAAAAAACACTTTCCATAGGAAGCGCGTGTCTTCAAATTCTTTCTAGAAGGAGGATTACGCAAGATATTATTGTCAATAACCGGAATAATATGCTTTCGCGTCAACACGACCGACGATGTTCGTCATCGGGACCGAATCGATACAAAGACACTCGATAACACCGGGATAGAACAAAAACAAATACGATCGAGCAAAGACCCACCCTGAACGCTGAAACAACGATGAAATTCGTAGCGTCGAGTGGAAAGTACGTACCGCGCCAGCGCCATCCTGACATGAGATAATTCAGGTTCCGTAGGTGTCGAGAGCAGTGTATCCAGATCTGGAAAGAATGCTTTGTCGCCGGCACTATATCCCACTGGACACATGCGCGTAAATTCCTCGTCCTCGAACACACGAGCTCGTCATAACTTCCGGCTCTGGCTTCAAGGAGCCTCTCCCCTAATTTCGTTCACTTCGATTTTCTCGAGTAAACTCGTGGCGTCCTCGCGCCTACAGAACGAAGTCAGGGATACCCTTCTTCTCCCTGTCTCGGGTGCACCACTGTCACTACCGCATTTTCACTGCCGTGTCTGTGTGGCGGCTTCGCGAGAAAAAAAAAAAAATATGCGTACGGGCCCTCGTGACAGTCAATCACGGTGGGGACGGTTAACGAGCGGTGAGAAACTGTGATGCGAATCGACGAACGTGCACGACGGAGAACGAGAGAAGCGTGGCGAAGAGTGGCGTGTAACGAGCTCACGATTCAAACGGGAGAGAACAAAGGGACGATTCGAGTGTTCGACCTCGGTCTGCCAGCCGACTAAATTAATTCGTGTACGCGTGTGATTAAGGAGCGACTAGAACACCGAGAGCTGTTACGCCTGCTCGGAACACAGTTCGCCAGTCACTATACCAATTCCGATCACGGCGCTGGCTCGACTGAGCTCGGCTACTGAGCGTCAGCGAGTCCCCACCCCTATGGCCACGGCCTCGTACGTCTTCGTTACGGTTCGGCCGCGTTCGTGCGCGCTTCGTCGACGCTCGTGCCTTTCCGCGACCTCGTGTCGTGCTAGAACCCGATGGTTCACCGCCGGGTATACCCAAGGCTCCCTCCTACAGGAAACTCCTGTTCGGGAATGCACGTTTTCTGGCATGCTGCTACGAAATTATATGAACTATGCCATCATACGTAACACACCGTCGAAAGGTTTCCTCGAATGGTTCGCACATGTCTCCTTCCGAGCAACGCTCTCTGTTCAGCGTCGCAAAAATACTCCCGATGGTGCTTTCGATATTTCCATGCCCTGGCGATACGCACAGCTGTGCATACACGTTGTACTTGTAAACGTGGGCGATATGATTTGTCTAATGTTTACGCGTTTTCAGTTGGAACGCCAAGACGGCCGGATAATGGAGCACGATTATTCATGTGCCGTTCTTGATGTCACGTATACCCGGGCCATTCAAATCGGTAATGAAACCCGCGGCGTCGTTTACGAATTCAGCGATACCGTACACGATATATCGCTGGAACGTGTGAAAGGTTTTTCGAGCGTGCCGAGTATATCGGTGCTTTCATGTCACCGGAAACAGAGAACAAGCCTCTGTTCGTCGAATTACACGAAAAAGAGGTCACGAAAATGTTTTATGGGTGTCTAAGGTGGCTATGGTCGGTGTCAATGGGACCGTGACGTCGTGCCGGATTCACGCACGACGATCGTGACATTGTAGAGAGGATACTGCGCTCGTAAAACTAATGTAACACAGAGATCACCGTATGATTAAGAACAAAAAAAGTTTCCTGTCGAATAAGCCTATATAATTACTCTCGCAACCGAGTTTATAACCCCACCCAATCGTAGTTTCGCGACATTTGACGATCGACAGATTCGACCAACCGATCCTTCGAAACGCGAGGTTGAGAAATCGATTCCTTAATTCGCGTTAATAACGGGAAGGCGCAGGACCTATTACGGCCGTTTGTATACCGCGAAGAATATTTCATCAACCGCGTTCGTGACTACGGCAAAGGCAGTAGTTTTATGCAATCATACGCACGGATGCAAGTTTAAGGTTGCACGGATCTCGGCTGACCGATACGCGTGCTGCTAACGTGTCCATAAATTAGTGTCGTGCCTCGAATAGCTTTCTCAGAGTGTCGGCCATCTCGAGAACAAATCTTGGATTCAGAGTATACGTAACCTTAAATCAATGAATTCGAGAAAAGAATCAGAATTACTATAAATAAAGGAGGGAAAGGGAAGAAAGGGATTTCTTCTCATGGAAACAGATTTAAGTGTCACGGTGGGGCACGTTTTCGTGAGAAATTTTGGGAATCTCGATTTCGAGCTAGAGCACGAGAGAGACAGAGAAGTCAGCGTTAATAAGGACGGCCCCGGGGCGCAGGGTCCCCTTGACCCTCTTAAAAAAACGTCCCTGAGTCTCATTCGCCCCAGAGCACGCGAGGAGTGTCATGTAAACTCTATTATGCTTTTCATTCTTTCTCGTTTTTCCTTTCCACGTCGACGCTTCCTCGGTGTCTAGCGTTGCATGCCATGGCTCCGCTTCCTTGTCTACGGGGAATCATAGTGAAAAATGGGCCGCCATGGCGAGAGACGCCCCATTCGATAGCTGACGTCGCATCGTTAATATTCCCTCGCCATATTAAATCTACACCTTTTTGTTACTACGTGCAAGTTTACATCGAACGATTGCGAAGGTTATGGTAATTTTTGCATCGTTTATATGATAATTGCATAGGTGATTGCGCTACAGGATGGAGCAAAACTAACAGCCAGCTCGCGGTCTCCTGTCCAATTCTGGCGAAACTTAGCTCCTCGGAGCACCCTCGAAGGTTCCCGAACATCTTTTAAGTTAGACGCTAAATACAACCGCACTGTGCGCTTCGAGAAATTGTGAGTGCTGGCAGCTGTCGTCGTAAAAGAGATACTTTCTTGCCTCGTGAGTGGCGTCTGTTCCTTTTGAACCAATTGCATCTCTTGACCAGTTCAAACAGCCGAAAGCAAGCCCCTCCTTCGTTCGTTCAATCGTTATTTACTTTCAGGGACCGATTTCGAATAGGTATTGCACCATAACTCGGTTTCGACTCGATCTACAACTATAAATCATCCTCCTGTTGATTTTCCAGTTACAAAAAAAGCTAATCGTCACTGTTGTGTGCAAGTAGAAAGTTCAAGTAGCGCAGGAAGAATTTTCGGAGGAATTTTTTCCAAGTGTTTCGAGGAGAGAAAAGGTACTTGATACAGGTCACTTAACTTTCTCATAGCAACGCTGGCACGAGCCTGTTGCTTGAACTGAATTAATTCGCAGTTACGTCAGTACTATGCCGGCCGAGTGATCGTTCAAATGCGTTTATTCGGTCGGTTTCTATTAGAATGATTTCATAAACTCATGGGCGACGTGTTTCAGAGGAGCGTCAGAGCTGTACAGAACTACTATCGTAGTTGTCACCATGTGCTGCTAACGAATCTTAGATTAAAGCTCAACGATAAAAAATAATTTTGGGAAAGGAAGTGTTTATTAATTAAAATATATTTCAAAGTTCAATCATCAACTTCTCTCAAAACGCACACGACGCGTCGTCCATGAGTTTGCCAGGAATACGGGAAAGTTTCTTGAAAAATTCAACGTCGGCGAACAATCTTTCGTCAAAAGAACGAAACGTTTGAGGAACAGTCGGTGAAGAGAGAGAGAGGCAGGAGGAATTTCGGTTTCGAGATGGAATGGGCTTTCGCCCGTACGGTCCAGCTGTTTCTGTGTCCGCCATAAAAACTGGTGCGTGGCACTCCGCAGCCCCTCTGTTTTTCTCTCTTTTTCCAGTTCTTCTCGTTGCAACGCTAATTTACATCCTCTGTCATCTACACGATCGTGAATTTCGGTTTTTTTTGTACGCGGACAAGTGATTTACGAGCCGCGATTTTCGCCGTTCACGAAACACCGCTCGAGTTATTCGTTCTATTTCTCTCTCTCTCTTTCTCTCGCTCGCTGCTCTTTTTTATTTTTAAACGCCGGTTCAATTTTAATGGTTTACTAGCTGGCGAACGGGTAATTAAATTAACACAGTTCGGCCCAACGTAGCCAGCCTCGGACCAGCGACGAGTTTATGCGCTGCAAATGAAAATACGAGGTCTGCGGAATGAAATGAACGTGCGCGGAATGAGTGTCAGGAAAAGACACCGAGGAGTTACGATTCCGCGGCTTTTCATCGTGGCTGGAGTTTTCCCTGCAATCCGGGATTACTGGTTCGTCGATTAAAACGACCCTGAAAATCGTGGGTCTTAGAATCTTGCGAGCAAGTGGCGAGGTTCTCGGTTTTCGGGTGATCTCATTGCCAGCTCGTAAGGTCGGCTACTGAAGTAATGAGCTGATGTATGCCGTCCGCAATTTGTGTCACGGATGTTAAAACAATTAGATTTACACGCTCGAACATGCCGGGGGATCGACAAAGTCTTGGGAAATAGCTCGTCGCCTCGGTATACATACGTAGTATACATATAAGATTCGATACTCAATAGCTAATGGACTAAAGACTCAATATTCACCTATCAGAAATTCATTAGCCAACAGTCTTCGCCTACACGTATCAATGCTCAACACCCAATACCCGTGTCTCAAGTTCAAATTTCAAACTTCGATATTCAAGACTCAGATGTACCGATTTCCAACAGGCGTAGAGATTCAAAATGGCTTAACGCAGCCCCCATCCATCCCTCAGTCCTACATTCCCTTTTCAAGCTGAAGCACGATCCTCCGGTCCGCAGAGGATTGCCTCGAGTAGCACGTAGCGTCGTATCCGGAATTTATCACGAAAACAGTGCGGAAAGTTTTTCGACGGGCAACATGGCCAAGGGTGGGGTAGCCGCGTGGAAAGAGCTCATTGTTCATCCCTGTCGTGACACTCATGGCGGTCCGCGTTACGAGGCTACGGTCTCCGGATGCATTGAAAGCACAGACTCCTTCGTGTCGCTCCGGGCAGTAACAATGCATAATAATGCTCGAATGGGCCGTATGAATTCAGGTTCTGGCATCGCTCGCAAATAAGCTGCTCGAAGGAGAGAGAACGGGAGAGTCAGCTCGAGCTGAACTGGTCGGAGCGAGACGGACCTCGATGGAGCCCCACCTCGAAAAGGAAGAAAAAAAAAGGAGAAAAGTATCAGCGGGACCGAGAGAAAGAGACAGAGGTTTGCACGAAGAATACGTGAAATGGAAAACGGAGAAAGTTCGCCGGCGAGTGGCCGTAAATTTTAGCCAGAAAGGGTTCCCCGTTCCGATCGAGTGGGAAAAATGGAGGAGGAAGATCCTCGACCGTTGTTCCGTGGATGTCGCAGTTTGCTATTAGAATGCCAGCGCTCGGGGCCGTTTCGCAAGTCTCCGTAACCTTTGCCAATTTCATTTGACACTCCCGCAGACGCGAATTTGCGAAGCTGAGCCTCGCGCAACCAAACACCCTATACATGTCTGCACCTTGGACGCTGCGTCCTCGGTTTCGGTTGACATCAACTTGTTTATCGAGACGGAAACTTAAATAGCGCATAAACAATGGCGAATCGGGCGTATGAGTCAATTAATTTATTGCACAGTCTAGAAATGACACTATATCTGCGAGCTTACGAGCATCGTAGACAGACGAGGCCGCCTCATTCCCATACGCGCGGTATCCCTCCACCAAAAGTCACCTATTCTCGATCGCTCGCCCGAGCCACCGATCCTAATATCCCTAAACGCGTCTTGTACGACACGTGGAACCCATACGCACTCTCTCCTCGCTGGTCAAACAACCGGAGCACAGAGTCAGAAACATAAGCGACCTGTCGACCAATTAGAGCCTCAGATACAAGGAGAAACAGAGAGAGAGAGAGAGAGAGACCCATCTCGAACAGGTCGGTAGCTACGGTAGCTACGAACCGCTCCATCGACCTGTTCCCCGCCGGTCGAACGATGGAAATTTCCACGGCTCCTTTTCCCCCTTGAACCTCTGGGACGCGGCACACGAAATCTGGGGTGTCCGTTGCGACGTGGCTCCTCGCGCGTCTAAAAGCCAGCCCAAGAACCAAACGTGGAGCCCCCTCCCCTAGCGGTTGAAAAAGGACGAGAAGAAGGGAAAGCGGAAGAAGGGAAAGCCTCCTCCGTGTTTTCTAGGTATCCTCGGTTCGCGACGATACAACGTCGGTGTGCGTCGGTGGCGTTGGTCGGAGTTTCGGGCGTTGTTCCAGTTCGGCCGCTAATATTGTATAGAGAGCGGCTGGGAGGGTCCTCGCCGCGGCGGAGAACGGAGGTGGAGCAGCGTGAGAGGTCGTTCGGAGATGGTGACTGTGCAGGGTGGAAGAAACTACCACCGTTCTCGGGTAGGGAGACGGCTGGGGTCGGGGAGGGAGGAGGGCAGGGTGAGAGAGGACGGGGCCTGGGTGATTGTGTTAGAGAGCGAGGCAGAGCGGAATGGAGGGTTCAGACGAGGTCAGGTCACGGGACGAGCGGCTCTGCTCGGTCGATAGAACGAAGCTACCACCTATGCCGCACACCATGCCAGCCATGGCGAATAAACACGCGTGTACGTGCGCGTGCACGTGTGTTCGAGGGAGTGCTCGGTGGAGAGTATAGTTGAGCTTAGTTTGGTCCGTCCTTTTTTATTCTTCGGGGAGCCTGTACACGGGAGGAAGGATTTCAGGGGTTTCGTCCCGATTGTTGCGATTATTGGTCGTGATACAGCTGATGGGATACCGGGATATTCGGCTGGGAATTTGATTAAGAGCTTTTGGCAAGATCTGGCCTTTTCATTAAGCGATGAACAACTTAAGCCAACGATTCGTTTCGATACGAAGTCGTTGACGATACAAGCCCCGATACATTTGATTCGAAATGTTCCATTGGGCAATTTGAAAGGCAATTGTTTTACATTTTATACGGTTGACATTCATGAAGAATTCCAAGCGGAGAGAGAAAGGATACCAATTCGCTGATAAAAGGCTCGAAATCCCCCGGTGCAGACTTAATCGACGAACCATTGCCATAGTCGCAGTTATTCCAACGCGAGCGCGGCATAAATCACGCGCCTTGACTTTTAAGCGCTTCTCGGTACTCCGACTGAGACACACGATTGAGGTATCACCTAGCTAGCTCGGCATCGGTCTCTTTCGATGATTTACGACGTGCTCCAAGATGAAAGCACGCGTAACTTCTCTGCCTCCGAGTACAGATTGGCTGCAGAGGAATCGAACGATTACGGAACTATCTGTCCCGTGCAGAATGGCTAGATACGTCTCTGCGATTGATCGTTCGGTACTGAGAGCGAGAGAGAGGATCCGGAGCTCCCAGTTGGAGAATGTTCCAATATGCTTCAGATTTTATTGTGTACGCTGGCAGTTGAACGAGTTGCGCTGGGTGGCTGATGAAAAATGGTTCCGCGGAGAGATCGCGGACTTATTGGTTGACTTCGCTCTTTTTTTTTTTTTTAACAATAACGTTCATCATTTTTAGAGACTCGAAATTTCACAATTTGAAAGCTGAGATTGATCTGCTGAATTTTCTTTTCATTTTCTCTGCTCGAGCCGGTTCTGTGATTACTGGTAAAAGTATTTTCATTACTCCACAGTGGACTACTATTTCAATCATCCGTACCGTTTCCACATCGCTGCGTATTATTCGTACGAATGAGAAAAAAAAGTAATTGCGAGAAATAGCAAAAAATATCCGCTGAAAACGAGGTGCGCGCAAGATCTTTACTCCTTTCACATGCGCCTGAAAACTAAAAGTCAAGGCACACGTTTCGAGTTTAACACGCGGAATCAACCTTAACGCCAAAATTTCCGACCACGCCACGTCTGCAACGTATACCTGGCAATGTGTATGCATTTAAACAAGCGTCCGTACAAACGTCCAAAGTTAATCCCTGGATTCTAACGCGAGTGAAATTTCTGTTACATTCATAATATACATTCCTGGCGCCAACTCTGATATTTCCACGATAAACTGTTCTATACTTAAATTTCAATTATTAGCATTGCTCAAAATTCGTTAGGATAAAATTTCATTTGTATCTTAGAGGCAATGGCATCGCGCGACGATCAAATACTCGAGAAAAAAAGAATGAAACTTGTAACTGTCGCGACAGACGATGTCTCGAGGGATTAAAGAGCAGCAACAGTCGTTCCCAAAAAAGAGTTCGAAAAGAGAAAGAGAGAGCAAAGCGTGTAGCGGCCGTAGAGGATGTCCGACCTCACGCGTGGCCGTTTCCCGCACTTCCTCGTCCGGTCTGCGGCCGGTTCGCCTCATGGAAGACCTCGATAAGGTCGCATTAAGGATTCAGGAACGGCACGAGCGGGCATCGCGAGGAACACGCGAGTCGCCGCGAGTTGGAGACGCTCCAAGAGGAGCTGGTGCCAATCGTGGAAAAAGGAGAGCTCAAGGGCGCGACGGAAACAGATGGATATCGACGGACTGTAAATAAACCGCACGATATCGTGCAATATCGCGCCATTTTTTCCAATTCCGTCCCCTTTTTTTTATTCATACAGAAATGCGCGTGCAGTGTCCAAAGCGGTGGTGCAACGAGGGGGTAGGAGGAAAAAATTCTTTCGATCGATGCTTCGTTTCCGAGGAAATTGTTATTCGTATCCGGTTGGAACCACCAATTACGAAACAACCTGTACAGCGCACGTTGTCGAAGCAAAATCGTGTTACAATACAGCCGAATATCGACTACGTTATACGATGAAGACCATTTCGGGTACGTTTAGCATCCTCGTTTGCCGGAGGATGATTGGATGATCGAATGGTAATCGTGGAAATGACTTTTACGATGAAACGGAGTCAAAGTCAAGAGACGGAGATCTGACACGGACCTCGCTCAACTCGGTCAAGGCAGAAGACCGTTAGAGCTCGCAGGACACACTTTATACACACGGCGAAGAGAGAGGGAGAGGAGGGCCTCGTGTATCGCACTTTCAGCGAGCAGAAGCGTCGAAGATGATGACACGATCGATCGACCCGCGCTTATGATCCACTTCTACCATCGTCCTTGCCTACGCGGTGACGAACAAATTCGATCCCCGTCACGTTACTTCTCACGAGATTCTCCTGATAACACGTTTCACGCTAACCCTTTCGAAGTTCAATCGTTTCTGTACTCGCACAGTACATCATACGTAACTCCATCGCTAGGTGTAGGGTAGGCTACGGTAGCCACTTCTTTTGGACATTCATACGTTAATTGGAACAACTGAATTGAAGATAAATTCGGATAGTAACACGTAGCAACACTTCTCACGAACCATATATTTCGCCATCGCAAACGAAACGTTAGGTCCAATGAAAAGAGTCGACACGCTCATCTCGAACATCGTTAAAACACTTTGGGCGAGGGAAATTTCTCCGCGGCGTTTAATCCATTAGCGACCAATGACACTTGCTCTTCTCGCGGGCAGAGGGTGAGGCGGGAGGTGGGCGCGATCCGTCCGCAATAAAAATGGGGTCAAACCCCTCTTGTGGGCCAAGGTGTCGCGCGTGTTAGGCGATCTCCGCTTTTAGTAACAATCGTGCAGCGAGCGTCCCAGGGAATTATTAATCGCGCTATTCGGCCCTCCTCGTCGCGAGATACCGATCTCGAGGCACGTGGTGCGCCTCTTTCACACGGCTCGATCGCGATGCTGGGGACGAGGCGATCTTCTTGTCCGGCTCGATCGCGATTCCGCTCGAGCTCCACGATGCGCGATTTCATCGTTGCCTTTTCAAAGTGCTCCAGGGGTGTCGTTTCATATTTGACGAGGAATTAAGTAGCGATTAGTTACGCAGGCGTTTGTACTTTCATCTGTGCGCGACGTGGTGCAGATGGTTATAGAAGGTGTGTACTTTACCAACGCTATTGACTATATGAGTTATGTTCGAAGCACTCGCTAATAATAATTACACACAAGGGTATGTTGATGATAAAAAATGTTGAATATAGATCCCGTTGCATCGTTAAAAACGATAGCTTTTTTAAAACAGAACGCTCTGTTAATGAATACCTGCAGCCATCCAACAGGTCTCGTCCACGTCAAACGAAAGTTACTAAAGTGTGACAGCGGGAAATACCGCTTCTTCTAAATATATGTGTATTTTATTTTATGTATAAGTTAGTTACTAATTGACGATGAGAGCTCTAAAAATAGTAGTTCAATTTCCCAGAGGGAAATACATATTTTTAACCGGGATCTCTGACGATGGTCAACTCGCGTAACGCGAAGTTGGTTGAAAGTGTGCTGTAACAAATTTTCCCCTTTTCTCGCAATTCTACACTGCGACCAAGCACGAAAATAGAAACTTAATTCCTAAAGGGGTAATCAGTATTTTTAACCGCTCCAGTGTCCATCGCTGTCGTTACCACATAGCATTACATAAACGTAAAACACCCTTCTTCCGCTCGTAACTAAAAATCTACCAATTTATGAACTGCATTATTCTTAATTACAAGACAGATATAAAATAATATCCAACAACTGACTTAAAACAGCAAACAACTTTGCGAATAGTGAAATTTCAATTTCCTCGACTAGCAGTCCCGGATCTTTTGCCATTCGAATAATTTTCCGCCTCATTTTCGCCACAATTACACTGGTATCGCGTATCGAAACATCAGACGGACGCGCATCGATCGAATACCCTCGTTTGAGCGATAACGCGGCTGGTATCCAATGATTTCCACCGCTCCACGCTAAAATCCCTTTGCTGAATGTATACATCAGACCGCGTCTGAGGGGTGCAACCCTCAAACGGATATTCCAACGCAATGTTGTCGAGAGTGGTCCCGCGGATCAGATATGCACGGGGGGACGGACGTTGTACATATGTATACGCGTTGTTAATCGAAAAGAAAAATGGTGGTGGGCGGAAAAAGGGAAGATCGTCCGTTTTATATATCCCGCCGTCTAATAAATCGACCGCAACAATAAATAAAGGGAATAAAAATATGGAGAATAAAAAGAAACGGTATGGACGGAACGGACGCTTGGCAATTATCGACTTGGCTGCTCGTGAACAAATATGCTTCCGTGATATGGTGCCGTTGCGTTGCTGTTTTTTTTATCCATCAATCCGCCTTTTTGTGTTTTTTCTCGTTTCTCTATCTCTCTCTTTTTTTTCGTTTCGGAGCATAAAACGCGATGCAACGATTTTTCTAGCGATCTGTTTTCAGTGCACACGATACTCGCTGTATTGTTCTTCGGTGTCTAGCTTCTGGATGACAGATGTACGAGGGCAATAAAAGGAGAGTTTTCGTGGAAAAAATACGAGTTTCGATCGAGCTTTTTATTCCGCTTAAGTGCTGGCTAAAATTTTTGCTTCTCTTGCCTTTAAAGCAATTTTAATGCGGCTGCAGGTCTCTCAATTGTACGCTGCGACCAAGTACAAAAAAGAAACGGCTTCTGACGAAATAAAAACAGAGTCGCGCCGCGTATTTTTAAATTTTTCACGAGGAAGGTATCGAGATTTATCTTGAATTCTTCGAACTAGAATTCAATAGCATATTCCATATCGGTTGCGTGGAAAAATTCGCTGAGAAGTCGCGGATCGGTTTGCTCCCATTTCCTCTCGCAGCCTCGGACCGCGACTCGCCCTTATTCGCGCCAATAAAACACCTTAGCAAGGTCCACCACTCGGCCTAATTTCCGCGAAAGGTATTTTCTGTTCACGGACGTTCTCGAGCTGAAATTTCGAGCTCGATCCGTCTGAGCGCGACGTGTCTCATAATCGACGTCGATAATTGAAGCGCGAGGAAGGAAAAGGGAGAGGCGAGAGGCGGACGAATAATAATTCTGGCACAAGGCGCGTGTGTCGTGACTGTGTCGCGACACCCAAAGCACGAAAGGAGCAATTTTCCCCGAGATTTTTCTCGATCACGTCACCAACGACCTTCACCTCCGCGCTTTCGTCAGTTTTTCCATTGATCGAGACCACGTGAACCAGTCGAGATCTTGACCCTCGATCCGCGGCTGTTTAAACCAGTTTCCGTTTCTCCAACGTTTGATTAACTCTTTAAGTGTTTGCACGAGCGGACTGATCTAGATCTTTTACAATCTTACTTCTTTGTGCTCTTTTCCTTTTTGCGACTGAATTTCTTTCGTTTTTCGCCCTCGAAGTTTCCGCGATCTGCTCTGTTGTCTTCTGTTTTCGTTCTCCTGCATAATTTAGTTACTTCTTTTCAATTCTCGCTGCTTCTTGATGTTTACCATTAACGTTCTCGTTTTTCGCGCGATTAGTTTGGACGATGTTCCATTTTAAATTTCGAAAATCGCGAAGCGAATTTGAAAGAAACAACGGAGTCGTCGATTGGATTGAAGCAAACGCGTAGGTGTTGCTATTAACGCCGATCGATCTCGCGAAGGTTGAATTCACCGGATGAGCATCAGTCGGAGGGACTTATTGGCGTGGAAATATATTTGATAGCAACGGAGACTGCAGAAGCATTGAGCGCACCCATTGATACAGTTTATTGTCGCTCGGAAGAAATTGGGATGCCGGCCAAACTCGGCAAATCGATTTCAACCGAGCTGGATACAGCGGGTAAATATTTGTACTGCAGAGGAGGTTACGCTAATCGATTTAATCTGAATCGTACTATCACCCATCTGTTCGCCTGCGTTAATATTTGCGTTCTACGAAAAACCAGTTTTATGTAATCGTACATCGAAAATTTCATTCGATTACTTTCTACATCCAACGGTTAAAGAATTCAACAAAATTCCGAATCACGATAGAAAACTTGATTGTTCGAAGAAAGTGAACATGTACCTCCCAATTATCAATTACTAAAAAAAAATACTAAATCCTTGAACCTCGACATGCCTCTCGATCGTGTTCCTCTTACTCATCGAAACGATACGATAAATCGTACAGAATGGCGCCAAACACCTGTACCGATCGCCTCCAGCCAACAACCACCGTGTCCAGCACCGCTTTCGGAAACTCTGGCAACGTCCTCGCGGCAAAAAGACCGGATCGAACGGCACGGCTCGCGTTACTTTATCGCTTCCGCCGATTTTTCAGTTTGATCGGGACGCGTCATCGTCGCGGGGCAATAAAACGGTATCGCGGTCGTATAAAATCGGCGGACAGAAGGAGATTACGCGGTTACTCGTTGGGTGATAAACCAAGGGAGCATAAATCTCGCGCAACGGCGAGAGATCCAGGTGATGTTCAGTGGCTACGGCCGGAGCACCGACCTGATTGAGACTTATGGCTGGTAGACCGCGGGTCAAACGTTATCATTCGCACGAGCACGCTCTGGATTAACTGTGCGCCTAGGAATCGAGCTACGCCCGATTAATTAACGACGCTCGAGTCGACTCGTGATGGAAATTACGTGTCCGTTGATTTGGATTCATGCTCGGACTCGTGACGGACTTCGAGCCTCTTCGAGGCGATAATTAACGAATTGCGACACCACGGAACTCTCTCCTTGAACTTATAGTAAGAAATTAATAGTAATTGCTATCGATAGCGATTACTATTAGACGTATATTTATCAGCCATATCGCTTAATTAAAAAGATCGCTAGAAAAAAAGAAATGGAAAAATCGATACAAAAATGGAACAATTTGAGGAAGGACGAGCGCGATCTGATTGTGCTGCTCATTGTCGGGAAGGGTGTCCTTCGATGGCGCTTTTTCTCACGCCAGCAGTCACGGGTTCGCGAGACATTAATTGCTTTCACTCGCCGCCTCTCGTCCCCTCGAATTAAGGCGATCGAACGCGATCGAGCGGCTCCAAAGGGGAGTCAAATCGCGCCCAAGATCCGACAGACCACCGTGATCGAAGCTCTCGCGAGATACCCGGACGATTTCTGACGGGGATCGATCCGACAGCCTTGCACGCGAATTTGGAAATCGGCCATTACGATTGGAGAGTCACTGCCGGCGACTTTGATTTGTCCTTAACCCCGTTACTACGACGACAGAAATTCTGCACTGAATTCGGGTAACGTCACGACGGAACGAAGGTACCGTCGATTTCACGCGTCTTCGTTCGGGGAATGCAAAATGGGGAACGACGATACGAGGCGATCTGCGCGGTTGGCGAGGATTCGACAGCGGACAGTAGCCAATTATCGAGCTACTTTTCGTCTAAACGAATCTGAGAATTGACTCCCTTTTTGACGCAATCTCCTTTTCTGTTAAGCTAACACAATAGTAGAAACGATATTACAAATGTAAATTTTTGTATATACCTCACATGTTGTGCGAATATTCATAAGAACACTGATTGTCGTCCAATGAAACGACAAACGAGCGAATAAAAATTGCTAGCTCGAAAATGACCGGACGACCAGCACGCAAAGGTTTCTCGAGCAATTTTCGTAGAGGTGTCGTTTAGCGGCGCGCAGCCTTCAATGGCCGCGAGCCTTGGGACACTTTCATGCCCGAGCCTACGATCAATTCCATTGATTATCGACACCGAGGTTAAGGTTGCCCTGTCGTTTGAACGGGGTTGGCGCCGCGGTCGCGGAAAATGCGCGTGTCCGCCATCGATCTTTGCCGCTTGGAGAACGCTCGTGCGTGAGAATTAAAAAAGATGGTGCCTTGAGAAGCCCTAATTGCTCGATTAGAACCCTTTGATCCACGACTTGCCTTCGTATTAAGAAAAGCACCAGACTCTTTCGTAAATGCACAGATCGGTAGCCGATCGAAAAGCACGAAGAACCTCGTGGCCCGTGTGTAACACACGTCGAGTTACACAATTTCGATCGCAAAAAGCAGGCCACCCGCAAGAAGCCTGCTCTCCATAGTTTTCCACGAAACGAAACGAAACCGAACCACGAGTCGAGACTTTCTACGATTATTCACGCCACTGATTCATCGTCACTCCTTTAAAACGAAAGAAAAGCCACCTGGCTATTACGAATATTAACCCTTTGCGGTCCGCGGACCCAGCACAATGGCAAAGGTAGTGCGTTTCATATTAAACGAGCAAAGATCACCTACTCTTAGCGACTCTGACCCACATAAGCGGAAGTTTCAACCGGTGTCTCTTATTCGTGCTCCACATCTTTCTTTCTTTATTTTCTTTTTTTTTTTTCAAACTTTTATACCAAATTTCTTAATACACCGTGCGTAATAGCAGCGTGTCGTTTGAAAAGCGTTAAGCATCTTTGCTACCACTTTTTCTCTCGTTAAGTACCTACTACATATTTATCGTAAGCAGTATATCAGATTGTATAATTTATGTGCACGAAGACTGCGCCACGACTATCTTCTCTCTTTATCACACCCGTTCAAACATTTCTAATCACAGTGCTACACGAAGAAACCGCTGTTCCATCGTTTTATGGAAATCAGTTTTCCAACCGTCGTGAAAAGTGTGTAATTATTTTTTCATGCTCGTTAAAACGAGATGCGTGCTGAATTATTGATCGAGCCTGTTCTCCAAGACAATACAAATCGAAGTGGATCGCGTTTAGCGAAATTTATGGCCGACACTCCAACGTTTCTTGTGCAACCATTCTCGAACGAGGATGCGCACAGTGCGTTCCACGTCGGACTATCAGTTTCATCTCCAACGATATTGGAAACGTTTCAAACGCTGTTCGACCAGTTCTAGAAGAGGAGCAGTGAGTGTCGAGTCTCGTACGAGACACCCTGTATGTCTCCGCAGTCCACGGAGCACGCGGGACCATCTCGATCACGTTGATCGAACAGGAAACGACGGAGGTCGTCCAGGGTTAGGCCTCCCGTGGGCTTGGCATAGAATGGAGCAGTGAGAGGTGGCGTAGCGCACAGGACGTCCTCGAGCGAGCGTTTCACGCGTCCTAGACGACCTCACCGTCGAAAATAGCCGTTTCGATGGGCGCCTCGGACGTACCCACGCCTTCCCGTCCATTGTACGCTCTCCCGTTTGATCCAGCCGCGTGCTGCAATCCCGGAAGCGGCGCTGGCTTCCTACCGTGTGTGCTGGCCTTTCGTTTCTGCCGTGTGAACGGGCGATCCGAACGGTTCTTCGCGAAAAGCTGTTCACCGGTTGTTGGGTCAATGCGTTCCCTGCTCGCGTTCGATGTCGCTCGGTTCGATACGATCTCGCGTCGTTTCGAGGAAGTTCTCGCCCGTTCTCGAACGGTTCGAGGTGTTTACGGGCGGCCTGGTCGCTGCACTCTTGACTCGGCTTGCCGGTTTACAATTTCGAAGGCAACTATTTGCTTCCCCGGAATATTTCCGATAGTTACGCGGAGAAATATCTGGCGAATTTCAGACGGAAATTTGGATTGAATTAAGACGTTAGTTTGCAAGTTAATATCGCGGTTTTTGAGGGCTTAAAGCGTTTCCATGGGTCGACGATGGTGCTTAGGGTAGCTTCAAAGGAGAGTTTCATCGGGTTTGGTTAAACGAAGCTGGGAAGTGCGCGAGATTGCTCGAGAGAGAGTGTAGGAGTACTGCAAGTGACAAGTTTGCTAACTATACCGCTCCCCTACCAGCTAACTGCAAACGATTTTAGATTAAAGTCGCCCGCCCTTAAACGTAAAGTATCGTTGAACTGAAAATCGAGGAAAATCGAGCTCGCGACGGTGGAAAACGATACGAAAAAACGATCACCAGCCCAACCGACTCGTAATTGATTTTTACAGCTCCGATCTCGTATTATATCAGAGAATCGCGAGTAAAATGGAAAGTTATGAAGCTCAATCGTTCGATCGAAGTATCCCTCTTACTCCATTTTCTAACGACCGCTTATGGCACTCATCGACGGCCGTTCAAAACCCTGCCATCCCATATTAAGCCAGTTTCGACACCGTGCTCGGTTTCACGATAAACGAAACACGATGTCGGAACTTTCTAAGAACTTTCCATTCGCGTGCGAACGGAAACGGACCGCGGTTCTATTAAACCAATAAACGAAATTTTTCCAACGATTATCCGCCGACAGCGAGTGAAATTGAACGGTACGATCGCGCACGCGATTGTTTTTTCATTATTTCGACGAGATTTCGTTGAAAACGAAAGACACCGCGCGAGAGATGGGTTACGTTGGGTCGTGTCAATTTATTGAAATTCTTCCAACGATCGCTCCCTGGCGCTGGCAATAAGCGAAACTAAATTGTACGATCACGCTCGCGCTTGTTCATTCACTATTTTACGACATTGTCGCGGATGGAAGACGCGGTAAATAGGTTAAGTTAGGTTAAGCTGGGTTGGAAATAGAAACGACAGACACTGCCCGCGTAATAAAACATAAGGATCATCGATATTAGCAACGATATCTTTATGTAACCGAGGACGAGTGATGTCACTTTCGCATATTCACAATGGCTGTAAATTGCCGGCTGCTGCTTCTTCATCCGCGCCTGGCGCCGGTAAAATTCCTACTGAATACCATGGACCCTATCGAAGGGTGTGTCAAACGCCATGATTTACGAATTCCCGATTACCTCCACTCGAGAATTGCTTCAACTTTATTGGAGAACAGTATTCAAATCGAATCCTTGTTTGGACAAAAAATTGTCTGAGTCAACAATGCAAAACGTGAAATTTGAAAAATGAACAAACGAAGGGTGCGTCAGACACCCCAATTTACGAATTCCCGATTACCACTACTCTAGAATTGCTCCAATTCTATTGAAGCACAGTATTCAAATTGAATTCTCGTGTCGATAAAAAATGGTCTGAGACAACAATGCAAAACATGAAATTTAAAAAACGAACAAACGAAGGGTGCGTCAGACACCCCAATTTACGAATTCCCGATTACCACCTCTCTAGAATTGCTCCAATTCTATTGAAGCACAGTATTCAACCCGAATCCTCGCTTGGACAAAAAGTTGTCCAAGTCAACAATGCAAAAATAAAATGCAACAGTGAAATTTAAAAAATGGACAAACGTAGCAGAGACTCGTTCAGAAAAATGTGTCGCATTAATTTCTAAAAATCCGATTCCGTTACTCGATGCAACGAGTATCGCCACTATCCTGGACAAAAGTAAAACGCGGGCAAGCGCGGGCTAACGAGCATGGTAAACCCGATCGAAGATCGGACCGATCGTTGAAGAGGCCGAATCGATTCGCGTAATCGAGAGGGGGAATTTATAGGATTCCGGTACAGGTAGCGCGAAGGCCGGGAGAGGCTGTTAAAGATCAAACCGAGCACGGCGTAAACAGGAAAACAGGTTTCGCGGATCACTTTGGCGCGGTCTCGTTTACTAATTATCGCGTTATTACAAACGGCGCAGCGAACGATCCGTGTTTACCCGGTGCCGACTCCAAAGCAAACTGCTAGCCGAGGATGCGTTCGATACACGCGAGCTGTGATGTAATCCGCGATGGGTACGAGAAGAGGCAATTACTTTGATGAAAAAATAAATCGAACCTCTGACGTCTGTGCTCTTCGTGAACGTTCTCCTCGTTTCGGCCAGATTCGTTCTAATGGTAACCGTTTCGATTATTAAATTTGCGGATTTCAGAGATCATTATTTCTGTCTCTTACCAGAATTTCATTCGGATTCTGTGAATATTTCAGAAGCGTTAATTATTATATTTATATATTACGTATATCGCAAATTACATCACGCTTTGCAAAATCTCGTATTACGACTCAATTGGCTGCTATTGCGTTTGTAATGCTTATGAATAAATAACGGAGGATATAACGTAGAGGAGAGGACGAAAGGAATAAAGGTATGTTGAAAAAAAGACGTGCTACTTACTCGTCCACATGGCTCGTTTTGTTCAGGCGACGAGGCCTGAGCACAGCTCAAATAAAGGACATCTGAAACCAAAAAATGAAAAAGAAAATTGACACACGGCGCAACAGAAGAAAAATGGCTAACTTAATCTTTTTGTTCGATAGTTGAAATGAAAGAAAAAAGCTTTCTAATTTTTTTGTGCTTTTCACCGTTCGAAGACGTTCAAATGATTGAAAATAAAATAAAGAGAAGTCTCAGGGTTTACTCGCGCGCTGGTCTCGGTAAAATATTTCGGAGCGGGCAAAATGAAGCGTCGATAAAAATTCCTGTTTCAGGAATAACGTGTCTTAACGCGAGAAACCTTGTAGATTCACGGTTGCAGATTCTAGGCTGTGACTGTTTAATATTAAATAAAATGGCACGTGTTCCTCGGGGTTCGAGCATTTCGCAACGAGCCTCAAGGAGAATCCAATCCGATTTGGACGCTTTGCTCGTGGTCTTCTGTCTATGACCGCCAAAAAAGATTCAAGCTAAATAACAATCAGTCGCGCGAACTCTTCCATCGTTTCTCAAGAAATGAAAATAAATTACAATTTCTCATCTATAAATTAATTGGAAGAAAAAATCATTTTCAACGCGAACCATATATACTTTCCAATAAAATATTTGGTTAAGCTCCGTTCATTTTCTTTTTAATTTCTGTATCGACTGCAATATACATTTCGCCTCCGAGCAACCAGTACAGAAAGAAGACCACCTTTCAACCGGCTGCTTTCGATTGTCAACCGCGTCGATGGCCACCACGCGTCGGCGAGGTGAAAATCGGCGCTAGGAGCTGAACGCAGAACTTTCAAATCGCCATTCCACCCGGGCACTCCGCCACTTTTCACTGGTCGCTTTTCACTCGGGGCCGGTGATTCACTTTCCTCCGGTGGGCGTTCACGCCGCGACGAAAAAGCCGCGAGGAGGCACGAGGTGGAAAGGGGTGAAGCAGCGGATCATGAAAGTCCGCCGCGCTTTTCCGCTCTGTCGCGGACCGGTATTGATGGTGGAAACGGATCGCGCGACGACGATTGCGGAACCTACATATCGCGAGCGTGCGAGGAAACTCCTGCGCGTTCGTGAAACCGACTTTCCGTAGAAACAGATTCTCATCTTTTACGCGGAACGCTCGGTTATTGTTCGCCTCGCCTTTGAAACGGTCTGTTCTACGGAAGCGTAGCGATTTTTCTCGCGAGCGCGCGGCATAAAACGCAGCATCGACTGAATCTGAAAGGTATCGAAACGATATGAAATCTAACGCAACGAATCCCCTTAGATTTCGCGAAGAGACAGGCCTGTTGAAACGTGTCCGAAAAATGAGAGCACGCTAATCACCGCGTCGACCATCCATCGATCGAGCAAATTCCCAACCGACCGCAGAGTAAATTGTACAACGGTCCCCATTCACCGAGGAGCGTTCCGTCGCGTCGACAGTCCAAGGATGACCCCGGTCGCTCGATCGCAGGCCAAACAATACGTATCCCGCGAGCCACAAAGCGTTCCTCTGCACACATGTGCCGTTTCGTTTTTCGTAGGTGTTGTCTGGCTCGTGGAGTACAGGGTCGAGGGCAAAGGGTGAAGGAGAGGAGTGGAGGAAAGGTTTAAACGCGCGCGCGTTAGTGGCCACGAGGGCTCTCCGAAGGAAGACAGAGCGAGAGAGAGAGAGACCTGAATTACTGCGTGTGGTACCGGATGAGGAGAAGGCCTAGCCTGTCGAGGGGAGGGGGGGACGATTTGGACAGCGTCGGCCCTGAGCCACTTGCCACAGTAGGTCAGCTCTCTTCACCTCACTTTGCCTCGTTTTTTCTTTTCTTTCCTCTCTTTTTTTCTTCTTTTTCTTTCTCTTCGAGCCACCGTTCTACACCCAAGCGGCGCGGAGGATCCTCCGTCGCTGTTCGATCAACGACACCGCCCCGTCGACTGTTCCTTTCCGCACACGTACTCGTCGCGTACTCGTCGCGTACTCGTCGCGTACACGCGCGCGTCCGCACGTGTAAATATAATTGCTCCCGTTCGCGTTATCGTGACCGAACGGAGGAGAGCCGCTTTAACGGGGATCGCGACTTCTGATCGTTACCCTTACCCAGACTTTGGACGCGCGAAACCAATCGGATCGCGGGTCTGTCTCTCGTTCTCGTTCTCCTTCCAGGGATCTCCGTGCTCGGCTCCGCCGTCCGCTTTCGAAACTCGAGTTTATGGCGGATCGCGGTTTCCGTCGAGTTTAGGCTGGCTGCTGGGCAACTCTGTTCGAAGCTCCGTGTTCATAGTTGCTTCTAACTCTAGCGCTAGGGAGCACTCGATCGACGCTTCCTTTTTACGTTTACAAACTCCACATCTTTTATTTCACCAATTCGAAGCTCGTTTATGTTACAAATTCACGATTCGTCCCCTCGTCGTAAATATCGTAGTACAGAGTATCTAAATCGTGCGACAAGACGAGGAATTCTCAGCAAGCGAACTCGCTGGCCGTTCCTAGCCTTTTCGTATGCGGCAACGCGTGACTATCGTTCCACGTGTTCACGTAATGCACATGTCCTACGTGGAAAAGGCCGCGCGTCTTAATCGAGCCAGCTCGTAGAGACTGTTCGCACGTGTAAGGAGCAACGAATACGGGATAAACGGCGAAGAACGCATGTACATCGCGTATACATGTACTTTGGTGGCCGTTGGGCCGCACGTGGGACGCCTACCTCCGCGGGTAACATCCGTTTACCGTGAATATGGAAAATGTCACTTCCTGCGGGGCTTTCGTCACTCCTAATTATCGAATGGCACAACATTTTCGTAGGTGTGTAAATAATCGAATGATTCACGAGTGTTTCCGCGACGAATGGAATTTTATCCAACTTTTTGTACAGAGAGGACCGATAAAAGGTGTCGCTTTCGATCATACCAAAGTATTTCTCTCATTTGATTCTAGAAATGTTCAGAATGTGTGGTATTCCAATTTGTATATTTGTCACAAATGTTAGTTATAACGCAACCGTTAACCGAATTTCACGCCGGTATAATGCATCGTACAAATTGAATGGAATTTTTAATTAGATTCACGTAAATTCTGCGCGCGGTTTAACAGTTCTTTGTTTCGTTCCATACGCGGACAGGCCCCTCATGGAAATGCAATGAGATCGGAGTGCAATAATGTTTCTGAACACGTTGAAATTAGTGAGTGCTATGCTCCTATTACAGCGGACCGAAACGCTTGGGTAATCGAAATTCTGCTCGTGTAACACATGTTCCATCGGAACGAGCTGACTGCTCGATTATACCGGGTAATTCGATTACTTCGACGAGCACGAACCCACGCTCTCTCTCTCTCTCTCGTATCCACACCATCTATTCAAGAACTACATTCTACTGAACCTACGTGTGCTTTTAACGCGATGCAACATATTTATAAAAAAGAGGAAGGGAAATAAAATTATAAAAAGTGATCGCGAAGATCGACAAAGCGGTCGATATTTATCCAATAAAAAGTAGAATTTATCAGCAGCAGGCCAGGAGAAAGCTTAGCTCTCTTTTATACTGTTGTTTCAAGCCCCTCGCCCCTAAGAAACGAATCCTCCGACACGACACTGCAATAACACACCACCAGCGGACCGGACGAAATAATTGCGAGCTTCCATACTTGAATAATTCAGGGGATCCAAACTCCAAGGCCGAAAAACACACGCTCTGTGTTTACTATAATAATACATCCCATTTGAATGCATAATTCATAACGCTACATTGAAATCGCCGCGACCAACTCGACGCCCCGCGTAATCGTGTGACTAAATAATCCACTGAAATTAAACCTCCCACCATCCGTTCCGTCTTGAGGGAAATCGATTCTCCTCGCCTTCGTTACTTCTCCATTAACTCGAGGAGAGCAAGATCTATCGAGGCGAGCGATAAATAAAGGAGGAAAGAAACGCGGACGCTCAAAGAGCATCGACACCAGCCGATGTAATTTCTGGGTTGTCCTGAACGCGCGAGAAAAATCACAGCTGGCAGGCTATTGGAGCAGAACAGAGACGAGATTCTTGCTCCGTCCTTGTGTTGAGTTACGATAAGGTTTCGTTGGAATTCTAGCGTTGAAAACTGACTTCGAAAACTGGCTGTCGAGAAACTGCACACGCGAGCTGAGGTTCTGGCCTTTCTGGCTGCAATGGAGCGAGTCCATGGCGTGTCTGACCAATCTGCGAGCGGCTGAATCTACTGACGCCGCTCCTCGTTCATCAGCCGTCATGCGTTTTTGTTAATAGGATCATTAAGACCGACTTAGCGAAGAAAGTGTCTTTCACTTCGAATCAATTCGAGCATCGTGTCTCGAGCACCTTTTCTTGTCGTTTGCCAGCAATTTATTGTTGTACATGTCAGGGACCGCGCGTTAAAGAGAAATGAGACGTAGGGTAGTATCTTCTTCTTGCACATTTAACAGCCTGTAAACGGGGGACTCGAACACGAGTCACTTCATCTCAACACGCTCCAAATTTTCCGAATCGATAGGCGCCGACCTCGTCGTCCATGGCTCTCCCTCTCTAAGAAATTTACTGTTCCACGAACAAAGGCTTAAAACGAGGGGGGCGACCATCGCTACTTAACCCTTTCGTATAAAAATATTCGAACTTACGAGTAATAAAATTTGCCTGATTCAATAATTTATTCCGAATCTCCAGCGTTTCCTCTTGTCACGGTTCTATCAAAGTTCTATGTAAGAATAGTAAACCGCGAACTCTAACGTTTCACAGGAATTTTTGACATCAATTTTGGGATATTCCCAAGCTAATAAACTGCGATAAACTTTTATTTCTACCGATACTTATCACGAGTAACTTCGGAAGTCGTTAAGACGGAGTCTGATCCAAGTTTGCGTTCGAAGGGTTTCAAAGGCGCGTTAGTAATCCGGTGGGTTAATCAACGTAATTAAGTTCCCAGGAGTAGTGTGACCGGAACGCAACTATCGCCAAGTACTATATCCCTGAGCAATCGAACGGCACCGTATCGTCCTCGACGTCTCGGTGGTTGTCCCTTCCCCAGACGTTTATTAGTCCGCGATCGGAGGACTTATCGTTAACCTCGATCCTCCCGAGCCACGATGTTAATACCCACTCCCACTGGTCTAACTGTACTACTAGGTCGGCCAGGTGGCATCCAGACACTCGATCGATTAGAAAGATATCAATTCGAGAACAATTGCCTCCTTGCTCGACTCGATTTCCCGCGAGGCCACCTTCTCTTTCTCTCCGTAACTCTTTTCCACAATCCCTTCTTCGTTCAGAACGCTGAACCGCGCGTGTGGTATACCCGCAGCGGCCTCTAGTTTCTCTTATTTTTCCATACGAATCTCATTACGGATATTACAGCTTCCGCTGTAGGCGGACAGAAAGTTTCACGCCGTAATTTTGCGTCGAATTGAATGTTTCCAACATTTCTCGCCATCATCCATCTTATCGATGTTACGTCAAAATTAGCGCACGTTAACATTATCAGGTTAAGAGGAGGGCCGGTCAAACTGGTTTCTCGTAAATCGTCTCGATTACAGGCCCGCGTACGGTTCGATTAAATTTGCATCGAGCGCGAGCGATCGAGAGGGACGATAATCCGTGGCGCCAAAATGAACCATTCGAAACGCGTCCCGTCGTCACCAACAGCTGTTCGACCGCGATCCATTCCTCTTCATCCCGCTCCCGTGTCGAAGACGATGGTTTAAAGGGGCCTCTCCGCGAGATAGATACACTTTCTTCGCTAGATTGAGGCCAATCTTGACTCATTAGATCGAGGCCAATCTTTAACTTGCGTGACCGAGCTCGATATGCCTCGATGATGGTTTAACCTCGGATATGCAGCGATCGAGGTTTCTGGTTGGTGTGTTTCAACGGTGTCGAAGACACTGGCTTTTGCAAAATCGACTCCCTTCGATCGACTTTATCTCGAATCAATGCACGGACAAGAGGGAACAAGAGGACAATGTTTTTATCCGATGCCTTAATCAACTGTTCGCATGACGCGTACTCGAGCGATGTTCTGACGAATCTTCTGCGTCCTCGAGTTTCACCCTCGATAGCGATCAAGTTGCAGACGAGATACATTTAACAGCAGCGCATGCATCGATACATAATCGTATTCCAGGGCCAAATTCTTATATTACACGGGATAGAAAAAGTTCCTCGTTAACCAAAGCAGAAGAGCCAACGCTGTAAAACGATTTGCCAAACGAGCCTTCAAAGCAAAACCGAACACCGCGTCGAACGACGCGACCGCGTGCTTCTAACGAAACAGCACGCGCAATTAACAATTAACACTTGCTTTCACAGGCTCGTGCGTCTAAGGACGGAACCACTAACCAATCCCAGGCTAATTGACCGGTAATAAACCTCTCGAAGAAAGTCGTGGCACTCTCTCGTGTTTTTGTCCACGGCGAGCGTGTAACAGGAGGATCGTAGCGGCTGTTGGGTACAGAGAGTCTCCAGCGAGAAGCCTGGGATCCGCGTACATCCCCTGTCCCGCATTTGGGATCCCGTGACGATCCGCCTCTGTGGGTGGTAGATGGAATAAGAACGAGGGGTTCTTCCCTCGCCTTGCCTGGCCTCCTCTTTTCACCGTCCTCCTCTCGTCCCAACCTAACCGTCGTCGCCGTCGCTTACGTATGGATCCGGTTCGGGTCGTGGCAGGGGATGCTGATCGAAGAAGAGGGTGGCAGATGTGCCCCGAAACCAACTCGGATTTCACTGTTGCCAACCACCGTTGGTAACTCGCTTTCCTTCAGACATGCCCGGGAAAAGTGGAGCGACTCGGTAGAAGCAGTTTTCCGGTACAGTTTCCGGCTATATTTTCTGGGCATTCGATCGTTCCACCCCTGGGAAAATTTTGGGGAACGATTCCGGTGGTCAGAATAAGACGGAGACGAGGAGTAACAAGATTGCGATCGGAGCTTCGTTCTCGAAGAAAATGGTTTTCAAGTTTTCTGAAGCGCGCGCGTAATGATGGAGGCCATTAAGCGGGACAAGAAATTCCGCGTGGTTGTTGGGAGCTGGTTTTGTCGAAAATTGAACATTTAACGCGATCTTCTTGTCCTTGATTCTTCTGGTGTTCTAGATTCGAGAATTAATCGTTAAAATTTCGGTAAAAAATGGCTGAATACTCTGTGCGATCCTAGCGTTGCACGGAAATTCGTATCGCGCTGACCGTAGGAGCTATTTACAATGCAATTAAAATGATTTGGTAGTTCTGCATGGTATGCTACATGTTTTCACATTTGCATACAAAGTGATCGCATTGCACAGCGCGCCACAAATCAGTGACGCTGGCTAAACAATAAGCGCATAGATTAGATGTATGTAACGTATTAATTTTAACGTGTATGGGATCGTAGGTTGTCGTGTAGAGCAGAGTCAGTATATCATAGATATGTATCTGTGATTGGTAATCAATCCATGACGTGTTCACGGTCAATATACACGGTGTTCGATAACCATTTGTAGAAAATCGGAGCCGTGATTCCAGGAACGAAAATGACACGAAAACGGAGGCCATTTAAAACCCATTACCCTTGCGACACGTGATGTGTCACCATTTTCATCGAAACGGTGAATTAGACGCCGATCGTTCCACCAACCATATTGCTGTGCAAACCATGCGTACTGTGTAAATGAAAAAAAATGATGCAACCGATGTTTCCGGCATTCTGTCTTGACGAAAACACAGCGTTACTTCGATCAACACTGGAGGCAGTGAAGTATCGTTTTAAGAACCGTCCTTCGCTTTCTCCAATCCCACCGGATCCTCCTCCGATTATCGGTTGGGAACACTGATTGACTTGCCTCTCGTCTCTCACGGCGGTGAATGAATGAATCAGGGTGGTTCCAGCCCCCTCGGAGCGGGTAAAACGAGGCGAGGCGAGGGCGAGCGACGAAGGGTTCGGTGTCGTTCGCAAAGGGCAGCGAAAAGAATCGAGACGTATCTTGGGATGGGGTCCGAGTGTTCTGGCTGCGAGGGTTCGCGGCGCTCTGGTCAATGGGGGCCCTATACGACGTGTACACCCTTCGACGATTCTTATTTCGTCCTCATTGTCCCCGACAGCATATGGCAGCCCTTTATTCCGGCTCCACGGCTTCTCTCTCTCGCAGGACAAACAAGCCTGCGTATTATCGACTTTGCGCGGATGAGAATATCAGTCGCCAGAGCGGAGGCGCGTTTAATCTTTCGACTCGTTCCTTGCAAATGCCCTCTTTCGTCTTTGGAAAAGTAAACGAGACTGGAATAATCGTACAGGAGAAATTTGTTTCTTTCAAATTGACACGTTTGTTCATCCTCGCGATCTTCGTCGACTTTCCGTTCGTACTTCACAAAATCGTATCTAATCAGTGCCGGTTATCCATCGATCGATCGTTCGAATGCTTGGCAAATATCAGCGGATCCTCCGGCTGGGTCGCTGGTACGCACGCGGCTTGCGGAACCGAGTCGTCGAGGAACGATCAGAAGCAGTCGCGTAAACGACTATAATCGAGTATCTAGGATTGCCCGCGCGAGGAGGCCTGGTCCTCGAGCGGACGGATAATATTGCGGCATGGGGAGTGAAAGCGACATGGTGAACCCGCTCGCGAGGTTACCCATGTACTTTTACTCGATTCAAGCCGTATTATAGTGACTACTTACCCGGCAGTCCCTGGCATAGTTACCACCAGAAATATCGTTGGAAAGCCTGACTGGCCGCGCTCCGCTCGCCTACCCACTCGATTCGAGAGAGCGAGAGAGACAAGGAGAGAAGGAGAGAGAGAGAGAATGACTCGTGTCTGCAGAACTTTTAGCACAGATTCCACGGATATTGTTCCCAGCAACTTCTGTTATCGAACTTTCCTCGAAACGATGTTATTTCCTGCTGGCTGCTCCTTTTTCGTTTTTGGCTTCAACCGAGAACGGCGAGCGCTTCGAGCGGAGATCGGTGGAATATTTCTTCCTCTTTTCACGTGGATCGAGATTGTTTAGACGTCGTTCGAGGGCGTTTAGGAGTCTGTTACTGTTAATTGTTATTCTGTACGTGGAGAAGGCGTACATTTACGTATATCACCTCGCTGCAACGCGAAAGGGTTAGACTGGGCTCTCGACGCATACCTGAACGAACGATACTCGAGCTGCCGCGTGATCGCGTTCCCTGCAGACTATTAAAGAGAAGAAGGGAGAGGGAGGAACGTAGGCTGGGTGCGTTCGTGAAGAAAGGGTAGAGAAAGGCGGGAGAGGCCGTTCGGAAAAAGAGACCAGGAGAGAAATAGATAGTCGAGACAGTCCATTAAGCACAGAGAGAAATCCCGGACGAACAATCGAAAGAGAGCCATGCTAATCGTTAAGTAGAAAATGTAGCCAGACGCGGATGACGCCGAGGACGAAACGGGAGAGAGAGAAAGAGGGACAGAATCGGCAACTGGAGGTCCCCTTTGTCTTTGCCATTATGGCGTTAAGTGGAGGACCTTTTTCGAGGGCCATCGACGAGGTTGCGTCTCCGAGTGAATTATTTTGCAATTTTTTCCCAGTCGCGGAACATGGGAATGTTCTTCGAAATAATAACGCGTGTTTCTTTCATTTTATCAGAAAGAAAGCGAGAAAATTTAGTCACTACTGGAGACGGTTTGGTCTTGGAGATCGCAAGTATCGAAGAATCATCGTATACTTGCTAGAGTGCTTTATCTTCAGAAGCAAATTGTTCAGAAGCAAGTTACAAGTTAATTTCGAGTAAAGAGGTGAAAAAAATCGAACGAAACGGCCTCGACGCTACGTTTCGTGAAAGGGAAATGGAGGGGAAAAATGGCGATGGCTAGAAAAACAACCGACACTTTGTTTAAAGCACACATGCACCGCATTATGTCACACCCGGTACGAATTACATGTTCGCTTGAGCGAAAACCGTTTTCGCTTATGCGGACACTCGTTTTCGAAACGTTCGCTCGTTAAATATTGTTGTTGGATAAACACCGGCGTGGTTAACAAAGAATTATTGCGTGGCTGGTAACGAACTGGTCCGTCGCGGATATATATAATATTCCGGCGCTGTATTGACATTTCACGTGGCTTACTTTCGATATGTTTGAACTCTGAAAATTATATAAGTATTTTAACCAGCAAAAAGTTTCGTTTGTTCGTAGCTAATAAAAAAAAACGACAGATTTCATATTTCTTACTTGATTTTCCGTACACGATTGTAACAGAATAGTAAAAAAGGACTTAACTATTTTGAAATCATAAAATTAAATTTGCAGAATTGGAATAAAATTGTTAAGTAAATTGTATTCCATGCATTGAATGTTATTCAGATTTTGTTGACAATATCGAGAGAGAATGCTGATAAGTTGGTCATCTGCTTTATGTATTATATGTCCGGGACGCATTTAGGTTTCTGAAAGGTTCGCCCCTCGAGATCGACTTTACTCGACCGATCGATGGCCTGGAGAATGGCTTGACGACCAATTTCGGTGATAACTTTCGAAAGTTCCAGACAAAGGATCGACTTAGGACAATGATTCCTGATTTATGACACCGTTTACTTTTGCGAACCTGATTTGCGAAGCCTTCTTCGAGAAAGAACCGTGCGTTCTACTATTCATTAATTAATTTCTTACTGTAATTAATTAGTTTCGGTAAAACACTTTTGCTGTTTTAAAATCGAACGTTCTACTAATTTTAAAGTCTTCTAAGGAAACGTATTTATAACTATAGCTGCGTTGTAAAGAATTAAAAATTAATTAAGTCGAGTCTAATCGAATTTTCCAGCTGCTTTAAGTAAATATAATCGCTACAGCCAGCAATTTGTTTTAAATCAATATTCTGCTGTAAAATGCAGTGTTTTTACAATATTAACAATTTTAAACGGGAAATCGATATTCTGCAAACCAATTCACCACAAAATTTTCAAGAGAAAATTTAATCCAATATTAATCACAGTTCAATAATTAATTAATCACGCTCTGTTAGCGTTATTCGTTGTCTTCGTTTATTTATTCCGCCTGGTCAAGAATGTTCTATAAAAGAATCAAAGTATGACATTTATTTAAAAATCACAACGCGCCTCGAACTGCTCTCGAGCAGCGATCCAAGTACCTGTGGCGTTCATCAAATATTCCTAAGTGGTCCTTTCAGACGGACAATGGGCACAAAGGGAAAAACCGTAAGCAATAAATCGTATCGACGTTACCCGTTGCTAAAGCGTTAGTACAATCGGAATTATTCCCTCTTCACCTGCCAAGCATAGAAGAAGCTTACTCAACGTCGTCCAGCTGCCCAATGCCCAGTGTGGTGCACCCAACCATGCACCCAACACAACGGTTCGCTTTTTACCCTCCTATCAAAACCGCAGAAACGTGGAGAATACCTATTCGAGACGCCTCGACTTTTGTTTCGCCGCTTTCTTGTACACCCGAGCACACAGTCGCACCGTGTTCGATGTTCGCACAAGTCGAGAGAGGATACAACAAAGGAGAACGATCTCTGATGAGGTGGCCAGGGAGAGGGTGGCGAGTCGAGTGGAGTTTAATTAGTTTAATGTTGTAATCGCGTTACGTTGGATTTCCTGCAAATTGTTGACCGCGCTTTGAAAAATATGCCACGGTTTCTCTCTCTCTCTCTCTCTCTCTCCGATGGAAAGTGAAAGTTGGACTGAATTAAAGGCTACGATTAACTGGTGTTCGCTATTTCTTTTTTTTTTTTTTAAGAATAAGCTTAAAAATATTAATTCTTTGGCAGCCTCGAAGTAAGCCAAATTTAAATATTCGTTCGAGTATTAAAATTTTATCAGCAGACTAATTTTAGATGGAGCAGCTTATATAATATTCTAATATTGCAGTTAAAAGTTGCGAGCGATTTGTTCGAGCGATTCAACGCGAAACAAAAGCGACGAGTTTCGTGACCGATCCACGAAACGCTAAAAAGTTGGACCATTTACACTCGGTAATTCATGCCGCTGAATATAGTCTTCGCGTACGTTTCATCAATCTGCGGCTCGTTATTCTCGCTTCGAAATACGTGTCACGGTCCCTTTCTTGAAAAGTGAAAGTCTAATTAATTTCGAAGCCATGATTTCTTAGGGTACTCCTGAAATTCGTATCCGAAAATTATATCATCGACGCAGGCGCGTAGCCACTTGAGAATTTCGAACGCCCCTTGAATTAACATAACTTATCTCACGCATCTCTCGTTAAATTTTACACGTGTTTAATCGCTCGCACGAACTTTATGGTCGCATTAAATAGACATACGGGGTGTTCACGAATTATGCGTGAAAACAATTTAATTATAAAAATTCAATTACATTAAAAATGCATGTATGCAATTAATTAGCACGTGAATATCAAATTAAATGGAATCGTTTAAAACACTTTGCGCAGGTACCTATCGAATAAAAATTACAATTTTAAATATCCACGATTCCATGAGAGAGTTTATATAAAATAACAAATTTTACTAAAATACGATATCATTTGGTATGAATTATCATACGTATAGACCTGATAATATCAAAAAATCGCGAGCAAATTCGAAATGATAAGTTTCGTGCACGTCCACCCCGTATATCAACCAGCAGGCTCCACAGAATAGAGTAATCGAACCAATAAAACGATACAAACAACCTCGTTCGCGGCACAAAACGTATTCAGCTAACAAAGCAAATGTGTTCATCAGAAACGGGTAACAGGTTAATAGAAAGCAAACGACTTTCCTCGAGCGCACAGCCAAGTGCATAATAACGAAAGCATAACGGAAAAACGACGAATTTCTCAAACTTTCCAGCATTGTTCGAATCGGCTGCGATGCCAGGTGAGGATAGGGGAGACCCACACGCGGAGTCCATTTTAAAGGGACGCCTTTTTTTTGTGACCATCCACCGCGACGAGCGAAGGAAGCAGGTACAACGTGTCTGCTCTATTGTGCTTGATGCACGCTAAACGGGACATTTTACCGCGGGAACATTCCTACGTCTCTTGTCGTAGCGGTATATCGCAGATAAGATAAACGCTCCTTTGCGAGAAGCCGACATTTTCGCGGGCCGCTGCTCTTCTGTGCGTCCCAACCGAACGATAATTTATATAACCAGAATAATTGCATTTTGTTTTCGTTGCGCGAAGAATGTTAGGACGTAAGAGGATTTTTTTACTTTCTAAGCGAGTGAAAGCACTGATTACGTGTTATACATTTTAATTAATCGTATCCTTTGATACGTTCTCGATGGAGAGATCCTCGACGTAACTCGACATCCCTATAAACTGTGACTTTGTACAATTTTTTCGATTTCCATCGCTGTATTTTGTTACAACAGATGCGCGCTGTTATTATTTTTAGTGAAATCGCTTCTTTTCTAAATTAATTTACTCTGGAAGCGTTACGTAACGCGAGAATGTAGGTGTGCGACTAAATAGCGCGCGTAATTAAGAGTTAATTGCATCAAGGAAGAAATGCAAGCCGTGAAGGGAGAAACGAATCCGCCGGAGATTGTTCCAGGAACGCGGCGCGGAAAACAACGGAGCGAGTAAAATTTCGGGAAATTAGTTAACGCAGTCGAAATGATAAAAAGAATCGCGAGCGCAAATATAACGCGCATAGCAAATGTCCCTTGGGTATTCAACTCGAACAACGTTCGCCGTTGCTGGCGGCCGACCCGGCACGATTTTCCACCGTCGCGTTCAGGGATGTCGATATTAAAAAGAAAAAAAAGGGGGAAAAAACGACGCGGAGTTCGTTTCGCGTTCTCGAAACGAGAGAAAGGGGATTTGCGTTTCAGATTTCTGTAAAATTCGCCCCAGATACGTGCGGTCGAACGACTCGCGTTTGCATTCTATTCGAACGCCGTTCATACCTAACCCACCCCCTGCGTTCTACCAGCGCGTACGTCTCCGCGAGCACGAGGATCCTCCTCTTATTTGCTCGTTAACGTCGATGCGAATTATCGGGGGACGGTTCGATTCCCCCCAGCCGCCGTTTGGCGTGTACATTGATTCCCACGGCTCGCTCTTAAAAGCATCCACTCGTAACTAAAATAACGGTCGAAAGTAACGCAATCTCGAGCACGCCTTCGCAACGAGCGCGGCCCGTGGCGCTATGCTATCCAGGCTGAATCGGGTTTGCGACTATGCGATGATGAAGCAGCTCCAGAATCTCGAGCGACGATATCGAGAGCCACTTCCATCGTGCCCTACTTCTATGACATCACGAACGTACCAGCAACCCCCGCCCAAACCCCCGTCCGCTAACCCGTCCGACATATCACAATTGGATTCCGTTAGACGACGTATATACCGTCGAATTAATTCGGTACTTATCGAACGACCTTATCGCCCGCCATGGTGGTTACGACGTACCAACGACGGAGGACGCGGAGAGACTTTCGCTGGTTCGCCGGCTTACGCGGAACTCTCGTTCCGCGTGAGAAAGGAGAAAAGAAAAATAGGGGAAAAAAACATCTCTCGAGTAAATTGCTCGTTAGTAGAGAAACGTGTCACGTAAAACGCGCGAACGAGCGCGGCGCGCGAAACATAAGCTGGATAAAAATATCCTTGGAGACCGAGTAGCGGTGGTTTCTTTCGAGCTGATACCGTGGAATTGGAGTGTTGCAAATTGGATGCCGACAGTTGGAGATTGGACGGCCTGGAACGGTGTACGAATGATTAAAACGAAGAGTTGGGTGTAGACGATTCGACGCAGCGAAAGTCGAGTCGACGAATTAATTGATTCGATTGAAAACTGTCCGGTGTCGGTGTGTATTTTACACTTAGAAAGTTGGGAGATGCCAGTCGGTAACACTCAATTCGAAATTGGAGTTGCAGACTGATAGGTGACAATTGACAGCTGAACAATGCTAATTGGTGATTCACGGTTGCCAATTGATTAAGCGGCAGTTGGAACTAGTGGTTAACAGATGGAAATTGGTGAACGCGTCATCGATTGGCAGTTGAAAATTTACACGAACCCGCGTACCTTTCCTTCATCACGGCTCTTTCACGACAAACGCTTTCTACATTCAATTACAAAGCCCCCAAACGCGGCTACCGCCTCGGATTACCTCCAATCCGACAATCCCACCGAAAGGTCCCAACTAGAAGACCGATCTCCGTTCAAACAGAGCCCACCCACCTGTACACGAAATCTCTTCTACCAAACCCAAGAGGCCCCCACCTGAGAAAAGGAGCGCGCCTAAACCGCGTCCTCGACAATCATCGTACCATGGAAAACAAGTCGAAACGGACCTCCGACGGACTCTTCACCTCTGACCCAGGTTGGGATCATTTGGAACGGCTGACACTTCGCTGGTTAAACGTCTCGAGCGACCTTGACCTATGCGCAAATGCATCGAAATACCTAGAGGCGAGCGTCGCAAAATTGGGTTGCCTACTCTCGACTCTCGACCTTTTTTCGCGGCCCTCCTCCTCTCGTGCTCCCCCCTCCCCAGCGGGCATATACACACCAGGCTTGCCCCTCTTTCTCTGATTTTCTCGAGGAGGTGCAATGCAGGGGCTCGTAAGGAGAACGGAAAGCAAAGCGGAGCATCGTGTTTATGTAGGTAGGTAGGTTGCACGCCGAGGTCTCCGCGAAAGATCTCTCGACGAACTCGCTGCACGCACGCTCTCCGCTAGCCTCTCGCCGGGTTTTCGTGCTCTTTGGGATCGCCCCGGGGATTAGGATCGCCCGACGCGAAAACCACCCCAATTTTTCCCCGTAGCTGTTGTCGAGGATCGTTAGTCTGGCTCTTTCGATGTTTATTTTCGGCGTTCTGGGTTAAGTGTCCGGGGGTTGGGCTCAGGAATATCGTGCATCGCGACGGGGATGTTAGAATCGTTTTTGATCGCTTGTTACTTCCAAACGTACTTACAATTTTAGGATATCTGTATATAGATAATTTCGCGTAAGAGTACAATGCAAATTACTCGTGTCCCCTAATATATTTCCAAAGAGTAAAACAAAAATTGGAATTGAAAATATCAACATCCACCAGAGCCATCCAAATTCATTTTCATCAGCGACCATTCTTCCCGCGCGAATGACTATTCCGCGATAGAAAAAAAAGCAAGCTTTCACGTTACTTATGGGATGACCAAACAGATAAAATAACGATCGCTACAGGAGCGCTGTTCGCGCAGGGTATTACTTATCCCCGACTTAAACCGATCGCAGCGTGCACCAGTCCCTGGCTCTGCCTCGCCGCGTATCGAATGGGGTTATTAACTCGGTTTCTATAAAAATGGATATTACTCGTTTCGCGTATAGCATGGCGAATCGAGGTGGTGCACGGTAACGGGCCAGGCACGAGCACATCGTAGACGGTCACGCGCCAGCGTATTGGTGGCACGCCACTGGTGATACTCGAGATGACGATGGTACCATGGCACGTTACAGCGATGGGGTTATGCTCCTACTTACGGGAACGACGAACGCGGTTAGCCTAGATCACAGAGTGCTCGTGCGCGTGCACCAGACCGTAGAGCGAGCGCGCAGGGTATAAACGCGGCCGAAGGGGGCCACGCAATAAAATCCCGGCAAAACCGACACCTCGAGAACACGATACCCTTCCCCTGCAGCTGTGGAACCAACTGGTCGGTCGGCCGATTTCGCTCGCGTTGCAAAAGCTCCGTTTTTATTATGGGAACTCTCGCGGCGTAAACCGGACACGTGATCGTTACGTCCGCGCTGTCATCAGCTGGACGCTTACGAGAGACCCCGCTCGTGTAACGTCGCGTATCTCGCTCTTGCGGATGGGTTGGGTTTATGCTAATTCGTCTGATTATAAATGCGACTAAACGAATGGAGTTGCTCGACTAGAGATTCGTTTTACTCTCCAAATATACTGTAACGCGTACCATATTTTGCACATTTTTGCACGCGGTGTGCATTTCACGATTGCCCACTATTGTGCGTGTCTGTGCATTTGAATCGATGGTCGTGCGTTCTTCGTCGAAAAACGAAATTTCAGTTCATAGTCGAGGTTCGTCGAAAGGTTTGGTTCCCTTGGAACACGGGAATTAACGCGACGCGAAGTTTCCGACTGCACAAAAGCATCGTTGCCCGGAGGATGGTAGAGCGAGCGTGGCGGAGCTGCTTTGGCAGGCTATTGTTGGGCCATCAGAAGAGATAGCGCATAGGGACAACGGAATTAGCCAAGTGAGGATAGTTAAATATACATGAACAAAAATACAACTTCTGGAGCGTAGTGGCGTTGCGATACGGGGGTATTGCCGCATCGTTGGAAAACGGGAATGGATACGAAAGCTCGTGCGAGATTTAGTAAATAACGGCTGGCAACATTGTTGCCCGGTTTGGGGCAGAGGACTGGCAAGAAACGAATCGGGGCCATTTGTCTGCGAGCGTGCAACGCGAATCACTCGCGGTGTTACGTGTCCCTAGTCCCATGGAAATTCCGCCGCGAGACCGGCGTTTTCACTTTGCTTTCCTGACAAATGGAAAACCAGACCGCGTCTCGTTGAGAAATATCGACGCGGAAATTTTCGAACACAGACGATACGGCGTTTTCCAACGGGAGCAAAGAGAAAAAGAAAAGAGGTGCGACCCGTAACGTTCTCACAGGCTTTCGCTGAGAAACGCGGAAACCCTGCGGAACGTTTGGTAATCGCTCCGACAAGTGGAGCACGAATAAGTAAAATAAATTCATAGCCATTTGTTAACGCGTCCTGTTCGCAACTTTTTCGCGGGTTGCTTCCGATCGTCTCTCAAAATTTCCTCCACGGAAACAGAACGCTGTCGTTCCTGCAAAATTGAAGCAGCGCTCGAGCAGTTGGAGTCGCCGTACAACTTTTCGTACGTTCTGCTGCTAATCTCTCGGTTTCCGTCCCGTAGCAGAGGTCACAGCTGGCCAGAACGAGCAACGGGTTCGGAATGGCAAGAAGACCGTTTCGCCAGCGTCTCTCTCCCGATGCAATTGCAAGATCGGCCAGCCGTAAAATCAAATTAATCGTACGATCACGCGTGCCCGCCGCTCCGTGTTCGTACGAGGCGCGCGAGCCGCGTGGGTGTGACAGGGTGCTGGTGTGAGTGCGCGTGTGGGTGTGGTCCGTTGTGTTACGTGACCTCGTGGTTGTCGTATGGCTGAATAGGCTCGTCAATGGCTCGTTTCATTGAATTAAATAGGCCGTTCGTGCATGAACATAATTACCGAACGCACCGGCTGAGGAAAAACGAAATTCATATGCTCGTTACTACCGATACGGTTCCGAAGAGTTCGACTTCCAGTCGACGACGAAATTCGATTTTACGGCCGATAGGCGTCGAGGGAACGGGTGCTCGAATGGGAGGAACGACGATCGAGAGGCGGTGCATCGGAGTTTCATTTAGCGATCTGAAGTTTTTTGCGATTCTAACGAATTCTTGTCGTTATCGACGATTATAACGATAATTGAGAAATTAATTATGAAATAGCGTCGGTTTATCGTTAAGATTAATTCGCGTTAGAAGCGGAACCGTGTTCGAGACTTATTAGATTAGGAAACGTTCACGCTGATTCGACTTCCGTTGCGCGAGCCATTCGGTTAACCAATAAACGTTCGTGCAAACGGTGTTCCAGTGAACCCCGAAAATAGGCGAGAAATCGTCGGTTTAGAAATTCTGCCGATCGGTAATGAGGGCTGCGAAAAAAAAAAGTGCTGATTACACGTTTCAACATCGATCGTTGCGCAAAGCGTGGCGTCTCTTGGCAAACCGGCACGATCGTGGAATGGCATTGTTGTGCGAGGCTGTTCTACATTTTTGGAGGAGAACGAATTGGGTTGCCGGTCGATATCATCGTGCGTTCGATCGGGAATCGTTTCGCGCGACGATCCACCTGATCAGCGAATCGTTTCTCTAACCTCTTTAGCGGCAGCTATTTTTCCACAAATATTTTCCCATCCGCGAGACGATATGCCCTGAATTACTTCTTACGTAACAGTTTTAATCGGGTCTGAAAATAAAATCGCGCGAAGTTCGCGGGGGACTCGAGATAGACGCGAAAACAACGCTTTACGATCTATTATTCCAGCGGAAGTGCGAACAGCAAATATTTAACGCCGCTCGCGGCATTTAAACAGTTAATCTCGCGTTTCGTTTCGCAAATATATCTCACAGACGGTGGATTAACTCCCCGCCATGTCTGAGCTGCCGTTAAAGGGTTAAACGCGCGCCACAAATTCCAGGGATTTCCCGAAAGTCGCTTAATAACGACGCTAGACAGAATAATTCAGCGAATTGCCCGTGGAAATACAAATTAAATGTCGCCGTTGCAATTCTCACTCTCAAATTGTGAAAAGAAAATGTATTTTTAATGCAGGAAAGAGATTGCGGGTATAAATGGACAAATTGCGAACGATTGAACGTAACAGTTCTCGAACCGTTCGAGGAGTACCTTACGTGTGCTCCAAATCGCAAGTAGAATGTGTTTGCGACGTCGCCCCGCGGTAAGTGGACCGAGACCGAGTCCTGTCTCGTCACAACGAGCCTTTTGTGAGTACGTGCCTCCGCGATCTGTCGGATAACGACTAGCAATGTTTTTAGGCGTTAATCAGCGGCGATCGTAACGGTAGCGTGTTAATTCCGGCCGCGTTGGCACCGATATTCGGGAATCTGGTTCCTCTAGATCGCCAGCGATCGCGGTGGACACGAGACGTGGACTTACTTGCGATCTAGAAACTGTCTGTGACGCAAAGAGGTTGACAGTAAAATTAATTTTTTAAATAATTTTCTACGAACGCTTGCAGCAGCAAATATTAACAATACTATTACCATAAGTGGTAATATTAATCATGTCTTTTTATCATTTTTCATAAATTTTTGCCTTTTTGCAAATTATCCGTAAATTATCAAATTCTAAATGATACACATAATGTTCCAAGATCGTTAATATAGTACTAGGTATTCGAGAAAATTGAAAGAAACGGTGATATCGCATTCCAGAAAAACCACCAACCGATTAACGCACGATTTATAAGTACAGCTACGTTCAACGTACCCTAGTTACGAACGACGATCGGGGAACTTTTTTCAGGGCGCGCAAAACCAGTGTCTGGCTCGAAGCTAATCGCGCGTGTCGCGCGAATTTCGCAATTTTTCGAATCGCACGACTAGCCCCGCGCGGCTATTAATTTTCCGCGCGCTTTCGTCCGCCTCGTTTTACGTGACGTTCGCGCGCGCAGCATGTCAATAAGAAGCTAATTGCCCGTGATGAATACGGTTTTGTTTCGGCTGGCGAAATTTTTTCTTGCGGCCAGACTCGTGAGACAATAGGAAACACCGAGAGGTTCTAAAAAACTGTTCAGTTTTTCGAACCACTTTGTACAACTTTCCTCGAATGTACAACGAAGTCTTTTTTTAGTAGACTAAAGTGTTTAAACAATTTAAATGTAGAGCGTAGGGAAAGTTGACGCAAAGAGGTTGACGCATGTGCTTCGTACTTTAATCTAACCCATTCGCGACTGTGATAGAGACATTTATACCATTATTATCGATTCTGATATCCCATTTCTGTGTGTCTATCGCTCGTCTGCGTATCAGCGTCGCTAGAAAACGAAACTAAACGACCAGAGAGATTTTTACGGCCGATGACAGCATTCGAGTGACGATCGCTCGGTTACTGTTACGTTAACGATCCGTCGTTTCGTAACGTGCCATGGCGATCGAGCCAGGCCAGGCTAGAGACGTCTCTGGGAAAGCTGCTGCTGGCATTTAAGTCCCCTCGGTTACATATTTGTAAATGTATCGCCAGGGCTGCGATGAAAAATTCAATCGCGCCTAGGTTCGGCACGTTTAAATTCGTCCTGATCTCAAGGCGAGATCGGTCACGCCTTGCCACCTCTTTCGTTTCGTTCACCTTTCAAGCAGCGAAGGGGTTGCGCTCGCTCGAAAGGTTACCCCGTTTCGAACACTGAAACATCGTGGAGAATATCTTTTACCAAATTAGAAAATTTGGAAACTTTTACTTCGTAGCGTGCGTACAATTAGATCTTCAACCCTTTCGTCCCAATGCCTTGGAGTTGAACAGTTCCAATTAACATAGCTTTAGCTGCGAACAGCTGAAGTCGATCTAGGCTTGGACGTAAGAAAAATACAAAAGTATAGACGCGGAAAGGTATAGAAAGATCAATGCTCGATTGATGAATCGAGCACGACCGAAGGAAATATAGCGAACAGACGCAGCACTACCGTGCAATTTTTTACGATAACTTCTCATCTCGATAAGCACGAAAATAACGCTCGCGAAAGGCAACATGGCCGGGCGTAGGACGGCCGAGATGAACTCGTGGGTGTGCTTCCTCCACCGTGCGATCGATCGGCTTCGATATCGACTATTACGTAAGAGATATCGCCGCTATTGTAAACACCATCGTCGGCCGTTTCGTTCCTCCGACGGAGGCAATTTGTTATTTAAGCAGCTACGCCAGATTAAATCGAGCTACAATCGAGGGACTGGCGTGCCTCCGTTTCTGCCATTGGCCGGCACTTCGGCATTGAACGCTCGAGGATATATCGGTACGTGTAATTGAAGAATATTTGAGCGGTTCGAGAGAGAGAAAGAGAGAGAGAGCGAAAGGACCTGAAGCTGTAGAAATGGTGAAATCTGAATGTACTTACGCGAAGGTGACCTAAAAGTGAAACCATTTGCTCGTCGTGCCGAGTCAAGAGCTAAGAATCGCTTCGGAGAACCGTGGCCCTCGAAATCTGCAATTTCCTTTCGACGCCTCGCTGACTACCAGCATTTATCGCAGAAATTCTTCTTCCACGAAACATATTTCGTTTCCTCAACATCCCCTTTAAATTTTGGACTCTTTCGACAATTCCCCTCGATTAATAATCTGATTAAACTTCCACATTAATACATTCTTAACCCTTTGAGACGGAAAATTGCATCGATGCAACGTTTCGCTTGCAATTCCTTTCCTAAATGGATTTCAATCGACTGAGAAAGAAATTGAAAATGGAATATCGTGTTAATCCAACGTTGACGCCCTTGATGGATTAATTATGTTTCAGTTGAAAGGAAAACAAAGAAGGAAATAGAACGAAAGAGCAAAAGGGCTATCGAACGTATTGTTAATCGAACACTGTATAAAATTTACAACGAAACTAAAACGATGCTTCCATCGGAGGTAAGAAACGCGAAATTGCTGTCGCGGTGGGAATTGGAAAAATAGAAGGAAACGAAAAAAGGCGGACTCTGCCCCTTTTCCCTTCTGCCCTGAAAATCGACTTCTCGTCGAAGTTTCGTGCGCCGGTGCGCGGCAATGCGCGATCGAGCAAACATTCTAATTTCGCCTAGTTCTCTCGGCCGGTTAGCTGCACTCGCCTACTTGCATTAGAGAACGGCGAACACGACCAGCCTGGACCGTGTCGGCAATATAGGATTACACGTTGGCTTTCTAAGCACTCTCGTTCGACTGAACTCGAACGATCGGCGAATATCATCGTCGAGGAGCGTCGTTTCGTGACAAAATCGTTACACGATCGGGCGACCGCGTTTCTGACCCCTCCTCGGCGATGCAGTGGCAAATCGTGGCTAATAGGATCGATCGAGGCGAATGACGAGCGAATTTTTCTGTCACCGCGCGATTGTAACGAAATTGAAATCGTTTGCGGAGAAACGTGAATCAAAATCGTAGAAGCGATATTTACGTGGAAAAATTTTAACACGGAAAAAGATATCGACGATTAATCGAGCATGAAAGCGGAACGAGGGACGCGCAAACATTTTTAAGCCCGCTGTACCAACATTTCGAGTGTACCAACGCGTGGTTACGTAAAAATTGCGAAATTTTGCCATTAATAAAATGAATAAATTCATGGTAAAACATATGTTTCGTAATCGTTCCACTTCTAGATCGAATTTCACTTCTTTTCACTGACTGACTCTCGTTGCTGATTGTTCCATTGATTTCTAAATGGCCCAGCCTCCGGTGTTTTGCGAAACCCTAGGGTAGAACGTTCAACGTTCCCGATATTAGGAAACGTCGATCGAAATCGCAGAATATCAAATATTCGCGTTGAATTATTCCATATTTTAACAGCAAACAACTGAAAGTTCAAATAACGGGAATAATTGTTACTTTTTTCACAAGAAAAGATGTACTTATTCAACCCCTTTGACCACCTTCAGACCACCCCATGTACAATTCTTCCAAAATCAAATCTTCGAAGCAAAAAACCCTACTGAATCCATTCATTCTCTTCACATCTGCCTAAAAACCCATCGCGCTACAAAAGGGAAGCATCGTTCGCGCAATTTCATTCGAATCATCCCCGAAGAACTGATTTCGCGTCGGAAACTTTCGAGCTCTCGTGAAAATTGTCGCGAGCCAGCGATCTAGGATAAAAATTCGCCACCGTTCACTATTTACGGAGCCTGTCGTTCCAAAAATTGTTCGATGATTGGTCCGATAAGAACGACGGACGCTGATAAACGACGACGCTAATAAGGGTGAAACGTGTAACAGCGCGCGAGCGGGTCGTCGAGCGTGGAAATTCGAACGAGGGTAATGGAAAATCGTGATAATGAGCACGATGAAGGAGAGTGGGGGTAGGGAGAGAAGGAGGGAGAGGAGATAGGAATGGCTAGGAGCAAGACATTAGAGAGATAGGATAGTAGGGGGGTGAAGAGGGGGGATGGAAAAAGAAAGAGAGAGAAGATAGATCTTCTCAAGTGATGCGACCCTGTTTCTAAACGGCGCATTCTGTATTTGCATGCCTGGCAAATACCATCTACCGTGCTGTTCCAAGATCGCTCGTAAATCACCAACGCCACGGGGATGCTCCGTTTTCATTATCGAAACGGCGAGAAATTAAAGGACTTCGAACGGTGTTTTATCGTCGAGTCGATGAAGCTCGTGCTCGTTGAACGAGATGGAGGGAACGTGAGGAAATTCGTGGTTTTTCTCCGAACCACTTCAAGTTCTATCGCATCGCACGAAAGCCCTCGTTACTTATTTTGCCACTCGTTGCCAAAAATTGTTTCATCGAACTGCGAAGTCGAGCTGCTTACGCTTCCTGCTCCAATTCCTCCAACTACTTCATCATCGAAAGAAATGACCTCGGATCGATCATCTGTACATCTATTTCTCTTGGCCGTGAAGGCGAGGAACGGCACCCGTTTCCGTGCCGGAATACCATCGCCAATTACACGCCCAACTGTACTTTTCACCGTAAAATGGGCCGAATACTAGAACGCTCCCCGGAACACTTCGCTGGAGCCGAGCGAACTCGTCTTCTACAGCAATGAATAACAGTCAACGCGTGTCCGACGAGTAATGGCCGTTCGAATACTTTTTGAATACATTTTATCCATCGCTACCCACACGTCAGACATTCGTCCCTCGAATACTTTTCGAAATACGCATTGGCCATCACGGTTACAGAGCCAGGCTTCCATGGCACCGTGTCACGCGAGGATTCAATTATCCAACGAGTACGCCTCATCTCGCGTGACAGGCAAATTGCGACCACCCGTCTCCGTCCAACAGAACGAACAAGAAAAACCGAGAGAGAGAGAGAAAAAGAGAAAAAAAAAGAAAAATCCATCGATACGTACTGTACAATCGGCCCACGGTGTGGTGCCACAGGAAACGCTTGTTAACACGTTCAACGCGTATGTCGACGGGGTGTTGACATTCCGTCGTCACGTGTCCGCTCGAGTTCTATTTGCGTCGACACGTTCGAGACGAAAATTTAACGCGAAATCAACAGACACCGTGGAAAACGGAAATTTCCTCCACGACAATGCCTCTCGATACTCTCTACGACTTGGTTACGATCGAGAGAAACGAGGAAACCAACAGACCGCCCCCTTTCCCAACGAAACGCGTACTCGGTTCCTACTCGATTCGTCCCCCCGAAAGTTGCCAACAATGGATCGCCATCTTGGTCTCGTAAAAGGGCAGAATTTCCCTGGCGAACGACGAGTCAGCTTCGGCGTGGCACCGCGTTGAACGTGTCAAGTGGCCAACCATCGCTTCCATCGGCTGAGCGACACTTCCGGCGGGTAGGGGGTAGGAGGAGGCGCGCGAAAACGGGGAAAGTGACGGATCCACGTGGGTGCTGGACGCGGCGGAAGTGGAGGGAAGAAAAAAGGCGGCGCGGAATCGGTGGAAACGCGGGTTCCGTGCACGGCCACCGAGGCGACAGTGTAATCGAGTGCGGCCTATTTGATCGGGAGGTGGCGAACAAGCGGTACAGAGGAGGGAGTTTAGGCGGGCGGGGGTTGGCGAAGGGGGCACGGGAGAAGGTAAGAGAGGGCAGGTAGGCGCGTGCCACTTAGCCCACCAAGAAACGCGGTCATAGCCTCGGCACGTCTGACTCGCCGCGGCCCGATCGGCCCGCTCAGAGCCGAGCACCGCTCGGAGTCCTTTTTCTCTCATCCAAGCGGCACGACGCGCGGCTAATCGCTCGACGATTCTTCCCGTGAACTTTTCGCGGAATGCGGGAGGAAGAAGGATGTCGGACGATATCGTTAACATAATTCTTGATTGCTCGAGCTAATTAGCCGTACGCGGAGGGCGTCCATGCGATCGGAGAATGGTGTCAGGAAGTGGCCTATCTAAAGTATTCGTACGTACGACGTATGGCGACATTCGATTTTAACCGAACGTTTTTTGACGACGGAACGAGTCTCTGGGTGATGGAATGTTTAAGGCGCGATATTTTACAGACCAAAATGGGAATGATCTAACAGCGGTAGAGGCGATAGAAATCACGGTGAAACGGTGGAAGCGAGCAAAGAACACGCGCGAGAGGTCCACTCTCTCCCCGTGTACATTTTCTTTCTATTGTTACACGTCACGCGCAATCTCTGCCGTCCGTTACCTCGGGTTAACCGATCGAAATGAAAATAGGGCCCTCTTTTCTGTTTCTTCTCCGTTTTCTTCCGACCGATTCATATCTCGGCACTCAGTTGACCCGTTCAGGAAGGCACGCGTGGAGAAACGGGTCCAACTAGAATTTACCTAGCGCAACGCGCGTTAACGCTCCTCTCCTTTCATACCGCGGAACGGGATTAGCCCCGTAGCCGACTGGCGCGGTGGAAACGCGACTTTTGCGACTACATCTCGATTACTTTCTGTCCCTGAACACGTTTTTCGCGTAGCCGGAGCGCTTCGTGGCGGGTCTTTTTATACACGGCCAACCGTTAATCTTTTCGTCCGCGGCGAATCGCGCCGGATTTATGGGAGGCACGCCGCGGAAACGCGAATGTTAAAACACTTAACAGCCGGTGCATTAGCATCGCCGTGCGGCTCGGTCTTGACACCTTCTTTCTCGCGTTTATAGGCAATTTGCTTCGAATTTGTCGCGCGGACGAACGCGCGAACTCGAGGATGAACAATGACGTTGACGCGTGGGCGGAAGGAATTCGGAATCTTTCGAATTTCCCGCCACTTACTAATTCGACGGAATTCGGAATATTACCGTGGACCAGATAGCACCAGACGAATGGCCGATCTCTACAATCAAGGCCATTCGTCGGTTGCCGAAGGTACCATCGATCGCCACTATGAAAACGAGTAACACGGACGGTCTAATTAACAATAAGACTTTTGCTCGGCGCTGTGTAGATTGGCACGAAGTGGCCCAGGGGCGTAACCAGCGATGGGTTGTGGCCGAGAGAGAGAAGATGCCTATCGCGAGAGAAGGTTCTACTGGACGAGAGAAGGTCGCCGATTTCACGAGCTCCCGCTCTTTTACGGGCCGACGACGACGATGGGTTGCCCCCGAAACCCTCATACCTCGATGCGCCAGTAGAGAGATATCTCCTTTTCCGCGGTTTTCTCTAATTGAACTAGTTCTCCGGATCGTCGTCGACGCTCCAAGGACCCTCTCGACGCTACGTAACACAATGGACAACGCCTCGAATTGAAAACTTCGGCGGGAAATTGCTTTCGATACGGTCGAATCGAAACCGAGAAGAACCTACTTAATATACACCAGCTGAACGATACCACTTGCTTCTCTATTTTAATAACGTCCGCGGCAATGCAAAAAATCGAAGTAACCCGTTGCCGGAGCACCTGCGATTTTTCCCTCTGGCTTCGTTTCAGCCAGGCGGGGACTACTTTCGCGTTGAATATTCCAGCCGTTCCCCGTTCGACGGATATCGACGCGTTCCGCCTGGAAATGCAGATCGAGGCTGCGAACGCTGAAAAGCCGGAGTGCAGCCGCGGTGTAGGCAAGCCGGCTTCCTCCTAGGCGAAAGTGTTTTTCAAAGAGGTGAAAGCACCTCTGGGTCGTGTCGTTTCGTGTCCTTCCTGGGTCGTGTGATATTCGCTCCGTTGTCCCCGCTTGGTCGTGGCCTGTATTACATTCTACCCTGGATACAGCGGCTAGAAATCTTGTTCCTACCAGTGGTACTTGGGAATATGCCTTATTTGCGATAACAACGATGCCATTGTTAGAAACTGATAAAGTAGCATCCTAAATACTTCACCCTAGAAGTCTTTATTCGATACGTATTGCTACTTGCGTTTTCAAAAAACCAAGCCAGAAATCGTATTCTAAAGCATCCCACCACTGGATGAAGAAAATGGTTTGACGATCATTCATCCCTCGACCGCGAAGGGTCAAACGGAGAGCAAGAGTTCAAAGAAGGACGAGAGTTCCACCATGCGCGTTCAGAGATTCACTTATCTATCCGTGGAACGACTATTAAACGGTTGACGATATGTAGGTAGCCGGTTCGTTACGAGGCGAGAGAAAAATGAGACCCGCAGAAACTTTCTCGGCCGGTTGAAATTGCTCCGCGATGCCTCTGTATGGGTGTCGACACTGGACGGCCACGTAAAGAGCGTAAAACGGACGTGGTTTGATCGTGGCCATAGAGAACGAGCGGCGTTAACAGTAACGTAATCGGTCCCTCTCCCGTTCGTGTATCTTTTTCGAAGACGAGGCGATGTCCTACATTTGTGGCACGAGGCTCCCACCGTGTCTGGTCGCCCCTCTTTTCCGCTGGTTCCTGGCCCCGGTTATATTTAGTCGATATTTCATCCGTTTCACGCCGAAGCCGGTTAAAGCTGATTATTGCGCCAGGTCGAGGTGGCCGTTCGAAGAGGACAAGTTTTTCGATACCACCGCGAAACGAATCCTCTTGGACGTCTACGATCGATCCAACGTCGTCCACGATCGCGATATCGTCGTAACTCTTGGTACAATTCAAGGTTTCCAAATATCGAATTATCGTGACGACTGCATTTGTCATATTTTTGCTTTCCTTTGTTATTAAATGAAAAAAATCATATAGAGCGAACGTGGAGGATACATGATATGGCTGCGCGTATAGAGACGCGAGCAATGAGTCTGATTCTACTTAGCTTCGCAAACGCGGACGCGTGGCGCGGCTGTCTGATTGGAACTGGGTTTATCTACTGCCACCACTTTTCTTGTTGGACGCGCGCGCTACGTGCTCTCGCGTTGGCGAGTCCACCAGAGCCCCAGAGTCATTGTTCGCGTTCGTCACATGCTGTTGAATGCTCCAAAGTCTTCAATTATGCGTGCCTAATGGGATTACAAGATATGACCTCAATCGTGTGTGAATCGTGTTACGCGGGAAAGAATAAAAGTCCAAGAAACCAAGAAGTGAAATCAAGAAACGTTACTTTAAACTTCTCTCGTTACCATCGCTGCGCAAAAATGTAGGATCAATAATAACCAGCTTTTGTATCTCAAAATGTTACGAAACCAGCACCTGAGATTCGATTACTTTTACTACGGTCTATCATCAATAACCGATTCCAACGTTTCCTAGAAAACACCAGAAACCACCTCCGCGGCAAGCCAGTAACAGGTCTTCGGTCATCAATAACCAATTTCTATGTTTCCAAACGTTACTTCATCAAAATCGCATTAGCCAACAGCTCTTACCGTATCAAAAGAAAACGCATTAATAAAAGCTACGATTAGAACATTTCAGAATACCAGTGATCCACTGAAACCTCCCACCCTAGTTTCCCACAATCGAAACCGCATGACCAACCCCAACCTCGATTTCTGTCTCGTTACTAGAATCGTACGAGGGCGTTCGATCGACGGAACTCTTGAATTTCAGCCAGTATAGAAAATCGACCAGCTGTACGACAAATCGAGGCAACGATCGGTCGCTGCGTTCAAAGAAGAGCCGCGCCCTCGGGATACTTCTCCCGATACTTTCCCGATAAATAAGGAGCAGAGAGGAATCGCGGCGAAGTCACCGCGGAGGAACGAAGATGACCCGGGTCCTTCGAGATCATCCGGGACAGATCCGGGCGAGAGTCGAGGAGTTTTCGCGGCGGCGCCCACGCGCGGCCAGGGGCGGACGCGTGAAAAGGACGAGGGGGCATCGAGCCACTTTAGGTCAACGGGTGAAGTAGGTGCGAGGTGGGTTGAAGTAGGTAAATAGCCTGCCGGTGACCCGTCACCTGCGTTCTCGTTCTATCGAGAGCAACGTCTCTCAGTGGGAGGGACACGGCGGAATGAAGATAGCGCTCGAGCATTCCCCACTCGGAGCGGATCGTTGCTGGTGTACGCGAGTATACCGGTTCGATGGTGTTGGGCCGGTCGTTCGTGTGCTCCAGCAGGAACAGTCGCTACAGATAGAGACGAGGTACGGTTCGTTTGGCTTTTCGTCTATTATTGCGACCCGGCACGCGAACCGCCCGCCATTGTTGGGGCGAACGGATTCGATTGGGGTGTACGATGGAATTCGTTGGCTGCACCAACTTGATGCATAAGTTAGCGTGCATCAAGTTAGTATATAGGTTGCGATGTAAGTTGTTGCTCGATTGTTTTGTTTTCCGTAGATATTTCTTGCGCGCTTTGGTATAAATGGTGTAAGAGCGTGGTGTAATTGCGTCGTGGCCTGAGAGCGATGGATGTGCTCGTAATGTGCGACGTGGAGGAAAGTAAGGCATTGATTCGAATGGGATTAGGGGAATGGAGTTATTGTCTGTTCCCTTGGGACTGCAAGAGCGGATTTGAGTGTCGGGTGATTAAGTGAATGCAAGTAACAATCGTACGATGGAGAAAGTGGTACTCCTAATAAAAGCTTCGATTCAAAAAACTTGAAGCTAGTACTCATAAAGCCAAGTATAAGATCTCTACATCGAACACCTTATATATAGATCAACATGGAGATCTCAATCTACACGGATAATTAAAGTACAAATAAATAACTAAAATCAACGTGACGAGTAATAAGACAACCACGATTGGATCCAAAGAAAAACACGCTCGATCCACTCCAATCACGCTCCACCATCGGAATACCCGTAACAACAGAGTTGATCAATGCCATTACACCATCGATCCCCCACGAAGACTACTTTTCTCCGGTCATTAATTTCGGAATAGGTAATCAGGTGTTCCATATCTGGCGCGATCCTCCCCAAAGGAGGATCAACCGGACGACGCGAGGGGCCCTGGATGATTTATCGAACGAAACACGGCCTATTCGCATCTCCATTACACCTCGACCAGGCTCTCTCCAATTGGATTAGTCAGTTGCGTTCGTTACAGCGATAGGTGATAGGTACGCGATATCTCCGGCTCGTCCTTTTCCTCTCATCTTCTTCTTCTTCTTCTTCTTCTTTCGAAGGTAACGCGTAGCGGTATCGACGAACTTTATGCCGGCGATGCTGGCCTGGTTTCGTTGTTAAGCTGCCTCCTAGATACACAAACTATTAATCTGTTAACCTACCTGCCAGCCAGTGGGCCGCTTACTCGTATCGAGCGACCCAGACGGGAGCACGACGATCTGTCTAGCTGGCAGTTAACTAAATCGTACCCCGTTGCTGCGATTTCGACGGAGGTGGTTAAGTCGAGGGTGGTTTAGATGGGAATTCGTGACGAGAGGAAGTGAAAAACGATGCGTTCATTGAATAACGCGCTGTCATCAATCAAAATTTGCAATGATGGTACAATGCTAACGTTTCTCTCTTCAAATAATTATTACGAACCATTATTGTAAGTTAAAATGTGTTGAACAACTATTCACTACAGAATTTTTCAAAAAATCCTCGAACAGAGGAGAAAAATTCGATTCTATTTAGAGGTCTAAAACTTGGAATTTAGATTATTACATCAAGAACGGTTTCACAGAATGGTGTGCTCCATAAAACGGAGCGCTGTTCCCCATGCAGCGAGAGTAAAAACAGCCTCTCGAACGGTCCGTTGCGAAAAGGAACGCCCTGCTTGAGCGACGATTCGAAATCCTTTGGGTTCCCGCGCTCGAGAGAGAAAAAGAGAGAGAAAGAAAGAGAGACGGCTCGTAATTAAATGAACTACATTTCGCGATTCCGTCGTTGCACGAGCGAATAGTAACCCCGTTTGCGAGAGAAACTCTTTCGCCCGATACTCAGCGCGTGGTCGCGCGACACGGTGAATTATCGTTTTAGAGCGTAAGCCAGGCTTAATTAAACAGAAACGAAACCCACTTTCCGAATTTTCGAACGACCACTGACGGTGTTCGCGAAAAAATATCGCATTGGACTGGATTCTATGGCAAAACGAGAGAAACGTGCTTTGGAAATACACTCTCGGGGCTTTGTTTCTCACAGCTGTATTTTTAACTTTATTTTCTTCCGATTTTTTATTCAATTATGGGCGTTCTTTTCGTAGCATCTCCGAATTGCATTTTAACTTTTTAAATTCCGCCATTTTATGCCGTCCTTGCATCGCATTGGATCTAAAATTCCATCTTGCTGGGAAACATGGATTTTATTTTTCTTCGAAATTCGTTCAAATTTGCCTAACTTGATCACGGTGGAACATACATACTTTTCAAGAATACTCGAAGAGAAAGGAAAGTCGCGGAACGATAAACCGAACCCGAGTTGGAAGCCGTCCACAGAGAAATGCCCGGAAAGTACCGCAATCGTTAACGAGGATAGTGATCGTTAATGTCCACTGCGACTGGAGTTAAAATTAGACCCGAGGCAAATCTTGACCACCCCTATATACAGTCGGGCATCAATTTATTCGAAAAACTGCTGGATCTGTTTGCTCGATGGTAATCAAGAAAATTGCAAAATCTGTTTGCCCAAGAACGATCAGGAGCTTTTGCAGTCAGACACTGTCCATCGCGCTCCGCATGGCGTACAAGCAATCGAACAAAAAGTCCGCCAGCAAATTGGAACTTGAATTTGCGCGGAACTAGGCTTAGATATGCGCTTAGGTCAGGGACAGAACAACAGATCGATCAGATCGAACGCTGCAATGCAAGGTCCCGCGGTAAACACACGCACGTGGCAAGAGGAGGAACAATACGTTACATCGACAGGAACTTTAGCTTTGTTGAACTTTGTTCTCCAAGTCCCGGTGCCTGATTCTGATCGCAGTTCGTTGCAGCTTCGCACGGAGTGACGACACGAAGAAACGACACCGGAAGGAGAGCAGAAATCGAGAAGACTAGCCTCCAGGGTAAAGATGAAACGCGGAGAGGAGCGGGCGCACGCGGGCCAATCGATAGAAAAGACGGTGGGCGCGTTCGCCGTGTAATAAGGAAGTGTTCTCTCGCAAACAGTTACAAGTGGAGTAGGTTACGTAGATAAGTCGTCGTCGTGTACACGCGTATACGCGTCCGCGTGCAAGCCTCTCTGGCGAGTGGGCATGTGGGCTCTCCCGATACGTCGCCGTCGCGACCGACATTACAGGTGTAATATGCAACGCGAGCCAGTTACATTTACTACGGAAGAGAGGCGAAGGCTGCCCCGAAGTGGCTGCTGTTTACGACGATGGTAAACGGATCGAGCGATTCTGGAGGCCGCCGGAGGAATTGGCTCGAGCGGATTCCCCCTTTTCAAAAGGAGGAATCGATGACGCCATCGCGATTTAGTGGGGGTCGAATGTTTCCTTCGGTAATTGATATTTTATCCGCGTAAATTGGAACGTTGTTCGTTAACCCTTTCACGGTATGACTGCCAGAGATGAAATTCGAACTCTCGCGGAGTGTACTGGTGAGAGAGGGAGAGAGAAGGAACGTGTAAGGAGCGCGAAGTAGACCTTGCGTCTGCGATGTGGAAACAAGGCAGAAGTTCCAGTTTCGGAATCGCGAAGCACACCAGTCGGCAAATTGTAAGATACTGTGTGGAAGCGCGAGAGCTTCTTCCACGTGGGAACTCGGTTTTCAAGACCCGTAATTTCTTACAAGTTGAACGAGGACGTGACTACCGAGAGGAGGTTCAATAGCTGGAAGATTGAAAGCCTAAAGATTTGAAGCTTGGAAATTTCTAACTCGAGGGCTTCGAAATTAGAATATTTAAAATCTTGAGATTTGAATATTGGAGGTCTAGAGAATTCGAAAATTTGGAAATTCAACAATCCAAAACTGAAACGATACACCTAAAATCCGAGGAATTCGAAAACCCTCGAGGACTGCAACGATTCCCACAAGATCGCGTCAAAGGAAGACCCCTCGAGCGTCGACGCCTTTCATCCCTGCGCACCCCACAGTGGTCCCACCCCGCGCTCTAGCAATTCATATCGGTAACCAGGGCTGTATCGAATAAAAGGAGCCCACGGCGTCGTTAACGGCGTTTTATAAATCCTAGATGAAACGTTTCCTATCGGCGTTATCTGAATTGGACGGTGACCTGTGCTCAATAGAAGGTGTACGGAGAGGCCAGAGCGGGCGTGCGCGGGCGCACCGTCGAACGAAACGAGGCTTTGGATATCAAACTGGCCAGCGCCTGTTGATATTAGCATTTATTTATATCTCCTGACCTCAAATATGTGTAACGTGCTCTCCCCCTCTCTACTCTACTGACAGGCTTGGCTGTACAGGCACGCCTCCGTTTTTCGAGGTTACGTCGCGAGCTGATATCGAGTTCCATCAAATTCTGCCGGTGCCGTAACACCGTTCGGCCTCTTCTTCGCGATAAACCATTACACCACTGTCGTCGCACGCAACCAGGAATGCTCGATCGGCCGATACTTTCAATGTTCCCACCAAGGACACCGTCACCCAAGGCGCGGGAGCGCCGGTCTCTCCCGCGAGTTCAACGTCTCGCCGTACCTTTTGCGCTAATCTGCTCCCTTTCGTCAATTTCGAGGAACAGGAAAGGATCGACTCGAGGCGAATCGAAAAGCGAGGGAGGGAAAAGAAATAGAGAGAGAGTACGGTCAGCACGGAGAGATTTCGCGAAGAATGAATGATATATGCCTTTCGTTGGGTAGCTTTTGTTCTCGGCTGCTTTCGTTGGGTTTCTTCTCGTTGATTGATCGCGAGCATTGGTGGGCGTATCGCTCCCAGTGCTCTCCTATTATTTTTCGGCGAGGGAATTTATTGGGCAATACGTTGAGAAAATTGAATCCGTAAGAAATACGTACGATGCGAGTATTTCACGCGATGAGTTTTTCATTGAGCAATTCGTCTTGTTGCGCTAGACGCTGCGATGCATTACTTTCGCGCGTTGGATACACGGTATGTAACTAAATAATCTGGCCGTCGATCGTTGCAAGATGCACTGGGAGACTTATATTACACGTCAGTTGCACTGAACGAAATCAGCACGATGCGACAAAACGGGGAATGGCTTCGTGGATATAGAAACAGCACCGCGAGACTATTTTTTACTCAACGGAGAGAAACTATGATTCAGCGATGCACGTATGTAGATATCACTGTAATAATATTCGTTGACTATCCGAGAATTCGAGTTGTGAAATTAAGAGAGCGGAATCCGTACGGTTGCGGAGCGATTTCGTAGCGAACGAGCGTTATTATCTCGCTGGCGGAGAGAGAAGAAAAAAAGAAACATTCTCGTACAATGTGTAGTATTCAGAGGCGGCTAATGTGGAACAGAAGGAAAGCCGCGATCGTGAAACCGGGCGAGGATAAGTAGAATAGCAACAGTTACTCCAAAACAGATCCGCAGATAAACGTTCACCAGTGATGTTGGTCACAGTATGAAACGCGGTGAACGCGTTTCAGAGCCGTGCTCCTTCGTCCAGTCGAACAACAATTCACCGTTCTTGTAACTAAAATTAGCGTGATCCACGATATCGGGAATAGTTTCGAAATTCTTCCATGGAAAGACCGGCGAGCACGAGGTAGTCTCGACATTTTGCTCCGGTTTCGTTTCCAGCCGAGTTTCGAACGCCTCTTGCAATGCTTTGTAATTAATATCAGTCGAGACGAACGAAACCAGCTGGATACGCGTATCTTTCTTCTAACGAAAATTAATAACTGAATCGATAGAAGCGAAGAACGCACCATCCAGCCATTTTTGCGTATATCGAAACCGTTCGCGAAGAACGTCCCCTCTCTCCAATCGATCCTACGACCCCTCGCAATGGAAACTTTCATCTCCGCCTTCTTCCACAGCCAGCACAGGGTGCTTTCGAACTTTCTTTGTGCAGAAGCACAAGGCGGACGCCTCGCCAAGGTTCTCTCCTCTCGACGCGTCGAACAGACACGTATTTTTAAAACCGCCTGGACTCGTTTCGCGAAGATGGCCGGCAGGTTCCTGACGCGGCACGTTCCTGCCAGGATGATTTACTAAATCGGCAAATATTGGCTCGGCGAGCACGCGTGCGACCCGGCAAACGGATCGAATCGGCTTCGACCTCGACGAGAGCAGAGGAGAGACCGTCGACGTGGTTTTCTGATCGAAATATTCGAAACGGAACGCGGGTTCGCGCGCAATCGAGCACGCGTAACCGCATACCTTGTAGCAATTACCGCGAGAACGCGGCTTTTTTTTGAGAAATATGCTTGGTAAGAATGTTGAGGGTACCTAAGTACCAAGCGATCGTTTCGATTAATCGCTGAGCGCCATGTGGACACGCGGAGTGAGTCACGCGAGTATCTGTAATCCGTTTTCTGCGATACTCCGTCATAGTTTGATGAACGATAACTGTGTAGCATATGGTCCTCTACCTAAAGTGTGTACTCCGTTCAATTACCGTTTAATGTACTTTATTCGTCATGGATTTCACGAAATGCACTCGATGCATTTTTTTTAAGTAAAAAAATGAAACACTCGACGAATTGAAAAAGATCGAAGTTTGGATGAACCAACACTTCAAAATCACACGATCATCCCTTTTTTCTCACAAACAGATAAAACAGGGTTAAAAAAGTATTTCTATTTCGAAGGAGACACGGTTAGCTCGTGGTTAACGTCCCACGATTAATCGTCACTTTAAATAAATAAAAATGTTCGGCGTTCGATCGATACGGTCCCGTATCATCGATGCCCTAGCGGCGAATTTGCCTCATTTTTCAGCCTCCCGATTTAATTAAGGTTATCTGTGGCAGCGCTCGTAAACCGGCAGAGATAACACATCGTTTTGCATAAGGATAACTTAATATCCAATGTGTAGCGCGATTTAAACGAGGCAAAGAGAGAGGGAGAGAGAGAGAGAGAGAGAGAGAGGGAGAAGGTAGCAATCTGTGTCGCCGACTAATTAAGAGCAATCGTTATCTTTGGTATCGCGCGTGTTTGCACTGTGCTCGGTGTTCGAAGCGGCATTACCGAAATTGAAGCTCCGCCGTCGTAAATAATCGGGGGCGTGATATTTAACGAACGATAATTGGAAACGAGGAGCGAAATCAGCGGATAAGAAGCGCGAGAATAATTTCGCTCGCTTCGCGTGGGAATTTGTTCGCTTATGAAAGTATGCGTGTCAGTCGATAAGGAATGCGATATCGCAGTCACGAATAAGAAGTAAGTAATTTAATCGAGGCGAAAATTAAGAGGGCATCAAAAATGAATCTCTCTAAATGAATTAAAATAGACTCGATCACCGACAAGACGGGAATAATTTATTTAATTCCGATAAAATATGCAGCAATATTTAATTCAATTACAATTACCAAGTACTTCTCCGAAACGCGTAATCTATTAATCGGAATAACAACAAATCCCAAATTGATAAGGAACGTTACATCATCTTGCCAAACATGACGCATGTGCTTATCATTTAAATGTAACAGTGAGTCATACGAAAGGAACATCGAAAGAAGAAAATGAATAAGGACTGTCGGAAAGAAACGCAAAAGAGGAGACTATGAAAAAGAGAAGTTGAAGTTTCACCAGAGTGACGATAACGCACGGGCCGATTTACAGGGACCGAACAGCCGCGTGGGGGATTCTTCGTAACGTGGACATCCTTGGCATAAGCATAGAAAGCTAGAAAGCCTCCGCGGCGTCGATGATAACCCAAATGCTGGTTGTCGTGCTCCAACTTTTGTCCCGAGAGAAAACCTTCCGTTTCGCGCGGTCCGACGTCGAATCGCGTGCTCCGTTTTTCGGAGAAAGTGCATTTCCGATCGCGCGCGCACGCCTCCAGACACCAACGGCTTAATGGAGAACGCGGAGCGTTCCTCCGCGTCTTCGTTGATCGACGTAAACGTAACAGAGGAGCGCCGTTGGCGAGGGAGTGGAAACGTAGATAAATCGTTTTCCCTTCCTGAAATTCACTCGCCACTTCCTTTATCGAGATCGTGCCGAATCTCTCGACGATCCGACGGCAAATACCTTTGAAGCAAAGAATTGTTTCGACGAAGAATAGATTTGCTCTTAACGAAGCTTTTGTTCGCGAATTCGTGCTCGGGAAATTCGAGTCGAAACTTGCATTCCTCTTTTTTCACGGCAACTGAAGCTTCTCTAAACCTAATTGCCCGTTAAAAACAGTTCCCTTATTATACTTATTACATGTACCACCCAACACGAGACTCATCGAACATAACTGGACACCAATTTATGATAATAATTATTATACGTCTATACTAGCGAACTCCCACTCCAATACCCTGAAATCACCCCTAACAATCGATTACACGAGCAGCACAATCAACTCCAAACTGACTGCAAATTATCGACGACCACTAATTGGACCAACCGAATCATCCCCATTAATCACTCCTTTCCACCTCTCAGACTCCACTTCCCGCCCTCCCTCCTTCCTCTCAAAATCGACCTCCTTCAACTTCACCCCAAAAACAGCATCCCGTTACGCGACTCGTCCAGGATTCCCGAAGAGCTGATCGTGACGCGGCAGGAAACAACGCCGGTATGATGGATCGCGGATTAAACGGTCCGCCAATTGGCCAGACGCGAAATCCTCGCTGCGAATGTTAATCCTCTTACGGGATCGCCCCTCTGCGATCGGTTTTCGCGATGACGGATCGCGTTCTCGTTCCTTCATCCGGTCTCGAGCTAGCGCGGCAAAAGTTCCGGCCGGAAACGATAACGCGATTCGACTGGCGTTCGTTGTCGCGTAGCTGCGCGAAGATTAATAACAAACCGGCTGGCTGTGTTTTCGCCTGTTATGCAACGGTGCTACGAGAGCGAAACGCGGATTAAACTGAAATATTGAACGCCGGCAGAGCGGAAGCCCGATTGTCCGGACAAATTGAGGGACAGGCCTGGCTCTGGAGCGATCGATATCTTCGAATAAACGGACGATTATTACGCTTTAACAACTGGCTGATATCTGGCCACCAACTGGTCCCGCTGGCCGTTTCTGGGCCAACGATAAAGCCGCGTTTTATGTGGAACAATGGTCTTGATCTTTCATCTATTATTAGCCGTTTCTCTTTTAATTCTTGCAGCGACTCGATATACGTGTGTATCGTGCATTCAGATGTGACGTGATTGCAGATGGACGATTGAGAGCAGTGTAGAATGTACGGGCGAATATCGTGGTTCATAGTTTGATAATGGAAATGAATTTTTCTGTGAACAGTTGAGAAGCCAAGTAGTACTTGAAATATGACGTACGAGACGTTCCAGAGGTCAGTATATAAAGTAAAGAGTTGAATCCATTAAGCAATGAAAATATGAGCTAAAGTAAATGCGTATCCATCAAGGAACACCAAACATTTTATTTCCTATTAGAAATACAAAGAAACAGACCCAAACAGCTAATTTTAAATGACTTCTCAGGCTTTAAACTAAACGCACGTCCACCATTACTTCGATCACTATCCTCGATAAATGAGCACGATACAAACGTCTTCTTAACAGCCAATATCCTCTCGTTTCACGGCGTGGCCCGAGAAAATGGTTTACGAGGATTGACACAACAGTCTAATGCTCTCGAGTGTTCCAGCCGGCATTTGCCACCTCGTAGAAAGCCGGTTAGACCTTTTTTTCCCCTCCCTCCCCCTCTCTCGTTCTGTCTTTAAGACGAAGAGTACCAGAGCTCGCTCACTTTCCCTCGCGACCGAAGCGAAATGTCAATCGCCACTCGGCCAGGAACCGTCGATTTAGTAAAAGAATTCCCTTGCTCAATAGGACGGTCTCTTTGTCGCTGCACCCGTGGCTGCGACGCGACGAGAGCGTCGCGAAACCGACGATCGCAGCGAGGAAAGACTCGACGCGGATTCGAGGGACGTCGAAATGTTGCTGGAGGAAAACGAGATGTGGGATTCGGTGGAGATTTCGTTAGACGAGTCGAGAGGGAGAACTAGACCTGGGAAATGAAATGGTTGCGGTGGTTGGTGCAACCGTTTGTAGCGCGAAAATCCAACTTCCTCCAATCTAGGAAAACCTCACCCTGCACCCCCCACTGGTCCACTAAATTCTCCAGCTGATTCTTGCAATCGTGCTATTCGAACAAACTCGTAAAACTAAAAATTCAATTTCAACTCCGAAATACGACCTCTTCCAATTCACCAAATCTCACCCCACACCCTCCACTGGACCACTGAACTCCCCCACAGTGAACACACTCCTCGAAACTGATTCTTGCATCGAATCGTCCGATGCAAATGGACGTCACGAACTAAAAATTCATCTCGTACGTCCAACTACGTACGACCGATGAAAATCTCACCCTGCACCCTTCCGCTGGTCTCCCAATCTCTCCCACGATCAACATCTGTTGCTCTCCGATATTATTCCCATCGTCTCGGTCCTCTACGCGACTACAATATCCCCGCGTCCAAAGAGGAGGCGCGCACGCATACTATGAGCCTCTCGAGAAACCGGCCACGCGATCGGGGCTTCTAATTCGAGCCGTGGCCCGTGGCAAAATTTCTGGAAAAGGGGCGAAGAGGCTCGACGTGCCAGGAGGGCTGCTCGGCGGGTGCACAAAAGATCCACGGCAACGCTGTCAAAGGCGGGGTTCATCGTACACAAAGTGGGTAAAGGTAGGTAACCCATTTTGGGGGAGGAGGAGGAGGAAGAGGAAGAAGGGAGGGCGGTGGGTGAGGTGCGGGTCGGGCAGAGCTTTCTCGCTCTGTCCCTGTTTCCCAGGGACCCCTAACGCCGTGTTCCCTGACTCTGTCCGCTACGCTGGCCCGACGTCCGCACCAACACCACCCCAGAGGCCGAATGCTTGCGCCGTGTCGTTGAGTATTGAGCGGGGTGAATGCTCTTGCGCAATGCACGTACAGCAACCCCAACCTCGCCGACCTCGAGGCTCCTTCGTCCGGGTCTGGCCTGGCCCTGGTCGCGATTGATTAACCGAATACCGATGATGTTTCGTCCTATTACGATTATTATTCGCGGCCGGCCGAATAGCAGTCCACGGTGATGGAATACGGGCCGTGGGAAAGGGGTAGTTCGAACCGGAAGTAAACTTCTTCCGCGAGTGGAATCTGAAGTAGTGATAAATCGACTGCGGATGTTTACTCCATTTATATATCTCTGCGCTCGAAGAAGCGAGGAAAATTCAGAGCAAACGAGTGGTTAACTTTTCGGTAAATTGTTATTAATGAGGCTCTTTATACGAGGGTTCTCGATAAGATTATGGACAGGAAAGGGGGCGTAATATTTTAGCTGGTACGTAGAGAATGTTTATGGATCGCTATTCGGCGTTTATGGAAATTCTAGTTTTTGTAAATACGAGTGGGGAAATGGAACTCGAACAGAGGTCTGTTTAAATTTTTTAAGATACTTAATGAACAAAAATTGCAGGCTTCTCGCGTCTATAAGACGATAAATAACATATCGGATGTTATAATTTTGAATAACCACCACGACCCCGTTTTGCACGTGAAATATTGAAAGGCACCCTGAAGTTGCCTCATCGAAGAGCAAAGCAAGCATTCATTTCTCCCTCCTCCTTTTTTCCGTACCTTCTTTTAGGGTAAGAAAAAAAGAAGAGCGTGGTGCGGGTGCAATTAGTCTGTAACCAAGTTTTACGGCCGCTTTAATGGGCTCCCACATAGAAAGGAGCTGGCGAACGTGGATCCTCTCTTCTCATGGAAGCCATCGATCCTGCTGCTGCGCGGAGTTAACGTGTTCGTCGAAAAAACGGGGCGAACGGAATGGTTTTTTTTCTCCCTTTCCGCCGCGGAGGCGACTTCTCGACGTTCGTACGGACCGAGCCGCGGTTATAGGCCCGACTGGCCAATTAAAAGTTACGAGTATCGTCGGTAAATATCGGTGATCGAGCGTTTGCTCGGGGTCCGTCGCGAATTACACGTGCGCCAGCGTAGCATCCGTTTTGTGGTGGTAGCGGGCGAGCCCTCGTTTGCATCCATGTGACCGATTCCCTTGCAGCTGACGCTCGTCGAGCCATTTAATGGCTCGTTATGAAGGAGAGGGAAAAAAATGGGGCGGCCGGTGAAAAACGGACACGGCACGTGAATCCACTTTTTTGGCCAGTTCGTTAATAACAGCTACGATGAGAGAGAATTATTGTCGGAAATTATCCGGTTCACTTTAATCCTGGATTTAATAGTGACTTTCGATTAAACTTTGTTGGATGTTCGTTGATCCGATTCGATTGCCCGTAAGTATTTTATATCGAACTATCGAACTCCTCTTGATTTTATTAGCGGGTCTGTACGCGATTGATCGTTGTAAGAATGAATTAGTTATGCTTGCAGCGCTCGAAGCTTAACGACATCGTACAATTTTTTTCGCTTTACTCTCAGTCGTTTCGACCAAGTTTTTATACTTCGTTCCCATTTCATGGGGTACAACATGATATTCTGCGATGCATTCCGCAGTCCCATATTTCATAAATCCACCTATCGGCACGAAATTGAAAATCCCGATAAGGGTTAATGGGAATTCGTTCGAATCGCCCGCAAGTGAATAATTCGCGGAACTTCAAGGACCACGGTGTACGCGCAACCATTTCAGCTGATTACCCGGCAATCAGATATATTCTTGCACAAGCCGGCCAGGATCGTGCGTTGCAAAGATCACCGTGTGCTCGATTCGTGGCGAATTGAATGTCAGTAGCTGAACCGTTCTCCGCGCGCGTTAAAGACACTCTCGATCTCGCGAGAAATGAAAGAAACCGTGGTGTCGGCAGTCGAAATGGAGAAAAGTGAGGGCAGGGGGTGGAGGAGAACGGCTTCTGAGATCGATTGTGAAAATAACGGGAAAGAGAGAGAGGAGGGGGATGGAAGGTGAGTCGAGAAAAGGGAAATGAGGGAAAAGGCGACGAATGACGAGCCATTTGAAAAGCAAAGCACGATAAGCCGCCGCTGCTACCCCCGCGCGAGGGGTGGAACCCTTCGGATATCCCCGTCTCGAATTACCATCGAGCGGGCAAGACAAATCCCTGGCGATTTTTGCGCAGGAAGATTGCGTAACTTTTCCACGGCGTATGCCATTTTTTTTTTTTTTTCATCCCTCCGCCACTTTCTTCCGATCCTCTCGGTCTTATTGTATCTGGATCGGGGGGAAAGAAGTTTAATATTCGTTGCAATCCATGGGCGGGCGTTCTACCGTGGGTTGAATATAAAATAGAGGAGTCTGCCACGCGGGAGATACTGTTGAACGTTGTGCTGGAATTGTTGTTCTTGGTCTGCCATTATTCGAGGCATAAATTACCGTGTGCTTGATACCGGGTTGTTTTGAGCTTTCTTATTTAGGAACTGGACGGCCACCATAAATATATCAAGGAAATTGGTACTTATCGAGGAACCGTCTAGGAAAGAACCATTACTCGACATTACCAACTACCTCCCAAGTAATTTGACGAATTCGAAACTTATCAGCGGCAATTATCTCTACCTCAAAATGTTTGTCGAGGTACTCTCCCTGTTACGATATTAATAAACGCATTGAATCGTTGGTACAAATGAATTATACTTGACGAATCCTCAACTATCGTTGATCGAACGTCTGACCATCGTTCCACGTTCTACTTAAGCGATTTCCATCGCGGCAAATATCCCATTTTGCCTCCAATTACGATCTCTCGACAACCCCGCTCACCCCCGCCTCAATCCTTTCAAACCGTTGAAAGCATTCGGCTAAAACGAGGCGAAAAAACAGCGGATCACGGTAGTTGGAAGTCGGCGGAGATTACAAAGAACGAGCAGACGTTATCGAGCGACAATGGAAATCCAGGAAAGCGACAGTAGCCAGAAGCGACCGGCTGTCGGGTATCGTGCATATAAAAAACGTCGCGGAGAGGAATGTTTGCGAAGAAGCGTGATTCATAACTGTCAGCGGTCGATATTTCGATACGGACGGCCTATCGGCGCTGATGCGATTACCGATAACGCGTACGTGGCTACACGTTGCAATCGCTGATACGAACGGGGGATTCGTGAAATCGTGAACGGCACAACGATCTAGATAGAGCTGTTATGGAGTCTGATGTCCCTTTTTTTTCAATGATCAGGGAGGAACTCGAGATTTCGTGCAAAAGAATTCCATATTGCATGGAATCATTTGGTGCCAATTTTATTTCCGTTGGAACGTTGAATATTAAGTAACTCGCACAGGAGTAAGAAACAGTAAATAAAGTTTAGATTATTAGCCAAAGTTGGGCTATACGTAGATAAAGAAGTCAGTTAAAAATCTGGATACATAAATCCCAGACGAGGTAGCCAATACTCGTTACTCCCACCATTTTAGTGCTCGTATTCAGATAAAAAGTACACCTCCCAATTATCTACGATCTTCTTTAGTTTCCGAGGCAGCTACTCGATAAATTAAAAGTGTAGATTTACTTTCTGATTTATGGTCAGGTTCGAGCCGTAAATTCAGATTCGAACAGATTCTTTTTCCCCGTACCGAGGAAACGGAGGTGATACAGTGAATTCTGTGCATGGCCGAGACGGCCGCATTTGTCAACCCGGCTGAGCTGTAAGCGAACGCTATTCTCGAATTAGATTTAAAGAAGAGGGATCTAACGACAACCGGGTAACTCGATTTCCACGAGCAGTCGCCTGGAAAACGGAAGATCTGAATTTAAATCCTCCACCAACGATCGATATGGTCAGCTACGACCCCTCCGCGGTGCTTCCCGGAAGTAAGATTAGTTTTCCTGCACCCAACGTTTAATTTCATTTGTAACTAAGGACGGAGAGACTTAAGCGTGTTTCCCGGGTCGTCTGAATCGTAGGCAGTTGCCATTACCGATCGCTAACGACAGTACACGGTCTCTAATAGCGTTGTGTGCACCACCCTCGTTTGTCTAACTCAAAAATAGCAAATTGAGGGTTTGCGTCAGATCACGCATATGGAATATTACACGGTATTTTTTCAACGCAAACGTGGAAACAAGCAACACATGCGTAACTACTGAAACAAGAGGAATCGTGCCATGTTGACGACTTGAAATTGCATTAAATGAAGGGGTTACAACTACATATAGCTTCTTTTAATTGATAATATTGCCAGTTAAGTGCAAACAAGCTTTCATAATCATAACAGATAATAAATAAATACGCTTATCCATACTTTTGGAACGCTCGACCAATGTTCGGTCTCTCCTTCAGAATTTCCTTGTACAATCGGCTACACGCGCATTCGACGACTCTGGCAAGAAAGCAGTAACATTTTATCAAGCAACGATATCGCGAACATGGCAGAAGGCAAAGTAGCACTCACAATGCGCGCTCGCGGGCGCGCGCGCGCGCAACCAGCAGCCCTGACACGTGCAAACACCAGAAAATTATGTTACAGCCTCGACTAAAGTGTGCGTAACCCTCTCGTACCTCTGCGTGTGAGCGTAATTACGTGCGTGTGCGGTGGGTCACACAGAAAACCGCATCAGCTCGCTGGGATGCACGTAACATGTGTGTCAATGCGACTGACGAACCGCCGCGTTGCGTTATTCGCGATTATTTTCTGTAACGCCGTCGCCTTCGCCGGTTTTTCTCCACGTTTTCTCACCGTAACGGGAAGTCGCGTGGATTTCTTTTTCGACGCGTATTCGACGCGTTCGATATTGCTTTGGCTTTCGAGAATTCGATTGGGCGAGCCGAGACTGGGCTCGGTTCTGAGACTGACATTAATGGTTGACGAGATCTCTCCGACGTTGTCTCGTTTCGAAGTTATAGGATGATGTAAAAATATTGTACGAACGCTTTATTCATTGCGGACAAAAAGGTCCAAACCAAGAGGACGTTAATTCATGAATGAATTTAAGAGAGAGTCACTCACTTTTTACTAGAAAAAATCAAACACTTAAAAATTGGACGAGTGACGTTAAACTATTATACTGGTTCTATAAACGTGTACAAATATATGTAATAAATAGAGTGAAAAGTAGAAAGTAAGGAAACAATCTAGGTAGAAATGAATAACGATACAAACAGATCATTAAGACGGGAATTAGCTTAAGAATTAAGTAACGTTATGTTAGACTGAATCGGAGTAAGTAGAATAAGTGGTCTGTACGTTAGGCTGGAGTAAGTAGAGTAAGTAGAATAAGTGGATCGATATCTGCGATTGTAAAACCAGAAAACCGGAAGCCATCCTAAGTAAAAAAAAAAAAACAGTAATAACAAAGAAATAAATCGTTATTCTCGAACCATTAATCGCTCAGAAACTAAATAGTAACCAATTATCGCGACAGGGCTATTTAAAATAGTTCGTTTCGCAATTCGAACTTGTCTTTTCGTTTCGACGAATGCCCAGTGAAACTGTTTGACGATCAAACATCCTCTCTTTCTCCCAGCGCCCACCTCGTCGCCTTTACCCACCGCTTTGGCGACACCGCCGTATTATGAAACGTCCTGTACACGCCACTTTCACTATCGCGGCCAAGTTTCATAACTGTTATTATCGAGGTCATACGTAGGTTGGAGAGAAGTCGGCGGAGAGGTAGCGAAAAGGGTTCGCGGTGTCTACCAGTCGATTATCGTCGCCGATTTCCATCGATTTCCGCGAGCCATCGGTCGATTTTCTCGCGTAAACGCTCTCGAGTCTATCTGATCCGCCGTTTTTAACTCCAGAACCGTTTTCCATCACGAAATCGGGGAAAGATTCTATTACGCCTTTGAAGTCGGGTACCCGACGTTCCACAGATTGCAATATGCAATTTAAGCATTTGTGGTACGATCCAGCACTACGACCATAAACATGCTCGCATACAGTGGGTGTGAAAGGATTACAGATTCGTGTGTTTCTACTCGAACTCATTGCTCTTACATTTAACAACGTATATTGCTGAGGTAAGGAAAAATCGAGCGAACCTGCGATCTCGAGCGCGGCGAAAGGGTTAACAAGCCTTATTATCGCGCGGCACGGATCGCCCGGGGAAAGTTAATCGCACAGATGCTATTTAATTCCGTGCCCGGCGACGACGGCAGCCCGCTTCGAAAGTATCATCAACTTCCCGAGCGTCGAAACAATATTCCTGTTGACTCTCGTTTCAAGCAAACCAGAAGTTTGCTCTCTCTCTCTCCGTCCTCCCCTATCTGGTTGATGTCAACCGAACCGTGAGGGGAAACGTGGCCCGTTTCGAATTAACGTTCCTCGCTCCGGCTGAAGAAGCTGTTTCTTGTTCGCGAAAACGCAAACGAAAGGAGCTGGAAAGCCATTGCGAGTGAAGAAGAGGAACCTGCAGGAAGAGGGAGAGAGAAAGAGAAAGGGGGTGGAAACGGGTGTGTATGCCACGCACAAAACGACAATTTCGCGGAGCCATGAAAGAGAACGGGGTTGCACAAAGAGGAGGTTGCACAGAGACGGGCCAACGGAGTAGAGCGTACTCCGTACGAGCTACGTGTAAAAGGTGGCGAGGGGTGGAGAGTAGGGTGAACAGAATCACCGAATACGAGCTACGCGGGCTTTTTCGAGGGTGGTTCCCTCTCCGTGCACAAGGCGTACGTGTGTATGTGTGTGTGTGTGTTTGTGTGTGCGAGCCGTGCACAGAGGGAGAAATCCGCAGGAATCGCTGGGCAAAGACGACGAGGAGCCTGACGAAGTTGCGCGTTCACCCTCGAGCACCCAGTCATCTACCGTCTCGGGGATATTTAATATGCCGTGGCGGGGTTAGAGTTTCCACTGAACAACCGGGAGCCGAATAAACGCGCGAACCCACCGGGTAGAAGCTGGTTAAAGTTTTCTACGGCTCTATCGATTCGACCGGTTTTATCAGGAACCTGAACGGCGTGGATTAAGCGACCGCTTGAATAACAGAGGGGAGTAGCTAGCGGAGAGCCCGGTTTTTCGACAAACCACGTTCCGCCGTGTTCCAGCATTTTTGTGCGATCGTAAATGAACTCCGTGAGGCGGTACGACGATCTGGAGAGGGATGTTTAATTCGTGCAGGAAGGTGGGATGTCTGAACGAGTTACGTTCGTAGAAAGGGGTTGGTTTCGCGTTGCATGTTTCGGGGTGTCGTGTGAACCGTGGGCAATTCACGTCTCGTTTGGGGTTGGGTTGACAGGACAATATGATTGTGTATTAAGCAAATCGTATGTTTAAGGGGGAATAACGCACAACATAGCACTTTACAATTAAACTAATGTAATATAGTAGTCGGAGAATTATCTTTTGTTCAATCTGCTAAGAGTAGTTCGTAAAAAGACGTAGAGTTAGTTCGTAAGTAAACGAGTTTAAGAATGAGGAGACTGGAAAAGTTACTGGAGATAATACAATCACTCTTTATAAATAGCGATCATTCAGATGCCTTTCCTAGTTAAAGAAGCTATCAATAGCGGGAAATTAACAGTAATCGTTAAATCACTTCTAAATAAGAGCGATGACAATTTGAACGTTTTATTGCACTTCGTGGAATTATAAAATAACCGCAGAAGCAGCAATTGAAATAAAGTGTATGAAGTGACTAACGGGAAACTTTATTTTCCCGAGCATTTTCCTGCCTCTCTCCTTCTCTGTCTCTCGGCCTGTATCCCTTTTATTTTTAACCACCGTTTCCATTATTGCGTTGCATTTGTTTTGCGATTTCGTTATACCACCACAACGCATTACGTATCATGCAAACTCTTTTATCTCGTTACGTAGGGAAATAAACAAACGGAAAAGGCAAGCGGTGTACTGAAATAAAAAATAAAACAAGCGAAATTGTACTCGGTTGTTTTCCATTTGGTTAAACGCTGCTTTTAACATGGAAGCGCGTGGAATTTTTACAACTCCTAGAAACAGTTTTTAACATACTTCACATTAAACGGAATGATTCATCGGCAACAAAATATCTAATCATTTTTTTAACGAACTAAAAATTAATTGATTGCAAAAGTTTCAATTATTTACCGTATTCATATCTATGTTGAATAATGCAAAACTCTTGTTCTTTCTTCCACTTATGAATTAAGCAATGATACACGTGTCGAACAGTAAACACAAAAGTAACGCAAAGGAGATAATTTTTGCTCGAACGATAAAGAGAGCACACGCGCGCATAACACGAGGACGCATATGGAAGGAATCATAGTCGAGATAAAAGAGTTCCATGAGTCATACACGTAGAATCTTGACTTGATGATCGTAAGTGATCCTTGACGCTTAACGGCTCCACGACCTCGATTTTGGTAAAACAAGCGGAAATTGGTTAAGCGTCCGCGCGCACCACTTTGCGTCGCTGTACGCATCAACGAATCTACGACAATAATGCTCGTGATTCGAAATTGCCATTTCGCGAAAGCATTCTCTCCGATTAATTCGCGTTTCTGCGAAATATCGTCGATAATATCGCAGAGATAATCAAACACTGTTTTATCGACCGAATTTGGAACACGTGCGCCAAAAAAAGCTGTTTGAATCTTTCAAAAAGATGGCGAATTATTAACAACTGATTTAGGATAAATAAATTTGTAAATTATGTTATTTACCATTTGGGCAAATTATGTTGCACCGTATAAATCTTATTTGACGTCCACAGCACACGAAATATGTTGCTAAAAGAAAGTAAAAGGTAATGGCTATCGAAGAAATGGGCAGACAACTCGGTGAAATTCGTTTGTCTTGGGAAAAGTGAAATCCTACATGACAGTCGTTACGTGATGTTAACCATGAAAAATGGACAAACTCCAAAAAGACTAAAATACGCTTCCCCGTATTGGAAAGCACGTTCACACATATTAATTATAATATTAAATGTTTTGAGGTTTTATAAATCTGACTCGCATTTAGCGAAACACAATGGAGACATACGGTTGAATCAAATATTTGAGATAGATAAATATAGTTACCGTTTAAGTTTGTAATTTACGAAACTATCAAGTTATAGTCGTTCAATAAACGATGAAAACTGATATTTTCGGATAACCATGTGTTACTCTGATAACAGTTAATATATCCTGTTAAACAGATCTGTTAACCTCACAATGTTTAACATAATACGTAACATTTTCATTAGAAGCTCGTATCTCAATGCTGAAAATGAAAAATCATATAATTGCCAGACATGTGCGTAAACATATAAGAATTATGTTCTTGTATTAAATATGACGCAATACAATTAAATATATTTGAATTCGAACCATCTAAGAATAATTTATTGAATGTCATTCTGTACTTACGTTATATGCAGCGTTTTGGCACATCTGAAAATTGCAAATGATGAAATTTCTGTTTTCGTACACTTCTACCACTTGGAGTAAACCATATCATGGAATACTAACACCCTTTTTCCAATATAAACAAAAAAATTAACATAAGATGATTTTAAAAACAATATTTCGAAACACGATTATAAAAAACCGTTAGGAAAGATAGAAAACTTAGAACGTCACCTGGCGGTAGAAATGACGAAATTTAAAAACATTGATAAATAGGAATAGTCACGTCGATAAAGACATTTTCTGTACTTTCTATGCTGCGTTCAAACAATTTGTGTATCTAATATTTGATAAAGTAGTATAAGTTGAAAATGATAAATTGAAGTAAAAATATTTGTGGGATATTTTCCGTATTTTTAAATGAATTAAAATACGATATAAATATGGTTAAATATATAAATACCTGCGTATAAAATGTCAACACACATGAATAAATATGAATTAATAATAAAGGAATAATTATTATAAAAAAAAAATTCTCAAAAATTGTTTTGTGAGAACACGACCATATTTTAATCTTTCGCGTTCTTCATTCATCTAAGATTCAATTCATAGTGCATTGTATGAGAAATTAATCAGTATTATCTTATTGTTGTTTAATATAACAACTATACTTTATGTGGCATTGATAATCATATGTATCATTTCAAAAAGTACTTTTTAAATTTCTACATTACATTCAATAGATAAGATAATACATTAAACAACACTATGAATCAGCTTTATCATCTTTTGTTTGAATACTTTAGCAAACTTAAAATTGCATTTTTTTTTAAGAATCATCAATTTTATATGTAGATACTAATGATTCTTTAGTATCATTATGATTTACATTAAAAATTGATCAAACTAAATAGCAACACTTCAGTTATAAACATTAAATGCAATCAATTAAAAAATATATAGAATTATATCATATGATATATCAGTGCCAGTAAAGATAGCATATCATATAATTAAAGTTATATTAAATAACTCACCGAAACATGAGTATGAATGTAACTACCACAGTGCCACAGTCAATGTGCTCATTGGTTACCTATGACAAAAAAAGGCATTGTTCGCATAAGAATTAAATCATCTTATTATAAATAAGTCTTAAAGTATATTTTTGTTCAAACATTCAAATAATCAAACAACCTTTAAAGACAGTATGTACCAATATGTTGAAGTGTAACGAAAAAAATGAAAAGAAGATTATTGTTACATTATTCTTAAACTTCTAAAAGCAAATAATGTTAATAATATTAGGAAACAGACTTGTTTTCTTTTGCAGATATAAACATACGCTGTAATTTCTGACAAAGTGGCAACACAAAAAACAGAAAATTTTGTAGTACCTTAATGACAAAAGAAGAAAAAAAATGTATTGTAAATCACAGCTGCAAGTCACCATGGATCTGAAGGTTACATAGAATGTAGAAAATTGATTGACAAACGCAATATTTCATTAGTTGAACTGTCAAAGCTATATACGTGGAAAGTTTGATTCTAGTCAACAAGAGCGACTACTCGGTCATTGTATACTTGCCAAAGTCAAGGTCGTCCAACTTGCCATTGTAAGGTCAAGTCGTCATGTTTACAATGTCAAATCGGAACTGTAATTCACGCGATGTTGCACACACGCACATGCCCACGCACTAACATTTCCAACAAAACTTACGACATTGTTCGTAGCTAAAAAAAGGCAAAGCATCCCAGCGTGACTGAATAACCTCGTTAAAAAATTCTACGGCAAAATGTTAGGTTAGATCAGGACCGAGCTGAAGAACACGCCGGCAACTGCACACTGTGACGTAGAATATAATTGTACTTTCGATACTTCCGCGATACTTTACGCAATATTGACGACTTTCTCAGATTTTGTTCGTTACTACATCGCGAAAAATAGCAATTGCTAACAATGTAATTACCTATCAAGTCTTGGAGTACATGCACTAAAAATGAGCCATTGCTCATTTAACCTTTCGCTAGAGCGTAATTCCGCCTACGACCTAATATATCTGACATCTTATTACTGTAACCACATTCTATTCACTACCCGGCAATCGTATCATAATCTCACGCAAAAAATAATGCACGATATTACCACTAGCGTTTCGCGTCCAAATGGTACCAACACTGCACGAACGCTGCCAACGTAATGCCGCGAATGCGTCTAAACTACGTATTCAATTTTAACGGTTATACATTCTAATCGTTGTTATTACATTTTAGTATATAAATATGCTTAACACATAATACAAAAGAAAGATATACATTTCATATTTCACATATCAAAGGATAAGGCAACGATAAAAAGATAGCATAAAACATTGTAATTAAAAGACTTAAACATTTGAAGGACTTCTTCTGGAGGACATAATTTAGTAATTGTTATATCTTTATTAGGCGTTTTATTATTTTTTAATGTTTTTTTATAGAAAAATATAATTTTTTAAATAAATTTAATATATAAAATGCTTGTAAAAAATAGAAATAATTTTATACTTTACCGTATTTTGTATGCTACTGGTAGTTAACACGATCACGTATCGTGTTCTTCCAAAAACTTTTTCAGTAATCCATTGCTTAGTGGAATGATAAGATGCTCAGCGCTATCAATATTGCGCTTTATTTTTACTAGTTTGTGATCTATAAATTCAGTCAATTGCGCCCTCAACGCTAAATCTGAGCTTACAAGAAATCCTTCGCGAGCAGATCGATAAAGATCTTTAAATGCCATCCCTATAAATTATTAAATTAAAAATTACAAATATATTCCACATAAAACTTTTTTCATTTAACAAATTTGTAATTACCGGTAAAATTAATGTTGCTATTATTGTTCAACTGATACTTAGCAAGCAGTATATAGATGGATTTAGCATTCGAAGTAAGAGAAAGGAAAACATTATGAAGAGATGACAAAGCAAGAGATCCACTTTGTTGTACCATAAGCGAACTCTCATAAGATGTTTCTTCTTTATAAGATAAATACGTTGTTGTGTCCCACCAGAAGAAATTGAATTTTGAACGTTTTGTGTGATCCCATACTATAAACGTATAGGCATATAAAAATGCATTACTAAATATACAATTAATTGATATTAGAGAAATATAATATCATAATCGATCATACGTAATGGAGCATTGATGTGATCAATGGATGCTAGAACACAAAGGTTTGGTATACTTGCAAGAGAAGACAATAAATCTTGAGCTTTACTTGTACGCAACATTATGCCATCTATGTTATGTATTAATAAATAAAGCCTGCTTTTTGGATTTCTTTTAAAGACTTTCTCAATGAGATCTATACATTCACTTGTATTGCTAGGACAATTTAACTCTAACAAATCAACAATTATCCCATCAAGTATCTAAAATATAATATTCTTAACTGTTATATCATTTAGATATTTACAATGTAATTGTATTTATGTGACTTACATCTTTTACAGTTAAACTGGGGAAAAATCCATTTATAACTAGTGATGGATGATAAGAAATATTTTTATGAAAATCATTGATTAAACATCTTTTTGATCCTACACCATAAAGCAATACAGTGTAACCTTGCCTAAAGTATATTAAAGCAATATTACTTCATTTATTCATGTATCTGTAAGTTTTCAGATACTTTATTTCTTATTGATACTTACTCCATAATAAAGTACCACATAGGAAATAACGTGACATAACTTTTAGTTAACGAATACATATGCCTTTTATGTTGTAACGACATATAATTTTGATCCGCTAATAACTGCTCTAATTTTTCTTTTGTCAAACGAGAATTACGCAAGTGTTCTAACGTTCGATCAGATGTAACTACTTTCTCTGATTGTGTTGTAAAATATACATCGGTTTGCATATGCTTTAAAAATACATGATAGACATCATTAAATAAGTAAATCGAATAATAGCTATCTTTTACCATTTTCTACTTACAAAGTCGTTATGAATAACTGCAGGTTTATTTTTCATACTCCTTCTTGGTGTACTCAACAAATTTGATTGCAATATTAATTTTTGCCTCCGGTTCTTTGTTTTATCATTGCTAGACTCTTCATCATTGCTAGACTCTTCAATCTCGCTTTCAGTTGTCCCAGAATCACTTTCTTCAGATGGTACAAAATCACTAGGTTCTGATATACTTTCACTTTCACTAGAAGTTAATCCAGATTCATGTTTCCTTCGAATAATAGGACCTGAACATTTAAAAATTAAAGTTACTGATAATACATTATTATTATTACGAAGTCAATGCAATATTTGATACATTTTCAATGTATCATACCTTTTGAAAGCCTATGATCTTCCTTAACTGTTTCTTCATCTTCCTTGCAATCTAAATCTATCTTTTCAAGAAGAACTTTTACATTTGATAGACTTTTTTCTGTTATATTACCAGGTGTGCGACATAATTGTGCCTTCAGCGTCATAGATTTTCTGTTACCAGGTGCATTTAGTTTGTAGAAAGCCTCACCACTCACATCGTCATTTGAAAATAATTCTGCACAAAAAATATACGTTTTAATTGCTGAAAATTAACAAAATCTAATGAAATGCAAGATATGTTAAAAAAAATTACCAACTGGTTTTTGAACATTCTCTTCTATATTTTTAAGTTCTTCTTTCATTAATTTTAATGATCCTGCATCGAGATCTTCGTCTGAAGTGGATGCCGTACGTTTTTCATGTTTCCTTTCTACAATACAAAGAATGTTTCAAGAACATGTTGTGTGAACTAAGTTTCCTCATTTGATAATTTATATTACAATATATTGAGTTATTTACTTCTTGTATATAGTACCTTTTACGCGGGCTTTTATACGACAAGATCGTCGTAAATTTTCAGTAGACATTTCAGGGGTTTTTTAATTATTTTACATTCAAATGCATTAAACGTAAACAGTACTTTATGATAAGCTACACTAGTATCAAAAGTTGGGCACTTTTAATCGAAATTAATCAGTAACATTAACAATCTCAGAATAAACACATTCTCTACGTACACCAAAATGTTACATCTGTTACGCCATCATACAGACTATTATATTTTAATTAAGTAACAAGTATAATATGTAAGTAGTAATACAATTTACTAATTATCGTACTAAATTTGATTACTCAGTGAAATACAGCTTGCATAATTTGTTATAAAATTGTAAAATTTTATATTAATAAATTGGCAAAAAATATGATGCTTGTAAACTGTACTTTACTTTTTATGCCATTATTACAATTTGAAACTTTTATGCTTCGTTTTCATTAATTATATTATTTGCTTTAAAAGGAGCTTGTATTTAGAAATAAAAACCACTTCAGCAATGTCAATCTATTTTATCGAAAGTACTTTCTCAAATTTCTTCTGCATTCTTTCTTCGTTATAAAATATATCTTGATTTCAAGTCACTTGAAGTAACTTGATTAATGAGAAGAAGGCTTTAACAGTGGTTAGGAGCTACACTATTGCAAAAGTTTGAAATAATATGTACATAGAATATATTGTAAAACATGTGATACAGTTGATTCCAACCTATGAATTAATCAGTTTTGTTTTTATACATATCGTGCCCGTTATTATCGTTCCATATACTAAATAGACTATTGAAAAATGTATACATGTAGACTTAACATGTACATATATTTGATAATTTGAGTATTTTAAGTATAGTCCACTTAATTCATGTAGTCATAGATAGCTTACTAAATAGCTTGTAAAAATCTTGTTATAATATAGTAATATAATAACCATGGGACATTGTATTTTATACATGATTATTAATATCTAAATGAAATTTATTTAAAGAACTTAAAGACTATAAGTTTTATTTTATCAACAAATAGTACATAAAAGAAGATATTGCTTCATAGACTTGTCAAATATGTCTGATTTAGATGGTGAAGATTCGTTAACGAATTTAAACACTCAATTAAATAAATCTATGGTTCTGATGGATACCACAGAGCCTGAAATGTCACAGCCAAAAAGTAATAAATCCATAAAGATCAATACAAAAATTCAACCACCTAGTCCTGCTAATGCGTCTCCCATGTCTAGAAAAAGCATTTTGAAAAAAACTGAGAAAAGAAGTTCGATAAAGGCAGAGCAAAATGTTGAGAATAATGAAGAAGCATTAAACGGAACAAATCATAATAGAGTATCAATGGGTGCACCATCTACTGCAAGACCTCGTAATGTAAATAACATTTGATTCATATGTTAATTGTTATTAACTTGGAAATGATGCTATTTTGTTAATTTCATTTTAGATCAATGACTTAATACAAGAAGATGGCTTAATTGTAGAAAGCACAGATTCTTCTTTTAGCTTAGATGATTTGTCTGATAATGAGGACGTATGGATCATGGACATTCCTCTAACAGTGAGTCAAATTGATTTAAATACTTCACATAATATATGCTAATAGCATAACTATTGCATGTAACTTCTAGATAGATCCAAAGGAACTTGAAGGCCAAACATTAATGTTTGGAGAGAAATCGAAATTTAAAGTTAAAGATGGAAGATACTGTGCATTGAATCACGAAGTTAAATGTAATATCAGTTGCGTACTTAACACCGGCAAAGTAAAATCAAAATATAAAACTGGTAATATATTTTCTCTTTTAGAAATATAAAATATGACATTATAGATAAGAATTAATAATGTAAAATTCTGCTAATATTAGTAATTAATATTTCTAATATATTTTACATCTCTTTTATATATAGTTAATATAAAGCCAAAAGGTACAATTACTGTTAGACGGAAACTGTCAAATATTTTGAAAACGACACCGATGCAAATAGAAAGCTGTAGTGTTCCATTCCCAAAAAATTTAAGAATTCGACATCCATTATTTGGTGTAAGTTACGAAGGTAACATTCGAAAAATGCAATAAAGTAACTGAACAAAAAACTAAAAAGGAAATACAACATTGTATGTCGTGAAAATCATATATCATTGGTAAGCTGTACGCCTACATTAATTTATATTACAAATTCACTGACATAATTTTTTTTATAAAGAATTAAATTGATGAATTAAGTAAATACAGATAAAGCACAATTTTATTCTAATTAGACGAATGTGAAGGACAGTGTAAGATTAGATTCTGTGTAAAATAAAAAGTAAATAGCTCAAATTTAGGTTATCATGAAAAATTGACAAACTATTATTATATCCCATATCAACAACACGTGTAAGTTCAATGAATCATATACAATACCTAATTTGAATAATTTTGAAGGCATAGAATCTGTCCAATGAGAACGTACCCTATTTTATCGAGCGCTAGGAGTATTCGTTCTCATCTATTGGCATCACTTCCATATTGGTTACTGATTATTTCCGAATGCGCGGTAAATACGAAATAGAAGAAACTATGAACAGAAAAGTTGATAGTATACTGCCAATACTGTATAAAACATTCATTAAATATCCATTTTATGTTTCACGCAAATATCGATTTACCGCACTGAATAAAAAGAGACTCAGAGTAAAAAATTACGATACGTATAATAACGTAATCGAAATTTTGGTTGACATGCGCTTTCAGAATCCTTTGCCTATGCGCCTTTCTTTAAATATCAGTATGTAACGTCCGCTTCTGCGCAGTCGCGGTGCGCATGCGACCAGATCTAGAAGACTGTACAAAAATTTCCCAGTACAGAAAAGAGATTTGTTAGTGGAAAAGTTGTAACGTAAGTAAACAAGAGCCGAGAAATTTGGATTGACGAATGCGTGTATATAACTTCGAAGTCGACGAGAACAGTGGCACGCGGTTTTCGATTACCGAGGACCGTCGAACAGTTACTCTATCGTACGAAGTTAAGGTTAAACGAGCCAGGTATACCCTGTAACCAGTCCAGGGTATTTAGCAACCCCTCTGACGACAAATCATTCAATCCTTTGTGACGTTCGCCGCGAACCATTCTATGTTAATCGCGATACCGCAATTTTCTTTTTCATTAATTGAATATTCGAGGAAACTTGTGCATTACTCGGGGACTGTACTTGTTTGCGTTCAGGCTAGGAATACGTTTTTTTTTTCAAAAGTAGGTACTACAAAGTCAGATAATCGGTGAGAGCCTTTTTCTTTCACGCGCAAGATCAAGACAACGTCCATTGGCTAAAAAGGGATAAAACGAATGATGGCATCGTTGCTCTATCTGTCTTCCTTTTTGTGTCTCTATTTATCGCTTTCTCTCTCTCTCTCTCTCTCCTTTTCCGTCTCACTCACACACTCAGTCTCTCTCCCTCTCTCTCTTTTCTTCCCCCCTCTTTCCCTTCGCCACTCCTTTCGTTACTTCCATTTCTCATTCTCTCGCTCGCCACTAGCCTTTTTCCCCCCTTCAAAATCGTATCGCGAAACGTGTCGAGACCATCGTCCTTGCATATGCGGATAGTTTTATTCGAAGCTCCGGGGGATTTACGTGTCATGCCCCACCACGGTGACTTTTCACGGATTTTCACGTAGGTCTCCGCTATGGCGTAGTACCTCTCACTCGCTCTATGACGTTTCGTTCGCTTCTCTCGACGCCACCAACAGCTGTTTCGTCCGATCGTCGCCCTCTCGTATAGTTCGTGTCTCGCCGTTAGAGCGAGAAAGAGAGAAAGTGAGTGGGAGAGTTACAAGACGGTGGGCCCTACCGCAAGTTTTTCGTCGTCGATCCCGAACCTCACGTACAAAACTTGTCATTTTAACCGTTCACCGTAGGGCGTACACGACAATTATTCTAATTCGCCTAAAATCGAAAGCGTCCTTTGTTCGCGTTTATCGGTTCGTCTGACAGCACCTGTCAAACGGACCTTCCTTTCCAACTGTTCCTCAAATCTGTCAGCCAAACAGTCACACACCGTATTCCCAGTTCTATTTTGCTGCGGGCCAAATATTCCGTTCCCGATTTTTCTTCTGGTACGCGAATCGAATTCGAAAATAACTCCTCTACGCATCAACGGTGAAATATTTAAATTGTTTCACCGTCGTGGTCTTTCTCTCTCTCGCGCGCGGATCGACGTGGAATTGCACGAAAACGGCTGCTAGTTCTCGGTGACACGTCTGACTCATAACATTCTTACTGTACAACGTTTTAACATCCCATTATCTGTTTCAGATTGTGCAAGAATATTAGTGTATAAGAAGTTACAAGTACAGTCAATTACATTGCATCAAGACATTGCGGAGACTTTGCAAGTATGTATATCGAATTTGCGTTAACAATGAACGTTAATGGTGTCAATTTTCTGTTAAAATATACCTTCCATACGTTTACAGTGTTATCGTGTACATTTTGTTGATAAATTAATTACTACAATCAAAATATTTTGATAATATGTTATTACATATTTTTGTGTTTACAAGCATCGTCGTCGTGAACATTTTATGTGAAACATATCTTGTTTGTGCACAGGACGAACGGATAGGAAAATCTTGGTAACTTACTGTATTGTGTAATATAAAAAGCTAGAAACAAAAATGTCAGTATTGAATCAAAGTGGAGAAGACGCAGTGGAATGTCCCTTGTGTATGGAACCATTGGAAGTGGACGATTTAAATTTCTTTCCATGCACTTGTGGATATCAAATATGCCGTTTTTGCTGGCACAGAATTCGTACGGATGAAAATGGTTTATGCCCTGCATGTCGGAAGGCCTACTCTGAGAATCCTGCCGATTTTAAACCTCTTAGTATGGAAGAAATTGCAAGGTACTTAACATATACTATGTACGATACTTCGTAAATTGACATTAATGATATATGTATACACATTTATCTGCTATGTGTCGTTCTTTTATTAGATTAAAAGCGGAAAAAAGATTAAAAGATCAGCAACGTAAGCAAAGGGTTACAGAGAACCGTAAACATCTAGCGAATGTGAGAGTAGTACAAAAAAATCTAGTATTTGTAGTAGGATTACCATTGAGACTTGCGGATGCTGATGTAAGTAGACTAAAATTATGTATATACTTACATCACAAATTGTACGTTATAAATCAAGTTTGGATCAACGTATATTTTATGAATAATAAAATTTCAGATACTAAAGCGGCATGAGTATTTTGGAAAATTTGGCAAAATTCATAAAGTTGTAATAAATCAGAGCACTTCCTATGCGGGGTCTCAAGGTCCTAGTGCTTCAGCTTACGTTACTTATCAAGTAAGTTGCTCAACCTTCCTGTTTTAATTGAAATACATTTAAACATAATACTAATTATATTAAAAAATTTAATAACGTTAGCGTCAAGAGGATGCACTACGTGCTATAGAGGCTGTGAATAATGTTGTTATGGATGGTCGGACAATTAAAACATCGTTAGGAACAACAAAGTATTGTTCACATTTTATGCGTAATCAGCCTTGCCCAAAACCGGACTGTATGTATTTGCATGATCTTGGGGACCAGGAGGCATCGTTTACGAAGGAAGAGATGCATCAGGGCAAACATCAGGAATACGAGCGTAAACTTGTGCAATCGTTACATGCGTCACACGCATCTGCACAACGGTAATTGATTTTGTATGCAAAAATAACATTTCTTAAATTATATATATTTAAAGTAAAAGAAACCACTATTCATAAAAATAATTATTATTACACACAGGAAACCTACACCGTCACCAGCAGTAACAGGCAGTATTGTTAGAGAGAATGGAACTTCAAATTCTCAAGCCAAAGAAGCTTGGCCATCGTTACAAACCGGGCAAACAAATAGTAAATGTTATCTTTAAGATAGTGTGTACATCTAAGAATATAAATATATTTGGTTCACTAATTACTCTATTTTTACGTTTCATAGGTTCACAAACAAATTGTAAAGAATTATCACCGCCATCGCAAACATCGCAACAGAACAACATAACAAACGGTAGTGGTACGACAAATCAACCAAGTCATGTGTCGTCTGGTTCTACACAACAACAGAACAACAATAATAAAGGTGAAAATATGAATATACGGAGGGGAAAGAGTAATAGTGAAAGTAAAGCACAGGCTGCGCGGAACAAACACAAAAATTGTCAAAATAAGGAGAAACACAGTACACGGACAACGTCTCGATCAGAATCTAGCTCTATCGGTACACAAAATAATGTACAGTCACAAATTAACGGACAGCAAAAAGATATTAGAAATTTCACTTCTGAATCGAATAGTGATGTATTGCAAAAATTGGGTAATAAGTGTAAATCGGAGTCACAACAGCAGCAACAACAACAACCACAGCAGCCACCATCTCAGCAGCAATCGCAGCAGCAGCAGCAACAAAATAATAAAGGATCAAAATTAGTTCTTCAACAACAGCAACAGCAGCAGCAACAATCTCAAGAACTTAAAATAAATGGAGTGGTGCAAAACGGAGAGCGTCGGCATTCGGATAGTGAGACAGATCAACAACGCGAAGGTAGCACACCAGCTAGCACAATTTCGAGTACAGAAGATTCGAATGTCAATCACCAAGTGGAACATTTAGCAGAATCAAGTGAGGAGAACAATGGTGCTGCTATTTTGGGTGAGTTCCTTATATTAGTGATCATTTCTATATGTATTGATTTTCTGCTTCTAAAATAAATATATTAAACTGAAAAAATATATAACATTAAACAGAAGCATATGTAAGAAAAAAAGAGAACAAAGTGAGAACAAATTTCTATTATAATATAGCTACTATTACAAAATATATATTAGAGTTTATGAATAAATTTTACGAAACATATATAGAATTATGCAAATTGTTGCAAATCCTTTATCATTTAAGTTTCAATACTTGGAGCATAAATATCCAGTTATTTGTTTTTATAATAATTTTCAACAATATTAGGAGATATAATGTGTTCTTTTTCAGTTATATTTAACGTGTACAAATTTTTAACATATTTATTTTTTAAAAACACTTTTGTAGTTTAATAAAGTTGCATAGATATATATTTTCAAAAGAAATAGGAAAAAAAGTTTATATTATTTACTTATGACAAGTTCATAAGAGGCTATATACATATTAGTTAGAATGTTTAGATCATTTAAATTAATACTATCATATGTCATGCAGAATATTTGTAATAAATCACAAATCATTCTAAATCTGTGCCTACTCTATCTTATAACGCTGTATGTTATACATCAAGCACACGAAACAATAACTTTCAAAGTAATGTATAGTATAATGATGACATGCAAGTGTCTTATATGGCTATGTCTCATAACTGTAGAATAGCATTTAAATAGTTATAGATATATGCCAAAATAAAGAGAATTCTTTGAAAAAAAATAGTAACCGTTTTTGTGTTTTTGTACACACTTGACTTTATCCTTCTTGCAAGTTACATCATTTGGGCACATATATACATATCAAGTGTCTGGAAAATTGATATGTATACAAATTTTTTACAAAATTTATCTTATGTGTATATGTATATGTATATTTATGTATATAGAATTAATTAAATTGTTTTTTGATTATTTGGTCATGGCATGGTAAGCAAATTTTCCAGACATGTGTTTACACATTCTTGAGATTCATTAGTGGTGGCAGAGAGGAATAGTGTTTACAAGCTGTTTATTCTGGCATTTGTACACTACCAAAACGAGTTTGATCGCGTTTCGTAGTGTAGAGATTTGTGCGTGTCATCTTTAGGTTCCTCTCCGGCTAGCACAAATTCATCACAAGGTGCCAATCAACAGCCACCACCAGGACTACATAATGGGTCTCAAATGCAACTCAATCACCGATCGATCTTTCAGACGGACAATAATAGTTTCTTCAGTTCAAATACTTTCCAGAAAATCTCTACCACCACCTCAGTGCCACCTACTTCTTTAACAGGCATGTACATACAATTTCTTTTTAGTGTTGTGATTTTCACGCATTGATTTTTGGATTAACAATCATCTGCAATATCATGTGTAAAGAATGATAAGAAAGACTTGACTAAATTTTTTAATTTATCTCACCCTCGTTTGTCTTATACTATGAACCAGAAGTTTGGAATCATTGCATGTTCTAATCTGTCAATTAAAAATGCACTTAATATTTGTAGCATTAACTTCAAATTGAGAATGATCCTGTATAAACATAATTCGGTAAATGATTTCAAACTTTGGACAGATAGTATCTATTTTTTGTAAAATCAAATACGGAAGGGAACGTTACAATTAATTTTTTGTTGGATATGCAGCAAATCCAAACCTGAATTGGACGAGCACAGGCTTAGCTTCTATACCTGACTCATTGCCAATGGTTCGGTCCAGCGAAGATTGGCAAGCGGCTTTTGGTTTTCAACCTGAAACGTCACGAACAAATCATGTTGTACAAAAATCCAGTCCTTCTAGTTCACCAGGAGTAGCATTCAATTCTGATGGTTTTGTAGATGAAGAAGTTTACACTAATCTACAATACTCAACACTGTCAGAACCTTCTACTACTTTTACATCAAGCTTGCTTGTTAATTCCCCTGCGTCTAAATTTATGGCTGACTTTCAACAAAATTCTTTGCAACAAAGGCTTGCTCTGCAGGTAAGCAATTTCTTTGTCTAATACGTTCAAAAACAATCAGACATTTGGTCATAAAGTAATGTAGTTAACATAACATTGATAAAATATTAGAATGATCAATACAAATTTTTTAATTACCTTTATATTAGTGAGTGTAATTAATAAAAGAGATAAATATGATTTTCTAAGGCACAACAAAATCAAGAAAATTGTGAATACATAAAACAAAACGGTCATGCTACTCTAGACGAAGTTCGGAATCACAAAGAATCTGGTTCGGATATTAAGGCTGACGACGATCTAGGTTTTGATCCTTTTCACGAAACGCAAAAGGCTCTGGCTGAACTTATGGAGAATGAAATGCAAATTCAACAACAGAGGTTGTTTCAACAACAGCAACAACAGCAAAGAGAACGGGAAGAACAAAATAGGGTACAACATCAACAAAATATTGCAAACCTTGGTCAACAACATTTTCCACAGGTAACTTATTAATTTTTACTGCATTCTAATAAAAAGGAAATATATTAATTCTCATTGTATTATTATTTATGATTACTGTTCAGGTTGCCCATATAGCACATTTACAACAGCATGCCCAACATCTGCAGAACCTGCAAGTTCTCCAACAGTCGCATTCCCTGCTGTCTCGTCTTCCACAAAATTTATTACAAAGTGGTACGCAAAGTCCTGCTCAGAGTACAGTAGCTGCCAGCTTGGGACAACGTAGTCGCCTTCCACCACCAGGTTTCCCTGGTTCTACACCAAATCACATGAATTCTTTTGGTCTTGGTATACCGCGACCAGCTCCCACGAACAATGCTCTTTCGGGTTAGTATTTTCGTAATACCGTCAATAGTTTGTATTGGTGATTGTAAACGTGTTTTATATTTACTCTGTTCGTCTGCCGATTGAACGTTTGTCAAATGTTTTTAAAAAGTATAAAGGCATATCCTTTTCTTTTTTATTTTGTATAAATTGGAAGTAGTAAGTCAGTGTGAGTAAATGTGTACTTGTGGTGAGCAACAGTGTTATCCAAGTATAAAAGTGAATTCTTGTGACTTTGCAAAAATCTATATAACATTTATATATGAGTCATTCGTCTAGTGTGCTGTTTACAGGAGCACAACCACCACAGCAAAATGCCTATCTTCCAAATGGGAATCCCCTTCTGAATTCGCAAGGTACTTCCCAGTTATAATCAATATCAATCTTCAAATAGCATGATATGTTATCAAATACAAGTTATGACTAATATTCGTAACTTGATTGATATTTAAAACAGGTATTAGTAAATGCGCGGGCGATGCAGTGTATACACTTAAGGATTGGTGTGATATTAATAATCAACAACAACAACAACAACAATTTCATCATCAAGCGCTGCATCAAAAAGGCGGATGGAATAACTTTGGACCTATTGCAGACTGGACTTCGATTGATCCAGCTATTGTTAGTTCTAGGCCTCTTCCATTCCAAACTACCAGTACATGGCAGTTTCCACATGTTCATCCTACACACGCTGTATCACATAATGCGCAACAGGTACTAAAGTCTTTATAATATTTTTGTTCATACAATATGTAAATGACTGTATTAAATCATACATTGCGATATTTGATTTAATGACCGATATACTTTTTTACTTAACGAGTGTTATATTCCTGTCATTTCGTAAGGAACAACAGAACGCACCAACTCAACATTGGGCAATGCAACCACCTCCAGGTTTTGCCGCACCAGCGACTACGGGACAGCTGAGTAATCAACAACCAAGCACAACTGCACAGCCGCACACTAAACTTATCTCTGCAGGATCGGAAATCGAAAGTAAGTTCATGGACGGTATTAAAAATTTCTCTTTTTCATTAGAATGTGATATTAAAAATCTTCGTTACAGATCTATAAATAAATACGAATACGCGAAGTGTACAAGTGGCATGATAAAACATCTATACGAGACAAGATGAAAGTCAGCAAACGATAAAAAAAAAAGAACCCGACAGTCTGTTGCGTACGTTTTCCTGACCCGTGTCTATATCTTTCAATTAATTTTATTCTGATACTTTATTCTCACTGGATGAGTATTTATCGTTAAAAGCAAGTATTGAGAAAAAATACTGGGAATATGATTTAACGAATACATCCGAATATATGCGACGAATATAATCCTACGTTCATGATAATATTCTCATATTTAATCTATAGTAAATTCGAACTATCTACAAGTCTGGCAGTCTTGCTACAAGTTAAGTTTATGTAGATCGAGACGATACAGGCATCAAACGTATCATGATCATGATTTAATAATTAACATGTTAAATAAGAACTTACAATGGTAATTATAATTAAACTAAAATTTTTGTGTATATATTACTCGGATCCAAGTAAACAATATTCAAGCGACACATGAGAAATGCTTTTTTTCTGTAAATAAACATTTTCAAAAGGTCTTTTATCAGGAGTAAAAAAATTTCATAAGAAATCTCATAAAGGATTATCTTTTTTTCTTTTCGCAGATCAATAAATCTTTCCTTTAAAAATTTTTAAGAGTAGGAAATATACGTTATCTTACCGAAGAAAAAACAATTGACACGTAACACTTCTTTTTATTTAAAATATAGTGGCATAATTACCTTTATACTATAAAGTGGCTTATATACTGGCAAACATTAGAACAAATTTTTTAACAGAATATTATCTGTTTGTCTGTTGCCTAGACAAAAGATTTCTGTTATATATGTATTATAAATATGTATTATTATTGTGAAAATACGCAGATAGATACATGCTAATAAAAGAAACTGAAATGTAAAAAAAAAATTAAGAAGGCAATCAATTATTGTTTTTTCTGGAAGGATTTCAAATCCGAAATCGTAAATGAAAATTCTTAATTCCTACGATTTGAATCAGTTATCTTATTGAAATTTGTATCCAATACTCGTTTTTCGATCTTCTGAAGTCTTAAGACAAATCTAATACAGAATAGATATTGTATGTGCAATATCAATATGAATGAGCCTCATCAGTATTTTGTAATCCATCGTGCTCATTCGATATTAAAATATGAAAGGGGTATTGAAACAATTTTAGTTCTGTTGAATGTATATGCAATATAAAATAGACTATGAAGAATGAACAGAAGGAGGATTATAATAGTGATGCTTCAAAAAACAAAATGTGAGAAACTGTTTAATGTATTTAAAGAAAAAGTAGTTAACAAAGCTCATGCCAGACGAATATATAATTTCTAACAAATACTTTGTCGCATTTATATAATCAGCTAACTGCGTATGAAAGATTCAAATTTGATTGATTCAAGAATTAAAAGTCCTAAGAATCGAGAATAGTATTCAGATACACATAGGATTCAGGAAACGACGAGCAACTGTCGAAACTGATGAACAAAAGAAACGAATCGACGTATCCGAATCTCGAGCACATGCAAAAGGACTACGATATACATATAACGAAATATGTCTGAATGATAGTACTATAATACGAAGCGTTATCGTCGAATGATTCATCTGTGGCAGATTGTTAAACATATCTGCTGGCAAAATACGACTAAATGAAAACGCGATACATATACAGAAGAATGATTGAGATAAAGATATAATTATAACAAATTTAATTGAGTTAAGGTAATCGAGAAATATACGACATGCGCAAGAAATGAATGAAGAAACGCATTTTAATTTACAGTATCCTCCTGTTTTCCCTTGGAATATCTATTTGTATTAACTTCTTTATTCCTATAAACAGATGTTCGGCAATTATTGATGAGAATTTTAATTACATTACAACACTTATGAAGTCTGTAATTTTGAAATTACCACACATATCACGTTAAATTCACATTTATTAAATTCTGATGTACACATAACAAAATATTATATTTCCAGTAACGTGTATTATAACTTTGTTCATAATTTGTATATATGTAGTCACTGAACTTCGGTATAGTGACAGATGACAGGATGTTTAAACATATTTTGCAAATGTACATGTATTTCCCGAATAATGATATAAAAAGAAAAAGTATGTACATGCTAATAAGGAAAATCCTTGCTGCATTAGTCTTGCCACGATTTCTTTCCACCATTTCATAAAATTGAATGAAAACATTACATTATAAAAAGTTTGTATGCAGGTTTACTATTACATATAGCAGCAAGTTCAAAACTTTTTATGAAAAGTCGGGTTAACAAAATTCATATTACATTACTATATCAATGTTGGGGATGAATTTACATGCCCAATGACGACTAATTGCATACAAAATTTAAGTTATGAATTTCATCGAAATACTCGCAAGAAAACACACGAATCAGAATAAACCGCTTATGCGAAAATAACAATCAATATACATATATATTTTTTTTTAATGTATAGCTTTTGTATGACTCGCGAGAGTTTTCAAATGCTTGTATTTGTAAATTTTACTTGTTAAAAGTTGCAAACGTGTGCATAAGCGTTCGAACATGTTATTTCGTGAATCGCTGTATATTCTTTTTAATTCAATTATAGATGTGGCATGAGATCGCGTACAAATGAATGAGCGCTTTTGTATTAATTTCACACACCGAGCTTTAAAATTAATTTATATATTCAAAATTTGTATATACTGTACTTCAGTCAATTGGAAGTTTGTAGGAGATAACTGTTTGGGTATTATGTTTCATGGTCTCCTTCAATATTGGGCAAAATGATATATATTACTGAAAGCTAAAGGAAATTGGGCAGCACAAACAATTGCATGTAGCGATGTACGCTAACAAACTATCATAAATATGCACCAGGTGTCTTAAACTAATCATCAAACCTACTCGGTTCAATGTACTCATTGGGTATTTGGTTTGTTCATTTCTCTTTACTTTTCAAACTCTTACATGTCAAGGCCCAAAACGTCTTAGGTTTCAAATTATTCTGCACCGCTATAAATTTCCATCCCATATGGGTATCGCAATTTTTACACATCGCTACTATCCAGGCATATCTATCATAAAAGAAATTTATTAGAATCTAATCTATGAAAGAATAAAATCAAAATTATGAATGACGAAACAATTACCCTGGGAACCAAGTATACTCTATTGAAGGTTCACTTTCGCTTAATCTAAGGCCTTGCGCATGATATAAGGTCACAGTTTCGTGTATAATTCCAGCACGATTACAGTAAGTACCCTGTGGACCTTCTTTGCTCATTGGAAATATTTGCGATTGCTTTCCAATGTAGGAATCACAATTAGAACAAACAAATATTTTGTCCTACAAAATTAAGGCTTAATTAATTCCAAAAGTATTCGATTGTATACCCATAAAATTTGCTACAAAGCTTTCAACCAACATACGTTTAGTAGGTATTTAATTTCTCTCTGTAGCCTCGAAATTGCACAATCGTAATTTAATAAAACGATTCGTTCATAATCGTCTAAGAATAAATTTTGCGCAACCCAGAACGACAAATCTGCAGGATCTTCTGGTATACCACTTCCTTCTGAAATTCGCAAATATTTTAATTTAAAATGATATTAATATTGCATAAAAGTACTTCATTACAACATCCTTGCGTACTGTTTTCAATAAACTGCAAACGTTGTCGTATTTTTAATGAAAGTCTTAAAGGATCGTATTGTCGATACACCCAACCAGGCCAAGGCGTTACTACAGCGTCTAAATTTTCTACTTTCTCTTGTTTTTTAAAATCTTCTTCGGTTTTCGGATGTATCCGTAGGTGATTTAATGAAGCCAAACGTTCGTCCAAAAACGGTGGTCCAAGCGTTATTTCTGGTAAAACTTGTACATCGGCTGATATTTTATCATAGCCCTACAAATATACAAATAAATATGTTAATAATTTACTTTGAAATCATTCAATTTTCAATCAATTTATTCTCATCTGATTGAAAAGAAAGTTATTTCAAAAAATTAATCATATTTTACCTCAATTATAACACGCAGAATCTTAAATCTTTGTCTGCCTTTAGCTTTCAAGCGAAAACCTTGCTGATGATCGTACATGCACTCGTAAATTTCTGCAGTAGTACCTATCGGTACAATTTTATCATATATGCATACAACACCTAAAGTTCGATCATTTTCAATGCATGCCTTTATCATATCAATTATTGGTGCTTCAAGTACTATCATCGGTAATGTTTGCCCAGGAAATAACATAACAGATTCCTTTATTAACAATGGCAAGTTTACGTACAGTCCATCATCTAATATTGTCCTTCCTCTTAGTTCTTCCAAGTTGTGTCCTAAATACTGTTAAACGATTTACTGATACTTAGAACAACTTAACTTTTTTCTTTTCTTTTTTAACAGTTAAAAACAAATGTTTCTTAGAGACTCATGAAAACTTGTTGAAACCTTACAGAATGCGTTGCTGGTAATGTCAAGTCAAAAGTACTTTCAGTAGATACAGATGTTTCATCTGTATTCTCTTCTGAATGATCCTCCTCGACATTGCTCTGCCTATTCTCCTCCGGGAATTCTGTAAAACAAACGCTTTCAACTTATATTTGCTCTGACAAAAAATATATATGTAGATGAGAAACCTGTAGCTATGCACAAAGATAACACGATAACGTAACGATGCTAATTTATCGCAGTGACAACGCGCATGTGAAAATATGAAAACATTTAGGATACAATTTAAATGTTACAAATAATTGACACAAGGAAGAATATGCATATTTTGGAACAATATGCGGAATATTCGATACATAACCTGCAATTTTTTTTTCAACGTAATTAAATACGTTTACACGTAAATTGTAAAACGATTGTACCTATTTCGCTATGTGTTTCATCGTCATCTGTGTTAGCATCCATTGTCATTTACGTATCCTTCGGGAGTTGATATTCTGAAAAATTGTAAACAATCGATACCTTTTCCTCGCGTAAACGTCAAATGCGATAAAGCCCTCTACCTACGTATTTACGTAGAACGCACTTTCCGGTTTTCATGAATGCAGTATTATTTAGAATCTATACTAGTTCGAACGTGTGTTATTTCCTTGTCGTTTGAGCCAGGGATTTCCAACGTTTTAGATTCGCTTCGACTTCTAATTAGCTCGTTAATATAAGTAAATACTATTTCAGAAATTGAAATCTTCTTTTCGCAAGGCATGTATTAAGGTTATTTTACATGTGAAATTTAGTGCCAGCCGTGTGTTTTGTATTATTTAAGGAAGAATGCAGTTGCGAAATACAGTTTTAAGATCTTGGTTTGTCAACAATTAGATATATTACGTATGAAATAAATATAACACTATCGTAATATATGTATGTGGGTATGTGGGTAATCTTTATCAGAACAATAACCTCGACATAAACTAAAATGAATGAAATTATTGTTTCATCATTGGGGGAATTTGAAAAATGAACTTGTAACAACTGTATGGTAATTATGTTTTTAAGTATAGTTTATTATTCTTCTCTTAATAATTACATTAAGGAACAAAACTTAGTCTTTGATAGCAATACTTTTGCACTAACTATATAAATATTCTAACAGAAGTTTACTTATGCGAATAGATTATAAGATATTAGAAAAATAAAAATCTCTAGGAAGCTGTTTAAATGTTACAGTAAAATATGAGTACATAAATAACATGCTGCGATATTTTAAATAAATTAATCGCTGGACAGTGTAACTACAATTATTATGTTTCGTATTACTTCTGAGTCATTTGTTGCGTAATCCATGAAATGTAATTATATACATTCACATAGACACCAGGAACATTACTTGTGGCACAACCAATCCCCCATGCGACCATTCCAATTACCTGCCACAACCCGTTTGCAGATTGACAGACCAATGGTGAACCACCGTCACCCTAAAAGAATTTTGATTAGATCAAGCTAAGAAAAGATGTTGTACAACAAATTAATATCAATCAGTAGTTAGTTTCGGTGCTTACTGTGCAAGCATCTTTTCCCTGTTCCCCTCCTGCGCACACAAAACTACTTTTATTCAATGTGAAATATTGTCCAAGTCTTGTTTGCTTTAGTTCATTTTCGCAGGTAGATTCATCGATAATTGGCACATCTACTTCTCTCATTGTACTTTGGTATCTGCCATTTGGACCAAATGCATCCTTTCCCCAACCTGATACCCAACATCTTAAAGAAAATTATATATTTTCATTAAATATTGTGAAACAACTACTATATGTAATTTAACATTGCAAAACTCTTACACATGTACCTTGTACGAGCTGCTGGTACTCCTGTAGGAAGGCAGGCAGTATTAATGTTGGGACTACTTGAAATAGGAACAGTGTCATTCAATGTGATTACAGCCACATCATTTTGAAGATTATTGGAATTGAACTGAGGGTGTATAGACAATCTTTTGACTGAATATTCCAGAGTTGGATAAGATTCTGTGGTGGATGCTGCGTTCCAATCTCCTAGTCTCACTTTAAGTCCGCCATTCCTAGAAAAAATATTGCGAAAGTGAAAGTAAACATTTCCTTTGAGTCTGAAATGAAACACAAAGTTGAGTTACTTACGTATAAGATGATACTTTATGGGCAACAGTTAGTACATGGTTTGGACTGATAAGCACACCAGAACCAGCAAAAGCATTGTTAGTTGCTAGAAGTACAACTTGCCAAGGATATGCACCATAACTAGCTTGACCTTCTGGATGTGAGGTTTCCGGGATTTTTCTGATACCACAAGATTGGTCAACCAAATTTTCTGAACAACAATATACTTGTCCCGTGGCGCAATTAGGAGCCTTGAAATATCACAAATAAATTGATATACCTTTGAGAAATTTATCACTTAATTTACAAAAATTTTCTCAAATCGGATGTATTTAATACTTACTGTATTAACAATTCGGACATCGATTTGTGGATTTGTGGATGGGCAGTTACCCATTACGCAACGGCATGACATACCACTATTTCCATTGTTGTTACCATTGTTATCTTCAATGCAAAATACCAAAATTTATATTGCAACATTCTACTCTACTGAAAGTATATATAATAATATGTCTTGTTATGAAACATATTTACTTTAATTTGCCAGTAAAAAGTGACATTAATAATTGAACTTAGATATATAAAGTTATACAAAATAAAATGAAAAATCGACTCAAGCTTTTAAAGTGAATTTGAAAGCAATCAGAAGACATTTTCCAGTAGTAGTTTACTGTCTTAGTTATTAATAAGCAGTTTAATAAATCTATTCAATGTACCATTTTTCTTAAAGAAAATTTCATAGGTCAACAATGTTATTTGAACTAGTTTGCGCGCGTGTGCGTAAAAAATTGAATTTTTGAAGACGCTTCCGGTAGTTTAAAAAATGAGATAGCTCTACTTTCAAATTATTTGGGAACAAAGACCACTTTTGTTTCCAGTTATTCGGACCCCTCGGAAAACTAAAGATAATAAAAATTTGCAACTTTTGAATTCTTTACATACTTGACGGTATTAATTCAGTTGACCTACTGTCAAAAACGATCCTATTATCCTGCGCCAATACGTAGTTCCTCAGCATGCACGCGAAAAACAATGTAAACAGTAAACGAAACATAATCGAATTAATATTTTAAACTAACGAAAGTTAGTTCCCCGATTACTTACAGCTTCACAATAACTGAGAGTTTCTGCGACCAAACGTTATCTATCATTTATTTATATACAAATGTAGATACCCTAATGGCCAGTTGTAAAAGAGCGCATTAACTGGTACATTCTCTCGGAACGAAAATAATACGCGGCCTTTTTATAAATAGAAGAGTAATAATTCTTGTCGTAACAATGGAACAGTGTAAAATGTATCACCGGACAATTTAGCACAAATTACTTCCGACCGTAATTATTACATCTTCATTTATGTACGCGTTTCGCAATGTTACCCTATATTTCATAGTAAAATTTTCGAAGTGGAACGAGGACCAAGGTCAGACGCGAAGTGAAGAACCATAATAACAGATTTCCAGCAGCTTTATGAATCATGACGTAATTACGCTGGTTTTTCCCTTATGTTTGCAGTTTTGCATTCTGGTTCCAATGACGTTCAATACGATAAACATTTTTCATAGATGTAATCGTCCAACTATGCGAATTATCACCAACAAGCGTACTTCCCTTCTTTGAATATGACATACCGCCAAATGAAGTTACATAAATGTTATTCAAGTGCTGACACCCTTTCCGAAGAATGGGACGTTTTAGAAGGTTGAATATCTTTTTGTACCGGTTTACTTCGCACAGCTAATGGTTAACCAGATCATTGATTAATCGGATCATGGTAACGTTGGTAGTGATCCGAAGAAGATAAAACTCGAATTTTTGCGAAGATTACATATTCCAGTGACGTAATAATTTATTTTGAAATGTAATATATCTATGAACGAGAGAAATTTATAAATTACGATGATAACACGAAATAACAGGAAACACAATATAGGAATGGGATTTACAAATGATAACACAAGTAATAAATCTGCATCGTTCGCTTTATTTATACATCAAGTTGCTACATTCCCTTTATCTCGAAAGTAGTATTCTCACAGATTTGTTATCGGTTTTTTCTCCTTCTCTTTCTTTTTTTTCTTTTTATTTCGTTTCTCTTCTGAAAGCGTAGAACACTTAGAACGTTATTGCTCGCACAGTCGTCAATCCAGCGAGACACTAAGCACGTCTGAACTAACACGAGGACGTAAATACATGAAGATTGCTCGACAGTTAGTCTGACATCGCGTGAACTAAAAATGTAAATTTCGAAAAATTCACAGTGAAAACCGCCACTCTGGTATCTTACGCGATGAATTGTATTCGTATCTATCATCGCCAGAGGGAAAAATTACCTTTTAATGTAAATTCGTAGAAACTATCTAATGTAGTCGCGGTGTAGAATGGTGCAAAAAGTATTAAAAAAATATTTGCAATACTTGTACGCGCGCAAAAACCTCTCTCGTAAAACAGAATTTGTTCGAAGCCTACTTTTTGCACCATCTGATCCTCTCGTTATACCTACAAAATGCAGTACAAAAAAAAGACTGCTCTCTTTCTCTCTTTCTTTCTCTCTCTCTTGCTTTAGAAACAGAAAGGATTCGAGTTTCGCGGGACAAGACCAAGACCAGATAAGATCACGACTTAAACATTAAACATATTTAAAAAGTCATATAAAATCAGAATTAATAGCTTCCTAACTAAGTTGGTACTTGACGGATAGTGCCTAAGAGGTAGTATCAATTTTTCTTCGTTATATCTGCACTGATTATAGTACAATCAGTTTTTCCGACCTCCGCGTCTCTTCATAGAAGATGTACATTGAGGACAGTACCACTTGCCTTTTGGCGGTGCAGTGATACCCACACATGGATAGTGAAACCATTCGAAAGGACACTGTAAAAGATAAAGAATCCTTTAAACATAATCTGCTTAAACATTTCTGCTCCGTCAACATACAGGACGAACATCAAAATAGTATTTAATTAGATTCTGCACGAGCAACAATAATATTTCTATATATATCTCAAGGAAAGAGAGGATTTCCGCTTACATCTGAATTGTCACACGCAACCATGTCTCCATAAGATACTTGATTACATATACAATATCTTGGTTCGTTTGGATCGTAAGTCCAATCTGTATTATCCGAATCCACGACTTGTGTATTTGTAGTTATTACTGGAGGTGATACTGGTTGCTGAACAGTGGCAGCAACTACACTCGAACTTGGAACACCAGTCGTTACTTTTCTAAAATGAACAATAATACCGAGTCAAAAACGGGGTGGGCATGGAAGTTTACCATCGTTTCGATAGTTGTTGGACGGATGCATACTTTTTATGCTTTTTAGTTGTTTCTTGCTGTATAGCTGCGATGGCTGTCTGAGCGGCGCCAGCTAATTCTCTACTAAATTCTGTTGCATGTACGCCTCCAGTGTTGATAGCCTCATAACTGGCTTTCAAACTGGCGGTACGTCTACCGTGTTGCATCTGCTGTGTCGCAGCAATCGCTTGTGATGCCGCAGCAGCTATGGCATTTCCACCAGCTCCTATATGACCGAGATTATAACTTACGGAGCTGACGGAATTTGCGATTGCTGTGGGGGTAGGTAGTACGCTGGTAGCAGCGATAATTGGTCCTGAATTTGCAGATGCTGGTCGTGATTCAGGAAGACTTGGAGAAATTTTTTCTATAGCTAATCGTTTCTCTATCGATGTGGAGGATGCATTTGAATCTCTTCTTTTTTCCGCCCGAGCTGTAAAAATTTGAATAATTATAAAACATATCTTCCACGTGCAATGAAATATAATTAGCGTATTATAATACATACAATGACTGTGATTGTCTCGCGACCTACTAGATGTTGTAAAGCTATACCGATTCTCTTTTTGACTACTGTTCGTAGGTGGTTGATCTAATTCCAATGACCTCTTTTCCAGTATTTCTGTGATACCTTTGTTATCCGCTTCTAGTTCCATTTTAAATTTGTGCAATTCCTGGTCTAATCTCCTCAAATATCTATCTACTAAGTCATACATCTGATTGGCTAAGTGCACCTTTTCGTCCGCATCCTCCAAGGTTTTGTAATACTCTCTTCTAATAGCTTCATACTCTGCTTCCTTCTCGCTAGGTTTCATTTTCTTCGCATTTGCAAAAAACATCTTTACTTTCTTTTCTAAACAGTCCATTGAATCTGCAATAAATTGGAGTATTGTATAGCATTATTTACAAAAATAACAGCAACATGTTGTAGAAATGTATGGTGTCTTGAAGGTTTAACGTTGCATAATGGTGTACATACTCTGTACACCTAAGTCCATTTCTCTCATTTCTGTAAATCTGTCTCTTAATTCTTGTGGTAGGTGCTCGATCACTGAAACCGCAAAGGAAGAAGGTCAACATAACCAAACAAAATGAAACTAAAAGGCAGTAAATAGTCAATAATAATCAATATTTATCTAATTAGTGCAATAATTCCAATGTTCGCATCCTATTCATAGGAAACATTACAAGTTCTGGTTTAACTTCAAAATATATTGGTAGCAGCAGAAGAGCTATTGCCCATTTAGAAAACATACAACTAACCTAAAATTTACGTAGAATGATATGTCAAGTAATTGCTCATCTTACACGGTATTCGATCTGACAGTAAAATAAAAAGCGACGTTTAAACGAGGATATGCAAAAATGTAATATCTATTGAAGTATTCGCATCGAGAAACGTTTCTGATGTTCGCGTGAGGGAGTATATTCGGGAAGGTTAGTAACTTTCTTGAGAAGCTGGGTAAGCAGAGCATGCCTCGTTTTTACGTACTTTCGACATAATCTTCCAAGTAAAGCATCCTTTCGTGCTGGCGCTTCGTTGCCTGCCGCTTAATTTACAATTATTTACAATTTACTAAAGAGGAGTGCTTGCCGCCGTGGCAAAATTAACGAAAATTGTAGCACTCGATCGGAAGCGTGTTTACGGCGGCCAAATCCCTTGTTGTACCCACATTTTCACGCTAGTTCTGTAAATGTTGCGAATCTATGAACGATTCGTGTATAATATCGTAGAAGAAAAGTCATATTCGCGAATAAAAATGGCTCAGTAATCTATTCATTTATGGTAGCGTTATTTATTTCAGAATTATTACTGGCCAGTTATCTATTCCTTGTAATCCGCCATCTTAACCCAACGCTCAGGGGTGTCTTTATATAGCCCTGGTGCCCTGCGCAAAATATTTTACATTTCCGTTGTCGTATCGTAATTTCTTCAAACTTAAACTTTTCACTACTTTCTTTTGTCCAATCAGTTTTATTGTTCAACAAATTTATCGACAGTTGATGTATTAATCGATTTAAGCGTATGCTGTGTTTTTTGCATTCGAATGTTAAAAAAATATCAAAAGATTTTTTTTGTGCAACATACGTATTAAATCTATAACGTGTACTATACGAAATGATTTCTGAAACGTTTTTGTCAAATATATCCAGTCATCTTTCGGTAATAACAATGTTGCAATTTGAGAACATGCGTTCTCAAATCTATCACAACTTTATCGGTTAAAACGCAACTGTTTGAAGTCGAGAGTTAAAAATATTTCAAAACGAAAGGAGAGACTGTAGCCGCTTTAAATAATGAATTTCAATGAAGTATAAATTATTCATGTGCAATCACATTGCACAACATTGCATAGTGTTAAAAATAAAAGAAAGTGGTTGCCTATCCGTCCGACTAATGTTATCGACAACACCCTCGTATACGATGAGAGTTATTCATATTAAAGGAACGGTGTATTGAACTTTTTCCTAGTAAAATGATACGACGCAGCCCAACGAGAATCGGCTTACGACTAGACGATCTGCAAGAGTACGAAGCGATGAGGAAAGCGCTCGAGGCCAAGAAAGAATCTGAAAGACAGCCAACATTCAATCCTCCCTCGTGGGGTGGTAAATTGCCGCAAAGTGAAATCCAAGAACGCATCGGTTATATGCCACAACAGAACCAACCAGCGCATCCCCTACCTAATATATAACTAGTCTCGCAACGCGTACTAGATTACAGATTCTGCATCCTTGGTTGCAACATTAATGGGCTTCACATGTAATCTATGATCAAATAAGATAAATTCGTTTGAATTCTGTTTCCAGGGTGTTTATTATAATATCACTAAAAAATACATGGCAGCATTTTTATTTGTAACGTTTAACAGTTCAGAGAGGTAGTAACAATAGAACATCGATAGTCGTTCAAGATTTAACATTCAGCGTTTTAGCAATGTAACCGTGTAGACATTGCAAAATCGTAAGTTTTAAGTTGTTAACATACAAATGTACGTTTATTTGATTTCATTAAACCAAGAGGGATTGAGCTTTTGGTGAAAACAAATGATTGCTGTCTGAAACATGCAAGAATCTATCTTTACTTCCGCAGGTGGGGATTGTTATTTCATAGAAACGCATAATGAATATTAAAAATACCTTGATATAATATGTTCGTATATAATGAGACTTACAAATAAAACGTATTACTATACGGAGTAAAAAACATTCAAAATGCGATATTGTCGCATTTAATATTCTCGAAACGAGTTCTCCATCCTCTGAACCAGCAGAAAACTACGTACGATTACCCTGACGTATTATTCGACTCTGTTATTAAGTAACTTGCTATCTCGTACAGGGTGATAAAAGAGCACCTTCGAGCACTTGATATCGCACGATTATAATAGTCATGCTTTATAGGCCTTTGTTGAAGTACAAATACGTCGGTATTTCCTTGTCCTTACAATTGTTCTTTAAAATTTCGTAATTCTCCGGTTCCCAGCGTTCCAAAGTACTTGATTTAATCGAACTGTAGCATACACAAAATTGAAGAATGTTAAAACCTAATGTTTCAGTTATCTTGAACTACATAAAACCGCTAACAGCGTGATATTCAAATATGTATGAAATGCACAAAGACTCACCAATTTTGTGGAAATAGTGCACAAGCCGTGGGCACCATAAACGTCAGGCTGGAATATTAATAAACATATTTTTCCATTCACATGTACCTTTTTAAACAATTCTACTCAAAAGATGGAAATGTTTAAGAGACACTTACAAACAACCGACTAACAAAACTTGTATGGGCGCGTGCATCGGTTTGATTTTTTGCATCCAAGCGTATTTTTCCAGTCTTTCCATAATGGGTGGCAGAATCACTAGATCACAAAAATTCAACTTTCATCGTAATGATACAAACTACGCATTCGATACCGTGTTTTACATTTTAAATGAACGGCCACTTACGCATGCCAGGTGCGCACATGACAATCCTCGATACGACCACTTGGCTGATGCCTTTGATCGCTGCGAGCTGAAACCAACCGCGCGTTTAGCTCTCTTTTACGCTTCATCGTACCGCCAACGTTAGATATCGCCTACCTTCGATTTAGTCAGCTTGTTGCCGTTTTCATCGCTGATTTCTATACCACTGGTGATCTCGTTCTCTCGCATCAGGGGAATGTTCACGCAGTTCGCAGCCGCGACCGCAGCAAACGGCACGTAACGCTGAATATCAATTTTTTATAAACAACATTACAAACTCCATACTTTTAAGCGAATGAAAATTGTATTTTTACCGCCATAAGCGGGCTGGCACGTTTCGCCCAGTACGCTTTGCACCCTATCGCCGTTATCATAGCCGCCGAGGTAGCGCTCATGTAAGCCATCCCTAACTGACTTACGCTCGTGGGACTGTTGGCGTTTCTGTTCGTGTAATTAACGAACGCGTTGAACGACTGGTTCACCCATTGCCAAAAGACCACAGCCGTGGTCGTCCTACAACAAATCATTGGTGTGAACGAATTTCCCTTGCGCAATTAATTACCGCTTCGCTTGCTCTTTACGCGTGTTACATACAACATTTGAGGAAGCTCGCGGAGCTCTCAATCTAGTTTGTAAAATTGTCGCGGAATGTATGTTCGAATTCCTTCCATTTCATTGACGTCGTTTGCTATGGCGTGGTCCGAGAGATTTATATACCTATAAAATTGAAGCATGGCACCGGTGATGGCCATCCCGCCTGGCACTTGGAAGGACATTCTGCCAAAGACATTCTGCAGGTCACCGGTGTCGGGATGGAACGCGGACTCGTAAAGCTTCTTAGCATAGATGATTTGCTCTCGGGTTGTACCAGCTGGCTCCTTCCCAAGTCTAAGGGATAAACAGACTATTGATTTTTCGTAGACGCAAAAAGAAAAAAGGAAAACAGCGGATGGCAATGGTGCGTGCGAATTTATAGCAAGAATTCCGATATTGATCAAGTGTCTGGAAAAATGTGCAACGTAATAAACTAATAGAAAACATAAACATAAGTGACCTCGAAGTGTCCTTGACTGGTCTACTGTAAGTTATCGCGTTCTTTGTATTGTAACACTCGTTCGTCCATATCTTCGAGTTCGACATATTTCACCAAGCGTATTAAAATTCATGGCGTCCATTAAAATTTCCGTCACTCTGTACAGTCGTTCAATTTTGTTCCTCGACGAGCCAATTACTATTCTCAATGTATAAATTCTGTATTTACGTAATGGGTTTGGTAAAAACGACTCGTTACCCTGTACTTACTTATAGTTCTCGCACAGGTTCTTCGCTTCGAGCAATTCGGATTCAGGGACGATACAGGTGCGGAAGTCTGACATCCACGCGAAATATTTCCATCTTCCTGCGAAGGTGGTGAGGTCCCACAGAGGTTTGTCGATGTCCAGTCTCTCCTCCCCCATTTTCGAGGGCTATTGTCGCTGCGATCCTTCGTCAACAAACGCGAAACACCGTCTATTAAATCGGTGCCAACGAACGTGTCTCCTATTGATGTTATCGAAAAGATAAAAAAAAGTTTCGAGGACGAAAACATCGTCAAGCCCCATTTAACAGTGTCATATCTATAGGTACAAGTGTGAGCTGGTGGTGTGTGCCGAAATAACCATAATATGTGTATTGTATAATACATGAAATCGCTATCTAGCAATATAGTATTGCGACGATAATGATTTTTCAACGATTCACTTTGTAATTACTATTTACCCAGCGTGCAACAGCGATTTATCTCACGACTCTAACGCGAACCATCTGCCTTTGCGATACTATTCAGCTGAATTTATAAAGGACTCGGTCGCTAAAGGTACAAGGGGTCATGATATCGTTTTTACTTTCTTCGATAAGACTTACTTTCGAGCCTCACGGACTTGCTTCAAACGAAACTATATATAAGTTACAAAAATTACGGGTAATCTTTTAACGAGATTGTGTACACAAACGTCTGGTAGATCATTACGGTGGTAAAAGGAAACTTGTGATAACGCAAAATTACGTAACGATACATCAACGTATTTCTGATGAATCGTATTTAATATACAAATAAGGTACTTCGTACGGTAAGCAACCGATGCACTAATAAGTTTTGCATAGATTTTATCTATATTTTGCCACCAAGAAAGTAATAAGAAAGAGAAAAAACAACGTTAAAAATTAATACTCCACCAAGGCTATTTAAATTTCGTGCTATTTTACGTGGTAACGGTATCCTGTATCGACTACTCGAACGATTGTTCCTTGTAACTGACGCGAAGCGTGCGTATCGATTATTTGACACTGTTCCCATCGAACGTACCGTTCGATGTTCGAACGATGCTTTAAAAGGCGCACGCAGCCCCTGTCAATTATAATGTACGTAAATTAATCAGGCAATACCGAATCTGTGATCCATGGATCGATATTATCATGATGCATGCGAGCCACTCGGGTTCGCAAAGTCAGACCATCGATCCCGAATACGCATGTATCGTTGCGTCCACGGGCCCCGCGTTTCGCGAAATTCACGTCGCGCAAAACGCGGCATAAGCTACGGAGAACACCAACGCACATCGATCACAGTCTCACGTGTGCATCTGTACCCGTTTTCGCTACCTATCTCGTATGTACGCCATGCCTATCGCGTATCCTCTCTCATTATTCTTGTAACGTGACGACAGCAAGAGGCACACGTGATTGTCGCGATTTGAAGCAGAGTTTACCCGGGTCTGGGCAATTATCGACCACACGCGACGCAAGAGGCTGCAGTCGATGGACGACCCACTTTTTTGTGCCCGAGTACCGGCACATTTTCATTGAAAAATCGCGTTGCGGCCAGCCGATCGTTCCGCGTCGTATTCTCCACCTCGGACTGCATTATGTCAAACTACACGTGCACGACCGCATATTACGTAACGCAGGCATATATTTTTTTATCTGCTTACCCGTGTAAACCGTGTGTCACTTCTGGAGAGCCTGCTCCGTTCTGCTGTCCACAGTTACACCGCGCACGCCAGCTGATTGGCACCCTACGCGAGCGCCAGCTACCTCGGTACGCCCCTGCACTTCTCCCCACCATAGTTATATCTTCATTATTGTTATTATCATTATTTCATATGCTCCGTTTTAACTGTCCTTTTCTTTCCCATGGAATTGTCACGCATGTGTCTTTATTGGACATTAAAAAAGTCGATAATTCCTAGGGATGTGTTTCAATTATTTTTAAAATAATACGAGATTAGTCAAATTGAAATAATATCAAATATTTTTTTATCGTAATAAAAATGATTACACTAGGGCTTACCTATATAGATCATAATTAATACGTTTTTGATCAATTATTTAATAACGTCTTGATCAATAGCTGCGAAGCAACAACAACTGATAAGATGCTGCAAAAGTGATGTAAGCATGTGTTAATTTCACCAAGGCTGTTTTTGTCGATATATCGCCGAATAAAGAAGTTGCAGCACGCTTTTTCAAATCACTCTGAATACAATAACCTATGTTCGTGTGCAATTTAATTTTCACTGACATAAATATAAAAGAGGAGAAACGTTTCAGAGTTGTGCATTATAATATACGCGCACACGATCGTTCTTCATGTATAATTTAAACTTGATTCCGTATGCCGTGTCTCTTATGTAAAAAGGACACGTTTCCAAAATGTTAATTTGCATTTAAATAAATTTCACAAAATTTGCACACGTATTCAAGCATGTAATCCCACCGCAACTCTATATATTTTGAATGCAAAAGGTCTTTTAAATATGTGGCCTGGTGTTACAACTAGTTTACAACATTCCTTCATTTTCACACATGCTACGTTAAATAACGATTCATGAATATTTATGTTAATATAAATCTACCGTGGACACTTTTATGGAGATTTTTCAAATTCTGTTTAACCAGCTTCAAGAGACCGCTGATTGAATTATTTTCTACTTCTATTACAATGTAATTTGCAGGCTCCATGTATGTATGTGTGTATCTATCCATTTCGTATGGATATCTCCAAATTTTTAAGCTTAAATTAATGTACCTTTGAGTAACAGAATTTTCTACATTCGAATCCAGTTAATCAATTTTCAAATGCAAAATACTCTTTGCATCCATTGTATTTTACATATGTAACGAAATATTGAAGTCTACCAGATGCGAAAGAGGTTTCTGGAACACATTGCCCGAAATAGTGTCATCTGCACGTTGCTGTCGACGAATATTCAATTAACACAAACTCACAACTACGAATGCGTTTAAAAGTTCATCTGAAACATCAAAGACTCTCAGTCGGCGCTATTCGAAGCTACAACTTCCTGCTTTGGCTATACTACCTTTCCTTCTCACCTTTATGCAAATACAATGACTGTCGTTCTAGTAAGAACAATTAGGGTGTAACACTTCTCGATTTCGTGAAGAACACCCCACACGCTCGATATGGAGCGCGCAATATTCCGAGTTGCGCAATAATATTGACAGTGGTAGAGAGCTAATATCGAAAATGTACACCAGCAGTGTGCTCGAATGGACTTCGTCTACCTATTACGCCGTGGTTCAGACTGTTTACTAAATAAAACCGATAAAGTTTTGGCCGATACAGATAAAGCTCATCCAATTATGTTGCATTGCTTTCGATGTTGTCCTCGACTGTTAAGACTCCTCTTTGTATACGATATTTTTCATTGTCGACGACAAATTTTGCCGTCTTACCTTGTACATTGCTTTGCAGATACTTTTCTTGAAGTTACGCGATGGACTGGTCAGAGAAAGTTTAAACAACGCTTAGTGCGGAGGTCAGCGAACAAAATCAAGTTCACGGGCGCTCCTGTCGAATTCCTGAAATATTCGCAGCGTAATTTTCTTTACCGACGAGTTGGTCGTCCCTGTATGTCGGCCTATTTCTTTCTTCGTCTGTCCGCCTTTCTTATATACGTTGCTCTGTTTTTATCGTTTTCCTGGCTATTGCAACGCAGCCGATGCACGAAATGTTGGTGCATTAGACTGGCTAATTGTAAGTCGTACATTCCCGTGCCCTGAAAAAGTAGAACTCGACCCCGTTTGTTACGCGTCACCATATTGTAGCTAAATCTGTCAGGAATTATTATTTCGTAACATTCGTGATATAATTTTGGAGCTTTGTTATTCCTCCGTTGAGGCTTCTTCCTGTTCCTCACCCATTTCCGGTATACATATGCTGCTTCCGCGATTAGTGAAACTAATAAACGTACTTAGCCGACATAAATCTGGAAATAAATCCAAAATATATTCCTCTGAAGATTTCGCAACATACTCCTTATCACAATCATAATCTAATTGTAAGTATTACTTCTATCCTACAAAGGACTTCTTTGTTACTACAATTAATTCGTTGCCTTATAATAATTACACTAAGGGCAAAAATTATATTCTGCATGTGACAAACAAAATTTATCTAAATTATCTGATACTATTAATATCATATATTTTTGCACTAGGATAATCACGTTTATTAAATTTATACCAATCAGTATGCATAACTGGCTCTTCAACATAGAATTCGTTTCTATAGGGAATAGTTGTTCATTCTTCCAGGCTATCCCCATCATGTCATGGAGAAAGAATGCTTCCGAAAAGTATGTGTGTATAGTGGTGTATCTAGACCGGGTATGCGTTGTATAAAAGAAAACTCTGCTCGAAACCAGCTGGCTAAGGTCTTGCTGGCTGGTTAAGATAAATCACCAGAGGAAATATGTGTTAGGCTAAAAAACGAAAAATATAGCGCTCAGTAAAAACATTTTAGCTTTTAACACACGCTACCCTCGCTATGAGGCTTGTTTGTCGTAGGAGGCGGGCACCATGGTTAGTCTTTACTGACCTGAAGCAAAACAGTACAGTGACGTATGACATATCAGACATCCCTTCTTTCGTAATTTATTTTGGAACATTTTCAAAGATTACATTATTATATATACAATTACAGCAAAAATAATCTACCATATTATTTCCATTTCCTATTCCCATAATATTTATCTCTAAGCAGATCAGTGAGTTTAAAAAAAAAATCTGTAAAATTGAAGAAAATCAAGTCATCTTATAATTTTACGATTCCTATACTTCAACTATATTACACAGTAGTAAATCTTTAAAATATTACTTCCATATAATACTCTACAATCTTTGCTTCTCCAATAATACGTTAACTAGTATTACCTAAAATGTAGAGAAACAGCATACCGTTTAGACGTACAAATCAATTCATATCTACTTAAACGTGACGTTAGAAATACATCACGTTAATATCTACAACGTTTCGATAAAAAGAACAATTTTGAGCATAAAGTGCGATTTCACTGAAATCGTGGGCCAGCGTCGTGACGTTACGAGCCTGCGGCTGGAGAGTGGGGGGGACGAAGCGGAACGCATGCGCAGTGAGTCGCGAGTGCCCAGCTGTGCACGAACGTGAAATGCGGTGCGGCTGGCGGTGGTGGCTGCTAGGAAAGCAAGCGAGCGAACGAACGAGCAAGCAAGCAGGCAGAAGCTGCCCTCCTGACTCCCCCACCCTTAGCATGCCTCGCAGAGCCCATGGCCTCCGTACACACGGAGGAGAGTGAGGCAGCCCCAGCCGCTCCTCACGTCATCCGCTGAGAGAGAGACGACGGGTCTCGACACGGCGAGGAGCAATAATTCTAACGAGCCAAGATGGCGGCGGACACGGTGGCCCTGTCCGCGCTCACGCTCGCCAGGGGCGACAAGATCCTCGTGACCGTCGAGTCCGCGCTACCGGACATCGTCGTCGTGTCCTTCGTTCACGGTGCCAAGTGCTTCCAGGGCGCGTTGCTCGACGCCACCAAGAGGTAAGCGCATCCGACTCTTCTTCCTTCCTTTCTCTGTCTCGCGCTGTCTCTTGTTCCATCCGTCTTTCTCCCTTCCTGTGCTTTTAATCCTGTTCGTTGACTCGTATCACCGAGCCTCGTTGTGATCGTCCAACGTGCTAGCGTTTCGCACCGTCCACCGGGGCCTCGTCGTGGCTCGAATTTGTTTTGACCGATCGTCGGTCGAAAGAATCTCCTAGCAAGCGTGTCACGCTGCCGTTGTTGCTCACGATCAACGTCTCGTTGCAATTGTTTGTTGCGTGTATATATCGTGTCTTATTGTGAGCGTACATAATGTGTCGTGCCCGTGCGTGTCTGTGTTCATGCTTATTTCTAACCATGTGTCTCTAGAAGTGCGTGTGTGAAAACGTGTACGATAAAAACCAGTGGTCACGTTGAGCGGTGCTGTTGACGAATTTTGAGTCACAGCTTGGTAATTACGGCTAGCCGAACTTTTGGCCGTCGGCGAGCGACGGACGGCGTTAGAAACGTGTTTGTTGACCGTCGCGTTCGCTCGTTCGGTGTTACCAGTCTCCACGTGAAGAAAAACAACGTAATCATGCTTCTTTAATAAACAAATCTTGCTACCAACGTTACATCCTGTTCACGTTGGAAAAAATTAAGTCCACGTCGACTGCCACACCGAATGCTCGTTCGGTTCGCCATGTAACATTACACGTTACTGGTAAACTCGTTGCTCGAGCTAACCAAGCACGTTTCAAACTGCCGGGGCCGCGATTTGCCTCGTAAAATCCCGTCGCTTCCGGTCGGGAGGATTTCTCTCGCAAGGATGCGATCGCACGGCCGCGGGTTGGGAAAAGTAAATTTTCACGATCCCCAAGATTTCTCGGCCGTGAAACAGGGGGTGGTGGCCGTTACGTGCCCCGCATGTCGTAAGTCTTCTCGTAAAACGGCTTTTGTTCCGCAAACGGAAGTAGTTTCACGATGACTCGTGCCCCGCGACTTACGCCCTTCGTGATGAGCCTCGGCCGTCGGCGAAGGTTTTACGATCGCGAAATAAGCGTCACAGTGTCGTTTCGTTAAAATTCTACTTATTAGACAGATATAAGAGTCCAGCGCGTCTCACGTCCTTTGTTTCCTACAAGTTCCTACTCCTGTCTCTTTGTGTACTTATCGTCCACATTCTAGACGATAACGATTGAATTGTCTATGGTAGTGTTCGGTGTGTTTTGTACCGGTGATAGAATTGTTCAAAGCAGGTCATACTTTAATATTTATTTTATGTAGCTTTAGATGTATTAGAATATTATTTTTATATGTCATGTGTAGAGATTGGCCTTCGTTTATTTTACAGGTGGCTAGTATATACGTTTGCAGCAGGATTATTGTCGTACCTCTTGTAGTAGTATAATTATTGTTACGATGAAACAGATGATGGTTTTATAATATTTCTATTGTGATTTTAGGTATAGAACAGAGAAGTTTGACACTAAATTCAGTCCAAAATTGTTTTTCTTTTATTTTACAACCTTCTGCGATAGAATTCCTAAACGAAGTACAATTAAGTATCTTTTAAATTAAAAACTTTTACATATCAATCATTAAGAATTCCAAGGCACTGGGATATGTTTTAGGAGCACGTTTAGTGGACATAGAATACAGGAATTACCTTTCCCTTGTATTTTTTTTTTATGAGGACAATTATGTACCTGTGCATTGCTTATTACGCTATCCTTTTTGTTTTTTTACTTTCTTGAACGGCCGTTTTGCATTCACATGTGGCCGCATTAAACTGCTTTATTTCATTGAAAGGTTGATATTATTATTGAAAAAAGTCTTCGAAATCGTGAGTCATACTCGACGAACGTTGCCTCGTTCGTACAGTCATCGCTGATTTCTCTCTATCGCAGTGAAAATTCAGTTCGACGCGAAACCGATTTTAGCTACTCGATGGCGGTTCATTTATTCCATCGACGCTAAATACATTATTAAGTGTGTCATTAATACCACCGTTATTAATTTGTAACATAATTTATGCATTTAATTTGGTCGATTTCATTTAAATATGACCAGTTAATTGGTCCAATCAGGAGTTATGAAATTGTGAATGTTGATGGGGAATTTCTGAAGGACCTTCGAAGAAGAAAATTTTGCTGCAACGATAATTGTCTCGATCGATCTGTTCTATTATTATTTTATTTGAATATTTGCAAAGATAAGAACGCAATTTATTAAGAATGATTTATCGTCCCTTGATTTGTTACAACGTGAAGATATTAGTTTCTTATGCTGTTATATAAAATGTTTATGAATGTTTGTTCAAAAAGCAAGAAGTTATATAAGTTCCACCGCGTTATTTTAAATGTGGATTTTATTTCTGAGAAATGAATTTATTATTCATAATTTGGTACACGTAGGACACTATGGTTTGGTGTCTTTGAAATGTTATTAATTTTGCGATTTATTATTTTTATTTCTATAGCTTGTCGGATCCCCACGAGAGAAGATAATCATATCTTCTTATCCCCCTCTTAAACGTATAATTACTCTTTAACAAAGAATACTTTGAAGTTGCTCTAAAACGACCATACTTTCTCAGTAATCTCTTAATGCTTACTGCAACGTGTGCTATATATACTACATACTTTTTTGCATTAAGTACATACACTGCTAAATTATTAAACTGTATTTGTTTTTCAACTTTATAGAACTACATATATATCCATCAGTAAACCGAGGAAAATACGTACCATAAATTTTCAAACAATGTCCTCTTAAATCAAGATAAGCGGTAATTTTACTTTCTTTTGAGTAATTTCAGTTTCTGTTTCCTGTAATATTCTGATAACACAGAGCAATACAAAGTTAGTATTTGTCACATAATTTTTCCTCAAGAAGATTGTTTTTGTTTTTGTTCGTATGTTCGTGATTATTTAGGTCTTAGATAAAATAAATGACAAAGTGAAGAACACAAGTTCGTCAATGAAATAATGTCGATCGACGAGCAGCTTAGCCACAACAAATACGGTTGATGTTTTTCCTAGGTGTTTAAAATAATTTCTACAATTGTGCCCGTTAAACTGGACAGTAATCGTTTAACGAGCCCGAATTAACGGGAATTAAATCCTCCTTATAAAGTAGAGATATCATCAAAGTCCTTTTTCCTGTTTTAATTATATTAGCGTAACGTTCACATCGCAACACACGAGCGAATGATAAGAGCACCGAGTAATAATCTCATTCTGTTCATTGTACCTCGTTTCTAAAAACCGAAAATCGTGTGACGAGGAGGCAGACGGGATGTTTCAGAACTGAGCTTACAATTAGCTAAACTGCCAATTCTGAGTAACGAAGAAATAAGAACATTCAAGGAGGAACAGATTGAAAAAGTTGATACTTTTAAAGAATCAAAATTTATAGCTTTGAAAAAGGAAATTATGTATATTTCATCTTTTCAGTAGAATATGCTGTCGTATCTTTTAAAGCTTATTCCACTGACAGTGAAAAATTATGAAACGCGCTCCTTTCTCTTGTACGCTATAAATTACTTTTCCAAATGTTCTGAACTTATTTTAAATATTGTTATTTCTCTTTTATCTGACGTGTTCATCCATTCAGTAGAATGCGTTTTCAAAAATATTCCATATTTTTGCAAGCTTATTCTTCTGAAGAGATATATACATATACATACATATATAAAATAAACAGCAGACGTAGGAAGCATAAGGAAACGTATTTCAAAAATAAATTTCAGACTTTATTTTCTACCAGGGAGGTGAACGTCTCTTGTTTCACAAATTTTTCGAAACTTCCTGCACACGACGCTGCAGAAACCCTGTCAGAACGAATAATTTTCGGTACATCGAAGGAAGAAGGGAACGAACGAACATAGGGGACGAATATTAATATAATTTTCAATCGATCCGAGCACGCCGTCCTCCCCCCACCTCTTTGCCTCGCCCTCCCCGTATATCGCCCATGTTTCTTGCTCGAATTTCGTACACACTGTCCTTGTCCACGTCTTCTAAACACGTTGCTTCGTCCGCGGTCGTTCGTTGTCCGGAAATTTGCATTTTTCTGGCGTACGTAGATGCGTGCAGGGACATTTTTGTGTGTGTGCGCGCGCGTATCAGCGCGAGGCATAATAAAAAGGAACCACGCTGTCCGCGTTTCGACGATTTTTTCTCTTTTTTTAATCCATTATGCAAGTGTATCAACTCTCTCTTTTTTTTCTCTCTCTCTCTCTCTCTCTTTCTCTCGCGATACCAATAACACGTTCGTCCGCGTCCTTCGATGGATCTCGTCGCGAAATTTATACTATCGCAACATCTCGATTCGAGGAATCTATGAATCCGCGAGAGTACGCGGTGTTCAGCTTCGGTGAACAATGCGGGTAGCGAACAGAATACGAAGGGAAACGGCGAATGTAAGTCACTGGTGATGTCGAATTTACATTGTTTAATTTGCTTTCGATTTTGTTGAATCGATCGCGTTGCTCCATCGGTGCGCATAAATCGTGCGTATGTTTTGCTTTTGGGTTAGGTTATGTTTCGCAATCGTGCGCCAATTATATTACTAGGAGATGGAAAATCGTAAAAATCAATAGAAACGAAAGTTTTTTACGAGTCAGCCATGAATTATGGATAGTATGAAATATTAAAGTTTTCAACTTCGTGAAAAACAGTGTCGATAAGCCTAGTAGTAGATATAGTTGTAGCATTGTATATACAAGCAGAAAGAAAAGAGGGAAAGAGTACGAACTTAGAAGTTGATAATAAACTAGGCAAACAGAGTACGCAGAAGCGTCGAGCGCGAGTATATAACAAGGAAACTTTTTACTGAATTATTCCCTATTCAGCGTATTCCCCGTATAGTCGCGGATATAAAAATTCACGGAACATCTTTGGCGAGCGAGGAACTCCTTCGAAATTATTTCCGTTCTCCATTGAGTTCGCCGGGACTTACACACTTGAACATACTTTTCCAATCGGAAAAAATTGGCGAACGGGACATTATGCGCGAGATAAGCGCGTCTCGAAGGGTTAAGGGAGGAAAGAGAATAAAGGGAGTCTTTACACCGCCAGCTACTCGCACTCTTGCGTTTCCATTTTGTTTTTCGACGATTATCTTCGACGTGGGCGCAACCACGGTCTTAATTAATGCGGAATATTTCGAGGAAACACGGACGTTGTGCAATGTAATTTCTTGTGCTTTGAAGATATTGTTGCAACGTGGATTATTGTTTTTATGGAATACGGTTGTTTCTTTCTGGTTTTATTAAACTTTCTGAAAGCTTCAGAAAGTTTTGATGGATATATTATTCATTGAAAGATGTTAGTTATATTATACGTTTATTAGAGAGAAATCAGTATTAGCTCATAAAAGAGACAGAAAATTATCAATCTTAAAAGGAAGTAACAAAAAATATGGAAAAACAGGTACACTAGTCTTTGTAGTTATTTATTTCTTTCGTGTTTTTTGTTACTTATGATTAATAGCTTTTTATCTTTTCTACATACTTTTTATACAACACAGTGAATATTGCAATTACATTTAATGATTGAGTAGATGCCAGTAGAATAAGAAAACACGCGATAGAAACAGTGGATTCATAATTTTATTGAAATATAACGAACATTATACAACTTTATTTACCCCTCGTGTAAATATATTAATAGAACAAAACAAATAGATGATACTACTTAGAAAAAATTCAAGCAATTTTCTTGCAGGTTTGTCATTGTAACTTTATCGTCTAGCCTTATCATTCCACGTTCGATATCTCTTGTTCGATGAAAATAATAATTTATAATAATCATTCTTCCAATGATAGCAACTGATTCAATAGCACGTTGCCACCTTTCGCTCGATCTTGGACGATAAACAATTTTGTGTCAGACTGTTTCGCCCTGAAGCATTCGTATATTTCACAGCGTAACAATCTCGTTAAAAATTTGTTCATTGCAAGGTACGTACATGTATAGGCACCTTTATTTTTTCGTTAAATTTTTGCGTTCAGCTGGAGATAAAACGAAATGCAAGAGCACCAGCACGGTTTAAATGCAGCGCGAGGGTTCCATTTCTACAAATTAAAATTGCCTCGTAAAGCGGGAAACCGAAATTTGTTCGTTTCCCTCGAAAACAGGGAAGGTGTTGCGATCTTTTTTTCCTTTTTCTCGTGACCACAAGTACAAGTACGAGAATCGTTTGCGATTTCTCCCGCGATTCACGCCAATTTCGCAACACCAAAACGTTTATATTTCACACATTTTTCGTCCCATTGTTTTTTCGTCTTGGGTATATCATTGCCAGCTTTTTATCTCGTTTATGCATATTTTTCTAATTGAAAGATTGCGGTTGCAGAAGCGATACCATCATAGAATTACCAGGACAGGATTAATTATGAATCACTGATGTCCGATGGAATATATATAATTCGTTATTACAGTATCGGTACAACAGGATAGGTTTACGATTCGCGTAGATCTAATCTTTTATTGAAAAGATTATAGCGTTTGCGGTGACGTGGAATTTATTCGTACAAAACAAATCGGTAATTTGCGTCATTTTATACTGCTCCACCATTTCCTCGATATTGTGGAATGATAATATAATATCAATTATTTTGTTATTTTTAACGAGGAGTCGTATCGATTATCCACTGCCTCGTTAATTTAAATACAGCCTTTATTAATTCTATATATATTCTTTTAAATTTCCACAAACATTCAATTCTCCACAACTAATAATTACATCTCGTTTCGTTTTACAAACTCACGTTCAATAATTTACCGTTTCCTTACGACCTCTCATTTTCAGCTATTTGAAAAGCGTCCATCCATTCTTTATCCGTTCTTGTTTTCTGCCTCGTTTACAATATTTAAATCAGTGCTTCCTCGCATAAATTTCAGATACTGCAATTTCAGTTTCGCATAACGATGATACGTATCTGAATACGATTTTCGAGTGCCAGTACTCGATTACAGTGATACGATTGTTAAACAATTTTCACGTATCTCGTATTGTACCTCAGGGGTACCAATAATCTTTCGAGTGTTCAATCGCTTTGGGGAGGGGGGGGGGGGACACTGTAAAATTGTGGAGGCCTCGAAGAGTCATCGAGGGCCCTAGAATCGCCCTTGTATCGGCAACGATCGAAATAAAATCGTGGTTGTTCACCAAACCGCGTCAGACTATCACCATTAACATTTAACACCCGCATCGAATCGTCGCCAGATACGAGCGGGTCGTAAATTCGCTGTGTCGATCGATATGTGTCGCGGGGGTGGCGCTCGAGGGGGTAGCCCCGAAATCATCTCCGTGGCTCCTACGGTCGGTGAATTTTTTCCTTTTTTTTTCGTTCTCTCCGCAAATACCGTGTCAGAATCGCGCGTGACTTTTCATTAACCAGCTACGTGTCCCGGGAAAAGTAAGGATTTCCGGTGAAACATCGGATTTGGGGGGGTGGAAATGGCGGAGAAGATCGTGAAATACTTTTTCAGGAATTGGGTGTTATCGTTCGACCAATCCGTTTTGGTAGGATGTTTACGAGGGAATTCAGATTTTTGTAAATACCATCAGAGAAATGGTGTCTGAAATGGAAATTCGCTTCGTTCTAGAAGCATTCTAATGTGGAGTTTGATAGGCACTTCGTATATTTTTGCATTTTGTATGTATTATGCATATTTTTGCAAACTCACGTCCCTCGTATAAATAGGTAAACATCCATAATCTGGTAATAACGTACTGATAATTGCACGAGAAATATTCGACGAGGTGTGTCTGAAAAATTTCTCGGGAAAGAATTTTCTGAAGAATTCGATTAATGGGACGAGGCTTTTTAAAATCGAAAATTATATACATCACGGATTGTTTGACGGAAAGGAATTTGGACGTAACTTTGATTAAATCTATCTAATCTTCCTTTTCCTTCTTTTCGTTCGAATTATAACATCGTGCTCGAAATGAAAGTTGTCCACGCGTTAAATTGCCGTGAAAATTTTCGACGATTCTAATTTTTACGCGTGTATTGTGCTCGTGTTATCGAATCACGGTAGTCGGATTAAATGTCATAGGTCTTCTGGACGTCGAAGAAAATGTTAATTCTCGAAAATGACGGCGCGGACGGATGATTTATTTGAATTCTAAACGCGCGCGCATTAATCACACTCCGCACGTCCTTTCCCTTCGCTGGCTCGTACGTTAGCCGTGGTTCTAATCGCGTATTAAACATTTACAACGGTCGCTGTTAATTTAACTGGTACTTCGTATCCTGCGCAATTAATTTCTACAAATTGGATAAATTGTAATGTATAATTACAAGACGCAGTGAAAGGCGTTGAATTTATATTAATTGAAGTTCCACGAACGCATAATTCACCGGACAATTTAGATTCGTATCTGACACGCGTGTGCGCGGGATGAACGCGCGAAGAATGAACAGGTCGCAGTTGAAGCTTATAAATTTTCATGATAATTCCCGTTTTCGGAGAAAATATGCGCGCGGGAATTTACACGCGCCACGGCTGTCCCATCGTTCGCCTGTTTATGGTACTACCAGTGCTCGGTTTGTCTACATTCTTTCGAGAATTTCGTTCAAATATTTGCCACGAAGTTTCTACGCTTTTTAAACTTCTCAATAAATTCAATCTTACGCGTCAGTGTTAACTTTTAAGTTATTGATATTTAATGCACCAAGATATGCTTGAGATTAACATCGTGTTGGCTGAAAAACATTCTTTCATATAAATTTCTTCGCGAACTTGAATCAAATCTTACAAATGCCACAAATATTCATCTTTGAAGTTGGTTCTTTCGATATTACTGCGATCAAATATTAGAGTCATCCAGAAATTCCATTTTCATCGTCGTATCGTACTCAGAACTGCGCTTCATCTCGAAAACCCCACTCGTCTGATAAAATCATAAACAGGGTTCACATTTTACTCGAAAACTTCCACATTCCACCTCGCTGAGGAACCAAGATGGCCTCGCGGTCCAAGAATCCAGCTTCCCTCGTTAAAACGCAGGAATTCGATCGTTTACCGTTGGAATCGTATCGAAAGCATGAATGAAAAATCCCGAGCAGTCCCATTTACACGGGTCTGGCCGCAAAAAAGCGGGTCAACGGGGCCTAATTGATGTAACAGAAAATTCCGATCGCAACGGGGAGCGAATTACGGGGCCCCCCGACGTATAATTCGGCGGTAGGAAAGAGCACGGTCGCATCGGGGCTGTTAATTAGCCGGCGCTTGTGCGCCTTTTATGCTATCAAGTTCACAAAGTTGCCATAGGAGAGCTCGAACTTGCAAAAGTGAAAGTGAAACGGCGCTTAATTACATTATAACGAGCCGGGTACACGGCACGCGGGTTCTTTCACTTTGTCTTCGGCTCCTCGAGCTTAATAGAGCCTTTTCGTGTCGGCCAATCGTAATCCGTTCCTCTACAGCCGTTCCTCGATCCCGATGAAATTTCGCGATACCATTGTTGCCTTCGTTAGAGGGGTTTCGTTTGTCAATTTACATTTTCCTACGAACAAAACGCGTAGAACTCGGTCGTTCCATTATTTTTATCGTCAGCCAAGCGTTTACCACTTCGAGGAGCGAGCAACGCCTTTTTGCGAAGTTCATTCGAGGCGCACACCTTTTTCCGAAGGTGAAACGAACGAATGCGAGAAAGAAATTGTTTTTTCATTAGTAGACAGGAAAACCTACGTTCGCGAGACTATTTGCGTCGTTTTAGCTTGTGACTGGCACGAGTTGGTTGCGTAAGAAGATAAAAATTCGCAAGTGGTTACTTATTATAGCCGTTTAGAAGATTTTTCATACGCGAACGTACAAGTTATTTTCACCGTTCCGAAATTACCAATTCAAAATTCTGCGCAACGATTTAATCGAGCCCCCTCATCCTTGTTCTCCCCGATTATTCACGCCTAAGATATTTAATTGATGAGTTTTCGCAACAACGTTGAACAAAGTGCAAAGTTTTATTCGCGACACTGAATAATGTGGATATTTTTAGAACGAACGACTACCGAAAGGCAACAACGTTATTAATATACTCGAGAATGGCCAGGAAAGTGGTTAACTGTATTTTCTTCTGGGAATGCGGTGTCTGCTGTTGGGATAGACAAAGTGGAACAGGCTTATTAAATAATGATCGTAGCGCAGGTTCGAGAGAATCGAGTCGAGGCGAATTAATTTCAATGGGTACATTGTGGCGTTTAGTAGCCGTGGGAAACGAACTTCGAGATTCACTTGAACTTGAGTGGTTCGCGTGGAATACGCGGGGGCAAGTTTTCAGACCTCTGCTTAACCATAAGTTACATCCAGAGGAATAAACGCGGACTCTATCCAATTTCGTTTCTGAACCGGTGCGCAACTTGGCGTTTCATTTGAATATGAAAAACGCGCACACCGTACGCGTTATCCTCCGGAAGACCATCAAGCACAGCCCAGAAAATAAACTTGCCCTGGCTCTGCTTTATTTGATTTTTTTATGGGAAGAACTCTTCTGCATTTATTTCATTGGATTCGCGAAGAAATTCCTGCTGTCGGGAAATAAACGCGACGGAAGAAAAGAGTTTGGAAAATAGAGGATCGCGTGTTTCCCTTTCTCTTTTTTAGATTTGTTTTGAACGCTGGCGAGTTAATGTATGCTTCTTTTTTTTTTTTTTTTTTTTTTAAGCGGACGATACTTCGTTTGTGCCCCTTTAAGCGGAATAGCCAGTTTTTGAAGTGGAAACTACTTTGTTCTTTTTCGAGGGGAATGGTTAGCTTTTTAAGTGGAATAACTACTTTTTAAAGTGGGAACTACTTAATATTCTTTCAAGTGAAATCTGTTTTATACTTTGTTAAGCGAACGAAATTCCACGCGAGATTCTTTCCTCTTTTTAAATTAAAATTCCTTTATATCCTTTGAAACGAAAGGGTGTACACGCTTCATAAATAGTAACTACAACTTTTTCAAGATACTAAATAGTCGCTTCTTAAACTTTTGTTTTTCATTTAAATAAAGGTGGACACAAACCAACTGTTTTTTGACCCCGATCTGCGTCTGCGTTCTGCGAAAGGTTTTGGGGGTGGCTCCCACACTGTCGTAAGGCGTATCACGGCTCGTATAGCGGTACCACCATTTTGGTGCTTGATTGATGGCCGTCCTAATGACTTCTCTTGCAAATCTTCGTGGAAAACGTCCATCCTAGCGATTTGCCAGGGGAAAGCAATATTCAGTATTGTCACTGGCAGCCGGATTACTATCTGCACGAGCCTATCCTACATATACCGGGTGTCCAACCGCAATAGTCGTTGTTTAAACGGAACTCAAACCTCCAAGACTCTATCCATCCCAATTTTAAGCTAGCTGATTACCTCCAACCATTTCAACAGCCAAAAAAGAAGAGAAACACCATACGATGATAAGTGGGGGGTCTCGCGCGGCTCCAGGAGTCCCCAAGCACCGCCATAACTCACCCTGATCCCGAAAAGCAGATATCTATTTTAACGTTTGTCCAGCCTTTAACATTTGCTCTCGAAATACACCGCGACACCCCCGAATGGCTGCACCAGAACACGATGTCTCCGTGTATCCACGGGCGTAGCCTAAAAGGGGCGCTCCTCCTTTTATTTTAAATCCCCGCCGGAAGTGGTTAAATCGGAGAGGCGGTCCAAGTGGCTGGAAATAATTTCCCTATTGAATCCGCGCAGGAATGGAAACGAAACAGAGGGCGGAATTGACCGCGATCGAACGGACGCCTCCGGTGCGACCGTTAAAAAGATCGCGCCCGATTCCGCGTGGTGGTATTATATTTAAACAGCTCCGATTCGACGGTGGCCTGATTCAATTTGGATCCTATAAATACTGTTTCTTTGTACCATCCCCATCGTTGTCCACGCCACTGGTCTCGTTACGCTTGACCAAAAAGGCGGATTCGAATTTTTCTTCCGGTACCTCGGATCGAGCACTCGTTTCTATAGTAATCGAGGTTCATTAGCGATGGTTTTCAGCTACGAATTGGTACTTTGACCGTCGCGTTCAGTCATAAGACGATTTTTATGATTCTTTGTTGCATTGGTAGAAGTTGAATATAGTTTATTATGGTTTAAGCATGACATGTAGCAATAGTATTTACTGCGTGTAAATGAAGGATATCGTACAGAAGATTATGAATATAAATAAATGATTTCTGTATCGAAATTAATCTGCCATTAATCGAAGCGTCAGGTTTTGAACGTTATTAGAAACTTGGCCTAATCCCGGTAATCTTCCTGCCAGATTTATCTGATTTGTCTGACCCATAGATTAGGAGTTAAATATAAACTTCAAATGATATAACTGTTCTGCTAGATTTTACATGTAACGAACTCCGATGTTGCTACTGCGTATTAATTAAGCAATTTGCACCCACTGCCAAGTTCACTTCGTATCGCGGTAATTTATTATTCATGGATGTAATAATAAAATCGTTGCAGCTCCTTTTATCTGTAATTCAAATTACATTAATATAAATCGATGGAATATTCAAATATTTTATTTATATTTCGATTAGAATTTTCCAAGTTCGAGCAAGATTTTTCAATTCTTCCAAATTCTCGTTGCAGTTCTCCAATTTTCTATGCTGTTTTTTAGGCTTTTCAATTGTTTCAACATTTAGTCGTGGTTTATCAAATTTTTCAAATTTTATTTAAAGGATTATCCATAGCTTTACAGAAATTTTTGAACTTTTGCCTGAACTCTGCAAACGCTAAGCTCGCAGCTTAGCGGATTTCAATATTTGGAAACAAAGGAAGATCATTTCGGTAGAAACGATATTCGTTGCGAGGCGAGCTGTCGCTCTGCGAATTAACGAACCCATGAATTTTTATGGTGCGCAAAGCGGTTCGAAGCGAGCTTGCGGTTTCGTTGCCAGTTGTCAATGGGCGACGTAGCAAATGGATGAAATAAATCTCGCGTGGCAACCGTATGGGTTAGAGACGTATGTGGTCAAGGCTTTGGAACATTTTATAACGCCTAAGGCGGGGTCGATACGTGTACACGGTGTCCTTTTAAAACATCAGAAACCTTTGACAAACCTGAAATAATTAATGACGCTGAAACTTTTTCGTACACTTTGAAATATTTAAATACTTAAACTATTCTCAAATTTTTATAGTACGAACAATATCGAGGATATTTTAAGCTTGTTGTCATTAAGAAACTTTTTTCCAACTTTTAAGGAAAAGATTTTCTATGCTATTCTTATTTGAAAAATATGAGATATTTAAGAATACGTGTATCTTAAATTATAAACAGAAATAGACAAAATTATTCTCGATCGTACACGCAGCATATGTGCATGGAATATGCAAGGAAAGTTGCAGTCGATCCCAGTCTTTTGAGCCGTAGTGTACACGCAGATGATTGTGTTACATGTACACGTAAGGTGTGAATAACACAATAACGTGCGGTGCGAAACAAGTTTAAAATGTTACCGCGGTAGAAAAAAAAAGGAATCCTCCCAACCGTGGGAAACAATCAGACATTTCTACACACGCGTCGTACTTGCAAAACGACAGCACGCATGGTCGTTTGTAATGTTTCCATAAATATTTCTGTTCGCATATTTTGTAATTCACGAATATCGCAAACTGTCGTGTCGAATTTACACTTGTCCATCCTTCATCGCGCTTTTTTTTCGCTAATATTATTCAGCTTGCAAATATTTGGAATAGCATATAAAATATGTAGAATTGTACAATAATTTATCGAATATAAATATTCCACAGTATTTCACAATTACCAGCAAACTCTCGAACATTTTCGTATCCTCGAGAAAACAGACCACATCGAAAATCGTATATCTCTAAAATATTCCGCCATTTTGAAACTTTCCGCCAAGTTCAGCGATTCAATAAGCGAGAAGTGGGACAATGATAATCGCTGTTCCATCGAGATGTATCCCGACACTTTTTAATCGTGCCATCCGTCCAACAACCTCATAACACAATTACAAGTCTGGTGCAAAAATTACCCGTCCCTTTTGGGTCACAAGGACTTCATTATCATCGCGTACACAATCTGTACGGTACTTACCATACAATACCTTCCTTCATATCTGTACGCACTCCAGCCTGCTGTTATTAACACGTTTCCTTTCCTTTTTTCCCCCTTTCGCTCCAGTCCTCTCTTTTTCTCTCCCCCCCTCTCTCTATCTATCTTTTCCACTCTCGTGCAGAGAAGCAAAGGCTTATTGCAGCGGTAATTCATGCTATTTCGTTGAACTTGCACGGCGAGCAGCGATAAACCATCAAGAAAACGTTCGGAACGTTGTATCTTTATCGCGATAGTTCGGCTCTATTGTTGAAACTTTTCTTCGACGGGAGAGACGAGTAGAATTGTCGAGTCCCGTTCGTGGAAAAGTTGTCGCAACTTCGTATTACCGGCTGTGTTTTTTCACTCGCCGATAATCGTCGGACGGCGGTCACCGTCGAAGAAGTTGAAGAAAAAGAAAAGGAAGAAGGAGGAGAAACTCGAATCGTGTCGTTGATTAAGTACAGCGACGGTTTAGGATTGTTCGAGGAGGGGGAAGAAATGAGAAATGAGGGATGGGACTACGGTCCGTGGTTGCGTGTTGGTTTTTTGAGTTATTTATAAAAATCCTCGGACAGTTGTGTCCGCATTTATTTTCGAGAATGAGTTATTCGTCGGAAATGAGTTACGTAATTATTTGCGAGTTGTTGGATGACGTTTTGTATTGTTCGATTGTTCGCGAGATTGTTGAACTGCACGAACTTTCAAAATTAATTCGAATTCATTTATTCTAATTCTGAATTCTGACTACGTGATTGCACGAGACGAGGTAGACGTACAATGTGGGCAATAAAGAGAGAAAGTGTCAGGGCTTGCGTCATTCTTCAAAAGGCCCATTCCGCGCGACAAGCTCGTGTCAGAATTAAAAAGGAGAAAATTAATTGGACGCCGTGGAAAAATCTCCTCCAAAGGTCTCTGAAAGCGTTTACGAATGCTCGTACAGCCACCATCGCATACGCAATCTGGTTATCCGCTTCAGAAGAATAAAATTCAAGTGAACTTTCGATCCTCGTACACGAATAATTAAATAAATCTAACTTTCCTTTGAGACTTTCGAAGAGTTGATCTTGATCGTCATTGATGGTCGTAACTGAAGGATAAAGACGCTAATTTCGTCACAAGAGAGGTGAAACAATTTACGATGACGCGAGAATTCAGTTACCAGGCTTTTTTTAGACCTTCGATATTTTAAAGCATAAATTAAAATTGATCCGAGGAAGGAAGGGGGAAGTGTTGACTGACAGAGTGATGGATCGCTCTAAATACTTCGATATATCCGTCAATTACTTAGAAATTGCGTCATGGAGGACAGTTTTTATTAAATAAAAACATACTGTACTAAAAATATCGCTGAAAATAAATTATATATCGATGTGCGATTCGAGTAGCCATTACAAGTTGCGGTTATCGCGTTCTCCAAGGCGTTAAGTCGCCATATCCACTTGGTATCGCTGGTACCGTCGTCATCTATAAGATCCAGCCATTGTTCCACGTACTTTCAACGTTTTCCTCAAAGAAAATACCTCGTGGTCGATGCGTCGTTCCTAGAATCGCGTTCTCCAAGCGGCTGCATTCTATATTTCCACGTTCGCGAAGCAATAGGCGAACGCAGGATGGCCTACCGTGCGCTATACATCCGAGAGGCATGTACGGCTAGTGTCCAGGGAGAGAACAAAGAGAGTATCGTTGATGTTTGTGAGAACGACACCAATTGCCAGGCAGAACGGCCAGCGGAGAGGTATTCCAGACAGTGTACGAAGTGGATGGCCACATAAGCGTCGCCATGGATCGTTAAACTGAAATCTGTTATAGCAACCCCGTGCGACGCGTTCGCAGGGTTCAACGAACCATTTTTATTCCCTTCTGAGCGTCGTCCACGCTGTCCAAACCTGTCCGCGTTCGTTCGAATCGAAATTTCGCGCGGAACGCTGAAAAGAATAGGGCGATTCGAATCCAATTGGGTCAACTTTCGGGTGGACGTTCGAGAATTTTCCAGACGGTTCAATTTTTCTCAGGATCCTCTCCTTTTGCGCATTGAAATTTGTCTGTCTGTCTTGGTCACGATTCGAGATTTCGCATGGAATATTGAGAAGAATAAAATTGGATTCTTGGGTTCTTAATTTCGTTCGATTGAAATTTGTCTGTCTCGATAGAATTTGAAATTTAATACGAGATGCTGGAGCGAAGGGAATTCGAACCTGATTGAATTTACTTTGGCTCCAGGATACGTCTTTTAGATTGAAGCTCGTCTGCGCGCTCTGAGAAAATTCGAAATTTTATACGAACTAACGAATGAAATGTAAATTTAATGAAATTAATTTAATTTTCATCGAATCTTCCTTCCTCTCTGTTGTAAATTATATTAACGTTCGTTAAATATGAGATTTGATACCATGGAAATAGAACTTGAAGGAATCTTAGCTGGTCCTCGAGTCTTCATGAATCTTTTATTCGATTTTAGTCTCCCCGATCTTCCACGTCCGACGAATTATGTCTGTCTCGGTTAAATTTTCAACGAAATCAGATTTGATGTGGAATATGTCGAGAAAATTTAGTCTACGTTCCTTTGGATCCGATTTAAACCTTAATAAAACTTTCTTGTATATTTTTGTCGCCTCTGGTGGTATTTCTACATAACAGAGTGTAGATTAATTAACAACACAACCAAAAAAATGGTGAACGTACATGAAAGAATAAAATAACATTTTTTTTTCATACGGTGATTCACATATCAATGAATCACGTATTACAATGAGTACCATTCAGTGATTCACTTCGTACCGTGCGTATTTTTATCGAATCGTTCGGAGGAATGCTTTTTAGGCCAGTAGTAGGACGCATTAATTGTTATTGCAAGTTCCATTGAAGGATCGTTCAATACTTTCTACGTTTCTACACGTTTAAATTGTTGCACATCACCCCACGGTTTTATGTAACCGCTCGGTTGCGAAGCCCCGCGCCGTGAGGCCGATTTATACGCGAGTAAAAGCGTGGAACGCGCGCGTCACCAGGTGTATCGTTCAAACCGGTTAACTCATTACGATTCATTATTTTAAGGAAGAATAAATAGTCGGTCTTGTGACGCGCCTTGTCAAGATTATCGGGAAGCTCGACAAAGTTGCACGCCAGCAGTTTCCACTAACAACCTAATAAGGAGGGGCAACGTTCTTAACTATCGCGGAGAATATTCAAAGCGCACACCTTCGATTTAAAGAACAGCAGAAATCTTCGGTTTATGGTTTCGTTCGAATGAAAATTGCGCGACGAAGGTTCAATGCGTGACAATGATATTGATGGCCATTTTTCGAACATTCATTCCAATTAGTGTCCAGCCGGCATCCCGATGCTTTCGTACAACGGTGTGCGCAAGCAACCCCTTTTCTTGGGTGTAGCTCGCACACTAATGGTCGGCATTAACACGGACACGTTAAGTCCTATATACGCTGAGATTCGTATCGCGGCGCGGGAGACGCGACATACCTTTACCCAGGTCTTATGGAATTTTTATCCTGTTAATCTCGCAGGAGGACATTTCTCCTCGAAAGCCGGGACCTGGGAAAATTTCTACGATTTCTCGAATTCCCTGCGATCCCAGCTGGCACGCTCGCGGATTCCCCTGGCCTCTCCGCGTACGTACCTGTGTCATCCGTCGGCTGAAACTCATTACTCATTTCTCGTAGCATGTCTCTAATTGCAGCTACCTTAATTGCTCACGGCACCGCGGAACGTAGGAGCCCTGGGAAACGGGGACGTCATAAGACGCCACGCGTGCGGATAAACAATAAACGAATGGCTGGCGGAGCCCCGCTGGCTCTCGCTTCATTGAAAAATCCGTACGAAACGCCAGGACGGTCCTTTGAAGAGACGCGGGATTTTCGAATCGGGGACAGAGCTGGCGGAAATGATTCTCCTCTTTTCGAAGCGACGAAAGCAGCGGAAAATGAGATTTTACTTCGAAGCAGGAAGTTCTTGGTCGCGCGAAATAATTATTCTAAGTTCGCGCGTACGACGCGATAGTGAAACCGATAAGTATTTCGCGTATCCTCCCCCAACTGGTACACCCTCGCAGCACCGTCTCGATCGGCATTCTTAATCTTCGCGAAAATTAAAACACCTCGCTTCCATCCTCTTCAAACGCCCTTTTTTCCCCGCTGTGAACCACGACGGATAATAGAGAACGGTGAACCGATGCTCGGAAAAATAATCCCAGTGATAGCACACACGACCAGCCTTCGAAAGGACGAAACCACACGTACACACGTCGCCTCGAAGGGAAGAGAGGAGAAAAGAGGAACGCCAAGAAAACGCCAAAAGAAGAGATGAAAGAGAAAAGGAGAATGAGAGGAAGAAGACGAAGAAGTGCACCTTCTGTGTACAACCTGGAAAGATTTCACCCCCTCCGTCTTCCTCGTCTACCTGTTTTCATCAGGCTGCCCAGTCGGCGGGCTGCCTTTCATCTAGAATTCTCATTCGGTCGCGAATTTTCGACGATATCCCCGTATCGAAAAGCCGGAAAATATTAATGGATACACCGTCGGGGCTGTCGCTCATTGTACGCCCCTCTCGAATCAATACCACGGCACGTTGCTGGCTGCTGGTTGTTATTCCCGTGCACGGAACAGGCTGTGGCTGCCTAGGCGATGCCCGGCTGGCTGGCCACGTTCGGGGCCAACTACGTTGCCCAATAATCTTTCGACCAGATGGTTTTCGACGTTATGAAACCGCTGGACCGCGGTCAGCCGGACCGTTTTTGCTCTTTCGACCCGTTCAGCCCCGCTCTTTTGCCTGTTGCGATCCTGGAAAACTCGTCTTGGAGATTGCAACCGGTGGCGGGGCCACACTCTTTGGACCTCCGCCGGTTGTTCGTTCCTTGGGCGAGCGGACCTCTTCGGGGCGGGATCGTCGAGCGGCTATTTCGATTTCCGAGTTTATCGATATTGAATCTTTCAGTTAGTGTCGTTCGAAGCGCGATAATGCGAGATGCAATGCCCGTCGAATGTTGGAACACGGGTTAGACCCTCATTTAGGCCACGGCGGTGGTAGCTGCCGCGACGTCGAGCAGTGAAAGTCTTGAGTTTTCGAACGGAATATTTGTTTAGCGATGAAATGTATTCTTTTTTTTTTTTCTTAAGTTTGCGCGAGGAGGTAGAATTTTTTAAGCGTATTTTTATTTCGCGCTCCACATTTGCAGTAGCACGTTCATTCGAAGCTAGTTGATAAAAGATAAACGTAGTAAAACTAGCACGAGAATTGAGGTCATCCTTATCGTATTTAAGTCATTTCCATTATGATATACCTATGCACTTATGAAAAAATTAAATAGTTTGAACGTACCGTGTATAATTTGTATCCCAGAGTCGCATTTTTCCGCTTTATCGTAATAATTTATTCTCTAGTCGCGGTTAAGAAATTCCACGACTGAATCAGATTGTATTCAACATCGAATTACCCGCATCGCTTGACGTCACGATTTAAAGAATTGATATCTTTAACAGGTGAAGTCAGTTACCTTAATTATGAACACCTTTCTACTCGCGAATGATTATGAAACATCTGCTGGCTTTTAATCCTCGACGCTAAATCCCCCTCGAGTTAATATACACCGTTCGATACTTTGTTCGTCGACTGAAAATAAGAGCAACAAAACACGAGAGCACGTTACGCAACTAATTTCCCGTGACTCCAGCCCAGAAACGAAATGTTATATCTTCCTATATCACTATTTCGACAGGAAATTGAACGGAGAGCCGAATAAAGGGAGCAAAAATCTCTCCATTTCGTCCCGACTAATTTTTTCCAGAGCTCCCATCAGTTTCAGTCACGAAATCGTAATCCGGACACAATAGAGCGAGGCACCGAAACAAAGAAAACACCGCGGACTCTCAAAGCAAACATTTTCTACGGTCTCAGTTTATTTATCCCAGTCCTCTCTAATTTTCTTGAAAAGTTTAGAGGGTTTCGCTCTGCCTCGTGTCTGCTAAAATTCGTTTTTTTCTTTTCTTTCTTTTTTTTCTTTTTATTTGCCTTACTTATTATTTATTTATTTTCAAATGGCTCCTCCACGTCGAGACCGCGGTCGTGAAATCGCGATCCAGGCACAATGACTTCACTGTACCTCGAGTGTCGGTTTTATACACTCCCGCTCGAAAGTATTCAGACGCCCGCACAATTGTAATAAACAGTCGGGTGTTCCTGCAAATTCTTGTGTTTGTAGAAGCAACTTAGAGTAATGAAAGGCAAACAGAGGGAGAGAAAAAGACGTTTATCCTCTCAGTCAATAAGTGAATTTGCATATTCACGACTTCGCCACAGGGAGGACTGTATTGATATAATGTACACAACAAATACACTGTAATTATTTTAATTTGATGCTGCGTCGTGCAATGATATTGATAAAGCAATACGGAACGTTTAATGATAACAATTAACGCAATTTAACGGAGAGATTTATTTAGAATGCCGGATAGAATACTTTTGAACGGACGTGTACGTTTAGTGATGTAGCCCCGGAAGGCTATTATGATGATAGTACTTTCATTACGAAAGGTCTTCATTATCTTACCACGACTCGATCTACTGGGATCGATATCATTTCCCTTTTACATTTCATTAAACGCGTGTATGAAACACCGTGGTGATTTCAACTCCGAAACGATTCTCGTGGATTTGTGATTTTCGTTTCTCTCTTTTCGTGTGCACAATCGAAGAATTATTACGTAAATATATTATAATATGCGATATTTAATTTTGATATAACACTTTGTGAGTAAATGTTCGTTCATACTGACTATGGTGATTTCACTGTACTCTTTTCATGTACGTAATCGAAGAACTATTACGCAGATCATATTGTAGTATATGATATTCAATTTTAATATAACACTTTGTAAGTGTTCGTTTATATTGGTCGTTTATCAGTTTAACGTGGGCAGCTCGATATGTACTTTAAGCTATTAAACTCGGAAAGAAACAGCTTGTCAATGACCCAGATATCCAGGAACGTAACGTTCGAATTCCCAGTCCGCCGACTCACCCAATCGATCCCTCTTCTTTCACTCACACTAAATCCTGCTAATAAAAGGTCCTAGGAATGAGGTAAGAAAGAAGGTGATATCCTGGAAATAGAGGAAAACGCCTTGATATTAAATAGAGGAGAGCACCTTCGATGGAACGCCTCACTTCGAGAAGGTTTCTTCAAATTTTTCCGATCAAATTTTCGAAAGCAATACACAATCACAATAATGAACATTTAAATATCTTCCAAGGAGTATTCTAATGAATATCGAAAACTTCAACTCTAAAATAATGTCTAAATATGTGTATATCTAACAAATTTCGCCTGCTTGCAACTCAGAAAGCAAGACTTATACCAAAACTGCTTTGTTCGAGCAAAACGATAGAATTTCACCGGAAACTTAATATTTCCAACACTTTCTAAAGGATTGTGGGATACACAGGACGCGACTGAATTAGAACAGCAATTATCACGTCTCAGTATATCAGTCGTTCGCGAATGAAACAATTTTGCCACGCGTGAACCCCTCGCGACGATTTATCGGCCAGACGACGAACGAATGATCGATAGCGAGCAATGGCGGGTTTTCAGAGGTCTCCCGTGCGGCGTGCAACCCCCGGAGCCGGTGCCAGACCCCGATGGCGACAAATTGGCCACGATCGCCGCCCGTTTCAGCTACTTCCAGGAGAGGAAGAGCACGCTGGCCGCGGCGAAAGTCGATCTCCGTAGGAACATCAATCCGCCAGCCAGGTACAAGAATGCACGGCCAACGGTCAGGCTCAGGCCGCGCCAGGTGCTCTGCAGCAAGTGTAGATCGATCTGCAACGAGAACAGCGAGAACGTGGACGTCAGCAGGAAACGGAAGCACGACGAGGTGCAGCAGGAGCAGCAGCAGGCGCAGCAGCAGCAGGTAATATTCTTCTAATTTGGGGGAAACGAGTGGACGGAGCCGCCCGGCTGGCGGTTCCTAATTTTTAATTAAATTTTTTCCAGCTTACACTGAATGTAATTTAATAATCCAGCAGAGCTGGCGCGCGCGCGAAGTAATTGCAGTTTTTTGGGTTACTCGGTGTTGGAATAAACATTCTTGACTCCCGGCTATATTTAATTAGCCGTTTTTGGTTATATTGCCTAGTTTTTCGACTCTTCTTTTGGTTAATTGGAAACGAAGCGTTTTCAATAAAGCGTACAAGGTACTTTAGACGCACGATTTGAATCTGTTTAATGTTTAACGAATATTTGTGATTGTTATGTTCCGAATGGTAAAAATCGTCGAGTCTGACGTTGATCGAAGAAAGTTTCGACGTAGGGAGTTCGCGTGGAGGGACAGGGACCGGGCGAATTGTGTTTTAGCAAACTTCAGCGCGACTGAACACGCGAGACTACGAGGAGGAAAGTCATGCGATTTGGAACTGGAGGAAAAGTGGCTTAACGCGTCGTCTTACCAGGCGCACTTACATTGTGCGAGTTGTTTGATTCTGGCGCGGCAACTCGCCTCGCAAGTTCTTCCTGCTTTGGCGCAAAGTGTTCTAATGGTACATTTAATACTGCCATTTCCTCGCGCGGTACTCGCGTCGGGCTTAAGACGCTTTATTTGTTGGCTCGTCGTCAGACGGTGGAACTTTCGTTGGAGTATTTCAGATTCAGATTTATATTCGGGACCTCGTCCGGTGTTCTCGAATTTTAGCGAGAGAACGCTGACAAATAATAATAGAGGGACGATTATTATCTCGGTGGCATTGACACGCCACGCGAGGCGCGACAGATCAAAATAAGTTACGTTAAACGAGAAGCGCATTCGTTATTTTTTCATAAAACGATATTGGGGCGTGCTGCGAAGCAAGTTGCGTAAAATTACGAATGGCATAGCCGTCAGCTCTTTTTGCACGCATCGATAAAAACGTTTGACGTTTCGATTCGATTAGGTCACGGGCCACGGGTCCACGAGGAGAAGCGATCGCCGTTGCGGTCAGCAGCCGCAAAAAAGTTCGAGGATACTGTTCTCCGAGTGCCAAGCTGAGAACATCACTGTGTCGTCTCATCAAGCTGCGAAATCCTCGTCGTCCACCGCTCTGAGCCCCGACTCGTCGAAGCTTGGACCATCTCTCATCCCGAAAATCTCGAGACTGCAACCGAACGAGATCAACAATGCCATGCAAGGAAACGGTCAGCGTTTATTCCCTTCTCTCTTTCATTCCTACTCGCAATCGAACGCTCTGTACATTAAAAATGTGGAGTTCGTACGCGGCGTGCTTCGAATCTTTCCTCGCTTTCTTAGGATCGCTTTGAAGTGATAGAAGAATAAGAAAAGAAATAGTACGGTAAGGTTTCGTCGAGTTATTGATTCTTTTTTTGTACACGGTGTTTCATAACACGCGGTCTTAATCTCGTTGAAACTCGCCCCCGACGAAAGTGCTTGAAGTAACCACCTTAGGCTTCGATAGTAGGATTATGTAAGGCCAATTTGCAAGTAACGAGATTGCGCGTGAAACACGTACGGACTGCTGCTACCAGCTTGTGATTAATCGACTCTCCGTGCGCAGCACGAATTCGGATACATCCTGTACAGTAAAATGGTCAGAAAATTGCATTAACGTTTCGCGTTTCCCTTGCAGAAAAAGTGAAAATAGGCCAGTCCTACTGGAACAATAGAGCTGACGAGGGCGACTCGTCGGCGAACGCGATGGAGCCAACGGAGGAGCGTATGGAGTCAACGGACTGCGACAGCAATCCATCCATGGCTTACTGTGCCACGCCCAGGAGGCTCAGTAGCTCCTCCGTCGAGAGTGCGAAGATCCCAGAGGAAGAGGAGAAGAAAACGTTCGCGGCGGCTGACTCGACGATGAGGCCGAGAACGGGTCGCGTACCGCGGAAGAAACGATCGGTGGGGTCCATGGAGGATCTCTGGGACGAGACGGTGTTCGAGGACCCGACGAGAACCGCGAGGACCACGCCTGTGATCAAGATCTCGTTCGGCGCGCAGGGCGAGGGCACCGTTCTGAAGATTCCCGCGAAGATCCAGGATCCGGAGTACGAACAGGAAACTGACGAGGCTGAGGACGCGCAGACGGAAACGGAGAGGGACCCGTTGGAGTTGCCCAGGAATTTTGATAACGAGTACGATTATCGCGAGGACGGGGAGGAGGATGGACAGGAGCAAGTGGATCCGCAGAAGCAGGGTGTGAAGGACGCCAGCGCAAAGGCTGCGAAGCGCGCGCTGAAGAAAGCTAAGAAGGAGGCCAGAAGGAAGATGCTGGGCGGAGTTTCGCCAGCGAGATCTCCTTGCAACGGATCGCCACGGTAAAATACTAATAAAATCTGTACGAGGCTTTAGTGACGAATATCGTACGTTGAATGACGAAAGTTTCTTGTTCCAGGTATAATCCCACGTACGACTCGTTATCGTATCACCGGCGCAAGCATAAAGTGAAGCATAAAAAGAAGCATAAGGAGGACCGGAAGCACAAGAGCCAGCAGGCGCAGCTTCAGCAGCAGCCTTGTCTGGAGTCTGGTAGCACGGAGAATCAACAGAACTGGAACGTCCTACCGGGCAGCGAGTCGTACACAGCCATAAAGGAGCAGTGCCTCAAGCAGAAACTATCCATATCTCTCAAGAGATTGAACACGAACGCTTATGCTAGATGTGATTATCCCGTGAGCAACTCGTCCGGGTGCAAGAGTCCTGGCGCTAGCAGCGACGAGCTCAGCGAGCCAGAGCCCGAGGTGGACGCAGGCGAAACTGCGCCCGACTTCCCGCCCCAGTCTCATCCTTTGATGATGCGCCTCGCCGCGACACCCGTGGAACATTGTCTCACCGCTAATGGTAGACGGATGGACGTTGGTGACGTGGTGTGGGGCAAGATCCATGGGTTTCCTTGGTGGCCAGGAAAAGTAGGCATCGAAGTTTTCCTCTTTATCGTTACTTAAACTTGCCATTATTCTAAAAGTGTGTACGATTCGTTCCTCCAGGTCCTCAGCATCACAGTTTCCTGTAAAGAGGACGGCACATCATCCGGGCCGCAAGCCCACGTCGCCTGGTATGGTTCTTCGACGAGTTCTCTTATGTCGTGCGACCAGTTGAGTCCATTTTTAGAAACGTTCAAGGTGACTATCTGACACACATCTATCCGCTGGAGATATTTATCGCGTCGTTTGAATATTAAACGCATTATCGTGCCGTTGATACACTGGGAGAGTCACTCTCTTCTAATATGAATAATTCGAAAGGAAAAATGTACCAGAATCACCAATTTGCTATTTGCGTAATCCTTGACCTGGTTTCCTGCCCGTTTCAGACGCGGTACAACAAGAAGAAGAGAGGTCCGTACAAGGAGGCGATACGACAGGCGCAGAACGAGGCCCGAAGTCAGATCACGCCTAACTCGACGAGCAGCGTGCTAAACGTGTGTGGCTCGCCGCGCGAGGTCAACGTTCTCTCCTAAGGGAAGGTGCACGCCGCTCGACACCATTCCTTTAACTGCCGGGTATCCGTCTGCGGAAGTATTAATTCTAACGGCGGATCGAACACGTCATGTAATATATAAAAACAAATTTTTGTACATAATTGACCTTAGCATTAATATGGGGATAGCTCTTTTCGATCGATGTTCTAATGTTCAGTTCAGCCGCGCCTGCTGTCGTCGTCCGCGTTCAAACAATGACTAAGGCTGGCTGCCGATGAGACGTATTGCGCTTGTTTTTTTCCTCATTACTGATCACCGTTATAGCAGTGTATTGAATCGAGGATGAGGACTCGCGGACGGGAGAAGCCTCGAGAACCAGCTATCGCGCAGGGGGCTAGCTGCGAGTTAGCGAACCGTCCCAGTGATTCTGTCGCCGCATGTGACGCTACCATAAATACGCGGTGACGGGCGTCTAATAAGAAATGGAGTCGACTAGTGCCACCTAGAATCACTTTTTATTGCACTGCGGTCGCCGCAGCGAATTTGTGTTAGTGTCATATGGCGCGACAGCATCAACGAGACTGTCCGCACATGGCGGTTATTATTTTTGAGCGCTGCGTGCGAGATATCGCCCGCGTGTACTCGTGTGATTCAATACACCGCTGGAAGGTTCGGTATGGAACGAAAACGCGCGGGAATACTCGCTCGTCTGCACCAAACTGAAAGGTCCGCGCGGATCAACGTGGTCAAGCGATATTGGGACATCGCGCCCTTATTTTTCCCCGCAGATCTGCTGTCCCTCTTTTCCTCTCGCAAAAACGCAAAGTCGGAATCACACGGGCGTCAGAAAAACGAGCATCGCGATGGTATATCGCAACGTTCAGATGTCGCAACCGCAAGACCAGCGTTGCGGTGCACGCGTCGAGTTGATCCAAGATCCGCGTCCGTCTCAACATCCGCTTCTTGGACGCTCCTGTGATGTCGGTCTAAAAATACGCGTTCGCGTATTTTTCCGCGTAAGACCACTCGCGTCCGCGTTGGTTCGCGCAGACCTTAAACCCAACGGTGACATCGACGCTGAATGAAGTTTACTGCCATCACTGGCGTGTTTTTCTTCTTTTTCTTTATTTTTTATCCTCCGCTTTTTATCGGGCGAACACTTAGCGCGTAAGGAATATTTAGATAGGGTATAATCTCTAGGGATGACACGTCAGCTCTCGAGAAAAATAATTTCGTACTAAAAATATGACCTATCATCTTCGATGGCTAAACACAGACACACGTTGACACACAGGTTGAAAGAAGCAACGCGCGAATACAGACACACATACACACACACGTATACACGGGTGTCGTCACTGATGATTTAGCGATGCTCGTTTACTTAAATTTCTTTACATGTGCATATATACATGTATACATACGTACATACATTTCACACGTATATATTTGTATTAACGGTTTCATTGTGATCATATCGGATTGACAACAAAGTATTTATACTTTGCGCCTCCAGTGCGAGCCGTGAATCGTCTTTCGTTAAGGGAGCGCTGTTTTTAAGGGTCGCTTGTCTAAATTAGCGCGTTCTACACACGCCAAGTAGAACAATCAACGAATGGGATTCTTCGTAGCGGTTTACAATCTATGTTATCTAAAGAAATTGGAGTTGAGCGCGTGACAGTGAAATACAAACGCGAAGACAAGACTTCGTAACAGGAAAAACATTTCTTACCAGATATCAAGTCTGATACACCTACGTGTAGGTAGTACGATTCTTTCTCTTAACATTTACAAGTTCGACTTTACCATAGCTGATAAAAAATAGTTCATCGCAAGGCTTAAAATAATGGAAGCACCATGATCAGCCTTGTGGTCTCCTCTTATCGCTCATCTAAATCACACGTCACAGTTTTCCAAGCATACTCTTTGCTTAACGATAAAAGCAAAATTAAGCAAAATTACCAATTCAGTGCTCAAGTTACTAGACACGTTAGAGTTTCTAAAACGTATCGATCGACGAGTCACCAAATTGTTCGTAGCTGCGTACACAAATTTTCGTGTGTACGATAAGATATTGCGGTTTGTAAAACACGATCTCGCGTTTCGTGGCTCATATTTTATGATCACGCGTTCAGCATCGCTCGCGAGTTTCGTTTACGCTTCGTGCCAACACTGCCAAGGATTGACCACCTCGTTTTCTGTCTTCGTTCGAACGACAACGATCCTTGTCCAGCGGACAATTCCGTGGTAATTCCGAATTTCGATCGCTTGGCGATCGATCAGTCATCAAAGATTCACCGCGTCCGATTTTATTGTCTATAGATAAGAGACAATTAAAGTTCGTCTGTTTCCATTTAACAGTCGTCACTGTCATTTAACGATTTCCAAGGGCTCCGAATGTTCATCGACGTTTCATTCTCTTTGCTGTTCGAAACTCTTCTTTTTCTTTGCCCTTTAGTCTTCGTTAACGTGTAAAATAATTTCGAAATTTCACGAGTAAGGTATGAGTTGCGACAAGTACTTAGAGTAGTTTTCAGAATACTTTCGTTCTTCTTCTTTTAGCACTTCGAGTGTCGAAAATGTCTAAACTGACGAAAATAATTGCTATAAAGCTTTAAGTGAATATATTTATAATTATTTAATGATAATTAACAGAACTAATGATATTGATATTAAAGAAAAAATATATTCTGGGGGGATGCGCCAGGGTTACACAAAGGGTTAATATCGAAGGTTCGTCACTGCCTTGAAATGAAACTTCTTCCATTTTCAATTGTTCGTATTATCGTTCTAATTAGTTCACGTGTCAAAATGCTGCAATAATTTAAAAGACACTTCGAGATTTAATTAGAGAGAGAGAAAGAGATAGAGAAAGTCGAGAACTCATACAATTTAAACATAAGAGCGAAAGTAATATGACGGAAAAACCAGAGGGTCCTCGCACGACGAAAATCGTCAATATCGCGATATCAAATCGTTATTTCGCACGATATCAGCAATCATGTGCGAATCTCACGCGCTGATGTTTGCTCAACGCTCGAGGGTTTCATCAAATCTCGAAGCTGTTGCTGGCCAGACGGTAGATTCCTCTCGTTTCCACCCCGTTCGTTCTATTCGCTTTCGAACTTTCCACCCCCTTTTCGATTTTCAAACGAGATGTAGAAATCGCTCGAAACGTAGACTCGCTGAAATCTTCGATACGAGTGTCAGTGATGATTTCACGGATTTCGCGAGACTGGCGAAAAGAAACTGTACGCTTAGATAAATTTGTTAGAAGGAAAAATAATGAAAAAAAAAAGAAAAGAGAATAGTTATTGTGTGAGAATGTACGATTCGTTTCGATAGACAGTATTCGATGTACAGGTAGATATTTTCGTTAATCGATTATAGGCTTCGTAGTTTATTAATTGATGATTAACAAGTACGATCAGATCGATCAAAGATGATCAATCTGAGATTCGAGTCGAACGGTTTTACGCTAATGGATACGTGATAAAAAGTCACTTTTTAAATAGAAGAGTGGTACTAATCGAGAATTTTTTTACTGAATCATCTGAAAAACTTTTTTCATTTTTTTATGCAACGTATTCATTTCTTCATGACAAGTTTTGCTATTTAAAGGAGAGTATTTAGAAATAGCTAATTGACGAGTTATTGGATTGTAACATATGGGCTAGAGCGTTTCGTAAATACCTTCTTTTCATATTTTTAATTAGAAAGATTAGGTTGTATTAGAAAATTTCAATTTCTTTTTACCATAAAAAAATGTTGTTGACTATTGTACTCTATAGACAATTTGCAATTGATTATTATAACCATTTAGTTGGGACTCTGCATGCTTTATCTTCAGATTCGTTGTTAAACATTTAGCTATAAATTACGGATATACAGTTGAATTTTGCTGTTTACTATTCTAGGTGTGTAGAACAATATTATCAACTATATAGTGTTAACATAAAAGGAGTAAGTAGCAATCTAATCCGTGCTCTAATAATTTGAAATATTATTCAAGCGTAACTCGAGGAATAATTATTATTTCTCCACGTTTCCTGAATAAACATTTCATATGTTACAAGCCAATGGAAAAACGAAAAGAATAATAATAATAATTTCCAATCGCGAGCATCGATTAGTTCTCTGATCGTCGATGACGTTTCGGAGGGTCCGTTTGCTCGAAACATCGTTTCTGTCGCGTAGAAAAAAAATTGGAAAAAAAAAACACGAAAGAAAGAAAGAAAAAAAAGAAAATGTAGTTGTGCGCGAGAGTGATGAATTCATGAACGTTGTCCTTTAAATCGTTCGTCGTGCTTGTCAACGAAATTAAAATGGCACTTGCGTGTGCGCATCAGGAAGGAGAGAGGTCGAAGAAATTAGTGACAAGCGATCGATCGAACGAAAGCTAGACGATAGTTAGATAAAATAAAATAGACAAATACAAAGGACGTGTGACTGAATAGAGACGTATGAATGGGAGTAGAGAAAAGAGGGAAAAATTGAGCGAGAAACTAAGATGTTTTTAAGTAACTGTGATTTTTTCAAATGTTTTATATATATATTATATATATAGACATGTATATGTATATTATACATAAATATGACGAATTAATTTTTAACATGCATAATGCAAACGACGATGATAACGATGACGATATTTATACGTCGCTGTGTTTGTACAAGCGTCGTCGAACATTTCTTCGACTAACACATATCGGTTAGGGAAGCGTTTAGCGGCGTGTTAATCATCGCTGTTAATCGATCATTCACTCACTGTAATTTCCGTAATTTCGTAATTAATTAATTATTATTGTCGCGACTATAAGTATGCGCGAGTGATGGTGCGTCGCCTAAATGATCATCCATGTACACGTAAAACACGCGCGCATACGCGCGTAACACTTACGGAATTTCGATTCTGTTAATTGCTTGTATAAGAGAGCCACGTGTCATCTATGTAATATCATTGTATTCAGTGACACACAGACACACACACACGTACAGCATGCACACATGTACACAGACATACACACGTACACTGTATATGTAGATTTATTGTATACTTTTCGTCGCCTCCCATCGAAAGGATCGCTCTTTTCCGCCATGTCGCGCGAATTCTTCGATTTCCTCCTTCTTTCTTCTACGCTTTCTCTTCCTTTCCTTTCATTTTCAAGGTTTCCTCTCGCAATCGACCTTTCACGAACTGTTCCTAAAAAATATGCCACTGTACCACGCTGAACCTCTCGTTGAGCAGAGCAAATTGTGTACATACAGAGTGAGAATGAATCGTCAAGGTTCTCGACGATACTTACCCCTTTTTGTTCGAATCGCGGGCTAAGCAGTCGCCATTTTCCTCGCGATCCGCCGAGCTTAGCTCTGGATTAGGTACTTAAATAACCGACAATAGAAGATAATGTTATCGCTTTTCGGTCCTTGGAGCACAGAAATAGCATATTCCCCAGTGTATTTTTTTTTTTTTGTTCTCACATCTAGTCGGATGCAAACAATGATCGGCGAATTTCCTTTGTCTTTGGTTCGAAGTTACATAAATCCAAGATGGCGCAGAGAACTCCGTGTTTAATTCAAATCGATTGAAAATCTAGAATCTTACAGGTAGCCATCTTCTCAATAACGTGCGTCTTTTTAGAATTCTAATTAAAAATGTATGCACGTGTAGGATTTTGATTAGAATTTTAAAAGTGTCTTCTGTTCCAGAGAAAAGGTATTTACGAATATTTCAAACGTTCCAGTAAAGATTTGTTAAGAAGTGACACGCAATCTTTGAGATTTCCAGGGACTCCCAGAACCGGATGGCGACTAGGAACGTACTAATTGTCGCTATTGTTTTAAATAGCGTCGGCTTGATTTGCATGTAATCTAGTTGACCGTGCAGCGAATCGATCAGTGGCCCCATCCTACGTTTTCCTCACGGTATCCCGCTGCTCGACGAAGGTACGGCCCTGTCCTGATGACGAAGTGTTCATTTTTCGACGAAAATCCACTGTGTGGAGTGAGCGCGTGTACGCACACGCGTACAATTGTATCTTTCGAACGTGCACGCAGAGGCGAATGATGAATTTCCGTGGTCCCCCGTGATGAGTGAAAAACGAAATGAGAGGTATGTTTCTAAATGACGATTAGCCGAGGGAAATAGACACGTATAAGTACAAATAAACGAGCCTGAATGAATATTTCACTCGATGGTAGCCTCGTTTTCTTCTTTTTTTTTCTCTTTTTTTTTTATTATCGTAATAAAAGACAGGATACGATCGTTTCCTTAAAGATGCTGGTACGATTCTAATACTAATTAGATGTCTTTTTATGCTGTTTCATTGTTGTATATAATACAATAATAGAATTAATTATTTTTATCAGTGGATTCTTATTGTTGTAAACCGGATAGCATAGGGCAATTTCACAGTTGTCCGTTTTACGTCTATCCTTCATCTGCATGTCTCGTGTCCTGAGCAGACGTAACGTGGACGTTCCAAAGACGTTAGAGGCGCTACGTCGTGGATTCTACACGCCTTTAAGCATTCGAAATCCTTGGAATTTTTATCCAACGTATTTGTACGAAAGGACGTCTTTAAGGCATCTCGTTTCGCGTATTTGGAACGTTCGTAGAGCTGTATGGCCGCGTTTGGAACGTCCGCGAAGACGTGTTTGTGCTATTTGGGAATTTGTAATTTTAGTTGATCTAGAAGTGCATCTACCTCCCGTGATTCGCTTCGCTTAGGAGACAAATCGAACGTTTCATAGGCAGCGTTGTATACAGAATGTCTGACTCAAATGGAATACTCTGTGTATCTTTTGTCCCGACGGTGCGATAAAAGTAGACGAGGAACAGATAATACAGCCCGGTAGATATTGTATAATAAGTTCCATTTATCGTGTCAAGGACGTGGTTCTCGAGATTTCACGGCAAAATGCATATTTTTATTAAAACGATAATTGTAAGTCGGATGGAGTTGAACATTTTTTTTACGACTATTCCGATTGCGTTCGCATTGTAGAGAGATTTTAACGAGACGCGTTTTGTTGATGTTGCATTTTACATAAATGTGATAAAGTGCAATGAGAAGTACTTGAATCTATCGAGAAGTTTAGGGATCGTCGCCATTGTGTTTTAGGATGTGACCACTTTTGCTTGAATATTGTGTCATAAATAAGATTGGCTTTAGTAATAAAAGTAAAAAGGGAAAAAAATGAAAAAAAAATCATATTAAATAATTACACCAATTTTCTAAACTGTGTAATGAAAATTTAATATAAATTTCACGATATTAAATATAGAATATTTCCAGTATTCTATATGATACGGATTCTTGTAATAAATTACTTCGAATAGCCAAGCCACGAATAAACGTCAACGAGTACAATGTTTCAAGTATTATAATATTAAAGATTCGAATATCGGAAAGGTATCCAGAGTACTCGAACGCTAATCGAATACAGCATCCAGAAACGAAAAAAGTACTGCAAAAAGGTGATGAAAATCGCTTAGAAAATTTTTTGGAAGTCCTATGATTACCTAAATCGACCCACAGATGCACATTCGCCGCTGCCGATCGTAGAACTTCCGGTCGTGTCGCTAGGAAATGGCCGCGAAATCGATATGAATCGCTATTAACGCGTATATACTGGACCTGTATTTTTTTAAATAAAAAAAGAAAAAAAGAAAACAGAAAAAAGATCGTCTTGCGATTCTGCCGTGTGTAATCGATCATACTCGACGCGTATTCCGTAGACAGTGAAGCTTTTATTATCTGGACATTCGAAAGCTCAATGTGTAAAAAGATACGGATGCTGATTTAAGAATGCTGGAAGATTGGTTAATTAAAAAATTGGTTCTCAGTTTCGATAGAAGAAAGTACGAATGTATAGGTCCTTCGAATATATAGATGTTTTTACAGGTTATTATAAAAAATAAATTTGAACTTGTAGTTTAATAACAGATAAAAAGAAATAATTATATTCGTATATATGTTCATTATTAAATTTATTCATTTTATACTTTAACCCTACCGTGGGCAACCGAGTTCTCCCAGGTATCCATCTTTGCGTTTCCTGCGATTTTTTTCGTTCGAGTATTCGCAAGTTTCCTTTCCTTCCTGCTTCGAATGTAATCTTCAGTGTTTATCTTCGGTTCTTATGTCAAAGTGACGCGACGTTGCTTCGAAGATTATATTTGATACGATAACAAATACTCTGAGTTTGGAACTCTGAGTTCCATCGAGTACTCTTAGATTCGGGTAGTGAGAGCTCTAATGTAAATGCATTAGTTCTAGATTTTTTATTGCAGAAAGCTTTCACTTCAGAGATCTTTCTTTTAAAGACGGTTCATTGATTTTATTTCTTATATTTAAAAATAAAAATTACCATAGAATAAGATCATTGAAAATTGTTAAAAGATTGCAGTAAGCCAGAAGTAATAATAAATGGCAGGCACACAAGTCTGTCTAAATAGAAAACACCTTTACTAAATCAATATTTCACTTTTGCAGAACAGAAATTGCTGTACCATCCACGTGCTCGTACCACGACCGGCACGTAATCGCTATCACCAGTATCATCGCATTATCTCTGAAAGTCTGCATTACCTGCACGTATACTCTCACCATTCTCTTGAACCTAAGGTAAAATGCCGCTCAATTTATTCTATCATCTTCCTGAATCCTCATCGAACCCCTGTCACTTCTCTCTTAACCATAAAAACCAGAAACCGAAGAGAAGGGAAGAAAGAGAACGAAAAAGGTACCACTTCTCATTACTTAAATGGTGTCATTTTTTCGAGCGCTCTTCTCGCCGAATTAAGGAACTTAATTTAAAACTCTATGGAAATTACAGAGTACCAAAATGAAAGAATACAAATTTCTTCGCGTTTAACTAAGTTTAAATAATATTTATAAAAATCGATATCGATGTTACCGCGTTGATATGAAATTCATATCAATGGCCACAATAAACCACTCGTATTGTATCAGACTAGAATGCAATTTTTGAAGAACACGATTGTCGATGTTTCACGGAACGTGCATGTAAACAGCGACTTATCGAACGTTTTAGACCCGCGAAAGCTCGTCACGCGATAAGAGGTACAGCTGATCGCGTAAGGAACGGGTGACACACAAGCGTTCGTCGATACATTATCAAATTGTTACGCGAGTTTCGGAAGACGCGAATGCTTAATATTGACGGAACAAGCACGTGCGTGGTGTAATTGTGCCCCAGATGGACGCAATCGATGGCTGACGCACACGTTCAACCGGGCTTCGATTCGACGCTTCCACGATGATTTCTTATCGCCTGCACGTATGTACATACGTGGTACACGCGCTTTCGCAACACGTTCCGCAATCAGTAGCGTCGCGAACGACTCGACGACGGGACGTGACTGTGAACGCGATTGCAAGTCGTCTATCGAAATGTTTTTGTGGAAAACTACAAAATTCTAACTCGAGAAACTATATTACTATAAACTATATACCGTTACTAATACTCTAAACTTCTGTTGTTTGATATTTAAGACAATCGCTACTTTGGAGTTTAATTCGCGTGGATATTACTTCTGAAGAGACACTTGCGAGTGACTGAATTCGAAGATACTTGCGGAGTAAGTTATTCATACCATCTGTAGACGTCTCGAATTGCGAGTGTGTGCGAATTATGATAGCTGGAATATTCTATTATTCACGAGGTTCCATTATTGGTTCGATACTTATAATTCGAACTATATTTAAAAATAAACACACGATAAATTAAGTCTTTACGAAAGATAAGAATTACTTATTGACTTCCAATTAACGATCGTTTATCTTATCCCGTATTGAAATAAATCTCCAAGAACAATTGCTCAGAACAATTGCTCAACTTAGGTTCTATTACGTTTCTATAGAAAGTATTACTTTTTCAATTCGCAAATCGTTACTAAAAGACGACCAATCATTTATTTCTAATTCCTCGCGGCAATGAGCTCCACTAGAATGATCCTGTCATTTTCGTTATTTCTAGAACGATCCTGATATTTCAGACGCACCGTGCGCAATTAAATCATAATTACATCACGATGAACAAGAAATTAATGAAATTCCTCAATCTAATCGAACAGGCCCGGACAGCAGCAGCGCTAAGTAACCTGCGAGAAGAGATCCATTTTGCCCACGAGCGACGCCTGGCAGCCACTGTCCCGGCCAGCAGGAGGCAGAGACGGTTCCATCGCGGGACTGCGCCTGTGCGTTGCGCGGCGTCGCGGTTCCCAGCCGTGCGCGTCGCTCTGGACGCTCGACACCGGCGCCTGGACGCTGTTAGTCGCGGCGCGGACGCGACCCAGTGCTCGTGTGTCACCCTACGTCAGGCGCCTAGGAGGATCTCGCGAAGATGAGCCAGGATCGCCGAGGAGTAAGTAGACGCAGTCGTTTCTGGGGGTGGTGGTACCCACTCTCCCTCTCTCTTTCCCACCGACGTGGCCACGCGTGTATCGTCCTCGCGACTCGACGTCCCGTGGGCGGCGTTCGACGATCGATCCGTCGTCGACGCCGACACCGGGATGCTCCCGTGGAAAAACACCGACCCCGGCCACGGCCTCCTCCTTCTGTTAACGTACGAGCAGCCCCGTGGACGCGATCGCGCGAACGGAGTCGCGTGTCCGCGCGAATCCAGCCGGACACCGGAGGCGTTTGATCGAACCAGGAGGACGTCGACTGACGAGGGTGAACGTATGGGTTGGGTGCGCGCGGGGGTGTATAGCGCAGGAGGGAGTACGGGTGTTGCTGGTAGGTGAACCGGGGTGGTGGTTGGTCTAGGATGATGGAGGTTGTCCGGTGTTTGGGGATTGTGCGGAATATGGGTCAGAAAGGTGAGAGAGGCTGGGTAGGGTGAGGGTTTCGTAGGTTTGTCGGGCTGCCGTTGGGTGGTTGGTCTTTCCACGGCGTACGGGGATTGATGGGATTTTCAGATTGGTTTCTTCGAGGTTTTGTTGACGTTTTCGTTTTTTATTGCCCTTGGATGTTGATTTTGATGGATTAGTTTGCACGCGAGACGCTTGGTATTCATTGGACTCGTGTCAAGGGAGGCTCTGATGAGAATCGATGTAAGATAATTTGTAAAATGGATGTACAGGATTTTTTATTTCGTTGAGAGATTGTGCAATCCATAGTTAGTTTGTTAAAGAATACAGTATGAAATGTAGTTGTAGTAATTAAAAATAAGATTCTGATTTTGAATTAAAATGCATCATGGCTGGTCTTAACATAGCACTATCCATAAAAAGGTACTGCCAATTAAAATTGGAAGTGGCTGGTGTGTGAATACATTTTCGATTCAGTGCACGATGAAATAAACTCAGAAAGGGTCAACAATGGTTAAACAACCTCTCCTTAATGCATATCTTAATGGTCGACCACGTATTTTCCAACACTAGCCCACACTATAACAGAATATTGGCCACTTATCATTAATGGATGCTGCAATACAACCTGATACAGATTACTATCTCAAACTACAGCTATGCAACTATGACCACAGTCAAACAAACCAAAATGTAAATTAAATTTTGATGAAACTTATAGTAAAATCTGAACATTTCCAAAGGTTAATATCCTCTCATTTCTATTTCATTTTATTCTACCAGAGAGTACATCCTCGTATCCAAACTTCCACTCGACTCTTTCAATACCCTCCTATATGCTCGCATTTTCAACGACCCCTTCCAGCTATATGGCGATCTCCATTCACGAAACGAACCTCTCGTACCTCCGCCAACGGACCGCCTCTAGGAAGTGGACGATAATATGGGTCACGTAGCAGACAGATCGAAAGGGAAGGCACGGACAGCCTCGGGAGAGGTCTAACTCGCGCCACTTTTAAAACACTTCGCGGTGGCCTCGCCGCGTTACTGTCCTCCTGGTGTTCCTCTGCTGCTCCCTCTTATCCCTTCGCGTCACGGATGCCTCCTACCCCTGTTACGCGGTCCCTCGCCCACGCACACGACCCTCTCTCTCTCCCTTTTACCTACCACCCGCTCACCCATGTTCACCCCTCGCTCTCTGTCTCTCACCCCTGTCTCTCGTCCAGCCACTTGGAGCTGCGCAAAATCGTGCGAGTAGCAAAGGAGCAGAGCACACCCTCCTGCAGCTGCAGTCGGAAATGCGATCGCAGTGGATCGTGGACGGTCCTACGATATTGCACCGGCAATTCTGCTGGCTCGAACCACCGGCATCATAGAAATTGTCCCTCTACGTTTCAACCCCTCGCAAGAGACAGCTTTGCCCGATCAGACCAGGCTATTTTCACTTGAGAATGATAATTGAAGGGAGTAGCAAGAAGGTGGATGAATGATTATTGCGGAAATCGGGTGAACAATTTCGTGGGACCGGCGAAGAGGTTCGCTGTCACTGCTTTCTACCTAGTCGATGGCAATGAACGCTAGTCTTGCCCCAAAAGTGATCACAGGGTGGAGGGAATTTTTATTGGATAGAATTTCACTCGGTCTTTGATTTCCATGATTGATCGATCGGTTCGTTTAGTGGGTTCTCTCGAGATACGACACGTTTGCTGTTGTTAGAGTGATACGGTCATTGACAGCGAGGGAGTGAACGCGTTTGATAGGCTAGATAACGTAGGAATGACGTGAAGACAACGAGAATGACACGTGTGGGTACTACAGTGAATGTTGAATCTGGTTGATACGTTGGAATTGAAATTTTTCGCGTGGGTATATTTGTGAGCGTTTTTGTGGGCGTACAGGTGTAGTGGTTGCAGAAAATATCGGCACACCGTTGCATTTATCGTAGTTACATAATAATATGATAAAATAATGCTAATGCGTGTCGATATTTCTTGTAGATACCATAAGTCCTGCTCTTTTCTTGACGTCTGATGGGGTTAATCGGGTGTTCTCTTGTTTCGTGATTTTCAGGCGAATTATGATACACGTGTCGTCGGAGAACACTCAACGATACAATCGTGTAAAGCGCAAGGGCGCAGCGTTTCTCTCGAATTTCTTTAAGTCGAAGAAGCTGACATTAGGTATGAAGATCAACGAGGACGACGAGATGGAACGCGCTCCTAAAGTTGAAACACCAGGTGAGCCGAAAAGAACATCTTCGAAATGTCATCGCGCGTAATCAATTGAATCATTAATCAGGGTGTTTAGAACGTAAGAGGGGTGCGAATTATTAAAAGGTTATCGCGAAAGACCGGCCAAGTCACGGAGACGACTAAATTGTAGGCGTGAACGTTTTGCAAGGAAAAGAGGGAAATCCAGATGTTCAACCGTGAACAGTTCGGTATAAATTTCGTTCCTTAATTGCTTTTCCTCGAACTCGCACGAAAACCACTTTCCTCGGCAGTGGCGCGTGTGAGAAGAAGTTTCGTACGCGTGGGCACATTGAAAGAAAAAAAGCTGAGTGCATGCGTGGGAGACAGGAAATTTTTTTACAAAAGCTCAACGATTTATCGAAGGATTTCCTGGCAAAAGAAAGACCGCATAAGTGGATGGAAAATAGATGTATATTTTTGTAAATAACATTCTTAACATTTAACTAAATAAAAAGAAAAAATATATATATTTAATATATATAATAATAGCAAAATTAAAACTTATAGACGACAATTTATCGCACGCATAGTTAATTCAAAGGTTGACTATCATTTTTGTACGAATAAATTGTTATCATTTCTTTTTTTAACGATTTTGATCACGAAGGTTCCTGATGACTGTTTTTTACAGATGGAATCTATCGTTGAACGATATATTTCTGCTGAATTACTGGGTTTAACTAATTGCAATTCATCGACTGAATATCGTGTAATGCAGGCATTGTGAAATTTTTAAATAATAAAATTTTAGTTAATTTCTGAACTTTTCCTTCGAGCATATGAATATTGAGCCAGCATTATCGACCAAACAATTACTTTTTGCTTCTCGTGTCTCTCCACTGACATAAATTGTAGACTTTTAAAAAGAGGGAACACAGCCTTTTTTATAGAGGATATAATTATAATAACCTTATTAGCTATATTTTAAGACCCTTCTGTATTATAATTGTTACTCGATGGGACATAAATTTATGGACCATTAAATAACAAGAAAGAACATTGATTGATTAACATTTGTTCGTAATTAAAATAGCAAATAGAATTACAATAAACGGAATGAGATACAGAGTGAGAATTTTCAATTAATGACAAGTGCGTCGAGTCGAATCGACACGTGTGTCCCAATTAATAGTCATCCAATAAATTTCAAATCAATTTCTCCTCTATTTCAAACTGTTCGAAGAAAAAATTTTTAGTTGACTCGAAATAAAATAGAAATTCAATTGATTTGCTTTTTGATACAAAGTATATGGATTATTTTAACACTCTTACAATGAAAACTCGTTCCATGGTTACAGTTTGCCTCTTTTTACGAACCACACCCCTCCTTCTTTTTATACTATATCTATCTTATTCGGAGTATGTGTTTAACGTAAAAAAAAACGCATTAGCAATATAAGAGAGGATATTGTTTAATCGATGGAACTTGATGGTCTCTGTTTCAGCGATCATCACGAACGCCTGCAGGCGCAGTGGCAGCGAGAACGATGCCCAGGTGTCGAGGATTCCGTCGACCTTGAGCGTGGCAGCCGTCGATGTCGTCGTCGCCTGTCAGCCATCACCGTCGCACTCTATTCTAACCTTGACACCTGGTAGAACACGAAACATCGATCAGGATATGGAGGCGCTTAGGCTAAGTCGACAGGATAATCCTTTCCTACAGGTTCGAATCGATAAGCCTCCCGTTTCTTGTTTCCAAACAGACGAGCGATAGGGGTAGCGACCAGAGAGGGTGGGTGGCTAAGGACGAAGCTAGGTTGCCCTTTGGAATTGGCGATGAAAAGGGAAACCTTGTGGAATTGAATATCAGTGTCTAAAAAATTCAGAACGTTTGATAATTGATTTTGCGAACGATGCGAGGATTGGTCTTTGGGTTTAGTTGCTGATGACTTCCGGTTTCACGCTTTGATTGAAATGGCTGTTATCGGGAATCGAATTGAAATTAAAGTAATAAGAAATTTTGCACTGCCTTGATTTTAATCGTTTCGTACGCTGACGAAGCAGAAATGCATATAACACGGTAGACACTGATTTTCCAAGAATCCAGAGGATCGTCCGCTCATTCACGGTTCGCAATCAACGTTCACTGTTTCATTAAAGGTTCAGCACGCCACAGAAACATAATTCATTCTTTCCTGAAGCATAGCTACCGCGTACAGTGACGCGCACATTCATTCATCCAGACTACGCACTCTAATTTCTGTGTTAAAAATAAAAAACAAATGGGCGATGTGGCGTTTATTAACGACCGATGAATATTTATCGTTTTCGTCTGAAACGATTTACATAAGAGTATACTAATCGCCGGTTCTTTGAACGAGAAATGTAGCCACGCATTTGTCTCGCAGACATTTTTGCAACCCTTTCATTAACGGGAACAACTAATTAGCGAGAACAGTTTCTTTGTAAAACAGCACTTTTCAGTTGTTTTAAGTTCAGACAGTCCGAAGCAAATACGGGATTGTAGTATTTTTACTGCTGGATATTTTCCGATATTTGCACTTGTTGAAAACAGTTTCACGAGCAGAATAACAGAAGCTAGATTCCAGACCGCTGGAGTCCAACTTTTTCAAAGATGCAGCTCATTAACCCATAAAACCCTCCGCGTACCACTCGCCTCCTATTTTTATCTAAAGAGGGAAAAAAAACTTCTGCCCTGTCCCACTTTTCCACAACGGCTCCACACTCAACCACGAACGCCATACTTCAAACGCAACACGTGGTTCGAATAATCAATTGCATCCACGTTTCTTCCAGCGACGAGCTCGGAGTATTTTCACGTCTGCACCATCACAGTCACCCTGTATCTGGCTTCTTCTCGAGAAAACCGTACATCCTCCATCACGTACACAACTTTCATTGCCCTTCAATTACCACGATTCAATTTCAATTCCACCAGCCAGGGACGTTTACGCATATTCATGACTCACACTAGCATTTCCAATTCTTCGAAACAACTCCACCAGTTCTCAGCAAACCAATCTCATATCACTTTCGTGAATCACTCAACGATGAATTCCCGTTTTCCAGATACTGGCGAGTCGCGAGAGCCTGGTGGAGTCCGTGGAAGAATCCGAGTCGGACGACGCCATCCTGATGTCTCCGGTGAGCCATTCCCTTTATTTTTCATTTTTTATTCGTCGCTCTTTCCGTTTCGCCCGGCTTCGTTCGGCTTTATCTTTGTCCGTGCCAGCGCGAAAGGAACATCGATCGACGTAGGTTGCATTATTAATGCTCGCGTGAACTTGATAACGGGGGCGAACGTTTGCGAGGCAAGGGCTCCTTCTTTTTTCCCTCCTCCACGATCGACTCCCTAAGATGGCTTCTTTCAGAATAGATCGACGCCTGTTTCGGGCTGTGTCAGGTCTGGACAAAGGGCACGGGTTACCAGGTGAATATTTTTAGTTGTCTTCCGCAATGTCACGTCTCGAGAACAGCTTCCGTTCGTTTTACTGCTGTTTTACTGCTGCATCTGGCTGATGAATTAGTAATGAGGTCTCCGATGAGAACGGAGGATCCTCTTTGTCCTCTGTACAGAGTATTTGAAAAAGTTGCGGCACGCTCGATTGCCATTTTAGTGCGTGGAGACGCTATTGTTGTCCATTCGATAATTATTCGATATTGAATTTAATTTTAGTCGGACATTATTTATAAAAAGAATATTACAAGTAATTGGATATATTTTTAAAATATATAAACACGATTCTTTGATAAGCAAATGTTTATGAAGAATACTAATCGTGGATCGAAGAGAAAATTACAATTGTACAATTGGCCAGCATTTCTCTGAACTCCGTTTAATACGATCGTTATAAATAGTCGCGAAAGTGACTCAACTGGAATACAAAGTGTATTAGCCATAATTTAGTTACCTGAAAGACTTGCTTCCGATTCATTCCGCAATTCATTCTAAGCGTGGTATTCTTAGAAAACAAGAGGACGGATCGATTTGCCGGTTGTAGAATCAGTAACTATCGATCATTCACAACCGTTGTCTATTGTAAAGCATAGTACGCTCGTTCCATTAACCCTAGACTAGCTCAGGGCGCGGTTACAATGGCCCTCGTTACTCCGCTATCTATCGTGCACGTCCAGCGACTCCGTCTACTCTACTTGGAGTACACTGTTGAACTTTCCAGTGAAAGACCAAGTTTCAAAAACTTGGATCGTTAAAAACGGTGAACCAACTCGGCTGTAAAATTCAAATATTTTTTTTGCACGTTCACTGCGGTTTCATAAATTGATCCAATATTTACGCAAGAAGATAAGCGTTGATCTCGTTGTCAACTTTTGGCCAACTGTCGTGCTCGAGTAATAAGTACTCCTCGATGAATACGTTTCGCTATTTATATATGTGATATCATTTATTTATAAAGTGGACTGACCGTGAATGAATCGAACGTCGAACGACTGCCTCCGTGAAACGCGTTTTAATCGAGGGAAAAACAATTTTGTTTCAGGAGCTGGGCGACACAGACCCTCTAACTTTGGCCCAAGTGCACGAGCACCTGGTGCGAAGCCCACCGCCCGCCTCGTGGCCCCACGCCACGACCTTCCACTTTCCCCATCATAATCAATCCACGTCCGGCAAGAGTGACATGTTGGCACACTACAAAAGTCCTTCGAAGTCGACTTCCTGCCGCAGCAACGACCACGAGTTGTCCAGAAGCGAGCCATCCACGGACATTAGAGGTGCGAACCCGTACGATTAGAATCCGAGCGAACCTTTCCCTCCCATCTTTTTCTTTTTCTTTTTGTCATGAGGAAATCCTCATGGATACCACGAGCTTTGAGAATTCTCAAGGTTATGTGGGACTCTTATCGGCTAAAATCGCATGGCAGCCTTCCTCGTGCTTTGCAGTAGAGATTTGGGAACTCTGGCGAACATTTTTGGTTTCCCTTCCATCTGGACTGCGCCTCTTTCATGAGTGCCATGCTACCATGCATGCTTCTTGTACACGCGGAAGTATGTACTTAGGCGACAGTTCACTGTCTCTGTGGATAGATCGTGTGCTTTACATGTTTGCGTAAGTCGTAGCGAACGTTATCCTGATGGCTGTCTTTTGTGCTTGTTTGGTGGTAAACAATCAGCTGGGTGATTGGGTTTCTTTTATTGCCGTTGAATTGTTTTCCCCCATTCTTTGAGATTTTGGTACATGGCTTTAAGAGTTGCGATTGTAATTAGAGAAGAATGACAGAGATATTAGTTTTTGATTACAGAATTAGATTGGAGCGCGACTGATTAAAACTGTAAAGTTAATTGCAAATCGTTAACAGTGTTAGTTTAACACGCTGTATTTATCGACCATCCAAGTTGAAATCGCGAACATTTTCGAAGCAATTAAAATAATTAGCATACGTCCCAGTTACGTGGAAATAATTCAGCTCTGTAATCCAAGCACGATCACTCCCAAATACTGAAACACGAACGAAATAGCGCAGGCGGGTACCGTATTTTAATCCCTAAACAGTCCACGACACGAGAAGTGCATTAAGCGGAACGAGTAGAATCGAAATCGCTTAGAAATTGAAATAAATCGGACGCCTCATTAGAATTCAGGAAGAGAGATCGATAGATGAAGGCGCCAAGGCCGCGCTCTCAAGGTCACTCTAAGTAAATTCATCTAGATAGGACAGTACATCATTTTTAACACGAAAAGTCCAATTTATACACACGTACACACACAAAATTCAAGCTCGTACCGATATCCATAAACGTTATTACGTTCTCATTTCGTGCAAATCTTTCGATGCATTTGCATGAATAATTTAGGCGCCTGTTATCAATGTTGGGGTCAACCATTCTCCGAACCTACGAGCGCGAATCCTTGAGAACCCGTGCAGCTTTAAGTATCCGCCGATTCTACGAACACAACACGGGGAATATGGAAATGAGGGGACGGACACGCTTCTTTGGGAGGCATTAGCGAGTTCATGCATTCACGGCGGACACTCGCAGTCCCACGACCTTGATGCATTTGCCGCAGACGTATAGACTCGATCGATTTCACCTTATTTTTAACCCGCATAAATTAATGGCTCGTGTCACGGTGGGCGTGCCGCGACTTTCGATCGGCTCCTCACTGACTTTCCGCGGGAAATATTTGCATCCGCCTATATTTGATTGCTTCGATCATGCGGGGAAACGCGGCTGTAAAAAGTGATCGCTTTTATTTTTATCGGCCACTTATAAATTGCGGCTTGTCTCGACGCGGAGGATGCTTGACTTTTGCTCGCAAGTTGCGATGCGTGTTGCCTAGACGTAGGCGCACGGACCAGTGCATCGCTGGTTGCATGTCTGCAGGTGTAGAACTTTTTTCAGAAGAAATAATTTGTTACTACTTATTTAAATTAATGTCGCTAAATTGCTGTCTTTCGTCTCGGTTCAGTTTCGAATGCATTTAGATTGGTATTCACGGTGCGCTCGTATTTTTGAAAACTTCAACCGAATCCGTTCGTCATCTCGTTCCTCGTTAATTTTCTCTAATTAATTTCCGGCGTCCTCTGAACGTTTCTGAAACGTTACAGCGTGGCAGGCGAGCCGGGGTTACTGTCCTAGATAAAAAATGCGATGTTCAGCGTGCGTGTACGCGAGCCATGGCGGAACGGGATAAAAAATCGCGCAATGCGACAAGCCCGGCTTGATTAGATCAGTCACGCACGTTTTCAGGAACGACAGTAAATCAACCGACGAGAAAAAACAAAGGAAGTACCCGACGATCACGCGTCACGTGTCTCTCTCGCGTGATCGACTATTATTTTATCTAGTATTTTTAATAATTTTATTTGTGCAACACTATCGCGTATAAATACAATTCCAACAGTAGGATTAATTCTCATAATTAGAGTCGCAGTAATAATAGTATCATACTCCCATCGGTATTATAATGCTAACGGTACGATGTGTGCGCCTGCATGTATGCAACCATCGATGCAAGTTGCCTACGCCTGTGCTTATGCAACCATCGGAACAGAATGCGTGCAGCTACAGTTCGATGTCATTTCGAAGCTGGACCAAATCAAGTTTGCCTCCTCGAACACTAAAGCAAACAGCAAATGCTCCGAACTGCATTTCTGTTCTCATTTTTTCAGATCGCCACCCGCACACGTTCTCCTTATTACATCCAACGCCGATCCGTTCGTTGTCGGACGTGCGACGGCTGCACAGATCGGCGGAGGACAGCGTGCAATTGATGTCCAGCGAATAAAACGCGCACGTGCTCCGGCCAGCGGCCGGATCGGGATGGTCCCTCGCGTTCTGAACACGAGACGTGCTTTGTCGATGCTAAAACGTCTGCGAGAGTTCCCCCCAGAATGTTTGAAAGGAGCGTGCCCGCGAAGAGGGCATTCGAAAGCTTCTCGACAAGTACACGCATGATCGAGGTTCGTCAAATATCGATCTCTCGAGTAGCGAGTCTCAAGAAAGAGAGAGAGAGAGAGAGATAGAGATAGAGGCGAAGAAGAGGAAAGGTTCTTCGACCACTTCGAAGAATCGTATCGAAGTCGACGCACAGGTTTGCTTGGAAACAAACAGGAAATTCCGTATTTATCGTCGTTAGTGCGACAGGAGTTTCGAACGTTCCGTGTTTGATTGGAAGGTTCGTGAGCCGGTGTTCACCGGTAATTCACGAATCTAGAGACATTTTTAGGTTATGTCGTCGGTCCATCGCGGGGGAACAAGCTGGACCCGACGGGAGGAATGAAAATGTCCCTGTTGAGAGGTTAGAACATCTATGTGAGAGCCGAGGAGAGCGGAAAGAGAGCGTTATTAAATAATTCTTATCTCGTTTGATATCTGAGCATGCATGCGTGCGGGAGGCGTACGATGGTCGTCTGATAAGCAGTCAATGCACCATAACCTTAAACAGTCCGCACGCAACGCGCTCGAGTTTAACGTTAAAAGGGTGAGTTACATGCTCCACGTCAAAGAAAGCGGCACCTTTTTCTCGTAGTTTTTTCACACGATAGTGTAAACATCAAAGCATTTTTAACTGTTTTTCTAAACGTACGAGTTGAGAGGGAAGTTCGTTCGAATTATTCGATCATTTTCGAGTATAGATAGCATTGTCTTGTTTCTATACAAGGTGCCGCTTTTTTTTGCAAGTCTGTCCGCATATATTGCATCATTAGATGCATAAGACGAGTTGCTGCGAGGTGATGTGAACTTTTGACTACACTCGCTCACCGATCTCGAAAAATCATTAACCCTTTCATGCTCGATTGAAAAAAACTGTATCGTTTCTTCAGTTTAATACGAAACTATTTGAAACAAAAGGAATTATATTCTGAAAGGGTTTAAAGTAGCGCGATACTTAGAAAAATCAGGGAATTTATATGCTGCCAAATTATATAAATATCTTTATATGGTATGCAAAAATGATACATGTTTTCGCGTGTAGAATTAAACGATGTAGGAGAAAAAATTGTTTGCGGAAATTCTCGTTCCCTTTGCGTTGAAAACATGCACCGTGAATCTGTTATTCCACGTTTGCCCGAAACGAAAATTTGCATCGGTCATTAAAACTAATTTGCAAGTCGATGAGTGAGTGTAAACACGAGCAATTTTTTTGCGGGATCGAGCTTCGCTTTATTTGCAAAAAAGGGAAGACAAACTCCAGCTAGACGCAGTTACCGACCGAGCCTAGCGTACTCGCATAAACACGCGATGCGATGGTAATTACGAATCGTCGCGCAACCACGTACAAACAGGAAGGCCTATATTCGTTCGAGGACGACTGTCCTTACTGTCAGTCGAGAAATTACGACGACGCTTTCTTCCATTTGTCCAGCGAATAATTAGACAAATATAGGCACCCGTTTCGAGGCAATTTATGCATACAAATACACACGCTTGTTTCTAATGAGTTCCGTTCACGCAGCTGACGAGGCACAGCAACGAAAGTGGCCCTTTGTTCCTAGTAATAATCGCAGTATTAATCGCTACTGTATAATTTACGTAGAAAAGAAATACGATGCTATATCTCAATTTAAAAAAGAATTTTGTATACAAAATTCGATTTAGATATTACGATATTAGGAGGAATTGAATTACTTTTGAATTTGATATTAAATTATAAAAGTCGTGTTATATAAGTTATTATATAAGTTATACAAGCCTGACCCAAGCACTGTTGTTATTTGCCGTGTTGTCCAGATTATAATTCATGGCACAATTGTCAAGGCAATTTATGCCTCTTTTTTGTGCTGTAAAACCTTTTAAAAACAGCAACAGGTGTTACTACGTGAGCTGTGCCTCGTAACACGATACCGATCCATTGTGTATGAAAAGTATCGAGTGTTTTTCTAAACAATTAAATACCGTCTCGCAGTCAGGAAACTTTTAACGTGACAATTTAGCCGAAGATAATAATGGGTCAGTGATATTCGCTTCGAGCGAACGTATGGCATTTAAGATGCCCTTTATGAAGCTTAACTTGCAATTGATTCAGAGGAACTTCTCGTTACATCGTATCAGAGATTGTTCATTACGCATCATTGCTGTTCATTACGTATTACGAATAAGTTTAGAATTGTTTAAAAGAAAAAAGAAACAGGGAAGCGTTGTTGATTTTATGTTATTATCGTTACTGTTATTAATTGTATATTTATTCTGCACAAATTATTTTTTATCAACGATGCTGTCGAGAGAGATGACTATGCTGTTTAAATTATTCCTTTAGTTACGTTACTTTCGCACAGGACGTAAATGTTAAGTATTTATAAATAATTGTTCCGAGATAGAAATTATTTGTACCATCATCGATGACGTCAAATGTATAGGCCTGAACGTGACTAACAGAGTGCGTAGAATAATCATAGATCAAACATTTTTTTTATGCGAATAACAATGATCGATGATGTTTGTCGACATTTTGAATGGCTAATTTGCATCGTCGAATGATAATGCACTTGTAAAGTATTACTTTTTACTATTAGATATTTTTTCAAGCACAGACCTTCAGTGAAAACTGGTTTGTCAGGATAATTTTTTACTTTCAACGCACACAACTCGTCTGATACGTTTTCCACGTTCCGTTACGAAGTTTAAGCGACAGTCTGACTATCGACGGACAATTCTACTTATGGTCCGTGTCTACGCGTCGACGCGTGTCGAAAACAAGAGTTGTTCCACTTGAAAACCATCGCGAAACGATATTCTTTCTGCGAATTGTAACTACACAACTGGACCACCGCGGGGAAGAAGCCAGGTGGCCAGTTTAACGTCACGTTTGATGAAATGTTAGCAGGGTTTATATACGAAACTTTCGAAACAGTAGCATATAAGGAAAAGAAATGGATTTAGACGGTTATTACGATTAGCATTATTGTAATTGATACTATAGCATGTCCAATCGACTTGGCCATCGAGAATTGAGATTATTTCTAATGATATACGCGATACCATTAGATAACACTGTACATGTGCGTTAGCGGCTCGGGGCAATATCGTCGTCAGTTTCGATCGAAGGCCAGTAAACGAGCAAATATATAAAAAACTAAAAAAAAAAATAATAATAAAAATTAAGCCAGTAGAGAGACATACATAATATAATCTAGTCGAATGTGTAACATATATACTGAGGACTGTGTTGTCACTTTTATGCGAATATTCAATGCGTATTTCCTCGAGTAATTATTCGAACGTTGAATAATCGATGGCGAACGGCGGAGTCGCAATTACGAGTATCAATTATTACTACGCGAGCTGAAATTAATTTTTGTGATGGTACGCGATGTTGTTGCGTTACAATGAACTCTTGATTTTACGGATTCTCGCCTGGCTAGACTTCGAGCTAAACTTTACGAATCTTTTTTATATCTTCAATACATACATATATATATATATATCGACTTGGAGTTTTCTCGATTTATAAAAACAATGGAACCGTAACTTTGATCGATCCTTAGAATCAAGAGTTTACTGTATCTATGTCCATAGCTTGGTTACTTTGAATTCTATTTCTAATTTGATAAGCACAGATCGCATAAATTTCAAAGGTTGTATCGTCGCGTTTTATTATTAGTTCGGCGATTAGAGAGAGAGGGCACAATTTTAATAAAAGCGGTTTAGAAATAAATGAACGAGGAGAAGGGCTAAATGTAATACGCAACTTGTTGATAGAAAGGTACGACAAATTTATTTTATGATATGATTGTAAAGTATTTATTTAAACACTTTCGTCGCTGTTGTCATTTGTTAATCGATTTGTCAAATTTTATGCTGCGCAAATAGCTACTAAAGTGAATCTTTGTTCGTTTGAATTTTTATCGAAATAAAAGTTTGATTCTTTATATATATATCACTATTCGAGTAAGATTTCTTTACATGTGTAGTGTCTACGATTGCAGGGTGAATTCTGTGTATAAAAATGGTGCAGGAAGTTAATGTAAGTAGAATAAACTTGGATGTGATCTATTTTTAAAGTTAGAAGCTATTTAATTCTTGATTATTTTAGTAATTATTAATTATTAACGTGTCTAATTTACGTGTGCAGATTTCTTGAGCCCTTTACTTGTGTGGGCATGCAGGGACTTTTTAAAGCAACTATATCTCTCCCAAAAACGAGAAATAAACCAGCTAAGACCAAAAATATAAAACTTACAATACCAGTGAGTGAGAGATTAATTCTTTGGCTGTTATTTTAAGACAAGGAATTAATTAGCAGTGTCCTCTGCTCCTAGTATGTCGCAACACTTGCACAATTGCAACAAGGACTAAGAATTCTTGAAGCAATGATCACCAACTTCTCAAGAAACATCTTGAACATATAATTTGAGCAATATTATACTTTATTTAATAGATTTGTATTACAGTTTACTATCTTATTCTCCTGATAATGCTAACTATGTTAATTGATTGATTATAATTCTTCTTCTTTCTATTACAGATCTAATGGATGGGAGAACAGGAAGAGAACATTGAGGGATCGACGAAGGGATCTGCTTACATCATCAACACTTTAGTATATAAGTTTTATATTATTTAATTGATGTTATTGTATAATACATAGATGCAATATTGTATTATATATTATATATTAGTCTAAACATTACTATAAGACACATTTTAATTGTAAAATATTGTATCTTTCATTAATTGGATTAAATAAATTAATTGTTCAAGAGGTATACAAGAAGTTTCATCATTTTGCTTCAATGTCCTACAGTCTCCATTGAAAAATCCTGAAAATTGCCAGAATTCCTGGAAATGACGTCACTTCTCAGAATTTCGAGGGTTCTTGGAAATGACGTCATTTTCCAAGAAGTGGCACTTGTGATACCTCCTCGCATATCATGTTCTCCTGATACAAAGTCCCAAAAATCGGGTTTTACGCTTGAGTGAGCACCAGAAACTGAGATTTCCTGGAAAATGACGTCATTTCCAAGAATCGCCAAAATTCCAGGAATTCTCGATGACGTCATTTCCAAGAAGTGGCACGTTGGGATACCTCCTCGCATATCATGTTCTCCTAATACAAAGTCTCAAAATCGGGCCGTCACGCTTGAGTGAGCACCAGAAACTGGCATTTCCTGGAAAATGACGTCATTTCCAAGAATAGCCGAAATTCCAGGAATTCTCGATGACGTCATTTCCAAGAAGTGGCACTTGGGATACCTCCTCGCGTATCATGTTCTCCTGATACAAAGTCCCGAAAATCGGGCCGTCACGCTTGAGTGAGCACCAGAAACTGAGATTTCCAGGAAAATGACGTCATTTCCAAGAATCGCCGAAATTCCAGGAATTCTCGATGACGTCATTTCCAAGAAGTGGCACTTGGGATACCTCCTCGCATATCATGTTCTCCTAATACAAAGTTCCAAAATCGGGGTGTCACGCTTGAGTGAGCACCAGAAACTGGGATTTGTATCAGGAGAACATGATATGTGAGGAGGTATCCCAAATGCCACTTCTTGGAAAATGACGTCATTTCCAGGAACCCCCGAAATTCCAAGAATTTCGGCGATTCTTGGAAGTGACGTCAGTTTCCAGGAAATGGCAATTTTCAGGATTTTTCAATGGAGACTATAGGACATTGGAGGAAAATGATAAAACTTCTTGTATACCTTTTGAAAAATTAATTTATTTAATCCAATTATTGAAAGATACAATAAATTACAATTAAAATGTGTCATAGTAACGCTTGTACAATATTTCTTACATCTACTATAATAATTAAATACATAAATGCATATATTTCTTCTAAATACTGTATAAATACATAAAATAAATAATATAACACACATATATATGTATTATCGATTCGCAAGTACCACCCTATATATGTAGAACTAGTGGCGCCATCTCTCCGAAGAGTCCTCAAACTGTTCGCCGAAAAGTTTCATACATCTGTTCAGAGATGGCGCCACGCGACTGTAGAAACTGGTGGCGCCATCTCTCGGAAGAGTCCTCAAACTGTTCGCCGAAAAGCTTCACGTGTCTTCTCAGAGATGGCGCCACCTGTCCAAAGGGTCCTCCACCTGTTCGATGTTTCACTCTGCTATAGAACTCGTGGCGCCATCTCTCGGAAGAATCCTCAAACTGTTCGTCGAAAAGCTTCACGCGTCTGCTCAGAGATGGCGCCACTTGTACGAATGGCCCTCCGACTGTCCGTCGAAGTTTCACTCGCCTGTAGAACTGGTGGCGCCATCTCGCGGAAGAATCCCCAAACTATTTGTCGAGTAGTTTCACGCTTCTGCTCAGAGATGGCGCCACTTGTGTGAATGGTCCTCCGACTGTTCGTCGAAGTTTCACCCACCTGTAGAACCGGTGGCGCCATCTCTCGGATGAATCCCCAAACTATTTGTTTAATAGTTTCACGCTTCTGCTCAGAGATGGCGCCACCTGTCCAAAGAGTTCTCGTTGCTCGTCGAGTAGTTTCGCGCGTTTGTTCGGAGATGGCGCCAGCAGTCCTATTCCGTTACCGACATGTATCAAATGGAAGGGATATTCGAATTACGCGCTAGAGCGGTCTCCAACTAAGGGACATCTAGTGTAGAATCGGAAGATACGCAAAGTAGGTAATCAACTTGGTCGCCTGCTTTTTTATATCGCAAATCTAGTTAGGCGAAACGCGTCACGAGCGGACTTACACGAAGAGTAAATGAAATGACCGGGAGGGATACACCGTGAATGTTAAGCAAGCGCTCGACGTTTGAGAATGGGAAATTGCATTATGTTCCCATAAATTAGATCAATACGGATGCAGGGATATTAGTACATTAAAGTAATATCAATTTTAACAACACCGTAGTGACCAGTGCATTTTTAATTCGATTAGAAAATGAAGGGTATTTTAATCTTTGATCATTTGAACGATGTTCTTTTTACAAAATGCAATCAGAAATTCGCGAATCATATAGAGAAGCTAGCGAAAATCCAGGGACTGATCTCTGAAAATAAGGTAGATTGGAAAAAAAATACTTGTCGGTATCGATAATATTGATGGACACGTGAAAAAAGGCTTACATGTATCGAAATATAAATTTGTTTTGTACAGGATGCAAACGAGCAGGATTCCAAACTAAATCCTAACATTATTATGCAATTATTTTCACCTATAGTTACGTCTCAACACGTAATGGCATCTCAGTTTGGGAACTCTTATACCTCAATGAGATGTCACGATGGCACAAACATGGTATTTGACGAATTCATGGGATATACCTTTATATATATTTCCATGGATGAGGTAGAATTAATGAAAAGAACGCTGGGTGTATGCGTAGCGATCGTGAGGCACGTTTGTGGACCAGATGTTGCAATGTAAGTTAATACATTACTTGAAATATGTCGTTAACGAATTGGAACACATTATGCAATGAATAACACAACCTTTCAGACTGAAGGTGAACAGGCAGAAGGTCTGTCTAGTTTCGTCCTTGCTAGATGCATGGGTGCATTTAAGAAACTGCGAGCAAAGTATGCTGACAGAGGCCATTGAGCAACTGTCGATAAACACTGACTTAGGTGTAGCTATACTAAAAGTACTACACGATGCTTGCGATAAATTAAAGGCACAATCTGAATTTTCCAATGTGCACATCTTGATATTGGTCGAACAGAAATTTCTCTCGTTGTACTCCAGTAAAAATGCACGAGACTTGTATGCCTCGGACATATTACTGATGATGCTTCTATGTTGGGTAGTTAATCAAAAAAGGAAGGGGGACACTGAATCTGGAATAAGCGACACTGGTGATGACCACATAGACATTCTTCTACCTGAAAACAATTGTACTAAAGAAGAACAGATTACTTTTGGAGGAAAGCTTGCCATTCCTACTTCTGAAGATATCACGGATCTATTTCGTACGATTGCTCTTGTTATAGTGTATATTAAGTGAAGCATTAGGTATAATGAGATGTGAAAGCAAGTCATATCAATTACTCGAGCAAGCGACGTCAATCGCTGAATGTTTTCTCATGATCGATTTCTTGCACTCACTTCTTTACTGCATCTATCGCTTCAATTAACTATTGGTGCCGTGATCTGATCTATTACTCTATTGTAGGAGGATCCAGAGAATCTTCTATCAACGAAGGCCTTTATTCTTTGACGGACGACGATTTGTACAGTAATTTGATTTTACTTGGAACGGTTCACGATTACACCGCTAATGCTGTTCACATATTCGAGTTAGCAGATGGAATTAATCTCGTTATGATAGTGGAAGTAACGAATCTAGCGACTTCGTCAGGATTGTACGATAGTTTCCATTACTTGAATATTATAAATGGTTTGCAACTTCAAAGGGACATCGACGAACTGAGACCAGCGTTTGAAAACTTTGACCTGGCGATAAAGAAAGCTTTAGATGGAATTAAGAAGAACAGGGCCAATGTCAGTAACGACGTCGACATGTGCCAGAGGAGACTGCAAACGAAGTGGGAATTCGTTCGAAAGAAATACATGGATTTGTTGAAATCTAGAGACCCAGAATCTATTCTTCAAATTGAGTCAAACACGGCTGGATTCACGGATAATTTGAAAGAGCTGTATCGATTAACGTGCTTTGATAAGAATTTTCTAAAGCAGGGCGTCGATGTACTTACGACGGTAGGAAAGCTTGTACGTCAAAAATTGAACGATTTTAGTGATTTTCTCAAAGTGAAGGCACTGAAAAATTTTACTCTTGGATCATATCCTTTTATGACTACGTCCATGTATATTCGTGTATTACTTTGCCTTTTTTTTATTTTCTTTAATAAATTACTTACGAAAGTATGTACCTCCTTAATGCCATATAATCTACGAGAACTTCCCTAACGATCAACAAATATTTAGAAGAGTTTCCAGGCCTTGTACACTTCATCTACATAGATAGGACTACGCATAGGTTGACTGCTCCAACTTTGGACTTCACAAACCCTGAAACTCTTGCTCTTACGACGAAGAAGGTAATTTAAAGTCGACATCCAACATGATATAAGTAGAATTAACACGATTTAATTAGATAGTCTTTGTGTAGATTTGGAATATGGTTAAACAAAGCAGAATGCACTTGGAGGAAGGACACTTATCGGTTATGTGGAAAGATACAACATTCAATTATGCTTACTTCCTATGGTTCGAAGATAGTTCTGTAAGTAAATAACTTTAGAATACGATGATTAAGTTACTATCGTAATATAATATTTTACAGGGATCGCCATTAAAATGTAAAGTTTACTTGAATCATATAATGAAAAATTTTCCGGTACCAGGTATATTTTGTGGCGACTATTATAGGTGTGTACCATTTATCGTTATGTTATAAGTTTTTGCCTGGTTCCCTTTCTGATCTTGTAAATTTCGTAGAAAATTGGCCGAGGCATGTTTTCCCAAACTATCTGCAAATAAAATCAGAATTTATGAACTTTACTGTGTTCATCTTGGTCTCGCAACGTCGTCGTGCGTGTTGGAACATTCAAGGAGACTTGCGGCAACGATATGGGAAGTCACAGGTGTTCCAAATAATCCTGCTGACATACTTTAATAACATTCCTTTCAAGTATTTATGTACAGACAGAAAACTGAAGTTCTGCGCCAATGCGTAAACATCTTACGCTAAAAGAAACTATTTATGTGATTTTTAATTATTTACAAGTACTTAACACATGTATTAGTTTGTTATTTATAAAAGGTGATGATGCAAAAACATTTGTATTTATTTTATACGTGAAATACTTATACGTTGAATAAAATTATAAATGGCACAGTTTAAAAGATTTATACGGAACGAAAGAAATTCTCTGAGTTTCATTGGAACTTTAGTTAATTTAAGAATATAGAACGTTGTAAATACTTTAGAGCGTGTATTGGATATATTATTAAAATAGTACAAAAAAGCTGCAATGCGAATGAGAACACTTTTTTTTTTTAATATAGAACATCCAGAAGAACGCCATTTAAAAACTATTCTCAGTACTTCAGTCTATGATACCTCTCCACTTTATAATGCTCAGGCTCGATACTATGAACACGACACGATAGCGTTTTCGTTTAATATCTTTGTATGATTAAGATTTGCTAGAAACAGACCAGCCTTGTACACAATACGTACAGGATTGGTCTCATCCTTTTTATATTTTAAAATATATAAATATTTACAGTACATACGAGTGTAGCATAAGCGCTCTAAAACCTCTGCCGATCTTTTTCTCTTTCTTCCACAAAATGCTCTCTACAGTTTTAAGTATATAATTATATAAAGCTTTCGAAATGAGTTAAAAGTAAGGGAACTTCGTTTGTTTAATGGTTGTCCGACGCATCCGATTTACGCGTATTATCCACTTTTTTCTTCATAATCTGATTATAAGACGATTGGAGGGGGATATTTTGTACATTATTCGCCTCAGACGATTCTTGCTGCGGCACTTGGACGTGTGAAATTCGTTCGCTACTACTTCGCGTAGCAATTGGGCCCGAACTCCTTCTCGTTTTTTTTAATCCCGTATGGGCCTCCTGCATCAATTTCCCTCTTCCTCTTCCGACACCAATTACGTTTGTTTCACCTTTACAGATCGATTCTTTCACAATTTCCGAATCCATATTAGAGTACCGTCTGTTCTTATTCAACACGGGTTCCGTGATATCGACTTTCATCTCTGATGCAGAATTTGCAGGCGGTGGTTCTTGACTTAGACTATTCATCATGTCTGCATTCATCCTCCTTAATTTCGCCTGGTTAATATTCTTTTCGATATACGTTATCATATTTTTCGCTTTATTAGAAGTAATTGTTTGACTCTGAAGCAAAATGAAAATTAAACAAGTTTTTAAAAAATCATGAAAATGGACTCTCATGATTTCTTCTTTCAACCAATTACATAGAAAAACCAACTCAATTGTTGTATCATACATACAGGTGTGGTAGAATGGTCCTTAATAAACATACGGTGTTCTTCATAGCTACAATCTGGAGATTCAATTCTTGGAGGAAACATTGCTTCTGACTTTTGCCTCTCTTCATTGGCATCATCTTTTTCAAGATCATAATTTTGATCCAACACATTTGAATTGCCATTAACTTTTGCTTTTTTCTTAAGTTTAAATTCCTTAACCTGCCTTTCGAGGTCTGCTACCTCAAGATCAGATTTACATAATTCTGGTATTAATTGACTCAAATGCTGTTCAGCTGCTTTTTGTATAGTAGTAGCAGATTCAAATCCAGATGTCCTTGTTAAATCCAAACTAGAAATTAATAGTTTCATGCAACAAAAATACAAAAACAAGTTTCTATTAACCGATATTCATATTAAAACTTACTTTAAAGATTTTATAAGCTCAGTAAAAGCATCTGGTACATCAGACGATTTTTTACTAGGAGTAGGCTTATAATCTGAACCCTCATGTATAAACGAATTACCTCCTAGATTACTTATAGTTAAACGAACTGGTTCAAATATCCTATAACATAATCAAATTCTTTCATAAAAGTAAACTTCTCATGGAAGCATTATATACTACATTATTGTATGACTATGAAACTCACCCCCTTCTATGTCTTAGGAAAACATTTTTAAACTTATGAGTACCTCCTTCACTGCTGGTCGAGGTACTTAACAAACAAGTGACAAAGAATTCTTCTTTGGATCCATTGTCATTGGAAAAATACGACGCGAATTCTTTATGTAACATTTTATCTCTGAATGTAGGTATCAGGCTCACATCTCGTCTGAAGTGAAACCAACCTATTACTTGCTTGCTCTTGTCACGCAGAAAGTCTTTCAATTTTTCTTTATTAATTCTTCCAATAGGATTTTGTAAAAAATCTGGCAGGGGACAAGTCACAACAGCTTCAATATCTAAGAATATTAAACAATTACTGCGATTACCGAAGTCGTTTTCATACTATTATGACATTTTATAACCATGCATATTTACTGTTATATGTCTTCACTGTTTCTACATGATTAACATCTGTGTACGTTTTCACAACAAATTCAAGAGTTTCTCCTAGCAAAAATCCCATCTAGAACACGGAGAATCAAAATATACACTCTTTTCCAGTGTTTTCAATTTTATCATTAGTTAGGTTAGATTTTGTTGAGGTTAGGACGCCAGATTTCACAAGCCTCGATAGGAAACGTTCAATCAAAATCGAGGGATATTAATAACAACAAGGGGGACGAATTTGTTTTTACCTGGTCTCCGCAGCTACGGACACTTTCGTAAAACAATAATGACAGAGCGGGACCCGAAATTGTGATGAGAAAATCATTGTCCGCCATGTTGATAATTAACTGTAATCCACTTCGTAATTTCGCTTGTACTTTCTCTGTCGTTACGCTTGCCAGTTTTTGCCGCATTTACACGCGCATCTGCAACGATAAATTCATGTTACTCGTAACCAAGTTGCTTAAGTGGTTATTAAAAACTTGAGCATAATTTGCAAAGATGACAAATTCTTGCAATCAATTTAAGCGCAGTTATTAAAATAGTTTTACGTTCTGTTTGCTTTCGCTTTATCAGTTCATTAAGTTTTTACTAAATTACTTTTGTAATTATCGATTATGATCTATACAATTACTGAAGCAATGATTTAACTTGTAAATCTCGATTAAAATAAGGATTATGTTGCGATTGTAACGAACAATCAGAAGTCGGAACAAAAGAGAGTCGCGCTATGTTTTAGACTAAAAAACTTGAATGATCTACGCGTGTTCACTTGTTTCTATCCAATTCCTCTATATAATAAGTAAAACCAATTGTTAGATTTTTAGTTACTTAATATTTTTAAGTTTGTAAGTTATATTTTTATAATATTCTTGAATCAAAAACAGAATGCGTGCAGAGAACAGCAATAGGGTAATGTAATTTGTATGCGACAGGAAGTAGCAGGAAGTCTCATTGTCGGATGTGACAGGAAATGAGAGAATCTGCTTTTCCAATCTTTGAATAAAAATATTCAGCGTAATAAAATTTGTATTATTTACTCTAGTTCAATTTCTCAATAACCGAATCATAATTTTGACGAGGCCAAAAGAAATTTGTCAGAAGTGGGATTCGAACCCACGCCCACAGAGTGGACTGCGACCTGAACGCAGCGCCTTAGACCGCTCGGCCATCCTGACATTGCTTGTTAATGAATTTCCAAATAAGAAAGACACTAAGCAAATATTATAATATAAAGCTATAATTCCGATTTATTAAATCATTGGTCTCCTAGTTATCTTTGTTCTTTAGCCCCAAACGACATGATTATCTAGAAACAAAACTTCATTACATCATGCAAATTCTACCCCATTTAGTTGATACCCCCCAAAAAACATTGAACTATACCTTCCTAAATTATATTCCAATCTCTCTCAACCACATCTAATTCCTAAACCACAAACGATCATCGCCCAATAGAAAAGGGTCCATAAAGATAATCATAATTGCTCTTAATACTCGTTAATATTCCGAACAAAAATCGTGAACACCCAAAGGATAACTATGAACTCAAGAACGATTGTTCATAGATTTAAAGAAGCTTCTTTCGATTCCTCAGCGTCGAAACGCAGCGCGCGGTCCGCGTCGCCCAAAAATACACTCGCGGTTCGTTCCCGCACGCGAGTCGTTCGTATTTCTAGCCGCGATGCATATTCGATGTAGGGCTAGAAGGATCGCGTGATGTAAGCCTTTTAGTGATCTCTAGAGGGGCGGTGAGATTGCCTCTGCCCGTTGATCGGTGTCTCTCTGTTCTATCGTGACCTCCGCGCGGCTGTTCGTTTTCCCGTTCCACGGATCCCTTTAACAGTTCTGAATACTTTCTCTCTCTCACGTCGCGTCTCCCAATCGACGTCGATTCTAGTGACGCCGGACCATGACAGAGGCAAAATGGGATTACCTTGGCGAGAAATGGGAACACATCGACGAGAAGGTGAGTTTCGTTTTGGTTGCGCCCGTCCGTCCATCCTGGTTCGCGACCTTGACTTCCCTTGGTTGCGTAAGTGTCGCGACACTGCGCGAGAAAGCTCGCTAATTGGTCCGGGTAACCGGTAACACGAGCCATCTTGGAGGAGATCCGGTGATCGTGCTGGAGCTTGTTGACCCGATGCTAGGGGGATGATTAATCAAGTTGATCACGTGGATTGCTATACGTTGCGTGTCTTTGAGGAGCTCTCAAGGAAGATCGAGTCGAGTTTACGCGTGTTGAACCCTTACTTTTTAACGAAGAATAATTAAAAATATCGTTTTCTCGTTTTGGGACGGTAGAAGGGGTTCGAATGGGGAATAGTAAGAACTCTTATAGGTGTATGTAGGTCTAAGTGCAGCATGTTTGATGTGGCGTGAATGACCCTGAACGCGGGACGTTGTAATTGAGTGCTGAATGAATTTGGATTTCTGAATTTAGAAACAGACTAATTATATAGCCGTGATTGTGGTAGGGATAATTATATCCAATTGGGACTTAATAGAGGCGACCGCAGAGTTTAATGGAGAAGAACATTGATTTACCGAGAAACGAAGGAGAATATCGTCGACAAATCTTTTAACATACCTATTCAAAGATGTTGAAAGCTGGTTAACTGCACTATCAGAGATATAAAAGGAATGTGCAGCAAGAGTAAAGCGATCGCAGAAGAATTACATTATTTATTGCCACGTCTTGATAAGATTCTAAAATTAATCGTGGGCTAACTCGCGTTGCAAAATCGGGAAATTATCGCTGGTACCAAGAATCAATCGAATTAATATTATCGTTTCGAAATCTGAGGATTCCCAATCCCTACCGGGAAATAAAATAACAACTTTTAATGCAGCTAGTTTAATCGACTAATAATAATCATTTGGAAATTTTTTAATTCTCTTGGCTATCTTAAAACAAAACGCAATCAATTTTATAATTCCGCAAGATCAAGAGATACTTTCAAGTCATACTATTCAAAGTAATACTTTACATTTAATAATAAGAGATTACTGATATCCCTCTCCCCTCAAATCTACTGCAATTAAAAAATACACTACTGTTGCTATTACTCAAAAAATACACCCAAGTTTCATACATTTCAATCTACTTCATCCTACAAAAAAAGTTCTAGCCTTTTCCAAAATGTATCTCCTTGTTGAAAATCGATTCAGCGATCCAAAAATGGGTCGCAGACGATTCAACAGTTGATCGCGACATCGGGAGTGGTCCGATGTTGCACGTAGAAGCTATCAGTTACGAAACGAGCATGATTTCGCGTCCCTTTTGGCGACCGTGACGATCTTCGAACTAGGACAACGACGAGCGTATACAGATTCGCGGATCTAGCTGCTCTAGAGTCCACTGGCGGCAGCGAAAAGGGTGAAAGGGAGACCAGATGATGAAGAATGGCTTTCATTCATGATTTTCGCGTGGACACTGATCCGCGTGCAGATCGCGAATGGCGATGATTGCATGTATTTGTGGCGGGAACAAACGCCGGATTATTATAAATAACGACACCACAGAACAACATCCTCGAGTTTTATTTTAATGCGAACGCCGTTCACGCTCGCGACGATGAGGAACGAGGCGTTGATGGAGACGAAGAGTCTTCAATAGGTTCAATAGAATTGGAATAGTTTCGCTATAATTTGATATCGATGATCATAATCGAAAGTGGTGATCTCTATCCTTGACTAACGTGTTCTTCACTTTATCTCTTATTAGTTTTTTCTATTACTTATAGAAAAAGAAGGAAAAACTTTGCTCAACATAATTTTTTCCTTCGATAAGAGGACTATCAAGAGGACTATCAGAGTCATAAATAGATATCCTGAACAGTGTAATTGTCTAGTGATAAGAGCGCAAACGATAATATTTATAAAGCGAAAATAGAAAACATAGAATTAATTTTGCACTGGTGCTCGATATACCATGTATGGGGGTGAAAAATCGTGGTTAACGTCATGGTTCATGTTCGTGGGTGGTTAGGACGATTTTCTTGGACGGATTACTGCGATTTCGTGGTCGTAGAGGCGGGTTCATTGAAAGCAATTCGTGGCGAGGGAAAGATGCAGGTCAGTAAGCCGAGATGAAAATTGGCGAAGGGCCGCGCGTGCTCTGTGTTTCTGCTGTCTGCGAACTCGCATTCTTAATGATTGCACTAGCGTGTCACATGTGACGCCGCCATCAGAGCCTTCGAAATCGATCAGCCGTGCTTCTTCTGTCCTCGTGCAAACGTGTCGAAGAACTCTGTTATTTACTCCCCTCTTTTCAATCGTATCGTCATCTGTTCCGCCTTTTTATTGTACAGCGTGTGACGACGTTGGTAACTGTTTTTAATCCTCTATTTCTTATCGTTGTATTTTTGCGCGATGACGTTGATAATTTTGTCATCTCTTCTTATCTTTATAGTTTCCTTCTTTTAAGGTGTTTCCGTATACGTGGCGATTTTGTACATTTTTGTTCATTCTATCTTCTTCGTAAGATTAATTCATTCCTATTTGTAGAAATTTTATTTATGTAATCTGTTTTTCTCGGCAAAAGATTCTCCGGAAGAATAGTTAGACATCAATTTTTATTCGCTGATGGAAAACGGATATGCATCTTACAAAAATGAGGCACTTAAACGCGGATACCATTTGCGTAATGGCCGCTTTAAAAAGAATTACTCTAAAGACGCAATTTCGTGATTCGATCGATTATCGAAGACCACTACAATTCTCTTTGAACAGGTAGTAACAAGGAGTTGTCATAAAACTTTGTAGATTCTTCAGTCTCACGACTGGAAACTTTAAATAATTTATGTCGTCTTCATTCTGTACATTTAAAATACAAATTTTTTATAAAATTGTTTTAAAATTCGACTATTAAATAAAGTGCTGTCTTGGACAAAGTATTGTAGTTAGAAAAAGAAAAATTAACTCGACAAACTCTCACCCCTTTCCATTCAACGCGAACCATCCTCGAGATAAAACAGGGACGTGTAACAAGGAACATCGGCTTGAATTAACTCTGAACATTTTATGTCTTATTTATCGAATCGATAGGACGAGTACACGTGTGACGCTAAAAGCGTATCCGTGGCTTGATTCTTCGATTTTTATTAACTTGAGAGAAACATTTTTCTTCGACGATATAAAGCTACGCGACGCTGCGAACATGATAGTAGAAAAATCATTGCTGTCCTGAGCTACGGTTCGTAACCCTTATTATTTTATTCGAAAAAATGTTATGAGATTCACATCTTTTTACGAGGTATATTTGGTGTCTTGGAAACGTGCACTTTAAAAATAAAATTAAAGAAAAAATGTACCGCTTCAAGTAATTTTTCAGTAATATTGTATCACTACTAAACATTACCAAAGTGCACGTAATATTTCACACGTTTCCACGTACTAGTTTTACAAAAGTCTTAAAAATGATTAAAAATAGAGGCTTAGTGGATAGCTATAGAGTATCAAGCTGTATGCTTTAATTACAACCCTAGTATCGATCTGTTTGTGGCATTCAACGCCTGCGAGGGCATATCGTTTAATTTTCGATTGAACCGTAGCCGTATGGATTAACGTTGAGTACTGATAACGTTCATAAATTGTTGGACGACAGCTAGAGCTTGGCGATTTAACTTAGCATTTTTGTGTTGGCGTGTCAGACGATTTCGAATGATTAGGAAAAAAGGTACGCCGTTTTATTGGGGTTTCTAGATATACCAAGACTTTTTGCAACAGCCAATGCGGCGTAGCTAAGACGATTTAAAGCTAGGAGATATCTAAATTGATAAGGAATATAGCTAATGTGTAAATATTGTGATGGTTGCTAAACATGAAGAAATTGCAGACGATGTATTAGTATATACATATACAAACAGATACAAATCGTTTGCCTTTTAAATAAAATTTCGTCCATTAAAAACATACAAACAATCTGACTATCAGTCGATATATTGATTTGTTTACAGTGTCTATTAATAAATTAATCAATATTATGCAACGAATAGTTGATTACCGAACGACGCGCGTACTGAAACGATCAAAATCTTGCAACGATCCACTAATAATAATTATTTTAGCGAGAACCGTGAAACGATCGCGATCGATCGTCGCAACCGGAAGCGAACGTACGGTTTCCTTATTCTGAAGCGTTTCACCACCTTCGCGGATGAATGTTTAATAACGCGAAACATGGCGCGAGCATGGTCGTTGAAATATTTTCGAAGCGAACGATTTATAGATCGCAGCCGATCAACGTTCAACCTGTTCGCCTTGAAACTCGGCGCATAACTCGCGTTACTTTGGACGTTGCTTTCAGCTCTGCAATCCGTGGAATGTTTTCTGTGGCCATCTCATTTGTTAACAATGTTAAGCAAGGAATGACTAATGATTGAATCAATAATCACAATTGATAGCTGTATCCAGCGATTATTATAGCATGGACGACTACTAGGAATAAATTATTTTCATTTCTAAACGCAGTAAATACGATTAATTTATATGAATTATAGCTGGCAATTGATTACGCCACAAATTATTTTGTAGACATTTTCTCTGTAATTTCCTCCCCTCGATGTATCCTTCATCGATTCGTTCCACGAGGAAGCCAGCCCCGCAGCTATCGATTACAATCTTCGAGGTTTGATTCAAGGTGAAGGCTTGAATTTATCGTTCAGACAAGTGGCGAGACGAGGTCGTAATACCGTGTAGATCACCGGGACGTTAAATTAAAGCTCTAAGGTAGTTACAGCTGTACCATAATTAGATAAATGTCAAGAGCGTTACTTCCATTCGTTAAACGTGGAAGAAAGCTTTAACTACCCTCTACTGTGCTATCATACGCTTGCTCTTAACATTCTTAATTCCATGTACCATCTCTCTCCCCTAATACGTCCAGACCTCCCACAATAAAAAACAATCTCTCACACTCATCGTGAATTCTCCCTTAACGCAAAGTGTACCCACAACTACGTAACAATTTCACAATACGACCGCAGCATCGTTTCAATTCCATTCTTCGACTCACGAACGTTAGCGCAGCCAAGCGCGAACTCGTTGAATTTCGCGGAAACCGCGTCGAACGACGAATCGTATCGATCGCAACCGACCCCGTCGAAATCGTTCGAATTTCAACTGACGTTGCGCCTTGGCGGCGAACCCGGCCCGCTCAGGCGCAATGGTTGCCTGCCAGCAGGCGCGTTTCTCACCCGAAGACGGGAACAGACCCGCGGGATCGAGTCGTTCAGATACGCTATCTGCCGCCTTCTTCCTGTCGATCGCGTCTCGATCGAGTCGCGCGTCCAATATCTGCTTCGACGCCGGCGCCACGGCCAGTACGGTGCTAGCTTCCGGGCGCAGGAACAGGTGGCGGACGAGGAACCAGCATCGAGGGGACGGACGTAACCGGATCACTGGGCCAAGGTTGACGCGCAGCCATGAAGACGAAAAACAGGTCGCTGTTCAGCAGGATGTGCAAGTGTTACGGGAAGGAGCAGGAACCGCGCGCACGCCCTGAATCGGACCTGGAGGAGGCGTCGAGGGAACCAGGCCTGGAGGAGCCGACGAGGGATCCATCGAGTGTGTTCGACGAGGTAACACCTTTTTCGTTGTGACCAGCGTCGAGGATTTTGGGGGGTTGCGAGCGACGGGGCGATTATGTTGTGCGAGCGTCCGCGGGTCAGATACGTGCGTATGTTTGCGGCTTAATTCGGGTTGGTCGTTTCAGGTTTGATTAGGGTGGTTGTAGAGGGTTAAATGGCATTGCGTTGGCGGCGGTTTGGATCGTGGGCGAATGGTGGCTGCGAAAGATATCGACTTGTGTTCTTCTGTTTGTATCTTGCGATGAGGCGGTTCGTTTGAAATTTTAGGACGATGTTATAAATGTTGGTAGACTCTTCTGTGTACCTGTTGCAAAATGGAAGTCCTCTTGCTGTACCGTGGCACTCTTTTTGTCAGTGCGGTGATACATATGTTTGGGTAGTAATATATGTGTACCATTGTAACACTGTAATGTTTTAGCCATTTTATATAAATGTTGTATCTTCAAGTGTGTCTATTTGGATATATATATTAGCATAAATGTCTACGTAGGCTAATTATTGGTTAGAGAGGTATTTATTTATAATGGCACACGAGTCAGACGCTGTGTCATGCCAAAGTTTCGCATCGTAACACGGGAAGACGCGGTGCGGTGAACCTTGAAACTTTTATACACCCGTCACCTTCTCCCTCTTTATTTAAACAAAATCACATTGGCAGCGGAGTTACGTATCTTCAATCTGGTTTATTTTTGTCGCGGATAGAGATTTAAATAATTCTGTGTCAAATGCTTCGTTGACATCAGTGATTTGTCTATAGAGACAATTCCTTTTTCATTTTAAATCTGAACGCCATTGAGGACGATCGTTGTATTCTTCGCTCGAAATACTCGAAATTATTTCGAACTCTGTGCCAAATATTAGATTCAAACTAATGATAAAAAAGAAACAAAATAGCCATATTGCTTTCTAAGCCAAAATCGCCAAATTTAAATTGTTTGGATACGAAATTGAATATAAATTTCTTTCCAATTAAGACTTTAATAAAATTAAAACTTCGTATAAAATTTTATTGCTGTTTCTCGATATACTTCTTCGAACGTGGAAACAACTACTTCGATAACATTAATAAACAATTGTTTTCGAGCTGCAATTTATCTAACTTGTTTATTCCAATATTCACCAACTGCGTAACTTTACTTGAACTTTGTCGAGGAATGATGAAGCCTCTAATCAGAATAATCTGAACAAGGCTCGCAACACACAATAGCGTAATCCTTTCAACGTTCTTATCGAACAATGAAAAGTCAAATACACAAGCATTAGGTGGAATGAAGTATACTCGAATGTGATCGTTGACAATAAAACGTCCACGCCAAAATGCATTCTTTTTTGGTGAAATCAATAATAGTACGTTATACGTCTATCTATAAACGAGAGATTCGTAAATAAAATAAGGATGATCCATTTTTCCAATTTTAACGACGATTCATTTTTATAGCGCGTATCGATCTCGACGAACTTCAGATTCTACCAAAAATGTCGGTTCGTTAAAAATGTCCGTTTTCGTTCGTTAACGGACTTAACGAGTTTTATCGGAGGCATGGAGCACGGCTACGTTCCAGGGGAGAATTTGGTACGAGATAAAAATTGTTAAAGAGAGGAGAAGTTAGGAGGAAAAATCTGACGTTGCAAATGAATTTTCAGCCGGTCACGGTGGTCGTTCGCAGACCGTGTTGCAAGAAGCATAACGATGAGGAAATGTGCGTGCCTGCCGTCTCTAAAAAGGCAATTAAGTAATTCCAATCTTTCCTTGAAATTAATCCTTGTCTTTTCCTGCGTATACGCTTTCGAACGATAATCTTGAAACACGCTAGCACTTTGATAAAAAAAGGAGAGAGGAAACAAATTTTGTTTGAAATCGTTGCACAATGGTTTGCGAGTCGAAAGGAAATATGAGTACAAAAAAATTGCAAATGTTAAGAGAGGTGTTGATTATTGAGAGTGAATAGGTTATCTTCGAAGACGTCTTGAACATTGCAATTTGATTAATGGAACAACTTCGCGGCGATAGTCCTCGATTTTTACAATAATTTCGAGATGGTATCATCGTTGACACTTTTTGGAGCAAGATGCTTAGAGCAAGAGAAATTCTTTAGTACGTCGTAAGAAAAATGGCTTGCGGTCGCTCTTCGTGTCCGATTTCCACGCAACTTCAAGTAACCATTCCGATTTCCCCGTTTACGTAGCCTTTTCGATATTTTCGACCTCTCTTTTCAGTGAAAAAAAGACATTTGCTTATTAACGTACAAAGATTAGGGCTCTGAAATCGTTGCTAAGGCTGTCGACTTAAATCAGAGTCTACGCTTAGTAAATGTACGCGATAGTAAATGTCTACGATAGTAAATGTAATGGAAATTAGTAAGTAAAAATTAGAGACGACAAATTATGTCTTACATAAACGTGAGGGCGATAACGTAGTCATTTCATTAGCCAATTACGATCAGGAATTTCGTAAAGGAACAAAAGCGACAAAGGCAGATATTTAAAAGGAAGAAGAGTTTCGCTCGTAAAACAGGTTTATTATCGCAGAAAAACGAGACTTCCTTGTTGAATGGTAATTAGCTGCGGTTTGGAGATAGGCATTCTGTCGTGTCTCGTGTGTAGACTAGAAATCATGTGGCAAGTGTGATTACTACGAATATATGTATTCAGACGTTCGACACAGCGCGAGATATATTATTTTTCCTAAAACAGTATTTTAAAGGATCGTAATAATTCGTGGAAGTATAGATCCCAGGAATTTGCGTAGGATTCTTGGAATCGTGCGTTCGTCAGTCGTAATTTAAAAATTAATTTGCTTAGGAGTATTCTTTACTTTGTCACCTGTGGTTGCGATTCATTAATCACTTGCGAATTGAACGTGAAAAAAAAAATAATTTCTTTTAAAGCTAACTTTGAGCTTTGAGCTAACTTGCTTTCTTCGATAAATCGAAATACTTCAAACCTTTAATTCCAAATAACACGATTCATTCATTGTTGAAGAATCCTAAATTCTAACTGAAAATATTTTCAATTGCCTTCTTATCGCTTTGAAACACTACTATTCAGTCCGCTCGAATAATGTATATTGAAACATTAATTGTTTCAAGCCATGGATTCATTCGTGTATGAATATTACTGCAATCTCTGAGTCATACTAAACGAACGTTAGAAATGTATGCAATATAGATTAAAACACGCACTTTTTTTTGTACACTATTATTTCCACGTACGTTTAGGAGCAGTAATAACTGATTACGCAATCGCCACTTCGAATAATTTACATTACTGGTTGCAAGCTTTTGCACATCCATAAAAGACAAGTTTACTATTGCAATATATCAACACGCTTTGCTGATAACAGACGGATGGACCTATACGTGCGTAATTATTGTAAACAAGGAAGAGCAGCTTCTCTATTTACTTCGCATACGTTCGAAGAGTCCGAGGGAAGGATAGTGGAACGATGATTATAAAAAACAGTGCACAGGGTGGGCGTATAAAAAATATTGCGTCCAGAACTACAGAAATAAATTGAAAATAGTAAAATTTAGATTTGAAAATATTTAAATTAGAAAGTGAACTTTCGTTCGAGAAATTTCGATCACCCCTTCGATGCGTGCGAATATAGATCAGTTGCATCTTACAATCTATTAGTGTCTTTGATTTATGCCCTTGTTATGAACGTATCGCGGAAATGCCTGGTATTTCCCATGTGATATCGCGTTTCTCGATGACATTCTGCGACGTTTTCAGCAGATTCGAATAAAATTCATATCCCACTCTTAATTATGAAAAGAGAGAGGGAGAAAGTGTAAGGGACAAATACTTTACAATTGTTCAAAAATCAATTAAAATAACTGCATCGAAAAATAATTGTTTTCCAAAAATACGCGAGAACAGTGCTACAAATGAAGTAATTTTCCAGCTAATTTCCTTTGAAAATGAAACTTCATACGCAATTTCGTTAATCTTCATTTTCATCCTACTTTGGCTGTTAGAATTGTCAGAACGGTACTATAAATCACTCAAACAATGGAACACTTTTAGAAATGGTTTTAAACGCAATTTCCAACATAATTTATCTTTAATTTAGTTATAAATCTGAATGACACGTGCATAAATTACGGAGGTATTAAGTAATTGTGGAAATTTGTACTGTGTCGTGCATGTAAAGGAACAACAAAACCTTAAACAGAATTGTAACGTGCTGTTGCATAATGTCGATATAAAACAAAACCCGTGCGCAACGCGATACTCGATTCACGTAATGCAACGACCAGGCTACCTTATAGTACGTACTCGAATCACGTCAGTTTCTTCGAATTCATCCTAGAAACCTAGCATTTTTTCACTTAACTGCATCGTTTACTTCTCTTCTATTTTGTTCCATAAAAATTACCAAAATTACTTAGTGATTTGATCCGACAAAGTAATAAAAAGATTAATTATGCCGCGAGATAGCCTAGGATTTCACTTTCTAACAATTGGATAGGTTTCGAGTTGTTAATCGATTAGTTCGATTGACGCATTTTACAGTACAAGTATTGATAATCCACTGCAATTAGAAAAATTGTTGTTACTTGCGATTACGCAACCTATAGTCTTCGCAAACAATTCCCGTAAGAATTTTTCTAAATGTTCTATCTTAACAACTTGCGATAATGGACTTAAGACACTTTACAATTATACCTTTCAAGCTTCTCTTAAAAAGACGAAGGAGATTCAACTTGAAATCGATGCAAAGAGGAGATACGATTCTTCGATACCAAATTACAAATGTAGATTTTCAATCGAAGAATAAAATTTGAGATTCTCGAATAAGTCGATGAAATGCGATTGAAAAGTGTTGAATTGCGCATGCATGTTAAGTTATACTAATCGACGAATTATCTAACGTTTGTTTGTTTACTCCGATTAGCGGATTCCAGTTTATTGGACTTTAATCGACTACAATACGACATAGTGACGCGTGCGATTTAATTCTGGTAAAAAGCATTCGACTGCATAGTTGCGCAAACGGTACGGTTATTGTTTTATTTTATAACATTTATATTTTACAACTGATAATGAGTAATAGCGTACTCTGGGCCAAAGTACATCTAAGTGTTGTTGCAATTAAAATAGAATTTCTGCATTATGCGCGGTCGACTGTTTCCTTCGGAACACTGCACCGTTTCTCGTAAAGCATTCGACTCTTAATTAATTTTGCGCGCCTTTCTCAAATTATCCGCGAACTCAGCTGCGAAATTAAACCACGTTTAACCCTTTTACGGTATAACGAATTAGAGAAAACGATATCAAATAATTCGTTTCAAATTCACAGTACGTTGTTTAATAGCTTATCAAATAGAATAATTTTGCACTAAGAGAGGGTTAAACGGTCCGATTCACTAAATTGCAGATCATTTCACCCGCCTCGGATTGTCTCAGATTGAACTGGCACCCAATGAATAATGCCTATTATTACCGTCACTATCGTTATTATTCCAAGACATAACTTGACTCTCATTAAGAGGAGTCAAACGTTGTCAGGGAGCATCAATTGCACGATGCATCCTGTTGCAGCGAGCCGCGTTTCTTGAAAACGCCGCCTTCAATAAATCCCGTTCGATTTCGACCCCTTGCGTACTGCAACCGCGCGACGCGCGTGCAACCCGTACAGATCCGTGCAAAATGGCACCCCTTCTGAAACGCGGGAAACGTGTCCCGCGTTATTCGAATTTCGAATCGTGCGCGAAGAATTAGACTCGGACAAATCAAGTTTGAACAGTTAAAGTTCGAATAATCGCCATAATTAATCGCTTTACGATATCTAACTTCGAACTTTGGTCTACAGAAAAGAAAATAGTTCCTCCCTGATTTACAGAATCAGAGATTTCTTTTAGGGAAAATTTTTTGATTTACGAATGCAATCGAGTTTGAATAAAGATTGTTGATAAAAATTATCCGAATTTTACGATGGGGATTAAATTGGCAAATTAAAAGACGGGAATCTTGATCGACAATAATTCGATACTGCACGTAACCAACATTTCATTGGATGGTGTAGGTTTAATCTTCGATACCTACCCGAGTTTCTCTCAGATTAATGTTGCTATATAAAGACACAGATAGGTATGAAGATCGTATCGACATTGTTTGTGCCAATATGTTTTGCAATATTTTATATCGCGTCGGCCTATCAAGATGTCAGCTTGAATCACGCGTGTCAATCTTGTACGTACATCGTACTTAAGTAGTTACTTGTACAGTATACTTAAACAAAGATTTTGATCAACCGTAATATTGTTTCAAACTGTAAACCCAAAATTTACTTAACGTGATTCTAAATATTTAAGAGGCTGGTGATTACATAAAATAGTAAATCGCCTCGCGAACGACTGAATTTCGAATCGTTGTGATACTATACGTAACCCAACGGTTGTCTGAAACGATGGGATCTCTCACGGTGAATATGGCAATCAGAAAAGCCACGCTTAAGCATATTTGCGTTCCGCTTGCAAAGAAATTGACGAGCATCCACGCTCCTCGCCGTGGTCTCGCTGTAAATTTCCACGCGAGGGAATTTTCAGAGAGATTTTCAACGAAAAGCCTCGACGCTCGCTTTTATCGAAAAGGAACGCTCGGTTGTTCCAATTTATCGATAAAACTAATTGGGATTTTTCAACTTTGCATTGGTACGTACAATACTAAAAGAGGAGCAAATAAATTCAGAGTGTGCAACGTTAAATTGCAGTCGATTACTCTATAGAAGCGTACGTGGTTGATACAAATCGCGAGACATTTTTAAAATAGCAAGAGCCTCCGTTTCGCTGAACAGACGTGTCTCGAGGAAGAGAAAATGCTCGCACAACTCGAGCGAGGATGGTTACGTGAGCCTAAACACGTACATACCTAGATACGGAGCCGTTCGATCCACGGTCGCTGGTAGAATTCGTGCAAATCCTTGCCTCGACCTCGATCTGCTCATCCTTCTACCCGTTTCCGGTCCACATAGTCGTTTAAAAATACAATCGGCCACAATGGCGAAGTTCAACGTCATTAGACTGCTCCCGTCTGACTTTCTCGATCGGAATAGCCCAAGTCTCGACGGAGGCTCTATTTCTGTTAAATCTAATGGAGAGACTAGTTCTGCGTCTACCTGAGCCGAGTGTTGGCGTATGCAAAGAGAAAACGTGCGTGAGAGCACACACGTTTCGGCCGACCGATCACATTCTTCCTTGCTCGATGACGAAATACCCGTTTCGACGAATTCTCGTGGTTTTATTCTTTGGAAACTACTATTCTCGTACCGCACAGGAAACTCGCTATCGAACGGTAGAAATTGCGCAACTCTCTGGAAATTGTACGAAATTAATAAATACGATTCATTTTTTAATATCGTTGCTCAAATGCAACGAGTCGATTGTACGAAGAAAGTAAATAAGCTACAAATCACTGCGCTTAACAAGAGATGAAGTTGTTGCAAAAATAATGAGAGAAATTATTATGTTCGTTACTTTCAGCAATAAATATCTGTAATTTATGAATAGAAATTCTTCCTGCAAATTTTAGAATAGATAGATCAAAATTTGAAGACGAACTTAATCTCGTAATGCATTAGATGAAAGTATCTACCCTTTGCTCTCAAGAATGGATAATAAAATCGTATCGTTGGCGTTATCGACGTTATCTCTAGTAGCATTACATTCAGAGGAGGAATTACGATTATCGGATAAAGGCACTATGTTTCGATCGTTTTATCTGGAAAGGAATTTTTTTTATTCGACTGCGGGGAGAGAACGCGTTGGCTTATCGATGTAAATTTTTAGATTACGCTTCCTTTCATATTATTTTACTGCCGTAAATTCAAACAAAATTAGATATCGTTCCGAGTAAACGATTTTTATCTTCGATAATCGATCGTTGTTTGTTTGCGAATTTTTTTCCCAGGTATAAATAAACAGCGGTTTCTTCCATTGTTTCTTTTTAATCTGCATGAGAAACATTTGATTTGCACCGCAACCCCAACAATTTATCGTACTTTCACAAAATCCTCCCTTTCAGTGACGCTGCACTGTATATATGCACTTCTCATCTGTAGTCTATCGCTAGAAATCAATAAAATAATCCGCGGAGAGTCATTTTTATGGTTCACGCTAGCGAGAACAAGAACACAGCGATGGCACGCCATTGAAAAGTCGGCTGTCCTTGTGGGGAGGTCGGTGTTCTGATCTACGGAGAAGTATATGACGTCACGGAAGAGGGATCGACCGTTCGAGCCCTCGCGAACGACCAATCGCGCGGTGACTTCCGTTCCCTCGAATATTCCCGGGTGTTACGTCATCCCTTAACCATTATCCCCTCCAGACACGTACGTTCAGTGTTTCTTTTTTCAGTAAATTCAAATTATTTTCGATAAAATAGGAGAAAACTTGAAAAATGTCCATTACGAAATCTCTCAACGATATTAACGATTATACGAGATAACGTTTTTCAGAATGGAACGTTAGGTTCATTGAATAATTATCACTTCTCGACTACGATTTCTCGCGGAGACACGACGAGTGACTTACTAATAATCGTGACTCGGTGGAATTTTTCTGTTTCTACAATTCACTGTCGACTAAATCTTTACGTCATCCATTTTACCTATTGATGAACGCCACGAGAAAGTGGAGGGTGGCGCCATTTCTCTCTCACATTCAAATCGTTGCGACGATTCGTTGCGAGGTCCAACAAATTTCATCATACAGGCAAATAATTGCTTTCGTTGCAACACGCGTTCTGCACTTGACTGTATGCAAAATAAACAGATGTACCTCGTGTCTGACGAAAATAGTGATTTGGGATTGGTAATCTCCAGCGTATAGGCGCAACGCGATGGCATCGTCTCGAATTTAACCCGCTCGGATACGCGATGAGAAAGCGGCGTGAAGTATTCTATTTGTGTAATAAAACACAAATTGGCTTGGAGATTAGTTGAATGAAATGCGTCATTGTCATTGTCAAGTTGTATAGTGTTACACGAAGGAAGAGAACAAGCGTGATAAGCGGGGGACGATTGCAGGATAGGTCGAGAATAATCGTTGAATTCCAAACAGGAAACATGTTACAATGTTTAGCGCGCAACGTATAAATGTTACTGGACGATCGTGATAACGTTGATTCATCGATGTCACTCTGGTGTTCTTGTGTTTCGCACGTTTCGATTTTTTATTCTAATTATCTTGTGAACGTGGCACGTGATACTGCGTCTAACTGGTGCTCGAACGTTTAATGTGCCGGATAGAAAGGCTTGAAGATTGTTTAATTACCGTATCATTGAACCGATAATATTGTTTCATTTATGTTGCCATCGATTCCTATCAGAGTGCGAGGCGATTTTTTTGTTTGATAAAATGGAATGTATATCATGGATGCTATAAAATTTTCAATACACAAGCACGGCGTTTTTGTGCTCTATTTCGAAACGAGCTTAATCAATCGTTATATAGTAGAATAAAAACATGAAACGAGCCGTCCTGCAGGGAATTATCGCGAGCCTTTTAAGTTTACAGCATAATGCGCTTAATTGACTCCTGTTTGCCAAAGGAAGCCCGTTAAATTCGAGCGATTTGTTCAAACAAAACGAATGGAACGTATCAGCATCTAAGTTTAACCATGAAAAAAGATGATAAAAACAAGGAACGATGCAATAATATCTAATAGTTTTCTGGTAACAGTGACGTACAGATTGCTTCGATAGGTACGGACAACGCGCATCCTCAAATCTTATCGTAACCGTACAACGGATGTGCATCAGATCCTCCGCGTGATGCAACCGTTTCGACGAATATGCGAGCGCGGAATCGGATGACCTTTTTGTCCTTGAAGGGACGAGCCTCCATCCCGTGCGCGGCACATTCACCGCCGGTGCGTCCAAGTAATAGTAACGGAGTGTGCGAACGTGGGGAGACTACCCCCATCTGAACCCCGCCACTTTGCTCGTTCCCACCACTGTCTTGTGTCAGTGCCGTAGCACGCGCGGAAAAACCGCTGGCGGCACTTGACGCAAGAACCAGTTTCGCTTTCGTAAGATTCGCGCTGGCGGCTCTGATTTTTGTTTATTTTGACACGGTATCGATCCGAGGCTCGAGGAACTGGAGCTGAATGGCGCGAACGGCAATTCACCGGAATCGGCGATTATAAACTTCGATTACGCGACAATTGCTAATTCTTTTTTCTTCGGATCGAAATATGATTCGCAGGAGAGTGAGAATTTTTCGTTTGAGACGCGAATGAGATCATAGGATACGGAATTCTAGTATATATATTTGGATGAATGACTACCATTGATGGAGGAACATTTTTAGCGACCCCAATCTTATCGGACACATATTGATCGGAATCGTCGAAATTAATTGATTCAAGATACGATATCGAAAATTGATTTTTTTTCTTATCGATTCTTGGATCCTATTTGTGCAGTGAGCAACGAATATTTGTGAAACAGGGGAGAAATTCGAATTGCGAAAGAGGGTATTTCATGTTAAACGTTTTTTTACCTTGTAATGCTGGTTAACTGGTGTTTACCTATGAAGGAACATAATGATTATCGCGTTCTATATTTCTTTCATTGTTTCGAGCATTCTTATCGCTCAAGCTTACTACGCTGTTCTTTATTATAATGATCGTCTATAAACAATGAAAACAAATTACAGATAATTGCCCAGGCAGACTTGCGATCATACTTCGAGCTTTTAAATTGCAGCTCATTAGAACTCCATATTATGGAGTATACTACCACAGAAGTGTCACACCTGCATCGCTACAGCATTATTTATGAATAGAAAAGGTAGTCAATACTTCAAGGTCAACGTACTTGCCGAGTTGCCTGCATTAAGAAACCCACATAATTTAAGGGATCAATGGGAGAGAGTGGAGGGCAACTGAAGGAACGAGGCGCGAAAACGCTGAGCCACACGTTCTCGATCGGTAACAAGGGGAAGTCCCTCCTTTTATCCATCACTGGCCCGTCTCGTCTCCACCATGGCCTCCTTTCTCCCCACCCAGCGATCACCACGCTCTTCCATGAAGGTGTAGGTACGCGTGTGGAACAGGCGCCGCCGTGTCAGTAGTCGCGATATAAAACTCGTGAAGCACGTTCGTGGAACGAGGAATCGTACGTGGTTGTTCGAACGGGAACGTAGTTGCTGTCACGCGCGTGCACAACGCCTCGCGCGTCTCGAAAGAAAGAGGTAGCCAGGCAGCGACGTTTTGGTAGACGTCCCAAGAGAGGAAAAAGGGACCCGGATCCGTGGGCAAACACCTCGAACCGTGGTGGTGGCGAGATAGTTCCGTCTCGCTTTTTCGCCGTACCAGTGTACCGAGAACCCGTCAACCACGAAGCTTCTAGAGGGCCGCAGCTCGGGGTGCAACAGCGAGGGGAGGGCAATGAAGACGTCGACGTTATCCTCGAGTGACATGGTCAAGCAGGAGGTGAGCCGACACGGAGATCGTTCACGAGGAATAACGGCTCGTCTAACGGAAGACGCGGCCGGTGTTCCTACCTTAGTGTCGATCGACGGAATTTTGTCACTGTGTACATATATATATATATACGTATATATCTTTCTATGGTGAGTCCTCCCTGTATGCGACACACCGGGAGTGGAGGAAGGATCACGTTTAGAATCATGCCTGTATCTCTTGATTTCGTTTCGCTTTGTGCGGTTTGTCGACGCCGGTTATTTGTGTTATGTGGGGGTAGATACGAGTTTGGGGTAACCGAGTTTCTCCGTTGTAATCGCGGGTCCGTATGTACGTGAGAGTACAGGTTATCCGGATTGGAGGCGTGTGAAACCACGAACGGGACGATGTGTGTGTCTCGGGGCCCACGCGATGGCGGCTAATCGGTTAATCGGTAAACGTGATTGTGTGAAATACCATGACGCTCGTGGAATCACTCGAACGGATGATAAAAAGGTATACGTGTGCTCGATCGTATCGGCCGATAAGCAACGTAATTAGAGCCGAGCGAAATCGGCCAAATTTCGACGCGCCCACTCCGTCAGCAACGATAGACTGTTGCGCTTGGTCTGCAAACGATTTTACCACCGGAATGGTTCGGCAACGTTAGCCCGTGTTATCGTAATACTGTGCCCAGAGAGTGTCCTAGGAACGTGACCACGTCTTGTTATCGATTGCGGGTGGTCGTGGATGGAAAACGGGGAAAACTGGCACGCTCGACGTTACCCGCGAGTGTCAACGTGCAGGATCGATAAGCGATCCCCCTGGTACGAGTACCGCGTACCACGCGGTGTAAGATAACTCGTTAAATATTTCACGAACGAATAACGTCCCCGTGGTCCCTTCAGTGCCGATAAGATGGCTGAGACTTCCCTGAATACCGGTCGATGACGAATTCGTTCCCGTCCGTCACGGTAATTCGGTTCCCAGGATTTCGCGCAGTAAACTCGAACGCGGTAGACTCTGGCTCAACGATTTCTCGAACGGCACGTGACTCCAAAACCGTGACTCCAAAATCGTGACTGCCTTCGACGACTAACTCTTCCAGGTATCATTGGAACCGGACGGATTTCTAGGTTAGGCGTTACGTAAAAATGATCGTACGGTCGGTTTAAACTTGCGATCCCAGTAACGTGTTGCGTCGATGCACGTGTAGCGACTTCCGTCTCGTCGAGATAAGAAGCGACAAAGAACGGTTCCGCGAAAGGGCGGATCGCGACTGACGGGCCTCCCGCGAGGGCCCGTGTCCCCAGCCTCGTCGCGATTCCGTGCTCGTCTAAAGGAGGTCGTCGCGCTTTGGAGAATAGATGTTTTCGCCCGCCACTAGCGGCCTTGACACTCCGACTACACGAGAGATGTAACAGGCCTGGGGACCAGAAATAGCCGACTCAGAAGGGAGACGGGCACGCGTCACACGGGGTTGTGTAAGATTACTGAACATCCTCCGTCGCGTTTCACTGCTATGTGGAACACGGGACGGAATGTGGACGATCGTCGTCGGCTCTACAAACGAGAACCGACGCGGACATCGATAAGGAAATTATTGTCCGCATCTCGCCGTGGAAGCGGTTTTCAATGTCTCAACGCGCATTCATTTGCATATGAAAGTATTGCATAAACGTGAATGTATAAGGAGTGTTCGACTGGTTCTCTGTCCGTACATTCCAGCACGTGCATTTGTACGAATCACTGTGCATTGGCCTTTGGACGTTCTTCCTGTAGCGTGCACGCGGCCTGTGGTACAGTGCGTGCATCGTGCCATTCATTCATAAAACGGTCCTATTGGCTGGTCGGCGGGTGTGTCGGCGACGTCACGGCCAGATCAATGCCGTACCCGCGGGACGGGTGCTGGGGTAGGGAATTGGCGGGAATTTCAAACGCTTAGTTCAAAATCGGTTTCCTTGGAACTCGTTCGTAATGGCTAACGCAATGGCCCGTCCTCGGTTGTGTACTGAAATCGGCAACGATGGATCGTTAATAATTCCGTTCTCGTACGATCGAGACGTAAATTAAGAATATAAATTTCGCAGTTCACTTATCGTTTTTCAAATAGGTCCGTCAAATTTGTATGTGAGCGATAAAACGGTGATTTGTTGCTTGTATAACCGCGAGCAATAAATATATGGTATCACATGGTCCTATATCTGTCAGGAATTAGTAATTTATCGATTACATAATCGTATACACTATTGTATCATGCCGCAGCTATTACAGAAAGCTTTCAGTGAAGTAATAATTGCGCAGCATCGACTCGCACGGTACATAATAGAAAATAAAGCGAAATTCTCTCAGCATGTACAGCTCTTAGATACAATTCGAATTCTTACGTGTCTTACTAACTTTTTGGTGTACATAGGTGTAAATGTTAGTCAAGGGGAACAAATATTTTTGTATTTCTAATGGATTACGCAATGTTTCCTGGGTGTAGTAAAGAAAATTTCGATTTCGTTTAGCAATGTCTTACGTAACAATGGTTCTAGACCAGCGAAGATTAGAATTTCGAGGTGTAACAAACTGCAACACTTGTACAACCTGTTATAAACGAATTTTAGTATTCTTTTTACGGCGCATAAGATAAGACAATTTACGTAACAAGTATTTTCTACCTTGAATTATATTTTTTTTGCGTGTGACCTTATACGACCTTGGACGATCGACGAGTGACGTAACTTAGATACTGCGTGATTAAAGATTCATTTTGCACCAACGTTACACGGAACAGGAACGTATCTTTAAAATATTCATCGAAATTCCTATCAGTTGTTACTGATCGGCGTGATTTACATAAAAATCGTGAAGTCGACTTCCCTTTCGATTCCTTCGCCGCGCGGAAACGTTGCTCACTTCGACGAGAAGCAGGTACTTACGATCGACTCTGATAAAGCGAGTATCGTGTCGAAATCGTTTAAAAATTATTTCTCTCGCACTCGATTTTATCGATTATCGTTACTCGTCGCTTAGGTTCCCCCGTATTGTTGCTAACCATTCCGCGAAGCGTGTCGCAAGAAAGCAATTCAAGCTACTACAAGAACTGTTACGTTATACTTGAACTTGACAAGCCAGCTCGCATGCTCATTAGTTTTCGCGGTTTCAAACGGATAAGCAACGAAGTCGAGAACGCCGCGAGGAAACGAGAGATAGTTAGGCACGTGAGTCCCACACTGTTTCCAATAAATGAAGAGCAAGAGGAAAGACACGGATCAGAGAGGGGACAGTTTATCGGTAACGAATCGACGACTGTGAACGCAGCGCAATTTGCATTTGAAAAGTGAGATACGAACGACTCCGCTTTTGAGAAAATGAAAGCGAAAAATGGAATATTATTTTTTCAGTATAACTCGTAACAACGACACGTAACGAGCAGCTTTCAGCTACGATTTAATCATCTCTTCCGATGACTCACGATATTTCGCAGAAATCAAATTCAATTAAATGCACAACCAGAATCGTTACACTGAACACTGCTTCGAAATCTACGATCACCCCCGAACTTGGCTGAACCGCATACTAAACTCGTATATGAAAGATTGCGAGGTGAAATCTGTATTGAAGAAACGTTCAACCTTAAAATCAAGACGATTGAAATATTAAGTCGACTGTTGAACGCGAAATTGCGTTCGACCGGTTCTAAACCCCCGACCTTCGTTCGCGTGGGCCTTGCGAGAAAGGCGAGCGACCTTTCGAATCGATCGTTCGTCTTTTTTCCCTCGAAAAGAAGCGAAAGACTGCCTTTCGGCCATTGGAACGAGAAACGTTGCTCGTTCGGGAGTAATTTAATTTAAACCACGTGACGCGATTAATTGCTCGTCGTTCATTCAGTGAACATCATTGTTCCACACGTGACGCATTCTTCTTCCACGCGAATTGTCGTCAATGGTACGTTTCGAAGAAAATAGAAAAAACTAGCGTAGAATTGCAGTTTTCAAAATATTCCTAAGCAATGCAAATCCAACATGAAATTACTATTGGGACACGTATCGATCATGTAAAAAGTAACATAAACTGCTTGAAGAATTGATAATTTGGAATAAAAAATTCACGTGGGAATCCGTATAAAGTGATAGCAAACGATATAGATGAGAAAGCGTAATTACATGTCAGGTAGAATTCGAAACGAGTAAAAGAAGTATGACTTAGTAGATTCCCATAATTTGTTCGAACGAAATTCTAGCGAATGCTTGGTTAACCGGATTCCTGTCAGTTGTCATTTCAGCACGGAAAATCATGAATAATATGAACGTATGCAGTTATATGAACTGCTTTGTCCCCCAACGAGTTTCGGATAAATGGAGCTCCACTGTGCAACGTAACGTGCACACGTACACTGTTATACGTTTCTTAATGATACCCTGAGGAGGTACACGTCTATATCTAGCTAACGTGGGTGCACAAAGGAAAATTCGCGGAAAGTGCATCCGTGAAATTAGAAACAAGGAAATGGGGGTATTAATTTTTCACAGAAAAGAAGAAAAGACGTCGTAATTTCGAAATAGTAATAGCGTCGACGATCAATAGCACAATTACAGTAAGTGTACCGATGATAAATGCAAAGTGGATCCGTATGCTGGTGGATTTCGATTGTACGTCCACCTTTGCAGGTAAAGGATTAACGCTGACTTTGTGTTCGATGAAGAAAGAGAGATTGATTCGTGAGTGGAAAAAGGGACGCGCAGCTGCGTCGAATGAAACGACGAGTCACGTGAAAAGCGGCTTTAATAGCGTCACACGTTGAAGGCCGATCGGGATCGGAAGAGTGCGTTCACGCGCGATCGATTGCTCGCGATCTCTAACGCTCGAGCTTGTTTACCGTGTGATTATCGATTTAGAACACTGTGCCAACGTGTCACGACCCAAATTCGCGGATTCTTCAATCCTGGCCATTTTTTCCCATTATGCGATAGCCAAGTCGAATTTCGTGCATATAATTAGAAATTAACTCTCTGACGTACGTACAAAGACGTCTTAGATACGTCACGCGTTTATTATGCGAATATAAGCATTGACGTATCTGTAGTGTATGCAAATTTAACTTGTTTTGTACGCTACAGAAGTACATAGAATTTTCTTCAGTTTGTTGTTGTATTATTATATTTAATAATGAATAAATGTATTTTATTTGTACGTCAAGGAGTTGAGTTAATTAGCTATAGTGTTGCGTATCGATGCGACAATATTCTCCCGCGAAAGCGATTATTAATTCCTGTTAAAATGTCTTTGCAACGAATTCATTACCCGTATCGAGCATAGTTTTTACGACCAGCAAAGAACGACTGCTTTAAAGCATAATGGGTTATTTATTACTGATTAAAATCGTATTGGATTGTGAAACGGTGATTTGCGTGGTAGCAGGCCAATTAGTTTTTCTATACGGCTATCGATTAGGTTATCGGTTGTCGCATAGTAAACGCGATAGTGACCGTTAATTACAATTATAGAACCGCTTTCTGGTGATTTATCTCTCGCTATTTTTAGTATTAGAAAAGTTCCAACATGTTATGCAAGGTTATGTTCGTAGTATCACGAAACAAGCGACTATTTTTTTCTACTTCATTCATGAATCTCTAAGTAAATTAGAGGTTCGATTAAAAAGCAAGAAATAAATAAAATATAGTAAAATAAGATAGTATATATAAAATACAATGTTGCCCAAGAGTTTTGTGAAAAATACGAAACCAAACACGCATCGTGACTATTTAGACTATCGTAATTGCCCATAATGCAATTACATCATGGGTCTCGAAATAAGCAAATAGTTTTTAAGCGAGCAACCGCTAATGAACATCTAAAAAAGTATTCGTATGAAGTCACGCGTGTAACGAACGAGACGCGAACCTAAATCAAAGTTCATTTCGTTCACCATTACCAAAGCAATTCATTTTCTCCACGATACACTGTTCCATTGCATACGCTAGATATGCGATTCTCTTTTCGATTGTAAAGTCTAAAGTTCTGCTACATAGCAGAGAGACTCCGATATTAGAAAATATTCTCCATTTACATAATCAATCTCACGATGACAAGCCTGGGAGGCTACGATGCGAAAAAAAGCGAGAATCTCGCAATTAAGCGAAAAATATTTCAAGTCATCCCGAGCAAACGTTGGAAAATGTTCGATATCATTTTTTATCCACGTCAAAGCGTTTCGCGATGTGAAAAGTAGAAAGGAAAATGAGTCCGATCAGTCGACGAGTGTCCACGACGAGGAGCACAATTTGCTCAGGCTGCTCGTAATGAGTGCCAATTTCAAACACTGTTTACTAATCGTTCAGATTGAAACGATTGGGGACCGAGAAAACGCCATAAAACGATGTCCTCCGTCTCTCTTTTCCTTCTTATCCATGATTGTACAGTAGAGTTATGCAACGTACGTGGCAGCAACGCCATTGATGCAGGATAATTACATATAAAGTGGGCAAATAGTAATTATCACCTCGAATCTGTTCGAAGTTGGGCGACTGGAGGAGAAATTTTTTGTACGATGTAACTGCAGCTGCAATTGTGCTTATTTTCGTAAACTCGGAGGTATTCGATCAGTAATCAGTTTCAATTTCCATTTTCTTTTCGCAGATAAAGGATATCTGCAAGGACCTGGTCCTCTCCGACGACCAGCTCCTAATGGTTATGCAGAAGCTCGATGACGAGATTCGCAAAGGTCTGTCGAAGGAGACTCACAGCCAGGCGATCGTGAAGTGTTTCACGACGTATGTTCAAGATCTACCCGATGGCACTGGTAAGTTCCTGTAATATAAATCAGAGAACTTAGTTTCGAAATTCATGCAAGAACGAGTAAAATTTAATTATCACATCTTTTTGTAATCATCATTCGACACGCTTGATCGAAACAGTTTTTTAAGAGCGCACGATTCTTTGACCATTTTAAATGGTTCATTTTCAGTTAGTCGATATCATATATTTTCAAGTCGCTTTCATTTACTTTTTTAGGGAATTAACCTTCATCGTTTTTGGTATCTTCTTTAGGTGAAACCAATCTCTTTAATGAATTTTACTGAAAACCACAGAGACTGTTTTCAGTTTTCAGTGGCTTAATTAATTCTGACTCGTTTTTAATAATACTTTGAGTTCGATAAAAAGAGCGAATTTAATGATATTGTGTCGAAAGGATACGATGAATGACTAATTGTTTCCGGGACGAAGTTACGTGATATTGTTACATGTGCTCATATTAGTCACAAGGGAAATAAAAAATAATATTCCTATATATTTTTATTCTAAAGTTTCATCTCTTTCACGAGTGATTTGTAATATGTAATTCGCAATGAATGCAGTTTGTATCTTTCAATTAATGAAAAGTCAACGAAATTAGCTTGATTGTTGTCGATTTACAGAGAAGGGTAACTATCTGGCCCTGGATTTGGGCGGAACGAATTTCAGGGTGCTGTTGATCACCCTGGACGGTCAGAACTTCGACATGAAGAGTAAAATCTACGCCATACCCCAGACTCTGATGTTAGGATCCGGCACGCAATTATTCGATCACATAGCCCAGTGTTTGGCACTGTTTGTCAAGGACCTGAATCTTCAGGACCAAGTGCTGCCACTTGGATTCACGTTCAGTTTTCCGCTGCAACAAGAAGGGTTGACCAAAGGCTATTTGGTCAGGTGGACAAAGGGTTTCGATTGCAGTGGTGTTGTCAACGAGGACGTGGTTGCTCTGCTCGAGGCAGCAATCGCGAGAAGAAACGTGAGTTTCCCTATTTCACCTCCTAAAATTACGTCCACGCATCCGTTCGACTATAATCATTTTTCAAATACTGTACTGAGGCCAGCTGCAAAACTGATCATAATTTGCTCTCTACAGGATGTGAAAATCGATGTGTGTGCCATACTGAACGACACTACCGGCACCCTGATGTCGTGCGCTTGGAAAAACAGGAACTGCCGCGTCGGATTGATTGTCGGTACGTGAATGAAAAATTATCGACCATGTGTTGAATTTTCCAAATTAACGCTACCAGTCGCTGGAATATTATTCTCGTTCCCTTCGAAAACATTTCGACGCGTACAAATTTCAATTCTCAAGGTGTAACTGTTCACGAACTACGAACTTTCAGGTACCGGTACCAATGCGTGTTACGTGGAGAAAACGAAGAACGTGGAGTGCGCGATTCCAGGGAACTACGCACCCCACAAGTCGCACATGCTGATTAACACCGAATGGGGTGCGTTCGGCGAGGGTGGTGTCCTCGACTTCGTCACTACGGAGTTCGATCGCGCGATCGACGAGAACTCGATCAATCCCTCGAAGCAGCTGTTCGAGAAAATGATCTCGGGCATGTACATGGGCGAACTGACCAGGTTGGTCCTCGAGAAGGTCGTGAACGCTGGGTTACTGTTCGGCGGAAAGTGTCCCAGTGACTTGAAGAAACGCGGCAAATTCTTCACGAAATACGTGTCAGAAATAGAAAAGTGAGTATCGCGGTGCAAATTAGAATTGTTCGAATTCATTTGACCGGGTTGCGGGCAATTGATTCGTAAGTTCTTCGCGTGAGATTCGACTGCTAATCTCTGAAAAATGTTGGGATCGGTTACAGCGATGCCAAAGGGAAGTACACGAACTGTCGCGAGGTATTAGCCGAGTTAGGTATGCGAAACGTGAGCGATCAAGATTGCGAGAACGTTAGGTACGTTTGCTCGGTGGTTTCGAGAAGGGCGGCTCATTTGGCCAGCGCTGGAATCGCTACGCTGTTGAACAGAATGGAGGAGGACAACGTCACGGTCGGGATCGACGGCTCGGTCTACAGATTCCATCCATACTTCCACGATCTCATGACCGAGAAGATTAGTCAGTTGCAGAATCATAAGGTGAGAGAAAGAAAAGTATATAATATATACATAAAATTGCCTGAACGTTTGTAATTAAATGGAGATACATCTACTTTGCAGTTCGACTTGATGCTGTCCGAGGACGGAAGTGGTCGCGGAGCGGCGCTGGTCGCCGCGGTGGCCGCCGGACACCGGTGAAGACAACGGCTGTGCCGCGCCTCTTCAACTTAGCTTAAATTAAGTTATATGCAGTAACGATACGAGATTTGACACACCATTAACATACACGTACATAGAACATGCATGAAGCCACGCGTATGTGTCGAGGAGGAGAAGTCGAAGGAAATAACTAGCTATTTAAACAAACAAACAAACAAAAAAGAGATTAAAAAAAAGACAAAAAAAAAATGAACGAAAGGAAGGACGGATGAAACTTTGTTTGCTGTGTGACGAGAAATAGCGAGAGAGAAAGAGAGAGAGAGAAAGACGGAAAGAGATTATGCGTGAGAGTGTGAGAGTGAGAACGCGAGAATGAGAGGGAGAACTGCATACGCACTTGTACATAGAGCATAAAACGTAGCCTAGACGTGTGGAGACTTGGACGCAACAGTACTTGAAAAGAGTTTTCATGTTCATTTTTACCACTGATCGGATCCCGAGGAATAGAGAACGAGAATAAAATAAATAAATTCATGATGAGAACACGATTGCACGGGTGGACGAATGAATGAACGACAAGTGAAACGCAACAGAAGTCACATTACTGCCATGAGTGCAGCCAGATACCTATGCGCAGGCGAGCCTGAAGAAACGCTTGAAGGAAACTCGATCTTCCTTTTCGGAAAAGGGAAACGGCTACGTAAATTTATGGTGGTACACGTGCGCGCCTAATTTCGACTATCTCGTGCGTAGTGAAGTATCGAGGGTAGTACAGGTCGATTTCGATGTTCCTCATTAGTTGGAGAGCCACGAGATGCGGCTAGAGCGCGAGGCAATAGTTTAGGTTGCTCGAGGTCACACGTACAGAGGTACTTATAGAGATCCATGGATCAGAGTCACTGTTACCATATTACTGTAAGAAGTATCAATCCTGGGAGGGCTCTGGTAGCCCAAAAGCGTTGGAAAGGAAAGGGTGATCTCGACCAGGCTATATTCGCGTCTCCTGCAATAGTTTTGTGATTCTGTGAGCCAGTCTCTTCTATTTTCTACGGATGTTCCCGAATCTTCACGCAAGACGAAGGAAGATAAAGGACGGATCCTTGGTTCGCGTAGTTATCGATTTGTAAATTATTTGTATCGTCGTTTCTTGTCCTACAATAATTTTACAGTTGCACAGACCGAGCTAGAGATTACGTTCGTCGTTTCATCGAAAACCAGGTGGAACGATGAAAAGCGGTAACGAGCAAGTGGTTTTTTTTGCGAACAATTTATTAGAGAGAGTAGCAGCGTGTTAAGGGATTTAGGCGGATTGAAGTATTTTTAGATTTATAGGCCACGGTCGCGCCCAGCGTATTTTTATCCTTTGGACGTCTCTTTTGTTGTTAATTGACGATGGTTATCGACGATTTTCTAGCATTGTCTCGAGAACGATCCCTCGAAGAACTTTACACGGACGACGCGCGACTAAACTTGTACAACGTACGTTACTAAGGATGGAATAATTTAAAATCGACAAAATAGGTATGTGTTTATGTGTGTGTATACGAACGAGCGACTGATCGTGTTAGCACAATTTGAACCGCGGCTCTCGACGCTGCGTTTTCCGCCGCTCTTTCGCGTTGAGAGACGAACACTTCGTTTGAAGCTCGAGGATCGATGGAGAGCAGAGAAATGTAACAGGGTGTTTCGAAAGGAAATCGAAAGAGGACACATGTGCTCATTTGTCGCGAAGTTGTAATAAAAATAAGACATTTAGATCCCTACTTCTCGATTGTTTCTTATTTCAATTACATTCACGAAAAACGAATGCCTCATATTTTTTTTTTATAACTCTGCAACGAATAAAACCGAACTCTTTCCAGCTGAGAGTAACTCGGCACATATGTACATTACGAAAGTTATTTACCGTTTAATTTCCTTTCTGAACACTTCAAGTGCATACGATCACAAAAGAGAAATATTTGTACACCACGAATACGTGACTTCCATTAAGAACTCTATTATTTAGAACAAGGCTGCACTGAATAATTTATAACGAGTCATAATTTAATCGAGACGCAAACTTTTGCCTCTGCACTCATTAAAAAAGCATACAGTGACTCTACCAGCTTAGCAGACCACTGGTCCCAGCGATCACAATCGAGGATCAATTAACGATCCTCCATCGATCCATGCGCGCTCCAAACGTGTCCTCCCGTTGTATCAGCTGGCGGCTAGAAATCGCGATGCGGCTCGCCAATGAAATTCTAGTCTCGGCTCACGTTTATTAATTACGAAACGTGCGATCGAGAGGAGGTGGGACGATCTCAGGACGTGGAGGAACCGTGTCATCGTCGACGCGAGAGAAGCCACATCGTTATTATAGCTATGTATGTACTTATTTTCGTCGTCGTCACTCTGATAAGACGTCGCGGCGGCGGTGTCGTTAAAAATCGCGCGGACGATCGAGCTATCGGTGGTTACAGAGTGAGAAGGTGAATCGGCAGCACCGTTTTTTTTACGCGTCGTTGATAGTATCGAACGTTCTCCGATCGCCAGCTGGTGTCTCGTCATCGATGCTGCGACGGCTTTGGAGACTGAAGGTGGTGAGTAGACGAGCCGCGAGATATACTTAGCCGCGATCACGCGGATCCACGTGAACGTGGCGATCGAATTAGCGTTCGATGTCGACACGAACGCGCGCTGTGGCGTGTTCCACCGAAGCGGGGGTTTCCCACGATCGAAACGAGGCGGAACGATTAAATGACACTGATTCCTACGACGCGAAGGTTCTCTTATAATCGAGCATCGAATTACTAGGCTGCGTAAGGAATAATCAGCGGCTCCGAGAGGTGCGATCTCCGATCCCAGCTGCCGATCGTTTAGAATCGAGATGGCGCGTCTTCGAGGTAGTCGTGAGTTTGGGTAGAACGTTTAGTAGGGTTTAGTCGAGTGGCGCGTTGTTTCTATTGTACGATTGGCCGCTGGAAGCGGGGACATCGTCGGGGATGGCGAATCGAAGATTTCGGTGGCGTCTCCGCCGCTTTCGGTGTCGTCGTGACTTTTTTTTACACTCACGAAAAACTGGTTGATGTTGTTGAGATGTGTACACGTTAAAGGTGCAAAATAAAAAATCATCGTGAATCCTGTTCCCTCTTTTTTTTTTTACGATCATCGCGTATCTAGTAACCCGTGTTTTGGAGTTTCGATTAAACTCGACGTGGTTTGATGACGGTGAAATCTCTTCGAAAGTTTTTAGAAATAATCGGAAGAGCAGGAAGTTTTACTCGTGTGCCGAAGAGTATAGTATAGATAAGGTGCCTATTAAAAAGATAGAGTATTTGCAGTGATAAGAACGAACGTAATCGAGGTCGGAAGCATATGGAAATTTGTGTGCAGGTTGTAAAAATATTTTAGATCTACTGGAATCCAAGTTGAATAAAGTTTGTTTAATTTGTTGAATGTTTGATTGTAGTGTAGCGTATAGTTTATCTAGCCGATAGTTGTATAGATTTATCGGAAAAATTACTGATTTATAATAGAGAAAACAGTGCAGATCGTATCATACATGTGATCAATATTTCATACCCTTAACTACATCCGTTTACAGCTAAATAGATAAACCGTAGAAAACGATAGATATTAAAAATGGAAACTTTACATTATCAAAAGAAACTTAATCCTGATTTAACGTGAACCAAATCTAAACAAAACGTAGCAATCGCTCCAATCAAAATGCACTTATTTTATCGATACTTTCCGCGCACACCGGCAGAGGGCTACGAGCGACACTTACTTTCATCCCAGCTTCCTCTCGAGTCCTAAAGCTGCGATTAATTAATCGCCTCTCAAAATCGCCTTAAAAACATCTTAATCGAGATAGAAGTATCTGGCAACGCGATCTCTCGGGTCCCCCTTCTACTATTTTCCCTATAATAAATTAATTGCCGCGTTTGACGTCACGAATTGCGATGCCGCATCGCGACGCCACCTGATGGCCGTCGGTGGCAAACAAAACACGTCAAAGCCGCAAAGTTTCGCTGTCGCGGACAGTGAGCGATTGCACGGGCGACGAACAATGAGAAATAATGCAGAAGCAGGCGAGGTCCGCGCGAGGAACGGCGGCGAGACGCGTGCATAGCGAGAAATAATCGTGGACGAGGATCCGACGGGACGTTAAGATGATTAGTGGCATTCAAATCGCGCTGAAGAATGCCATTGACGTGGTGAGTGATAACCCTGATAAGCTACGCCGTGTCGCGCACAGGTACTATTCTAGCTCACGCGGCTGCGTGTCGCGTTCCTCATCCACGTTCGACCGTGGAAAAACAAATAGGTGTCCGTTCGCATCTTCCCTGTAACTCGTACGCTGGCTGAAAATACAAGAAACAACGACGTCCGACGGCAGTGGGCATCGATCGTTACGCGGGGGAATGCGTGCCTCGTCTGCGGCGATTTTTCCTCGTTCGATCGTCGCACACCGTCACACGTGCCATTGTATTTATTTACGTTCTACTTATATCGATTTGCACGTCGTGCCTTTGGTCGATAATTCGTTGCTCGTTGCCGGGGATTTTTTCTACGATTCCCGTGTCGCGCACGGCCGATTTAAACAAGCGCTCGCTTGGCGCGTGTGAAAAAAGAAAAAATAGAATACAAACAAACCGGCGGCCGTGACGGTTTTCGACCAGCTGATGGCGTCAAATTGGGCACGCGTTTTTCCGCTCGAAACGCGCCTTGGTGGCCGTTCAACGAGCCAAATGTTGTCGATGGAAGATACATTGCAAACGTTGAATCGAAGTAAGTTGGGTAATTGATTGTTGCGATGATCAGCGGGGTGAAACGTAGCGCTTCGTGCTTCCCTGTAGGCATCGAATAGAAATCTCCAATCGAAAGGCTCGGACTAGGAAAAAGATGTTATGTAACACATTTTTTGAGAGCTGAGTTATTGAAGGTAACGAATAAAGTTGAAACGAGGTGGGGTAAACTATCTCGAATCAAAGAGATTGAAGAGGAATTTTTGCGCGTGAACCTTAAACTGAGTTTAATTGTCCACGCAGACTATCATTTGAGTTTATAATTTACACCTTTACGTTTAGCCAAGATGTAACACTTGTAACAACATAGCTGTACGACTGAGATGTAAGATCTGATCTCCTCAGAGTGGCGTTCATTCGCTCCCCGACGAACCTCCAATGATCAACCGATTCTCTACGACCTCACTATATTTCCTCCGCTGGCTATGCGTCGTTATATTTAGCCGCTTATGTAATTATTTCAAGTTATACCTCTCCGAACGTCCGATCGCGACTCATTAACATGTGCACGTTCAATAATCTACCTTGTTTCGCGTCCTACTTGTTATTCCTCAACAGGAACGACGTAATATGAACCCCCTGTCCGCCGTTTCGATCGTCGTCCGTTTACCCCCGTCACTGACGCATTATTTATCATCTTGCAGATAGCGCCGCCTGCCACGCCGCTGCAAGACTTCACCTACCACTGGAAGCAGCTTATGAACTTTTACGTGAACCATCTGACGGATTGCAAGGTGCCCATACAGACCACAGGCATACCGCGACACTTGGACAGGTTACTGGAGATATTGCTTGAAGAAGAGAAAGTCGAAAACGAGCCAGGACCATGTCTGGAGTACCTGTTGCAGCACAAGCTGCTGGATCTGCTGGCTACGTTGGCCAGCGCGGAGACCCCGCCTGGAATGAGGACCGTCTGCTTGTCCTTCCTAAGGAAGTTTCTTGGGAGATCCAAGTACCCTTTGCTGCACCATACCTCGATTTACGGCCCTGTGCAGCGACTGATCGCCCTTTGCAACGGGAGCCCACCCTCTCCCATGGAGGCTGAGGAGGTCCAGTTCCTGCTGACGCTTTGCTTTCTAGTTTGCAAGTACCCTCACGTGACCAACATCATAAACGACGCGCCGTGTATTCAGAGACAAAGTACCAGTGCGAGGAGGAACTCCGAAAGGATAGAAGTGGAGAAGGTCACGTACATACCGGCCAGGAGGAGGAATAACTTTAACCCCTTGTTCGAGCCGTTGGACACGCAGGCGGTCACTTTGATAAATCCCAATTTGTTTAGCACGGAGAACGATAGAAGGCGATCCGTCGGGTCGAACAGATCGTCCAGCAAGGCTGACACGACCAGGGGATCATCTAGTCAATCGAACGGATCGATATCGTCCACGGAAGCGGAGAACGCCTCGCAGTCCTCGAGTCCAGCGATACAAAAATCGAATTGCGATGAAAATTCGGGTATCCCGGCGCACAGCACCGATCCCAGGGATTACGACGTCTCGCAGAAGTGCGAGGACGCGGCTTTGATGAACGAGATCGACACGCACCTGCAGAATCTGCAGGATCTGCGGCTGGACGTCGGTTATGGGAGCTCCTACGAGAATTCTAATAGCGCGGAGGGTGATCAGAGTCTGCTGAGACCGAAGACGCCGCAGAAATCGAAATGCCTTCTACTAGATGCCTTGCTGAGTTACATAAATACCGCGGTGAGCGATGGATCTTGTTATTCTTTATTTTTATTCTTTAATATCAATTATATTCATTACGTAGCTCTCTCGAATGTTCAAGAAACGATAAAGATCGCTTAACTCCAAGCTTCTAAATGCAAATGATTCCTCTTCCAGGACAATACTGTGAGGATAAGAGCCTGCGAGGGGATAATGGTCCTCGCGTCCCTGGAGGATCCGTCGTTCGCTCAAATGATCGCAAACAGCGATTTAACGAACCTGATACCGAGTAGATTAGAGAGTATATTCAACGCCATTCCTGCGCACGTCGACCCAACGGAGATCGACGGCGTGGACGTTACTTGGGGCTTGGATTCGCCTGCGTGGACGAAGGAGAAAAAGTTCTCTGGCTGCAGACAGGTCGCCGCGTTTTTCATGTGGTTCGACTACTGCAACCAATTGATCAGGGAGGCGCATCCGGACGTAGCAGAGGCGCTGGCGAAGAACATCCGCGTGAACTTCCTGGAGAAGATCGTGACACCAGCTCTTGCCGAGCACCACGTCGTTCTTATCACGGCGTTGATCACTAAATGCTTGAAGGAATTAACGTCCACCATCTTGTGTACAGGTGTGTACATTGTCTTTACGAACGAATACGAGTTTGCGAATGGAATACTTCTGACAACCATTAGAAGATCTTGACAATTTTCTTGCATTTCTATTACGTGACACGCAACAATTTTGTAATAAATTATTGGCGATAAAGAGATGAACGGAAGAGACTGAGACATACGGCAAAACGAGGAAGACGAATAGAACGGAAGAACAAGAAGGAGCAATTTTTTATTTTTACTTCTTTGAGGGGAGTTACTATGCAAAATGTTTATTTTTTGTAGTTCTTCTCTAATTGTATCGGAATATCAATATTAATATTCGATTTTCGTATATGAAAGCGAACAAAACTTCGAGTAAAATGCGTACGTGGAATGTTAAGAGTCTTTTGTAATTTTTAGAGATCAGTTATTGGCTCGTGGGACAGGACAGAGGCCCAGAGATCCCGAACGTGTGGACGTCACCTGTGTTGCACAGGCTGATCGACAACTGTTTCACAGACAGCGACGATTTAACGTTGGAAACGTTGAAACTGTTCGAGGAAATGATAGAGAAACGGAACGAGCATATATTGCATTGCCTCGTGCTGGTGTACTTATCAACACGCGGCTATTACGATAACACAGCGGCGGATAGCGCTATTGCGTCGTGGAGCGACGAGGAAGATGAAAGAGAGAGGGAGAAGAAGGGCTCGCTAGACCTCTCCTACGAGCAAAGCCATAGTCGGACATTAGCACCCAGTAATATTCATAGAATTGTAAATTGGTAAGCTTGTTACAAATTCCATGGCAAATTTCACGCGAAAGCGAATAACACTAAACAAGAGCGGATAGAAACGCTTGTGACCTAAGTAACGCACTGCCGTAGCTTGTCTGACTACGACCTCTTCGCGTGGCTCGATCTACTTACTCGATCCTCCTGGAATCACGAAACTTCACTTTGTACAATATTTATACCTAAACGGTCGCATAATGTGCTGCACAAATTAAATCTAGTTAGCAACAGCCTCTTGAAACTTAGCTCACGAATCTTTCGATGCATCTTTAAAATAATTCTTAGACCTAAATACCTTGAATATTAATAACTATATTCAGATCGTGATTGTCTAAGATTTTAAAATTCTTTACTACCGTTTTTCAGTTTCCTGTCCCTGATCCCCCGTTATTTACAAACAGACACGGACGTGAACAACTACGAGCGATACATGGCTGACCTGGAGAGGCAGTATTCTACTGTTCTGACCGACTGTTCGCTGATGGCCTGGCCGTTAGAGGCGGTGACCGTCGACGATTCTGCGAGTTCCGACTCCAGACCGGAAGCGGACCATTGCTCCGTCAGATTTTACATGGGTCCGTTCATGACGATGCTTTTCGAGAAAGTCGCGAACATACCAAAGCAAAAGTACGAGGTCAACCTGCAGCTGACCGTGGTGATCTCGAGGCTTGCGCTGTTACCTCATCCGTACCTGCACGAATTTTTACTGAACCCGCTGCTACCGTTGGCACCCGGCACGAAGAATCTGTTCACCTGCTTGCAAAAGGTCGTTAAGCAGCTGGTGCACGAGGTACCAAAGACGCCGGACCACAAGCAGATGCTGAAGGAGACGCGAGAGCGATTACTGGAGGACTGTTCTCACGACGGGTGGGCACGAAATTAAAAATATGTTCGCGACCCTTTAGATATCAAGCTTCAGTCTCTTTCTGAGTGTTTTAAGCAACACTATAATGTATTGATCGAAAGCATGCGTACTGAGAGTAGAATTTTAAGTATTGCAGTCTGATAATTTGCTAATATTAAATGTTTTTTGCTTCTAGAGAAAAGGAGAACATTCTGTTCGAGAGCGTGATCGTGACGGAAGAGTTCTGCAAGGAACTGGCTGCGATAGCATACGTGAAATACCACCACTCTATGTGATAATCGATATCAAAGAGAGCGATGTAAATTATAGAATTTAATTATTGTACTACGGCCGAGTAAATTTACTTAACGATCGATCGTTACTCTAGATACGCTTAAATAGGAAATTGTTTCTTGTGATGACTGTTTCGTGCGCTGCGTTTGTTCGTGGCATCTCTCTCTCTCTCTCTCTCTCTCTCTCTCTCTCTCTCTCTCGCTAACTTTGGATAGAACGGAAAACTTTTGATATGATTTACGAGGCCTGAAGAGAGCCCTGCAGAACAAATTGCGAATGTTATCATCGTAAAGGCTATTAGTAGTGAGATTTTTTCTTTATTTATTTATTTACGGGTATTTTGCAATGCTTCATTCGTTATCGCTCGAATTTCGTGGAACATTATTTTAAGTTTTTCTTCGTCACGATATTGTGCAACACTGCGTGCTTGTCAAATTTTACTGCTAGCTGTATTCATCCTTTTTATTGTTGTTGTGCACTCTAATTCTATCTTTCATTTTTTGAATTTTTTTGTAGTTATATTCTTTTTATTTTTATTTCTATTTTTTTTTTTTGCTATTTCTGTCATCAAAGTAACGTTTCGTTTAGCGGTTTATAGGAGGTCGATATCCTATAAAGAGGTAACGATTTCCACTAAACTTTCGCGCGCGGTTTCTTCAGGCCTGCATTACAATATCTTTTGTTACAGACGGAACAATGACTTTGTAAGATATACGTGTACCTTAAGTGTATAGCGGGTATTATATTAACGTTAACATTTACAATCACTTATTTGCACAATTCGACTTGTGACTCTAATAAAGAGAATATTGAGAACAACTCTTGTCTTAAATTGTTCATCCTCAGCCTTTTAATCCATCTCAGATTTATATTGCTTTAATGTAATACAATTTTTAAGTTACAACAGGCTATATAGGATGCTATGGTTTCAATGACTGGAATGAACAACATCGGCTGAAGGTAATGTTACCTTATAAGTGAAAGTATATACTACAAAGCTACTTCATATTGGAATAACTGACACATGGAGTTACAAATGGAAAACACATCATCCATTTGCACACAAACACTCATAAATAATGTAGCTTCATATTTAAGTGGCATTCCTTGTAAAAATAGCACAGTTGTCAAATTGAACAATGATAATTTAGCAACAAATGGTGAATTATATTTTCTACCTAGCCTTAAAGTGTGGAAAAGTGTGCTGAAGGATACGGATAAATGTGTTGGGAAGTGTGCAACAATTTTGCAACATTTTTTGCACGTTCAAGATGGTGAAAGAAATAATGGGATTGATGAGGACAGTGTAAGCCAGGTAAAATGAGATAAAACATACCTAACTTAACCTAACCTAGTTCTAAGAGTGAAAGATATTGGTTTCCACAGGTTCTGCAGCTGTTAATATCGTCCAGTAGAAATTGGTCCATAAAAATAGAAAAGTATCTCTTGAAGGGAGAAAGAGTCTGTTTATTCTTGCAAAGAGTACCTCTTATAGAGAATGCAATTAAGACAACGTTAATATGTAAACACGACTTTGGAAGAACTTCCCCAATTAATAAGGTTTTCAGTTTAAAGTTGGTCGAAGACAAAGAATCAGAACTTACAACTAGGAGATTGCATTTAATACAAAGTGTTACCGAAAGAATTTTAAATTTACATGGATGTAAAGTATCAAATCAGCATTCCGATTACAGATTTGTATTTACTTCAAAGTCTGAAGGAAATGTGGAAGAAAATTATGAAAAGTATATTTGCGGTGTTGTGAAAAACGCAGAAGTAAATTGTAAAGAAACAAAATTAACATGGAAGGAGTATGTAGAGTATAAAACTGAAGAATTGAAAGTACTAAATGAACATAAGTATTTCGAAGCACAAGAGTGTGATGTAAAAAGAGAAGATTATTTTCTTCAAAATCTTGCAAGAGCAACAGTTACCTTCGAGTTACTTTCTGTGAAACCAAGTCGTCCTGTTTTTATTGGTTGCAATTTTGCAACAGATAAAGCTATTACAAATACAAAAGGTTCTAGCTATTTGAAATATTATATGGATTCAATAGAATTTCTAAAGAAACAATTTTTACCACTATCAGTTTTTAGGTGCATCCTTCATATTATATAATATAGCAAGAATAACAGCTATCATTGAAAAATATAATAATAGAAGATTGAAGGGGGAATATCCTAATTTACCACATGTTAATCAAATAGATTTTTCTCTGCTAAATCAAGAGGTATTTAAGAAATACTAAGTTATCAGTTTTCTTGACTAATATGGTAGAAAAGCTTAATTAATAAACATGTTATGATTCGTAGGATGAATGGGAACTTATATATAATTTTATTATTGGATATCAAGAGATGATAAAGGACTGTTTGAAATGCGAATCTATATTTCAAACAAATCCGCAAGTGATATGCATATTTCTATCAAAATTGTGTCAAAAATTTAGTATCTATTATCGTCGGAGTAGAATTCTAACTGTAAGTTTCATTTCCTAAATTAATATTCATGAACTAAATATAAATTTCACTATGCGTGCAATAATTTATTACCTATATATCATTGTTTTATTACAGGACGCATATGATCATCTGATTCCAACAATGAACGCAAGGTTATACATGTTACATGCATTGCAAATTGTGCTTCAAAATGCTCTTGCATTGCTTGATATTGTACCTGTATCTCGAATGTGATTCAATTGTGTTAAATTTTACTATACTTAAATATCAAAACGATACGAGAAACCTGAAAATCAAAAAGTATCAAAATGATACAAAAAGTTGAAGAATTAACAGATTGTATATACAAAGGAAAAAATAAAACAAACAAATTTATTCACAAAGGAAAACCGATATTTTAATTCAAACTATCTTAATTTTAATGATTATAGCAAAAATGTGAATGCATAGTAACTAAATGATTCATTATCATTTCTAAATGATTAATTATCATTTTAACAAACCTTTATCTATTCCTGTTGATTATATTTTTTTACTCAGTCGATAATTCAAAGATACGTGTTTATTAATTAAACATAGTATATATTAAAGATAATGTCTTTGTCATTCTGTTGTTTGATCTGTATATACATATGTGCATAAACATATATATGCACATTTATAATTTATAGTATCAATAAAATTTGCACATAATTGTTGCACTGACTTTGACATTACATAAATTGTGAAAATAGATTGAGATATGGGACATAAAATGAAAGTTAATCAATATTTCTATCACGATCATGTCAATTGAAAGCAAAAATTGCACTCGTAAATAACGATACACAAAACGATAAAAATCTTTAAAACATACATATCCTTGAGCATGGTGTCATACTCTTTCAAATGTTATTCGCTATTGTTGAAATCAAATGCAACATACGTGAAAATTATAAGTTTTTCGAAACTTACCAATTGGTGATCAACGGACAAGCAGCATTCTCGGAAAAGTCCTAACCTTTGACGAAAATCCCAGTATCCTGCAGGTTTTAGTATCCTATTTTCCGTCGACACGTGTTTATCACTATCACGATACACGAAATTATCGAATTTCATCGATTCGTACCACGGATTCGTTAGATTCAAACACGAGACCGGACGCTGCATAGATCCCGATAGATTCAGAAATACCAATTTGAAAAAGTATGGATGACGGTTAGTGGTATACAGGAAGTGGCGCGATTATACGAATTTTCAAATGCACTTTTCTTAAAATCCTTAACATACGAAAATATAAAGCAATATTCCGGAGTTGATATATTCGATGCGAATCGTATCACAGAATATCAATTATTTCCCTTTCCGGACGAGACGAGTGAATCACAAAAGATCGTAAAAAACTATTTCGAATGGTGAAAAAAATCGATCATACCGTTAAGGGTTGATTTTTCGATACGATCGGTACCAAGGTGTTTCGCTAATCCATTATTTTGGCATATACAGTTTCTCGATTTCAATTCGTGGTACGTGGAATAGAGGCTCTACCTACTCCAGGAATATCGTGCATTAAAAGCACACGCACGATAGCGTGCGAGAGAGCGAGGTAAAGGAACACAGCCAGCTGTTTGTTTTGTTTTCGGGCATGAGATTCACGTGACACCACCGGTGCTGGTGGCGGCTCGTACGGCAGCGCCGTATTGTAAACGATGATTGGCCCAGGCAGTGCACTCGCGCACCGCTCAGCCAACCAGCAACCTCGTAAGAAACGACGCCTGGTGCTTCTACGGTGCAGAGACGTTTGACATCGATAAATGCGTGAGAGTGCTCGCGAAGTGCGGAGGTACCAGGCTGTCGCTCGCTCGTCGGCTTGTCGTAGTCGTCGTCGTCGTCGGGGGCTCGTGGGCTCGTCGTCGTCGGTCAGTTCGAGCCTCCTTTTCTTTGTCCTGACTTAGCCCCCCACTCTGTACCCGCGAAAACCTGTGTAGCAGTAGTGTTAGGCAGTGCCGATCTACAGTGACCGTCTTTCTTTACGTCGTCGCTCAGCTGCGCCTACTTTCGTGTGTGAGCGAACGTATCCGGCGTGCCAAATGTCACTAGGTGGACGATAGGGTCGAAATACACTCGATCCACGACATCGTACACACGAACGCGCTTATTGGCGCACGTATACGTCGTACAGGTAGACCACATCCACGTTTGACGTCGTTGTCAGAAACGAGCGTTAATGTATTGTCAGATACGCGGTACACATTCGCGTGATCCTTAAGGCTGCTCCGCGTATTGCGTATCACTTCTCCTCGCGCTGCATTCGCGTAACAACATTTCCCTGTACACAGTGACCGTGTGCATGCCACCACACCGTGTTACCGTTGTTTCTCATATGGGAACCACACTCGTTACCGATCGCATATGCACATATTTTCGCTCCCATTACGCGCGTGTGCATAGACTTGTTTGTGCGGTGTAACGTGCATGTGTATACTAAAAGTCGCTCGCGATTCAGCCGAGAACGGAATCAAGGGAGCGCCTTTCTGTGTGCTCATCGTGAACGGAAAACACCAGTACGAGGCATTGCCCGTGATCGGACTCGCGCACGACGCGAGTTTCTAGAAGATTTGCCCTGTGTATTTTGTACGTGACAACGTACGTTTTCTCTGACGAGTAAATTGCGGTTTTATTGGCACATAGCGTCACGTCGGTTCGCGTGTGTGCTCGGCCTGCCCGCTGCGAACTGCATATTGCGTGAGTTTGATGGGAATCGTTCACCTCGCGAGAAGTTGACCGAGTTACGTGCGTGGATCAAGAATACGGTTGATTGATTCGTTCGCGAGTCCAGCTATTGCCCCGAAAATTGAAACGCAGCACTTTTCGCACCTCCCGTTTGACGTATGCAACCGAGCGTTCTCGCTCCGTTTCGGCAAACCGCGATATAGTTCGTGGACGTTCGAAATATCGCAACATCTAGATCCATTCTCCCGGCCGCTGGCTGCACGGCTCTCGGCAAGATCTGCGCGTTCAAGGTCGCTGCACAAAACAAGTAGCCGGCACGTAAAGTGGTCGCATGCACATGCACATGCACGCCGTTACAGGGTACACGATACTCGTGTTCTGACCAAAAATAATAGTTTGTCGAGCGCGCGCAAGTCGAACCGGCCCAGTGATCGAGGTCAGGTTCTTTCGCGTTCGTTCGTTCGTTCGTTCGTTCGTTCGTTCGTTCGCTCGCTCGCTCGCTCGCTCGCGTCCGCGATAAATTACCGGCGACACGCGTAATCTCGACCCTTTCGACTCGCCTAGTGACTGTACTATAGTGTGCCTCTTTCCAATTGTACCGTTCGCGCTCGCTCGCGCGCTGTCTTCTGTTTCTGTCCCCTCGCAGTCGTGTATCGCGAAACACGCTCTCGGTTCGCTCGCACGCGACTCCGTGTAAGGAAGTGTGGAGCAGCGGTGCGTCGTATTCTCTTGCCTCGCATCGTAACCCCGCCGGTCGTTCGATCGTCTTCCCATTTCTCCATTTATTCACGTGCTTCGTTGTGATCGTAGTGAATGTGGTGAAACGGAGAGTTGAAGAAAGAAGAGAACCGACGAGGTCAGGCGCCAGAAAGAGAGCGGAGGGAAACGGAGAGTAACACGCTAACGGGGGAATAAAGTGAAACGTCGTCGAGCAAAAGAGAGGGGGAAAAGAAAACAGGGTGGAAAAGAAACGTATATAGAATACAGAGAGGGTAAGGTAAACCGGCGTGTAAGCAGACGGGCAAGTGGAACTCCGAGTAAGACACAGAGAGACACGGACGCGAACAAAGATAGTACGAGAGAGTCATTGAACGGTGAAAACAGGCTACGAACGGAAACGGGATAAAACGCGAAACATCCGACGGGATCTATACGGGCAGAGAGGGAAAAAAAAGAGACTGTTCTTGATGCGTATCGCGGTTGGAGAGGCCTGGCCATCGATTTGCCGTCCGCGAATCTAGTGCGCGTTTGAAATCGGGCTAGTATCGCGCGCGCGCGCGCGTGTGTGGTTACGTGCAGGCACCTAAGTGAACGCAGCCAGCGAGGCGCGCGGACGGACGAGAAAAGGAGGGAAGAGGTGGCGGTGGTGGAAGAGGGGGAGGAAAAGGAGAGAAGGCGGCTGAACAGGCGGGCGGAGAGAAAAGTTCGAGAAGCGGCAACACCAGCGCTAGCCGACAACATCAACATCAACAACAACAACAGATCGCCGCGGTTGTATACGGAGCCGCTGCTGCTGCTGCTGCTGCTGCTGCTGCTGCTGCCGCCGCCGCCGCTGCTGCTTCTGCTCGTGGTGTGCGTCTCTGAACGTTTATCGCGTTGTGTGTCGCGCGCGCGACGGTGATCGTCGGTGTGTGTGCCGGGTTTGCAGAGAAAGAGGTAGTGAACCGAAGCCGCCAGAATTACGCCAAACCGGGGAAATATGAGCATTGCTGCCCTACTACAGGCCGCTGAGTATATTGAACGAAGGGAAAGAGGTTAGTACCCGTTTCGTGCGCGCAGTTTTTACGTCTATCGAAGTTTCGCCGCGGTTGCTCTCGTGCGTGTGTGCCATGTCATTGGCACATGGCAACGAACGCGCGTGTGCCGTCGTTGAATCTCGGATACGCGACCTTTGTTATTACGCCTTTCCTCGCTCCGCTGCTTCTGCGCTCGCGGTTCCTTCTCCCGTGCAAATTTTTCTCCGTTATTCCAGCCTTCCTGTTCCCTACGAGGGTCCTTTAACCGGATTACCAATGGCCACGATAAGCTTCCTCGATACGGAGCCAGACTTATAGCCAGCAGCCCGAGCTGTACGCCGCGTTCAGATTCTTTTGCGCTCCGTAATCGTGCATTTTGGAGCGCGTGACCTTCGCTGGGATGTACGTACGATCTTCTGACGCAATGCACAAAGCGTACCGCGGCGTGTACCCGTCGTGTCGCCGTGCACGTTCGTTTTTCGGCCAACGGGCGGTAAACAGCGGCGGCGAATACGCGCGCGTACGCGCCGCGTTGTCTCTCTCTCTCTCTCTCTGTGTGTGTGTGTGTGTGTTTTTCGCGGTGCACGGCTGTTGCGTGTGTGGTTAGGCGAGCGTAGGTCGCGTAACGCGGTGTACACGTGTGTGTCAGCCAGCCGCGGAGAAGCGGTAACGATGATCTCATTTTATCACTCCACTTATAATACCGCTGCGTCGTAGCCGATGCTCACCGCGTTCGCTAGCTCGCTCGCACGCGTGTGCGTGCTGAATTCCCGCGTTATCTTCTCGCCTTCTCGTTCCTCTCGCATTTCGCTGTGCCATGATCTATCTAATAAATCCTGTCGTTTCCATTCGCCGTTCTAGCCTCTTTTCGTTCGAATTAAGGTTTGAGTAGGCGTGCGGATAATTAATAACGACTTAGCGATAGTTTTCACGGTCGCGCGTGTTTTTTTTTTTTTTTTTTTTTAAATAAATTCATACACGAATCACCGTGCAACGAGAGGTTAAATTTGCAGTCGATCGTGCCGATAAGACGCGAGCCGGGTCTCTCCCACAAGGTGTGCGTGGGTATTCTAGAAAAATGTCGCCGCTAATGGCGTTTTAATTGAGAGCTCGTTATCGGCGTTGACTTATTGGGCGCATTTGCATAAATATCTCGTCGGGCACTCCGGCCCTGCCTCGATGATTCACGGGAATGTTTTCGTAAACAAGCCTCGATGACACATTTTATTACACATTCCTCCGCGTTCCGTCGTATTTTTTCTTTTTCTTTCTTCCTTCGAATTCACCCCGAGCGTCACGCGACCCGGCGGATCGCAACCGATACTAATAGCCCACGGCTGCGCCAACGTCGCGAATCTGTTTTCGTCGGGGCGAAAGCCGCGTCCCGCGTGACGTAAATAACCGAAATACACAGATCACAATAAACGGAGATTGTCGCCTTGCATTTTTCCGCGACGCCGCGTTTCGCTTTCGAATAGCCGGTCGAGATTTACGGTGTCGTAATTCTTTCCTGTTTCTTTTAGGATCCGCGCGCGGCACGGAGCGCCCGTGTTACGTGCACGTACGTACAATGCACACACGTGCAGAGCCGCGTTCGCACATGCCTCTCGAGCGAGCACCCCGAAAGAACGACTTCTTTGTTTCTCCGCTCTCTCTCTATCTTTCTCCCCTGCCCCCCTTTTCTCCTCTCCCTTTCACCCCCCCTCCCACCCCTGTTGCCGTGCATCGATCTCTGGTGGTTTAAGCTCGCATCACGCGAGCAAAAGAAGAGGAGAAGGTTTTCGTGTGCACGAACAGCACACCAGTCGAGACCCAGAAAGAGCTTTCGGTTTATTGGCCGCGCTCTCGTCGAGAGATAGGGAGAAGAACAAGGGGGAATCACGACGGATCGTCGATCGAGCATTAACTATTATTGCCCGAGGGTAGGCGAGATAAGGCTGTTACGTTATTTTAATCGGTCTATTTGGCACGGTTTCGTCGAAAGGAAAGAAAGAAAGGAGAAAGAAAAAGGAAAATAGAAACGAAACGTTCACGAACGACGTGACCGACCGAGCTATCGTCATTATCTACGTCTTGTTTGAAATTAATCGGCCGCTCAAGGCCGCTTCCATGACCATGAAATGTGTGGCGTACCTTATAGATGGTTCCTATTGGACTCTCATTCACAGGATCAGTTTGGAATTTTACGTAGAGCAAACTCATTTTTTTATAGGGTCTGCATCATCTGTTAAAAATACCGTGTGCATAGTCTTCTATAATTATATCACTCGATATGGAACTGGTATCTATCTTAATCGAATTGTACTCGCGTTTGTCTATATTCGTGGGATGTCTCTCGTTTATGCTACGAATAAATATTTGAAATCAAAATTAGAGGCCTTCGATCGTCGCTGCTTTGTGTACGTGTTCCGATCTCTCGTATTTTCGATGGAAATTAAATAACCTTTAGCCGAGTCGATATTGCGTATTCGGTATTAACGAATATTGCGAGCAGAGCTGCACGCGGAACCAGCGGGAAATAAATTGTTGCCGGTACGAAAGAGGAATTCCGCTTGTCGGGGGCAAAGTTCGCGTTGAATTGCTCCGTTGACGATTCCAGCGACGCGTTTCCGATTCTTCTGTCGTTTCCATAAAAAAAAGGGGGGAAAAAAGAACGGGAAAAGAAGAAAAAAAAAAGAAAGGAGAGTCGAAAGGAGACGAGGCACCGCGGAGAAATAGAGAGAGGCGCGGTGGTTCGGAGCAGGAGGGGGAGTAATAAAAGGATTAGATCGAGAGGGGATGGTGGGCGGAGGGATAAAGGGGAGGGAGTTGAGAGAAAGGAATAGACGGAGAGGGATGAACGGGTTAACGAACGAATAGGTTAGAGATGGAGGAGAGCGTAGCAGAGTGTACATTTTTATTCCAACGACACATCGCCGATGGCTTCTTTCTCTTCCTCGTTTGTACAACCACGCTCAAAAGTTCGAGCCTGGTTCTTATACGGAACATTCCGTTTTCTATCGTATATTCGCGTCGAGAAATGAATTTCGATGAAGGTGCATTCTAAAAATATGCATTTAAGCGTCGTAAAAGTGCTCTTTGCGACTTAATTACTCTTCGATATTAATTTTACCCGTCCTCGTCTTTGCACCCCCACAGTAATGTACTCGAAATGCTCGTCGTTATAGATTTCTTCCGGAAACCTCGTTCCTTCGTCGATTGGCTCTCGAAACGAGAAAACTTCACGCGCGCGTTTCGTGGTTTAATAAATTGTTGCTCGTTCGTGCGAATTGCACGTGGCCGCTAACGAGGTACGGGGGCGCGCACGACACGGCCACGAAGGATATTCGATCGTGCAGCTTTGCTCTCCAGCGTTTCACCCGGCTCCAAAGGAACAGAGGGATGTTTTGTTAATTCATCGCCCGCTGGCTGACTCTTGTTTCGTTGGAACACCCCGGAACGATAGAATTCTCTCGCTTTGCCGGGCTTTTCTTCGTCCCTTTTCGTTCGGCGAACGTGGTGAAACGTGCGAATTTCAGACGTACAGGACTCGCGTGGTGAGAGATCATTTTGCCCGCGAATTACGGCGGACATGTTGCGTGTGGTCGCGGGATTAATCTTTAAGGATTGTTATAGAGTAACTTTCTGTGTGTATTAAGGACAGAACGATAAAAATTCCGTTCTACGAGAGGGTATTGTACGGAATTTTACTCTAAGAATGTAGATTAACGGAGTAAAGTACACACAATTTTCGTCCGATACTGATTTGCATACATTTACGTTTCTTTATTGGGTTTTCAACCCCATACTCGATCTTTCGCGTTGTACGCAGTATCCCATTCAATCTTTTCGATATACCCGCGTCATGGTAACGATTAACGCGGCACAATAATTCGAAGAACTTCCCAGGTTTATCCGAAAACTCGCATAACCCCTCGACTCGACAAACGAGCGATCGACAAGCTACTCCGAAACGCAGACAGAATCTCCTCCCATTCTTCGTCAGGAGCTTTGTTCCAGGGTTCCCACGCGAAACACCGGGGACGGTAGTTTCGTTCGAATTTTTGGAAACGAACGGCCGGTCAACCCTCTCCCGGCGAATCCGCAAACGAGTTCCATAAGGTCCTCGCGTTCTCCCCCTTACCTCTGGGCGCGCGTAACTTGGCCACGCTATTCAAGCCGGGCGAATTTCTCTTTTGCATGAGCCACCACGGCCTTATGGCCGTGGCATGCGAGCGAGACGCTTTTCTTTCTTTCAGAACGGACAGATGGTCGATCGCCGGCGCAGAGGCCTGAGCGGGCCGCGCGCTCTCGCGCCGCTTCTTTTTCACCGGCCGCCATTAAGCCTGTTGTGCACGACGACACGAGGATCGTGACGACGAGAGACAGGGCCCAGGCAGAGGAGGCATTTATAATTTACGCCACTCGTTACGCGCCGGCTAGCCGTCGACGTCCGCCGTTTCGCCGGCGTTTTTTGCCAAAGCGTCCTTACCTTCGCGGGACCCGCACCACCTCGCTTACGTAATATCAATTTCTCGACCCGGCGACGGCCGCAGGAGCCGTCCGAGCCCGCAATTTTCGTGATAAATTACCGTTCCCCGGCTATTTTTGCCCCGCTGTTTTGTCGCGCGGCGGAAGAATTCCTATCCGACCCGGTGGTACACCGAACGGGGAATGCCAAGTGCCTTAGCCGTGGACAGCCGCGCTCGGCTCTACCCGGTCTGACTCCAACCGGCGGATTTCACTTTTCTAGGCAAACAGTTTTTGCATTCCTCGAGCGCGAGACGAATTCCTTCGGAAGGACTGTTGGAAGATTGTCAAAGACCACGTTTCGCGACCCAGCGTGTCGCGGGATTCACCGCGCTTCCAGAACCGCGTCGCCTTTCTTCGCGGTTTTCCTTGGTTTTCGAGGCTCGAGGAACTTCCGTAGCGGTTTTCAATGGAACTCGAGGTCGTTTTACTTTTGTTACGTGTGTCTTCGCGTACTGGTTAAGTACATGAGAGAAGACTCGAAACAGTCTCCGGAATCCTTCAGCTTTCCGTCCACATATCCTCCCTGTTCTCCGTCTCTCCCTTGCCGCCCATCGAGACGATTGGTACCCGCACAGCGATAGCTCGTAAATTGGCTCACGCCCGGTTCGATGGTCGCTCTCGTTCGCGCATTGTTACGTTTTCGAATTTATTCCAGGTGAACGTCGCGCGCGTCTGTGTACGTGTACGGTATAGGAAAAGAGAGGGAGAGAGAGAGAGAGAGAGAGAGAGAGAGAGAGAGAGAGAGAGACTGGTTCTCTGGAACACGCGGCGCGCGTTAACTGAAATCGTAACATAAATTCCGCGCTTTTCGAGCGGTCCGCGTCCCAGAGCCGGTTTCCCTTTCCCCCTCGCTCTCCTTCGCTCCCTGTCTCTCTCTTCCTCTGGTTCGTTCAGTCAACGGCTGGCTCCGTGTCCAGGCGAAACTTTAATGCCGCCAGTAAGTTATGTCGGCAAGACGGAACGTGACTTTATTCCGCCACGGGTCCGTGTGTGTACGCGCGCGCTTTAACGAGTCGCGTCCGCCGCGGCGGCGAAACCGCGGCTTTTTCACGACCGCGCGCGCATCGTTTCGGTATCCGCGCGATGCGAATAGGATCGGAAGAACTGACCGATCCGATTGGTTTGTCATTGCAGAAGCTGAACATGGCTACGCTTCGACGCTGCCGATGCCCGATGATATGCGGACGGTCACAAAAAGGCCAAAGACGAAAAAATCCCAGGGCAGCAGGTACGTATCCGCGCGGACGTTGTCCTCTCGCTGTTTTCGCTGTTCGAGACGCGCGAGATCGGACTCGTCGTCGTCGTCGTCGGCTCGATCGTTCGAGCGCATGGAAATCGATTAATGCTCTCGGGTAACGCGTTTATTCATGCGAATTTCCCGCCCCTCGATCGCCCGCCGATTATTTACTACGTCTTCAATTAGCAGTTGTTAAAGGAATTAATGGGACGCGAAGATTTATAGAATCGTCCGCATCGATATGCTCGTTGCTCCATTACGGGAATACAGTATTTTAATTGTCCAATGATGTATCGTTACCTCAAACACCTCGAGCGTTTTCCTTCTAAATAATGCGAGTTCAAAGATTTATCATGCAAATAAAATTATCGCAACGGAACGCTGTCGAAAGTACATATATCTTATCAGCTCGCTGAAGGTCGGCACTTTGAGCAGCTGTTCCGAGCGGCGTTGATACAAGACGTGTTTTAAAAACCGTTTTATCATGTTTGTGCTCTTGGAACGACTGCGCGTTGAGGTCATTGAACCCGGTTAAAGAGTGCTCTGGAACCGAAAAGGAATTCGCGTTTAAATATCAGCCTCGATCGTTGCGTTACGACGCGACGAAACCCGACGGGATTCAATTTTCGTTCAGAAATTCCGGCGTTACGTTCGCTTTAACAGAGAGAACGTTCACGCGTAAATAGGGCGTTTTATTCCACGCCGGTTTTAATTTTCGCCGGCACTTGAAACCGCCGTTTTCCCCCCGCCTTCCCTTCTTAGTAGAGCAAAAGCAAACGATTTCACCGCTTTGAGAAGTCTAACAAGAACGCTCTTTTCCGTTTCAGGACGACTCATAACGAGCTCGAGAAAAATAGGTGAGTACTTCATTTATCTCATTAACTTAATCCTTCTGCGACCCCCCTCGTTTTGTGTCGCTCGCACAATTAGAGAGCACCGCGTTAGCTAAGACTGGACAAAGTTGCCGATGTTCACCGAAAGCAAAACAGAAATTGCGTCCTCCGTGCCGTTCTTACTTCCGGCTAGTTGCAGAAATAGCCGAAAAGTAGTTAACGTTGATTATTGGTCGAATACGTTCTCTCTGATCGAATTCTTTCCGCAACCCATCAAGCGTTTCCAATAGGTTTGAATTAGGGCTGCGCATACGCGTCCTGGAGAAGCCTCGCTTTGTATGTTAATCATCGTTGGAACGAAATTGATTTCGAATAAACCTGTTTATGTAAAAATGATTTCGAACGATTCATTCAATTCGCCCAGCCAATCGTCGAACCAGAAGAAAGGGAACAAACGATTGGACAAAGGTGTCGAGAGGCGGCGGCGCAGTTGGCCATCCCGCGACAAATGATTGTCCCCAGCCGCGTCGGTCGCGTGTTAAATTGAAAGCAATTTACGGTTATCTCGCGTCGTTGTTCGCGGCGCACAAAGGGCCCGGACTGTTAATTAACATGCGTGATACGTGCGATTAGACGCGACCCTTTTATATACAGCGGGTCAGGAAAGTTCGAAATGGAGCGGAACAATGGCCGACGAGACGGTCCGTGGAACAGGTTTCCAAGGGTGCCTCTGCGCGCTAACCCCGATTGTCGACGTGATTTATAAGTCGCGGGGACCCTCTCTCCCGTCCTCGTTCTCGCCACCTTCCGCGGAGTGTATGAAAGCGAAACGGTTCACCAGATCGTCAACGATGGGCGCTCGGTACTCGAGCCACCCTCGCGTGCGCCGGATTCTCCAGATTTTTCCGCAAACTCGTAATTTCGCTTTAACGCTGTTCGATTTCACGCGAATTCTCGTTCGTTTCGAGCTAGCGTCCCCGGAAAGAATATCCTCCACGTTCTCCTGCCGAAAGCAGGGTGGCGAACTGAAAAAAGCACGTCCCACATCTTTCGAACAGAAGCACGGTCACCCTAATAATCCATTGAAGTCGGTGAATTTATTTTCACCCAAAGCTACAGCCGGTCCTCCGGTTACCCAAAAACCCAGCCGACCCGGGGCTCTTCAACGACGGGTGTTTCGTCGCTCTCGTGACCAGGTCTGTTAGGGCAGGGGGACGGAAATATGTATAAACGTGAAACGAAGGAAAAAAAAGAACCGTGGGCTTTGTTACTCGGTTGTACACCTTTTTGCGCGCCGAGAACGGCCGGAGAACTCGGTACGCGGGGTGTACCGAGCGCGTACGGGGTGCACGGAACACAGGAGACACACATGTCGGGGGATGATGGTTTACAGCGTGCAGAGAGAGAGAGAGAGAGAGAGAGAGAGGAAGGGGTGAAGAGGGAGGGAAAGAAAGAGCCGCAGGGAGAGAGGCTATCGATTTTTTTTGTCCCCAAGCGACGAAAGCACCCCGGGCCGCGGACGCGGAGGGAGAGGGTGGTGCGTGGCATAGAAACGGACATGTAAAAGCCCACACCGACAACCACCCCGTTACACCACGTAGTTACGTTACATAACGCAAACGCAGCCACGAGACGCTTATTGAATCCGTAGCACACGAGGCTCGGCCATCGCACCGTTTAACCAGCCAGTTCCGCTATTTTTTAACTACACCGCGGGAAATATGCTACCCGCTGACATAATGCGGTTTGTGGACGAAGCATAGCGCATCGGACGCATTTCCCTTTTTCGATGGACAATTTTTCTGCTCTGATGGCTGGTTTTCGTTTCGATGCTCGAGGCAGGATTAACCCTAATAATTGTAACGCGATATATGCTTAACTAATATGACGTTTACGTGGTTTGGTAAAATTCTTTTTCGCTACAGTGGTTTTCGCAAACCGTAGGAATTCGGAGTTATCATTTTTTCCCGCCACAAGCGCGCGGCATTCTACTCGCAGGGGATTAGCCCCGTCGCAATCAGACGCAAGTAGTGCTACCCGCGGTGGCAACCGCGAGCTGCGCAAACTGAAATACTTTCCCGCCCTCGATGCGTCCAATATTAACGAGCACGCGTTGAAATTCACCGACTGTATTCAATAACAGAACCCCCGGCACCAAAACGCGTGTACGTATCCACGGTCCGCGACGAATGTTTCATCCGAAACCCGAGTTAAGACTTTCGTCCCGCGGAACTTTCTCAAGTGCGCCGTATCTGAATTTGAATAGCTACGCTCGAGCTTCTTCAACTCTTCTCTCACTGTTCGAATTAACGTAGCGGAATTTCAAAGTGCCCCACACCTCGCCAAACTATTCCAACGAACCTGTAAGAACTTCCTCGCAAATAGTAACTCCCCGCGAAACTTGCGCGTTACATTTACTACCGCGGAACCGTCGAAACCAATGCGCCCGCCTCCTCGCGGTTTCCATTTGTATTTATCGTGCCTCGCCGTCGGTGAATTCGATCGAATTAGTACGGCTGGTATTATTAGTATCGAGACCTCTCGAGTCGATGCGACGGTACGATTTCGTTTGTTCGGTTGTCGTTCGGGAACGGCCATGGACGGGATCCTGGCGCGTCGACGGCGGGGCTGGTTGCGATGCAAAAACAGGTCGGGTAATCGTACTCTAGAAAACCGATCCGTATTCAACGCGGCTCTTGATTTACGTTTCCTTAAACCTCAAATAGAAGCGGTCTTTATGCTCGATAGAATTACCGGCGAAATGGGTCGAATAATCACGCTCTGAGGAACTGATCCGCATTCACCGACGACTACCGATACTCGACCCGTGCCTCGGTGCCGCGAAACGTACCAGCGTCCGCTTCTGCATCAGTTCTGCCGTTAGACCGGCGGATACTTTTCAATTCGAGACAACGCGACTGTTGTGCTCGATCGAAAGTGTTTCGAGGAACGAATTCGCGCTTTCGCGATGTTCCTCGAGTGCCGTTTGAACGTTAACCGCGTCGTTTAGAGTCGCGACGATCGGTAGCGTCTTCGAACGACAAGAGGACTTCGCGAACAGGTTTCAGCAGCAGAACGAAAGTTGCAGGATCAAACGCACGGAGCTGATTCGAATAAACTCGTACGCGAATTACGTTCAATTTAGCAGGATCGCCAGGGTATTTCTGGAAACAGGAGGTCGCGGGTATTTAAATTTCGAGTTTCTCTTTCAACCCACGCAGCGGAGAACGTAAACGAGATAGAGAGGGAGAGGCACAGAGAAGCGTCCACTCGCATAAATTTTCTTTTCGCCCGACCGTCAACGTGACCGTACCAAAAGACGAAGGGACCCGCAAATTATATCCTATTTAGCATGTCCGGCTGAGGCAGCCACCCTGAAAACGGGATGTCTCGTATTACCCACGTACGTAGCGGTTCCGTTTTCGTTTCACGTGTTGTCCGTATCGTTGGCCCGTGCGTGCCCGCCACGGTAATTTCCAATCGCAATGGTATGTCATCAGAAACACGAACAGAAGGCACCGTGCAACCGGAGGGTGCATGCAAAGTGGCCGAGCGCTGCCGTCGCGGTTCGCTCACGGTTCCGGGGGCCACGGGAGGGGAGGGGGCGTGTAATGACAGGAATTTTAATTAATTGCTATAATAACTACGCGCCGCGGACAGTGAATTTGCATTTGTTTTCGCCGACGAATCGCCATCCTCCGTCTCTCGCTCTGTTCGCCGCGGCGGTACCGGAAGTGGCCGGGGCGGTCGAACGAAATGGAAATTTTCCGGCTCGAACGACGAACGATGATCTCACGATGGCCCCGATCCGCGTGCTGCTTCGTTACTTTTAATTTATTGCCCATTAATCCGTAACTTCTGGTATTTACAATTCACATTAACGAGTTCGATGCTCGTCGAATTCCGCGCACGTTTTCAGTGGGATCGACGTAAGTGGTCTCGCTTGTTTCGAGAGGATGCTCGTTAACACGTTTCACGTGCAGATTAAGTCTTCGATTTGCGTGGAATGACAGGATTTTAAGAACCGTTTGACGTATCGTTTGCTTAACAAATTGGCGTTCAGCGTTCAATGTTAAACACAGATTTTTCTCGTCGCTCCGTTGTTAAGAGGAATTGCTCGAGGAGGCGTATTGTTTCTTGTATCATCGAGAGGTTTATACGATTCCTCTGTGGAGAAGATTGGAGTTCGAATACCGGGAACGAGTCTTCACGCAGATATCTCGTTACGCCAAGAGCGGCTTCCGGTGAGAAAGATTGGTCCTCCGTTGATACGAAATGTACGCGATGTCTACATATTATTAACGAAATTATACTTCAGTCCATCGAAACAGTACAACTTTCATCGTTTTTATCCAGTTCCCAAATCTCTACGCTAAAAAGATAGAAGAATAACAGAAATTCGATATCGTAAAAAGTAAACGTTACTCTTTTTTCGTATTATTTTTGTTCGACCGTTAAAATCCACAATTCAGGTTCTGTTTCGAAATTTCGATCATAGCACGCGCGATACTCGATAAAAGTAAGCGAATTAATAGAACGAAAAAAAAGAAAAAAACCGATATCGTCAGCGATGAAAAAATATACGCGTTTCCTTTATCACGATCGTCACATCACGGTTGCCAACGATTTATGGTCGCGCGCAATTCATTGGTACACCAGTTCGAAAATCGAGCGCGGATCGCGCGCGCGCTAACTCGCGCAACCGGCCTGCAGATGTTAATTTCCCAACTGTTGCTATTTACGACGACGCTGAAAACCATTTGGGTGAGCGTTCGGAACGCAATTCGGAAACGGTGAAATTTTAACGATGCACCGTCCGCGAGACGAATCGATACACGTACTCGCACCCAGTCAGCGTTTAGGCGTGTGCGGGTCCGCCGCGCCTAGCGACTGGAGTCAGCGCGGCCACCGAAACGAGTAAAAAGGCTGGCGTGGAGGAGCATGCCAGCTCGACTAATGCATGTGAACGGTTGATCGAGTAAGTAGTCGAGTAAACAGACGTTTGGACGAGTCGAGTAGTCAAGCGTACGGTAAACCCTCGATAACTGCACACCACTCGGGGTGAAACGTGTGCAGTTATCCAGGTGCGCGACTGGAACTTTGAACTTGATTGATATCGCGTTGAACCTTGGCGTTTCGCTGTGTGCATTCGGAGGTGCGCGAGTGTAATTCGTGTGATTAATGCGCGAACACCTCGGTGGAAACGTGCAATTTCACAGATTCTCGGATAACCGACGGCAAGATTTAACGTAATTTCTTGCAATAGAACTGGGAGGCATTAGTCATTTTCTGTAAATAATTATACTTTCGTTGCTGATTAGCGTCGATTCGAGCTAGATAAATGAGTTCTCCTTAGCGGACTTGCATTAAGTGGAGCAGCGTAGACGCGGCGCGCGAAAAATGGCTTCGATTCAAACGGCAGGGACGCGAAGAGCGTACGCGAACACTTGTTTTAACATTATCCACGCGATCGACGCGTTTGTTGACGATGAATTGTGGTTACGAGTAGTAATTCCAGCCTTAGTCGCGTGTTTATCTCGATTCTGACCGTTCCTCGTGATCGTAAATATTTGCAGAAATGCGAGATAATGAGATACTGCTCAGAAACCGTTAACGTCATTTCCTTTCCATGTCCGTCTGCTATTGCGAACGCGACTTTCACGTAGCGTTAACACGGGAAAAATCAGTCGGTTTGAAGTCGCCTATTCACACATTATACAGCTTCGAACGGTACACAACAATAATTTATTAACGAGCTGTCTGAAGAATCTTTAATTAATGGACAAGCGAGCGTGGTCGCGTTCAGAAATTTACAGATATCAGAGAATGGGTTAAACAAACGCCTGAACGTCGTTCGTACACGCCTGCAGATGTTCCGCATAGACAATAATACCTATTCGAAGGTTTCGACGTATACATAGTAGCCTCCCAGATATAGCGGACGCGTAGATCGGAGCACAAAGTAGCGGCACCGATTGACGTAGCCAGCCATCCAGGGTCGTTTATAGCATTCTACCTTTTCCAACGGGGATCGAGCCGCGGCTAGCACAAGCTATACTTTGCGCAACCTTGATCGAGGTTTCGAATGCTTATTTTCTCAGGTGCGCGTTGATTCGCTCATCTCCACCCTCGAGCATGCAACCTTTAACGCCTGACCGTGGAAGCCCACTGGCGAACGCAACGGGGATTCCCGCGTACAGCCACGGATTCCATCGCGCGCCACACTTTGAATTTCCAATGTCTATTTCCTCAAAAACAAACCGTCGAACGCAATTTTCTTGCTCTTCGCTTTCGTCTCGTTTCGTTCTCCAGAAAATCTTCCTGTTGCTTGAAAATAATTACAAAAGCCACCTGTACGCGCGCCAGGCAACGTCGTCGATCCGCTTGCCCAACCGCGGATCATCGCGCGATTCTAAGGCCGTGCCGCGTTACGTTTTCTTTGCATGCGCGATTGATTTCGCCCGTATGCCGAGGACAACGCGAAAGTGGGCCGGTACAGGTGCATACGTATGCAAAACGCGGCGGCAATCGTGCAAAACGCCGGGGCCAACGACACGTTGCCCTAAATCCGCCCCGCTCGCAACGCGTCTAAAATAAATCCGCGGTCGAACTTTCCACGGGGGCACGCGTTGATTTATTAATCGACGTTTCCCACGGCCACTGCCGACCTGCTCGCACCGCGATCGTTCGGGGTAAGTGGCCGTTCGAATTTTCGCCCGCTCGAACCTCACCAGCCCCTCAATGGCCGCCGTTGCCTCGCTCCTCCGCGTCGTTCGCCATTCAAAGTCGCGCGCGTTCGTTAAACTCTCTCCTCGTTGTTCCGTCGCTCGTATTTTCTATTTTTTCACACTGTTTGGCTTGGCGGTCCGATCTGAATTTATATTGCTTTCTAATTAGGGACCGGCGTTCGTTTCGGCTGGGGTTTTTCGAAGGTACATATTGATTTTACCGCGGATACCGCGTACGCGTATGCATATTATTAAATCGAACGGGGGAGCGCGCGACGCGAGTCGGTGCCAGCTCGGATCGAATTTGATTTTTCACTCGGATCGATAGGCTTTTTGATTGGGGATGACTTTAATTTCATTTTCGACGGCGCAGCTTTTAAACAATGGATCGGTTCCGCGGTCGCGGAATGTTCAATACAAATTAAATTGGTTTCAATCGCTCCGTTACGCGGCTCCTGGCAACAGCCGCGTTCCGTTTTAGTTAGCAGTGAATTTTGCGCGGAATCGAGTTTTATTCGGCGTTTAAATTAAGGAGCGCGGCCGATCGAAATTCTGCGAGCGGCACGTTTCTTCTGTTGGGATTGGAAATTTCTGGCGAACGCGAGTCAAGGAATTATCGAGTCCGCCTGGATGCCAGTCCGCTCGCGCCGATAGAAATTACTCTACCGACTCTTCGATGGGGTCGAATTGCCTTGAATATTTAGTTTAAATTCTAAACTCGTTCGAGTCGAGCCAAAGGGAATACGCGATTCACCGCGACCATCCTGTATACCTTTTACACTCGAAGACGTACCCTCGCCGCTGCTCTATTTGAAGTCTCTAAACGCTTGCGTAGAGAATTAAAGAGAATCTACTTTTCAATTTTAAGGGGAATTATCTTCGATTCATAGAAGATCGCAGGTGTGCATAAGAATAGTTGCGTTAAAAATCTTGAACAATTATAATGTATTGGCTGGAAAAGTTGAAGGAAAGTCTCGCTCGCGTACTTCGTCACCGATGGCACAGATATACCAGCTTAGGTCGATGACTTCTCCACGATACTCCATCTTTTTATAAGCCAAACTTTGTAATTGGTGACGTAGCGTTCTTCTTTTATTCATCAAGACTCGAGGGATGTTCTTCCTAAATGTTAGCGTATAGCAAGATAAAGTACAAACCCGGACGTTGTTAACCAACTTCGCGGGTGTTTTTATCTTTCATTTCAACACGACAAATCAATCTTTATTCGTCTCCAAGTAGATTATTTAATCTTTTGTGCGCAACAATTTATTCGAGCGCTCTCGTCACTTTTTCGTCCACGTAAAACGTTTGAAAGAAATCCTCCAACTGTTCGAAAATCACTTAAAAAAGGCTGTTCACGCAGCGGTCGAGAAGAACGCGCTGCTGTTAATAAGCTTAATGTCTACCTGCTGCGTCCACACGGTGGTTGCATAACGATAAACAGTCACTAACGTTCATAATTGTAGCTAACCGACACCTAATGCGAGCTTATTAGCCGGCCAACGCTGGAGGATTCTCGTTACAATCACGGATGAACAATGCCTGTTTACCAGCGCATTTCGATCGTTGATTCACGCGCTGCTTCTTTATTATCTATTCAACGCGTCGTTTCTCATTGTAAACACGAATCTTCCCCCGACGTTTCAAGTTCGAGCCTCGAAGGGAGCGTAATAATTAGGAATTTAGTTGCACTCGATTCTGTGCGAACTGAACCGCTATGGCCCACAGTGGTAATTAACAAAAGCGAAATTTTTGTTGGCAAATGGCTACAGCGTATTTAAAAATTCTTCGCCCACGCGTGCACCAATGTCACCAGTACAAAATCCAACGAAACAGCCCACACAGTCGCAGGGGATTTCGTCGCGAGCTCCCATAAACGCGTACTCGAACTCTTCCAGTTCCTCGTCCTATTTTGCCTTCCGTGCGCAATTACACCCTGAAATTTCCCCCAAGAGCAGTCGAAATTCCTCGCGCGAGATCACTAATCAGGCGATCGCTGCTCAGAAAACGATCCATGCGTCCTGTACGAACCAAATCGCTGTGGTCCACCGTGGTCCACTGTGGTAATTAACAAAAGCAAAATTTCTGTTGGCAAATGGCTACAGCGTATTTAAAAATTCTTCGCCCACGCGTGCACCAATGTCACCAGTACAAAATCCAACGAAACAGCCCACACAGTCGCAGGGGATTTCGTCGCGAGCTCCCATAAACGCGTACTCGAACTCTTCCAGTTCCTCGTCCTATTTCGGCTTCCGTGCACAATTACACCTTGAAATTTCCCCTAAGAGCAGTCGAAAATTCTCGTGCGAGATCACTAACCAGACGATCACGGCTGCAGAGAACCGTCCATCCGCGCGTGGCCGTCTTTTCGGGATTCTTCGCGAAGGGAACGCTTAAATTTTCGATGACGAAGGAAAGCGATACCCTGGCGAGCCGGTGAAGGCTTGAAAAAACAGCGGCGCCGGCGAAAATTAAGCCAGGAGCCGGTCCACGGGGAGCCACGAGACGATTCCTAACCAATTTGAAATGCATTGAATTTTTAAGCGCTCTCCTTTGCGCCCTGCCCGGGCATTAGGGGCTACTTCCGGTTAGGCGGAGGCCCGCGACGCAATTGCTACGGATTCCGACGGAAACGATGCCTCACTGTCGAACGCGATCGCCGTCGTCCATTTTCGACGGCGATCGCAGCACGTTCGACGCTGCACTCGCGTACGAGCGTCGTTTTTGTTCGATTTGTTACGCTGGAGAGGAGAGACTCGACGGGAAGTCGAGGATTCCTCGAGAGAAAGTTGCGCTACGTGGAAATTGTACGTACGCCTTTGATTCTTTTTATTTTTTTTCTTTCTCCGCGGGGTAATTTCACTGGTCACTTTTGTTTCTTTTAACGCGATACACCGCGTCGTAAATAAAACGGTAGAAAGTTTTTGAAACATTGCGACTCGCGCAGTTTCGAAACTGCTGAAAATGTAGGATACATTTGAGAGTTAAAAATTCCATAGATGCGGAGGTAAAAATTTGGCAGTTTTTAAATATTCACCGCTCTCGGTGTCCGAAGTTTCAAATATACAAACTCCGCGAAGCTCTGGAATGAAAAGTGTACAACCTACAGCTTGAAACCAACAGAATTACAAATTCGAAGCGAAAAAATGAAACTTTCGAAAGCTGCAGAGAAAAGTGGCTGCGATTATGCTTGCCGTTCGAAAGAGGAAAACGGTGCATATCGAACGCGCGTGTGGGACGTGGCTCGAAGAAAGTAAGGGAAGAGGAAAAGAGAAAATGGAAAAACGCGAGGGGGAAAAATGGCGCACGGCTGCTAGCAGGCCGTGTGTGTGCACGCAGTCAATAAATTTAGATTCGCGGGCGTAGATATAGTTGTGTACCGTGCATGCATTAATGGCGAATGCACGCCGCGTACGTAAGTGCATACATCTTTTAAATCTGATAAATGCGTGTACTTACGTGGGGCAGCGGCCACGAACGCGGTGTAAATGCACCGGCTACGGGCGCGTGTAGTGCACGGCCAAGAATAAACGATCGATGTTATTTGCGCGGTTGGCCCGATGTTAAATTAATTATTTGCCACACGCGATGTGGCAAAGGCTGGGCGTGTGTACGCGCGCGCGCGACCGCCCCAGCCACCCTGATATTGCGTTCAATGAAAATTGCTAAATGAATATTCAGCGAGGAAATACGATGCGACGAATTTGTTTACGACGTCCATGGCGGAATGTTTCATTTCGATGCCGGGTTATTAAGGGTTTCATTGGCGCGTGGTGAAATTCGGCGGCATCGTTTCTTTCAAATCGATGAACCGCGTAGAATTCCATAATTTTTTAGCAGGTGGCTGCTACGAAACATTCGTTGAATTCCTTCGTCTCGACTTCCTTTTCAAATCCCTCCGGTTGTTTCGCTTTTTTTTTTAATCTCGCGGAATCGCAAATAAATGGATGTCTGGCGAGTTCGTTCCCCAAAGACCACGCGAAACACGATATTTTTGCAACGAAATAACTGTGTAGACATTTTCAATTGAAACCAACAGGAAATCTGTTTTCTCGTTATCTGGGAAAGCATTCCTAATTATCGTTACCCCGAAGGCTGAATAATTATTAGATAAAAATAGAGCCAGCGGAATTAAAAACGCGTCGAGAGTTTTCAGAATCGCGATTATCTCTGATAATTAATTTTTTCCTAATAATTTGCCACGTCCCATCGTTTCCGTGGAGTACGTTTTTCTAAACGATGCGCGTAGCTCGCTTTTTTCATCCCCCAGTCGGTTAGTCTCGCGTCATTTTTGTTATCCGGACACGTGAATGAATGTCTCTCTTTGTAGTATGTTAAAAGGCTATCAAAAACATAATCGTGGTCGTTGTCGAGCGGTAAACAAGCAACGAGAGCCAATTTCGATCGGGTTCTCCCTCTCTCTTTCTCTCTCTCCCGCCTTGTTGTACTCGCGAGTACGATGCACATGCGCTTCTTTATCTAACGTTCTCATATTTTACCACGTATCTTATCTCTCTATTATTAACCACGTGATGATCACGTTATTGTCAATTTCTCGCTGTTCAATAATTCTTGCCAAAACAACGCGACGCGCGTCCATTGTTTCGCCGCAGAATTTCGATCGCTCCTTCCACAATTCTTTTCATTCTTTTCTCCGAACAATTTTTCGTTCCTTCGCTTGGACATCGCGGTTTTATGTACGGCTTTATCGCGTGAAAATTTATGCTGGTTCCACTTCAAACAATGCCGGGCTTGGCAAGAAATTTCGACGTACCATCTCGCAGGAAATTCAGAAACAAGTTTCGCGCAACTCTTTTTTCCGGCTACTTTCCGCTGTACCCTGGGAAGTTTCATTACTCCGTTCCTCGAGGAACTTTTCATTTTTTCCGCGAAGGGGTGAGAGTCCAGATGAGTCCTACGAGTCTCTGGATTTTGGAATGTCTTTCAGGGACGAACGCGTGAAAAATACGTCGCTCTAAATTCACAGAAATTAAACAGATTTCGTAATTTAATATTAAATTATATCGACGCGCTCTGTTTAATCACCCATTTCACCCTCGTCGTGCATTCTTCATATTTTTCCCTAGATTGCGCTACATTTTTACCGAACTGCAGGCAATTCCGCTCGTGGTACTCCGCCATTGTGTAACCACGTCGAAATAGCCGTGTCGCGTTAAGTAATACGACAATGACGCGTGACGATTTTGCATAAATCATGTTACTGGTCCGCAGGCCGATTCCACCGGTCGATAGCGAACCTGTTGTCGCTGATGGGCGAAAAAAAGAACGAAGAAGTACGTTCGACGCGACGAAACCGGAAGACACCACGCGTCATCGTGTTTGAAATTGCCCGTTTATTTGCTCGGTCTCATTGTTGGTTAAATGGGATGTTTTATGCATGCGCGTGTATATATACAGTGTCTGGAACAAATATTAGCGCGCTATTAATTTTTCCGTTCAAATAACTCCGAGTCGCAATCTGGTTAATACTTTTCGCGCAGCGATTTGTAAAAATTGCATGCATACGAGACATATCAAGGTTGGAGTTGAAGCTATCGATAATTGAATTTATCTGACTTTATGTCAGGCAAACAGATATCTTCATCCAGAACCACAATACAAATCAAGAATTTATACCACGGATACGATCCGAAATGTGAAGGTTTCGTAACTCGGAGACGCGATTTTCATACAATTTAGTACACATTTTTTGGTCACCGTGTGCATTCGCGAGGTCGCGAGTTCTGTCAGCGATTATCGAGTGACGTATAGCCGGTACGCACGCGAGTTTAATCCTGATTGACAGTCTCATTTATTTCGCGTTCGTGATGCCCGATTCCGAGGCGCTCGGATTTTAACGTGGACCTTTCGGACCAGCCGAGGAGGCTAAATTTACGGGTCGACGAGGGGGCAGGGGAGAGCCACGAGGCAGCCACGATAAATGGCGAAGTAATAAAAGTATGAACCGCATCGGAAGGTCGGTTAATTCGCTTCGAAGACGCGTCACGCGCGAAAGTTTCGCTGCCATTTTGGGGTCAGAGTGCGGCGGCGGGGTTCGTGGGTTCAGCGCGAAGGATGTTGGCGAAGGAGACGCGGGGTGCACGTACCGGCGGATCGTCCTTGACCCTGAAGCCGAGCTGCATCCTGCCCCGTGCATTTCGCGAAGGATGCGCTCGGCGCCTGCGCGCTGCCATTTCGAACCTCCATCCCTTTCTTTCGTCCCAGCCGTCCGGTTTCCCTCCTTCCGTCCGTCCACCCGCGGTTCCCTCCTCCTCCGCTACCCCTTTCTCTCTCGTTCCGTTCACTCTCACCCTCGCCTGGCTCGGTTATTCCAATATCCGATCTTTATAATACGTTTCAGCTGCTCGTGTCTCTCATTGTCCGCCTCGGACGCGTTCGATCCTCCGTACGATCGCGTTTTATCATCGGCTGCTTTCGCCCTCCTTTCTCTGTGTTTTTCGGAGTCGAGATTGGGTTCAATGGTCGAGCGAGTCTCGAGGATTCTTAACCCTTTGCACTCGGATCTCCCCTCTGAGGGGACGTTAGAATTGGATTGCGATTGGACTTGTTTCACCGCAGCTTTGCGAGGAATGCATGGTTCTCTAGAGTTTATAATTAATATTTCTAGCTTCTGTTGCCAACGTCCAGGAAGGAACAGAGTGCAAAGGGTTAATTACAAAAATTCTTACTAAAAATCTCTAACGACCCTCGCGATGGAACCTCATACATCAAACTTTGAAAATAAGCGACAAGAAATATTCTTCCTCCCCGAAATAATGCCCCAAGAAAAATAAGCCGTCTCTGAAGAAGCTTCCAAAATTCATCACACTTCTTCATCCCCCTAGAAAAAAAAAAAAAAAAAATATTCGCACATTCAATCAACGACAACAAATCCCGTCGTAACCACCACCCTCTTCCTCCAACGCACACGCGCGAGCGCCAAAAGTGCCGCATAAATTTCACGCAGAGACGATCCTCCCATAAATCGGCGCCGCTATACCTGCAACAAACCACGGGGCCGCCATTATACACACCTACTTCTATCGTCGCCTCTCCTCTTCATTCATCGCGCGACCACGCGATCCCACGAGAACTGGACGAGGAACCGTCAAACCCCTCCCGATCGTCCACGATTCGTTCCATTTTTTCCAACGACCAGGACGACGAAGACGACGACGACGGCTCGCCCCAGCCGGTTGTTGCCTCGAAATTTATAAGGTCGAACGGTTACGCTATAAATTACAATTTCCTGTGGCACACGGCCCTGGGCCGAATTGGCCGTCGTAACTGCGCTCTCTCGGCGAAGGGTTCGCTGGTACGCGCTCACGCGTCGGCTCGAATTCTAATTCGTTTCCCTGGCGGCCGAGTCGGCGCGCCGCCGCGCGGTTTTTACATCGTCGCTGGAACCGTTCCAGATGCCATCGCCGGATCTGCAACCTGTAGATACCCAAGTAACGGAGCAACCGGTGCCGCCTGGGCCATCCTTCCCGCGTTCCTACCGTTACTCCGCGATTTATGTTGCCCGTTGCGAGTTTCGAGACGCGATTCCAGGGCAGAAGTCGTTCCGCTCTCGACGAGAGCGGTTCTAAGGGGTTGGAATCGCTGGCGGAAGGGTCGCGGTGGCTTTATGAATGGTTTTGGCGCGGCTCGAGGGGGGGATTGGGTCAGTGGAATTTAGTTTCCGGTCGTCCGGGTGCCCTCGTCCTCGCTGGACGTGCGTGAACCTGATTCACGCAAGGGTTTGTACATATCGCGCGTTTGCGTCGCGTAATTCGTTGCAGAATTTATGTAACTGTTTACGCGCATTACGATGCACCGTAACGCCGTTTTTTGTTCTGTAATAATGTAACGTTTCAACGAAGACCAGAGCGAAGGCTGTGGAAAAAAGTTGGCGTCCTCTCGTACCGCGATACGTGGGACTTCCCGTGCGATGTATCGATCTTTTTTAACGGAAACACTCGCATTATGCGATAGCGTCGTGTTAGCGAGCGGTATCGAGTTCTTAACGATAATTCCGATGAAGCGTCGATCGAAGAAAGAAGTGTTTCGACGAGTAGCTTCTGGGAATTTCCCGATCCAGGAATAGAAATACTTTTTGTCGTTGGGAACGAAAACACTACGAGGCGTCGACGATGAGTCGTCAGGAGGAAGCGTTGATTATCGGTTCGTGTAATTAGAAAAATCGTAATTTCTATAATTACGCTCGTAGAAAATTCGAAAGATTCGTGTGCTTCAGACAATTGGAATATCAACGATCCTCCGTACTGAAAAATTCCATTTTCTAAGCCGAAACCTCGAAATTTCTGTAACCTCCGCATACTTCTTTCTATTTCTTCCGTACTCGCAAAATTTCATACGAAACTAAACAAAAATACGCTCATAGAAAATTCTAAAGATTCATACGCTCCAGACAATTGGAATATCAACGATCCTCCATACTGAAAAATTCCATTTTCTAACGCGAAACCTCGAAATTTCTCTGACCTCCGCATATTTCCTTCTGTGTATTCCGTATTCGTAAAAATTTCACACGGATTCAAACAAAATTTAAACAAAATCCATCGCTGCAATTGTAAAATTTCTCGCGTCGCGTTGTTCGCCGCTCGTCTGGGCGATATTTCAGTCAGCGCTCGGCTGAAAGGGGTCGGAGGGATCTGTCGTGGATGGCGTTCGTTAAGCTTGTCAGCGGCCTGTCCGTCTCGATAAATCGTAACGTAATGGTCGTCGATCGGAATCGCGTTCATAATTATTTTTATCGGATACGAACCGGAATACAGGGAGGGAAGCGACGGGACCAAGGCCTCGTTTAAAGCTGCGCGTCGTGCGAACGGGGGAAAAACTCGACGCGCGTCGTCATCGGGCGCGAACATTTAAAAATAAATGGCGACGCGCGCGGACAGCGGAAAGATGACGGAACGTGCCAGCGGCTCTGTAAACAGGATCTCCGGCTTTTCCTCGACCAATTTCGAATTGCGCCTCTCGATTTTATTCTTCTGAAGCTTCGCTGTTCCCGCAGCGTTTCTCTTCGCGAGTAGAAAAGAGTTTGAAACGTTTCATTCTCGAAAATCGTACTATCTTATGAGATAACCGGTTATTTTGAAGTCGCTGAGACTTCAAATTCCCACTCTCACGTTCTCACGCGGTCTCGATAGTCTGTTTATCGGCTTGAAGATTGTTTAGAAAACCCTGGCGCCCATGGATAGATAAACGGTCACTGCAATCGATGCAAGTGCGGTGGACGTATCGGTTTCGTCGGCTGGAAACAATGCATGATCTCGTTACTCGATTCGCATTCAGTGTTCTTATCTAAGCCTCCCTTCGGCACCTTTTCCAATCCGTTCGCGAGTCAAAAGTCGTGCTTCGTTTCAGCCTTGAAAAATTAGAGCTTGAGAACCCTCGTCTATCGATTGGATCCGCTTGACTTTAGGAATCGCGAAGCTGAACGAACGGAGAGGCAGGCTCTCAGACTTGACGAGCAAAAATCGAGACGCACGCCAGAACTTTCCGTCTCGCAACATATTTTCGAAAATCCGACACCGCTGACGTCGCGAGCCATTAAACGACTTAAACAGCTCGGCCTTCGAGCGACTTTTGATACGCGGATCTCGCATTTAAATCGGTCCCAAGGCCCCCGCGGGAGGCTGGGTCCACGTAGCCCGTGTCCGGAATACCTTCGAGAACGGACTTCGACCGGCAACAATAAAAGAAATACCTCGAACAGCCGCATCGCGTGGCTTTTTTCCATTATTTTTAACGAACGTTTACGCGAAGTCGAGGCGATCTCCTCGCGTTCCCGTAACGTCGAGATCTTTCTTCCTCCTATTTTCCCCCGTCCGGGCTCTTAGCCTCGTTTTTCTCTTGCACTCTCGTTAAGCACGAAGTACCACGCACGTACGATTCAAGATTAGCTCGATGACGTAATTTCCTCGTTGAAGATTGATCAATTCAACGACGCAACAGTTCTCTCGCCCCTATCCACGATAAAACTGTTGCAATCTTTGCCGTTCGATTGTGCGAACAGATAAGATCGGCCGATACAAGTGGAAAGGTGATTAGTAACGGAGTAGGCGCGACGGGGCGATCTTATCGCGATTTCCGAACCGATTCACCAGGTGATCTCTGTTTACCAACACGTTTCAGCTCGCTTTTGGCATTGTTCGAGCATTACAATACCTGATTGCCCGCGCCATTATTGTGTCATTATTACATGGGTGCCGTGTCATTAGCATATGTACGAGTTACGAGCGCTACGATGGGTCAATAAGTGAGTAACGCGTACAGAAATAGATTTAGAATATATGAGAACCGTGTAAACAATCGTTTATTGTACCGCTGGTAGCGGTGTGCGTGTCTAGCTGGAATATCGCGACTCTGCTGTGCGAGTCGCGCGCGAGTACTCATAATAGATGCAGTTTAGCGGCTGGTATTAAACTTCCTAAGTCTCGCTTACGTATGAAACGAATTCCACTCGAGGTTTTCGCGACTATCACAGTGATTTGTGGTACCATAATAACGCTATTCGAGTTCTGTGTAAGTGCCGTGGCGATACCATACGAGCATTGCGTTAACTACGCGTGTAGCTAGTGGATTTTACACGAGATCTATGCGAGTACCATGCGAGTACCATGCGAGTACCGTCTAAGTACCATGTCGACATTAGACGAGTATTGTATAAATGGCAAACGAGTACTATGCAAATACCACGTTAGCATTATGCGCGAATACTACTTGTCGCGCCACTACGATTAACATAAAACTAATAAATCTGTCCAAGCAGGCACGATCGCCAGATGACATGGCTCCTGACACAAAGATGAGTTTGGAGTTCACAGAGATCGTCGTGATACCAATGATTCTTCAACTCTGCACACTGCTAACGTTCTTTTTCTGATTTAATTTATGCGCATAAACATTACAAGAACTCGATTCATATACATTTCGTTCCATGCATCGAGTGGATTTTAATCGCAAATTATTGCATATTCATTTTGCGAATAATCACGTCTATTAGCACTTTTTGTAACACTCGCGAGCACTGCAGTACCGCCAGTGCTGATTTAGTGCCGAGCCATTACCAGCGTCCGCTTAATTCGACCAAAACGTGTCCGCCAATTTCTACCCTCTTACGTCACATCGACCGTTCCTTTTTTTTTTTTAACCTTCAAGTAACACTTGCGCAATCAGTCGGAACGCGAGTAAATCTAATTTATCGTTCAATTAAACGGACATTCGAAAATACCTTCGATTATACGAGAAACGTGACTCAGATTTCGCAACGCTTTTCCTCTCTCTCTTTCTCTCCTGATTCCCTTTCCGACGTGGTTACGCATCGTACACGTTTCATGCGCTCACGCAGAGACAAGAGTTTGCGCTCTCGACTCGCGGATTATTTTTCCCATTCACGCCTTACGTAAAATCGAGTTTACGCAGGTCGGGGTCCATGCGAGCTGCGAGCACGCAGCGATCGGTCGATCGTTCGCTCTGTCGTCTCGTATAAAAGTCAAGTGAAGTGCGTTCGTAATTGGAACTGCGCCGTTTCGCTCGCGCGTTTCATGCGATCTGTACAACTCCCGTTGTGCTCGTGTAGTACCTCGCATTAGCACAGTGTTGTTCCTCCGGTATTCACAGAGTACTCGAGCATTAGTACAGAGTATTCACGGTATTCGCACGGTATGGTACTTGCGTAGCACTCGCACAGCGCTAATATGGTATTCTTGTGGTATTCGCGTAACATTGACCTGGTATTCACGCAGTACTCACTTAATACTCGTACAGTAGTACTTAAACAGCACCCACACAGTACTCAGTAGTACTAATGCGACATTCACGTAACTTTGACGTGGTGTTCACGCGGTATTCGTTCGATACACGCACAGTAGTACTCGCACAGCACTCATAGTACTCATATACGATGGTATTCCTCGAGTATCGTCACGGTGTTCGTCCAGAAGTCCACAACTTACGTCGAGCCGATCGAACGATCGAACGGAAGTATGCATCTCTTTGGATCTTCGTTTTTTCCACGCGAACACTCGCCAGAGGGGGAACGGAGACGAGTCTAACAGCGCGAGCTTTTTTGCATACGCCGCTTGGCAACGTGCGTGACCTAGGCTACCGTCTTACGTAAGCGACCGCTCGCTACGCGCTCCACGATATTATCGTGCCGCGGCTGGGCTCTAAAAAACCTAATCTCACCGCCTCGTCGCCAACCGTAGAGCCGTTCAGACAATCCCGCGCACTCCACGTCACGTTCAAACTTGTTGAAAGAGAGAGAGAGGGAGAAAGAGAGAGAGAGAGAGAGAGAGAGAGAGAGAGAGAGTTGAGAAGCACTGACACGACGGAGCTCAAGGTGAACGAGATTCAAAGTGGCAATGGCGAGCCAGCACGAGAACACGAGGGAGAGACTACGAGGGTCCAACGTCCCTAATGCCTGCGCTTTCGTTGCACACGCTAGACGCGAGAAAGAGCCCACAGCACCATCGTCTTACGGTCCCTTCGCCTCACCCGTTCCCTTATTCCCCCTGTAGCTCTCGAACGGGAACCAACGAGACGACGTGGTTACTGTTTCGTGGATTCCTTCGATGGTTCGAGTTTTATTTTGATAGCGCGGGTGGAATTCGCGGATTTGGGGTTGTTTCGTTCGAGGGAGGTTCGAGTTCACATTTCTTTGGGAAGCTTGTTAATTCTGAGACTAGCTAATCTTGCGTGTCGACGTACAGCATCTTCTTCGTTTTTCTAAACCAATTTTTATCGAATTCTGCTTGTTGCTCCTCGGTGGTTTATTCTGGGACGAACGAAAGGACTGCGCGACAGAAAGAAAAAGGCGAAGCGAGTTTGTGTCGCAGCAATATTTCCGCGGACGTGTCACTCGTGCTAAAAACGTCGATACAGAGTTAGCACCGATTGGTTCGCCACGTGCATTCCGAGAACTGCGATCTAAGCATCCTCAGAAGATGCGAACGGCTTCGCACGCACCTTTTTGACTCGCAAGGAAACCGCATTTTAAACGCGAAGGTGCGTGCGCCCGTCCGTCGCAAAAATTGCCTCGAATTGCCAATTAAGCGATCGACCGCCCCAAACCTTTCACCCTTCCAACTCAATTACCAGATACATAAAATAAATTAACCTCTGATCCAAAACGATTCACCCCAATTTCACTTTCGCGTGAACAGCACCCCAATTCAACCCTCGCCAATCACCGTTTCCGGCGCGAAATTCAATTTTTCCCAACCACTCTCCTCGCTGCGACCTTTCCATTCGTCGATCGCGACGAGTCTGCATGGTAACCAATATCCTTGACAAAAATAAAAACAAGAAAAACAATGAAACGATGGTTTAAAAAAGAAGAAGACGGAGGAGAGGGACGAAGGGAGAGGAACACGATGGCGGCGGAGGCGGTGGGTTGGGGGGTGGCGAAGAAATCGGAGAGGAAGAAAAATGGTAATTAAAACGAGAGCGCACGGCAGGCCTCGGTTCGAGTATCGGCTTTCGAGCCGGTCTGAAAACGATACCTGGCGTTCTCCGCTTTTTCCACGCTGCGTTCCTCGTCCACTCGACGCGCCACCCTTTCCCGCGCCCTTCGAAACACGTGCCGGACTTTTAAATTCGCCCTGCAGCGGTCTAACTCAGCGACGCTCCTTCTCCACCCTCGTGGTTTCCGCAGTTACCAGGAAACGCGATTATTAGAAGCCTCCGTGTCCTGTTGGTACGTCGAACGAGCCCTTCTCTGCTTTTCTGGGTGGTTCCATGGGTGCTGAAATCCACTTGCGTTCTCTTCTCGTTTCAATTTTCCATTTATACGCGTCGAAACGTTCGATTTGCGATACGTCGCGAGATATTTGCATTTACGCGAGTCGAATAGAAAAATATTTAGCGACAGGTTAAAACGCGAAGTCGTGAGATCGCTTCGATCGCTTGACGATAGGAGAAAACGCGCGACGATGACGATAACGACCACGATAATGACGCTTTCTCCGTTTTCCAACGAAGTGCAAGTCGCCAGTTAGGGACTCGATCTTGCCTCTACGCATTTTTCTTCTTTTCTATCTCGCTTTTCCCTCTGCACGTTTTAGGAGACGAATCGCGTCCTTCCGATTTGCCTCTCGACACACTCGAGAGGAAGAAGTCAGGCTGGCTGGCTGACTGGCCGTGGCAGCGTGCCATTTGTGCCACATTACAAGAGTGAATTTAATTTTAAATACCTCGACGCCTCTCGCGGCGCAGATCGCGCGGAATCGTGCAGAATTCCGCTGCCGATCAACGCGGCTCTCGGTTTGCCGATATCTTGTTAAATCGCTGATTTTTCGCGATACCATTTTCTTCTGTCCAATATCGATCATTTTCTTCGCGTTTGTTTAAATCAATCGCGTCCTCTTCTTCTTCTTCTTCTTTCAGAGCGTTGATAGTTTTCTTGGAAGTCTCGTTCGAGAATATTTGCTGGTTGATCGAACGTTGTTTCCGGAGCTACGCGAGTCGCAATCGCGAACGGAAGCGCGGCGTTGATAAATAATCATAATTCAGCGTGATAAGGCGAGGTAGAAGTGTTGTGACGGAGAAGCGAGTTGATAATGTTTGCTCGCGCTTGGAATTAGAACGCTGTTCCTTTAACGCGCGTCCGCGCGCTGTAAAATTGTTATCGAGGCGATCGTTTCTCTTCAAAACAACTCGATCGCAATTTTTCTACGCGATACCAAGCGAAATTACAGGGAACAAACAAGCGCGTGCGCAGCTACGCGAGCGTCTAGGAGGAACCGTATCGAAGAGCTGAGAGGTAAAATTTGCGAACAGCAGAGGATATATTAGGACCTCGTATACGATGCAGCAAATATGGAAAAACCGTCTCCGCTGTATGTCTAACCAATTTGCCTCGCTGAGCGAAGGGGAGCCATGGTCGTACATAATGTTCCTTCAGAAAGCGCAGAGTTCTGAGTGCGTCGACTAAAGATCCTTTACGTTGCACGACACAAGAATAATCAAATGGAAAGATACCGTTAAGCATTGTCGGAAAGATGAGACACTTTCAGACTGAGAATAGAAAGGAAACGACGAAAAGAGGAGGGTCGAAGCATACGAGAAAAGTCGACGACGTGGTTTTCGCGTGTCTTCAATGGGAGGCGAAAAATTTTGGTGCAGAAGCGTCAATTAATGGCTCTTTTTGGTACAGCAATTTGTACGGAGACGATGGTAATGAATACCGTGGTGGTAACTTGTCAAGTATAGCGTGACACGCAATAAATAGGGTACAAGACATGATAGGATTTCAGGTTAAGCCGTGTGAGGCTAACCAGCTCAGTACATTACACGTGTCCGCGGTCAGTTCCGCTGCGCTGCATTCCTGTAGAACCTATAAACCATTATTCTTCTCGAACCCATTTAAATTTCACGAAATGCGTACATCACAATCGTTGGCTGAACCCCTCCACTTTTAACTTTAGCGTTTTATTGCCGAATGAAAAGAATTCTAATACCAGATAACAACTCAAGACATCCCAAGCATGGTGCGATCCATTCGAAGAATCCTCCGTGTCACAACTCGCACTTATTCCAGTTCACAAAATACGAGAACACAGTTTATTGTCAACTCGAGCTCTTACGACGTAAGCTCTTGTCGCACCCAGGCTTTCGCTTATATCGACAGCTGTTGGGGTGGCTCGAAGTCACTGCGAAGGGTCACGTTCGTGGACGCCGCTTATGGGGGTTGGAAAAACCGTTTCCTCACCACTCGAGGATCATCAGAAGAAATATGTAACAGGAGGACACAGTCAAATTACCAGCATCGTTCGAGAACGCTCGAGAACGCTCGAGACCAAGCGCGGACCACCAAGGGGGTTGACTTATCTCGGCCGCCACGAGTCCCACCCTCGCTGGAAAATCGTGAGTCGCGCTCGTAAGTCATCTCCGACTGGCCCTCGCGAAGTTACGCGATATCACTCGAATCGCCAGTGGTCGCGAACAAAACGTCGCTGGTCGACACCTGCTCGCAGGTGCACCCTTGGCCACCCCGCGGAGAAAGAGACGCGAGGTCTTTTGAAAAAGGCCCTCGATGGCCTGCGGTGTATCGATCGTTCTCTCTCTCTCGACGACCGCCTACACGCGAACGCGTGCGATTCCAGCTCGCACGGGGATCCGCTGCAAAGGTTAGCTGGCATGAAACAGAACGAAACAACTGAACGGTCAGTACTGAGGGAAATGGAGGGACGCAGAGAGAGAGAGAGAGAGAGAGAGACGTGCTCGATGCGGTCTCTAATTGGAGGCTGTTAACGCATAATTAACGTGGCGTTGTTATCCTCCTATTTCGCCCTGCAGTTCCCGTAACCCTTTCGTCCCTGTCGCCCCTGGCACGCCACAAACCGATCTCCAATCACCGTCGAAACCGTCGATATAATTCCGGGCCGTCGAAAATTACGGGAAACCAGTCAGCCAGTCGAAAGTGCGCGCGTCCACGGTCCTAGTCGGGGTCACCATCGGGCGCACCGTCGCGTCTCCTGTGGGTCCGCTTGCTGGCCACTGACGACGCCTGGCCCAGTCCTCGAGGGTTCTCCGCGGGTTTCAACAGGTTAGAGAACCTGTTTAGGACGGGGATTGGCGCGTGGGGATCGTCGGGACCGGTGGCGGGGGTTTGCGTCGTCGTTGGGACGTTTTGCTTGATTTTGGGACGTCGCGGTGGCTGGTCGAGCGATTCAACGCCGCGGACTTCGGCTACGCGAACTGGATTTAAGTGCAATCGGTGTGAACGACAATTCGAAGAGCAGTTCCAACGTTTCTTTACGTAACTGACATTTGCTTTCACCAGCGTTCACCCCTCGGACAAGATATTAATCCGTCGTTCGATTACATCCGATCAATCGTACCGAACACAATTAGCGCACGTTAATGGCGCGGCTTGCAGAAAATCCTACAGAACGCCGCTGACATTCTCTCCCAGCCCCCTCCAACTTTCGAACAACCGCACTGATCCACTCCACGTGGATTTCCAATTACCCACATCGCTTAATCGATCGACAGACGTTAACGAACCGCCTCCGACGAAGCCCCGCGACTCGTCTCGATACACCAGCCTGCATACCTAAAATTCCTCCGCTGCTCCTGGCCGCACCCTCTACGAACAGACCTCTAAACCCGCCGCGAAGGACATTAATCCGTCCTTCGAGGAGTTCCACTCGGCCCCACGTATCGATCCATCAATCGCGGGGTCCCACGCACCCCCTCCTCCCGCTTAAGCTTAAGCGTGTCACTGTTTCTCCGGTTTCCTGGCTGTCCCCGTTCATCCCCCTGGTCATTTATCAACATCCCTCTGCAGCCTCGGGGCCAGGAGCCCCTCCGCCTACGGTGGTCGTGGATTTGTCGACAATTAAAATTAATCGGGGTCCAGGAGGGGGACACTGGTGTCTCCCACGGGTTTTCGCCCCTCTGACGGGCTAATATTCTCCTGGCGTTGGGAAAAACCTCGGCCAGGCCGCTTCCTCGATCGGCTGGGCGAAACCGCGACGCTGTCGACGCGATGGCGGATCTGCTCGTCGCGGTGCCGCGCGCATTAATCACGGGGGTAGACGGCGGGATATAAATCCGCGCGCGTTTTGGAAGACGCTCGCAACGGCGTTGCTGGAAAACGGGCTCTTCCTGTAATCGGTCTCGAAACGTTCTCGCCTATTGTGCGCGGTGATTAATAGCGCGCTCGCGGGGCCAACAGCTTTCTTTCGCTCGCGTGGGAATTAAAAAAAGGGGGCAGACGATCCTGATCGTCCTCGAACGACTCGCGAGCGCGGGCTGACTTTCGAGGTGATTTGGGGGTGAGGATGCGTAAGGGTTGAGGTTGCGCGGGTTAGATGAAGTTACGCTGTTGCTGTTGAATTGCTTATTTTTGTTGTTAATCCCTTTAGAAACTTGACAGTACTTGAGAGTAACAATTATTCGGACTTTTCTTTCAGTCTTTGCAAAGGTACTTAGACTAGAAAATGGCGTTTGTAAAGTTGGCTAATCTTGTATCGCCCAACGTAAAACAGTCTTTTCGAGCAATAATTAGGTTCTGAATGTGGTGCAACAATGGAAGTCGGTTCCGCTTTTAGTGGAATCTGAAGAAATTGCATCCGAATCGATCCGCGGTTCGAATCCAAAGGTCGTACCAAGGGGTTCAATCGCCGCGAATCCAAGGTACCTCCGATAATTTCGTACGACGCGTTCATTTGAATAAAACGATAAAGCAATACCGATACGTGACAGGCACGGGCGAGCGTCTGGCGTCGTGGCATTAACATTTCAAGGAATCGTGACGGAAACTACCGTCGCGAGCTTTTCGAACGCGCGTTGAAAAACGTCCGAAAATGTCGAAACTCGGCAAGCGTTCTGTTCGATTTTTTTCCGCGTGAAAATAATTTCGCGGCGAGTTAAACAATGCCGTTTCGCTTTCGAACCCGCGGAAAATGCGAGAAAAATGGCGGAAACAAAGGGAAAAAGGGGACGATGTACGAGCACGGGAATTTTTTCTACATCCGGCGTCGCGCTGTTTTTGAAAAACGATTTTGCGCGGAAAATCGAAGCATTAAATTGGTATTTAAAAAATAGACACTTAATTGCGTTCGCTAGGAAACTCTGAGAAGAATCGTGTCGTGCGTGAGAATTGAAGCGCGTCGAGGCGGTATTTTTAATAACACGTTGGGGGAAGTTCGAAAAATCCGGATGAAAAAAGTGTTCGCGCACTTTATGGAATTTTAAAAGGTTCCTTTACGCGGCAGTGTAACGAAACGCGCATTAAACAAAGGATCATTCAAAAGTTGGCGCGGAGAACTTCTTCCGGAATCTTTCGCCGTGCCGTTCCGAAAGTTCGCGGTGAACTAACTTGCTCGTTTTATACCGGTCGCTTTTAACAGGGAATTTCGCTGGGAATGGAACGCAGTTTCCTCTGAATAGAAACGAGCGTGGTGAAAAATATAAACATCGTTACACCTCGTAAATTACTCGCGCGAAGCCCTTTCCTCGTTCCTCCATCCGTTTCAATTTCAACCATCGAAACTTACCGCCGGCTGGTTAATTTCTCGACTGGTTTCTCACAATTTTTGTTCGCAGTCCGAACGAGTCGACGCTATCGGATTTATTTCACTTATTTTGCAATCAGTCGATCGATTTTCCGCGTACGTTCGTGCGACGCGAACGGGTTCGAAACGGGTGTCTTTTAGAATTCCGATCAGCCTCGTTATTGTTATCGCGACCTCAATGGCTGCTTTCGCTAATTAAACGTTGTCCGTATTCCACGCTCGGCTGTTAATGTGGCCGCCAGCACGTTAACATTATTAAGACCGCGCTGTTTGTCGGATACCGACAAGCATTTAGCGGGAATTCGTACTTCGCTGTTTGAAACGCTGTTCCGAAAATCGCTTCGAACGTGGCGCTGTGGCGTCTCGAAGTTTTTAAAATGCTCGATGCGACGCCATTTTGTAGTTACACTGAACACTCTTCAGCGTAAATATTCTTTGATACCACCGCTATTTAGTTAATAATGACAATAATTGCAACTAAGTACTATATTATCCACAGATTCTAATCAATGTATCGTTTCGAATATGCACGCTCGGTGTCAGCTTGGCAAATAACCGAGAAACCTCGACGAAAATCCCATCGAGCGATCGAAGACGCGGCAGCGATCCCCAATTTATCGACTGGGGTGCGCGTGGACGAGCGAGGGGTGCGGTTGGTCCACGATTTTCAAGGTGGAGGTCGGCGGAGCGCCCCCGTCTCGGTTCCTGGCTGGTCCCAGACCCTCCTAGGTAGCCAGTTTCGATCGACCTCGCTTCCATTTCCAACCGGAAGTGAGCGCGCGATGAAGGGAAATCGAACGTTCGAGACGTACAGTTCGTTATCCCGTGGGCGAGCGCGTGGATTCGCCGCGCTCGTACGGGAATTTCAATTTCTCGATCCGCGAAAATTTTTCCCCGGTGCAGAGGAGGGGAAAAGAAGCGGGAAAGGGGCGGAAGGGACACGCGGAGCGGAGATTGCAGGCCGTCGATTGAATTTTTCTCGTTAGAAGAAACGCCGGATTGGACGAGCGCGTGGAAACGGTTTAATTAGGATTACCTTGCTTTCTTCCATTTCCTTCCTCTTCTTGCCGCTTTTCAAGGGTGTTTCGCGGGTGTCCCGTCACGCGCGTTCGCACGCGAGCGGAGCGAAGCGTCGCCTCGCGCGGAATCGAAGCGCTCGGTTCGGAAATGGAGAAATTTATTCGGGTATCAAGGATTTAACAACGCTCGTCGCGTTGTCAGCCGTGTCGGTTGTCGGTCCCGCGAAAATAGAACGATTCATCATTCTATAACGAGAGACGGGCTCGAGCCACGCGATGCTCGAATAGAGCGACGTTTGAAAAGATGTCAGGTTTTAACAGTGGCCGCTTTTGATAAAAAATCACCGAGCCTGTCGCCGTTTTACAGCCGCCTCGTGTTTTCCGGTCGATGGTAATTAATCGGATCGAGAGATCGATTTGAAAAATTAAGGGGTAACCAGATCGTGACGGAAAATAGGGATTCGAGAGCGGATAGAGCGGGCTTCAAATCCACGGGCATTCTCTACAAATTGAACAAACGGACAATCGCGATTGTCGGATCCGACGATCCAGCTTCCTCAAACGTATTTCGTTTATTCGTCCGCGCAGAGCGCAGCCGGAAATCCGCGCGAAGAAGAGCCGAAAGAAGGCGAAATGCGGCGCGGGGAGAAAATAAAAACCGCCCCGCGACCCCTTGATGGATCGACCGTAATTAACCTCAGGATTAATTGAAAATTGAACATTTCCCGTCTCCGCGCTGCGCGTACGCCAGCCATCGAGCACGTGCACTCACACCTTCGTACACGCTCTTACCCCCTGGTACGAGCACCCATACACCTTCCTGAACGCACCCAGGCCTCGACGGACGCACTCGCCCATCGACGAACGCACCGACGCTTTCGTTCGCGCGCGCGTTCGCACGCACTCCCGCACACGCGTGGACGAATATTAAACGCAGCTGGCCGACGTAATTGGCTCGCACTGACGTTTATATTACGTCGTTCAGAGGCGAGAGTTATCGTTATCGCGCTGTCGCTAATTCCTCAGCTGTTCTTATCACTCGTCGCCCATGCTACGTGGCGTAGGTGTAGGTGCTGGCTCAGGCAGAGGGGCGCGCGGGGTTGAAAACGACGCCTCTCCGCTCGGTAATCTGTACCTCGCGAGTATTTTGCGGCGCGCGATTCGAAACCAGTCCGTGCCCACGAAATCACCGAGGGGAGGGAAAAGAAAAAAGAGGACGAAGGGCGGAAAAAAATGGAAAAAATTTTTTTTCCACCTGCCTTCCAGCGATTCGTCGTACGTATTCTGTGCACGCGTTCCCTCTAAAAATAACTGATACGGTTTTCTGCGTTGTAACCGCCCGGTTGCACCAGCCACCCCTTTTGTTTCCGTTATTTTCCCTCATTTTTCCGACTCTATCGTCTGCTTCGGGTATTGTTTTTTCCCTCTTCCTCCCTCTCTCCCTTTATTTTTATTCCATTTTTTCTGACGTTTGTTCGCAAGAAGAGAAATGTGCTTCCTTTTGATCCTCTCTTTTTTCCCCTTCCTCTCCTGTTTCGAGGAGACTGGGGTGGCTGTTTCCTGGAGTGTGTTTCGCAGTATTTTCGTGCGCTAATTGGGGGCGGACTTGGCGGTTCAGCCCGGTTGCAACGTTCTGGATTATCAATACGCGGAATATGGCAGCGCTTTTCGAGGGTGATACACACCGCCCTGGCCTTTTGTGAGCCCCTTTATGCGCGGCATTCAATGTGAACGGGTTAAAAGAGCGAATGAATTTCATTCAGTCGGGTTTTCAACCCCCCTCGAGAGCCCCAGCCCCCCGCCCCCGCTCCAACGCGTTCGATTTAACGCGTCCCTTTGTCCGGTGCTCGGTTTTTGTTCCTGAATTTCGAAATTCGAGTTTTCTTTGATTCCTCCGCGGCGCTGGATCCAACACTTGGCTCTTTCCGACCTTTTGTCGTCCGCCCATTCGTCGGACGTTCACGGATCGCCGCGAACGTGGACGCCCTTTCTGCGATTCGCGGTGCGTTCGACGAGTTTCGTCGAGGGGAAACGAATTCGAAACGTCGAATTAGCCGCTTCGCGGTTCGGCGAGACTGCGAGGAAAACTCAGCGTTGAAAGATATCAACCGCTTGCGAGGGGCGCCCTGATCTCAGCACCCTTTGCTCCCGAAAAAACTCGCGCCCAGACACGGGTCCCTCGGTTTTCCATAACCCTCGAATTTAAAGCAATAACCCAGCGTCCCGTGGCGCGCGCGTGTCAGCCGGAAAACATTCTTTTTCCACGGGGAAAATCAATAAGCCGTCCGGACCGGTTCGCCGCAAGATGCCAGCGAGCAAAGCCACACGTACGCGGTGTAACGAGCGGACCACTAGTGCACGCGTAATCTCCTGCACTCGATAGGGCTGTGCCGCGCGCGTAACTGGTCGCTGGCTCTTTGTGCGCCAGTTGAGCCATATTAGGAAGATTCGTTTATTCCGAGCTTCGTTCGATCGTCGCACCGCTCTCTCGTTACGTTCGTTAAAACCCGGAACGAGCGTAGAAACGAAAAGACATCGACGACTAAACACCTCTCTGCTACTCCAACCATTATCTCCATGCGTCCAATTCCCGCGTTACAAATCGCCCACGAAACCACCCCGCGAACCCATCCAGAACGCGATCGTTAACGAACTCAGCGACGCGCGAGGCGCGCCCCGCGAATCCCCAAAGTGCAACAGCTCCGAGTCCACCTATCCCACCAGCCAGCCCCTTCGAATAAGGAGAAGCCGGTCGTTTCTCGCGCGAGTCGCCTTCCTGAAGGTCCAATTCCTTTCGACGAACGTAGAATGCCCTCGAGGACGCAGCAGGATCCTCCGTCCGTCCCAGACCGTGGCCAGGTTCGAGTCAGACCGGGACAGAGGCGTCCCAGCGGCGGGACGCTCCTCGAGGGATCGTAGGGCGGCGCAGGAAGGGGTGGAGAAAAGAGGAAGCCGGATGATAAGGACAGGATGGCGGATAAGTCGCGGAGAGGCCAGGGGCAGCGCCGTGAGGGGCTGGGGACCGGGCACGGTTGTAGGGTGGAAGCCCTCGGTCCAATAGCCGGGTCCCGAATGTCCCTAACGAGCACAATAGGTCAGGTATTGCGCAAGCTTTCGCTGACGCGGACGGTTCCGCGCGCGCGGCGGAAACGGCGATCCTCCGCGTTCCTCCGCCGATCCCCGGGTAAAAAACGAGCCGTGGCTCGCGCGGGATTCGACCGTACCTGGGGCGCACACCCACTCGCCAGCGAATTGGCTGCTGACCTGTGAAAGAGATCCGATCTGGCCGTCCGCGCGCGGAAGGACACGTTAATACCAGACATCCTCTCTCCAACCCCTGGTCGGAGTTAACCCCTCCGCGCGCGCGGCCAAGGCAGCCCCGGCTGCTGGCTCTTCCTGGTGTCCCGTGGGAGTTTTATTATATAGAAGGCGGGGATGACGCGTTAACGGGGCGAGTCGTCGCTCATAATCCCCCCGCAGATCAGCGGCCATCGGGTTCTCGAGGGTCTTCTTCCCGTCTTGGCCAGGGGGTGCGTCGCGTTTGGGGCTCGAGCCTCGAAGGATTTGAAAAATTCTTTTTCAGAATTGGCTGGGGATTGTTGGCCAGGTGGAGAGGTTTTGGGATTTGTTAAGCAACGTTTTCCAGGGAATTTTGTAGGGAATTAATTAAATTTCGTCACGCGCGATCTCTTGGATTTTGATTGTCGATGTATCATCAGTTTCGAAGGTAATTCTTTCGAGATAATGGCCGCAGCTGAGTAAGTGAACATTGGACAGAACGCGAGGTACACGTCATGCGAATGATTTCGCAGCGCTCGCGCGCGGAAATAAAAACGCACCGCGATAAGGAATATTGATCGTGCCTAATCTTTGTGATACGATAACGTTGTTTAGTGACAAGTTCGGTTATTTCCTGCTTTCTCTTCGACGGTACGATCGATATATTAAAATACATTGCACACTATGTTCGTTACAGTTATTTATATCCGTACTTTTAGTTTGTTAATCAGAATTATATGTAATTTACGTATAATTCTAATTCACGTACCAGTAACTTTTTCTTATTTCACAATTAATAGATTTCAATCTTGCACTTTTTTACTGTACTCCGACTGATCGTGTACAGATAGAGAAAATGTAGACGCAGAAAGCGGACAGTTTATCAAGAAAAGGAAAAAGATATTTATCTTCGACGAGATCGAAGATCGAGCGGCGCGTTTAGAATTTTAAATCGAAAACCTCCTTAAGCCGCTTAAAATAGAAACACGTTCGGGTTCTCCCATGAAATAACGAAGTTGAGTAGAGGGTGAACCACTATGGCGGCCGTATAAACCATCGTGGCCGTGGCTCGGAATTGTGGCCGCATAAAAAGGCGGTCCGCGTAAAAATATGAAGAAATTTCACTTTTATGAAGTATCATACCACGGGTCTTACAGTCGAGCGAGCTCCTGCGGGTCCTTATACGACTCGATTTAATTCCACCCTCGAGAATCCCGCTACAAACAGGATAATTCGTTTCGAACATTATTTAACCCCTTCCTGTCGCCGTATTTTCGCATACTCGCTAATTCATATTTAATACAAGCTCCAGCCACAGCTACGGTCCGCATTAAACTAAAATTACGAACGAATTAGGTAAATTTAAACAGCAGATTAAAAAATGGCGACTTTTAACGCAACTTCGTCGATCATCAATGTCCCAGAAAACCAATCGCAATGGTACTCTCGAAAGTAAAATCACGAAAAGAATTAGATAAATTGAAACAGCAGATTCAAAGATGGCGACTTTCAACGCAGCTCCGTCGATCATCGATTTTTTAGAAAACAAATCGCAATGGTAGTTTCGTAAATATCTGTGACTTTAATTCCGCTGGCGCAATTATCATCGTCCGCCATGGTTTGTTGCAAATTTGTTCAGCACAGAGATAACATTGTTATTTTTGGCGAGCGGCCATAAATTATCTCCGAGGGGAAGATAAGTCGAAGCGTTGTAAGAAGTTAATTACCGTGTCGAAAGCGTTTGCCGGGGAATGTTATCCATTCATCGCTCCTAAATCGTTTTACATCCCCCCCTCTTCTCCCCTCTGGAATTTTTATACACCCCGTTACAATCCTCCTCGATGGTTTTTTAAATTCCATCGCGAGGAACGACGCGCGAGGTGGAGGATAAAAACCGTAAAGCCTTCCGTCTTTTTTCAATTCGACGACCACGAAAGAGACGAGTACGCATTGATAACCGGATGTTTAAATGCCTCGTACGAAACGTGCCTCTTCGCGTGTTTGTCCGCGTCTTTTCTTATCGCTTAACGATACCAAGATTTATTCTTGAACCACGCGCTAAGTGTCAAAATAAGAACTGAATATATCAGGAGTGGTATTATCGAAGAACAGAGTCTTGTTTATTCGCGAAATACGAGTATGTTTGCACGAATTGCAAAAGATAGCACGATCTCTTCCCTTCTCAACCCTTTACCGCGCGATGGGACTTCGGAGTCACGTATCCGACAGCGGAGTAGATACATAATCGGAGGGAAAGTTACCAAAAATTTTGCATTAACCACAAACTTAATATTTAAACAATTTTTTAACATCAAGTACTCCTCTTCGAGTATCATCAGATATCAGCTGTTTGTTTCGAAGAACCGCTGAATTCGTTGCGCGATAATATAATTAAATCACAAGATATTTCGTGAGCAAGATACGTGGACTTATTTGCAAAAATTCGAGTAACAACAAGGTATACAAGTCAAACTGTACATCCTCGTATACAAGATTCCATAAATGGAGTTTAGAGAGAGAGTGAGTCTACGAATAAAAGCATAGAGTGGCGCGAATAAACTTGGTATATTTCCGAGGAAAGAAAATGTAAATCGCGAGAGACGCGGAAGGAAGAGCGATGGTCACGAAACGTCGCCTCCTCCGACAGGGGCGAGCAGGGGCGAGCAGGGGCGAGCAGGGGCGAGCAGGAGCGCGTCGACGACGAGGTTTCTGCGCGGGTACCAGTTGGCACGACCTATCGAACGCAACCTTTCGCCGGATACGAGCGCCGGTACGTACACGACGCGAAAGGGGTGGCGGCGAGTCCGGTCGACACCTCCTCGAATGCCGACGATCCACTTGGAAACGATTTAGGAAAGCACCCAGAGGATCCACGACCTTTTCCATCGCGCGCCTCTTCCCGTATCGTTCCGTTTGCACTCGACGTACTTCTGCTGGCCCTCACCCCCTGGCTCCCACTTTTTCTTCTCCAACGAGAAAAGAATCCTCTCGTCCCCCTCCCGCCTCGGTTTTCTTGGCATTCTTCGGCCAAGATCCTGCCTCGCGATAGGGGATTGCTTTTTTCGGGTTGCGAGCGAGCGACGATACGGAGCGGCCAACTTTTACGACGCGATTCCTTCGTCGCCCTCTCGTCCAACCTGTGGAACACTTTGTGTAATGAAACGATAACGCTGTCAAATCTAAGACGGGTGCTCGTCGAGGGATGCTCCTCCTCGACGGCCCTCTTCCCCCAGAACCCATCCGTAGACCCGGAAACTTGTTCGTCCCCCGTACATTGATCAATCCCATCGAGACGACGCGACGAGGAAACGGAAAAAATAAACGCACACCCATCCGTCTGGAGAAACAGCAAGAAGCGACGCCGATGGGACATAAATCCCACGGTTTCATCGCGAATCGACGCTCGCGACGTGACCAGAGCCAGCGGACAGCGTCGAGCCGCAACGCCGCGCATAATTCCACGGCAAGTAATGGCCGACGCCCACGGAGGCCGTCCCAATAGAGCTGGAGAACCCGCCGTCCATCAAGGAGCGGGTCTTCAACAAGTAGCCCGGCGGAGAACAAACGGGCCCGTCGATTATCGCGTGTATCCATCTCTAGGCGTCCGCCCCGCTATCGTTTTATCTCCCCTGGCCATCAATCCGTATCAGAGCGGCTATTGAGCCACGGAGGAGACCGCGAGAGAGGGCTGAGGGGTAGGGAAACGGGTCCACGCTCGAGGGAGATTCTCGCTGGCCAAGGCGACGCGTCCGCGAGCGTACGATCGTCGATCTACGCTCGGTGCGCACACGTGCATTGGCACGGTGCCATTTTATTTTCGTAGCCGACCCCACCGCCGCTGTCTTTCTCTTTATTCGAGCGTGTTCGCCAGTCGGTGGACAAGGGAGACGAGCACAGCCCAGGAATGCCCGACTGGTATCCAACGATCTATCCCCTATCGCCAGTATCCCGGTTTCACGGTGCCGTTTCTATTCGCGGCTGTAGATGGCATCTCGCGCCGGCTTGAACTTGACCTCTCGAACCCGCGCGCGATCGTGCCCGGCTACGCCTTCCTTCCCATTTCCGTCTTCTATCCGCGAAGGCTTCCTGCGGGGGCTGCATTTCGCTTCTTGCGTCTCTCGTATCGGTGCAGAGAATTTTGGGCTGGGTTTTTACTCTGGTCGATGTTGGAATTAGGGTGCTAGTGTTCTTTTTCTCGTTGAGGGTGCAGAAGATGGCGTTTGAGGACTCGGAGGCTCTGTCAAAGGAGCGCTTATCTAGCTGTCGTTGGTCCTTCTTTTTTACATCCTTCTTGGCGTGCACCAAGTCGAAGAGCGGATATTCTTTCAGTAAAAACTTGTCACGAATAGAGTTATACGTTTTTCGTATTCATGCTTCATGTCTGTGTCCGCTATTAAACGAAAGATCGTTCGAGATTCGACAACAGGCGAGACGCAACCGCGCGAGGAGGAACAGAAACGCGTCCGCAGACGGTCATAAGATACCGCGTCCATTATTTCACGACCATTTCCGCTCGCACGTAACCAAACACGCGTGTTCGCCGTCGAACGAGCGATTTTGAATAAACGCCTCGTTCCGCGGCCGTAATCGTCGTTCATTTCGGCGAGTTCTCCAGCCGCGGTCGTTCCTTTCCCCGATTAACGACCCTTTCCTCGGTCGCCAGCGGGGCGACCCCCTGCTCGACGACCCACCGCGAGCGTATTTTTCCGCCGTCTAATGACGTGGAAGAGTATCTTCGGCTGGTACGCGGAATTACCGCGTCCGTTACGTAAACAAGCGCTTCTCACGGTGGCGCGGACCGGAATATGGGCGTATGCATTTTTCATGTTGATTTTATCGTTTGTTTATGGCGCTATCCCGCACTGATTGCCCAGAAAACGAGATTGCCTCGTTCCGCGGCTGTTCTCAGGGACTCGACCGACCGTTTTCACCATTTATCGAGCAGGATTTCAAAGGAGCCACGCCGTTTCGTGGCGAACAATTGAATGCACCTTTAGACGCGAGGTTCGCAAGTGTTTCGCGGTTCTGCGGTGGCAAGGTGTCCCAAATGCATCGCGCGATAGGAACTTGAGATCATCGAAAAGGTTTCTGGGTGGTTTCTGAATGCAGACTCCCAGATGCGTGGACAAATCTGGGATTCTAGACGCGGAGAAGCAGAGATTCGTACATGTAGACCTCGGATCCCGCGTAAGGGTAGGTTTTTAAACGGATGGCCTGGGATCCCACATGTTTAGAGCTGGGCAGCCACGTACGTAAAGCTGGGTTTCCGCATGGGTAAACTTGGGGTCCAATCTGTCCAGAGCTGAGGATTCATGCACGCGAAGAAACTGAACCCCGAAGAACGCAGCAGGTTCTCTTGCTGCTGTTCAAGAAAACGTGACAAGAATTTTATCTCGCAACGTATCTACGGAACGAACCTTGGCTGCTGCCTTTTTATTGCGCCTTCTCCTGGATTTCTTTACGCCCTTGAGGCTAGGATACACCGCGAGACAATACTAATAGGTTAATTATATAACCCATAGCCAATGTAGTCTTTGGAAACCTTCTATCGAGTCCGCACGAACTATAGCTTGCTAGTTAACAATAGCAAACTGGTTTCCTCGCTGTTTCGCCATATTTAAATCCACACGGCGAATAGTGCACGATGATATCCTTCCTGATCGAAAATCAGACCCAAAGAGCGTAGAAAGTTCGTCGCGAGGTACAAACCAGACCCACTGACGCATCGAAACGAACGAAAAGATTCTTAAAAGATCGAACCAAGTCGCTTCGACCCTCGAACCGCTCGTCTCTTAAGTTCCATCCGCGACGAATCTCCTCTGGGTCGCCCAAGCGCCCAACAAGAATTCCTATCTCGAGGAGCGTTCCACGTAGCAGAAGTGGCGTTAACACGTGAACCGTGTCGACCAACGCGAACGAGCGTCCCATGGCGGTTTCCATGAACGCGTCCAGTGGCATCTAGACTTTCTAAATCGAGAAAGGCCGCGGCGGCCATTGGCGCGCGAACCGTTTCGCTTTTTCGTGACGGGAAGGTAAACCCGCCGCGGTGGCTCGTAAAATCCCCAGCCTCCGATGAGACGCCTACGTCGCGACGCCACGTGTGCGTGCGTACGCGCGCGCGCGCAGGCTGCTTCCTGATAAAACTTTCATCGCGGTTTAAAGTCTCGTTTAGGAACGAGGCCACGGGCCATCGGAGCGGCGACGAGCCGGAAAAACCAACCCCTCCGTTCGCCCCAGCGCTCGCTCGATGCGGAAACCGGGGAAAACGCATCCGCGGGATTAAAAACAGTTGGACGAACATGATTTAACGACGGAGTTTCGACAAGTATTCCGGTCGACCAGCCAAACGTCGAGCGTTTCCGGTCCAACGAGCGGCGATGCCAGTGGAACTTGGGAGTCGCGGGGATATTAGCGGGACTCGAAGGGTTCGATACTTTTTTTCCGGCCCCATCGAACAGCCGGATGCTTTGCGTTGCTTACTGTTAGGGGTTGGCATGTGTCTCTTTGGCTACTGTGTCGTGGACACTTTTTTTTTGGAGATTTGAAGGCTTCTCTGGGGGGTGTTTTAATCCCTTATTAATTAGAATAGCAATGTTTTAGCAAATGTTTCTATTGACAATGTCTCCCAGCAAATATTAATAGTTTAGAAAATATGCATTTCTGAAAAGTTGCGGTGGGATAAGTTTAATCTTCGTAATCACTAATCAAGGCTGACGTCTCCTCAGAGGGGACATTCGAGTGCAAAGGGTTAGATATTGATATACTTTGTGCAGCTTCCTTTTGAAATTATAACCGACTGTCTAAAAGTAATTGTAAAGTATTATAAAATCAGGTAGTTTATTTAAAAATTGTGGGAAATGTTTGTGAGAAAATTTCCTTTTGGGAAAGCACGACGCTGCCGCAAGCATTTCGTCGAATAATCCATTCGAAATTCGCAGGCGCAAAACGTTTACCAGTCCCTCTGCCAGCGGTTCGGTTGATCAAAGCGAAAAGGAGTGCTTTATGACCGCAAATGATTCTAATTTCGTCTACGACCACCAGCTGACTAGCCGGCGCCATTTTCCGTGGGAATCTCTCTCCTCTCTGATTTTTATTCCTCCACCTCGAGGAAAGTCCCATATGGCCTGATAAAACGCACACTTTTCTTTCGACCTCTCTAATTTATTTGATTCTCGAAAACGATTCCCCAACCCTCCTTCAAATTGGTTCGCTCTCCCCCTTCTCACCCCTTCTGGCTCCCTGGCACACCTTCCGTTCGTTTTTCTAATTTCCTTCGACAATTCCAGCTTCCTCCGTTCGTCTCAATTTTTAGAAATAATTGTTCTCTTCTTTGCGCCATTTTTTCCTTTCAGAAAATCTATTATGTTCTCTTTCAATCACCAGAAATATTTAATTCTCCTTCCTCCAATTCTATAATTTACTTTTTCCATTACCAGCTTTTATAATTTATCTAAAAACTTGTATTCCATTCTTTCCTTCACTTATTCTTTTCAAAAAATCTATTATATTCTCTCTCGATCACCAGAAATATTTAATTCTCCTTCCTTCAATTCTATAATTTACTTTTTCCATTATCAGCTCTTATAATTTATCTAAAAATTTGTATTCCATTCTTTCCTTCACTTATTCTTTTCAAAAAATCTATTATACTCTCTTTCAATTACCAGAAATATTTAATTCTCCTTCCTCCAATTTTATAATTTACTTTTTCCATTACCAGCTTTTATAATTTATCTAACAATTTGTACTCCATTCTTTCCTTCACTTATTCTTTTCAAAAAATCTATTATACTCTCTCTCGATCACCAGAAATATTTAATCCTCCTTCCTCCAGTTCTATAATTTCCTTTTTCTATTCCCAGCTCTTTCAATTTGTCTAGAAATTTGTGCTCCATAAAATTGGTATAAAAACGCGACACGGATGCAACGAATAAAGCGAAGAAGCTGTGCGCGTTAATACGCGGAAAGGAACGAGGGCGATGATGTTCCATCGAGTTAATAGAGTGCAACGTTATTTCGAACGGCGGACGGAAAATGGCCAAGAATGTCTCGCGGTCGCCTCGCTTCCGATGGTCTAAATAAAACTAGATCCGTCCAAGTTAGCCCCGTCGTTGCAACGCGGAATAAAGTTGGAATCCGACTCATTAAATCTTCCATCGAACCGAGTCGTTCGCCAGGCCGAACAATTGGCCGCTTTGAGGGCCACGGAAATCGATTCAATGGCCCTTTGAGCGAGCGTGGTCAAAGGGTGAGCCTCTTGCGGTCTCCCTACGTGGCTCACCCCTTCGTCCCAGCTCATAATTCATCGCGTCTAGTCGCGTTTCCGCGATTCGAAACCGCGACAAGGAACTTCCTCGCGTCGAGCTTCCTCTGACGCTTTAAAGCGTAATTAACCCTCGCTGTATAATTATTTACGAGTACACGAGATCGTCTTTTGGCCGAGTTTTGAGTCTCGAATCGTTTCTTCTTTTTTTTTAATATAAATTGGACCTCGATTTGAAAACGTTTCACTGATTCTAGGGAACTCGATTAGCAAGGGTTGAACGTTCAGACGAAGGGCAGTCAGGTGTTATTCGGTTTCGCGACGATTTGCATTTAATTGCGCGGTACGAAAATAGTCTTTCGGGTTAATCTTTGAAGGAGAACGGCTCTTTGTCAGACGAATTAACGATTTCCCCTTAATTGATTGATTCGTGCAAATAACCCGTGGCCTTGACCACGAGCTAAAAGTAGTGGCTACGCACACAGCGTCGCCGGATAATAGGCGACTAAAATTGCTTCGACTTTGGACAAATTTGTAGCAACACGATTTTCATTATTTCTACGAACTTGTTAATCACCCATGCCTATTTATAATTCAATACAAATCCCCATCGTTTTATTCAGACACCTCACTCCGCTTCTTTCCAACTAATTTTCCACACTCTTTCGCTAACACTCGAATCCTTCTCTCAATTAGAATCCCTGAAAATTTGCAAAAGCACTCATTCGTCAACTGAAACCATAAGTAACTACTTGAGAACAGTTTGCAACGAACATCTGTTGAAGCAGACGCGTAATTCCCAAAGTTACCGATCAAGGCGAGCCACCATTGCCTCCAACTGCAATTTCCAATGTAAAACGAGCGACGCAGGTAGCCGAAGACTTTTACACGGTACTGTACGTTCACACGCACACAGACAGAACCGCTTCGATCCAACGAGACACGAGGCTGACATCAGCGCTCTGTTACGAAATATCGCGCGCAGCGTGGCCGCGCGTAATAAAGAAATTGCCCCGACGTTTCCTATCACGTGCCCAGCCGCCATCCTCGTAGCTGGTCTCGTGGACGGAAGCGTGAAGCCGATTTTTCGCGTGACCCCGTGTTATTCCATCGTCGGGACACTCCGTCCCGTTATAATAACCCCGTCGCTTCGTGGAAGGCAACGTGTTGCTCTTATCGAGGGTAACGAAATTGCCTCGTTAACTATGGGAAACGTGGACGATCGCGTTACCCGATAAACGCGCTCGTACGTTTCAACTTTGGACCGCTTCGATTCGGTTTCAAGCAATTCCAGCAGGAGGAACAAGGGTGGTTTCGCGGAACGCGCGATTTCCCTGCGAAATAATGGAACATCGAGGATTTGCCGATTCGTGTAATCAACAATTATTTTGGCGCATCGAAGTTTCCACGATTTTTACGAGATAGCAGAAAGTAATCATGGGGGAGGGTTGATCCTCGATCGTTTGAAATCGAATCATCCGCGAAACGGGGTAGACGCGGATATTTGAGACAAATCCTTCGAGATGCAAATTGATACGGACGAAGAAATATGATTACGGAATCGTCGTTGAGTCCTCGCGACGCGAAGGAGCGGAAGAACGATCGTGGAAAAGTGGATACGCGTATTCCAGTGGATCCACGGCTCGTTTGAAAATAATGCGAAGGTAGAAATATGATCGCAGCAGGGTAGAATCGGAATGTTTAACTGTCGATCCCTCGATTCGACGCGATGCAAAAGCGGAGGAATGCTCGCGGATCCCCGATGTTTCGCGTTCTTCGCCGCGCAAGGGTTGAATTGAATATTCAGAGCGGCGTATTTGATCGATTGCGATGCGAGCGATGCGGAGAGGTCGTCGAACACTGGATTTAGGTGTATTTGATTGACCCCGCAATTGCGAGAGTCCGAGGGAACGCGCAGAAAAAGAAGAGGAACACGATAACGTAGCAGTCGGAGCCGAATCTTTGATTGATCGAGACGCAGGGGTGGAAGAGCGGCCATCGAAAGGCAGATCTCGATATTTCGAGTCGATCCCGCGGCTGACAGCAATACAGAACGATGGACGCGATTATGGGAGGGTGGATTTATACATTTTCGATTGGCTGCTCGACTCGCGCCGATATCGAGGGAGACGAATGAACGCTGGGGTGACGCCAGAGGCAGATTCCTATGCCTTCGACTCCTCGATCGATGGCGAAATAAAGGGAGAAGAGATCGATCGTGTAATAAACGGACGAATAAATTCGGTGTCTTTCGCGAATTCCTAAATCCACGCGAAATCCCGTGCTCGTTCTGAAACGTAGAACCGCGCGACACGATCGATCGACGGGGGGGCGATTTTAATCGTCGAAAAATTGAAACAAACTTGGACGAAATGGCAGCAATTTTCGCGCGACGCCAATTCGGAGGGTGGACGCGGCCACCGCAACGGTGGACGCGAAAAACGCGCGGCTATGGCCGTTTGAACTCGAAAAATAAAATTTCCACGCGACGATTAAAAATATCCTCGCGGGGAGGGCGTCGGGGCGCGTTAAATCGGCGGGAAAATCACGCGCAGACGAACCAACCCCCGCGCGCGTTTACGTCGTCCAACGCTCGTAATCCTAACCGGGTACGCTGCTCGCCTGCGTTTTATAACGTCGACAGTTGTTACTACAATTATTGCAGTCGTCGTCCACCGTGTCAGCGTCCTCGCGGTTTTATCGTAGCCGTTAAAATTTCGCGCGCAGACCCCTGCGCCATCCGCTTCCGGCGCGCGTCTTTAAACTTTTTTTGTACGCGCTGATGGATCGATCGATCCAAGATCTTCACTGACCGTGGAAATTTTCATTTCGCGATTAGAAATGTAAATGAAACTGGTAAAATTGTAGTTTTTTAAGTAATGGAGTATTGATTTTTTGTTAACCCTGTGTACTGGGTTTCTTTTTTAATTTTGGTAATGAAATTGATGAATAGAAATAGGTATAGCTATATTTTTAGCGATAGTTTTTATTGCTAAAGACTTCCAGTAATAGAAAATTTCCATTTTGGTAGAAAGAGAGCGTTGAGAATAAGTTTTCAACCCTTTGGACTCAGCTCCTCCTCAGACGTTAACAATGGAAACTATTGCTAAGATAACAATCTTTGAGAAATATTTTAGCTATAGTATCTGTAGTTAATGTCTCTCAGCAATAGAAAATTTCCATTTCAGTAGAAAACTTAAGGGGAACGTGCACTTCTCAGAAAGTTGAGGTGGAATAACTTCAACCCTTTGCACTCAGCTCCTCCCCAGACGTTAGAAATGGAAACTATTGCTAAGATAGCAATCTTTGAGAAATATTTTAGCTACAGTTTCTGTAGTCAATGTCTCTCAGCAATAGAAAATTTCCATTTCAGTAGAAAACTTAAGAGAAACATACATTTCTCAAAAAGTTGAAAGGAATAAGTTCAACCCTTTGCACTCAGCTCCTCCCCAAACGTTAGAAATGGAAACTATTGCTAAGATAGTAATCTTTGAGCAATATTTTAGCTACAGTTTCTATAGTCAATGTCTCTCAGCAATAGAAAATTTTCAATTCAGTAGAAAGAGAGAGTTGAGGGGGAATAAGTTTTCAACCCTTTGCACTCGACTCCACCCCAGACATTAGAAATGGAAACTATTGCTAAGACAGCAATTTTTGAGGAATATGTTAGCCAGAGTTTCTATTATCAATGTCTCCCAATGGAATAAATTTCTCTTCTGCAATCACTAATCAATACTGATGTCTCTTCAGAGGGGACATCCGAGTGCAAAGGGTTAATTCATGGTAAATGCATAGAACGATCTGCGCGCACGTTTGTCCACCACGATATTATGCAGCTCCAAAGTAGGATAGTCCGTTCCCCGATTTTTGTAAGAAGTTTCGCGCGCTGATAAGTATTCAATGGCGCCCAGAGGACATCTTGCGAAAATCGTCGCACAGAGTCGAACCGAGTTGTTCGCGGACGTTTTCCAGTATGCAAAAACGAGCGGAGAACTTTCGTGCCTCGCCGCCACTGTTTTCGATTTAGTTGGTAAATTCGTTAAAACTTCGAACCTTCGCAAATTCGAACCGTTGGATTAAACGAACGTAATTTTTCATCGGTGGTGGTGTGGCGTAACAGTTGACGGTGAGACGACAGCGGGAACGATAACGAAATGGAAACAGCAACAAGACTAAAACAAATTAGCCGTAGATCCGCGATTAAACTGAACTCTGGATAACGGGACCCGAGGTTCCACCATATTATTCTTTATTATCACCCTTATCTAAGAGCTTTTTTACCCAACAGCCTTTAATATACCATTACTCGCTATCGTCTCTATCTAAACGCGACCCGTGCCTTTATTAAAGACCCACACGATATTCTATTATAAAACGAGTAACGCGACTCGAACCGCCACGTACACAGAATCCGTGTAATTTCGTGCGAGGCGAAAAAACAAAAAAAGGAAAGAAAAAAAAAATAAATTAAAATCGCAAACTGCATTTTCTTTCCTCGCAAAATGCCTCGTCCATAGTTATTACCACCGTCTGCTGGTAACTTCTTTTCTTTCGAAAGATAACTAAATAATCGGTACGGGTGCTATCATCATGCTCCATCGCGGCGATCTAGATTATTATTGCCATAAACGTTTTTCGCGTGTTTAAACTACTACCCCCGTATACTTAATCAAGCGTTTCCTGTTTCTGTTACAGGTGAGTGCGTTTCATTCAACTTTCTACGACCGAGAAATCGGCGGAGAGCCACGAGGTGCGGTTTCTTTATTCTCCTATCATATTTTCCCCCTCCCTCGCCCCTCCCTAAGCGCAGCAGCGCCGCGATGAATATTAATTTCGGTCTAGATCGAACGAAAAAGTTCGACGCACTTGTTCCGGAGTTTTCCTGGAGCGGACGTGAGTATTTTGTTAATCAAAACGCTTCTCTCTCTGTCAAAGTATCATCCCTGTGAGAAACGACGGGGGTTGTTAGCGCGACGTCTCAGATTTCGTATTCATTTCATCCCATTTCGATCGATTGTTGCTTATTTGCATATATCGAATTTAATGTAGATTTGTTCTACTAGTTGATTACTTTTTAACCCCTCACGATTTACCACCCCTAATATCACGCTCTCTTATAAAAGTTTCACTTTAATATTACGTTTATTGTTCTAAATGTGCTTAGAGTACTGTAAATATTTCTGCTTATCCTACACTTGAATAGATCTCGATCGATGATTTTGATTTTGCGATTTTCAGTTTGCAAATTGACTTTTTAGAGCAAGTTCGATGAACTCCGTCGCGTTGCGTCCAACGAGTACCAAGATATTAATCTCGAAAGTTATTCGATCAATTAAATTCGTGCAAATATTGTTAAATAAGTTGGAAACAAACGAACGATCACTGGCGAAGAATTTGAAGAAATCGTTCCACCAGACGAGACGCAATGGTCGCGAGGGTGACTTTTATCCAAGGAAAAGTATCGCGCGTCTCTCCGTTCAACTCTCAGCGACACTTTTACGAAAACCACGACAGTGACCGTATTTGTCATGCCACTGACTCAGACTTCATCCATAAAATCCCCGTCCCACTTTTTTCATCCCCAGCTGAAACGCCACTCGCCTTCGTCAAACACCGCCGCGCATTCTTCCAGAGCCGTGTCTCTTAAAACGGATTTCCCGTGGAACCGAAGAGGAAACCGACCCCTTCTGGCTTCGTAAAAATCGCTGTTCGAATTCGTCGCTCGCGTCTTTCCGTCGTCGAACGATTCTTCTTCGTTCTGACGGACGTTCACCGCCGCCCTTCTCTTTTTCTCTTCCCTCTTTCGTCCTCGCGCGCTCGATCGTCTTAACGAGACGGAAGGACGCGGCGTAAATCCAGTCCGGATTTTTACGGTACGACGGGGATATTGGAATTTCGAAAATCCATCAGACGCTGCCCGAACGCGACGCGTCTTTGCATGCAAAAGAAATCCCTCGGAACCGCCGCCAGACTTCTTCTCTTTCGTCCCTTCTTCCCTCGGATTGATTCACTTGTATGCTTCCTGCGGTTCGAGGACGATTTTTGGGGATCCTTGGACGCTGTTCTGGTTCCCTTATTTCAGTTTCGAGGCTGGTAATTATTCAATTCAGCGATTTTTATGGTTTATTCGCCTTCGAGTATCTTGGCGAGAAGAGTTGGATGCTTCTCTGGTTCCTTTTCTGAATTTTAAAACTGGTTATTACTTAATTAGACGATTTTTATGGTTTTCACGTATCTTGTCGAGAAGAGTTTCAAGATATTAAAAATTTATCCTCCATAACAGATTTTCCGTGACTTCCAAATTTTCTACGATTTCAGGATTTCTCCAATTTCTGAGAAGATGTTGAGAAGATCTTCTTCGTCCTTATTTTTAAAGCTCGAAGAGATTCACCCCCTTTTGTTCTTCCTTCGAAGCAAATTTTCAAATGTTCCCAGCTCGCTGGAACATCTCCTATTCTACGAATCGAAGTTCGAACTCCACCTCGACGATGATTCAGCGTCCAGCAGCCGCGGAAGCGAGCAGTCGAGCGGGGGATCGATAAATAGATCGTCGTGCGAGCATTTGATTTCGCGCGTCGCATCCGACGCGGCGCGAGGCGTCGCGGACCGCGGAAATCGCGGGCGATTCGATTAGGCCGCGCGAGACGCTTTTAAAACTTAATTCCCCGTTTGAAATGAAATCTGGAGTCCTCTCTGGGAACTCTCGCGGAATTTAGGTCGCGGAACGAATGGGACTAGCCTCTCTTTTTTCGAATTTTTCTCTCGCTCTCGCTGAATCGTTTCATTGTGTGAATCGATCGTTTCCTCTTCGATTCGAATCGTGGATTTTAATTCGTGGAGGAAATGGGAGACTTTGCTTCGCTTTGCTACGCACTTATGGTAGTTCTGAGAAGAAACAGCGTAGAATGAAACGTGGATCTTAGTGTTCCTCAAAGTTTCAGATGTATATCCTTTGCGTGCAACTGTGAAATTAGTAGAAGGCGCAACGAATTCAGAAGATGGCAAGAAATTAGCGTTCGATTCGTTCCGGTTGATCCAAAAACCTAGCCGCACCCATCGTCCACTTTCACCTCTTCCAACGACCTCCCAGCGCACCATCTTCCTTCACGTCGAGCAGCCAGCGTCGTCTCTCCTCGTCGTTGTCTTCAGAAGGATCCTCGTGTCGCTGCAGGCCGTCAGGAGACTCGACCTAAGCCTCAGCCGGTTTTCTTCGCGTTTCCTTTCCTCCGGTGGCCGAGCAGCGGCGGTCGACAATCAGCGACGACGCCTCGGGCCAGCCAGTCAGACATTGTATTCCTCCTCTCGCTGCTCCCCCTGCTCCTCGCCGTCCCTATTCTTTCGTTCCTTTTATTTTTCACCCGTTTCACCTTCACCACGGTAGAAACGCTCGCGGTCGAGTGGCCGTCGTCGCGAGTCTCACCCCTCCGTCGCCCTCTTCGCCAGTTCCAGCCGAGCGCAGGCCACGCTGCCGCTCCTTGCCGCTCCTTGCCGCTCTTTGTTGCGACCACGGACAGGATTGCTTGGGAATTTTACGCGTTGCCTAGTAATTACTGCGCGTTGGGAGCAAGGCGGAGGGATCAGACTCCGGGGTAAACGACGGAAACTCGCGTTGCTCGGGGTTTCCTCGAGCGCGTCGCGAATTAGAGTTGGGTGCTCGAGTGCAGCACCTTGTGCGAGGGTGGCAAAGCGTGATGTGCAATAACAAGTAAAATGCAAGTAAAATGCGTAACGAAGATCTTCATAGCACGCTTAGTCCCTCCAGTCCTGCATCGAAGTCGACTTTCACGGATGAAATTGTCCAAAGATGGCTGTTCAAGCTCCTCGAGTCCTTCTGCAGATATAAATGTCGTGCTGCGCGAGGTCTGTCGCAATTTTTAGCCCATCGAGAGCGCACCTCGACGCTCGCGGGACCAACGAACTCGAAGCTCGCGACGGGCCACAATTTCCGGTGGCGCAGGGCGATTAAGTCGCGTGCGCAAATATGTAAGGGCGGAAATGAAACGTAAGCGGTCGCGGACGGCGATAACGCGGCGGCTGGGGGCGGCTCGCGTGTTCAGCGAATCTGAATTAAGTAAACATAATTCGGCGAAACCGTACAGAGTCGGCCGATACGTGATAGAAGCCTTACGAGGGGGCATTAACACGCTTCGTGCTTGCTTGGAAGTGACACCTTTAAAACGTGGCGTGTAGCTCGGGCTTTGCGCGCGAAATAACAGGAAAAATCGGTTCTATCGACGCGCAAAGTATTGCGGAGCCACGTGCGTGACAAAAATTTTTATTCCCATTTTTATTTGTACTTCCGTGTTGTATCGAGGTTTGCTCGCTGGAATTTAATTAAGTAACGAACCCTTAAACTTCCTTCTTTTGAAATTTCTGAAACAAAAACCTCAAATCCTTCGCCAGAAGATTTATCTCCAACTGAATAATGATAACAAAGAAAAATAATAGAAAAATAATAGAAAAATAATAGAAAAATAACGAATGAAACGGAGGTTTCTAACATTAATAAACTATTCTAATCGATCGAAAACGGGGCGCGCATCGTCCAATTCCTGCCGCCAGCATGGCCGCCGATGTCCTCCGACCCGCTCGAAACTCGTCGACGCGCGAGACGTTATAAGGGCCACTCTTCACGTCCACGAGGAACGATATTAAACGTAGTTCCGTGTTAATGCCCCGGACCGATTCTCGATTGAATCTGGCGGACGATCATCATTTCCTATCAGCGGTGGCTCGTTAATTCTCCGCGTAACGAAGGCAAATGTTGCGAGCCGCGTTATTTGCACGGTATATCCCGGTTTGCGTTCAATTAAACAGAAACGATCCAGGGGCCGCCTCTCGCGGCGCGCCCGCCGTTTCGACGTTCTCCACCGATTTAATTCGACAAATATTTCCGCGTTATCCGCAAACATTCGTCGAAGTCGATTGCTTCCCGCGCGAATAAAACGTTGATAAATCCGCGCGATAAGGCCTCGTTCGCTCGTCGCTTCGCCGCGATAATCGCGATTTTTCTCGAAGCAAAATGATTTCATTTCGTTCCTTTTTCTTCTCTCGCTTCAGTTGGATATATTTTTTAATCTCGTAGCAAGAACGACGATTTTTTCGCGATTATTCTCGAAGTAAGATGGCCATCGATTGTGTTTCCTTTTCTTTTTTCTCTTCAGTTGGATAAATTTCAATTTTATAACAAGATTGACGATTTTTTCGCGATTTCTCTCGAAAGAAAATCGCCATCGATTGTGTTTCCTTTTCTTTTCTCTCTTCAGTTGAATAAATCTCAATTTTATAGCAAGATCAACGATTTTTTCGCGATTATTCTTGCAGTAAGATGGCCACTGATTGTGTTTCCTTTTCTTTTCTCTCTTCAGTTGGATAAATCTCAATTTTATAGCAAGATCAACGATTTTTTCGCGATTTCTCTCGAAAGAAAATCGCCATCGATTGTGTTTCCTTTTCTTTTCTCTCTTCAGTTGAATAAACCTCAATTTTATAGCAAGATCAACGATTTTTTCGCGATTATTCTCGAAGTAAGATGGCCACTGATTGTGTTTCCTTCTCTTCACCCTCTTCAGTTGGATAAATTTTAATTTCGAAGCAAGGTCGACGATTTTTTCGCCATTCCTCTCGAAAGAAAATGGCCACTGATTGTATTTCCTTTCCTTTTCTGTTCCTACTTGGCTAAATTTCGTAGCAAGATCGAGGATTTTTTTTTCTTTTAATTTATCATAATTCTTCGTTCGAATAGTTAAACTATGCGCAGGCTGTATAATTATTTCTACACATAACGTTGCGTCATGTACCAGTGGGATGGGTCAGGCGTGTTCTCCGCGGCGCGGCTCGGTTTCCGCGAGGTTGGCACAGGGTACACAGCTCGAAACGGATGTGTACTCTCTGTTTTCTTTTCTTCGTGGCGCATGTTTAATTTGTCGGTACATCGAAGACGTTTTAGGTGCGAAGTTTCCGGTGGACGCGGACGATACGCCAAGTACCGGGAAAAGAGGGAGGCGCAGCTGTTGCTCTCGACGAGTCTGCGCCACATTGTTTCGATCGCTGGTGGAACGTTTCCCTCCGTGATCGTTTCTCGATTTTCAGAAAAACATTTTCTATTTCCACGCGTTTCCATTTTTTTCTTCCGCGATAATTGAAGATTTCTCTTAAGGGATGAAAATCGCAGGTGTTTGCAATTATTTTGCTCAGTTGCTGAACGAAAAGATCTAGAAAGAGTTCAGATTAGCCATAATTTGGTTGCTTTCTACTCTTGGAATTTTCTATCGGTAATATATTTTGATTAACGACTGTGTCGAAGGGTTAACGAGAAAGCAAGGAAGAAACGGAGAACGATCGAGAACACGAGAATTAGCTGGGTACGACGCGAGCAACGAGCAAAACGAAGCTAAATATCAGAAAGATTGGCGATCCCAGGCTCCGGAGAGCGATATCGTACGTACAAGGACCACCGAGTACGTACGAGGGCGTAAATTAACGCGGAGTGGCGTTTCATGAATAATTGAAAGGTCCGGTCGTTCGATGCTCGTGCGTGTACGAACGTTCGACGTGCTCGTTCTGAAAGAGCTTCGAAATCGGACCCGACAGTGTCCTTGCGCGCCATTAAAGTACCTTCGACCGCTCATTCCTCTAATCGTTAAACAGTAAATCGAATTTCTATCTGCAAATGTTTTTCTCAACATCGATCGTCTCCTTCGACAAACTATCGCCAAGTCCCAAAACGCATCGAGGTGCCATTGTTACCCACAAGTACGCACGAAGACTACTTTTCAATCAAATTATAATAAACACAATGAAAAGTGGTCAAATTTCGAGAATTTCACATCGATCATCGATCGTTTCCTTCGACAAATTATCGTCAAGTCCCAAATCGCATCCAGGTGCCATTGTTACCCACAAGTACGCACGAAGATACTACTTTTACTACTTTTCAATCAAATTATAATAAACACAATGAAAAGTGGGCAAACTTCGAGAATTTCACATCGATCATCGATCGTTCCCTTCGACAAACTATCGCGAAGTCCCAAATCGCATCCAGGTGCCATTGTTTCCCACAACTGCGTAAGAAGATACTACTTTTACTACCTTTCAATCAAATTATAACAAATACAATGAAAAGTGGGCAAACTTCGAGAATTTCACACCGATCATCGATCGTTCCCTTCGACAAACTATCGCCAAGTCCCAAAACGCAACGAAATCCCATTGCTACCCACAACTGCGCACGAAGATACTCCTTCTACTACCTTTCAATCAAATTCAAAGCAAACTCTGAGAATTTCACGCAGTGGGAAGCTTGGGAAACACACGAAGAATCGAACGACTCGCGTCGAAACCCAACGAAAGGTCCGCGTCGAAACGAATAAAGCTTCCGGCTCCGCGCGCGAGGGTGAAACACAAGCCACCCTCGATCCGCCAAAGTAACCGCCTGCTCTCACATTCGGGAAACCAAAGATCCTCCCGGGTAATTTCTGCGAGACGGATCCCCTGGCGTATAATATTCCATGCCGCTGCCCGATTTCTCGAACGAGACGAAGAAGAAAGCGAGGAGAACGGGCTGAGGGGGTTAGAGGAGGTTGGTTAGAGAGATGTACGCTCGATACACAGAATATACATAATGAAATTCACGGAGTGCAGCGAGGGGAGATTGCAGCGTGAACCACAGCCGGGTGAATCGGAAATATGCGGAAGAAATATAGCCAGGATTCCGTGGAGGAAGGGGGTTGGTGTTGGTGGAGGGGCGAGGAGGCGTTTGTGAATTTTACATATCGCCAGGGACCAGGGGAGGGTGGAGCTGGTGAAGAATTCTGGTCGAGCTCGTCCGCGTTCGAACGAAGATGCGAATTATTGTTCGACTCGCGCCGGAAACGACCCACCCCCGTCCTCGCGATCGAGGCACCTGGTTAAGTGGCCGAGGAACTCGGTTCCGTTCGTCGCTGGTGAGGGCACGTGGCTCTCTAATAGCCTCGAAGGTTTCTTCGAGTCTTTGCGTGGGTGTGCTGAGTGGTTCCGAGAATACCTCGCGTCCTAGTAATTAACGATTGCAAATGAAAGAAAAGAGCGTGGCGATTTAGGAAAACGTGAGGGCTTTTCTGTCTGCGAACGATTGAATTCGCTCGTGAATCGTTTTGGTTTTGAATCGTTTCATTTGTGCGATATTTTGTTCGATTTTACGAGTGAATGTATAATGGAGATTCATTTTGGAGAACTGTGTTTAACCCTTCGATGGGGTGAAGATGGATTCAAACCTTGGAGCATTAATTTTCCCTCGTTCTGTGAATGGTTTTATTCACCGAATTTTCCAAAAGTGCAACAGGTTTCATCTCTCAGTTCTCCAACCCTCGAACACTCGTGCATTCGAATCTTCCCAGCAGATATGAAAAATTGCGAAAACCCAGTGGTCGTTGAGAAACGGTACTCTTCGAAAGGAGCGATGGAATCTCCTCGCGCGACGCAATGGCGAGTCGCGTTTAAGTTCTGAATATCTCGTATTCATCTTCTTAATTTTGATATCATACTGTAGAATATTTATTAATAAATTCCTTTCGAAGAGTTCCTACTCGAAGAGTTCCTACTCAAAGATTTCCTACTCGAAGAGTTCCTGTCGTTTTCTAACGACAGTCGACATCCACTGTTTTGCAGAGTTCTGATCAATTAAAATTGGAATTTTTAATTTTGATATCGTATTGTATGGTATTTATTAATAAATTCCTTTCGAAGAGTTCCTACTCGAAGAGTTTCTACTCAAAGAGTTCCTACTCGAAGAGTTCCAGTCGTTTTCTAACGACAGTTGACATCCACTGTTTTGCAGAGTTCTGATCAATTAAAATTGGAATTTTTAATTTTGATATCATGCAGGATATTTATTAATAAAATTCCAATTCTCGTTGATCAGAACATCGCGAAAACCCAGCGAAGACGTGGAGCGTGGTCGAGAAACGGTACTGTTCGAAAGTAGCGGCGGTGTCTCGCGCGGCGCGATGGCGGGTCGCGTTTAAATTCCGCGCGGCGCGTCGGATTATGGACGGCGGGCGTTAATCGCGAATTAATTCGGACTTGACCCGAAAGACGCGAGCGGGTAGCCGATAATTCCGGCCGACGAAGCCTCTCCTCAATGGAATAATGAAAATCTGGACGCGCGGACCGGCCAATTAGAGGTCGCGTCGCCGGAAAATTAATCCAAAGCGGGCGCGCGGCCCGTCGCTATATTTTATTCACCCGTTGAACGCGCCGCCGCGCGCCAAGTAAGCGGTATTTTATTTCACCCCGTCGGGATGGAATTGAATTTTTCGGTTATTTTCCGGCGAATAAAATGGAAACGTCGACCAGATTTGATGCCCAGTTTAATTCCTCCTTTTATTCAGCGCGGAATTTATAAGTTTCCCGCCTTTTCTATCGCGTCCGCGAGATATACGGGCTTGAATGAAACTTCGTAGCGGACCGTGGAGTTATTTTGTTAAATTTAAAACGGCGGATAAACTGTAAAAGCGGAAACTGGGTTTCATTTTCATTTCGAGGTGGGGCTGTTTAGATTTACAATCGCGAGTTCAGCGTGCGAAGTGTATCGGACGGACAAACGACGTCGTCCCGGTTTTTTAACGCCATCGATCGATTTGTTGGATGTCGTTGTTCTTTCGATTCGCTGGATTTCGCGACGGAACTGTCCGCGACGCGGCGAAGACGCTTTCAGCGAGCCAGCGTCGCACGGTTCTCGTTTCTGATTCACCGTTTCGAGGATGGTTATCAATTCTGAATCGCAAAAGGACACGGCTATCCGCGTTTCGCTCGTGCAGGGTCCAAAGACTCCGGCGCGATGCATAAATCAAACATAGCGAAGAAAGCCAGCGGTGTTATATTTTAATAAAATGTAAATTCTGACCCGGTATAGCGAATATCGCCGGCCCTTTGTACACTGGCAAGATACCTCCCTACCAAGGGAACGCGATATAAGAGTAAATAAACCGTTAAAGTGCAGCGTACGTGCTCATCAGAAAGGCAAAAGTGCATATTTTTCGTTCCCCCGTGACGTCAGCGACGTCCCGTAATTTTGGCAAATTGTGTCTCTGAAGGGACAGCGGATGGACAAAATGTTGCCAGGCTATATTTGGCGGCGTTACACGGCACGTGTGCGCGTTTGTACGTCACTGGTGACAAATTTCGAATCGTTACGGGCGTTCCAAACGATGTTTAAATGAAGTAGAGAGCGTTTGGTAAAAATGGGAATACGAGAACAAAGGAAGCAAAATAGCAATTTTTTAAGAATATTCTAGTCATAGTTTATATAGCTAACGTCTCTCAGCAATGGAAAATTTCCATTTCAATAGAAAATTTGAGGGAAATGCGTTTTTGAAGAAGTTGCGATGAAGCAAGTTCAACCCTTTGCACTCAACTCCTTCCTAAAGGCTAGCAATGGTAACTATTGCTAAGATAGCAATCTTTGAGGAATATTTTGTCTTTCTAACGTTTTGTAGCAATAGAAAGTTTCCATTTCAATAGAAAACTTCAGGGAAATGCGTTTTTGAAGAAGTTGCGATGAAACAAATTCAACCCCTTGCACTCTGCTCCTTCCAAAACGCTAGCAATGGAAACTATTGCTAGGATAGCAATCTTTGAGGAATATTTTAGCAATATTTTGTCTTTCTAACGTTTAGCAGCAATAGAAAGTTTCCATTTCAATAGAAAACTTCAGGGAAATGCATTTCTGTAGAAGTCGCAACGAAACAAGTTCAACCCCTTGCACTTTGCTTCTTCCAAAACGCTAGCAATGGAAACTATTGCTAAGATAGCAATCTTTGAGGAATATTTTGGCAATATTTTGTCTTTCTAACGTTTAGCAGCAATAGAAAGTTTCCATTTCAATAGAAAACTTCAGGGAAATGCGTTTCTGAACAAGTCACAACGAAACAAGTTCAACCCCTTGCACTTTGCTCCTTCCAAAACGCTAGCAATTGAAACTATTGCTAAGATATCAATCCTTGCGCCATATTTTAGCCATAGTTTCCATTGCCAATGTCTCCCAGCAACAGAAAATTTCCATTTCAATAGAGAACTTCAGAGAAATGCATTTCTGAACAAGTCGCAATGAAATAAGTTCAACCCCTTGTACTCTACTTCATCCAAAACGCTAACAATGGAAACTATTGCTAAAATATCAATCCTCGCGCAATATTTTAGCCATAGTTTCCATTGCCAATGTCTCCCAGCAACAGAAAATTTCAATTTCAATACAGAACTTCATAGAAATGCATTTCTGAAGAAGTCGCAATGAAATAAGTTCAACCCCTTGTACTCTACTTCATCCAAAACGCTAACAATGGGAACTATTGTTAAGATAGCAATCCTTGCGCAATATTTTAGCAATATTTTGTCTTTCTAACGTCTCCCAGCAATAGAAAATTTCTATTTCAATAGAAAACTTCAGAAAAACCACCCCAAATCCTCTCAGAGCGGACATCCGAGTGCAAAGGGTTAACGTTACGTCGCTCTTGGAACAAAAAATTGTTCGTCGCCCTTATTAAAAAAACGACGGGCGTGAAAACGATCCGACTACGGGTCGCGACTCTTTTTTGGCGACGATTTTGCCGTCGACGCAAGTGGAGCGTGCCGCGGGCATCCTGTTCGTTCTGCGAACGAGCGCGGACAATGCGACGGCGAGCGTGACGCTCATTGTGCGTCGATCGCATCGGCGCGATCGTTTCATGTAAATTTCACGTTCGCCACGCATCTGTCCGCGTTTCTGCCCGGGAAAGGAAACAGGAAAACGGAGTAACGGGAAAAAAAAACGCGCACGGAGTCGCGCTGTTACTTAACTCGTAACTGTACACCGCGCGCACCGATACGTGATGTATTCAGCTGTCCGATGCACGTAGATGCTCCGAATTGAAATATGTCGTTCTAGAAGACGAAACGCATCGAAAACGAAGAGTAACTAATTTTCGATCGACGCTTCGTTTTCGAGAAAAATGGATTCTAAGCTCTGCGCGCAGGGTTCTTAGTTTCAACGACTCGCGCGCCTTTGCATAGCTGCAATGTCGTCAGAATCGTTTCTCAGCAAAATGGTGCTTCGCAGTGTTATTCTAGAAGATAAAACGCATCGAAAACGAAGAATAACTAATTCTCGATCGACGCTTCGTTTTCGAGAAAAATGGATTCGAAAGCTCTGCGCGTAGATTCTTAGTTTCAACGATTCACGCGCCTTTGCATAGCCGCAATGTCGACAGAATAATTCCTCAGCAAAATGGTGCTTCGCAGTGTTGTTCTAGAAGACAAAATGCATCGAAAAGGAAGAGTAACTAATTCACGATCGACGCTTCGTTTTCGAGAAAAATGGATTCGAAAGCTCTGCGCATAGATTCTTAGTTTCAGTGATTCACTCGCCCTTGCATAGCCGCAATGTCGACAGAATAATTCCTCAGCAAAATGGTGCTTCGCGTCGTTGTTCTAGAAGTCAAAATGCATCGAAAACGAAGAGTAACTAATTCACGATTAACGCTTCGTTTTCGAGAAAAATGAATTCGAAGCTCTAGGGTTCTTAGTTTCAAAGATTCACGCGCCCTTGCACAGCCGCAACATTTTCAGAATCGTTTCTCAACCAAATGGTACTTCACGCGCGATTTTATCGCGGTATTTCACTCCATAGAATCACCCGTTTCATTTTGGCCTTAAAAGATCGTAATTTAATTAAACAAATACCGACAACTATCGGCGCTCGAAAAAGCGAGTGCATTTTCAGAACACGGAGGTGAAAATGCAAAAAAAAACGGAGACGAGCGGGACGAAAGGGGGAAGAAGGATGGTCGAATCGAACGTTGCGATCGGGGTGGAGGGACGAAGAGGGTGGGTGCGGCATTAATTCAGCGCGCGGCGCGCGACAGTGCCCCATTTACGCGGACCCGCGAAAGTGCAACACTCGCGCAACAGCGTTGCTTTTGCGTGCTCGCGGGTACCCGAAACACTTGTGTCATCGTCGTGAATGGCACGCTGAAACGCGGCGCCAAGTTTGTTGAACCCTCTCGCGGTTGGCCGGGTCCGCTTGACGCACACGGTGGCGGAGTTTCGCGTCCGCGATAAAATCGCAACAGCGCCGCGCTCACCTTTGAACGTCTCGCTGCTGTTCGAGCAGGTATTCGTCGAGCACCACTCGGTGGCCATTTTTTTTTTTCCCCTTCGCGCCTCGTTATTAGAAGTAATTGCATTCGAAGCTGGACGCGTGCGATTTCGAAATCAGTCAAGTGCGCCCAATTAGTCGTAAAATCGTCATTTACAAGTATTTTCAACGGCCAGACGCCATTTTTGTTTCATTGTCTCGATCTCGAGTCTCTCAGATAATTTCATCGTCGCCAGTCCACGGTCACGGTTCGCGTCCCACTTTAAACGAGTCCCGCTGCGTTTCTAAGATCGCGTCGACCGTTGCTGGTAAACTGTTCTCGCGGTTTTACCACGAATCGATAAATCGAGGCGTCGCTCGATATTCTACGTGGAAACGATTGGAAGCAGGGGAAAAAAGGGGGAAAATAGAGCGACTGGACGAGGTGGGGGCGGGAGAAAGGGAGTCGGCTGGATGAAAAGCAGAAGGGAACGAAAAGCGGTTCCCTTGGCGCGTCTGCAATCACTTAACCCGCTTTTACGGTTAGTTTGTTGCTCGAAGGAAACAAGAATGGATCGACTTTTTATTTTTCTCCCCCAAGAAAATCGCTGGGGAATCGACCAATGGCCGCGGGGATAAATTAGCGCGGAGATGTCGAAGATGAACGGATGGGGGGAGGATTCTCTTGAAAATTGGACGGATAAGACATTCTCCTTAGGAGAGAATGGAACTAGATGTTACATTGCGATTGGTAAATTTAATTTTTAAAATTCACGAAAAGACCTATGATTTTTTACAGCAGAACCTGAATTGTTCGAAGCTCGATTATGCAAAGAATTTTCGAAACCACCTCGATTCCAGTTTACTATAATTATACTGCAACCCCCTTGATACAGCTGACAGTATTATTTAACATTTTTCAGTCATTAATTTTTTGCAAGATCTAGTCTTACTTAAAAAGATTATTTAACACATTTATTTTCAATGTCCAACTGTCCACGCTAAGCATTCCTCTTCTTCGAGTCCTCGCATCCTCTTAGCTGAAGGTAAAATCGTTAATTCCCGGAAGTTCGTCGAACGCGCAGCGAGTGTCCCACGAGTCTCCGCAGCGAGGACAAAAGTCCTGTAGCCGCATTTGATCGCTGGTATAAAATTTCACCGTTCCTCTCTCGCCAGTGCGGGAAGATATTCAGTGCGCGTCGTAATCGCGACCCAGAAATCTTGGAGCGGATTTCAGCGGTCCCTGGGCCTCTTAATTCGCGGACGTGCGCGCCCCGCGCCGCGGCGTTTTTAACCCCCTGACTGATGCTGGACCCGCGTGCCTCGAATTTCCTGCCCCGCTTATTTATTATTCGTCCCTCGAACCGTCCAGCCTTGCGGATTCCGCGGGATCTTGGGGCCTCTGCGAATCGCCCTAAGAGATACGATGGTATCGCGAGTTCGTTGCGAATTTGTTGCGAGGGCTCGTTGCGAGTCGTCGCGAAGGTTCGTCACCAATTTGTTGCGAGAGTTCGTCGCGAGGTCGTCGCCAGTTTGTTGCGAGTTGATCGCGAGTCGTCGCGAGAGTTCGTCGCGAATTTGTTGCGAGTTTGTTGCGAGTTTATCGCGAGTCGTCGCGAGAGTTCGTCGCGAGGGTTCGTCATCAATTTGTTGCGAGTTCGTGGCGAGTCATTGCGAGTCGTCGCGAAGGTTCGTCACCAATTTGTTGCGAGAGTTCGTCGCGAGGTCGTCGCCAGTTTGTTGCGAGTTCATCGCGAGTCGTCGCGAGAGTTCGTCGCGAATTTGTTGCGAGTTTCCTTGCTTCTTGATTTACGTCCCTAAATTGGTTGATGTAAATTTGGTGGAGAAAAGGGAAGAATCGAGTGGCGAGCGAGGGTCGTTAACCTTGAACAGCCTAAACTGGTGGCTTCTATTTCAGTTTGGCGGTGAGCTTTGGGAATATTCTACTGTGAGAGAGTTGTGAGTTTAAAAGCTACGAAACATGTAACAAGTGGCGAAAAAATGGTTCGAAGGAGAAGAAGAAAGGGGTGAAAACCGATGTTCCACCAGACGGATTTGTCAGCAGTGCAACGCTATTTTTTTCGCCGCATTTTTGCATAAACGAATCAAGCGGGTGGATACATAGAATACCACGCTGGCATGGTTTCTATAAATATAGAGTCTCCACTTGGTTTCAGTTCCAGAGCAACAAATCCTCTTCTGGACGCGGTTTACCAACTCCCGCTTAAAAATAAACTCCTAGGTGCGAGATAATATGCCTCCGCCTAAAGGTCAAGCAAGCATCCGAGTAATGGCGATCAATCATCGCGTTAGACCGTTGGCTCGAGCGTATTCCGAGGCAAATCCATCCGATTTACCTCGTCGTTGATGGAAAACGCATTTATTTAGCGCGTTAAAAATACCACCCTCTAAATTGCGCCCGAGAAATCGACGAGAGGATAAGAATTCTCCGAAATGTCGGTAATTTGCGCGATAAACTCCTCTCGATAATCGCGATCTGGCGATCGAGATGTAATTTATTAATTCGCTCGCGAAAGACTTTCAATAACAATTATAGGACCTCGTGGACTGCGTTTAACGAGGGATTTGCATCGCGTTCTCGTATTTGTCTCCAAGTTCATAATGGCCTAGTTTCTCCGGTTTGCACTTTGATATTTTGCTCGCTGCAGAGAATAATTTATCTTTGCAATGATATTTGTCGCTAATAATCACGCAGGTGCACGTACTCCTTGATACCCCGTATATAAATGAACGTAATTAGAAACACTTGTAACGACTCCGTAACATGTACATCGACGCTTCAATGAGTCGTTAGCTGTTCAGCATAAATTCTAAAATTAACCCCTGCGACAAACAAGAATTCCCATAAATCCCATAAATTTGAATAACGATACTACACGCGAGGAGAAACCAGCATACTTTTCAAACTCTTCCACCTGTTTAGCGAATAAAAAAACCAGCCAACAGCCCGATGTCAACGTCAACCGATGTTCACCAAAATGGATGCGAACTCTACTTCTCACTTCGTAAGAAGAGACAAAAGAAATACGCTTTGACCAGGAAATATAAAAAATCAAAGCCTAAAAATCGCATCGAGAACTGCAGAGAGAACCCAAGGAGGTGGAGGGGCCAAAGAATTTCATTTATTGCCAATATCCACGCGATACGAATCGCGCTGCTGGCGCGCGCTCGCGCTCGCGATTTTGACGGAAGAACGCGTTCATCCTGGAATAGAAAAGGGGGGGAGTATTTTTCCGGCCCCCTCGGCAACGACGTATTGCCTAGGTATCTTGGCCAGGGATCAACGAATACATGCATGCCTAATGCAGGCGCTGCAGCATCCTCCTCGTCCGCCTTTGGCGGAGGGGGTGGCAGAGGGGGTGGCGGAGGCCATCCACGGTGATGAATCGTATCTGGCGGTGAGCGACGGAGCAGAGGGACGAGAAAAATACCGGTAATTCGTGGACGAAGGAAACGAGCTCGCTGGAAACACGAATACGCACGCTGCGCTTCTGTCTAAGGTTCTTTTTGGGGGGTTGTTTCAACGAAATATTCGAGGGAGGTTCATTTGTAAGGCAGCGTATAAATGGTTTATGCCTTAATTTTGCATACGAATAATATGGAGATCGCTCGTATAAGAGGACTGATGTCAAAAATGAATCTTCGCCGATATAAATTGCCAGCGAATCTTGCGAGTTAACTAATAATCGATCAGGTTTTTGGAAGAGAAAGACTGTTGGTGTTCCTAACACGTTCGTTTTAAAGATTCCAGCGAAACCGCGAGGATTAAGGATGACTTCAGCGGTATCTCTTTGTTTCTTTTGATTACGGTGGCACGTCCCGCCGGTTCTTAAGTTCTTAGGAAGCTGGATTACGAACTTTTCCTTTAGAGGTTTTTGAATTATAGAGGATCGAGCCGCGGCTAAGTAGGAGAGACTCCGCGGGTGGCTACTTTATAGGATTGCTGGGACCCGAAAGATTCAGCTGAGATCGGTCTGGAGCCGAATTTCGACGCGTCGCTGAACAGTGGCCCCTGAAAATTGCTAATGAAAAAACCGCGCAGGGACGACGAGATAACGACGAACGTCGTACTACAGCGGCCACTCGACGTCGCAGGCTTCCGTCCGCTCGTCGAAAGGCCGCGTTCCTTCGCGAGATCCGCGAAATCCGCCATCAATCCGCCATCAAACGGATCGAAGACGCCCTCGAGGCGCACGGAAACGAGATCCTCGATCGGAGTCGCGCGGAGCCACGAGAGCCGACAAAGCGAGACAAACCGGCGGTGGAACGGCTCTGTAGAAAGGGAGAGTCGCAGTCAGACAGCCGCTCGACTTTAATTGGACTCAAAAAATCGACAGACCGACGACGACGTTCAAGTGGTCCCGCGGACGTCGAAGCAATTTGGGTGCGCGAAAGACGAGGACGTCGCCCCAGGGGAGGGGAAATAATAAGAAGCGGATAGGCGAGCGTTGTCGAACCGAAAGACCAATTTGTAGCGGTGCCACGGAGGGGCTGGTGGCTGCTTCGAGCCACTATTAGCGTCAGTTACCCCGGAAAAGGGGCGGCTCGGGAAAACCGGGGGGAAACTCGTCGCAACGCGCGTTCGATCGCGCGAGGTCCTCGAAGACCGATCTCGGATCGACCTCGATCGTTTCGAAGATGATCGCGCATCCATCCTCACCTTCTCGACTCCCTCGAAGGATCGATTGGGCTCCAGCAGCGAGCACACCTTCCTCTTCCCAGCGCACACCCCAAAAACAGTCGAATTTACTACCTTCTCGCTGAACAACTTTCGAATCGATTCCCCTGAAAAACCAGGCACGAAAGAACAAGAGAGCCTAAAAAAGAAAAATATTAATTCCCAGTTCAAGAAGAACCAAACGAACACATCCTGCCAGCGCAAAAACTCAATCACGTCGCTTCACTCTCTCTCTCTCTCTCTCTCTCCCCTGCTCCTCTCGAACGTAAAACAATAACAGGCCAATAAAACATCGCAGCATCCGACGCCATCGGTTCTTTCGTTTCCTATAAAGCGACCAGCGCGCCGGAGCCAGGCGAAAGAAAAGCGAGGCGAGCGAAGAGTAAACAAGAACCCGGGGTATAAGAAACCCCCCGAGCGGAATGGAGAAGAGGAGACGCGCCGTCGGTCGAAGCGCGTTTTATTTCCGCCGGTTATCCAGTCGTGAACGCGGCGGCCCTGGTCCTGGCTTCCTCCCCGCTGGACGGATGATTCTGTTGGCCGGTTTCGCGGGCTCAGAACCGGAAAGAGGGGCAAAAGTGCACGACGGTCACGAGTCACGATTACCAGGTTGCACGCCGGGCTGGTTACACCGTCACGAATTTCACTGGAGGTTAGCGACACAATGGCGGCTCCTCTTTTCTGTCCGTCTCCTCCGTCCGTTCTCTCCACCACCTCTTCTTTCTACTTCTACTTCTTTTTTCTTCTTCACGAGACTCGTCCGTGATCGGCGATTTCCTCGGGTGCAACCATGTTCTTCCTTATTCGCAGGGTTGTGTCTTCTTTTCTATCCGTCTCCTCCATCCATTCTCTCCACCTCCACCACCTCTTCTTTCTACTTCTACTTCTTTTTTCTTCTCCACGAGGCTCGTCCGTGATCGACGATTTCCTCAGGTGCGATCGTGCTCCTCCTTATTCGCAGGGTTGTCTCCTCTTTTCTGTCCGTCTCTTCCATCCGTTCTCTTCACCTCCACCACCTCTTCTTTCTACTTCTACTTCTTTTTTCTTCTTCACGAGGTTCGTCCGTGATCGGCGATTTCCTCAGGTGCGATCGTGCTCCTCCTTATTCGCAGGGTTGTGTCTTCTTTTCTGTCCGTCTCTTCCGTCTGTTCTTTCCACCACTTCCTCCATCACCTCCTCTTCCTTCTACTTCTTTTTTCTTCTTCACGATTTCCTCAGGCGCGACCGTGCTCCTTATTCGCGGGGTTGTGTCTTCTTTTCTGTCCGTCTCCTCCGTCCATTCTCTCCACCATCTTCTCTTCTTTCTATTTCTTTTTTCTTCTTCACGAGGCTCGTCAGTGACCGGCGATTTCCTCGTGCGCGACCGTGCTCCTCCTTATTCGCAGGGTTTTCTCCTCCGTCTGTTCTTTCCACCACCTCCTCCACCTCTTCCTCCTATTTCTACTTCTTTTTTCTTCTTCACGAGGCTCGTCAGTGACCGGCGATTTCCTCGTGCGCGACCGTGTTCCTCCTTATTCGCAGGGTTTTCTCCTCCGTCTGTTCTTTCCACCACCTCCTCCACCTCTTCCTCCTATTTCCACTTCTTCTTTCTTCTTCACGAGGCTCGTCAGTGACCGGCGATTTCCTCGTGCGCGACCGTGCTCCTCCTTATTCGCAGGGTTGTCTCCTCGAAATGAGGCGAGATCCGTTCGCAGCCGCGGGTCGACTGCTCGTCTTCTTCTCGGCCGTTTGCATTTCAAATTCCACGATGGCCCCCGTTGGCTCTCGGATCTCGATTGCGTCCTCGGTTTGTATTGATACCCGCTACGCCGCGGGGATTCACGGACGCCGATGTTTGTGCATCGGTATTGAGATTTCGCTCGAGGATGAGATGGATCGCTGGGGCGAGGGTTCTCGAGGGGTAGTCGAGGGGTTGAACGGACGAGTTGCGAGGTATTCCAGCGTTTAGGTATTGGGACGTATCTTTTTCGAGAGCTGCCGCGTCGAGTTGGTTTCTCGAACTGGACTTTAATTGGACACGTTCGACATGAGGCGTGATTGTTGGCTATTAAGATTAACCCTTTGAGCTCGAGAGGCGACTCTCAGTCGCCATGGTGTTTCATACAGCAACTGGAGTATCCGTCGACTGATTTTAAGTTTTCGAGTCCTACAAAAATGAATTTAGAAGATGAAATTAGCAAAGAGTGAAGATTAAATTGATTTCCAACTGTTGAAAAACAAGATCGACTGTATTCACGAGGAAATTGGTAATAGAAAAATGATCTGCGATCGAAAAAATCATCGAGAGCAAAGGGTTAAAATTAAAAGATTCTAAATCTATATTTGGGATTCGTTTTAGCTGATCATTGGATAACAGCTTCCTAGTTTAGTCTAGCAAATGATATTCGAGAAACGCACACACGCGTATAATTGTTGCTCCAAGCTCGCCTATGTTTGCTCGGGTTCGAGATAAGACGTAGCTGCTAATTATAATTGATAATATCTACGCGAGACGCGTGTTTGTTCTCCCCTTGCTTTCCCAGGATAAGCTCGGGTCTGCAGCTTCGAACACGCTTAAAAATCGCCAGTGAAATCCAGACTCGACGCGCGCGTCGAGCTACTTCGAAGGAAGCTGGAGTCTCTCGAAATCGTCTCGCAAGTGGTCCAGAAGGCTGGCAAATCCTGCAGGAAGGGGGGCAAGATTTCGCGCTAGAGTTGGACCGTGATTCGCGTGATTTCCAAACGTGACGAATGGACGGCGGAGCCGTGGTCGTGCGTCATCCGAGAGGTCGGAAAAACCGTGGAGCTTGCGAGGGGCTGGCGTTCGGATCGCGAAAAGAAATACTCCCGTTTCTTCCTTCCGCCCTTTTTCCGTCGGCTAGATGGCCGCGCGCGCGGTGCACAGGGTGTCCCATTCAGCGAGGCGACACGCGATTCCTGGCTCGGCGAGCGTTTCTGCGGCTATAAAATTAATCTTGCGTGCAAAACGGGGGACGGGGGCCAAGGAGAGTCGGGAACAGATGGAGATAGGAACGACGAGGCGAGGAAAAGAGAGAAAACGGTGGCTCGAGTCGCCTCGACGATTCTTCTTTGCGCCCTCGCCTCCTTCGAGCGGTCGTCGTCTCGGTACCGCGCTTTAGGCTGCGGCCACACCGAACAGCCGTCTCTCCTCGCGACTGCGAAGCAAATCTTCTACTCAAAGGACGTCTATGCGTTTACGAGAGATTTGAATGCTTTAGGAATCGCGAGGAACGTCTGCGGTGCGCTTCATAATTTTTAGGAACCGAACGTTGAAGTCTTTCAATTTTCTCAGAAGAGAAGCACACACGTTTTCGAAAGAATCGATCACCATGCTCCCATCTCGAGTCCCCAGCTCACGAATCCCGCGCGCGACAAACACGAAAGACCAAACCAGAGAAGCGCATCGCTCTCGTTCTCCGCTAATTCACGCGGCGCGCAGGCAAAATCCGGCCAGCGATCCTCCGCGAGCACCAGCCAGGCGTCTGCCCGCCGCTAAACAAACAAACAAATAAATCATTTCGTCCAGCAGCGGGGTCCGCCGCGGAGACAAGCTCCAAATCCGCCATGCCTCCTCGTGGTAACGCGCGTACCACCCTCTCCACGTCTCGTTCTCCGCCGCGGAACCGCGGAGGAACCGCTTAAGCCAATTGCGAGCGGACTGGCGCGGGCGTGACGCGCTACCAGCGGCGATTCGTTTCGCAAATTAAAATAAACAGGCGAGGGGGACACCGGTGGCGAGGTTGGGCGCGTTCTCGCACCCTGGCAGACGGCCAGACACGCTCCCCAAACAAGCAGGCCGCGACGGAAATCGCTGTCGCGTTCTCTGCTTTCCAGAACCGGGACCCGTCTTTTCGAGGGCTTTGTGGCATCGGCCGATTTCACAGCGCCGCGGAACTGTGGCCATTGGTGGGCTGCGGGCTTTTGTGAGGGACGTCGCCGAGTTTTTGCGGCGCCACCGCTCGCGTGGACGTTCGAGGGTGGAAAATGGCCGCGCCAGACCCGCTGCCGGAGGCGGAGGAGGATTCTTTTGCTACCTGAAGTGGCGGTTTGCGGTTCTTTTGCTGGTGGTTGTTGTCGACGGTGTTTTTGGGAATCGTGATCGCTTTTTTTCTTCTCGGACGACGCTCGTGGAGATATCGAGAGGAAATGTGCGGAAGGGGTGAGGGTGAAGACGGTCCTCTGGGACCAGGAGTTGGGTTTTGGGGCGAATCATTGTCTTGCTTTAGATATATTAACCCTTTGCACTAGGGTGTCCGCTTTGGTTAGTGATTACGAAAAGAAATTTATTACACCGCAGCTTTTTGAGAGATGTGTTTCTCTGAAACTTCTATTGCTAACGACCGAGAAGCATCCAAGTGCAAAGGGTTCAAGCATTTCTCTTCACTTTAACCCCTTCCTGTAACAGATAACATTCTTATCCTCATCTTCAAACAGCTAAACCCTTCGAATTCTCACAATTCTCTCGATTTCGCCTCTGTTAACAAGGCAAGTCGCCACTCTAAAGATGCAAGCACAACCGAAACTCCGTTCGAGCTGGATTCGTTTCGTTCGAGGCTAAAAAATACGCCAGCTCGTCGCGAACCGTCGTAATTTCTGGGCCATCGCGGGCTCGCGAGGGGAAGACGCGTCGCGTCGGAACGATGGCGTCCCGGCGCGTAATTCCTGCGGCGTGTGTCTTGCGGGGTCCTCGCGTGTTCCGCACGTACGCGTACGTGTTCCCCGCTAAGCGCACGTAACCTCTTGGCGAGCACGTAGCGGCCTCTCCGCTTCGCTCCGGTACAGTTACTCGCTGGAGCACGTCCGACCGTTAGCCAGAGTCCAATATTCGCGTGGAACGCGCCTACCGCGTGGTCCAAACTTCGCACCCAGTCCTACCACGATCCTAGCTCACCCTGCGTCTACGTATCCGCGTGTATCTTCATTTTAGCTGCTCAGATTGCTGAATTTCTGCTCTTTTTTGGGTTCTATTGGTGCGAAATCTTATTTTACTTGTGATTTTTTCGTGGTTAACTTCGCACCCAGTTCTACCTCGATCCTAGCTCACCCTGCGTCTACGTATCCGCGTGTATCTTCATTTTAGGTACTCAGATTGCTGAATTTCTGCTCTTCTTTGGGTTCTATTGGTGTGAAATCTTATTTTATTTGTGATTTCTTCGTGGTTAACTTCGCACCCAGTTCTACCTCGATCCTAGCTCACCCTGCGTCTACGTATCCGCGTGTATCTTCATTTTAGCTGCTCAGATTGCTGAATTTCTGCTCTTTTTTGGGTTCTATTGGTGCGAAATCTTATTTTACTTGTGATTTCTTCGTGGTTAACTTCGCACCCAGTTCTACCTCGATCCTAGCTCACCCTGCGTCTACGTATCCGCGTGTATCTTCATTTTAGGTACTCAGATTGCTGAATTTCTGCTCTTCTTTGGGTTCTATTGGTGTGAAATCTTATTTTACTTGTGATTTCTGCTCTTCTTTGGGCTCTATTGGTGCGAAATCCTATTTTACTTGTGATTTCTTCGTGGTTAACAGAAAACAACCCCTCAACGATCTCTTCTCTGATCATCTTTGTCTGTTCTCCATTGTGCGTTCGATTGAAGTTCGCGAAAATGAAATCTCACGCGAGGTCTCGCTCGGTTTCATCGCTCCCAAAGAGAAATTGGAGCGTTTTTGAAAAGCGGACGGCGGCCAGCGCACGCCTCCGCGAACCACCCTTCCGTCACCCCTTCGGTGGGCGCGCGTGCATTCACGGCGTAAGGAACAATCGAGAACGCTTGGCAGGAGTAATTCGACCGCTGGTCGGTTTTTCATTTCGGCCACGGTGCGTTCTGAAATCCAATAAAGCGTGCAAACACCCACTGGAGAGCATCGGGTCCCGATTGCCCCGCGCAAAAAGCGTTAATTACGCGAGCGCTAACGAGAAAAAGCTTGTGAAAGTTCCGTTTTTCAGCCGCTCTTTTGGTCCTCTCCTTTTTTTAAACTGCCCTCGTCCTTGCGCGAGTACTTCCACTCTTCCTGCACTTCTCTTCCTCTTGGATGCGTTCTTCCGCTGGCGCGATAGTCGTTTTTCGATCGACTCGCTTTTGGCCTCTTATTAATTGCAATTAACGAGGCTACTGTTTCGCCACCGTGCCTTGGAAATTCTTCAATTTTTTGCCGCGTGCAAGGTTCGAAGTTTCTTCGTTACGTTACGAGGAACTGAACAAAATTTGTTCGAAACTTACGTTTTTGTGAGGCTACGTGTAAAGTCTCGATAACTGTGCGTCGTGCAGTAAAAAGGGTTCGAAACTCGATTCGAGACATATATTAATTAAAGAACTAAAAAATTCGACGATGCTGAGAATCGCAAGAGAGATCCACAAATCACATACGAATTCTACAATAACTATAACGATCAATATTTCTTCTCTTCGATTCGACAATAAAAAACGAACAAATATGGCGGCTCCAGAACGAGAGTCGATCGTTCTCCACGCTCGCGGAGCCGTCTTCTCCGTTTTCCACGGATTTCGAGCAGAATCCGCTCCGCTCTGAAAGGGCCGATTACGTTCGTCGAGTTACTTCGGGGAGTGAATTGAAATTTTCACGAGGGCAGAACGCACGACGGTGAACGTCGCGCGTGAATCGCGCGCGAATCGCGCGCGCGTAATCTGATTGGCGGGGTTGCGCGCGTGTCCCGCGCTCCTTTTACGAATCGATTCTAGTTACGCATTCACGATACCGTAATGGTGCCGCGTAATTGCGCGATCGATGGAATGGGCGAAGCAGCCACGCTCCAGCTTAAAGTACCGCCCGTCCCCTGGGCTCCTTTGCAATTTCCAGCTGGGGCATTCCTACAGTTCCGCCTGGGAGGAGGCCTCTGTGCGTGCTCGACTTCTCCAAGCCACCTGAAACAGTCGACGGAACGTTATTCGTGTTCTAAGAGTTTGCTTTAGTGACTGATGCAGAGACAGAAATATATTGTAATTTTTAAGTTAGGGGTAGTTTTTTTACTTTGCACGAGGGTGACTGTTCTCCATTTTGGATGCAAAGTTATTCGTGTTCTATGAGTTGCTTTAGTGACTAATGCAGAGGCAGAAATATATTGTAATTTTTAAGTTGGGGGTAGTTTTTTTACTTTGCACGAGGGTGACTGTTCTCCACTTTGGATGCAAAGTTATTCGTGTTCTAAGAGTTTGCTTTAGTGACTGATGCAGAGACAGAAATATATTGTAATTTTTAAGTTGAGGGTAGTTTTTTTACTTTGCACGAGGGTGACTGTCCTCCATTTTGGATGCAAAGTTATTCGTGTTCTAAGAGTTGCTTTAGTGACTGACGCAGAGACAGAAATATATTGTAATTTTTAAGTTAGGGGTAGTTTTTTTACTTTGCACGAAAGAGACTGTCCTCCACTTTGGATGCAAAGTTATTCGTGTTCTATGAGTTGCTTTAGTGACTAATGCAGAGGCAGAAATATATTGTAATTTTTAAGTTGGGGGTAGTTTTTTTACTTTGCACGAGGGTGACTGTTCTCCACTTTGGATGCAAAGTTATTCGTGTTCTATGAGTTGCTTTAGTGACTAATGCAGAGACAGAAATATATTGTAATTTTTAAGTTAGGGGTAGTTTTTTTACTTTGTATGAAGGTGACTGTCCTCCATTTTGGATGCAAAGTTATTCGTGTTCTAAGAGTTGCTTTAGTGACTAATGCAGAGACAGAAATATATTGTAATTTTTAAGTTAGGGGTAGTTCTTTTACTTTGCATGAAAGAGATTGTTCTCCATTTTGGATGCAAAGTTATTCGTGTTCTAAGAGTTGCTTCCATGACTGATACAGTGAAAGAAAAGTATTGAAATGTAATAGTAATTTCTAAGTTAAGGGTAGTTTTATTACTTTGCACGAAGATGACTGTTCTCCATTTTGGATGCAAAGTTATTCGTGTTCTAAGAGTTGCTTCGATGACTAATACAGTGAAAGAAAAGTATTGAAATGTAATAGTAATTTCTAAGTTAAGGGTAGTTTTATTACTTTGCACGAAGATGACTGTTCTCCATTTTGGATGCAAAGTTATTCGTGTTCTATGAGTTGCTTTAGTGACTGATGCAGAGACAGAAATATATTGTAATTTTTAAGTTAGGGGTAGTTTTTTTACTTTGTATGAAGGTGACTGTCCTCCATTTTGGATGCAAAGTTAATCGTGTTCTATGAGTTGTTTCGAAAAATTTGGAAACACAACAGTAATTTCTAAATTAGGAGTAGTTTTTTGCTTTGCACGAAACAAGCAAAACATTTTCAAAATACTCGACATTAGAATTTAGAAATTAAATTGCTTTATACCATTTTACGACTACTTTTAACTACACAATCGCTTATATTTTTAAACATTGCATCGATCGCAATTAATTAAAGTTTTCCACCGCGATACATTCTTTTTTTCCATTCCTCAATTACGGTTGCGTCTGCCGTTAATGTCCTCCACTGCAGTCCGGTTCGTTCGAAGCATTTTTACTTTACGATCAGCATGTGTTCGACAGAAGCACCGCGCTCCGCCAGGAGGAATCGAGGCTCGCCGTTTAGAGTTTAGAATTTTTGTTTCCATTCCGCTGTTTTTATCGACGAACGTGTCGTAAAGCTACGAGTTTCCTCGGTGGGGAAAAACAGAAATTAGTTTTAATGGTTTCTGGGATCGACGAGGTTGGGGGCCTCGCGGAAAGTGCCCGTCGTTTCCGAACTTCTCCTTGGGTTCCTCGCAACCCTTCTCCAAACTGAGAGATCTTTAACGAGCTTCCAGAAACAAAAAACACCAGAGACAGAACACGAAACTATAAATTTAGAATTTAAACACCTTTCGATCGCGTAAACAGACCTGCAATATGCTTTTCTTTAAATCACAGAAAAGTATTTGAAATTCTAATCCATTTTGCCATCGAAATAATTGACGGAGCGCAGCTTTTACTTTTTTCGAGAAACGGAAGTGCGAGAATAATGCTGAGGTGCGCGCGAACCTGCTCGCTTCTTCGATAATCGAACTGCGAATTTTCTTTCGACGGATCGAGAAGGATCGAGAAGGATCGAGAGAATAGGAGGCATCGATTATCGTCGAACATATGACGGCGTGGCAAGCAGGAACAACGTTGGAGACAGATGTTGTCCGGTACGATCTTCCGTTTCCGGCACTGCGAGACATCCTGCTCGATGGCTCCGATATTTCCGTCTGCTTTCCCCGCACGGAGGAAAATAATGGGATCGTTTCGTTGCTTACGATCCTGATGTCGATGCATTAATCTATTAACGCGGCTGCTCGATGGCAATCGGCTAATGGGGTGTGTTTCCCAAACTTTCCTCGTCGCTGAACACTCTTTGAGTTGCACAATTTTTAAGGAACGCTAGAGTAAATATTTTTCAGTTACAATTCCTTTTGAAAGTTATTTTAAATCGCGTAAAATGGATGAAAGTGGAACAATTGGTAACTGTTCGTGGAACAGTGACGCGCCAGTGTTCCAAGGAACACAGTTAGGGAAACGCTGGACTAATGACAATTATTCAGTCTCCTCCGAGTCTCGCAAAAGTGGAGATCTTAATTTCTATTAGGATAAACCACCATACTTCCAAAATAAATAAAATTTTAGTTCCACTGCAAGCTCTTTTAGATATCGCGCCCGACAGAACCAATCGATCCCTAGCGATTCTTATAATTTACAATTATTTGCCACGGATAACTATAATTTCACGAGGAATACAAAGATAAGGCGTCCTCGCGGGTAATTTAAGCCGCAATAAATCGAAACGAGCCCGAGAATGGCCGCCAAAGGAATTTCCTTCGAGTCGCTGCGACGCGCGCGTTCTCCCTTGCGAAAGGGGTTAATAAACTAACGCTGGCCATAAAGCATATCCAAAAATACACCTTAAAACAAACGTTCGATTAGACCATCGTCCGCGACGTTAAATTACACCGGTACCATCGAGTCGAACGGTAAATCATGGCCATTCGCTTGCGAGGGAAAACGCTCGGTGATATATTCGGTTCTTGTTTGGCCGAAATTTCCCGGCCTTTGGTCCGTCTGTCCCGCTTCCATTTTTCATCCGGTAGATAAGACCCAATCCAATTGGCACAGCCAACGTTCCCCTCCCTTTCCCCCCACCCCATCTGCCCCTAACCCTTTCTATGAATTATAGAGCCTTTATAATTCACAGTATTACGGATCCGTGGGTGGATCTTTATTGTCTGGAAAATATCGCTGGCCAGAAGTTTCGAATCATTCTTGGAAAATTTGTTACCATGGAGCCAGAGCGATTTTTGTTACCCACCATAACTCCAAACAAACATTAACCGTTCGTATCCCTGTACCGTATAGACGACGCGATGCGTTTTACCATTGCGTTCGTATGTCGCCATATAGACGTCTATGTATTTGTAATATAAAGAGTTAATGAACGTTGGAATAATTAATTTGAGGGGGCACAATCGTGGTTTTTTAGTCGACTCGTTGTTGTACTGAAAAATAAGTGAAATTCGGACTTTACGAGCTTGTCTTTGTTGCATTTCAGAATTTAAACCTTCGCACTCGGATGTCCCTTCTGAGGGGACATCAGCATTGATTAGAGATTGCAGAGGTTAAAGTTATTTTATCGCAGCTTTTTCAGAATTGCATATTTCCGTGAAATTATTACTAAAACAGCAGTTACTTAGCAATTCTATTGTTAACGTCCGGGAAGGAATCGGAGAGGAAGTGACGCGCAAATATGAAGCGATTATCCGAGTGCAAAGGTCACAAATTCCAGATAACGATTACCAAATGAACACCGCGATTACCAAATGAACACCGCGATTACCAAATGAACACCGCGATTTTCCAGTTTTTCACGAGAATCGTAAAAAACAGAGGAAGCAGAAGACAAAGGGTGTCGAAACTCAGGGAGGAAATGGCGCGCAAATATGAAGCGATTATCCGAGTGCAAAGGTCACAAATTCCAGATAACGATCATCAAATGAACACCACGATTTTCCAGTTTTTCACGAGAATCGTAAAAAACAGAGGAAGCAGAAGACAAAGGGTGTCGAAAATCGGGTAGGAAGGAAACGGTGGCGCGCAAATATGAAGCGATTATCCAAGTGCAAAGGTCACAAATTTCAGATAACGATTACCAAATGAACACCGCGAATTTCCAATTTTTTACGACAATCGTAAAAAACGGAGGAAGCAGAAGACAAAGGGTGTCGAAACTCAGGGAGGAAATGGCGCGCAAATATGAAGCGATTATCTGAGTGCAAAGGTCACAAATTCCAGATAACGATTACCAAATGAACACCGCGATTACCAAATGAACACCGCGACTTTCCAGTTTTTCACGAGAATCGTAAAAAACAGAGGAAGCAGAAGACAAAGGGTGTCGAAAATCGGGGAGGAAGGAAACGGTGGCGCGCAAATATGAAGCGATTCCTTCCGCGCGCGCCCCCGCGGACGCCATTCGCCGACCGGCCAGTGATAATATACGATGCAGATCGCTGGGCCCGTCCATCTACCCGACTGGCAGGATGATCGAGATCGTTGGTCGACTCGAAAATCAATTATTCGCCGGCGCACCGAAAATGCACATCAATCTTGTCACGGCCGCTCGTTTGCTTCTCTTCAGCGGCGCACATAGTTGCACAATCGGGCGTCGGTATTGGTGTACCTTTTGAAGTGGATCAGTTAACAGCGGCTGATGAGAGACGTGATGGATAACCGAGCCCCATGTTTTTTATTTTCGCGTCCCCGTCTCTCTCTCTCTCTCTCTTCTCTCTCGATCTCGCCCTCTCTGTCGTCTCTCGGTTTCTCGAGGAATACTTCGCAGACGGATCGAGAGAAATCGTCGCGGGGCGAGGAACAATGAAGAAATTGGGGAAGGAGGAAGTCGCGTCTCGATCGGGGTTGCCGCGAACGACTGCCTCCATTTTGCAGCTTCCATACGCGTACACAGAACACGCAAACCTTAATTGATCAGAGAAAATTGTATAGGAACTTTTAAGCTAGCATCGAACCAAAATCGTCCAACTGCGCGCGATTCTCCGACTCGAGGCGCGACGGGAAAAAAAAGGGAAAAGTTCACGAGGAAGATGGCGATCTGTTTTTCGTTTGAAGAGACTGTCGATGCCACAATGGCACATTAATTTCGCCGCGAAGCGAAGGGGAGACGTCCCCCGTCTAAGAGGGGGGAGCAAAAAGAGGCGAGCAGGATCGGTGGGATCTGTCGAGTGTTACGGGCGTTTTTTCCGCCGCGACGTTTTCCGTATAATTGGCACGGACGTTCTACGTTTGTAACGGCAAAAACCGATCGTGCCACGGCGGCGGCGGGTCCCTCCGCGTCGCCATTCGAGTAACGCTGAGGAATCGGCCGTCGAGCGACCCGTTCGCGTTTCAATCGAGCCACGCTCGACCGAGGACTGTCTTTTTTACTGGATCGTCCAGTCGAGGAATCACTGGGAGAGAGAGAGAGAGAGAGGAGTACAGTCAATTAATAATGTTTATCGTCACGAATGGAGGAAGTCAAGGTTCGAGCGGAGGAGCGTCATGTGGCGAATCGAACGGGTTTTAGATTTCGCGAGCAACGATTGAATCTTGTTCTTTAGCGGCGTTGATGATCGAGGGGTTTTTGAAAGCTGGATTGGATTGGGTTCCAGTTGAGTTTTCGTATAGATTTCAGTTTAAGTTGTGTCCTCGCGTGGACTTAGTTTGGTTTTCATGTGGAGGGCTTCTGTGTGAAGTTGAGTCAACAATTAACTGCTAAAAAGAAGCTAAATAGAAAGTGCCACAAGAGTTTCATAAAATTCAATGAACTTCTATTAGCACCCACCCCAAACACAGCAATCATCCCCCAAATCACACGTCAGCGATCTCAACCCACAAGATATGGAACACTAATCTTACCCAATCTTCAAACGAACCCATCACCCATCCACACGCACATATATATACATCAAACACTCTCAAAATGTCCCAACACACAAACTCAACCTCAGAATCAGCCAAAAACAAGGAGCTGGTGCGAGAAGAAACAAAAACGCGAGGCGAGGGCGCAACCTGGACAAATGATATTATTTCCCAGCCGCGTGCAGAGGCGGATAATAGCGATGGCGAGGCAAAACAGCTCCTCGTGATTGCCGATCGGCTTACGAGGACGAGACTTAAAAGCTCGAACGAGAATCAATTGCATAAGCCTGTAAGGCGTTAGAGGAGTCAGCCGAGCGTGCGCGCGGCACGTGAGCCTCTCGCCACCCGTTACACGCGTAACCGCGAGCTTCGAGTCGGCCATTGGACTGGGACCATTCGATTTCTGCGCCCTTTTTTTCTTTTTGCGCCGTTCCCTCGCGTTTGGATTAATACGAATCGCGGTTGCGGTGGCCGTCGAGTCGTCTGGCTCGAGGCTTCTTTTATTCGCAAAGATTTCCGCAGTTGCTTTTTGTGTAATTAGGGGAGCGTCGAGTGGTAGTTTGTCGAGGAGTTGGGGGATGCTCGATGGCGCTGGGAATCTTTGGGTCTTGCTGGTGCCGATGGGCGCCACGAGGAACCCAATTCGAGTTGAAAGCGATTCGTACATCTTCTGAATTTTATATGAATATTTCAATGTTTTTTTATGTTTTTCTAAGTGTCGGATGTTGGTTGTTTAAGTATTCGATGAAAAAGTACACTCAACTTGAACACCAGTGATAGCAGAAATATTGAGAGATTTATTTTTGTTGTGTTTCACAGCTTGACGATTTTAATTTTGAAGAGCTCTCGAAAAATACTCTTCTATTTCCAGTAAAATCTTCTCTTCGATTGAATTCGTGCAACATTGCAATTCTTCCAAGATTTATTTTTTTGTCACAGCTTGACGATTTTAGTTTTTAACAGTTCTCGAAGAGTAGACTTCTATTTTCAATAAAATCTCTGCAATTAAAAAGTTGCGACATCGCAATTCTTCCAAGATCAATTTTTGTTGGGTTTCACAGCTTGACGATTTTAGTTTTTAACAGTTCTCGAAGAGTAGACTTCTATTTTCAATAAAATCTCTGCAATTAAAAAGTTGCGACATCGCAATTCTTCCAAGATCAATTTTTGTTGGGTTTCACAGTTTGACGATTTTAATTTTTAACAGTACTCGAAGAGTAGACTTCTATTTTCAATAAAATCTCTGCAATTAAAAAGTTGCGACATCGCAATTCTTCCAAGATCAATTTTTGTTGGATTTCACAGCTTGACGATTTTAATTTTTAACAGTACTCGAAGAGTAGACTTCTATTTTCAATAAAATCTCTGCAATTAAAAAGTTGCGACATCGCAATTCTTCCAAGATCAATTTTTGTTGGGTTCCACAGCTTAACGATTTTAATTTTAACAGTACTCAAAGAGTAGACTTCTATTTCCAATAAAATCTTCTCTTCGACTGAACTCGTTACCTTTAAAAAGTTGCACCATTGCAATTCTTCCAAGATCAATTTTTTTGTCACAGCTTGACGATTTTAATTTTTAACAGTACTCAAAGAGTAGACTTCTATTTCCAATAAAATCTTCTCTTCGACTGAACTCGTTGCATTTAAAAAGTTGCAGCATTGCAATTCTTCCAAGATCAATTTTTTTGTCACAGCTTGACGATTTTAATTTTGAAGAGTACTCGAAGAGTAGACTTCTATTTCCGATAAAATCTTCTCTGCGATTAAATTCGTTGCCTTTAAAAAGTTGCGACATCGCAATTCTTCCAATGGCGGAGCGCGCGATCCGACTTATTAAAAGATTCGGAATTCTCCGATCGTGCCAAGAGCGACCACAGCCAGACCGTCTGCCCTCGCAAAAATGGAAACGCGCGTTAATCCTTTTCCTGTGGCCGCCGTGAGTCAGCCAGGTAACGACGCGGCAAACTTTTTATGAGTCATGAAACGTTCCGCCATCGAGGCAGCGCCAAGTTTTCCGCGCGCGGCGCGAGAAACGCAGGCATTAACGGCGTTTAAACACGCGTTTTCACCGGATAATCCGTCTCCGCGGAAAAAAACTTTCCCAACGCGGCGATTCCTCGAACCCGCGGCTCGCAACGAGGGAAATTCGTTTCGCGGCGAATTACGCCGCGTTATCGGCAGAATCGCCACATTTTCCGTCAGTAATCGCGCGATTCTGCTTTCTACAAAATTACACTTAATTGTTCGACATCCATTTTTATATAACGCGTCGTTTGCATAACACCGTTTCTCGTTTGCGCTTTCAGAGAGAGAGAGAGAAACTCGCGGCGCGGATCTGCGAGAATGAATTCCAACGAAACGCGCGAAATGCACACCTCAACGCGTATCGTTCTCTGATTGCGAAATTGAAATCCTTCTAATCACGAATTTTAAATCTCTACCTTTAACAATCTCTCGTCAAAGAACTGTCTCATCGCAAACATAAAATTTCTGTCTTAAAAATCGTACAACTATGAGTCAAGGTGGTGAGTCACAGCTTTTTTAAGAACGTGTTCTACGATAATACTCTAGTGACTAATATAGCAATAATTATATTTTACGAGCTCACATAAAATTTAATTGCACTTCGTATGTTAAAAAAATCGATTAATATCGAATAAATCTTGCCAAGAAGAAAAGAATTCAGAAATATTAGTTATTCAAGAAGAAACAAATTCTCAATAATCGCTTTCTCCTCTCTTTCTCTCTCCCCTTATCGTCATTTTGTCTCTCATTTTTCTCGTTTTAATTAAGAAGAAACTCGCGGCTACGCCAATGGCGACCTGCATCGATGTGTACACCGTGCCGTTGCAATTGCGCTCTCGAGTGCATCGAACCCGTGTAGGTGAAAGTGAACCATAGCGGTTCCCGTACGTTCGCCCGTTCGCCAGGAGCTGAGGTTCTTTGTCGAACACCGTCAGTGTGGTGTCCAAAGGTTAAAATCGGGACGCGCCAAGACGGATCGCGGCGAGCTGCCTCGCGGATCCGCTTCTAATCCTGAAGACTTTCAGAAATCGCGTCTTCGAGACCTGTTGCGTTCGCCTTAATCGAGCACGTGCGTCTGAAACGACTTGAAAAATGGTCCTCTTCGATAATTAAATTCGTCAGTAATGGATGCTCGTTGGAAATATTTCTCAAGTAATTTTGAGTATTTACTGAAAATATCTGTAAAATAATTTTCGATACTCGTTGAAAATATTTCTAAAATAATTTGCTGAACACTTGCTAAAAGTATCTCTAAAATAATTTTCGATACCTGTCGAATTTCTAAACTAACTTCGAATATTTATTGAGAATATTTCTAAAATAATTTTCTAAACACTTGCTGAAAGTATCTCTAAAATAATTTTCGAACAACCGTGTACAATTATTTTTCAATTATTTTTTTACAATTGCATGCGACGTGTCGTAGATTCCCAGAAAATTTGCAGTTTTTCGACACTCCTGCGTGGAAACTATTGGTTTTGATATCTCTGCGAATGCAAAATGGTGCGCGACTCGTGAATGCATCGCGAAGGCTCGATGGAAACCGAGGAGATTCCATCCAGACTTTTCCCAGACGAAATCAACCGTTCGCTCGCGTATGATAATTAATATATCGGAATAGTTGGAGGCGCGGTATATTTATAAAATTTATCGAATTCGCTGGATTCCAGTTCGTCGTACACAAATCGAACCCTCTGGAATCCATTGTTACCACGGCTCGTCTGGTAATTACTCATTTGCGTTGTTCAAATATTTCCACGCTCGTATAGCCACTGCCAATTACGTCGAGATGAAAAAGTAATTAACCAGGACACGGTTAATTTACGCGAAATTATTCCCAGTTAGAAATATTGTAATACACCGGTTTCCAAGATGGCGACTGAACAAAGAAGAGGGCAGCGTTTGCTTCGTGAATTAACGTCGATTAAACTAGAAACTTAATGGATGGACGTGCAATTTTTTTTTTCTCGTCGAGGGACAAAAAAGGGACCGCGTTCGAACGAAGAGGATTCCAGGTTGATTTAATTAGCGGGGGAATTTTTCCTACGCGGGACGTAATTGGTCCGCTGGTCGACGACCAACAGCACAACCCTTATCCCACAAGGCAATATGTAATCGCGAACGATTTAATCGCTCGTAATTGACTATCGTAACTCGACGTGTACAGCGGTTTCTAACCACACGTGATTATAGTCACCCTTCTTACGTAACGTTCGCTCACCAAGCCTGCAATATAGTCGGCTTTCACAAATAGCTGCTCGCAAATAGCATGCGACTGCAAGTGGTCACAGTCACTTCTGCGCTCGCGTACACGTAAACGATCGCGAATAAAGTAATTAGGAGCACGGTGTATAACATTCGCTGGGTGGCTCCGGGTGATCACAGTCGGTCCTCTCGCGTAACAATGGCGCAGCGATCGATAATGCCGTGTAATCAGTTTTGGTACACCGTTGGATTCCGGTTTGGACGGAGAGCGTTCGAAGGAATCCAGTGCAACGCGTTTTAATCCTTTGCGCTCAGCTCTTTTCTGGATATTGGCAATAGAAGTTATTGCTAGAACAGCAATGGTTTAGCGATATTTTAGCAGTAGCTTCCATTGCTAACGTTTGAGAAGGAGCTGAGTGCAAGGGGGTGAAGTTATTCCACCGCAACTTTTTGAAAAATGCATGTTTCCCTTATGCGTCGTTGATAGACGTTAGCAATAGAAACCATGGTTAAAATATTGCTCAAAGATTGCTATCTTAGCAATAGTTTCCATTGCTAAAGTCTGGGAAGGAGCCGAGTGCTAAGGGTTGAAGTTATTCCACCTCAACTTTCTGAGAAGTGCACGTTTCCCTTAAGTTTTCTACTGAAATGAAAATTTTCTATTGCTGAAGACGTAGCAATATAGCAACATAGCTGCAATATAGCAATATTGATAAAGTATTCCTCAAAGATTGTTATTTTAGTAATAGCTTCCATTGCTAAAGTCTGAGAAGGAGTTGAGAGCAAAGAGTTGAACTTATTGCATCCCACCTTTTTGAAAAGTGCACGTTTCCCTTAATTTTTTTACTGGAATGGAAACTTTCCATCGTTGGGATACATTAGCAATAGAAACTATGGCTAAAATATTGCTCAAAGATTACTATCTTAGCAATAGTTTCCATTCCTAACGTCTGAGGAGGAGCCAAGTGCTAAGGGTTGAACTTATTCCACCTCAACTTTTTGAAAAGCGCGTTTCCCTCAAGTTTTCTACTGAAATGGAAATTTTCTATCGCTAGGAAACGTTAGCAATAGAAACTATGGCTAAAATATTGCTCAAAGATTGCTATCTTAGCAATAGTTTCCATTGCTAAAGTCTGAGAAGCAGCTGAGAGCAAAGAGTTGAACTCATTCCACCTCAACTTTTTGAAAATGCGTTTCCCTCAAGTTTTCTACTGAAATGGAAATTTTCTATCGCTAGGAAACGTTAGCAATAGAAACTATGGCTAAAATATTGCTCAAAGATTGCTATCTTAGCAATAGTTTCCATTGCTAAAGTCTGAGAAGAAGCTGAGAGCAAAGAGTTGAACTTATTCCACCTCAACTTTTTGAAAAGCGCGTTTCCCTCAAGTTTTCTACTGAAATGGAAATTTTCTATCGTTGAAACAATCCTTTCTTCCCTTCAACCTCGCGGTGTTACTCAAATGGCGCGTTCAGCGACGATAATCGGTGGAGCTGTTTGGACATTAGTGCAGCGGTTTTGTCACGATATTGAAACCGGAATTGTCCGACTTATTTCAGCCATTGAAACACGTGCTTAACAGATGCTAACGAGACTGCACCAGCGGAGATTCTCGAGTCCGCCCTCGGTGTAACGAGGGGAAAATAAGTCTGGGAATTTTACTTTCGGACGCTCGTTGCTGGCTTTTATTTGCTGGAGCAGCTTTTCGAGGGACGCGTACTATGTAGTCCTCGTCTTTTTCCAAGTAAAACGACATTTTTTAAATACGATACCATTTAGATTTGCCTTCCTATGGGGTTGGAATCATGGAGTTCGTTAAATAAAATTTGTGTACCATTGTTCTTGGAATTCGAGACGTGCAATTCCAATTTCTTCACTCGGATGAATTAGCGTTGCTTTTTATAACTCCACCATTTGGCTGAATCGCAATTTCATAATTTTGAGTGAGTTATTACTTCGTAGCTTGGCTGAATTGCAAATTCTTTTGGTGACTCCATTAGTTGGATGAATTATCGTCGTTTCAGTGGATCAGATCTAAACTTTAGGCTCTTGTCGAGTCTAGGTTATCGCGAAAATCAGCTTCGACTCGGAGGAAAATAAATATTCACCTCGCGTTGCAGGATTTTTCAAAATTAAAAAACTGTCGAGGCTATTATAGCAACTGCGTAATAACTATAGCGCTATAAAATTTTACGATTTGCGCATTGCTCGGAGAACCGCAGGCGCTTGCGAAGAGCCCAGGAAACCGAAGGCAGCTGGGCGGACATCTTATCATCGCGAACAAAGGGTGAAAATAAAAGCGACTCGCGAGGAATCCGAAACAGGCTACGGAAGGACTTTGCGCAGGTGCGAACCGACGGACACGTGCGTTCCTCAACCCTTTGCAATTTTTACGCCGTTCGCGCCATCATCGTCGCTGATAACCAGAGTCGTTGCTTGCAATTCATTTCTGCCCTCATCGCGCGGTTCATCGCAAGATTTCTTTGTGCGCAACTTTCATTTTGAAGCGATTAGAATAATTATAACCTCCATAATTTGTAAAAGATTCGAATCTTGAAGAATCCTTGCGAATTTGTGTAATTTTGATTGCTCTGCGCTGAGAATTGTATTTTTATTACGTAGAGTTGTCGCGTAATTAAATTAAGAATGATTAATAATTGCGTTTTAATGTACGAGGGTTGTTTTCTGAATTATTTCGAAGGGGTCGAGGTGGATGATCGTAGCCAGTTTCTTCTTCGAGATATATGTTGCAAGTTTTCTCTTCCTTCACTTTGTCGCAAGATGGTGGAAATTATTTGGTGAATATTATGTATCGTCGCTGTCCGATATCGCGCAGTCGTAAAGATGCCCTCGATGTTCATGGGTCGATTCATCTATAATCCACGGTCGAGGAATTCTCACCGGAACTCGAGGCGCCATAAATTTTGTCACTCTTGTTGGGGTGTTTTCCTCGTACATCATTTTTGTTTCGTTAGTTGGAATCTTGCGGAGTGTTTTTCGGATTCTGGGAATATATCGCGGATACTTACCACATCTTCCTGCGCGAGGCTTATTTATGGACTCGGGGGATGTGGCAATTTGTAAATTTATGCGTCCAACCCCTTGAAATATCGCGGACGATACAAAATAACAATTTCTGACACAAACAGCTTCGTTAATGACCTCGTTTCTAGATCTTCAGGATGTTTTTTAAATTAAAAACTACCCTTCCTTTGCGTACAATGCGAACTCTAACGATTACCAAAAACACACCCCATTTTAACCATCGCGAAACCTTCATCGTCGACAGAAAATTATCCAACACATCGACGTTGAAATTCACATATACAAATTTAAAAAAGTTTTCTGTCAAAAACTACATTGACAATCAAAATTCCTCGACATCCAGCACTCCAAAGACACCCAAATACAATGCAAACTCTAAGGATTACCAAAAACACACTTTAACCATTGTAAAACTTCATCGCCAATATAAAATTATCAAACACATCGACGTTAAAATTTACATATACAAATTTAAAAAAGTTTTCTGTCAAAAACTACATTGACAATCAAAATTCCTCGACATCGAGCACCCCAAAGGCACCCAAATACAACGCAAACTCTAACGATTACCAAAAACACACTTTAACCATTGCGAAAACTTCATCGCCAACATAAAATTATCAAACACATCGATATTAAAATTCACATATACAAATTACACAAAGTTTCCTCTAGAAAACCATATCTAGCACCCTAAAGGCACCCAAAAGTCTCTTCTACGAGCATCCACACCAATCGAGACTCCCTCCATCGGTCGCAAGAAAGTCGATCAACCCGTTCGCCGTGGATTTTCCGAAACGACGAGAAAAAGAGGCTGGCAGGGGTAGTCGAAGGCAGAGGAAGGCCCGTTATTTTGGGTTGGACAGGATGCGCGGCCATGCGGACCGTGATCCTAATGAAGGCACGTGCTGCCGCGTTCCGCGCTGCCCGGGCCAGTCTCCTTTGTTGGCCGCGCGACACGTCGCCTCTTTGGACCAGCTAGACACGGTTTAATTAAGCGAAACCAGAGCGTTACGCCGTACCCGTGTGTATGTACACGTGTCGGTGAACACCCACGCGAGCCGCGTACACGGCCACCGGCTGCGGCGGCGCGCCCACCCCGTGTCGCGAGTTTAAACGCAACCCCCGCAAGCGGACAGCGCGCTGCTCGACGGCGATTCTCACTAGCGAAGGATGGACCACGGATTCTGGACCCGTAGACTCTGAAATCGAGGGGATTGAGAATTGTGAGTTGGAGTTAGGGTGTTGCGAAGAAGTGGACCATGGATCTAAGACCAGTAGACGCTGAAATGGAGGGGATTGAGAGTCGCGAGTTGGAGATATGGTGTTGCGAAGAAGTGGACCATGGATCTAAGACCAGTAGACGCTGAAATGGAGGGGATTGAGAGTCGCGAGTTGGAGATATGGTGTTGCGAAGAAGTGGACCATGGATCTAAGACCAGTAGACGCTGAAATGGAGGGGATTGAGAGTCGTGAGTTGGAGATATGGTGTTGCGAAGAAGTGGACCATGGATCTAAGACCAGTAGACGCTGAAATGGAGGGGATTGAGAGTCGTGAGTTGGAGTTAGGGTGTTGCGAAGAAGTGGACCATGGATCTAGGATCCGTAGACTCTGAAATGGAGGGAATTTGGAGATATGGTGTTGCGAAGAAGTGGACCATGGATCTAAGACCAGTAGACTCTGAAATGGAAGGGATTGAGAGTCGTGAGTTGGAGATATGGCGTTGCGAAAGAATGGATCATGGATCTAAGACCAGTAGACTTTGAAATGAAGGGGATTGAAAGTCGCGAGTTGGAGATATGGTGTTGCGAAGGAATGGACCATGGATCTAGGATCCGTAGACTCTGAAATGGAGGGAATTGAGAGTCGTGAGTTGGAGATATGGCGTTGCGAAGGAATGGACTATGGATTCTGGATCCGTAAACTCTGAAATGGAGGGGATTGAGAGTCGCGAGTTGGAGCTATGGTGTTGCGAAGGAATGGACCGTGGATCCAGGATCCGTAGACTTTGAAATTATTTATACACGATCCCTTTGACTCCATTCAACCCAGAATCCAACAACACGTCATACCGCAGATTTTGACCGTCCTGTTCTAAATTACAAACTCAGAGCGAAAATTGCAGATTCCGTGCAATCGAATCCCAGTTTCGCACCCCCTGGCCTATAATTTCAAGATTTAATCGTCCGCTTCGGTTTCTCAGCCCCCGAGGTTTCTCGTAAACACGATCAACCATCGCCACGGGTCGCTAAAAACTGTGTTTTCCGACCGAACGCACCCTCCTCGCCCATCGCCGCCAATTCAATCTGCCGAGACCCGCGGCCCGCCACTTTCCCAGTCGCTCCAAGGGCGAACTTCCGAAAGGCGGCGTGGGTCGGCCCTAACGGCTCCAAGTTAGTCGCAGCCAGTGCCGTCTTGACCGGGTGAACGCCGTTTAATTAAGATAAAACGAAATTCGCGAGGCTCCGCGTAGCCGGCGTTTCACAGAGGGTTGTGCCTCCGTTCGTGACCGGAACCGCGCGAGTGGCCCGCGTCTCTGCTCTCCCGCCACCCCCTCGGTTACACTACTCTCTCTCTGGCTTTACGAATGGGCAAGTTTAAGTGCGGCGTAAGTTCGTACAAGTTGCCACGGCCCCCCAGCTCCGGTATCCGTCGTAATAAATTGCTGAGCCGTTCCAACAGCGAGCCACTCCGCGAAACGTCCAATTAATCAGGGGATGTTAATTTCGGCTGGCGCTGGGGCCCCGTCTTGGCCGGGATTTTAAGCTAGTCCGATTAATTGTCGCGACCTTTGATCGGGCATCGTCGACTGCTAGTCGACTCGAATCAGGACTCTTTGGTTTGGCGTTGGTGGGACTTGTACAGATCTCTTCGTCAGCAAGGGGTTTCTTGAGGTTTTCGGGAGATCACAAATCGATCTCGATGATTCTCGATGCTGACTATCCATTTTCGTGAAATTTTGGGGATGTATGTGAGTGAATGGAGGATTCTCGCGCAGAACACAAGCGATACTAGCGTTTAAACTGGGCTAGCAGTAGAAGTATCGCATAAGTGGATACGATGGAGGAATACAAAGAGAAAATTGCATAAAGGGATTACTATCCTTGTCTTGAGCATAACTAACGTTAATGCTCGTTAAACAGAGGGAGAAATACTTTCATGCAGCTTTCTCCTTTCATTTCGCTTTCGAAATTTGATCGGGCATCGTCGACTGCTAGTCGACTCGAATCAGGACTCTTTGGTTTGGCGTTGGTGGGACTTGTACAGATCTCTTCGTCAGCAAGGGGTTTCTTGAGGTTTTCGGGAGATCACAAATCGATCTCGATGGTTCTCGATGCTGACTATCCATTTTCGTGAAATTTTGGGGATGTATGTGAGTGAATGGAGGATTCTCGCGCAGAACACAAGCGATACTAGCGTTTAACTGGGCTAGCAGTAGAAGTATCGCATAAGTGGATACGATGGAGGAGTAAGAAGAGAAAATTGCATAAAGGGATTGCTATCCTTGTCTTGAGCATAACTAACGTTAATGCTCGTTAAACAGAGGGAGAAATACTTTCATGCAGCTTTCTTCTTTTATTCCTCTTCGCTTTTCGCGTCCACCCCTATGGTCGATTCTTATATGTCCACGCATCGACATGCTGTCACCAACATTTGTCCAAAAATTTTCGCGAGGCACCAACGTGCTGCCACCATTACCGTTAATCGACTTTTCGTCGATGGCGACGATCGTTGACGAGGACTGGGCGCTTGCTTGGGCGAAGACGGATGGTCCCGAGGGGTGCGTTCAGGGTCGTGAGTGGATTCGAGGATCTGGAAGACGTTCGAGGGGCTGTGCGATGGGAGAAAAGGACGAGGAAGGTGGAACGGTTCGACGTGGGTCCGCTGGTCGACTCGTTAGCGAGGCTACCTGGAAGCTGTTGCCTTGGGCGTGGGGATGATGGAGTTTTTCTCGTCGCATTGTTGTTCTGGGCAGACGAGAGCTGTTCTCGGAAGCGAGTCAGCCTTCTTATCGAAGAAACGAGGGTTTCCGCGTATTTTTAGTGGTATTAATACTTAACTCGAGGATGAGGTCCTAGAGAAAGCTGTGAGATGGGCCTGGAGCATGTATCTACATGGATGACATCGTCAGTTTAGGATTTTCTACGTAGCAACTGAAGGACGAAGGCGGAGACTCGTCAGACTCAGGTGGTGCGTGTTTCTCGAGATCCATCAGCGTCTGAAACAAAGGAAAGCATTGTGAAACACCTGTTCACGATATCTTCTGCAGAAGGGAAGAGAATCGCGATCTCGCGGAGCGACCAGAACGATCGGAATCAAAGGACGAACGCGGAAACGCGAAACACGAGGAAGAAACCGGCAGGAGGGTGGTTAACATTCCGTGAAAAATCACCGCGTGCTCTCATGAATTATTAAACCATTTTCCCGGCGGCTCGTAATCGCGCGGAATAATTTTCCCTTTTCCTCGGCCTCGATAGCCGAGTTTGGGCCCGCTCGCGGACGCGCGAAGGCGTTCAAGCGGAATTACAAATCGCGCGAAGCAGCGGGCCTGAGAATTCTGCGATCGATGCGATTACAGAAACGAGTCGAGCGGAGGAAAATCGAAGCTGGTTCCAAGCGTCGCTGCGAGATACGCTCGAGAGCGAATATCCTGAGGGACCATCGTGGGACTATCTGGACTCGAGCGGGTAAATTGCTTTGGGGAGCCGCTTTGAATTGGCCGCGCTTTTTTTTCTATTTTGCGGAATTGTTTGTGGACGGCTGCGTCAAGGTGGGTGATTTTAATCGATCATCGGTGTAATTCGTTGGAATCATTTTTGAATTTCATCGACGAGTTAATTGACGAGCGAGAAGCAGATGGAGCGAAGTTTAATTGGTCTGTGGGAAATCGAAACGCGCAGACAAGCGCGAGTTGCACCGCAAGTGTAAAAATGGCGCGATGGCTGCACGACTAGCGCCACTTGTTTTTACTTCAAGAGCGCAAGATGATCTTAACGATTGCTTGGCGAAAAGAGTCCAATTAACCGTCGACAAATATAGTTGCGATACGACAGCTGTTTTAAAAAATGGTTCTTCTTCGTTTCACTAAATTATATTTTTAATTGGATCTGTTAACTGAGAGTTTTAATTGGATTTATATGGGATGCCCTTAAAAAAAATTGGATTAACAAGGTAGCGGAAAATAAAATCTGAAACGCGCTATAATGTAACTTGTTTTCAAAAATCCAGTGGCTGAGCAACGTCCAACAGATTGGGGTTCAAAATTCCATGCAATTAGCATCTCAATAACCAATCCACGAAATTGCCAGTTTGTCAAAATTCTGTTCACGAAGTCATCAAAAATCCCACTGCAATTGTACGATTAAATCTTTGCTAATTCAAGGAACCACCCTTCTTTGCCAGATTCATCAATAACAGCGCTATTTAACAATACCCATAATTTCCAAGCAACTTGGGGAGTCCTCGAATTAACCTTTTCTCGTGGGGAATCCTCACGGATACCTCGAGCTTTGAAAGCTCTCAAGGTTATGTCGATCTCTTCCCAACTCCACAAGTAGTAAAACCGCACAGTAGTCTTCCTTATGCTTTGCTGCAGAGATCAAAAAATCCTGGCGAACACTTCCGGTTCCGTCGAATTGACCTGGCGACCGCAATTCTTAACTCTCGCGGGGAAATCAGGGAAAGCGTGGTCGCGATTCAAGGCTAATTCCATCGGATAAGAGGAATCGCGTTGGCAAGACGAATAACGAGCGGCTGTCGTCTCTGGTCTCGTCTGGCCGTGGGCCTCCGGTTCGTTCACCCTGCGAGCGACATTATCCGGCGTGTTACCGTAACGCTTCGGCTTTTATGTACTAATTATCGGCTTCTACGTTTCCTCGTAGTCGCCACACGCGGGCCGAGTCGCCGCGGCGGCATTCCTGCCCCGCGCCACTTCCGTGGGAACGGCTTTTGTTCGTTCACTTCGACATTTCCTCGGTGCCGCTCTGAGTCTTCGCGAGCCAAGCGTTTTACACGCGTCGTCTCGTGCTCTGCCCGCTCGAAACGCGGCATCTCGATCGCGCAGCGGTCGAGGTGGATCCACTTTGCGCTGTCGCTTCGAACAGGGTTGTTTCGCGGTTGATACAGGCCTTCGTCGAGGTCTCTGAGCTTTGGGGTTCTTTCTTTTTTTATATTGTGCTGTTGCGTTGAGAATTTAATACATTTCACCACGCGCAACCTCGTTCAAGCGATCCTCCGCAACCCCTGCGTTCTCCAACGCCATTTCGCCGCGAATTAACGATGCAACTACCCCATTGTATACTTGGCAAACGCATTTAACAATTCCAAATCAACCCCAATCGCGCAAAGTAACAAAGCTCGCTGTCAAAGCCACACTGTTCTACCTCGTCCAAGCGATCCTCCGCAACCCCCGCGTTCTCCAACGCCATATCGCCGCGAATTAACAATCGACGATGGAAAAGTTAGTGACACGCGCGTATCTTCAACCCCCTCGTATGCAACTATCCCATTACATACTTTGCGAGCGCATTTACCAATTCCAAATCAACCCCAATCGCGCAAAGTAACAAAGCTCGCTGTCAAAGCCAGACTGTTCCACCTCGTCCAAGCGATCCTCCGCAACCCCCGCGTTCTCCAACGCCATTCCATCGCGAATTAACGATCCAACTATCCTATTGCATATTTTGCAAACGCATTTAACAATTCCAAATCAACCCCAATCGCGCAAAGTAACAAAGCTCGCTGTCCCATAGAGCGCACTTTCAAAGCCAGGCGTTTTCACTTCGTCCAAGCGATCCTCCGCAACCCCCGCGTTCTCCAACGCCATTCCGCCGCGAATTAACAATCGACGATGGAAAAGTTAGTGACACGCGCGTATCTTCAACCCTCTCCTATGCAACTATCCCATTACATACTTTGCAAGCGCATTTACCAATTCCAAATCAACCCCAATCGCGCAAATTAACAAAGCTCGCTGTCAAAGCCACACTGTTCCACCTCGTCCAAGCGATCCTCCGCAACCCCCGCGTTCCTCAACGCCATTTCATCGCGAATTAACGATGCAACTATCCTATTGCATATTTTGCAAACGCATTTAACAATTCCAAATCAACCCCAATCGCGCAAAGTAACAAAGCTCGCTGTCCCATAGAGCCCGCTGTCAAAGCCACACTGTTCCACCTCGTCCAAGCGATCCTCCGCAACCCCCGCGTTCTCCAACGCCATTCCGCCGCGAATTAACAATCGACGATGGAAAAGTTAGTGACACGCGCGTATCTTCAACCCCCTCCTATGCAACTATCCCATTGCATACTTTGCAAGCGCATTTACCAATTCCAAATCAACCCCAATCGCGCAAGGTAACAAAGCTCGCTGTCCCATAGAGCGCGCTTTCAAAGCCACACTGTTCCACCTCGTCCAAGCGATCCTCCGCAACCCCCGCGTTCTCCAACGCCATTCCGCCGCGGATTAATAATCGAGGATGGAAACGTTAGCGACACGCGCGTGCGCTCCCTTCGTCGCGAGCCCTTTGAACGGCTGCCTAACCAGCCTCGGTTCTTCGCGCGGCGCGGCTGGCGACTTCGACGCGGGGAATTCCGCGCCAAGTATTTATTCATCAGCCGCCCCGGTACGTCGAACAGGCGGGACAGGAATTTCATAATGCCGGTGTCACACGGTGGTATCGATTGAAGGGCCGGCACGGTGCCGCCCGGATTCATCGGCTCGCGGCAAAAATGTTGCAGCGCTGGCGCCGCCGGGAAAGGATGTCAAAGAATGATGAGATTGATAGGGAAGGGAACGACGGGAATTTCTGACGTGGCTCGGCCGCGGGGCGGAGGAGGCGAGTACCCGCTGCGAGCGGCGCTGTTTTTCCTCGAATCGCTCGCATTCTCGCCGCGGGATTTCCTTCGTGACAGTGGTAAACGTCGCTCCGTCGTTAGCGTTCAATTACGCGTCGTATAATCCGGAGCAGCGATACCTGAAACGACTCCCGAGCAGCCTCCAAGAAGCATTCCTTCGTCGACCACAATTCGAGGCGCTCCAAAGTGGCCGCGAGCCTCCTCGATATCGCTGAGAAGCGATTACGAGCGACCAGGAACCTGAACCGTGTGTATCACTTGTTGGATTCAAAGTCGTTCTTCGAACCTTCGTCGCACAGACCTCTTTAAAAGCGTCGATGCAAGGAGATTCTTAAATTTTCGTCACAGGACCGCGATGTGGACTTCACGGACCGTGTAGATAATAATTCCACTGCGTAACATCGCAATCTTCTGAGCTTGCTCTGCTACCTCGCGTTAAGTGCATAGATTCTTCTGAATCTTCTTTGCATAGTTACCGCAGGGTGCTTAAAAAGTCTCTACAGAAGGGGACCATCGAACCTTCCCGAAATTTCCCTCGCGCGATCGCGATGTCAGGATCGTGTCTGGCGTTCGCGAGTCGCTGGACCGTGAGACCCTCAGAGAGCGGCGCGGGTAAAAATAATGGGCGGAAAAGCGTGGAAAAACATCGAGCCAGGGGGATGAATTCTGGCGGACGGCTACGGGCTCCTTTAATAATTCAAACGAACCGATTACGCGTCCCCTGTGGCGGCAACGCGTGGACCTAGTTAGAGCGGGATTACGTGACGCGGAGCGTTCGGTTTTCAGCCCCGCGTCTCTAAGCGGCTTACGCCTTTTCGTCTCGAGCGCGCATTCGACTGTCCGAGCGACTCTTCTCCTGGACGAATTCGAGATTTGCGAGCGAAAATCGCTGGCCCTTCGACGTAAGAAGTAATTTTGATCTAACCGTTGACGCAAACGAAGGCTGTGGTCGTCCAATTTTTCGCGATATTCCAAGGAATTACGATTACAATTACTTTCTTGTTTATGAGAATAATTTTCGAACGTGTAAAATGCCAGCTATAGTCTCCGCGATGATCATAGCCGCCATTTGTTCTGAGTACAGAGAAAAGAGGTCTACAGCAATGAGTTATACGAGCTCCATCTGGTCTACAATTTTTTAAATCGTAGATATTGGTAGATGTTAATTAAAAATTAATGCAATTGCTGTTTAAACGAACGAGCATCGCGAAAACGGGTCGATTTCCACCCCCAGCGACGCAGCAACGATACTCTCCCTTTCCCACGATGAATAGTTTGTTTATCCAGAACTGGTTTCCGTCGAGCCCACTCACGACAAAGTTGAGCAGCCACGAGAACTCTATCCACGTCATATTTGCGTAACGTTTCACGCCTCGACGGTTTTTCGTCCCGTCGAGGAGCTGCCTCCGCCTCCGCGCGCCAAAAAGGGTTACTGGGGAGAAGTTTTTCCTCGACGATTCGCGTTGGACGAACTGTATCGCGAAATCCAGTGGCGCGAGTCCACGCGGTTCCTCCGTTCGACGCCTGTAATTAATTTCGGTCGTTGTTGTCGCGTGATTTAGTGGCCCCCTGGGCGAACGGTAAAACTAATTGCAATTACTGTAATTACTGCGCGTCGTTGCTCGCGAAACGTTGACGAGCTTCCTTCTAGCCGTACAGAAATTTAAGAAGCGCTTCTCCTCCCTCTTGTACCCTTTTTTTCTAAACTCACCCCCTGTTTCAAAGTGCATGTTTCAGTGAAACAAATATTGTATAGTCGCATAATCAACTATACGTCTTCCTTGTTCTCTCGAGACAGAAATATACATAAATCATAGCTTTTAAATTAGCCATCGTTTTCGAAAAGCTTCGAACGAAAACTATTAACCCATATAATCAACCATTTTATAAATATCGAAGTAAACACTGATAGCATGTTGGAGTTAATTTCGAAGGCAAGATTAGCACCGTGAACGACAAATATAATAGCTTTTAATACCCGTTCGACCAGCGTCACCCACGAGTCTAACTACGCAGGCTTGAGCGTTGGGTGCCATCCCCTAAATGTGCGTGCATAATGCGTCTACCAGCCAGAATGCATCCATCCACGCCTGCCACGCGATACCACGGGGCATAATACAGTTTGACGATGTCATTAAGCCCGAGTCGGCTTATTGTTTCTCGTAAAACGTACGTGCGAACGCGTCCCAGCGTCTTGCGGGGGTTGCCCCGACGCCGAGCGGCGTCTCGCGGTCCAGGCTCGAACGTCCGCGTCGTCGTCTCCATTTCCCGCGACTGGGGACACTAAACCAGCCGTAAACTTCTAATTAAATGGGTTGTAATGGCGCGTGTACGGCACACGTGACACGCATCCGAGCGGAACTTATTATTCGCGAACCGGATGGGGATGAACGCTCGCATTTGGGGACTGCGTTCGGTGCGCGCTCGTACGTTGCGAAGAAATTTCTTAGCATTTCGCGAGATTCCTCTTCTCGAGTTGCATATCTTCGCTCCTCAAAGTTGCATCTCTGCTCTTCTCTAAGTTGTTGCATCTCTGCTCTTCTCTAAGTTGTTGCATCTCTGCTCTTCTCTAAGTTGTTGCATCTCTGCTCTGCTCAAAGTTGCATCTCTTCTCTTCTCAAAGTTGCATATCTTCTCTTCTCAAAGTTGCATCTCTGCTCTTCTCCAAGTTGCATCTCTGCTCTTCTCAAAGTTGCATCTCTGCTCTTCTCAAAGTTGCATCTCTTCTCTTCTCGAGTTGTTGCATTTCTGCTCTGCTCAAAGTTGCATCTCTTCTCTTCTCAAAGTTGCATCTCTTCTCTTCTCGAGTTGCTGCATCTCTGCTCTGCTCAAAGTTGCATCTATTCTCTTCCCCAAATTGCATATCTTCTCTTCCCCAAATTGCATATCTTCTCTTCTCCAAATTGCATATCTTCTCTTCCCCAAATTACATCTCTTCTCTTTTTGTTCCTCAGCATTCGAGCCATAAAAAGTACAACAACGTAACAGAAAAAGGAAAAGAATTTTTGACCACCAATTAGAAATTAAAGGAGATTATTATTTGCAGAGTGCGAAGCCAATTATGCGTGGTATACTAAACGGTTTCCGGTGTTTCTGTTGCAGGAGGGCGCACCTCAGAAATTGCCTCGAAAAGCTGAAGGTGTTGGTTCCGTTGGGTCCCGAAACCTCAAGACACACCACACTGGGTCTCTTGACCAAGGCCAAGCGTTTTATCAAGGTAAGCCTCGCTAATTTACCATAATGATTACACGCGTACATTAACGCGCCACTCCAACCACACTTTACACCATTTGTCCTCTTCCAAATAAAATTATACAATAAGAAAACGAACTGCCCAATGGACGACCGATTTCCCTTATCCTTCCCACTCTTTAATCGTGACTCTTTAAAAGATACTCTTCTCGTTATTTAAATTTTTATCAAAACTCCAGTACTCCAAAAAAAACCCAATTTTGCAAGAAACAGTCACGCACGATTCACTATGCACAAATTAAAATAAAAATAAAAATAAAACTAAAATTAAAATAAAAATAAAATTTACTGAAGCTCGTCTAGATTATTTCACTGCCACATTCTTCACAAAATAATAACCAGTGACGCGAGACATCTTCGCGTAAGAACGCGTTAATGGCGAGGAGCGTCCAATGCTACGTCAACGCGCGCGATCGCACGTACACAACCCCGTCCTCCTCGCTCGAAACGCTTTCCCCCGCGAGATGAATCTTCCGCGTGAGACGCGTCTCGTCCTCCATGGCGAAATTCAATTTTTGCAACATCGAAACCGCACGATCTCACGCCTACGCGCGAAACGTCCCGGCCATCAACCACTCCGGGTCTCTCGAGCCGTCTCCGCCGCGAGATCCCCGACGAGGAAACGCATTACCACCCCCGCGCCCCTCCGCGACGAGCCTCCCAGCCGCCTAATCTCCGCGAGGCAAGTTCCAGCGAACAGATACACCAGAATTGCCCATAAAAGTGCGCGTTCGTGGGCTCGCCGCGGGCTGAGGGGGTTGGCGGAGCGGTTTGAATATTTCATGGGGGCTCCGCGAACGCGCGGTTCGCGAGAATCAACGAGCAAGAAGCACTCACGGCTACCTACCGACATCGAGCCGCGTGGCTGCCGCGGTGGATGAAGAAGAAGAGGCAGCGAGGGAGGAAGAAAAAAGCGCGGCGACGAGGGGGTGGGGAGGATTTCTGGGTGGAAAAGCGGGTCGGGTAATTAGCGGGGAAGATGGCGGAAAAGATGGCCGAGTGTGAAAAGAATCGCGGTCGAGCACGGTCGATAGGGAAAAGGGACGGGGCGATGTCCAGGGGCGGACGGGTTGTGCATGGGTTGCTCTCGCGGAGGGTGGGTTTGAGGGAGAACGAGAGCTTCCAAATCGACGTTGTCGATCCGAGATCTTCGTTCGTTCCAATTTAAAAAATAGAGAGTACGCGAAAAACACCCCAGAAAATGTGTTGCGTTATGATTATCGAAGCATCTTAATGATTTGCGACATAGTAATTGGTACGAAATATGAGTATATGGTATAGAAGACACGACTCGTACGAATGATCGTGATTTCGCGCAGCAATTGGCCGCTGCTTGTTTACCCTCGTCCTCGTCTGTTCGTTCGATTCCTTTTTTCCTCCCTCCGGCGCTGGTTGACGATTTTTTCCCCCTGCTGACTGGCTGGCAATAAATTAGCGCGTTAATGAGCGGCTGGTCTTAGACGAGCGGGGCTAATTAGTCGAGCTCGTCGCTCGAGGGCGTGTACTTTGTGCCGTGCACTCGATAGGGCGGATTTTAATGTCGACGCGACTCGTGTTTCGTGATATGTCAGCTTTGTGCCATGGGGAAGGCTGGTGCGCCTGTGGCTGCAGGTGTGTCACGGGACGCAATCGATGGTGCCTTGGGAAGCTATCGAAATGCTCGATTCCGTGGTGATTGTGTTCGTTGACTATGAAACAGCTTGTAGTTAATCGAAACAATGGTCCTCTTTCCGTCTCTCGTCATTTCCGATAGAAACTTTTGGGGGATGAAAAATCGAAATCGAACGAAATTTGCGAGTCTTCGTTTTCAAAACTATCATAAAGCATTGCGGTCGAAGGTAACCACTGTTCAAGTCGAAAACACAAGTTTTCAACAACCTCTTCAACCCCTAACGCTGGACCAAAGAAAAGTATTCCTTTACCCAAAACTGTATTGTAAATGAAACTAAGCACCGTTCAAGCTTCAAACAGAAGTTTTCAGCAACCTTTTCAACCCTTAACACTGGACTCAAGAAAAGGGACCAAAGAAAAGTATTCCTTTATCCGAAACTGTATTGTAAATGAAACTAACCACTGTTCAAGCTTCAAACGCAAGTTCTCAGCAACCTCTTCAACCCCTGACGCTGGACCCAAGAAAAGGGACCAAAGAAAAGTATTCCTTTACCCAAAACTGTATTGTAAATGAAACTAACCACTGTTCAAGCTTCAAACGCAAGTTCTCAGCAACCTCTTCAACCCCTAACGCTGGCCCCAAGATGTGGAACCAAGTATATTCCTTCACCCAATACCAAAATCCAACTAATAACCATCTCGAACGGAGCATCGAATTGGCGAGGCATCGAGCCACTTGCGCAATTCGAAACCGTCGAACGTGATTCGCAGCCGCAAGGGTCGAATCCCGGTTGGACGCAAACAGGCATCGCGCGGGCGTCTCTCCCAGCGGGAGACGGGGATGAAATCTTGACGCGGGTATCTAATGCAGGGCCGCGTGACGCGTAGGTGGTAGCTGCGGATCCGGGGCCTGGATCGACGTGCAACGAGGATCTCCCACGCGGACTCCTCTGCACGCATGGACGAACGATGGATACGCGCCGCTGCGCGCCCCGTTTTCTCTACCCCTGGATGGAAACCGTGGCCCGCGACGAGAGGGACGCGTAGGCAAACACGCGTGCATCAGAGGCGACGCACGCACGCACGGCATTGTGTGCCAGAGCCAGCCTGTAATTTACTAACTACGCGTCCATTGTCCTCTGTCACTCGCCGCTCCGACGCGAGGCGACACCTTGGCTGAGACGACCGCGTCTTCGCGGAATTCCCTCTGTCTCCTCCTTCGACGCCATTGTAGCCCTCGCGATTTCTCTGCTGTTTGATTTGCTCATTTGGTTTTTCGAACTTTAAGTTGCTCGAGGTGGCGGATGAACGTTGAGGGGTTGAAAAATTGGAGATTCATATAATACTAAGCGATTTGTTAAGGAATAAAATGTGTCGCGTAATCAATGCAAAAGTGGATTTAAAAGAACCTCGCGGCGAACAGAAACAGGGGAAGCGAAGACGCCATTGTAGCCCTCGTGATTTCTCTGCTCTCTGCTCTGCTCATTTGGTTTTTCAAACTTTAGGTTGCTCGAGGAGGAAAAAACGGAGACTCATATAATACTAAGCGATTTGTTAAGGAATAAAATGTGTCGCGTAATCAATGCAAAAGTGGATTTAAAAGAACCTCGCGGCGAACAGAAACAGGGGAAGCGAGGAAGATTCATTTTAAACCGTTCTCCGCGGCCCAGCGCGCCACCTGTTTCCTCCGGTTTTTCCTCCTTTCGCGAATATTTCCACCCTCTCCCGCCCTTTGCTTTAACCGACCCCAGCACCCACCCTCTCCTTCCTGTTCTTCTTTATTATTTTCCTCGCGAGGTAAGATTAAACCTCACCCTATCGCTTCCACCTACCGTATCCTCACCTTTCACCCGCTTTCATCTCCCACTATTTATCTTTCACCCCGTATCCACCACCCCGTGTCAGTTCCGTTCCCTCTGATTTAGGGCAATATTCTTTCGCGGCTGAGAATCCTCAACATTTTCACTTCTCCGTTCGATGCTTTTACTTTCACCTTTTTATTTCCTCTGCTCTCTCTCTCTCTCTCTCGTCGTCCTTTTTCTTCTGTCTTTTTTCTTTTTAGATTTTATCAGTGACGAAGTTTAGCTCGTATTTACAGGAAAATTTTACAGTGTGTACGAGTGTAAAATATTTAAAGACGGTCTTGGCTCTTTCGTTCATCGCACACATCCGAAAGGATGCAATAAATATTCTCCGCTCTTCCAATTGCGACTTAAAGTGTCATTTTATGGTATTTTCGACTCGCTCTGTCGAAATGAAACGAAGAACGAGCGACGAGCGTCGATGCAGCTTGGAATCGAGGCTGCGACCGGTGCAACGCACCGCAGCTCTCGGAAGAAGGAAAGTGGGACTGCGATTGCGTTAAGGAACACGACAATGGCTGGCTTCCGTTTCAGAAACGATGTCGCGGTCCTCCGTGATCGAGGTGCCAGCGATCCAAGCGTTCTTGAACCGCTGCTAGACCCCGGGAATAATAATAAGTCGAAAACCTTGCAATTTCCAGCAGCCACCAATTGCATCGTTAATCGATGCTGTCCCTCATCGAATAATTTGCTTCTACAATTTTTTAAAAATTACTATACTTTCATCGTTTCTTAAACCAAGAAAGTGTCTCTTCGCCAGTCATTCGCCTTCTGCTTTTCGATTAATATTTCTACCAATTTTGCAAATTTTCAAACAGGCGATGCAGAGGGATGTTAACCCCTTGACGCTGCTCGTTGCGTTGATTTAAATCGTTAAGAGCAATCTGATATGAAAGTTTCGCGTTTCACTGTTAAGCAGATGAATTTGGAAGGGACAGAATATTTATTCTATCAATTGTTTGAAAATTTGCAAAATTGGTAGAAATATTTGATAGAATAAATATTCTGTCCCTTCCAAATTCGTCTGCTTAACAGTGAAACGCAAAACTTTCATATCAGATTGCTCTTAACGATTTAAATCAACGCAACGAGCAGCGTCAAGGGGTTAACATCCCTCTGCGTCGCCTCTTCGACGTCGATCTCGGCTCTCCCGCCCCAAAAAAATGTCCGACGACAAAGAACGTCAGCCAAGACAGCGCGCGGAGCAGCCATTTAACCGACCACCAGCCTATCCCGTATTCCATCGGCTGAATGACATAATAAACAGCGAAATTTAACGTCGCAGCTGCAACGCTCGATTCGTATTCCGCGTGGCACGCCGCGAGCATACGTCGTATCAGGCTTTATTGGCCAGTGGGACATATACGTAGGTTCCACCTTGCGTCAAGCAGGATGCGACGGTCTACGTGGAATACAAACGTCGCGTTATTCGATCGGGGAGTACGCGCGCGCCCGTCGATCGCATAATGCCGCCTCGTCCGCATTTTATTTACATTATTCAACCGTCGAATACGCGTATCCACCGTATTAGCGGCCGATATAATTGCAGGAAACGCCTCTCGCCCTGGTGTGAATCGTCATCCCGCTTCCAACGGTGTCACTGACCGGATACCGACGGTTTTATCGAGTCTTCCGCCGCCGATGAATCGTTCTCCGCTTCAGATACGTCCGTCGCGACGTTCCGTTCTCATTGACTATATCGTACTGTAAAAAAGTTGCGAAGCGCTACAGAACTCTTCGCAATTTTAAAATAAAGTAGACACGTCGGAATATTTCGACTTCTCTCGTATCGAGAACGATTTCTTTTCTCCAAAACTTGTCTTCTACTAGAAAAAAAGGTCGCAAATTGAACTCGAAGCGCAACAGAACCGTCCTTAATTTCAAAATAAACTAAAATCATTAGAATATTTCAGTTTCTTCTCCCCAAAATCTAAAGCCTCGATCGAACCCGCTTCGACGGCAGCGGTCGTCCATTTTGTGGAGCCGATTAGAAGGCAGAAATCTCGACGCGAAGGCTGAACAGCGCGCCTCCGTATGAGAAACGCGCGTCGCACACGGCCGTGGCATTGTTCGAGCGCGCCTCGACGGTCGCACGTGTGCGTCACGACGCACCCCGTCCCACCCCCCTGCGGGCACGGCGTCGAGGACGACACGCACATGCATATTGCACCGGGCTGCATAACCCAGAAACGAACGGCCGCGGGAAAGCGCGACGGCCGATGCATCGGGTAATGAATATTCCGTTGGCCACCCTCCCGAGCCACCCCCGCGTCACGCGTCCGCCTAGCGCCCCGTTTAGCCGCAGTCCATTAATTCCGCACGGGACCGGGCATTATTTAAATCGAATACTTTTAATAATGCATCGCCTTTATTCGACTGGACGTGTTATTTCGAGATGATCGAGTGTACTGGCGGTCGCGTCCTGGCGTACCACGTTCTTCGCTGCGATCGTTTCGCGGTTTCCCTCTTTCGTTGGTCGTCGCATTTCGCTTCTTCGCGCTTCTGCTTCTAACCGCGTTTACATCTCGCGTCCCGTTATCGGATTCCGTTAAGCGTCTCGCCGACAGTTGGCGATAAAACAAATCTAAGAGAGTAACCCTAAATTGGCAATTCACTTTGCGCGCGGAAGACGCGCCGCCATAAAACAGGACCGCAGCCGCCCCGTTCGGCGCAATCAAAACCGCACTCCCGACGCGTCCATCGATCTCATAGAAAAACACAGAACGGATCCGGTTAATCAGCGGGACCGCTTCGACACGGTCCAATTTGTCGTTGGAAAATTAAGGAACGTCCCAGCGTTTCACCCCGACCCCGCCATCGACGTTCTCCAGCGGAGTTTACTGCCCCTCCCCTCGATCGGTTCCAACTATCTAACCTTCGACTTGCGGGTTGAGAAACGCGACCAGCTGGAGGAATGGAGAGAAAACGGGGATGTTCTTTCCTGCCAATTAAACGCAATTGTCGCTTAGCGGTGACGTTAAATATCCAAACGCGATGAATCGAGGGGAGGAAGCGTGAAAGGGATGAAAGGAGGAAGCGAGGATGAAAAATTGGCCAACGAATTGACGAGTCATCGAGCGAGTAAGCGAGTTAACGAGTGAATAAGCGAATAAACATGCGAATCGATGGGTGAACGAAGAGGAGAAAGGCAGAAAATAGGGGCGCTGGGTGCTACCCAGAGGGACCAGCAAAGAAAGAATTACAATTCGCCAGAGGAAGCTCTATGCCACGGCAAATTACCTGTTTAAATCAAGCAAACGCACGGCTCGCCTCGTCGAGACCCATTTCACTTTCCTCGACCGGAAGCGAGCGAAAAGAACAGACGTCCTCCTCCACGCCCCTGGCTCGTCCCACGGTTTACCGATCGCCGACAGCGATTCGATTCGACGTCGCATGCGATTACCCCAATTTCCACTGGATTTCCCCTCGATTCGGACTTTCGAGATTGCCTCTGGGCCGACAATTTCGCCACCGCGGGCTCGAATCGTCGACGACGCGAACAAGAATGGCCGCGACGCGCGCTGCGGTGTCGCGAGCGGCGTAAAAATTCAATATCGAGCCTCCGCGCGATCGGAATTCCTCTCGAACGCCTTCCGGGCCATCAACGGGAACCGTTTAACCCCCTAAGAAACGCGCGTCGTAAGAAGATGCACGGGGCGAGGATCGTTAGGATCGCAGATAAGGGGCGTAGGTGTGCGCGCGTGGTCGCGCGCTCGTTCCCAAGGCCCGATACGAGTTTACAGCGGAGATAAGGGTAGTTTCGGCCGGTCGAGACCCGGTCCCCGTCGTAAAACCCCCGAAGCCAGCTTAGGAGCCCGGCTCGGAGCTATTTCGTGACGGGGGTTACTTTAATCGCGCCCCTTTCCAACAGCCGTTTCGCGCGCTCTTAGACGCTCGTCCACGAGGGTATAAATTATACGAAATTTTGAACTTCCCACCCTCTACCCCCTGTCTGTCGCCGTTTTTTATTCGATTCTTGGAACTGGATGCGATGGGGGAGTATTAGTTTTGAAATTTTGTTTTTTTAATGTGTAAGTTTGAGACATTATGTAATAGTCTCTATTGTGAAAGTCTCCCATCGACAGAAAATTTCCATTTCGATAGAAAACTCGAGGGAAACATGCATTTCTGAAGAAGATGCGGTGGAATAAGTTTAACCTCCTTCATCAATGATCAATGATGATGTCCCCTCAGAGGGGACACGTTTCCCTAAAATTTTCTATTCAACTGGACATTTTCTACCGCTGGGATACGTCAGCGATAGAAACGTTACTAAAATCCTGCTAAAATATCGCTATTCCAGCAACAGTTTCCACTGCTAATATCCGGGAGAGAGCAGATACGAGGAGGACGCTTTTAATTATCATACTCTGTATCAAATTGCACAAACAATTCCCCTCTCCTGGTCTCCAACAATTTCCTCCGACTCGTTGGTGGACAAGAAAAAAAAGCCAGAAAACTCCCCAATCAAAGGACCACTCTGCGCCAACCCAGGCGATTCTCCCTTCCTAGGAGACAGCGCAGCGACAAAAACCGACCACCCCCAAGCGAAGGAATTCCCCAACTGCCCCCAGTGACGCACACATTATTAACCGTACGACTTGAGCGTCGCGACACAGTATCCACCGCGGTGGTGATCCTTTTGTTCCACGCGGCTCGTCCCTCCCCTGGCCCATCCCCCTTCTTTTTCTCATCAGCCGCGCGACTGGACGTTCCCTTTGTCCGGGCGGCTGCTCCCCGCGGTAAGTCGCAGACAATTTTGTCCCGCTTTCTAATCGCCACCCGCGCCATTATTCCCTGCCATTCGCCGCCGTGCGCCAATTGCTTATCTTTGTATCTGCCCGTAGACTCGGGGCCCCTCGCGCGTCTTACGTTCATCCCCGGCCGCCTCTCCTCCGGCTTTTTTCCACCCCGAGAGGAGAGACCCTCTTATTCCAAGGCGTTCCTCTCCTCTTTCGAACAGAAGAAGTGATTACAGGGGAGCCGCGTGTAGTGTTCTGGAACGGTGTCATAAATCGCAGACGAAGGCCTCTCCTCCCTCGCCACCCCGCGTCTCGTTCGGCTTCTTCTCGTCCGCCCACTCGCCACCCTCTTGGTTACGCTTCGACTTTTCGACCGCCACCCCTTCGAGTCTCTTCTTTTTGCAGTGATTATTTACGCGGCTCCTTTTTTCCTCGTTTCACCTTCTTGCACCCTTTGTTTCTCTCCTTCCGTGGGTCGGTCCGTCGTCGGGGGGTGGTTCGCGTCGGCGGAGATTGTTAAATGAATAAAGTTCGCGGCTGAATATCGCGACGGAAATCAGTTTCCTCGAGGACGCGATTGATGTTTGGTTTGTTATTCTCGTTGCGTAATCACGGACGAGTATGGATAAAATAAAACCGAGCGGGAGGACGGAAACTCGCGGAGCCTCCTCGATGGGATCGATTTAAGCCCCATAAAAGGTTCCACCTTGAAACGTTTAATCGGATTGGCCGTCGCGGATGTACGTATTCCACGCTTCGCGCGGCATCGTTATATCCGCGTTAATTGTGTTTCGATGGAATTAAACGCGCACGCGTCGATTACGGGGCTTGGGAAAAAGGGGATGAACGGTTCTTGCCGTGTCGTTGACGCAACGAGAAGCCCTCCGATCGACCGGTGTCCATCGACGGGGGTTTGTAAAGCGTTTTGACCTCCTTCGTCGGAAGTGGACGGCCAGTGTCTTTGGAAACGTTCTGGTCGCGTTAACATTAACCGACTGACTATCGTCAACCTCATTTTCTATCCATAATTGCATACAAAAATGACATTTGCATTGTCGATTGAACGAAAAATATTATCATTTTTCTATATATCAATCACCTCGAAACTGTTATCAAGAGTATATCTGTGCATTCAAGAATTATTTCATTTTTTAATTTATGAAAATTGGAGGCTCGAATAATTAGTTTTTAGGAAACGCTGCAGCGACAGAGCGAGTAACGCGTTTCGTTTTTTTGCACGCGTTATCGGGACGGAGAAGCCTGTGCGTGTCCAATTGAATTGCACGCGTAAACTTCAGGAAGAGTTTAATTAGCGCGCGGGCGAAATAAATGCGAGGTATAACGAGTGAAAATATGGGTAAAAGTTGTAATAAATCGTAGACAGAAATAAATGTAATTAACGAGCGTAGTTTGCGAAGACGGCTGGTCCTCGTTGGGCAATCGAGGTGTCTACGAGAAGCGTTAATTGATCGTTCAATTAGTACATTTTTACACAACCCGCGGCGATACGAAATGATAAAATGTTACGGAACGATCGCGAGGAAGATACATTTCGCTCGGGGTTAATCGCGTTCACGATCTAACGCAGTAAGTTGTGGCGGTAAATCACAATTATAATTGAATCGTAATTATCAACGACTGCAACATTGCTACCATTCGCCGCCTTATTCCGAGCTTATTGATTCACAAATCAGAAGATTTATCGGCCCTCGCGATCCACATTTCCCTTCCCCCGATTATCTCTCGACTTGTTTTATTACCCCCTAAAAATAATGCCGCCAGATTGCATCTGGCTCCGAATTCACACCTTTCACGACATAATTAGCGCTATTTTTAGCCCCTGCTAATTACTTTCGAACCGCAGAACTACTAAACCACCGCTGGTGTCTCCTTAAAAAGATTTTCACTCGCGTAGAAATAGTTCCGCTTGTTTATTAAATTTATTCGCGTCGCAATTAATAACCGCGCGTGATTCAACATTCCGTTGTTAACAGAAACTGAGGGAATTCTTCCAGCGGATTCCGGCTGGGAAACGTGGAAAATAATAACCCCGGTTGGTACGTTAACGCGCAACGAACGCACCCCCGGCCAGCGAGAAGTTTAAATTATCTAAATTTCACGTCAGGAGTCCGCGAATTAGCCGCGGCTTTATTGTAATCCCCCGCGAGCTTAGCCAGCCGCCATTAATTTCGCGATTTTTCACCAGTCTCGGTATCCGCTCGCTGGAATTAATCTTCGAAACGAAGGCGGAACAAAGGCTGAAGCCAATTGCCGCGAGGCTCCCCGCGACCGGAAGTTAACGTCGAAAATCCATTTATTTTTTCCCACTCTGATCGTATTAAAAGTATGCTTGCGGTTGCTGGGATCCCGTCGAATGGGATTAACTGCAGCGCGATTTTTTTTTTTTTTTTTTTTGCTGTTGATTGTGTGCGACGGATCGAGAGATTGAAAGGGGTGGAATATTAAACATCCGGGGTAGCATGATTTTTTTTTACTCAATAATCTTCTATTCTTAATTATGCAACCCTCGACTCAATAAATTGAAATGAAAGGAAACAAATTAACTCTACTCACCACCCCTGACAAACCTCCACTTCTTCTCAAAGCAAAACCACGCATCGAACAATCTAAAACCCCAATACTCCTTAGAACAACGGATCAAATCCCCCAAAAATCTCAAATAGTGTTCAAAGAAACCGCCAAGGTAACCTCAACTTAACTTGTCTCAACAAATTCAAACCAAAGGACACAAATTAACTCAACTCACCACGTCTAACAAACCTCCACTTCTTCTCAAAGCAAAACCGCGCATTGAACAATCTAAAACCCCAATACTCCTTCACCCCAATACTCCTCCACCCCAATACTCCTTCACCCCAATACTCCTTCACTCCAATAATCGTCCACCCCAATATTCCTCCACCCCAATATTCCTCCACCCCAATATTCCTCCACCCCAATATTCCTCCACCCCAATACTCCTCCACCCTAATACGCCTCCACCCCAATACTCCTTCGCCCCAATACTCCTACACCCCAATACTTCTACACCCCAATATTTCTTCACTCCAATACTCCTCCACCCCAATATTCCTCCACCCCAATATTTCTCCACCCCAATACTCCTTCGCCCCAATACTTCTACACCCCAATACTTCTACACCCCAATACTTCTTCACTCCAATACTCCTCCACCCCAATATTCCTCCACCCCAATACTCCTCCACCCCAATACTCCTCCACCCCAATACTCCTCTACCCAAAACAACGCAACAGACCCCAAAAAAATCTCAAACAGTTTTCCAAAGACACCACTAAGGTAACCTCACCACCGCCCACGCTCCTGTTTCAGAACCTGGAGGAGCGGGAGCGCAAGCACAGCGTATACAAGGAACAGCTGTCCCGCGAGCAGAGGTTCCTCAGGCGGCGGCTCGAGCAGTTGACCAGCCAGGTGGGCCTGCACGGGTTGCACCGGTTCCACGAGCTCCACGGATTCCACGGTCTCAGCTCGAGCGCCCCGACCGGCTCCTCCTGCGGGCCAGGCGTCGCGGCGGCCGCCGCGCACTTGAAACGGCGCAGCGTCTCAGAGTGCTCGCTGGGCACGGCCTCGTCCACCAGCTCCACGGCCAGCTCCAGGAACTCCGACAGGTCTGCGGGCAGTCCCTCCGTCTCGGAGTCCGGTGAGTACTGGCCCATCTACAAGCGTTTCGCTCGATGCCTTCGTTCGTTGTTCCAGCGCGCCATTTTGGTGCTCGCGTCTAACCTGTGAACGACGATTGGGGTTTAGGGAGTCGTTGAATTTGTTGAGAAGACCGTGGCGAATTTGTAATAAGGTTTTCAAGAAGTGGATTTGTTTGGAAATTAAGTTAGAGGGTGATTTTGGGGAAGAAGAGTCATCGAGGAAGATAGAGTTGGGGGTTTTAAGGGTGGCATTGAAGAGGGATGTATGGGTTACTTCTGATGATTATTGGGATTTTTTGAATGATGTTTGAAGTTGTTTTAAGATTAACTTTGGGGTGGTTTTATTGGAGATGAAAGTTGAGTCATGGATAAAGATTGAAGGTTTGGGGGTGGTATTGAAGAGGTGAAGAACAGTCGAGGAAGACGGTTGAAGGTTTTAAGGGTGGCATTGAAGAGGGATGTATGGATTACTTCTGGTGATTATTGAGATTTTTTGGATGATGTTTGAAGTTGTTTTAAGATTAACTTTGAGGTGGTTTTATTGAAGATGAGGATTGAGTCATGGATAAAGATAGGGTTTGGGGTTTTGGGGTGGTATTGCAGAGAGATGCATGGGTTACTTATGACAGTTATTGAGATTTTCTGGATGCTGTTTGAATTTGTTTTAAGATTAACATTGGGATGATTTTGTTGAAAAAGAAAGTCGAGTCGTTGAGAGAAACAAGTTTGAAGATTTAAGGGTTAGTATTGAAGAGGGATGCATGGTTTATTTTTGATAATTATTGAGATTTTCTGGATGCTGTTTGAATTTGTTTTGAGATTAACATTGGAATGATTTTATTGAGAAATAAGATTCAGCGTAACAAGATCTTTCGTCTAATAATTGGAAACTACAGCGTTGAAGAAGTCAGCGGACATATTGGCTGAGGAGGGATTAGTGTTCCTCCCGATGATCCTCGAAATTTTCAGAAACTTCTATCGATGCGTTTGAAAATTAATTACAACACAATTTTCTCGAGGAGAAAACAACGAAGAAGATTCGATATAATAGAAAACTTCGTCGAGTAATACGAGGACATAGTTGAGGATGTTAGCGAACCTATTGCGTCAAGAGGGATACTCGTGATTTGGTCCACGGGAATCTCCCGAAAGTTGCTTAAATCTATTAAGAAGTGAAGTTTACAGAAGGATTTCGTTCAGAAGGTTCGATATCGCGAGAAATTTGATCGAGTCGTTGATTAAGGATGAATTTAGAAAGTTGGCCAATATATCCAAGAGGAATACGTGGCTTGCTTGCAATGATCCGTGGACGTTGAACAAGTTTTACTTCGTCCAACATCTTCTGTTATCAATCTGAGTTGACCAATTAAAAATGAAAGAGAATAAGATAATCGACATTTATGATTCTCATCGAATAAAGCGTATTTTCCAACAGCCTCATATTCATTAATCAAAATCACGATCGTCCACGACACGCGACACGCTTCGGCCATTGCACCACCGAAACGATTTTAGGATCGAACTTCTTATTGCGGTATCTCTCGGACGATGAGGCAGCCTCGGTTTGCTGAGTCAGCTCGTTAAGAGAACTCGGACAGAGCGAAGCTTCCACCCCTATAAATATCGTTCGTGGTCGAGAGTAAAATTGGAACGATCCGCGAATTATGAGTCAACTGTTGCGAGTCATGCTCCTTTTCAATGTCACGGCTGCTCTTCGATCGAGTGCCTTAAAGGGTGCATTTTTAGAACGCGCCAGAATTCTTCGCGATACTTTCTCGCCCCATTTTTCTCAGCTGCGTATCTTCACCCCTTTCGAGGGACACCGCGCACGTTCAACCCTTTGCACTGTGCTTCTTCCTGGACCTTGGCAATGGAGGATAGAAATATCGATGAAACAATAATATTTTAGCTATGTTTAGCAATAGTTTCTATTGCTAACGTCTTTCAGCAATAGAAAACTTGAGGGAAATATGCGTTTCTCAAAAAACTGCGATGGAAGAAGTTTAATCGCTAATTATAAAGCTGATGTCCCTTCAGAGGAAACATCCTAGTGCAAAGGGTTAAAATTATTTTCAGTAAAACCTGCGAAGGGTTTCCTGAAAACCCTTCTTCGCGGAATGTTTCAACGAGGCTCAGCAAATATTTAGAAAAGGGTTAAACGCGAGAATCGACGGAGACCCTGTTATTTTGGGGGCTGAAGCTCGCGTTCGGAAGATTCGCTGGCTGGAAATCCGTCGTTCGACGGTCCCTCGTGGAGAACGTGGCGGAGGTCGGGCATTTTTGCGAGCCCTCAGCAGAATCGTCGCGTATCGCCGCGAATTCGTCGCGGCGTCGTGAGGAACCGGCTGAGTCAGCCCGTTAGCAAACTTCCGGTTCGTTCGCTGCCGCTTATGAACCTCTGCCGCGTAAGACGGGTCGCGAAGTTTGAGGTCGACCGACAAAAAGTTCGCGATCGACGACGCAGCCCTCGCGTGACGATCGAAACTCGATTCCATTGCAATCTCTTCAATGATTTCTTTCGATTCGTAATCTTAAAAGTATCCAGTAACACACTTAGCTGTGTCACTGATTATGCTTCCAAATCGCATAAAAATAAATTGCATGTAATTTCAACTTCGATCGAGTCGTCAACTGACTTAAATTCAATTCACAACATGGATCTCAATTATTGCTCTCGTTTCAAGTCCAACGATTTCGATCAAAATTCTGTAATTTTCGAATTTCCTCAGCTCGATCGATCGAATCGAGGGCTTCCAAGGTCGAAAACTACCTTCGCCCGTCGCGTCGAACAACGAGATCCGAAATGATCCGAGCGCGAAGGGGGTTAACACGTTCCTCCCGGGGGTAGGTGGAAATATTTTTCGCGCCGCGACGCAGTTTCCATCGCGGGCTCGGATATGAGTTTCGGATAACGCGTCCCGAAGGGAGGAATAAAGCGCATCCGTCCTCTATATCGGGTCGCGGGAGTTTACGAGCCGGCTCTACCACGGAAAGACCACGCGGACCCTCCAGCAACCCTCCCATCGAATTTCGCCCGATTTCAATCTGTGAACGCCGCGAGTGTAACTCGCAGATCGACCCAGGACGATAAACCAGCTGCAACGGTGCGGCTGCTAGGCGTTTTGAACCCGCCATCGCTAGGTTTTGTTCAATTCGAATGAGACGCGAACTTGATCGAGCGTTTCGATTATTGGTCGCGGCTGGAGACGCGCTTGCGATTTTTCGAGTCTCTGTTAACCTTTTCGTCGCCCAATGTGTGACGCTCGGTGTGCAGTGACGATGACTTTGGTCGCTTGTTTAAGTTTGGATTTATTTGCAACGTTGGTGGAGCAGAATATGTCTGAATACGTTTGCGTGAACAAGTACAAAAGAATTTTGTTATTCAGACCAATCGTAATGATGACCAATATGTGACCAATATGTCAGCATTCGAACCAGAAATCGCAGAATTAAATTTTCCCTTTGAGTTTTAGTCTTCGAGCCACAATTTGCAAAATTGAATTTTCTCTTTCAGTTCAAATCTTCAAGTCACAATTTGCAAATATGAAACTTCTCTTTGAGTTTAAGTCTTCGAGCCACAATTTGCAAGTACGAAACTTCTCTTTGAGTTCAACTCTTCGAGCCACAATTTGCAAAGTTGAATTTTCTCTTTCAGTTCAAATCTTCAAGCCATAATTTGCAAATATGAAACTTTTCTTTGAGTTTAAGTCTTCGAGCCACAATTTGCAAATATGAAACTTCTCTTAGAGTTCAACTCTTCGAGCCACAATTTGCAAAGTTGAATTTTCTCTTTCAGTTCAAATCTTCAAGCCATAATTTGCAAATATGAAACTTTTCTTTGAGTTTAAGTCTTCGAGCCACAATTTGCAAATATGAAACTTCTCTTAGAGTTCAAGTCTTCGAGCCACAATTTGCAAAGTCGAACCTCCTCTTCGAGTTCAAGTTTCTCTTCAACAAAAAATCTGAATCGACAAAGAAATTGGTCGACGACGATTTTGTTTGGATCTTCTTGAGGACTGCGTGCAAGGTTTCTGGTGCCACGGAACAGGGTTGGGTTCAGCGTTGAATTTCGAACGCGGAGACCGCGGATCGCGTTCGAGCGATCGCCGCGGAAAACAATCGCACGGTCAAAGGGTTAATGAACCGCGACCACGTTGCGTGCCGGTGGCCTGGCCGAGAAGATAACGCTAATAAGGCTCGGAATAGCGGCGAGTAAATTATCACCCGGAATAATGGAAACTCCTTTCGCGGAAGCGCGTCGACAGGATCGGGTTCAACCCTTTCGACGTTGAGAAATCAGACGCGAAACAACCGTCGGAACGAGATTCATTAACGGAGTCTGCGTTCGCACTGTTGCAACGCGAGACTGCGTAAAACAGAAAAATTGCAAATTTTAATTAACAATCGTTCCTATTTTCAACACGATTTCGCGAGTGAAGATGTTATCTTCTAATTTGTCAAAATTTTGGAGATATACACAGTTCATAAAATATTATTACTATTTCTTGACGGAAAAATCGCGAAAGAAATTTGCTTGAATATTAAGAATCGTAACTTTGTATTTTACCTGTTTCGTGTAAAATAAACTGAAATCGCGACGATATCAGAAATATTTCGTAGACAATTGAACTGGTTTCGCAAGACCACAGCTGGAGGGAAGAAAAATTGGTATGTAAAAAAGAACGTCTTCTTAATCGCGAGACAACCAGCCGGAATCATCGACGTCTGCGTTGTCCGACCCAGGGAAGCATGAAAAGGCGCGAGGGGTGGGTTCGAAGGGGCGCGAAATTTCCGAAGGAAGCCGAAAAATCGCCATCGTGGCACGCTGTGACTTATGATAACTGCCTGGCGCGGGATATTCCCGTCGGATCATCAATTTCAACGTTCACCCTCGTTTCGTCGCACCCCTGAAGCGCGACCTCCTTTTTCTTTAACCCTGTCTTCGTCCACTCGCGTAATAAATCATCCGGCGATGGACGTGCTTTCGCGACCAACTACATGGAAACCAGTCGATCATGTTGCCCCGCCGTGTTTAAAGCGAAAGACACCGACGAGAATCGTTCATCTGATTATTAATCTCGCGCGGAGTAAAAAACAGTAACTCTTAAGGGATGCGAATATTATTCCTCGTTTCTTTAAGCAAATTTTATTCCCCTCCTGTTTGAAACTATTTCTTGTCTTTTTTCTATTAGAAAGAAAATCATTACTAATAGCTGAATAAAAGCTCCTATTTTGTAATTTTTTATTTTATGGACGCAAGTCTACGCTTGCTGAAATCGAACATTTCTACAGAAACTTGTTTCTTCTAAAAACTTTATAGCACAAGTTTGCTTCGTTAATATTAGTATTTTACCAAACTTCTAGGAAACCTAAACAAACTTTTGGAAATTCTTTCATTTCTCTGGAACACGAGAGCATTAGAAAATTGGATTGACGCGACGAAAGTTGAAAACTGAGACAATCCAACGCACGACGTCCCTTCGAACTGACCGAGGAAGCCCAACGTTACACCTGTCACCCATCGTCCACCCCCGAGCGCCCTTTCCTACCCGGGGATTTCGAGTCGCAGCGGCTTTGTCGAACGCTACAGCGACCCCGTCAGAGGGAAAGTTGGCGGTAAACGGCCGTTTAATGGCGGCATCGCCGTTTCGTTTCGGCAATATGCAAAAGTTGTCCTCCTGGTTGGGACGGTGTCGTTAGCCCCCGACGAAAAGAGAGGCGACACGTGCGCCCGGAAGCCAGCCGGTGTAATCCCTTTAGGGGGGGAAAATTTGAGGGTTAATCGCGTTACGGGTGATATATCATTGCTTGTTTTCGGCGGGAAGCCTCTGAAAGGATTGAAGCCTGGCAAAAATGGCCGCGCGCCTTCAGCGGGGACCGTGCAGACGCCGCGACGCCTTTTTCCGCCGCGCGTCGACTTCTTTCGGGGCAATTAGCGGTCGAACTGTTTCGCGAGCTTCTCGCGACGGTCTTCGCGGATTTCTGGCCGACGCGTAACGTCGATTTCACATTTCACCCCCTTTTCTTCTTCTTCTTTCTGGTTGTCGATGGCTAGAAGAGGGTCGAAACGAGTCGCTTTCGTGGTAATCGATTGGATTTTTTTTGTGGCGACCACCGTAGTCGCGGTGCAGCCCGTGGTGCAAAGCGGAAAGGCGTACTTGACCCTCGAAGCGAGGAGATCGGAGACAATAAACATATGTTTCGTCTCCAAACTTTCTCCTCGTCTTCGAGGGTTAAGAGTCGCATTTTTCGCGATTTCCCCCCCTACATTTCGACAGTGAAATGAGGGGGTGCAAAAGGAAAGCGAAGCGAGGGAAAGAGATATAAAATAGATTAAATCCTTTGCTTTTCGTTGATTGAATTATCTGTTACAAAAAACGACTTCAAATTTCTATCGAGTGGTTCGCGTTGGTGCAAAGAAGCTTTGAACGCGTGGAATTACGCTTGATTATATTACGCGAGGGTGAGTCGAGAAGAGAAAGACGACGGAGCATAATCGAGCAGCGCAATCGACAAGGGAGCCGATCGCAATCTGCCCGCGCTGAGATCGAACGGAAGTGGTCGCGGGTCATAATTAAGAGCCATCGACCATTGACGTAATGTCATGCGCGCGTCACGTTGCCTCATTGTTGCCCGCTACTCGCAATTAGCCGTGCGTACAGCCAATTCGCTCCGCGGCATAATAATCCTTGGCCAAACCGCGCTCGAGGGGACTTTAGCGCGTTGAATGTCGTTCGATATCGGTTGGTTGAATTTTCGATGTCTTTGGTACTGCGTCATCCTTTCAGCTGATGGCAAACCAAATAACCTCCTCTCCAATAATGATAATAGCAGCAATAATTTATCGCCTCTTCTAGTAACAACAATTTCTCGCCTTCTCTGAGCTCATAAATTCACTATCAACCCTCGATTTCAATTTATATCTCTAATTCATATCAAATTACCAAAAGAGCATTTAATATTCTTCGAGGTTGTAATTTCAAAGTCAAAAGATTCCAACGACAAAGTTCAAGTTTGAAACACCAAGAATCACAATTGGAATGTTCCAAGTTGAATTTCACGGCAATCAAGATTCTCATTAGTATAGTTTCGCTTTCTCATTAGCGAACGATCTAAACACGTGGATCGATTAGAAAAGTGAATTCCAATTAAGAAACGTGGTCGAAAACTCTGACCAGTCAGTTCGCAACAAGGCTGCTACCCCTGGTTCTAACCCCGCCCCTACTTAAACCCATACTTCAGCCAGCGTCGTGACAATTACAGCCGAAAACCGAACCACTCCCGAGAAGCGTAGCGCCTCGCGAAACCAATCAGTCGACCGAGGCCCGAAACCTACCCTCAGCCGACCTAAAGCAACTCTGCGCTCTCTCCGTCTTGTCGACAATATCCCCTTACCTCGAGGAATTAGGAAAACCGGTCGCCGGGAGCAGAAACAATCGATGCCAGTCGATTAAAGCAGAGGGGGCCAATCCGATTCGATCTCGGCCGGGATATCGGCTCGATTACGTGGCAATTCCCTCGGGAGGTCGCGCAGGGCACTTGTTTACGGTTCCTGGGGTGCAGAGGGGAGTAATGAAGGTTCCTGGAGATTTTTGCGCGATATATGTATGCACATATTTGGTTTGTAATTGAGATATTAACTCTTTGTACTTGGCTTCTTCGCAGACGTTAGGAATGGAAAGTATTGCTAAGATAGCAATCTTTGAGACATATTTTAGTCGTAGCTTCTATTGTTAATGTCTACTATTGATAGAAAATTTCCATTTCAGTAGAAAACTTAAGGGAAACGTGCACTTTTCAAAAAGGTGGGAGACAATAAGTTTAACTCTTTGCTCTCAGCTCTTTCTCAGACGTTAGCAATGGAAACTATTGCTAAGATAGCAATCTTTGAGCAATATTTTAGCTGTAGTTTCTATTGCTAATGTTTTTCAGCGACAGAAAATTTCCATTTCAGTAGAAAACTTTAAGGAAACGCGCACTTCTGAGAAAGTTGAGGTGGAATAACTTCAACCCTTAGCACTCGGCTCCTTTCCAGACTTTAGCAATGGAAACTATTGCTAAGATAGCAATCTTTGAGCAATATTTTAGCCATAGTTTCTATTGCTAATGTTTCCTAGCGATAGAAAATTTCGATTTCAGTAGAAAACTTAAAGGAAACGCGCACTTCTGAGAAAGTTGAGGTGGAATAACTTCAACCCTTAGCACTCGGCTCCTCCTCAGACTTTAGCAATGGAAATTATTGCTAAGATAGCAATCTTTGAGCAATATTTTAGCTTTAGTTTCTATTGCTAATGTTTTTCAGCGACAGAAAATTTCCATTTCAATAGAAAACTTAAGGGAAACATGCATTTCTCAAAAAGCTACGGTGGACTAAGTTTAATCCTTTGCATAGGACTCCTCAAATGTTATCAATGGAAATTATTGCTAAGATAGCAATTTTTGAGCTATATTTTAGCCAGAGTTGTTATTCTTAATATCTCTCAATGGAATAAGTTTCTCCTCTGCAATTACTAATCAATGCTCCTCAAAAGAGACATCCAAGTGCAAAGAAAAAGGATGAAGAGTGTACTATTTTTTGCGTTTGAGAATAAAGGGGTTAACGTTTGATGCGTGGCGCACGGAATCTTGAATTACAGTTTTTGAACGCAAACGATCGATCGCGAGAATCGTGTAATTACAAAATTTGGCTCGGAACGTTCAGATTGCGATCCGGCGCGCTTCAAACCCTTTACATCACTTTGCGAAGTTGGGCTTCGTTATCTTTCAAGTTGAAAATTCGGGGTGAAATATTAAATTACGATCTTTTCGAAGTCCAATCTCGGTAAAGTATACGCCGCTTTACCTAATTTGACTTTTTGAATTTAATCTTCGTTAGTCGAACCGCTCGGCTTCGGTGTTCGCCCTGAAACGGTAATTCGCAGTCTTTCGAACTTCGATCGTCGCGCGTCGCCTTCAACGTCTCTCCTTGGGAATCTTTCGAATCAGTTTCAAAATTCGCAAGCCACCCCGCTATCTAAATCTCTCTCGACTTCAGAATTCAGCTCGAAACGTTCGATCCTCGCCGCGTCGAGCGGCGCGCGTCACTTTCCCAAACTTCTCGCCGCTCAAATTTAATCCTCGTCATTAAAATCTCCCGACTGCAGAATCCACCCGTCGAAGAGTCGCAACGATTCGAATTTCGACGTCGCTTCTTCAGATTCCAACCCCCACGCGTCGCCTCCACCCTTCCAACTCGATTCCCGTCGTCAAACCCCCGCGACGTCGAAAAACCCGCCACGATCCGTTGCTTTAACGTCGTCCAACCCGCGAGCCACCCCACGCGTTCTTAAATGCACCCTAAAACGTGAAACTACGGTCCTCCGAGCCAGCAACCCCCGCGCGCTGTCCAAATTGGACTTTGGAAACCAGAAACACGGTCGTTCCCTCGCGCGTCGTCGCATCCGAGTGGTCTCCGGATGCAGAAACTCGCTCGAAGACGCAACTCGAGTGAGTCCGCTTTGTAAAAGAGTCCGGAAGATTCCGTGGGGCTGGAGAGAGGGAGAGAAACGGAGAGGGTGGGCGAGGGTGAGAGACGCGCTCGTTATCGATGCGTTCTCCTCGGCGTTTTGCACGAGCGACGAGTCGAGCCGAATCCACAGGGGCCTGGATCGAAGCCAGTGTAAACTCTGCTCGCCGCTCTCGATCCGGATTGAATGTCAATTCGATCAGCGTGCAATTCTGTCGAGAGGACCCCGGCGAATGGACGTCGAAGGTGGCGAGGGGCGATTCTTCTGCGCTCGTGCCGCGCTGTTTTTCGTCGTGATTAAAGGCGGATCGATCGATTCTAATTTCGACCGGTTTCCCTTCGTTTAATATGATTTGCGCGGGTCCCGTGGATTTTTCGACGGCGGGGCTGCCGGTTTTCGGCTGGGAATAATTGCGAATCGAAGGGCTGCGGAAGCGCCAAGCGGAGCTTGCGAGTTCGTGCATATTTAAATTTCGCGGAGGGCAAGTAATTATTGCGGAGACCACAGGCTGGAGGGTGGACGGGGTTAATTATTTTTTACTGCTACTGATGTGTGTATTTTAATTTAACAATTGGGTTGCGAACAATTGTTAGAGTTCTTCTTGAAAATGTGTGATTTTTCATTTGTACTGAATTTGAAAACATCCCTTAAAATTTTCTATCGTTGAGAGAAGGTTTAAAGCAACTAGGAGCCACTGGGTCTCATCGTCTTCTAATATTAATAAATTAATCGCCAATCCTCCCCTAGTGAAAATCTATCACGTATAAAACTATTAATTGGATATATATTCGATCGAACGACTGAAGATTTCGAAACAAAATGAACAGCAGAAACTACTGAGATGGCAGAAAAATCGCGGAGAACCGAAAATGATAGAAACGGTGGCGGAATCCACCCTTAACGGTTATCGATGCGCTCGAGTATCGTGGAATCTCCGAACGGACGGTTTCCGCGCGACGTAAACGTATAGCGCCGCTCTGGAGACGCACAGGACGCGATGCCTCACCGTCGGAGGGAAGTTTTAAGGCTGCTGGACGACGGTGATTTATCGCGTGTCCCCGTTTCGGAGGCTTTCCATTCTGCAAGGTGAATGCAACGCCGCTCATCGATTATCGTCCGCGTTGCTCCCGTTGTCACGCGGTGCTTCATTCGGTCAACAATGCGCCCCCGTACACACGTAATTTGCCTATTATTGATCATCCATTTGTCACGGCCGCCCCGTTGTTTCCCCGTCGCCGTTTTTACCCCCGGACGCCTTCCGCTGTCTTGCGACGACGGCAGCGTCCTTTTCGCGCGCCCTCGAACTTCCGCTCGTTCGCGGCTCGTGAACGAGCCGATAGGTGGTTCACGCGATGGAGGCGCACGTGGCGTTGCTGGCCAGGAAAATATTTCAACGACGAACGCGCGCAGAGGTCGATTCGCAGTCATTTTTTTCGAGACCAACCCCAGAAGCTGATATCTGACAAAATTTGTACACGCTTCTGAGATACTTTTTCCTACTTTTTCCTACTGATGCCTACTTTTATTGGCTCGCAATTTTAATTCAATATCATAGCACACACAGTGTCAGATCCGTCTCGAATGGGTTAACAATTTATCAAAGTTAAATGCTAAAGAGGGGTGTTATTTTTTAAGTTCCCTATTGGACTGAGGGGTAGTTTGTTCTTGGTCTACCTAGGTCTACTATTGCCATCGCTGTCTTCCTAGTTCTTAAGAGTTATTCCTTCTACGTACCAGGACATACCTAGCACCGTGCACTTAACGCAAGGTTAACACACTCAGACCGCACGCTCCTTCCACAGGATAATTAAATGAACGCTTCCGACAATAACGAAAACTGCCCCCACGTCCCCTAATATCGCATCCGCGACCACTAACCGCCGACTACTAACCCAGAAATGAACCCAAGCCTCCTCCTACGTAATACCCGCGGTAGATTTCTGACAATGCCAAAAACAGTCCGGCCATGATCCCCTAATGTCCGCGATAAAAGTGCCGCCGCGTTCCCCGTTATTACACTCCTCGTGCCACGAATCACGCAGCAACGCGAGAGAGACCCGTCCACCATAACTCGGCCGCAAAAACCAATCCTGGCGAGGAGGCAGCAGGCACGCGTTTCCACGGCTGGCTCTCTCTACCCTTTCTCTCCCTCCCTCTCTCTCTCTCAGTCGAGAACAGTCTCTCCTCGTTCCCTGTGGCGGGTCGATCGTGATCGAGCCGGAGCGATCGAGGGATCGGTACGGGCCAAGGGAGACCCGGGGCCAGGCTGCAGGGTGGGTGGGGTTAATCAGTGCAATCATGAGATTAGCGTGGCAAAGGGGGTAGAGGCAGGTGGCGGAGGGGGCGGAGGAGTACGGTAAAGGCAGGCACGTAGCGTTCCACGTAGGAAAGGGGTACTAACGGACAGGAGGGTGAGACGGGGGGACGCGTGGGCGGGCGGAGTTCCGTATATCGATTCGATATACCCCGGACCTCGAGAGGCTCGCCTCGATGCATAATCACTTTGCCCTCACGTGTCGGATCCACGATGGAAACGTACCGCGGCTCTCCGACGGCCGCTAAGCGAGTTAATCTCTTCGTTTCGCGTTACGCCTCGATTTTTCCCCAGATATGAGCGTCAAGACCCGGCCTCGTTGGGCTGACGGTGGTCCAGCGAGGTCTCCTCGTGTGTCCGCGAAAATCGCCGGTCTATCAGAGGCTGGCCGCCGCTTCGGGCCTGGCGTTGGTGATGCGCGATGGGTATCCGATACGAGAATTTATGCGATTTTGATGGATAGATGGTGGCAGGGAATGCGTATTGATTAGCTCCAGGAGGCAGCCAGGACGTTCCGTCGGCGAATCCGGGTGGAACAACGGCGGACGTAAGCGTCGGTGTTATTGTTGCCGGTTTTAATGAAGTTTGCTTTCGACGGAGTTTCCAGTTTGAAGATCCAAGTAGTTCTGGTATTATAGAAATTTGTGAACGACGCCGGGATATGTGCGCAACGAACCCTCTTGCAACGCGGTTAACTGGTTCGCTATTGTAACGAGGACGCGTTGCAGTCCAAGTTCATCCGCTCGTTAATTCCCATAAAAATGGCGTAACGAAAAGATGGTCGCGATTTTTGTGCTTTTCCGAAAGAGGCTCGATGGGTCGTTATTTCTCGACGGAAACGACGTTACACGGTTTACTGGTGCGTGGAACTTGCGAGCAAAGCGGTGGGCAACATTTAATTCGTCGACACGCTCGGTTTCGAAACAAAAACGAGCATAGACAAGCGTGGATTACCATGCATCGGGGTCGTCGACAACGGGGGTGGGTTCAGCGTCGTCAACCAGACGACAGGAACTATTACGAACAACGCCTCGGGACAGAAACCTTATCCGGACGGTCCTTATCGTGTTTAGTAATTCGCCTAATCGCTTCGGCCAGCAGCTTCGAGGCATTAAGGTCTTCCGAGGAAATCGTCCCGAAATAAGCAGCCTTCTCTCAACGGGCGCGCGTGCTCGCGCATAGCCGCGTCGTGCCCAACCATTTTCCATCACGGAAGCCCGTCATTATGGACAAACGATTACGAGCTGATGGAAATTGAACCCCGATCACGCGGTACGTGTCCGCTGATGCGACGACATCGATGCTTCACGCGTCCACGTTCCCCGATATCGAAGGAATTCCGAATTTCTGTTGCACAATTTATTCGCGAGATTTATATCCCACTCGAGTACCGTGGATCAATTGATATTAAACGATATTAGGAGGCAGGGTATAATTAATCGTTCCTATAATCAACCCTTTGCAGTCAGCTCCCTTTCCGGATGTTAGCAATCGAAATTATTGCTAAAATAGCAGTTTCTATTGCCAACGCCACTCGAAGAACAAAAGTTCAGAGAAACATGCATTCTCGAAAAGCAGTGGTCAAACAACTTGATCCTCTGCAATTACTAATCAAAGTTGATGACCTCTCAGAAGAGACATTCGAGTGCAAAGGGTTAACTCCCCGTGATTGGAAGTACTTCGACTTGATTTAAAAGAGACCTCAAAGGAGGACCAAAAACGATGGCACAATATCCCAGAAGTATCAATTGTATCCGCGTTCCCCTCGACGAAAAGATTCCTCGAGCATCCGTCGAACACCCACTGGTGCACCCTTCGCGACACTTTCGCGGCCCAACGGTTTCGCGTCGAAATCGTTTACCCGTTCGACGATGTCCGGCAGGCTGTAACGCGGTCGGATATTTCGACGGATGCAACAACAACAGCCAGTAACGGCGCGACGACGACGCGAGGGGTGGCTGGGGTGGTAGTTCCGCGTCGACGTCGCGTAATGGTCACGGGTAGCGTCACGGGGCGTCGTTCTCCAAGGCTGAACGACGCCGCGTCGTCGTTCCTCTCCGCGTGTCATCGGCACCCAACGCTGGGCGGATTTCGTCGCGTAGGTTAGGGAACTGAGACGGGTCTATCGGAGCCAGAGGCGCGCGGTGGAGAAAATTGAAAAGGAACAAGTGGCGAGCAGAGGATACGCCCGTTAGAGAGATGGCTGGAGATGGCGGTGGTTTGGGGTTGACGGGGGTGGTGTGTGTGCGCGCGAGGTTGAGGATTCGGCGGAAGAGGGATGGAGGGCGGTTGGTAGATGCAGAGTGATTGATTGAGAGGAAGATTGGGGGATGAAGCGGTCTGGCTGTGCGCGGAGGCAACTCCGTCGGCGAAGTTGGAGACCAATTGTTTAGAAATTTCGTTTTCGAGTGATGAAAATGGTTCCCAAGGGGGGGGGTGGAATTTTGTTTGTTATTGATGAGAGGGATATGATGAGTCAGTGGGGAGATTAATGGGGTCTAGTCTCTGGCATCGACGGGATCAAGCGGGAGTTTGGCTGGTTCGAATAGTTTCGAGGTATTCGCGAGTGCCTCGAAAAGAGGGGGGGGGGGGGGTAGCAATTCGCGTCAAGTCGAACCTGAACGAGATCGATCCGCACTTTTCGCGGTTACCTTCGACGAGAGAGAGTCCGGTGCGTTCGAGCGCCACGGTTCGAATTCTCCGTGATCGCGGTGACACGGAAACGCGGTGCACAACCGTGCAAGTGCGTTCGGATCTTCGACGAGCGCTTCGACCAGGTTCGCTTTGTCTTCCGCCGAGAATAATACGTAAAGCATAGTTGGCCATGATTCAGGCCCGATACACTTTGCCCCGCGATATTGAACGCGAGCCAAATCGCGGGCATATGCTATGCACAATATCTGCAGTCTTATCAAGGTCCGAGCATAACAAGTCCCACTCCAAATTAATAGTCACTTAACACAAATAACAACGACCCACCCCCCCCCCCGTGTCGCTCGCAAAATCCGGCGATCAACCGAGCCACCGAAAATGCTCCGCGAAACTCCAGACGCAACATCAAACAACCACTCAAGAGAGCCACCACCGCCGCCGGGATCCCGCAAAAAGTATCCCCGCTGCAAAAATAAAAGGAGAGGCGAAAAAAGAAGGGGAAGAAAAAAAGGAAGGAAAGAAAACAGAAAAAAGTCCGTCGAAAAAACATCGCTTTAAAACGTTTCACGAGTCCGCTATCAAACGGACCGGGAGGACCCGGGGAGCCGAAAAAAAACCCGGGGCAGCGCGGGAGGGGGGCAGAAAAAAAAAAAAAAGAGAGACGCTTGCTCGCGGAGAGCGAAGCGTGCTTTATTAAAAAGCGCAAAAAACCCTGGCGGACGGATGGAGTTCGACGGCGGGGAGATGGACAGAGGGCTCGGGGCGAGAAAGGAAGGCGCGCGCGCGGCGTGGTCGAAAACACGGCAGGGAAACGTTCCGCGAAGCCACCCTTCGCCTGCGCCTTTCGTACGGCACCTATGGCGGCCACCCCCTGCGCCCCGAGCGCAGCTACGGCCCGTTCCGTGCCATTGGCTGCGTGCAAAGTGATTAAAAACATGGGAACGGGGATCTCGCGCGCCCAACACCCAGCGGACCGCTCCGCTGGTCTCCGCTGGTCTCCGCTTGGTCTCCGCCGGCCATCGCGCCGCTCCTCCGCAGCCCCCGTTTTCGCTACGGCCACCGCAAATGCCCGAGGGACTCGCCGCTGAGCATTTTATTCCCCGTGGAAACGGGGCGGACGGCTGCGACGGGATCTCGACCGTTGGATTGCGCTGCCACTCGATTCGACGATTTTTTTTTTAGTAAAAGACGTAAGAACGCGTCTTCTGGGATGGTACGATTTTGGTTTCGGTCGTAGCAGTCGATGAAGTTACTTGTAGATTTTTAAATGGTGGAGATATGGAGTTCTCATTATTTTTATAGAGAACTATGTTCTTGGAAGCAGTTTTGGTTAGGGTAACACTGATCTCAATCATTGGATTGCGCTGCCACTCGATTCAACGATTTTTTTTTTTAATAAAAGACGTAAGAACGCGTCTTCTGGGATGGTACGATTTTGGTTTTGATCGTAGCAGTTGATGAATTGTAGATTTTAAAGATACTTGTAGATTTTTAAATGGTAGAGATATGGAATCACTCGGTGATTTGACGATTTCTTCCTTTTTTAGATAAATAATGTAAGAACACGTCTTCTGCGATGGTAGGATTTTGGTTTTGATCGTAGCAGTCGATGAAGTTACTTGTAAATGGTGGAGATATGAAGTTCTAATTATTTTTGTAGAGGACTATGTTTCTGGAAGTAGTTTTGGTTAGGGTAACACTGATCTCCATCGTTGGATTGCACTGTCACTCGGTGATTTGACGATTTCTTCTTTTCGTGCCTTCTGCGATGGTGCGATTTTCGTTTTAGTCGTAGCAGTCGATGAAGATACTTGTAAATGGTGGAGATATGAAGTTCTAATTATTTTTGTAGAGGACTATGTTTCTGGAAGTAGTTTTGGTTAGGGTGACACTGATCTCAATCGTTGGATTGCGCTGTCACTCGGAGATTTGACGATTTCTTCTTCTCGTGCCTTCTGCGATGGTAGGATTTTGGTTTCGGTCGTAGCAGTCGATGAAGTTACTTGTAGATTTTTACATTATGGAGTTCTAATTATTTTTATAGAGAACTATGTTTCTGGAAGTAGTTTTGATTAGCGTGACACTGATCTCCATCGTTGGATTGCGCTGCCACTCGACGATTTGACGATTTCTTCTTTTTCAATCTTAGCACTCGATGAATTTATGTAGATCTTTAAATGGTGGAGAAATCGAGTTCCAATTATCTTTACGGAGAACTACGTTCCTCGGAAGTAGTTTTAATTAGCATGGCAGTTAATTATAATATCGAACGCGTGAAACGATCCACTTGTTCGAGTAGATACTCGAATCGAGAGTCGCGGTGGTTCACGAACGGCAGATAACAGTGAAAAAGGAGACAGAATCGAGGCTCGTACGTATTCGTGGGCTCGCTTAGAGGGGCGGAAGGATTTTTCTTCCTTGCGCGGCCATGAATTTCCGGCCACGATCTTCCTTCCGCCGAATTCTCCTCGATTTAATGTTTTAATACCGCTCCTCGTGGCGCTGCCGCCTACCAGCGAGAGCTAACTAGTGATTTATTCGTATTTATGGCCGACCCGCCGCTGGTTAATCCTACGGACGGATGGATAAACGTGGCCCTCGAACCAGGGGGATGACGGGGTGTGCTGGCGCGGTTCGAGAGTACGGATAATTTTCTGCTCGACGCACGATTTTTCTCAAGATCGATTCTTTCATTGCGCACCGACGGATTTTGTGTGTTCGTCCGCATGGTTTCGTTTCCCACGAGCTTTCAATTAATAAATTTCGAAAAATTTCCAAAGCAACCACGATCAATGGTATTTTGCGCGGTCTGAAAGCCTCGAGTATCGCGTACATTTTATTTCCGCTGGATCGACCTTTTGTTCCGTCGATGGAATCCATTCATCCCCGTTTTATTTAGCTTCGAAAGTTCCTTCTGTAATTTCCAAAGTGTAATGAATCGAAAAAATTCGGGAATATTTTGTTTTTTCGTACAGTCGAGTCGTTAGAGGGTTGATTTTCCCTGTCGACGTTAGGCTTCGCGAGAAGCGGAGGGTTAGAAATTGCACGGGTGAGTTGACAGGGAAATTCTGCGCGTAGGACGAAGCCACTTTTCCTCCTCGTCTTCTTTCGTTTATCATTGCTGGTCTCTTCTTTAAAATTTAATCTCGCCCCGCTATTGATACGATTCCTGGCGACTTTATGCTATTTCACTCCGAAGGACACGTTAGCGCGTAGTCGTTTTTAATTTATCCAGCGCGATGGCGGGCATCGATTTTACTCCCACGTCCTCCACCTACGCGAGAACGCTGCGTCTATATCCGTTAAATAAATAAATTATACAATACGTTTATCTTTAATAACAACCATTTACCTTTGTATAAATAACAATTATCTCTCGAGTAAATAAATCAGATTCCCAGATGTATCGTGCGACTACCATACAGAAAAAAATGGCAAATAATTATAATAACATATCTACGCAACACGTGAAATATCTCGAAGCACAATTTAACAGCTAAAAACTCTCGAACCTCGATTTAATATCCTACGAAGTCGCAAGAAATAGTCCAGCGACGCTGAACTTAAAACCAACCCCTTGTTTCGTTTGTTTCACCCCTGTCCAAACCCGAAACCATCTTTTTCGCAATCGAAACTTGCCCGCGCGGTGCAGCGACAGGTGAATAGCAGAATCGTCCGTCTAGGTGGAAAGTTCGAGCTTCCGGTCGGCCGTCTCGCGAAGGGAATCTATTCCGCGTGTCGGTGAACCGTGCCACTGATTGCCCACGGGAGTTCCGTTCACGATCCGCGATGGGGAACGCGGTGGAAAAGTTTCTGGCGTCCGCCACTGACGCGTAACGCGTCTGCTTAAGCGGCTGCTGCTCGTCGTGATCCTGAATCGACGAATAGAGCCATCGCTCGTTTCTGGATTCGTAGCCATCGCTCGTTTCTGACTTCCTAGCCATCTTCTGCTGGTGGATGATTTGAGATGGGGTTGATCGTGAGAAAGAAAACGAATGCTGACGCAAATTTGTTTCAGTAATTGTTGCTTTCGTGTTCGTTTCTGGTTTCGTAGTCATCGCTTGTTTCCGACTTCGTAGCCATCTTCTGCTGGTGGTTGATTTGAGATGGGGATGATCGTCAGAGAATAATTGTTGCCTTCGTGTTCGTTTCTGATTTCGTAGTCCTCTTCTGTTGGTGGATGATTTGAAATGGGGATGATCGTGGGAGAGCAAACAAATTTGTTTCAATAATTGTTGCTTTCGTGTTCGTTTCTGATTTCGTAGCCATCTTCAGCTGGTGGATGATTTGAAATGGGGATGGATCGTGGAAGAGCAAACAAATTTGTTTCAATAATTGTTGATTCCGAGGTGTTCGATTCGCTTGTGAAAACTGTACGCGTGTAAAACTGTTTCGAGGAAGGAAAATAATAAAATGCACAAGGGGCGAGGGTAACATCCGCCGCGTCAGACTTTTCCGTGCGTGTTTTCAGGCGGATTCCCCTCTTGAAACCGCGGCTGTCGGCTGTCCTTTCTAGTATCGCCTTACACAAGCACCATGAAAAAGGGAAGACGGGAAGAGCCCCTCCTGGGATTTTAAAATGCTGGAATAGTTTCGCCTTACCAGTTTCCCAACTTCAACTTTCACCCCCTCTCTTTCTCTCCGTCTCTCTCTCTCTTTCTCTCTCCGGCTCTACCACTCGATGGAAGATAGAAATACGTCGTTCCATCCACCTGTGCGTTCGCTCCTCCATTTCTGGGCAACAAACTCGGAATTCTGACGCAGCCTGCCCCGAGTCAATGATACGATAATCGGGAAAGTGACTTTAGTTTGGAAGTTAGTCAATTCGGTGGCGGTATTTCTGCTGGAAGATCGAACCTTCGGATCTTTCGTGCTTCCCTCGGTTATTGGAAAAATTGTATTCCTTTTTTAATATCTTCAAAGATGTATCTCGCGATTTGCTGCTCGAAACTATCGTAGAAAATTTCAGACGAAGTCGAATCGTGAAGTGGATCGCGTGCGAAATTAATTGGAAATTAGCAGAGAAAACTACGGAGAAAGTAACGGAGAGAAGAAACCTTTATGGAAACAGAGTAATCGCAGCGAAAGAAATTTTTATTCCAGCGGGAATTATAACCTCGTAAAAGCTGAAGCACCCTTAAAGCATCCTTTAAACTGAAATGGAACGGTGCGAAGCCTGTACGAACAGCCAAACAAATCTCCTGGACATTAACCGCCATTCTATTTCATTTTACCATCGATAATCCTGGGCCAAGGACCTCGTATTCCTCGATAAAGCTCGCGGAAATTCCCACGACCCAAACTTTTCGCTGACGATATGATAATTCCAGAGAACATTTCGTTGGGGGATGTTAACCTGCGCTCGCGCGCGCGCATCTGCCTTTTAGGGTGGCTACTCGCCATCCTAGCCGTTCCATCTTCGACTGATCGTTAAATGGCGCGATGTCGATGTCAGACACGATTATTTACAATTTGATTAATCTTCAATATCACGACTTCTCGTGATTCCACGTTTTTCGACAAAAATCCAGGAAATCTTCTGCGTTTTAAACATTTCAAAATTAAAAACGAAACGTCGCGTTCAAAGATTTCAAAACACCGCGAAATTATTACACAGTTTCTGGTGTAAATTGAAAGAAATCTCGGATTTTTAATACGAAAAGAATTAGAAAAATGTGTGTTCTATGTCTGTTTTGATGCTCGAATGCGGTGGAAAATTTGAAGGTGGAGTAAAATTACGAGCCAGAAATTATTTCCTCGATTTCGTCCGAAGAATACGTTCTTCCTGCGCGTGTAACTCTCGGAGGGGGCCATTATCTCTCCCGAAAAGTCCGTCGTACGTCTTTCCAGCGCGGCGTGGGTGCGCTGGAATGCGGGCTCGGAATGGATCGCGTTACCGGAACTTCAGTATTTTAGGCACGCACGGAGATAACCCTATCGCAAGCTCGACCAGCCAGGTGAACAGAGCTAAAGAAAGGCGCTCTGGAATTATTATTGCTCGAAATAGTAGCTGTTATTCCGTGACTAGCTGGGAAACGCTCGAAACTGTCCTACATTTCGGAAAAAATATGGACGACCGCGTGGAACGGTGGTTCCCGCGAAGCTTTAATTTGCATCATAATTTCTATTCTTCCTCACTTGAAGTCGTATCGCTTGATAAAAACAGAACGTGCGTAAAAAATAATACGCGTAAAATAAAGAATTGTAAATTTGGAATTCTGTCCTCCTCGCAACAGGATCAGAGCTTCCTGTGAGACTTCATTTGCATCGTAACTTGTATTCCTCTTCCTCGAGCGTAATTTTAAATGTCACAGGGACCAATAGGTAGAATAAAAAATTGTAAATTTGTAAGAGCCTTCTCGCGACAGTGCGTCCATTTGGAACATTAATTTGCATCTCAATTTCTATTCTTCTCTATTCTTCTTCTAGAAGAGAAGGATAGAAATATGGATCGATTGATAAAAAGTAATGCGGGTAGAACAAAAAATGGTAAGTCTCGAGGAGCCTGTCCTCGCAACGGTGCGTACAAACGAGGACAATTCACCGAGAAGCGAGCGCGCGATGGAGACAGGCGTTTAAACCGGTCCCCGCCGCGTCCCATCGAAGGGTTGAACGTGGAATTTCGAGGGGGTCAACGAATATCTTCGTTATCGCGGCCCTTCGGCCGCCCTGATGGCCCGTAAAGTAAGGTAACGAGTAATAAGTCTTGGCCAGATTAAAAACGATAAATGTCGTTCGGCTCTGGGGCGCGATAAAAGCGAGCAGTAAAACGGTGAAAGCGTCCCGTTCCCTTGGAACCGGATGGGGACGTCATCGCCGGAAGAGGAGGCGTCGTCGTCGCGGAAACGCGGCCGTAATTGCGACACCCGTGGCCGTTCTTTAATTCCGCGGCCGATTATGCTCGTAAAAATGGCTCGGATGAGTCGGCCAGCGCGAATCGACGAAATTTCTCCGCGAGCTGACGGTTCCTCGCGTCCTCTCGTAACCTCGCATCGACGGCACTTCCGGTTGCGAGCGTCGCTCGACGAGGAGTCCCGCGTTGGGGATAAGGCCGAAGATGGAATTTTACGAGGCTGCTGATGAGAATCGCTCGCCACGGTCGTTCGTTTGCCGAGCGTAGGTGAGAAATGGCGGAACGGTTATTGTAACTGAGATTCGCGACGGTTTATGGGCCTCGCGGACGGCTGGCGGAGGTTATGGTTCGTTTCCTGTCGAGTTCGAAGGGTTCGAAGGGCTCGACCGATCGAACGCTCTGGATGCTGCAAGGGAGATTCGATGTTTCAGCGTTTCGCGCGATTTGATGGGCTTTGGAACTTCCGCTTGGCGGGGTTGAGCGGCGTTCTCGTATTTTGTGGAAATTTCGTCATTTTCAGGGCCTCGAATATTCGAAGCTGTTTGAAAACAATACTTTCTACTCCACTAATCTCAGATATATTAAAAACCAAATAACAAAAAGTGAAACAGACGCGTAGAGCATCGCGGTACCAACGCGGAAAGGGATTCCAGGGGTGTTTAAAGGGGTAACCGTGAAATATTATTTAAAGAGGTCGTTAAGTAGCGCCGTGGAATCGGAGAGGTGCTCGCGAGAGCCGGACGAGTTGTTACACAGTAATAGCGATTCCATTTACCGCGCTTTATACTCGGCTTCTACTTCGACGGTGCACCCAGTCTCACCCTCCGCGTCTCGACGCCCACCCACGCCTCCCCCGCCCCTCGTCCCTCTTTTATCGAACAGTTGTTTTCATTGCAAAGCTCGGCACGATCCATTAAACGTCGTTACCTACGTCAACAACGGAGCCATTAGATTTTGTTCATCGAGCGGTGACCAACTTGCGGACGATCGATCGATCGCGGACGTGGCCTTCCGACGCGGATCTGCGAGAACCGCGCTGGGTGCATTGTCTTCCCTCGAGAAGTTCTCGGCTCGGTTGCATCGAGTTTCTCGATTGGCCAGGCTCCCCGTAAACTCGTGCTCGAGAAAATTAAACTTCCCCGCGCCGTTCGACGATCGCACGGTGAATTTTTAAGCATCACCGCGAAGTCGCTCGCGCTGTTTCGTGCTCGCGGAATTTCAGCGATACTTATTTAGTCTGCACTTGCGATATGACTTCTGTTTGCTCGATTTCAACTTTTACGTGTTTTTTTGTAAATACCACCTCTGCTCGTCTCGCTGAATAACGCAAATCCCTGTTAAAACGATGCTACTCGCTCTATTCTCTCTTGTAAAAAGCAATCGTCAAGCTGTGTCACGCATCTTTCGTACCATTCCTTGGTTTGCGTCACATCGCAACGTCGCAAAATAGAACCATCACCCCGATAAACCCCCGAACAGAGGAGGATCGCCGCTCGAATCGTCGAACGAGGATCTCCGTTCGCGTCCCGCGGTTGGCGAACGGTCGAGGGGCGCGTAAATCTCGTAACCTTTGCGGCGAACTCGCAACGAAGAGTCACTCGGTCGGCCAGGGTCATTTATTCGGATTGCAATAGCTGGATGCACTCTCGCGGAAGCAGACGAGAAGCTCGAAGGAGAGAAAGGAGGAGGGGCGGAATACGAAGCTTCGAGGGGGTTGAACGGGGCGAGAGCCGTGGAAGTTCGAGGGTTTCGCGGAGGGTGAATTCGGGGTGTGCAGGAAGAATTCGGTGCCGTCACAAAGGCGGGCGCGCCTCCCTCGGTTCTCGCACGCGCCTTCAATTCTCCTTGAAATGTTGACACGCGACCGGGCGAGGATTTTTGCGGAACCCTGCGAAACGCCTTTGAACGACGCCTCGTTACTTATATGGGCACCCTGGGCGTCTTTGTTTCAGCCTCGCGACGGAGTCGAGTGTAATTAACGGGACGAGGCGGACGTAAGATCGTGATTCGGGGATCGTGGAACACCCGCGTCCTGGGAGGGGGTGGTTTTGATCATCTTTAGGCGACGGTGGGGCGGAGACAGCGGTGTTGTTGGGTGGTTTTTACGATCAACGTAAAATTCGTTCTTCGATAAGTAAAACTTGAAATTGAATGCTATTAATTAGTTCATGCGAAAAGGACAAAGATGTGGTGAATTGTCAATTGAAATTCTTAACAAATAACACTTCGTACAACATGGTTTAGCGGAAAAAATCAGGAAACCTTTCATCCCCCACAGCGAAAGCCATGATTTCTTCCTTCACTACCCCTCTGCAGTTCTCAGAGAGGAGAATTTAAGAATTCAATTAATCAATTCATGCAAACAGAATGAAAACTATTGAATCATCAATTGGCATTCTTAGCAATAACAAATGATCCTTCGTACAACACGTTTTCGCGGAAAAAAGGCAGGGAACCTTTCATCCCCCACAGCGAAAGCCACTAGTCCTTCCTTCACCGCCCCTCTGCAGTTCTCAGAGAGGAGAATTTAAGAATTCAATTAATCAATTCATGCAAACAAAATGAAAACTATTGAATCATCAATTGGCATTCTTAGCAATAACAAATGATCCTTCGTACAGCACGCTTTCGCGGGAAAAATCGGGAAACCTTTCATCCCCCACAGCGAAAGCCACTTGTCCTTCCTTTCCTACCCCTCTGCAGTTCTCAGAGAGGTGAATTTAAGAATTCAATTAATCAATTCATGCAAACAGAATGAAAACTATTGAATCATCAATTGGCATTCTTAGCAATAACAAATGATCCTTCGTACAGCACGCTTTCGCGGGAAAAATCGGGAAACCTTTCATCCCCCACAGCGAAAGCCACTTGTCCTTCCTTTCCTACCCCTCTGCAGTTCTCAGAGAGGTGAATTTAAGAATTCAATGACTCAATTCATGCAAACAGAATGAAAACTATTGAATCATCAATTGGCATTCTTAGCAATAACAAATGATCCTTCGTACAGCACGCTTTCGCGGGAAAAATCGGGAAACCTTTCATCCCCCACAGCAAAAGCCACTAGTCCTTCCTTTCCTACCCCTCTGCAGTTCTCAAAGAGGTGAATTTAAGAATTCAATTAATCAATTCATGCAAACAGAATGAAAACTATTGAATCATCAATTGGCATTCTTAGCAATAACAAATGATCCTTCGTACAGCACGCTTTCGCGGGAAAAATCGGGAAACCTTTCATCCCCCACAGCGAAAGCCTCTGCAGCTCTGAGAGAGGGGTGAATTTAAGAATTAAAGACGCGCCGCGTCGACGTCGCCGTCGAAATTAATCCGCATCGAATGCGCCGGGTGTATTTGTCGAGGCTGCCTGATCGATGTAATTAATCCGGGGTAATTAACGATAAAGCACAGGCCCGCCCCTACGGTGAGGGAATATCGGCGCGCGTGTATTCACGGGCACGCACCTGGATGCGTGATCCCGCGTGCCGGAGGTTTTAATCACCGGGAACGAGGCGTCGTGCGGAGCGAGCGAGCGAGAGAGAGAGAAAGAGAGACGGGGGAGAGGGGGAGAGAAACGGGGGTGACGCGCGGAAAAGACGGCGAGGAGAGAACGCCCACCGCCATTTTCGTAATTACGCGCGAACGACGCGCGCCGGATATTAATCGCGAAACGCGCCGCGGAGGAGGACACCGCGAATATTCGCGCTGCTACTCGATGAAAATTGCTCGCGCCCGCGTGTTTGTCGAATTTTGCCGGACTGATAAATGGTAGATACCGTTCTCGGTGTCCAGAGATTAGGCGGCGTTATAATTGATATACGAGAGCTCTGTTAATTAATCCGATCGGGTTTTGAATCTTCCATCGGTCGACGATCTTGATATTAATATTTCATTACAAAAAAAAAGGCTAGAAAAATTGGAGACACTGGGTTCTGTTAATTAATCCATTTTGATGTCGATGCGTGATTTCATTTTGCTCGTGCGCGACGTCAAAGAGGGACGAACTACGAAAATAACGACGCAGTCTCGTGTACCATTTATATTCCTCCAGTCGCAACGACTGCGCCTCCTCCTGCTGATTTTCACCCCCTCGACACGCGTCGTGGAACCGAACCCGCTGTTTCTTTCCCCCCTCGTCGCGAGTAACTCGCTAACGAGAGCTCGATATATCTCCCGTTCGTAGAAACTAGCCTGTCTCCGTTTCCCCGCGCGAGGAACGTCCCTGGCCGCGAAGGGGTTGTACCAGGGGAGCCACCCGGGGGGTCGCTGGGTGGAGGTTCGCGTTGCACGTCGATTTATCGTTTAATAAAAGGTGATACATGGCCCACGAGGTGGCCGTTTTTATTTTCCGCGAGCGACGACCGACCACCGCGGGCCACCCTTTAATCTTCGATGCTCTTGTCGTTCGGGGGCTCGTTAAACGGAATTTCCTCGATCCCCTATTGGGAATTGGCCAGCGGCAGCGAGAATTTTCGAACTTCCCTGGCTACTTGTCCGCTCATTTAGTAATTCCATTGGCGATTTACGAGCTACCTTCCTATGACACCGTCGATTCGATTCCCGTTGCCTCGAAACTGCGTTACGAAAGGTTTGTCGCTGTTTTTGCGACAAACCTTGTAACTCCATTGGTAATTCACAGTGAACCCTTCCGTAGCACTGTTGATTCGATTCCCGCAGTTTTTGCGACAAACCTTGTAATCCCATTGCCGACTTACAGTGAGCCCTACTGCAACACTGTTGATTCGATTCCCGTTGCTTGCGAAACTGCATTACAAAAGCTTTGTCCCAATTTTTGCGCTCCGCTATATCGAAACCGTGCCGCGAAAGGGTACCAGAATTGCTAAACAAAGTTCGCAGGCGAAAAAAAAGAAGAGATGCTTCGACCCCTCTATCGCAGCCATCGACCAATAAAGATCCTAATAGACGAAACCGCGTGCTCGAATCGCCCCCAATAACCTGAAAAGTCCACCAGTGACTTCGATCACCCCTGAAAAGCTACCCCTGCCGACCAGCAAGAGCAGCACCCCAACCGATCGTCGAATTTTCGCCGCTGGCTAGGGCCAACGTCGATGGTATCTGGTCGTGGTCGCGATAAGCGATCGTCGAGAGGAGGACGCGGCACGAGGACAACAGCGTTCGACGAAGCTGCCTCGTCCGCTTCCGCAGACGGCTCGACGCGTCCGTCGCGTGTCTTGGGCGACGAGCACCACCCGAGCGTGGCCTGGCCGACGCTAGGGGTGGATATCAGCCAGCGGATGAATGCATCGCAGCGGCGATCGACGTTTAGGCGCCTGGTGTCGCGTTGGAGAAGGTGGAAACGACGGCGAACCCAGATAGGGTGTTACGACGGAGGGAAACGGTGGAAGGGCGGCGGATGCGGAAGAGGTGGTAAAGGGGGGTAGCTGGCGGCGGAGGGAATTACTATGGTCGATGTCGGACAGTACGAGACAGAGGCGGGAAGAAGAACCCCTAAAGAGACGCAAAGGCAGGCCGAGGCGACGGACGGGAGAAGCTCTTTGACAAGTCAAACATGCGCTAACGCCCTCGTAAGATAGTCACTTTCAACATGGCCGACGAGCACACGGACCCTTTCTGACCCTCGCCAAAGGAGAACAGCCTCCGGGGGCATGGTCGTCGAGGCAAACGAAATATTTGATTCCTCTTTCTCCTTTTTTTTTCCACTACCGTCCCCTCGCCCGCTCTCGCTTGACAAGTTCTCTCTTTATTTTTCGTCCTCTCTCAGTTTTTTTTTTTTTTTCTGCGCGAGCGGAGAGGGGAAAGTAATGAGAGGGACGCGGCGGTGGCGACTTTGCGAAGCTAATATCGGAGGTTTAGCTGTTGTCTCGGTGGGAATTATGGTTTCGTGAAATGGCGGAGTTTGATGGGGACGCGATACGACGCGTACGAAGCGTCGATTTCATTTTTTTTTCGGATCTCTTTCGGGAAAAAGCGAGAAAGTAATCGAGTCGAAAATTACTCACAGATGCTGGCAGAGTTCTGAAGACGATGGACCAGAAATTCTACCAAGTAAAACCAAAGATATTCGTCTTAAGGAAGCTTTCAATTTACCTGTTCAAGCTCCATTTTTCATCCAATCATCACTGCCACGTGTCTATATTAGCGAAGCTAACAGGTCCACAATTGGCGTTCGTACATGGAAACCGTCCAAATGCTTTATGGCTCGCACACTGAAACACAAAGAGTTATTACACGCGTTAGAAGCGTATAACAGAACAATGTATAGCGACAATCAAAATTTCGGGACACAATAATCGTACGCATTGGACGTCGCGCGAATAGAGCGCGTAAATACGCGGACGTAGAGGGGACGAAAATTGGGGTTAATTTCGACCCCAAAGAACGTGACGAGGAAAATTTGATTAGGCTCGTTTCGCGGAAATACGTAAAGAGGCATGAAAAATGCCGATGCTTCGTGACGCAAACCAGGAGGCAACGTCGCGCGGACACTGTCCGTTCGCTCGACGTCGAGTGGCGTCGTTTAATTGGATTTGCAAAGGATTATTAAAAGGCTTATTCTTCGTAGACGGCCCGCTGTTTACTTGTCGCCTGGCTGTTTGTTATGCAAAGCAGCCGGCGATATTTCACGCGGCGAATCACACGCGGTGTGATAAAATACGCTAAACAAAAATATTTTCGCTGCCACTCGTTTATCGCGTCACTCGTTGCTCGTGTTGTTCCAAGGAAATAAAAAGACTGTAATAAACGCGAGGGAATTTTTACGAAATTATAAGTCCAGTATTTTCTATATATTTCTAGCGCGTTTGATATATATAGTTCGAATGCATGTTCGAGATCGTTTTAATAATATTGCAATAAATGCAGTTCTCTGTTCGACGCGAGAAAACAGCGATGCAATCGGAGAACGAATCGCTTGGAACTTGAAATTAATAACTTAATGCCCTCGATACAGTCTTCGGGGAACTTCCGGTCCGAGCGCGAAGAGTGGTCATACAAAAACCTAATTTTTCAAGCATCTTGAGTAATAGGTGAAGTTAAATCGAGTAAGATTAATTGGTAAAGTTCCCTTGTTAAAAATAACAAACTTTTCTCTCCCTTTCCTCGGTTTCCCCACCCCTCACGGTTACACCGAGTCGCTTACAGAATAAATTCCTGGCACTCCATGATAACGGGAACGGACATAATTCTTTTCTAAGATACACAACAAATTTCCGAGGATAAAATATTTAACGCGAAACCTCGCTTTGCTGAAACGTACGCTCGCTTTTTCTTCTTTTTTTTTTTATCACGATTTAATCTTTTTATTTCTACCCGCGAAAGCACGATAAGACTATTGAAAATGAAATCAGCCAGCCTGAGTCGCGGATTTACGTTTAACCAGGGAACAGACGAGGAATGTAAACTATATTATATACTCGTGGCAATAAAGCGGACTCTTGGCGTAAAATGCGAGATGTTTCGCGCGGTCTGCGCATTTTTTACGGTCCCTTCTTAATAATTTTACAAGCGGAATAACGAGGGGAATTGATTTATCGCGCGGAGGAAATGCAGCCTGCGGGCAAGAAAACCCTCGTCAGGTGCCTCCTCTTGAAAGAGTTGCCTTAATCCACGGTAATTTCGCGGGGATCAACGCGCACGCGTACGCGTGACACGCGTATGGAAATTTTTCCGACCCGCGAAAATTACTGCGGAACGTTCGCGTATAAATAACGTTCGAGAGAATCGTTTCGCAGCCTTCCCGCTTCGTCTTAACTTTTATCGCGATCCGCGAACGCGTGTCGGCGGTTAAGAATAGAATTTTCTTTGAGACGAGGTCACAAAGAAAAGCGCGCGGCAAAGAAAAAGAGCAAGGGGGGAATAAAAATATCGCGAATAAAAAATAAAATATCGAACGCGGTAGAAAGAACAAAAAGTAAAGAGCGAAGCGAACGATTTAGAAGAACATGAATAAAAGAACGCGCGACGCCAACGTGCGCGTTATTCCATGAAAAAATAAATCCCCAACTTCCCCGTTCCTATTACCATACTAATTAACTCGATAAAAAAATTACCCGATACGATACCAACGCGCACATCCCGTCGTAAAAAAAAAAGAAACTAAAACACGTTTCTTATCCCCGCGATTTTTCCATCAAACTTGCCAACTCGCTAATTGGCCGCGCAGAATTACAACCGCACGCACGATAAACCACCCACGACGCGGAACGCGGAGTCATTTCTAACTTTCTTCCATCTAATAACCTCGCCTAATACCCGTGAGAACCCTGGTCGCCGTGAGCGGCCCTAAAAATACCCGAACCCCTGACCCGCGACTAACGCGGATCGATGTCGCGATAAAAACTACCCCAATAATTTCGCCGCTAAATAAACAGCCACCTGCGCGGCGGACCCTCGATCGCGTCGCCTCAAACTCGCCTCGAACTCGCCTCGAACTCGCCTCGAACTCGCCTCGAACTCGCCTCGAACTCGCCTCAAACTCGCCTCGAACTGGCCTCCAACTCGCCTCGAACTCGCCTCGAACTCGCCTCGAACTCGTCCCGAACTGGCCGCCATCGCGACATTCGGCTCTCGTTCGTCGATCCGCGTCCACGATCGATCTCCGAGACCCGCGCGTCGAGACGAGAGGCGTCGCGCTTCGCGAGGATCCGAGAGGAGGGAACGTCGGAGGGGTTGCGGGCGGGGGTTGAAATCGCGACGCGCGACCGACGGAAGTTCGGGGGCCGGGTCTGGTTATTAGGCGGAACGGAAAGAGGGCTCGGTAGCTCGCGACGAAATGTCAAGCTCTCTCGGCGCAATTACGCTCGATTCATTAAGCCGCGGCTTGGTTCATTGCTTCGAAGTTTCGCCCGCGAAACGGTGCGCGCCGCGCCGCTAATGACGTTCAACCGCCGCCCCCGTGGCGGCCTCCGTTCTCCACCTCATCACCGACGCGGTCGACGAAGCCGACCGGAACCGGTCGAGCCCTGCCAAGGAAACGATCTTACCTCCCTCGTCCGCTCGTTCCAACCCCCGCTCGACCCCTGCTCAAACAATGGCGATGCAATTTTTACGAGGAGACTTCCCGCGGAAGCGGAGGAACGCGAGCGGGCGCGCGAGAGCGAGATGGCTGCGAAGGGCTGGGGGGCCAGTCGTCTGCGCGGGTACGCGTGTACCCGGTGAGAGCCCGGTGGAGCACTTTGATCGTTTAGAAAAATTGCAGTTTGCCAAACAAAACCCGGCTCTTTTGAGGTGCAGCTGGCTTGGACCCGTGAGGGGCGGCGCGGAGGGGCGGGTGGGCGAGAGGCAGCGAGGGGCGGCTCTGGCAAGACGTGAAGTGGAAAACCGGCGAAAAGTTCGTTAATTACAGGAGTTTTCGACGGTGGACGTAGCTCGTGAGGTCGATATTCTTCTTCCCGCAGCCACCGAGCCCGGCCCCCGACCCTCTCCGGTCGCTGTTTCTACCGCTCTTCGACCGCCTGGCCACCCCCATCGAACAGCCTTTCCTACTCTTTTCTTTCCTCCTTTTATTTTTTCTTCTCCTCCCCTTTTTTTCTCTCTCTCTCCCTCCCTCGCCGCCTCCCTAGTCTCCGTTCGTTTTCGAGCCGCGGGTATATACCCCTTTCGTAACTCGACTAACGACTCGAAATCTCTTTAAGCGGCGGGGCCCTCGTGGCTTTTGTGACGGGTCTGCACGTTAGCTCGAGCTTTAAGCCGGATTACTTGGGCTTAAAGCGTTCGTTCGCTCGTTCCCCGGGCTGGCTGGCTGGCTACCCGGTTCTGGTACGCGCAAACACCGAATGGCTGAGTGGCTTTTTAACCGAAGGATGGCTCCGGTCTCCTTTGGACCGTGACGGTGGTCACGCGCGTCCCTCCAAGACAAGGATTTCCGGGTGGATTCGTGGGTACGTCGCACGGACGCGGGTAACGATGGCCGATTCGCGAAGGATGCTAATCTACGATCAACCGATCCCGTTTTCCATTTTTGGGGGTTGCGATCTCAGATTGTTGCACGGTCCGCCCGACTCAGATGGCAAGCGTAGAGACGCGCGACGAATCCCGTTCGATACGCCCGACTAAAATGCTCGACTGCCCCGCGAAGTTCAGCATAGTTGCAAGCGACCCGTATCTGGAGTCTAATAATTGGCCGTTTCCCGTCGCGTCCTCTCCGTAACCGGTGCATCCGGTCAGCGAACTGGATGATTTTTGCCACGGAGTAATGCGAAACGAAAATTGCACGTTTCTTCCCCGTCAGAGCTGTCTTGGCCGTCCGCCGCGTCCCTCTCCTCACCCCCAGGCCCTCGCGCACGGTTCCACGTCCGTTCCACGCCGCCTGGTCTCCTCGCAGCAACCGAGACCCCGATCGTTGCCGCACGAAGCGCCGCTAATTCTAAGAAGACAGCCGCGCGATCCTTCATTTCTCCGTTTGGTGCCTACTGCCCGTTGGCCCCGAAGACGCATCGGGAACACGGTGCAATTTGTCAGGGCACCGCGCCGTACGTAATAGCCGGCCACGGCACGAAGACGAACGACCGTGATTAGGGGCAAACAATTACGATTACGAGATCGCTCGCCGTTTCGTTGATGAATCGCGGACGATCACCGTGATTCCTCCTCGCGTCAACGACTGCTCGTACGGTTTTGTCGGGCCCAACGTGCCATTTGCGGCCCGTTTATCCCTCTTCCCCTCTTTTCTTTCTTCGTTAAGATATTTGCAGGAAATTAGAGGGCTGCAGAAGCTTCCGAGAAACTTCGGTCGCGTGCGACGCGGCGATCTCCCTTTTGTTATTCGAAATTAGTATTCCGCGGGCCTGCAGAGTCGAGCTTCGCCATTTCCAATTTTTTTCCGCAAGCGTAACTCGATTTTGTTTGCGATTTTACGCGCGAGGCTAAACTGCCGCGCAGAATTTTTCGATAATTACCAATATAAAATCAACGACAGCCGATCGGAGTTCTCGTTCGTCGGTATAATTAACTCTCTCGTGGTTTTGCGTTGCGCGCGGGGATTGCAAGTTTTTTAATCGCCAAGTGGAATATTTTAATAATTACCAATATAAAATCACCGACTTCGCGACGGGGCCAGCAGCGGCTTAAATCACTCCGCTCGAGCGGTTCTTTCGCGTTTTCTACACGCTTGCGTAACCGCTCACGGTTTTCCACGGCTGCTCTCCGCGTGCCAACCGATACTGATCTGACTTTCGCGTAACAGCTGTCCAATCGTGTCGCGACGCTGCTTTCCGTGTTTATAATCACCGTGGGAAATTGCACGTGTCGCGTCCAAGACGGAAGCCTCGTCGCACGTCGTTTACGCGCGTCGGAAGCGTTCGCGGCACCCTGGCGACGCTGTTTCCTCGATTCCATGGAATTTTACCATCTTTCGCGATTTGCTCGCAAGTTTCCATTTGTCGAAGACCACTCGCGTTTAGAAAAAATCAATTGTTCGAGCTTTCTTATTCTCCAAACTTTTTTATTCAACTGGCTATTTATATATAGAGCGTGTTCACTTTTTGGAAGATGCAATTTTTACTATTTAACTGTGCCTGAGAGGAATGTTCGTTACACATTTGCGGCCCAAAAATTGAATTTCCGAAAAACAATCGAGAGCCACGGGAGCCTTGGAAAAAAGAAAAAAAATAGCCGCGGAATCGCGGCGAGCAACAACATTCCTCGCCACCCCAAACGCGGTCCCCGCTAATCCACGATAATCTCCCCGCGTTCAAGCCCGCCGCAAAATTCCGTTAATCTTCCGAATCGTAAAAACACGCGGCGGGGACGCGTGCGTGAAACGCGAATTTCAATTCGAAACTCGGAAATGACCCTTCCCATCGTCGACTTCCATCGCTCTCCTCGAAAGCTCGCCTCGGTTCCGTACGTTTAAACAACAGCGACGGCGCGACGGGGGCGGTGTGTGCGCAGGGGGTTGGAAATACTATTTGTCAACAGTGGTGCATTTATACCCCGTGCCGGTGGACATCGACGGTAAATCATGGTCGCGAGCGAGAAACAATTGACCGCGATGCTCGCCAGGCCCGTTACAGCGGCTGGGGGACGAAATCTGTTCGCTCGGGGGCGCCGTGGGGTGCACGCGAGCGAGCGTCCGCGCGGGCCACGCGAAAGGGGCAACAATTGACCAGTCACGGAGTTGCCATAACTAGCGGTAATGGTCGGCTCGTTTCGCCTCTCCGTTTGTCCTCTCCGCTCCTCTTTCTCCGGTCTTCCGTCGCGTTTGTTTGCGCGCCCCTACGCGCGCCTCCGTCGGTGGCGCCCGCCCCATCGTCGCGTCCGTTTCGCCTGCTCCTAGTCGTCGTTGCTTCTGACGTCACGTCTAGCAGCGATAGAGGTTGATTCGGGGACGCGGCTGGCTGCTTTCGAAAGTTGAAACGCGACGCGACGGGCCGCAGCGAAAATTTGGGAAATTTGGGAAATTGGGTAACCTGGCGGCCAGGCGGACTCCTGGGGGCTGCGCGCAAGTTTTTGGGTCGCGGAAGTTGCGGACGCGGGTGGAACGGGTCGTTTCTGGAGGGCATTTTAACCGTTTGATCGGGGAACCTTTGACCATGCGTGGTGCTCTGCGACACGTTGCTGATATGATCGTATCAGCCTGATTATTGAATTTTGCGTACATTCTTTGCCAATGAAATCGCCCCGGTACGCTAAACGTTCGCGATAAAATTGCTTTCCGCTTCATCACGCTTCCTTTCGCACCCCCGAAAAACCATTTCATATCCGAACGCATACATCTTCGTAAACGTCTACGTTCAACCCCCCCCCGACACCGTGAACAAAAGCTTGCGCGACGTTCTCCGATAAAGAAACACGGGGAAAGAGGAAGAGGAAGAAGAAAAAAAAGAAAAAAAAAGAAACGGAATACCGCAGCACGAGGAAATTAATAAACCCGTCGAGTAACGCGTTCGAGATATTCCACGCTTCGAACCGGAACACCAACCAGAGAGAGCGACGGGGGTTGAAGGAGAAATAAAAGACCGGGGAAACCGGAAATTATAGTTACGGCTGACGTTTTAAGCGAAACGACAGCGCTAAAACTTAGTCACCTTCTCTTTTTTTCTCCACCCCGTCTTTTCACCCTTCCACCGCCCCTTCCATCTCGCACCCCTTCGTTTCGTTCCTTCCGTGACTCTGGCCTCGCGATTGTCGCCCACGCTGGTCGCGCGCAGTCCACGGACTTTTGAGTCAGCTCGAATAAACTCAGGATTAATTACCACAATCCTGGTGAACATTGTCGTTATCTACGGTCTCGAGGCGGTCGCGCGGTCGCGCGCGCGCGCGCGCCTCCTATCTTTACGATAAATAGTATAACGCCGCGCGCACGCAACAGGGTCACGTCACAGTGTTTATTATCATCTGATAGCGGGTTGATTAATCATGAGAGTGAAACGTAGAAAGAACGCGAGCGAAACGTAAAAAGGGAGGGGGTGGAAGTATGGCAAACGGGGTGCAGAGCGAGAGAGAAAGACGGGGGTTGAAGAGGAAAGGAACGATGCTCGTGTACAGTAACGGTCATAAATATCCGGACACTTTGGTCGATTCGCAGTAATGGCGCGCGTGAACGTTACCGAAACGTGTAAATTAGTGACGAGTTGCTGATTAACAGCGATACCCGCTTGCTTTCACGACTCCTGCGGGGGATGGCTGTTTAAATTATTCGCCGAAAAACGTATGAAAGTAGTAAATTGTAATCAACTGCGATAAACAAACGTATCGATACACTGGTAAATTTGCAATGGTGTTCGAGTTTCAAGCGTATCGGTGGTATTAAGTTCGCGGTGCGAGCGTTTAGATGACAGGACAGTCGAGTTTATTAATTAACCGTGCAAGTATTTGGAGCAATTCTATCGCGATACTTTTTAACGATATCGCGCAGATATTCAAACAATGCAACAATCGAAAAAAGTTCGGATAATAAAATAATCGATTGGAACTATCCTTCACCCTGAGTAACCGTCTCCAAACACCCTCAACATCAATGTACACGTTTCACCAGAAGAAGGGGATGATATTCCTACAAAAACAAGCATCAAACACCCCTCGCAGGGATAAAACACGTGTTCAACCGATTCACCAGCCGATCGAGAAGAAGAGTCCTCCATCCTGGGCGGCTGCGTCGCGAAAACCAAGTGTCCGGACACTTTTGGACAGCAGTGTACGCGGTTCCACCGCGACGGGGAACAGGGGGGTGGCGTTTCTTTTTTTATCCCGGAACGCGCCGCTGGAACACACGAATTTCGATCCTCGTCCGGGGTCTCGAGCCACAGCGCCGGTGTCGACGGAAGCGTCGAATGTTTCGGGTATTTTTTGCACGACGGCTTTCACCCCTTTACCCCCGTAAGAGGACGGAAGGGCGGAGGATCGACGCTGGCACCGGGCGAATCGACGGGGTCGGGGACCAAGCGGGGGTGCACACGGTGCTGGTTTTAATGAACTCTTTCACCCGCCACTCGTGCCACCCTTAAACCGCCGGTTTCGCCGGCGGTTCTCAAGCGCGCGCGACCCGCCGTCCGTAGCCAGGCCGATCGATACGCGTGCACGTGCGTTTTCGCCCTGTGCCAACCCTTTTTTCCTCTTTTCGAAAAACCGCCGCACCTACGCTTGAAATTTAGTATCGTTCGACCCGGCGACTGGCGCGCCTTCGAATTTCTCCGGACAGCTCCGGGGCAAGTTTCTTGCATTCGTCAACTATTATCAAATGTATCGTCTAATAATTTTGTAGACGTGTGTCAGCTGGGTTCTCTCTTTGGTTCAGAGGAATTTCAAAGCGAGACTTCGCTTGTACGCCTCGCAGCTCCGCGTTTGAGGGTCGAACCTTTCGTTGGAGCAGAGATAGGGTTTACAGTTCTCTCGTAAAAACTTGGCGATTATTAAAGTGGGCGATAACAAATAGCAAGCAAAATATAGAAATCTATAACAATCTAAAGAATACAACTCGAATTTATCCTTCCGCGAGATTACGCACACCTTCTAGAGTAACAGAAGAGGAACGAATCAACTAACGCCTGTCTAACTCGATTAAAAAAATAGTAAGCCTGGATTAGCCTAACTCCCAGACACGTACACCTCGCCTCCTAAAGTCGCTGGAAATTAAACGCTGGAGCCCGTCAAGGGACGCATCGGGGTGGTCGTTCGGTTGAGCGCCACTGTCACCTGGACAGGTTGGCGATGTCGAGAGGGCGAGAGGGTGAGAGAGCGTGGCGAGGGGGCAGGAGCACCGGCTCGGTCGGTGTGACGAGAATAGAGGCATGTTATTGATTATGGAAAAATACCCTTGGCTCAGGGGCGGAAAGAGAGGCTCGCCAGGGGTGGACGGCACCCCCCTCATCTTCGAGGCACGGTTCCCAGCCGGTGTCATGGCTACTGTACACCGTGCATTCTCTCTGTCTGCCATCTCCAACCCCCGTGCGCCTCCTCCGACCCCTTGTCGTGTTCTTCGCTCGCCGCAACACCACAGCCGCCCCCCGTTCCTCCGCGCCCGTTGCCTAATCACCCCTTCTGCTGCATGCTAGGGGTCGTCTGACAGTATGACGTCATAATAACGATATGTCCTTGTCGGCTGTTACCCTCTTCTCGAAGGGGCTAGTCGATAAGCCGGATCGGCGGCCGCGCTTATCGCTAAAGGATACGCATCGTTCGGCCATTATACGGGGAAAGTCGATTTTACGAGCAGTTGCCGCTGGCAAGTGTCTACGGGGGCGGCCTTTCGACGGGCTGGCTTTCGGCTGGCGATGATTTTCGCGGCTGTTCTTTCGGGGGCGGGGGACCGCTCGACTTTTACGCTTCTCTTCGATTAATCCAATTAATTCGATTCCTCTGATTTTCCACGATGGTCCATATCTTTCCAGGGGGTTTGCTGTTCAGCTTCAGGAAATTATTTAACAGCGTCGTAGAAAGCGCAACTCGTAACCACGAAATGACCACCAACTTTTACGCCCTTCGCTCGTTTCGTTCGCGTCAGCGCATGAATTCAGAGATCGAAACCCACCCCCCAAGATCCTCCGCTGGCCGATACCTCGTCGATATCTCGCCGGCCGATGTAAAACCCACTCAAAGCAACCATTAAAAAACCGCCGCTCTGGCGCGCACATTCACGGGACTTCTCGATCTGGCCGCTCTATCGTAATCACGTTAAAGGCCTCTTCGTTAGGGGGCGGCGCGCGGCAGGTAATATTCTTAGGCCGCGTTATTTTCTTAAGCCGAGCGGCCGCCTCCGTTGAAGCGTTTCACCGGGAGTGATTACTCCCGCGGCTAGCCTCTCAAACAAAACCACTTGCTTAGTGTCGTTAATCCCAACCCCCTTCGCTGGTTCCCATACCACGATCCTCCGAGTCGCTCCATGTCCGAATTCCACCCCCTACACGAATCGTGCCTTGCAATTATTATGCTATCCGATGGAATTAATTAGTCATGGAAAAAATTTCATTCGCGGACGTTTGAAAGTAGACGCTTTGGTCTTTAAAAAGAGCCCAGGTGGAGTGTCGCGCGATATTTTTTCGCAAAGTTACGGTACTTCGAAGAATCGGCAATTTTTCGCGCTGATTTTTCGAAACAATTATATAGTATACATGGAATATTTAATTTACGGACGTCTGACAGTAAGTAGACTCTTCACTCTTTGAAATGAGCCCAGGTCCACTGTCGCGCGATATTTTTTCACAAAGTTGCAATAACTCGAAGAATCGACGATCTTTGTTCCCATTTCTTCGAAATAATACACGTTCGATTAAAAAGAACAAAATCTCCGACATAATGACGTACTTGCGAGGGCGAAAAATAATGATATATAGTTGCCGCTCTCTCGGCTGATGTTTCAATTTCTGCCTGCCACCCCTTTCGTACGTCGGGGACGACAAGAAACGAGTGCTCCCATGTAACAGCGACACGGCAGAGGTTTTATTAAGGAAGGCTTATTAAATTCAACCCCACGGCACGGAACGAATGTTCCTTGTCGTCCGCGGAAGATCCTTAAAATAGAATTAAAAGCTTGCGTGCGGCGTTGTTTAATCGACTACACACCCTCGCCGGGTGTTCGTCGACCCTTTCGGGGAGGGGTGCCACCGCCTGACAGTTTTGACGTCATAACCGTGCCTACCGTGTCCAACCACCACCACCACCACCACTGCGATCCCCTCGAGCCGGTAAGGCAGACTGTCGTTTCTACCGGCTGAGAAAACATCCCCCAGGAGCGAGACGCGTTTAAAAATTTCTGCCGTGCTGCACCCGCCGGGCCACGGGGCAGACGGCGATTGTTAACCGTAGACCGTGCTCGATGGGGATGAAACGGCTGCGTGGCCACTGTTTCACGGCTGTTTTTCATGTCCCTCAAGCAAAACGGTGTTTCACAGCCGCCAGAAGTGATTTAACGCGTTGACGACGCTTTGGGGGTTTAGCAGTCTGTATTTAAATTGTTGGCAGGGTTGTTTGGCAAGGTTGCTGTGATAGAAAAGTATTCAAATTTGTATTGGAAGACGTTGAAGATTATTTATCTTTGACTTATGTTGAGGGGTGAGGGGTTGGAGTGCAAGAGGATTAGCCTTTTTACGTTGAACTACTCTACATCGATCTGGGATCAATAGAACGCAGCGTATAGAGATAATTATGAACAATTATTACACCACCCTCACAGATAATAGAAACTTATCAAGACACTGACAGAAATTGTTGAAAAACCATCGCAGAACTCCGCCTCGAACCAATCCTCGAGCCCCCTCGAATCTCGTCGATCCTTCAGCCCCCAAACCCCCGTAAAATCAGAGTCCCCGAAGACGTCCAGATCGACGGCTGTCTCCCGCCAATTTCCCAAATCGCCGTCAGCCCGATCGTCTCTCCATCGTGCAATCGCGCGGCCGTCTCTGCGCCAGGCCACCGCTTCTAATCAACGTTCCAGAATTTATTAGCCGCCGTACAATGGCCGCGCAAATTGTCCGAGGCGGTCCTCTCGAAGGTCCCGCAAGGAACGCGCAATTTACCTTTCCCGGTGAAACGCCGCGCGAATCAGGGATTGGCCCGTTCTAATTATTGCTCGAGCGACCCGAAGGATAACCGTGGAAGAGGAGCCGGAAGGAGCTGCCCGGGCGGTTACGTTGGGCGCGTCGCGACGGCGGTTTTCTCGCGCGACGTTCCAAGTCCAATTTCGCGTCCCCTTGATAAGATCCGGGGAGATGCTCCAATTTCGAGCTCATTATTATGCGCTGCGACGGGTCGAATGGAAAGTGGGAAAGGGTGGGCGGGCGGTTGGCGGTAGGGGGCCGCAAGTCGTTCCGCGCGCGCTTGGACAGGGTTAAATCTGTTTCTGAAAGGGCTGAAACGACGCCCGTAGTATCCGCTGTCTCTCCGACTGAATTCCCCGACGCTAATACGCGCGGCTTGTTCGCGCGAGCAGCCGCCACCGACGAATGGAAACTCTGACTGACTGCGGGGCGAGGGGCGGCCGAGGCGGCGAGGCGGCGAAGACGAGTCACCCCTTAATCTTCATTAAGCATCCCTTAACTGTTCGCGGCTCCCCGGGCGATAATTCTCCGGCGTTTCCCCTCGCGCGACAAATGGCCACCTTTTCTGACTTGGGGAGAAAAGGGGAAAAAATAGGAATCTTCGCCTTTGGGGTCGTCGCCTTTGAACCGACGTCGCGGCGCTAGACGTCGCGCTTTGTGGAATAAATTGAGGGGAAGGGTCGGGAGGGGGTGGCGCGGCGGGTCTAGAGTGTTGCGTTCCGCGTAATGAGTTTATGATTGGTCGAGTGGTAATGGACGTGCTTCGGGATACTTGATTTGCGGACAGTTTACTGTCGTTGCTGCTTCTTCCCACGATTCAATGAACGAGGGAGACGGCTCTTTGTTTGCGCTAATTCAGTTACTTTATTTAGAACGCTATCTGCTTTAGTTCTTAATCATCTTTCGAATTGGAGAGCGAATTTTTTGGTTAAATGTTTGAAAAGACTTTTAAAAAAGTTTTTTAAGTAATTTCTTCGCTCGTGCTTGTTATCTCATGTATTAGTCGACGCATCTTGATTTCTTTAAATATTCTTGACGTTAGAGCAAAGACACGAGCGTGCTCTTTAAAGAGAATGGCTACGTAACATCCTTGGGTAAAATTTTAATGGCCTCTTTGAGGCCCCACAGACTAAGCGTGTTCAATTTTTACCATTCTATACGCCTCTCGTAATAAATGCAGGCCAAAGTGAATTACTCCGTGCACTTTTGGTTAGAGAATTTCATTTTGAACGGGAAAAAGATGAGCTTGTAGTGGAAAGCGAAAGAGACCATTGCTTTAACAATTTATGCGAAATGGAATTGAAAACTGAGAGAAGAGAAAGAAGAACATCGTTTCAATGATACGAGTAAAAATAATAAAATAATAAATTCTAATTGGCAAGATTCCACCAAAACTTGGAGTAAAATTTAACCCGCTGAAAGTGTGGCGCAACAAAACAGCCACGGTTCCTCGTGGCTCTATAAAAATGCCCAGAAAAAGCCAGATTTCTCGAAACGAGACGTAAGTAAATCCAAAGCCAGCCAAGATTGCATCAATATTTCACGAAAATCCGGATTTCTTAAAACGAGACACAAGAAGAATCACAGATAAGCCAAATTCCAAGCAAAGACCGGATTCTTCGAGATGAAGAATAACAAGAAAATGCAAACGGTCGCGGAGGCTCCGTGAAAATCCAGTAAAAATCAGATTCCGCGAAATAAGCCGGGGACAGTAGCGGAGGAAGAGTCATCGACAAGCAGGAGTCACGTTCTCCGGGATTTTCATCGCGTGTATCATAACGTTTACTTTTATTATCCGAACGGGTCTGTCGGCGTTCTGAAAAATCCGCGACGAAACAAGAAGACGGGGAGACCGACGAAACGGCGTTATTGCTTTTCCATTTCGCGCGTTCTTTCCCCTTTGAAAATAGCGGCCATTCGGTCCCAGAGACTCGCTATTTGTCGCGGTTCTCCTCCAGATTGGATTCTCCCTTTTACAAATTACGCTTCCTCGGATCGACGTGAACAGAGATTCATGTTCCCGCGGACCAGCAGCCTTGCTCCAGCCATCCTTCTAAAAGCGTACTTTCATTTCGCGCGGAAAATTCCGCGCGACACTTTATTCTCGATAAGAGAACATCGTTCCGCGACGTCAGAGTCAATTAATAGATTGATTCCGAGACGAGAAATAACGCGCCACCCCGTTAACGTCCATCTTGCGGCTTTTGCAACCACCCCTCGCGTCTTCCACAAATACAAAACGAACTTTAAACAATTTTCCGATTCGTTACATTTTACATTTGTTTGCAAAAAATACGCTTCAAACCTCGTCGACGTTCAGCGATGATTCTCGCGCCGTGACCAAGGCCTAGCCGCCCTCGAATCGCGGCTGCTGGCCTTGATCCGAGCAAGGTGCGAAGCGCACCCCTGTAGACTAGCTATCGCGCGACACCAACAACCCCGTCGAGTAACGTGGAAATCCCTGAGAAGAGTCGAGCGGGGGGTGGAAGCTGGGAGAAGAAGCGTACGAAGGAAGTGAGGACAGGCGCGTGGGAAGGGGTTGCGAGACTTCGAGAAGCGTTTACCGACATCTCAGAGGCCAACGGAGGCCCCTTTCTTCTCATCGTCGCCCACCCTGGTCTCCTTCTTCCACCCCCTTGCCCCTTTCTCTCGCTAGACAACAATAGCGAAACGGGAAGCTGCAGAATGCGGCAGGGGGGCTGAGTGCTCGTTGCTGGAAGACACTTTCGGTCGGAGGGGGGTGATTCTGCGCTCACGGAACCGCACACAGAGTGTGTCGCGGAAAGAAGTGGAAAGGGGCCTGGAGGGGAAGGTAGGCGGTGTGTGCACGTTTCGTCGAACAATGTGCTTTTCGCGGCTGCAAAAAAGCAGGGGGGGAGGTGTGGGTGGACGAGGGCGGAAGCACGATAGCGCGAAGCGGGCTGCGGGACGAGGAGAGACGACACGCGGAGGAGGGCGACGCGCGTAAGCGAGATGGAAAGGAACGAGGAGAAAAATGGGGGCAACACGAGGAGCCCGCGCGACTAGGCACCGAGAGAGAGAGAGAGAGAGAGAGAGAGAGAGAGAGAAAGAGAGAAGGGTAAGGACGAAGAAGTGAGAGTGGCGGGGCGCGTGAAGGAAGCACGGAGACGCCAAGCGTCGCGACGCCAGCTTCCAGCACGAGTAAAAAGCGTGGGCTCGCTCCTTCGTTTCGGGCTCTGCCCCCGCGCGCGTCCCCTCCCGCCTCTTCCGCCCTCCCTTTCATCCTGTCCTCCTCGACATTTGCCTATTTGTCTAGCCGCGACTTTCTCCCCCTCGCGCTCCTCTTTTTGTCCGCTCTTTTCCGACCAGCCCCCTCCCCCCCTCCCCCTCTCTCTCTCCCTCCGTCCCTCCGCCTCTTTTCATCGCTTCTTTCCCGGCCGTTGTGAAGTTTCACCCTTTCTCCGACGACTGGTCCCGTGTTTCAACTTTCTCCGGTACCGCGCGCGGAGAATCATTAGGGACAGCATTAGTGCACGTACGCCGCGTGTACATGTGTCACGTGTACGCGCGACTAGGGGAAACGGGAGGGAGGGTGGAGAATGGCGGAGACGTCGTCCTCGTTAACTATCGCGCCGCGAATAAAAGAACGTACCCGGTCTCGCATCGGCGGACGGATCGTTACGTCGCTCGGGGAAAAACCAGTCTAATGGACAGAGCGGTCCCGATAATACGCTCGACGAATTAATTCGCTCTCCTTCCTCGTCGTTCGCGGTCCTTCGACAGGTTCTCCCCGCGTTTTGCGCCGGCTTCTACCCTCCTTGCCCCGACGCGGCGTAGCAGCCTTCGATTGCTATTGGTTTTCCACTTTTCCGTCGTTTATCTGTGCGCTACATTGAGTAGAGTACTGAATTTGTGGCGCAGAATACGTATGACTAATCGAAGACAGCCATTTTTGGGAATACGCTACTAGGGACCCTGGATAAGCGCATGGAGTAGGTCTGAAAATGTACGCAATTGTAGAGGCTTGTGCAATTAACGAGAGAGTCGATCAACCGTACTTTCTTCTTCCAATGTAGAATTTCAGGATTTAATCAGTTTTTCTTCTTCCACCAACTGACTTCCATTCGATTTATTCGATATCGAACGATTAAAATTCTCTTCGAGCGTCGAGATGTGCACGATGGTACCAGGCTCGCAGTCTTGGCGAGAATCAATCTTAATGACGAGGCTTGTGTCGAACGGCGTCTCGTTTACGGAAAACTATGTTAACTAATGGAATTCAAGGGAACAATGGCCGATCGGGCGTAACCGGACGCTGACGTTAAGTGCTCGCGAAGACGGTGGGTCCTGAGACCGTCCTTTGAGGATTCTGGCTTCGATGGTGGAACGGGTGGATTTGCAGTGGCCTCGTCTTCGGGCTTCGTGTTGTATGCTCTGTGGGCGTTCGAGTGACGTGGCTTCGTGAATTGTTGGTACTCCGGCGGTATGTCGAGGATAATGTTTTTGGCGAGAAGATGGCGGTGCTTCGAGGAGCCAGCACACGGTCGGTTGTATTCACCGGGGTGCAGTTCGTCGGTAGCTCGTTAACAATTTGCTATCAATTTATCTTCTCGAACGACGCTAAATATAATCGTTAAAGACGAACGTAGGTCTTCAGGCAAAGGGGTAGTTTCCACCCCTTTTGTAGAATTAATTTGGAGCTGCTGGATCAACGAGATTCATCGTTCCCGTGCGTTTACGATTTCGTCGACGATGACAGCCGTGTTTGCCCAACGCTACGTCCGTTCTTGGGAACGATCGCGTCGGATGCACACGGCCAGTGTCGTGGTGTGTACCACGTCCAGTCCCCTGTGTACCAGCACGGTCAATTGACCTCGTTCTCGTTCGTACGTCGCGGCACGACTGGAACGCGACGCACGAATGTCGCTTATTGTAGCCCGTGGAAAGAGTTGCACGTGCATGCTGGCTAAGTATCAGCTTGTTTCACGAGTGATTCGAGTATTCTGCGCCACAGGGAATGAAAAATTTTGGCGCGCTCTGCCAGAAGGAACGATGAATTGATGGACACAAACGGAGAAAAAGATATGCAATGGCTTCGAACCGGTCACAAGAGTCGCGGAGTCGCAAATCGCAATTTGGATCACGCGCATTTAAATATTTCGCGCCAACGTCTCGCATCGCTGACTCGCGTTTCTTTTTCTCACGCGCTTTCAAAATTTGCTCGAAATTTCGAACGAGCACGTTTCGAGCGTTCTCATCTCGAACACAATGCTCTCCCGTATCTAGTTTCACATCCATTTCCAGTCGCGTGGATCGCATTCGAGTCAATTAGAACGCAATTTCGAGGTTCCACTGGCGGCACGTTCCATCGAATAACAGCATCGGTGTCGACGACGGTATCTGATGGCAGGAGCCGGCAAAATGGAACGCTTTCAACGCGTCCATTTTCCAGCGCCTTATTCTTTTCGCGAAATTTTCCACCGCGCGCCCATTGTTGACCCAATAACGCGCTCGAGTAGAACGCGGCGCGGGAATGTTGCAACGAATACGAGTGTCACTGATCCCACCGGGTCCGTGGAAGGAGCCGCGTGCAAGAATATCTGGTGCATCGACCTTGGTTCCATTTTCCCTTTTCAGTCTCGTCGAGACGAATCCGTAGGCTCGCTCGGTTTCTCGGTGATTAAGCGGCTCGATCGCTCCGACTTTGTCGACGTTAATGGAAGAAAATCGGAGGTGAAAACTCGCAATGGAAATTCCCCGTCTTCCCGACGTTAAAAAAAGAAAAAAAACTGGCTGTCGTTCGCTTCTCGTACGTCGAAATTAACGTTACTAACAAAACCAGAAGAATTACGCGAATAAATTTCGCGATTTTGCAATTTTGCAATTTACAAATCGCGCGATAAAAAGTCGACACGTTAAACCGTGTAACTTATCGCCGGAAACGCGCGAGAGGGTCCCAGGTATACTCGCAAAGCCTCTAAATTTTCGAAAACAGCCTGTCCCCGAGCTATCGTTAATTTATTCGACCAACGACGGTTTCGAAAGCGGGAAAAAAGGAATAAAACGGTGGAAAAACTGGAAACGAAGACGGAGCTGGCGCAGCACAGAGTTATATTAATTAGTTAGCGAGGCGTCATAGAAAGGCCATTATTTGGGATCGATTTTACGAGCACAATCGCGGCTGGCGATAATTAAAATTGCGGCATAGTAATTCGGATGATTAAGGGCCGAGCGGCGCGCAATTATCGTCTGGCTGTACCGAAAAGGAGATAAATAACCGCAGGCGATATAAATTTCCGTGGACGGGCGCCTGTCCGCGCTGTCGCGGCCGATAAATTCGACGGGGATCACGCGGAAAGTTGCGTTTTACTTGTCTTCGCTGTCTGCGCTTTAAATTAAACTAATTCGTTAATTATAGCCAACCAGCGAAACAACGTCGCTGTGCGATACTGCTTGTACACGCGTACAAATCTCCAATCTATTGGTTTTCTAATTATTTTGTCACACAGACCATTGTCACACCACGTACTGTACTTCAAAATATGGAGAACACACGAGAATTGGTGGTATAACTTCTTCGATGAATGAATCTGCATGAAAAAATGAGACGAAAATTCGAAATTTTTAATTCGGAGTCTCGTTTCTGAGGAAATCGAGTTTGAAAATTTTAAGGGTAGACGCGCAAATGAAGCCTTCTACAAAAAAGTGTCGCTCTACATTTTCGAATTATTTTTCCGCGTAGAATAACCCTCTGCAGATTGCACTCGTTTTCATTTGTGAGCCAGCCTAGCGCGCGTGTGTTCGTTAAATTTTTAATCTCGTTTTACTCCAAAATGGAGGCTCGCGTGGAAGAATATCATTCTGCAATCTCGTTTCATATTTTCGCATAGATTGACGCTCCAAACACGCTTCGCGAGTATAGGTTCGTAACATTATAAACGAAAAACTATTATTTTATCGGAATTAAAGTAGAAACGTCCACCCTCGAGCAACCGTTCTCTCGTTACGATCGCGCACTCGTTCGCGCGGACGAGAAATGAAGCAAAGCAACGAAAGCCAAGAACAACGACCGTAGGAATACCAAACAGAAGGGAATTAATGTTTACGAGCGGGAATCGTGTCCGAAAGCGTAGCGCCGCTCGTAATTGCGTGCGCGGAATTCAGCGTGAGAATTTATTCGTCGTTTATCGCCGGTCACCCGGTATATTAAACGACGATCGCGTCGTTTTTCACCGCGCTGGCCAACGATGATCTCGTCGACGATAACTTGCGCAATCAAAACCCCGATTTCGTGCGCGCGCGCGCGCGCGCGCGTGTCAACCCGCTTTCCGCGCGAAGGAAAATCGTCAACGAGCGCCATTCTGGCTGTTCTCGTTTCCTTTTTTCCCACTCCCGTTTTCTATCAAACCCGAAAGCATTAACCGAAACGCGATCGACGCGTTTACAAAGCGTTTTACGAGTGTCGCGCGCGCGCCGAATCATTATTTCGACGCAGGAAATTCGATTCGAGCGTGGACGCGGGAAATTGTGGATTTTACTGGGCCCTGGCCCGCTGCAATTATTGTCGCGATTTAAACGATCGCCTGGTGAATGGTTATCTTGGGGAATTTATTCGAAATGGGAACAGTTTTGATGCAATTAATGAGGGCGCGTTTAACGAGCGCGTCGGAATTCCGCGGCTGCTGTGGGTTTCTTTCAGGGTGGAAGAGGCAAGTTTTGGGTTTGCCAAATCGGGGACGAACGTTCTGTTGGTGGATAACAATCACTGATCGTGTAATTCACTAGATTTGTGTAATTAGAATTAGAGATTTCGTAATAACCGTATGCCATATCTTTCTAACAGTGTGTGACTCTTCTGTTTTGTTTTTCTGTTTTCAGCTTTCTGTAAGTTGCGATTATTGTTAAATTCTCACTCTCGTCGCTTGAAAACTCACTCTATCGCATTGAAGATCTTCAGCTGAAGATAGTCGCTTCCCTGCGAACGGGACGATTGTTGCTAACTTTCCAAATAACCGTTCGACGCAAATAAACCATTCCTTATATTAACAATTCAACGGGATTAAGTAGCTCAACGTGTTCCACGTAACGCGAAGAAAAGTTCGAGATCGCGCAGCTAAAAATTTCCTTGCCTTCCAACCAAAGTACTTACGAAAGAGTTAGAACGTTAGTAATTAATATCTAGTCATTAATTGATTCGCGTCGATGGAAAGAGGAGACCTCGGCTGCTTCCGATGAATGCAATAAAATTAGTGCAATAGAATGTAGCGGATGGATCGTAGTTGATTTCGGTGTCATCGTTGTTGTTAACTTGCAATTACAATTCTTGTCTTAGTGCCAAATTTCGACAATTAGTGATAATTCTAGTCTCTAAAATCTCGATCGTTTACGGAAAATCAGTTGTAAATAAAATCGATTCGTAGTTAAGAGATATATCTGTTGCATTTGAAATTTTTAAAAGATTTATGAAGAAAGAATAAATTTTTTTATTGTTCCAAAAACTCTTATTTCGATGAAATACCAAAATTCGTACCAAACACCGTCCCATTCCTGATCACTCGAGTCTTGCTTAACCATCCTCGCTAAATGCACCGTAAAATCAATATTTCACAAAAAACCAAACACAAGTCCCTACGATATTTCAAATATCATCCCTACACACATTGAGACTTACTTCATCCATCGAAAACAGTACCCACAAACTTCTTCTTAAATCGAAGGTACCGCAAAGTAAACCAAACCCTGCAGAAAATTCGAAAGCAAGAAAAAAGAGAGAAAAAACACGAGATCTGTACAAAATGCACACGTGTCCACGTACAAGCATACACATCGAGAGCAAATCGAGTACGCCAGATGTACTCGAGACGAATCCGTATCGCGTGGCTCTTAAGAAACCTCGAAAGAGAGACTAAGACGTATGTGGAGGCAAATCGAGCAAAGAGGACGCGCGCAGAAAAGTGAAACGGAAACAGAGAGGCAAAAAGAGAGAGAGAGAAAGAGAGGGTTGCTGGATGAAGGGGAATCCATACGGTTTGCCAGGTATACGCATTTACGCCCGCCCCGCTGTCATTAATTAATCTCGCGTGATAAATGTTAAGTCGTCTGCCAACTTCCGAAGATGTTAACGCGACTCAGCGTGCCGGCCCAGCTGCGTGCCGCGATTGAATCAGCAACGGGCGAACGCTGAGACACCGGTGGCAGATGTTGCTGCATAAATTTCTGTTAATCCTTCGTGGCAACGGCCGGAGTCGTTTGTTCCCCCGTCGAAAGATCGATGCCTCGCGCTGGATGCAGCCGCAGCGCTCGATGGACCGATCTCGCTCGCTGATTTTGCCTCTCGAGATCGATTTCTGGTTTTTAAGCCACCTTTCGCGGACGAACAAAGCTTCCCGATTCATCTTATTCCGCTCGCTCGCTCGCTCGCAATCCTTCTTCGAGCACCTCGCGATTTGTTACGCACCCCGTATCATCCAGGACGTACGTAAGGCTTTCGTTAGCTGCGTAGAGCAGAAGCGATCACCGGAAGGAAATAGAATTTCACGGCCCCCGTGTCCCACGGAGTGTGTTCGTCCTCCGTTCAGGAAGGCGGCTGGATATATACCCGGTCGGTTAAAAGAGTTTCAAAACTCATTATCGCAAATCGGGTCGAATCCTGGGGATGGGCGGTTCAGCGGGAGGAAGGAGAGACACCAAGAGAAAACCATAAAACCGGAGGAGACAGGAACACGGTTCGCGAAAAACGAAGAAGAAGAGGAGGAACGAGTGGAGGCGGGCGAAAAACGGAGATAGAGCCTGGCTCTTCCCTGTGACCCCGTAAATACCAGCAAGGACTTTCGCCTTTTTTCCCCCGCGCCCTGGTTAGGGGACACGGGACGGACGTGGGGGAGAGGGGGTTCGCAGTTCTCCCGCTGGGCTTTTTTCCGGGTTACGTACGCCCTCGATGGACTTTTCCAGGCAGCCAGCCGAGCCGAAGGCGCCACGGAAATAAATTGAATCATGCGGAAAGTAGAATTACGAACACATCCAGGCGGCGTCCCGCCACCGGTCGGGTCCTCCCTGGTGCCCGTGTGGTAGTTTCGAAAGGTTCCCGGGGATGAGATCCGTGGACGGTAGACGGAGCGTGGGTTGGGCGCGGCGGAAAGAGAAAGGAGGAGGGACGGAGGTCTTCCAACTTGGACATCCCCGGGTATTATCTATCTCGGAAGTTCGTCCCCCCTCAGGGCTGCGGCCTGGGCTCCGTTCACGATGACGAAGACGACGAGGACGGTCACGCTAATCGCAGCTGGCTGGAGATTGGCTTTTAGCACGGAGTTCGGGCAACTTGTATCGCCAGGAAATCGCGCGCGCGACCCCCGTCCGCCCCGTTCGCTCTTGGGAACCCGCTGCGAATTCACCAGGGCCGAGGCTCCTTCGAGCCAGCCGCCTCTTTGGGACGGTATTTGCGACCATGGCAAGCTTTACGCGGCTGCCTGCGAGCAGACACGGCCTTGCGGTGATTTAAATTGCTGCAGGACACCGGACGGGGTTCCGCGTGCTGGTTTTTAACCCGCCGCGACGCCAGACGGCTGAGGTTTCACCCTTGATATTCGAGACGGGTCGACGTCCATACCAGGGGCGATGACGATGCTCAACGGGTGCGACAATTTGGGGACAGTTCGTCGCCACGGTGCGACAAAAAGTTGCGTTCCTGGGGCAGATGGTATCTCATCTTCGATGTCTTCTTCTTCTCGGCACAAGTGTCCCCGTCGATCTGATTTTCTACGGGGTTCATCTTCGATCGAAACTTCTCCCAAGTGAAACTACTTGGTCCATTCTTTGACCATCGACTGGTACGACGAGAAAACTCTCCAAGCGTAGCGTCGGAGCGTTGTTTAATTTTTCACTGGTTTTATTAACTTCCTCGCAACCCTTCGGGCAACTTCATCCTGGCTAAAGGATTAATATCCGACGTTATCTCGAAATTTGACCGTTTGGACGAAACGAATCAAGCGGTAGAGCCTCGCTACCAGACAGTTTGCGCAACAGCCGCACGCCACGGGCGCAATGTAACTAAATTAATTACGAACGTACCTCCGAAATTGCCCGTAGCATGCGATTCATTCCTTACGGTGGGTTTATCGCGAAACTTCAATCAAAATGAGGACCGTCCCGCGGTCGTGTTCCACGGTTAATCGCTCGCTGGGATCGCGACGAATTTTCGGTGGAAATCGACGCTGGAAAACCGGCCGCGCGCGGCGATGGCCGCCCGTTATTAGCGGTCAATCGATGGAATTGCCCGGCAAGGTCAGCCGTCAGTTTCGTGTCCTCGAGTTGTTCTCGCCTCGCCCTCCACTTCGCGTCGCGCTCACGTGTTCTCGTTTCAGTTCCTTCCTTTTTTCATTCGCCGCTGATTGCACAGCAATTTATACCTCGCACGCGAACGGTAAACAGTGTCGCGCGATTGACGAATGGCGTCCGTGGCGGTCCGAGGGCGAGCGCGTTTAGAGCTCTGCGAAGTGTTAGGCTCGCTACTTGCTGAGCCAAAAACTGTACCGTGTCGGCAGTGGAAGCGTTGCAAATATTCTAAAAAATGGCGTTCCCCTTCATCGTGGAGTGCAGAAGACGCAACGAATGATCGTTCTGGTACCGATTCGTCGAATCGCAAAGTTTGAAGAACGTTCTATCAACGAACGTTCAGGAATTAGGAAATTTCCGGGCGCAAATTGAACGAGACTCCATTGAACGAAGAGTATGTTAAACAGCGATATTTTGCATCGGGAAACGTAATTTAAGAGGCATCAATGAGACCGCCGGGACGCCATTTTACATACCCCTGGTCCCTGTGACTCGGAACGGCAATTTGAATATGGTTCAACTGCATTTCCTAGAGTTAGCATGTTTCCCCCTGGAGACCGCCGGTAAGATGTCTACAAGTTGCTTCTCATTTACATATTCCTCGGACCAAGGAACTCCGCTTCGTCGCCGACAGAATTATTTGCGAAATTGTAAACGTTTTCGATTAACGATTCAGCCCTGTTACAGCAGCGCGGCGCAGACTGTTCTCCAAATAATCCCAATTTACACGCAAATTTCCGGCGATTCTCGCAAATGACTTCGAATCGAGTAAAAACTCTTGATAAGCTTCTAATTATTCAAGCAATTTCGCGGCGGGAAAAATAAATATTTATCAGACGCGTATTCGTTCTCTGAAAATACAAGAAAAGGGTAGTGGAAATCACAAAATGCTAAGAAAGAGTTGCGATAACCGAAGTCTCCTAAAAATCTGTAAAATTCCGATCAGAATCGACGATGTCTACATCCACACACAATCATACATTTAAAACAAGAAAACCACCCTTCGATCGCTTCTAAAAATACCAGCAAAAAATTAGATACATTCCTTAGATACGTTTCTCTCGATAAAGTAAAAAATTAAGAAGATACATCATACACGCACGACTCGGATCCGCAAGCAAGCACACACACACGCACACGAAAATACACGCATTCCCCAAGGTGTACGGTCCCCGAAAAAAGGCAAGCGGCCACGCCAATCTCCCCTTTGCAAAAAGAGCCGAGAGACTCCTCTCGAGCGAAGTGAGACCTCCGAAATACCGAAAACCCTGAGCAAAGCCACCGAAATAGGAAGAGGAATCGCGGAGGAAGGGCGGCCCAGCGGCGAGGAGGGGCCGACGGGAAAACAGGAAGAGCATATGGCCGCGTGTGTCGAAGGAAGAACGCCGTTCAAGATCTTTGGAGCGTCGCCAATCTCCAGAATAAGTTAGCGTCGCGCGCGTCACCAATATGGCGGGCTGGGACGGGGTGGCCTGGCTTGTGTGCGCGATACGCGGCGTTGCACACGTGCTATCGCCGCGGAACCGTGTGATTTAGACCGACGACGGGTATATACCTGCATTTTATAGGCAAATTTCCTGGCATCGACGTCTGACAGCGGCCGCCCTATCGTCGGCCGATGGGAACAGCGGTTGCACGCCGCGCGTAACTTCGGTCACGCGAGACCACGGAGACTGTATTCGGCCGGCAAAAGACAGTCGTTTCTACCCGCGACGAAAAAAAGTCAAGTAAAACGCCGACTGCGTTCGATCGCGTCGTCGTCGTCGTCGTCGTCTGCGAGATTCACGCGATTTTTAATATTCATCGAGCCCTAGACTGGCTTTCGTAGCGGCTGTCCACGAGGGTTCAAAGGTTTGGGGTTCGAGAGCGATATTGTGGGGTTTCAGGGTGGAATTGGTGCGATTGTTGATTGAGACGAAGATTCGAGGGTGTAATTTTATACGAATATTTTTTTAGTAATATAATTTATCTCGCGGTTTTACTTTGACTGAAAGTTCTTATTCGAAATTAGAAATTGGCAAAAGATAGAGATTGCGTAAAAAGAAATGGGAAAATTGAAAAGCGAATAGGATTGCGAGTACCTTCTAGATTCGTTACGATCGAGCTTGTGAAATATCGTTGGCCGATAATTTTATTTGCCAAGCGCGAAGTAGACGAGAGCGGAGATTTTAAGGAAAGGGTGGAAACTTGTTCAGATAAGAAGCAAGTCGAACTGGTCGAAAGTAGGATTGGCCAGCGAGCTTTCGTCGAAGCTGCAATGAACTCCGGCGTTCCGGCGAACCGTGGCCCAACAAAACGAGTGTAAGGTGATTAAGGGCCGACTCTAAGATGATTACAGTTTTCCCAGAAAATACCCAAACTTCTGCCGCGTCTTCGCAAATACGGTCTGAGATCTTCAGTGAATATCCATGGCAGAAACATCGCCATTGTCTTGTTTCGCGATTCCACTGCGAGAACGAGAACACGAAGAAACCCCCTAAATCCCGCGACTGCGATTCGTTTCTTTCAAATTCTCCCTTTGTCCTAGGAATTTATCTCTTTACTAATATACAATGAATCTAGAAACATTTGCTCGCGCTTATACTTTCTCTCTCTCTCTCTCTCTCTCTGCGATCTTCTCTTTTATAACGCGAGTAAAATTATCGAAGTATAAAGTAATCGCGTCTTCAGGCTGCAAAAAATGTAATATTCGTTACAAGTATAACACAGCGTGTTTAGTATAATTCAGTTTGCAACGTTGAGAATCGCAAATTTCGCTTGTGAAATTTTTGTGCGCGAAAGTAGCTTGAAAAATTGACGAGAAAGGATGGCGAAGAATTAATATGTCTGATATCACGTTCCAAGGGAAATATTTTCTTTCGGACGGATGGCACCGATGGTTAAAAGCGGTTAATACACCGGGGCTTCGCCCGCGGTAAAGGCGATCGGCTTGTTTTTGCAAAACGCGCGCGGAGAAATAATTTTAAATCCCTTTGAAGTCAGCTGGAAATGTTTTGCAGCTCGCGTAACACGTGACAAACATGTTTGTTCTAGTTTTTTACGGTCTAACGGAGAAACGTGTTTTGAATCGAAGTATCACGTAATTCTCCGCGGCTGGTCGAGGAGCAGGGGTGGGCGGAAGGGGTGTGCGGCGGCCGTGTTAAAGTTCTGCGACTTCCGCTTCGATTTTTCTCCCGGTCGCTGGACCGAAGGATCCGCTTTTGAGATTGATTGAACGTGAATTTGCGAAACGTCTGCACGTCCCTCCCCCAGTAATGAATTGGTATTCTAATTACAATTAGCGAAAGATAAATGAAAGACGATGAGGGGACGGAGAAGAATTCGAAAGCGCTCCCTCGGGGAACAAATTCTTCGCATTTAACATGGTTATTTAATACTCGAGGCGCATTAATGGACGATACTTTTAATTCCTTGATAATCCAACGCGATTCCCTTCGATAATTAATCACGATGATCTTCGACGATTGAAACTTCTCGAGAATTGATAAGAAACAGAAAATTCTTTCATTTTGCAATCTAAGAGAACACCCCATAAAAACAGTCGAATGTTTTGATTAAAATCCTCAATTAAACGTCCCGAAATTCTTCGTAAGCTGACGTGGAGAATAGAAGCAGACGTCGAGAGAACGTCTCAAAGCGCAGAGCGTTCGTCCCCTAGGAATCGCTGTAATTCCCATCTATTAACTGTGCTCGTACATCAAATTTCGCGACGAAACTTCCCACTACTTCGACGCGATACTTTACACCGCGTTAATCGCGTTAATTTTTAATTAAACGAGCCTGGCAAAGTCAGGAAGGAACGTTTTCTCGTCCCGGATGGGGTCCTCCGGATTCCACCGCCCATTTGTCCCACCCACGCCCACCTTCTCGACCCCCTTTCGCCTGGTTCCGCTCCTCCCTAAATCCGCAATTCGAAGCTGATACGAAACGCAATTTGCCGTCGTTGCCCTGGAACTGGATGGGTGCCGCTCTCTCCAAGAGCGGGAAATATACGACGTTGAATCAGGGAGCCTCGCGCGTGGAAAACTCGTTGACGCCGTCGGTGACCTGGAAAGCTGGCTGGCGTCTACGCGAATTTTTCCGAAAAGCGATCGACTCGAAGGGCGGATGCTGGTCTGGTCGTGTCGAGGCGTTCGCGAGTTCTTAAAAGTCTGGGAGAGAGGAAGGGAATCGTGCAACTCGGATAAGTGGACACCGATCGTGTTGAAAAACGAGCTTCCTCGTAATTTGGACGCGGGCAGAAATTGAAAATATGGAAGTCTCTCTTGAAAAGCAGAGTTTAATTAAAAATTGGGGAAAGCGTCGAGCTACGAGAAATGATATTCAGAAAATGTAAATTTGAGCGAAGTCGTGCTGGACCAAAAAACGAATCGGAGATACAGCTTTTCGTGGGTTTAAAAATCACGTTTGGAAAGAACCGATGGGATTTCGCGCATAATGGAAACAAACGCGCGTAATGCCGTGAATGGATTCATTAAAGGAACGAATATATCGCATAAACGTATACCAAATAGCGTCGATAATGATTTCGGAATCATAACGATTGTCGTTCCAACGTCGCCCTGTCATTGTTATCGCGTCATTATTGGCAAAATTCCGTTCGCAACTAGATTCGTATTCGTTTCACGCGTTTCTGCGAGAGGTGTTAAATATTCAGTTTCGAATATTGAAAGCTGAACGAAATTCCGTCGATCTCGAAAAATTGATGCAACATTCATGAACGAAGTGGAAATAAATATTCAATTCGTCTCGATATTCGAGAAATTACAAAACTCATGGGGCGAACGTTCAATTTCTTCGAGCCCTAAGCAAAATTTTATCTAACATAAAAAGCAGAAACTTACAGAAATACTGAAATTTTTCAATCTCAATATTTTCTATAACCTTCCTAGAAAATTTGCGCTTTCTGGGTGATCCGAGCTTCGAATTTGGACGATCCAGACTCTCGACGATTCGTGCGTAATATAAAAAAGATATTTCGAACACTGTACGTTCAGATAGGAACTCTAAATCCCCAGAGACTTAATTACAGTAACAAATCCCATCGAAGCAGCGAAGAAATCACGGACCAAACTCTCCTATCGCCCCTATTCCACTTTATACAACCATTACCATATTCTACTAATCTGGAACCACCATATCCTCCTGGCCATCCCCTTATCTGGCGGAGCCACCCTCGATTCCCCATAAAATCTGCAAAACCGCGAACGAGCGTACCCGAATCGGCGAGGAAACGAGAAAGAGGACCGAAATTCGAAATCGATCGTGGGTGCAACAATTAGAGGTGAACGTTGCAGTTGACAAGGGTGAAACGCGGAAACCTGTTAGCTGCGCTTAGTTGCCGAGTAATGCACTCGCGAGGGGGTGGTTGGCGAGCGGAACAGGAAACAGAGGAACAAGCGCGGAAGACGGGCAAAGAGAAGAATTCCTCGCGGAGGAATTTGCATGCAAACGAGTTCGGGATTTCGTTCGGATCGTGTATTTGCGCCATTATAAACATTTCATTGCGGCCCTCGATAGCCCCGCCGGGTGAACGCTCCGCGTTGCCGTTTCGAATGGGAAGAGATTGCGTTCTGATTCGCGCTTCGAGAGTCCCGATCGAGGGCGTCGCCTCGCGCTGCGAAATGCACCGAGTCGCGCTCGTGGCTGCGCCTCGAATTAACCCCTTCCTGCTCCGCGATTCCCTCTCTTCTCCGTCCTGTTTAACTTAATCGTCCCGAATGAAACTTCCGGGCATCCGAGCACGTAAATGGGATTTTCTAATTATTTTTGCGTCGCGCGCGTTCGTCTCGTTTCAACGTGTCGTTGTTTCGAGGCGAGTCCGCTGTTCGAGTCGAGAGATACGCGCGCGCTTCCTCTCGAGTTCGGAGGCTCCGACAACAAACCCATCCCGAAGGCAAATAAAAGAGCGGAGTCGTAAATACTTGGAAAAATCGGTCTTGCGAATCAGGGACGGCGGAACCGTCGAGGACGTTTGATTTTGATCTCATAAAGGAAGCTCATTGTGATGCATAAGTTCGGCGGGAAGACTTTTACGATGCAAAAGCAGAATCTGTCCGGGTCCCCATTATTTTATAGGCCCATCGTAAAGTCGTATAGTTGGTATGCATAAGATCCGGTATCGTCTCGTTCGGTTTCGTCCCTAAAGTGCACCCCTAATTTCGGGATCGGTTTTTATAAAATTCGTATAAAGGACACGCGGCCTCCATAACAAGTGTGTCGAGCGAAGATCGATCATTTTTATTTATATTTACCGCGGCGTTGATCCTGTCAGCGGAGAAACTCGTCAAACGAACGAAACAGAATAAAAATGTATGAGACCGAGGGAATCTCAAATTGTATCCCAAATGGTCTAAAGTCATGTAAAAGAAAACCTGAAGAGGGTGAAAATTTGTGCCAAAATATCGGAAACTGTCCATAACTGAGCGAAACGGTCGCAAAAATGAGGCAACAAACGACTAATTATATTTCTAACCTATTCCTGTACCAATATAACATTTTTTATTCGTCCTAACGATACTATTTAATTATAACTCCTAACCTAATCCTCGAATACCGGTGTTATCCAAAAATTTACAACCCTTTTCTGGTCGAAGAACCCCCGAGTTCCCTCAAATTGGTCCAGCCAATCGCATTACCGATTCGCGAAGGTTCCGTCCGCCTTTCCGCGCTATTTACCATCCAGCAACGACGAGAAAAAGAACCAGGATCGACCATCTCTCTTCCTCTTGGGATCGAGAGGGAATCGCCGTGTATTTCGCTGTCCGACAATTAAAGTTGGCGAAGCGGCCGATTAATTACGGCGAAACGGAGGCGACCCACGCCACGGATCACGGTTAATTTCGCTTTAACGACGCCTTTCAATGCCCGCGTCTGCTCGTTCCTGTTGCCCGTTCCGTTAAGTCCAGCGAAACTTCTTCTTCTTCTTCTTCTTCTTCCTCCTCTTCTTCTCCCGTCGTCCCTCGTCATCTCTCTTGGCCCGTTGTCTCGAACGAGAATTCTTTTTCCCTCCGTCCTCCTTTCTTGCCAGCCGCTCATTGTCCGCGGGAACGAGAGAGGAAACAATTCCGAGCTCTTTCTTGATTTTTCTTCGTCCAACTATTTTCGTCGCATTTTTCTTTCTCCCTTTCTTGCCCGCTTTCGTCGCTCGCGGTTACTCGAGGTGGATGGAAAAAATGTGGCGGGTTTAATTGGAAGAGGCAGCGCTCGTTCGAATTAATCGCAAATTATTCGTTAATCGCAGGGGTCTCGTTCGCGTCTCGAGTGCTCTCGCTTTCAATCAATTTTCCTGTTCCGTGCTTTTCCGAACGAGAAAAGGGAAGTCGCGCAACGTCCCCGTCCAAGAAGAGTTTAATGCGTTTCCCGTGGTCGACCGCGGCGAACCTTTTCACGAAAAAATGCAGGCGATCCCCGCGTTCGAAACGCAAAGAGAGACGGGCGGGGAAAAAGTACCGTTTCTTGTTCATCTTGACTTTCACCGGAAGCATTTTTCTCGTTTCACGTAGTTGCACAGAAACCTGCCGAACTATAAATAAACCATAAGATACGCGCAACAGCGGCGCGATTTCCATTCCGCGTTACACAAAAGCGTCGCAACGGCCGCCGGTTCTTATTTTCGTCCCGGCTAAAGCCGAAACGCAAACGCGAGGCCGGCGGAGCCGAAGAACGCCGGTTCTTATTCAAGAAAAATTGCGCCGGTTGCGCAACGGTGCTCACGCAACAACGGTGATTGTATAATGAAAAGAAACATTTTCGCGTTCCATTTCCACCCGGCGACGGTCGCGCGCGACTCGCGCAATATTGCGACACGAGTCGGGGAACGGCACACAGAAGCCGCGTCGTGCCTCCGCCGTCTTGTAAACTGACGATCGATGGCGAGGAATCGCAATGACTCGCGGCGGATTATCGCGAGGGTTAATCTGAGCGTAAACTTTGGGCTAGGCATCGGCGTGGTGCCATTTCGATGCCTCCTGGCAGGCGGGGAAAAGTTCGTGGAATAAATGTCAGACGTAAACGTATCCCCGTGGCGCTGGCGATCTCCCAAGCTATAAATTAGTCAAAATGGGAAGAGTTAATACGTGTTTGGACTGCCGGTACGCGTGTTATCTCTTCTATAAACCGTGGGAAGTGCTTTTTCCGATCGTTCGCGTTTGCTCGAACGCGATCGCCGCGGGGAAAATCGAGCACCATTGGCGGGGGCCGCTCTCGAAGGTTTCGCGAGGCCTCGTCGCGTTTGTAAATCGCTGCGTGCGATTGCGATCGGTCGCTAAAGGTTACGAATTTTACGATACTCTTCATTACCGAGTAATCTCCGCTTCTATCGCGATAAATTGCAATTCCATCCAAGATACCCCAAGACTTTCAACGTCTCCAAATACCCGAGCCGAACCAAGCTCCACGCATCGATCAACCACTCGTCGACAAGTATCCGCGATGCAAACAAACCTTAACCCAGAACGCGGCGCTCAACACCGGTGACAAAGGACAGCGAGAATGGCCCCTGGACGGGACCAATTTTTCACACGCGCCTCATCCATCAGCGGAACTGGCGCACGCGAGAGCACTGTCCGTCGCGAGGCAGCGACGGTGTCCGTGGGTTAAGACCGTGGGTCCGTTCATCACGCGAACGGAGAACGGACGTCGTTCTCCACGGTTCCGAGAGGCGGATCCGGAGCCACGCGAGGCAGCAGGGTCATTGACGCGCGGTAGCGGAAGAAAAATGTTCCCCCCGGTTACGCTGACGCCGGGGCATCGGCATAACGGTGCATTTTCCTCGACAGGACGGGCCGCGACGCCTCGTGGCGTTCGCCATGCTCGAAAGCATTTTTAACGAACCACCACACGACACGCCGATTATTTTCGATCCCTGACACACTTTCCACCCCCGAGACGGTGGCGTTCGAGAGGGCGGGGTGGTTCGAGCACTCTCGCTTTTTCCCATTACCGACGACACCCCCGCTTCCGCCCTTCCGCCGCCCTTTTATTCGCAGCCTCCGCAACTCGCAGCCACCGAACACATGCTCCGGGTGTTGCGTCACTGATCGTCAGGAGTGCCCACGGTTGTTTACAATTATTTTTGTCGTCGCCGCGTTTCACGCGAGCTGCTTCTGCCAGCGAGCTAGCGCCACGCTAAAGATAGAAGGCGGGATCGTCATCGGAAATTAGTTCGACGGGGGTTGCAAGATCGCTCGCGGCTCGCGTGGTCCGCTGCCAAAACGATTCCGAGCGAGTGCCGTTTTCGGTCGCGATGTGCCACGTGTGCGGGAAATGGGGAAGCGTGTTGGGTGTACAGGGAGAGTCAAAAGTGGGGACTTTGCGTTGCGGAAACTCGGGAGGTCTTGTTTCAAAATCGGTTGGAGAGGTATGAGATATATTTGAAACGATGCTAATATACTTTAATCTTGTGTTCTAAATGAGATGCAACGTAAGTATCGCGAGAATTTCATTTTCGTACGATCTACACGCTCACTTTTTACTCCCGCTGTATTTGCGTATAAAAAATACAGCCTGATAAATACACGCGACACGACTAAAGTTGTATGAAAATATCAGGAGGATAAATACGCAACTGGTTACTTTGCATTCTCATGTTAGTAAAATTTTCACCTCGTTAAATAGGGATTAATTATTCATTCCGTAAAAAGTATCACGCTGGAATTACCGTGACTCTCTGCTCCAGAGTATTAGGGTCGATTCGACTGGAATTAAGCGTGCAACCATTTAAGTCGAACTTCTTTCGAGAGCAGTTCGACGTCTTCGAGTCGAGTAAAAAGGGTTAAAATGCTTTGTCAAAATTAATTTACGCGCTAATGGAAAGTATTCCGGTTAAAAAGTGTATTGTTCGCCAACGGAAGTGGAAATGCTCGTTCGCCCCGTTATTTCGAGTAACGCGATCCAGCATCCCTTAATTTGTTCGCCGGCTGCTGTTTCTTACCCTCTCGCGTACTTATCGTATAGCAAATCAACGTCACGGCGGGGACGCAAAAAGGATCGTAGTTTCCGCGAGCGCCTTTTAGCCGCGGCGCGGATTGCGGCCTGGCGGTGGCAAAAAGCTCAACGAGGAAAGCCGCAGCCGTAATGGCATTATCGTGGTCGTGTAAATCAGCAATTTATAAGTGGGAGCGCGGCCGCGATTGAAAAACGGAGCCACGACTCCGCACGGTCGCGTGAACCATCTTAACTCGCAGTAAATCGCCGATATCCACGAAGAACTTTATATTCTTTGTACGGACGCGATAAAGAGGACGAGCTGGAATTCTCGAGGGAATTAAGCCACGGTAATTGTTGGCTCGCGGATGCTCGTATACTTCTAGAGCGTCCAACTTTTTGGGAACGTATAGAGTACACGTGTTACGGAACGATATGGAAGATATCCAAAGTGGAAAGTTAAATTTGATATGTAAAAAATAATTAGAGCAAACCTATTAATCGTCAGTGTTTATTGTATTTTTCCTTTCGAGTTTTGCGAGTCTTCAAATCGATGGGTTTCAGAGAAAAGCGAATCGAACCGAATTTATGGCATTTTCTAAACAATTATTGTACATGCACGCTTTGAAATATCGATACTACCCGGATTCTTGAATTATGCAGCGCTTGAGAAATAGATGTTTCGTACAATTCTCCCCTTGCTTGTGTTTATTCCATCTCGCGGAATAATTTGCGTATTGAAAGCCTCTGACTTGAAAAGATGACGCAATGTGAGCTGCTTCAAATTCAGACTGAAGATGACAGCCGCGTCAATAACAACGCGAAACAAATTTGGTTCAACGAGCACTCCAGCGTTCTAGAAACCCTATATTCACAGCTTGACACAACGAATCGTTGGGAACAAAATTCAACTCGATGCACTTCTACAAAAATTCGAATATATGAAAGCGATTGTTATACCAATAAACAGTAATAAAATAATCCATTTCTCCGAAAACTCGTTCGAATCAATTCTCGATATATGCTTATTTAACCTTACGTTATACGAAAAATATCGATGAATCTTTGGCGATCATCGCACTCTGTTCGAGGATTCTCATTGACCAAAATCAACTTCAAACCATCAACTATCAAAAAATATCACCACTCCGTCGAAAAAAACAACAGCACCCAAGTTTACCATTTACAACCCCACTAAAACTTCCTCTTCCATCTGCACCACACCTCCCAGAGCAACGACAAATTTTCTCAATTGTCTTTAGAGAACTGACAAACTACTTTGCGGAGAGATGATTGGTAGCTACAGAAAGTTAGAGAGAGAGAGAGAGAGAGAGAGAGAACCTGGGAAAAGATGAACGCGACGAGCGTCTCCGCGCGTAAGAAAAGGGGTTGCGGGACAGGGTGGCGGGTTGTTTCGTCGACGGAAGACACTTCTTATTGGTAGCAGCCTGCATTGTGCCTCGCGGCTATACGTTACGCTAAAGAGGCGAAACGGCTGGGCGAAATATACTCTTATTCCGCTCGCAGCCGCGGTCGGAGCGAGGCCGTAAAGCCTGCACGGTGATAAAATCTTTCTGATAATTTATACGAGCCGCGGCCGGGACGACGGCCGGATGCGACAATGGATGTGTACGCGAGGCCGCGCATAGGCGCAGCCACCGAGAACGTTTTTCTACCCGTCTCCCCGTGTCTTCCACCTTCGTCAACCTTTCGTCTCTCCCTTTCCTCCGTTTTTCCGCCGCGCTCTCCTTTTTTGCACGCACCGCGTGTTTCCATTGCGCCCACCGCTTGTCCGATATACCTCCTCTCTAATTTTTCCGCTGCACACCGTTCCTATCCACCCTGTCGCCCTTCCGCGCCCTCCCCTTTCAATTCTTTTCCTCCCCAGCTGGTGCCTCGCGTTTTTCTCTTTCACCCTTTCAATTTCTATCCGCGCTTTCGCGTCTCCCTCTCTCGTTCTCTCTGTGCCTCTGTCGCTTTTTCTACACTTGCTAGCGGTTGGCGCTGTCTCTGTTCTTTGATGGATCTTCGGGTACTGGGTGATACACTAGATTTGTGTCCCGTGTTGCAATTTTTAAGCAGTACCTGGAAACGATTGCGCGTGTACGATAAGCCTATAAACGAGTACATTTCGTGTTTCTTCTTTAATTTTATGCCGAACCGTATAGCCGGATAGTAAAACGCGTGTAAAATGACCAAGTAAACGTCACTCGGAATGAGCGACATAAATGAACCATCCTGTACACGGTCGTACATTTACACGCTGGCCTTTTTCTTGGTCCCCGGTACGCCTGTACTCCGCCATTCTCGTCCCTTTCAATCGCCTTTTATTTTCTCCCCCGCTCCTGTCCTCTGTCCTCTCCTCTTCCATTCGCGTAGCCCACCAGCACGAGCGCGCGCGACGAACGCGCGCACACACACGCGAGCCACACGTACAGCGACGATGCGTGGGTGCTGACGGTGGTTATATTTTATGGACGCTGGTAGAGAGCGCTCGACGAGCGTTCAACGGTGACGTACACTGCCTTAAGGGCCGTTTTCATCGTGACACTGATCGCCAAGTTCAATATCGACTATTTCCAAGCGCGGCAGCACGCGCGCGTGCACCCTCGACCAGATCACGCTGGGACGCTGCGGTCCATCCATCGCCTAAGCTCGACGACGCTTCGAAGTTTCTCGCAAACGGCTACGCGCGTTTCTGCTGATACGCAATTATACGCGAACTTAACCCTTTCTTTGCGAGGCCAGGCGTAGGACGAGCGCCGTTAATTATGCCGCGGGCAATTCGCGCGGAGCGTAGACGTCCTATAAACTATCTTGATGCCCGTGAGACGTTGTAAAGAGTCCCGAGCGCGGTTTACGCGCCTCGAGATGCGCCGTAAAGCGTTCCACCGCGATGGAGAATGAGCGATGGTAATTAGACTGCGGGGCAGGAATTTCGTTTCTTAGACGGCGGGATAGGGTTTTAACGCCGCGGCGATGGTTTCGCGAAGGGCCGTGGGAGGTTCCAAGAGCGGAAGTTTGATGAGGCGGGGATCGCTTCGGGTTTTTGCGAAAGTGAAACTTCCCGCCGCGAACGCGGCTTCGAGTGGAACGCGAGTGTGCACGCTCGATGAATTTTGCAACGACAACACTTTCGATGTATTTAGAATCGATTTGACAGAAATTTACCTCGGAAATCTCCCTTTACATACTTGGTACCGAATGAAATATTTACAGCACTTAATGCCCTCCTGTTTACTAAACAACCTCTGTTAAAAAACATTCGTTTCCGCGACGTTGCTCGCTTAAAAAGCATCCGCGCGACACACCATGCGAGCGAGGATCGAAGAAAATTAGCGAACGCCCTGGCGCGCGTTCGCCAAACCGCCGCCGTATTTTTCTCTAATTACGTGGACGGTGGCGAACGCTCGGCGACGCGGGTCGCTCCGGAGGATTACACGGGAATCAACGAAAATTCGCAGAGCGCGCGCGTCCGACGCGGCGTGGGAGGGACTGGAAGCGTGTGCATATCCGATGAGAGCCGGGCTTTCATGAATTGGTAAAATACGAAAATTGGCTGGCATTCCGAGTACAGGGAGCGAGAGGATTATTGGACGGGCACAGAGGAGGGGGTTGCGAATGGCCACGGTACACTGGACGGCACGTGTACCCCGGCAGAGCCAAGGGAGAGCGACGGTTCCACGATGGACGCGTGCACCTAAGCGTTGCACCGGTCCGGGGCAGGTTTTTCCATCGATTTCCGACGGAATTCGTGAACGCGCGCGCGAATCGCCGGGATTGCTCTGCCACGTACGGTTATATTTACGAGCCGCAGCTGTCCGATCGGATCTACAATTTACGGACGCCCGTCCCGCGCACCTGCGTTTTTTAAATTATCTAACGAGCCACCGTCCGGCCCCGTATTACCGCGTATGACACCGAGTTGTTCGATCGCGTCCCGACGCGGCTGCCACTGTTTGACGGTCCGTTCAGGTGCCGCGCGTTTCGTTGCCTTCGTTAAAAGCACGACCACCATGGACACTGTGACGTACGCGATGGGGTCGTGGGAGATTTATTTTGTACGTGGAAATGAAGGGAACCGTGTGGACTCTGATTTTTTTGGGGGGCCAATCGAGTCGCTTCAAAGTTGCGAGAGGTACGCTGTGCGTATGTTGTACGAGGGGGTTGGAAAATGGGGTGTCGATCGTGTGGTACCGCTAAAATGTATGGAAGCGCTTAATTGTTAACGAGGGATAAAGATTTTCGTGTGTAAAATTGCAGGTCTAATTGTACACGATATAAAGATCGTTGCGATTAGTTCAACTAATGATATCGTATAATGGAATCTCTATAGTTGCATGTGAACCTTGTTTATTGCGCACCTGTCCTATTTCGTGAATTTCGTAATTTTTCCAACAGAGAAGACTAGGGTTTCTCTTTGGAAAAATAAGGATACCGAAATTTCTTCCTCGAAAACAAGTTCAAAGTGCAAAATGAACCACGTTTCAAGCTCTGTTTCCGAAAAAGTCAAAATCGAAGATGTTCTACAACTCTCGAAGATAACTTTTAACGAACGAGAGGATTCTTACGGTACAAGTTTAGTCATGTTTTCTTCTCTTTTGTGATTACAGATGAAGTAGACGTGATCGGCTATACGAGCAATCAGTCGGACACCGATGATCACAGCAGCGTGCAAAGCAGCAGCGACAGTGGTGTCGCAATGTCCACCTCCAGGCTCACCCTTGCCGAAATGATGGACAATCTTTAGGTAGCTACGCGCTATGCTAATTTCAACTAATTACGTTGAGATCCTCGCGTGTAATTTTATCTCATTTTTCTCAAAAAGTAGAGAATACGGGACAAAAATCTTAAAAATTGTGAAACTAAGGACCACGTTAATCTTTCGTCTGGATAAAAAAAGTAATAATTAGTCATGTTGCTCTTCGTGAATACTGAAACACTTCTAAACCAAATCTGTGCCTGTCAGAGTTGCTTCAGTAGCTGTAAATCGATAAACTATTACTAGTAATGATAGCTATAAATACATGTAATCAGTATTTATGTTAGACATGCAGTTTAAAAAAAGAGGGTAAGTTTAAAAAAAAAAAATAGGAGAAGTGGAGTATTTTCATTTTTATCGTGTGATTGTGAATGCTCAGTTTCTTAAAACAGAGAATCATTCATCGATCGCTTCAGTCACTTTTCTGTCCGCTTTAACTATTTCTAAAACGTCCCAAGCATCCGAAGAAAGGTGGCGCGCAGGTTTTTCAAGGTATTAGCCCGTATTCAGACTGGGCTGTCGAGAACTTAAATGCCCTTTCGACTCATGTTTTTAGCACCAATTATATTCAGAATGCGGCTGGTAATAACGTGCCAGTAGCCAAACCGTTCTTCTCCTCGCGTTCTTTTTTTTTTTTTTTTTTTTTTCTCCCGTTCCCTCTCTTCCCAACCCCCTCGCGCGCTCTCCCTCGCACTTTGCGCGCAACGAAGTGTTAAAGTCACGTTCTAAATTTAATAGCGTTAAAAGCTCGAGTTGAAAGAGCATCCTTAACAGCGCCTTTTGAATAGGCGGCCATTTTGCAAACGCGTTTACAACGCGGACCTCGTAAACGCGAACGTTCGGTGTACAAAAACTATTTTTAAAACCCCCCTTGCAGCCCCTCTCTGTTGCGTCGCGCCGACACGTTTCGTATAATAACCGGGACGTTCGCACGGCCGATGAGCTTTTTACGCTCGCGAGATCATCGCGTTTCCCTACGAATTACTCTATTCAATGGCTTTAGCGTCTCGCTTAACCGAACGGTCGCTTGATTATCCTGGCCTCCTTAATTCGAGCCTGCTGCTCGAGGTACTCGATTAATTGGTGGTTGATCGACCCCATCGTTCGTGAAAGTTGCACACGCTAAGCGCAATTGTGTCTGTGTTGTGCGGTGGTGAGCAGATTTTTGGAATTTAGCGGAACGAGACAGAAAAGTGACGCAGGGTTGATTGGTGTGCTTGGATTTAATAATCGATCGATGATACGAGGGTGTTTGATTTCAATTTTTCATCGATGCTCGAGATGGGTTGGTAACTCCCTTGCATCGTTCGATAGAATGAAAAATGTGGACTAGTTAGATCATTTTTTTATTACATCTGAGGGTCTGTGGATATTTCAAAACGTGGACCAATGTTTCAGTGATTTTCGAAGGATGAATGCGGAGAATGGGATTCATGGGGTTAATTAAGGCAATTGCAACAGTAATTTTTACTCTTAGTTGCTCTTAGTTTACTCTTAATTGCGTTATTAATTATTATTGTTACTAGGTATCTCTGAAAGATGGTTCCTGAACTATATCCATATCACTGTCACACATACACAAGAGAGCCATCTTTTCAGAGACATGCTTTAAATATTCGTAAAATATTAAAAATATTGAATGTAAAAAATATTTATTATAGTCTCGCAAGCAGACAGAAAAAGAACACGGAAATGATGCTAGTTTTTGTATTCGCGTTGAAGAGCAAAACTGAAGATAATCAAAGCAGACGAAAGATTAACTGTATCAAAGGGAAAAAATTAGTTTGCATAGTTTCGCGATGGCATTTTTTCAGAATGCATTCGTAATTATCGTACGACAAAGCAGCGAAAGGTGGAGCGGAATGAGGGAGAGGAAAAAGAATGCGTAATATTCGAGGTAGCACACGTTCAGACCAGCGTGTGAAAATAAAACGATACATCACGGTGTAATAAAAAGTATCAGCCCGTTCTTTGAACCGCTCCCAACGGAACGGATATTTCTTTTCCGCGACACAATACTGCGAGAAAAGTTTTCAAAATGGAAGCCAGGTTTATTACCGGCAAAAACTCGCGGCTTGAGTAAGATTGCAAATTTTATTTCCCTCGCGAAGTTGTTCTCAAAGTCCTTAAATTTCAAGAAATAGAATAGTGTTTCCGCTAAGTTGTAACGGAATGAGTAATTGGACAGATTTAATCGTCTTGCGGCTCTCTTTTCTTTACAAGAGAGAAGAAATATCATTCAGAAAAATCCGCTTTGATTTGCAGAGGGTGAGAATTATTATAATCGCCAACCATCGAGGTTGGTAAAATCAATAAACGTAGAAAAATCATATTCCATTACATCACAGACAAGGTACAACGCGTAAACGTATACCAACCAATGTATTTTTCGCGTGTCTCCATTAATTCGCGGTATCCTGCTAATTTTTAATACATCTGGAACTCTAATAATAATAAAAATTCGAACTCTGTTGCATTCTAATAACGTTGAAACTTTAACATGGATAATTGAAAATTTAATACTAATAAGAATCGAAACTTCATTAAAATTGAATAACAATGATTATTATATCAAATAATAATATCAAAAATTGAAATTTCATTAAAATCGTACGTAGAGATTGGAGATCGAATAATTTTTAAAAATATCAGACACACTCGTTTCATAATTCAACGGCATATTTTTAAAGCTTTCTTTCTACTTTTCAATTGACCGGAGAAAGAGTTCAGACGGTTTCCAAATACGTATTAAAAATTCGATTAAAATGCAAAGCATAAAATTGGAAGTACAAAGCTACTTACGTGATTGGTTCCTGGAGCACAGCCAGATCCTTCCGAGACAGGAACTGATGCGACTGTATAAATTATAATCGACGAGCAGCCGCGGATCAGAGGAAAGTATTGCAGCTTGATCGGTAGCCGTCATGGCGTCCATACTTCCAGTCGTAACTTCCTCCAAACCAATGACCTGTAACAGAACAAAATCGAATGCTTGAAACAACGGTATGAAGATAATTCTATCAAAACCGTGCAACATCCACACTCAAATCTCGCTTCAATGATTCGTAGTACTACCTGAACAATCGAAACGATAAAATAAACAACCAAAGAAGCGTACAAAGGAAGCTTAACACACTGTGAACAACGTACGACTCCTAAATGATAGTACTACAACGTCAGTGAATAGCAAAGCCGTGTTATCCTTTACAAAAGTATATCGTATTCGTACTTACATGTTTTTAATCAATTTTTCTTGTTTAATTCGCGATATATTGCAGATAGCAACACTGTCGTTGGTTCTGAGCTTTCACGATAATGTTATACACACGCTAGCTTTAAACATATTATAGTATATTTCTACATATATGGTGTAAAGTTTTCGAATCAATTAATTCGTCGTGGCCTAGTACGCTTTAAATGCTACGCAGTCGGTAAGCAAGGTTACGTGCCTCGGAAGGTGCGACGCGTCTTATCGGTAGGTCGTTCGACGATATACTAGCATCCTGCGTCCCGATTCCCCCCTCGGTTCCCCCACCACTTTACGTCACGCGTTAAATAAAATTTTGTACGCCGTGGCAATTTTCTCGGATAATTGTTTACATTCTACGACTTGTTTTGCCCCTCGCCGAGATAACGCGCAGGTGTACGGAAACAACATTTTTCTAAGTCAAACGCGTTGGTATTCTTTCATACGTTCGAGGAATATATATTTTAAACAACGTGCTTAGTATGTAAAATACTACACGTATATAAAAATTAGTAGAATTAATAGAAATAAAATTTTTATTGCATATATACTCTTTCATTACTCGCATAATTATTGTTGCGAATATTATAGTATATTCATATGATTATTAATAACTGTTGATGAAAATTGTTATAGCAACAAAACGATAGTAATTGAAATGTATTAATTAATAGAATCGATTGAAATCGTTAATATTGTAGAAGAAAGTGTTTGTAGAACCTGCACGTGAGCTCTGGCAGAGATTTTAATAAACGACTAATATAAGAATCGTAATTATTAAAGATTGGATCGATTAGTAAATTAATGTAATAAGTGCGAATAAGAAATTAGAGCGTAAAAAATACATTGGACGGTAGATTTCATTCTGTACCTCGTCTGTGATAAAGAGTTGGGAACTGCATTTAAAAGCATCGATTACACCTTGCGAAATTGCACTCCACAAGTCTGAGCCCGCCATTTCTATTACTTCCCTCGGAGGTCCTTTATTTTTCCCGGTTATTCATTATTCCGAATGAGATTCGAGAAGCTAAAGCAATTTTGCACAATATTTTCTCAGATAATACCATCTCGAAGGTAATATTTAATCCCCTCCTCCCGACAAGATTATTTTCCGGATACGGTGTCAGTCTTCAAAATATTTGGAAAAAATTTCTTAGCTGCTTCGATAACAGAAAAGTTAAAGCGAAGGAAGCTTATAATAAAGTCGCGTGTATTTTTCACGTACGACAAGTTTCAAGCGAGAGTCTCGATGGTGCTTTCGCGGGGGACTTTCAAACGCGCAACTGGATTAAAAGCGAAGAAACGAAATATTTAACCCCCTCTAACGCTGTGTACTTTCGAGTCACACATCGATTATTAAGTTTCCCTTCATCTCTCAAGGCAGCTTAAAAGCGAATTACCTAGGACGACAGTTCGTATCGATTCCCTAGGTATAATTATTTTCTTAGCCGCGAAACGTGGGTTGCGGGGGGTTATCGAACTGTTGGCTAGAGAGAAAAATTCCCTTCTTCACCGTGATGTATCTCTGTCGCACGCGATCGTCCTGCACATGTGTCAAACGACGCCTCGATCGAATTCCGCTCCCTTAGCGCTTGAATGCCAAAGAATAGCCCCCATATTTCTCGCGAAATATGTACACGTAGACCCGTAGAATGTAAATCTCCCTCTCCTTTTTTTTCTCTCTCGGCGAGCTCCGCGCCTAGATGAAACGCGGGGCGAGAAAAAAGGAGAGAATAAAAAGCAATACACAGATCGTGGACAAATAAATTCTCACGTCCGTACCTCTGGGCTATTTGCAGATAAAGAGGTGGCGCGGTGGCGGCGGAAGAACGTGGAGGGAGAGCATTTGAGGGCGTTGAAGAAGAGGAGGAGGAGGTGGTGGAAGAGGGTAAAAGGGACGCGAGGGCGGGTTGGGGGAGGGGTGGGGGGGTTTGAAAAATAAAAAAGGCGAGAAACAAGAAGAGAGTAACGAGAGGGAGAAGAAGCCGTTTCGAGCGTACGAAGATCGACAGCGTGCGAAACATCGGCTACCGTACACGCGCCTACGCGTTCTCACCCCTTGGTGCACCCTTGGTGCACCCTTGGTGCACCCTTGCAGCGGGCCGCGAGACGCGCGCCGCGACGCCCAGGCAACGGGGTGATCGTCGAAAGGGCGCCAGCACCGCGTGTACGCGCGTGTACGCGCGTGTACGAGCGTGCGAGCAACGCGTGCGGTCTCTCCGCGCGCGGAGAAGGCAGGAACGACTTCGAACAGCCAGCCGGAGGATCGGTAGCGTCGAACCAGCACCAAGAATAAGAAGAAAGAGGGAAACACACGTGATACCGTGGCTATTAATGAGACTGACCCGTCGAGAACCAGAGAGAGAGAGAGAAGGTTGAAAAGGGAGGGGGACCACCCTCGTCTCGCGTGAAACAATATTTAAGAGGAGATGACGCGTCCCTGGTTGCGAGGACTGAACGCGATTGCGAGAAAGAAACGCGAGAAACGAGCATGGAGGGACGAACCGAGGAGAGCGTCGCGTGTAAATTGTCGATCGAGTATTGTACATATTTTTAAGGGAGACTAAATTTATCGGGAGGAGAGAAAACGAGCGGGGAAAGAGGACGGGAGGCGAATTACGAGCGTTTCTTTCTCGACGAGAAGCCATCTTGGAGGGAGCGTCGGCAAGGAAGACGGTTTCCGTATCGATCGACGTGATCGCGGGGAATCTCGACGATCGATCAGACGTCAAGGCACAGACGAACCACCGAAAGGACAGTACGCGTCTTTTTTCTCTCCCTCTTTTCCTCTCTCTCCCTCTTTCTCTCTTTCTCTCACCCTTTCTCTCTCTCTCTCTTTCTCTCTGCCTCCGATCGATCGGGCCTCGACGAAATTCGTGGAGAACCCTAGCAATAAGCGCGCGCTGGCGCGAAACAGCAAGCGGAACAGCCTAGTTGGCCGCTTTCACCCAACATCCCCGAGACTTTCGTCGACCCTTTCGATCGATCCCTTCGTATCGTATCTCTTCCACGATCTGATATCCGAGGTCCATGCGGTTTCTCCGTGCGACGAGCCTCGAACGCGAGTCGGAAAGAGCGTCGTGTCTGGTTTAACGCGTGGTTGCTGCCTGTAGGCCTATCATCCAGTTGGGCCCCGACGAGCGACGGAACGAGAACACGCCGAGAGTCACGTACTCGAAGAAGGTAGCCACAAACGAGCGAAACGCTGATCGAGGGAAGGACGGAGAACGGTTCGCCAGCAGGGGGTACGTCGTTTCGTGGAAACATCATTTTGTCGCAGCCACTGTCCGCTTCAGTGAACAGCGGAGGCTCGTTCCGTGACACGGGCTATTTGACTTTCCACCTTTATTTTCGCCCCCCCCCCCCGACGAAACGCGAAGGGAACAAGAAAAAGTAGAGGGCGAGGAGCTGGTGTACACGCTTCTTTGTTTCGCGCTGACGACGCGTCCCGTGGAAGTCGGCTGTGTTCTCGGTAAAAAGGAATTCGATTGGAGGCGCGCGAGTCCCTTGAAAACAAAGGAGAAGAGCGATGGAACAGAAGGAAGATGAAACGGGGACGTTCGTTCGGTTAGATACACGCATGAGAGGAGTCGCGAGCGAGGGGCGACGTTTTTCACGCTTCCACGACGATTCCCGATCGATTGTCCTTTGACGATCGAGGCGTTCGATCGGGGGATCGTTATTCGCGGGCGCCTTCGGCCTTGTACGGCCTGCGATGATTGCGTGGGCGTCGTATAAGGAGAAAAAAGCACTGAAAAAGCGAGGAGGGAAGAGGAGAACAGCGAGGAAGCAGGAATCCTCGTTGAAGGGGAGAAAGGACGAGGTGTACGATCGCGGGAGATGATGAAGAAGCAGCAGTCACTCCGAGGGAACGTATATTGGTCTAGCAGAATCCGGGTTGCGGAGAGGGCGCGATTGAAGACCACAGTGGAATTATTATGGTCCCGCGAGTGGGGAACAGAGAAAGTTAATTGCGAATTGGCTCGCGGAGGTCGACCCGTAGGCCTGTGGACGGATTTCTTCGGGAACCCTACGGTTAATTAACGCAAGCGAGAGAACTTCCACCTTTCGACGAGCACACGCAAACGCGTAACCAGAGAACGATCTCGGGAGGGAGGAAGAAAATACAGACGAGGGAAGAAAGCGCAATACGAAAGGAAATGGGAGCGGGGATGTAATCGAAGACATAGCGTACACACTTCTAAAGTAAGGACACGCGTACATTCAGACATACACGTACAAGCAAACGTGAACACGCATAGCACAGACATACACACGTACACACAGTCTCACACACACACACACATGATCCTCATGGGAAAAAGAAATAAAATAAACCAAAAAAAAAATAAATAAATAAATAAATAAATAAAGAAGAAGAGAGAAGATGGTGAGAAAATGAGTAAAACACGCGTATACGTGAATCGTAACGTAAAACTCTATAATTAAGGAATATACGAGTCGCCTTGATGGTGGAGGCGGGTCGTCGTAATCTTTACTACGTGATAAGTAAACGTTTTAACACATCGTTTCGTTGTAACAACACACGCATTCAAAGAGTACAAATTCCTGTAAGTCCCTCGTTGCTTGTTCGAGGCTTGAACCGAGGCACCACCTGTTGTTGTTGCGCGATCACGTGTTACTTCCTTCGAGAAGTCTTTCTCGGTGTCACGAGGAAACGACAGGGAGGCGGAGAAGGAACAGGGAAAAGGGGAAAAGGCGAGACGAGAACGGTGTATACTTAGAGAGGCGGGCGAGAACGCGAGCGTTAAGCCAGTTCCCCACGTGCAGGATTGCTTGCGTCAGAAAGATGCCAATTTAAATGAAACCAAGAAGTACGCGCGTCTACACTTTACCATTAATCGTTCTGACTGAACGATTAGTGGTCGCCAATTCGATTGGCATGTTTCCATGTAGAACAAAGTGGCGCCAATAAAATCGGTGCGTGTCGAACTGGCTTAAACTAGGGAGCATTGTTTTTTGACGTGTGCGAAAAGGGTACAGCGAGAAGCTAATTAGAGGGAATGTCGTAGCAGAGAGCGTTTCGAAAGAAAATAAGATCGTACAAGGGTCCAAAGTGGTCTGGGAAGGGTGATCGATCGATGAGGGACCTGTTACACAACAGCGATCGCATCGAAGGAGAGAGATCGACCGTCTAGTTAGAACTACGAGTTTCCACTTTGCGGCTCGAGTGGAATTTCGCTGGGAAAAGCTAACGGGTTACGATCCAGCGACTTCTGTCCCACCATTTCGGATGTCTCCTATAAAAAACACCTTAGAAACGATCGTCCTCGGGTTCCTCGACTACTACAATCGCGAAATTCTTATCCGACAGATTTCTAACGAAGAATGAACAAAAGAAATTCTGTCTCGTTCAACTGGACGATGATCGAGAGAAACTAATTAAATATTCGCGCGCTAAAAGTTGTATGCAATGGCTGACAGTCATGGCTGTCCTATTCCACTTCAATGACCATCGCGGACCATCTTCTTGTTGAACGAGCTATGATAGACGACCCACGTTTTAGGCACCAAATTCTAAACGAAAAACAATCGGAAGTTATCCTTCGAAGCTCTCGAAGTTGTACGTAACAGGTCGACGCGAGATCGGTCCTCGATCCCTGAACTAAAGAAGCGAGGCGGCGGGTTGTTCGAGTCGAGATTTCTGGCTAGGTTTACGCGAGACCAGATAGACTGATTACCAAACGTAACGAGTGATCTCTGATTAAAAGTAACAAACGAGAAGCAACAAAAGAAATAATAAACGAAAACGGTATTCGAAACGGCGTTTAGTTTGTAAGAAAATGACAAAAAAAGAATTGAAAGAGAGAGGAAACGAGGAAGAAATGATACGATGACCGTTTATATAACGCGAGGGGGATGATCTCGAGGCAGGGAGCGCGTTCGAAGTTTTTTCTCGCGGTAAGCACCCTCGATTTTCAGCTGTGAACGACACTTTGACGGGCGTGATCGCGTACGGTCCGAGAGAGGGAAATCGGTAGAAAAATTGGAAACAACGAAGGCGAAGGATTGGGACGCGTCGATCGAACGAAAATTTTAGGGGGGGTCGATGGCATTGGGACGCGAACGACAGCCAACGCAAGATTCGGTGAAGGTGTTCTCGAGGATCGAGGCGAAGACGATGAAAGAGTCGATGGAGAGACCTAGAACGAACTCTCGAATCCCACCAGAAAAGCGACCAAGCCGAATGAAATATTTTCAGCAAGGCAATGCCGCGACTTTTTAATATTAAACGTAAATGATACTCCCGTACAGTCGTTGTTGTATCAACAATCGACCATATTCTATAGCTGAAACGCAATCATATTGGTTGTTGCAGATGATTTACCGCGGCCGTGTAATACACATCAAATATGAAACAGGTGGGACTCGAGATCGAGCGGAGCGCACGATGGGAAAGGCTAAGATTTAGGAGGGGAGCGATCGCGTTGAAAAGGTCCTCGGCTGTCCTTTCGAAAAGTTCAGGCGATCGACGAGCCTCGACGCCGATCGTTTCCATCAGGAAAGCCACTCGAGGACGCCTCCTTCGCGGCGGACCTACCCTTACTTTCGATTCGCGCTCGTGCACGCGCGCCTCCGGTCGATCTGGGACGAGGAACGGGCGAACCTTTGGCGATACGCGATCTTCAAACATGATTTCTTTCATTCGATTGCTTCCATGGATCAACATTATCCGTAATTACTGCGATTTCTTTCTCGCTACCCCGATTTTCTATTTTTTCTTTCAATTTTTCAATCGCGTTTCTACTCTTCGAACTTCCGCTGGTTCTTCACTTTTATTGCTTTGTCGATGGCCGTGCTCGCACGAACAGCGACGTCGCTAGGGTAATAAAGGGAGGACACGTTGGATTGATTTATCGCCCCGTATACTTATTTTCTTAATGGGTGCCGCAGTTCTGCGTTGGCTGTCGTTTGCCAAGTCTAAGAGACTCGGGCGAGAGTGATGAGGAACATGGGGTGACGGGGAGGGAAAGGACTACACGCCGTTGATTTTCGACAGAGAGGACGAGGTTAGGGAATTCTTCGATTCACGAGCGACGAGTATGGACGTTTCGTTTTGTTTTTTTATTCTGGCTGACGATACGGAAACGAATTAAGCGTGAGGGGAGGGAAGTAAAAAGAAAGAGACGAAAAAGAGAGCGCGACAAAGGTGTGAAAAGGTTAAGACGAGGGAACCACCAAGAACCACCACGAAGTAAAATATTAAAAAAGCGACAAAAAAAAAATACAAAAAAATGAAGAAAAAGAAGCATAAGGTAAATTAGACGGACGAGTCTACAAAAGTAACAAATGGAGACCTGTTTAAATGAAAAAAGGTCGGTGGGAGGAATAACGAGCAAACAAAAAAAAAAACAAATGTAATTAACATTTTACAAGTAAGAAGTTTCATTAAGTGATTATTAACGATGAATGTCTCTTGAACGTGTAGATCGTTGATGAACGCACCTTCGTGAAAGTTATAACATATGTATAATTCCTTTTTTCTTTTTTTTCCGTTCTTTCTTTTTCATTTCCTTTCCTCTACTATTTTTTTTTTTTAATTTTTTTTATTTGTTTTCGATCTTTTCACGCGTTCACGTGAACGTTTGCTTTCGTTTCGTCGTTGCCATCCAGTCGTTGTACGTGCCGTAAAATATCTCTTACGAAAAACATAAAAAAAAATAATAATAATAATAAATAAAGGAAAACGATGGATCTTATCGTTTTTTGATCTGGGTTCGTAGTACCTTGTAGCGAGATAAAGATGTATGTATTCTATATATAAAAAAAAACAGGGACATACTCGCCCGATGTATTGCGATTTGCTTTTCGCCCAACACGACCGATGAAAGTCGAAAATCGATACGAGCTCAAATTGGATACGCATACGATCGATATTTATCGATGCCGATTTTTTGATAACTCAACGTGGCGCTCGCGTGTCTTTAAATCACCCCAACGTACCTTATCCACCATTTCCCCAACTGTAATCTAACCTTCAACAACCCTTATCGAATCAAAATTGACGGACACAAATGTTACGTATCACGTTCTGCAGTTTGTTTAAAAATTTCAACAAAATTCTCGAGCACGTTAAAGAGATCCATCGCCTTAACTTTTTAATTGCTTCCGCGTCGAACGCCTCGCGTAAAATGGAACAAACAAAACAGACGAAAAATGTAAAAAAAGAAATCAGGGAATTGGTTAAGATGAATCAGCTACCACCAGATTCCGTTTCAAAGATATATCGGGCCAGTCTGTTCCCATGAAAATGTGATATTAAAATTAACACGAGAGGGAGAAAATACGGGAAGCAGTGGAAACGGAGGATAAATGAGAGGTGGAGAGAGAAAGAGAGAGATGGAAGGAGAGATCGAGGTGGGAACTTGACAATTTTTGGTTTTTCGGAGCAAGGGGGTTAGGGGGGGGGTGAATCGCGAGCTGGCGGGTGGGGGTGAGCGTAACGAGGAGGATCGATGCACCAACGCATGAAAAGAAATGTCTCAGGCACGCGTGTGAGAGCAGAAAGGATAGAAAGAAGGGAAGAAATGACGTTGAGGGGAGGTGATAGAAGACAAAGTTAGAGGGAGGACGTAGCGTAATTAGCGTGGATGGTTTATCGCGAATGACGGTTTGGGCACAGATCACAACAGCAGCAATATGAATTGATGCAGTATTGAGCTGACAAAAAAAAAAAAACGAACGACAAAAATAAAAAAAACTTGTTACTCCAGCCGCTAGAAATATATGTAAGATGTATAATTCAAACGATGGTATGCAAAAGCTGCGGTTCGTTCAGAGCTCAAGTGGGACGCGAGTTTTATTCGAACACCCCCTCGGTGACGTTGGTACGTGTCGTTTAAAGGCCTGTCGAGTTTTGCCGGCGTTAAAAATCGTTCGCGGACGCGTCGCGCGTTTAATTCGTTTCGAATTTCGGGCACGAGGAGAGGCGCGGTTTCCCGACGCGTTCGGTTCGATCGAGAATCAATTTCGAGCGGGCTTGAACGAGCACCACCGAGGGAACGACACGGTTTCTTTTCTTTTACTATTTTTTTTTTCTCTTTTTCTTTGCTCCCCCCTCCCCCGGAAGAAGCGAATTGATCGCGGAACGCTTGAGCTCGCTGTGCGTGTCACGCGGCCCTCAGTCTAACGTTTAAGGAACCTTTAAGTAATACTTGATCGATAAACTAAAAATAAAAATAAAAAAAGATGATATATAAGGAGAAAAAATACAAATATGAAATAATAATGAAAAAAATGGGTGTTATTTTTAGATGTCTATTAGATTATCAGAACCAGAAAAACTAAAGGATAAAAAAATGCTTAAACATAAAAACGAATAAAAAAAAAAAAGTGAAGAAAAAACCTACTATTAATACTACTACTACTACTACTATTACTACTACTACTGCTGCTACTACTTCTACTACTATTACTACCGTACTTGTAATAAGGATTTAAAGAACATAGGAACTTAGTTGAGATGCGATTTCACAAATGATGCAACTTTTTGAGAAGAGCGTCCCCTCTTTTTACGAATACCTGCGCGGAACCGATCCGACCCGTCCAGGATCTCTCGTGTCTTTACGATACGGTCCCTGCTTTTCGACCAACAAACGCAAAATGAAATAAGTAACGATAGAAGGAACCAAGAAATGAAATGAGAAAGAAAAAAGATAATAAAAATGTACAAAAATAGAACTGGAATCGTCGAGTAATTAATAGTTAACTCTTTTTACGATAATCTGGACGTGTCGCGTAGTCCTGCGCAGGTGCGACTAAATAAATCGTGGGCGTGAAAGGGACGAAGACGACGAAGGGCGACGAACGGTATCTTTTTTTTTTTCCCCTCCCAAAGAAGCATTGTGTCGTCGTCGTCTCCCTCCGTCGCGCTCAGGGACACCTTTTTCCTCGAGACATTTTGCCGCTTTCATTGTTTAGATGATTACTATTTAACGACAAAAAAATAAAAAACGAGAAAATCGAAAACGACGAAGATCGTTGCTGGAAGAAGAAGGAGACGAAGAAGAAGAAGGTGAATACGATGGTGGGAGCGTAAACGAGAAAGGTCTACGGAACTATTTTAATAACCCAACACGTCGCTGTAACGTGTCATTATTGCGAGGTGGGCTTTTCTTTTTCAGAGAAAACGAAATACCAAAAACAGTAAAAGAAAAAAAAAATGAAAAAGAAGCAAACAAACTAGAACAACAAAAAAGACATTTCGAAAAAAAGTGAAACGGAGAGACAGAGGATGAAGAAGGGGAGAACGCGAGTGTCGTCTCCTGTTCCGCTCTATCGTAGCGTTAAAACTTGGTATTGTAACTCGAGGGTCGTTCGTGCTCTTGCACCTCGTCGATTTTCCTACAAGAAATACAGTCGCTGGTTCTCGTCAGTTCGAGCGTCGCATCGTTAACCAAAAATAATAACTTAGGGTGTTATCGATACACGCAACCTCGTTGAAGTAGTCGGGAAAAGCTGTCTCCGAGGACTTTAAACGAAAAATTATCGGTACCACAAGTTTGGAAACTTAATGGCGTCTCGGTTCGCAGACAAATAATTAATGGTACCGATCGAATCGACGCGTTTCCATATGCAACAGAAGCGACGGCAATAATCTTTGCATGTGGGAACGTAGCTTTTCTTCGGGAACTTCACGTTCAGCAATAACACTCGTACGCCATACATCGAATCGAATTGATATGCAATAAAATTTCACAAGCGTCGATAACATTTTCACGTGGAAATCTGGCTCGGGTGCAAACGGCACCACGAACGCGCTTCGCTCTACTACTTCAGCGACTCGAGAGATTCGAATCCGTGGCTCGTGACGAGATACTACGACACCGACATGGGGAGAACCAGCGGCTGGTGAGCGCAGGGTAGCCGGAAACACGGGGAGAGACAGAAGTGGGTGTGCGGTATGCAGACGAGAAGGAAGACGTGGGGTGGCGGGTGCGGCGCGTACGTTTCACGGTTGCCTACGTAGCAATCGCACAATTGCCGCGTGGCGATACTCCTTCAGACGAAAAGTGCGGTCCTTTTCTCGGTCGTTGTTGAGCCACGTGAAGCTGCCACGGACAAAAAACGTCCCTCTGGCCCAGGCAAGGGGTGTAAAAGGGAAGGAAAAGAGACGAGTAGAGCCCGGGCAAGGACGATCCTCGGGAGGGTGAGCACACGAGAGAGGTTTTAACCGGCGGAACCGACTCGAGCGGGTGGAAATGGGGTAGCCGAGAGGGGGGTGTGTGGGTTCGGGGTGGATGGAACCGGACAGGACAGGTGCGCGGAAGGTTGAACGGCGGAGGATTGCCCGCGCGAGAGATCGACGAGAATTCTCGCGGATAGGCGCGCGGCGGATCGAGCGAAAGGGTGGTGTGTGGTGGTGTGCGTGCGCGTAAGGGAGGAAAAAAGAGAGGGACAGGGGATGGGGGCACTGTTGAAACGGAGGACGGAGAGCGAGTAAACGGGGTGAAACGCGGTCCACGTTCAGCTCTGTCGTCGCGATGAGCATTTAATCAATGGTAGGGGATGCTTAGCGGACTTAATCTTAGCGAACTGACAAAAAAAAAAAAAAGAAAAAAAGTGTGGCGCGGTGAGGGATGGAAGGGGCGGTTGGTGGGGACCTATTGGGAGCGAAGATTTTTTTGGACGATAGACGAAAACGATGAACGGAGGGTGGAATGAAGAGGCGATGAGGAAAGGGGTGATGCAGGGATTGAAAGCGGGGGTTGGGTGGGTTCGGGGTGAGCACCGTGGGTTATCCGGCGAAATACTAGTGGGGGGAGGGGGGTTAAGGGAGAATGCTAGTGGAAGAGAATGAGAGAGGTTTCGGTGCGTAAGTGTCGAGTGTAAGCCTAACGATTGCGCGCGAATAAGAAACACGAGAATTTTGATGAAATTGTTGTGTGCCAGGGGCGAAGGGGGAATTGTAAGAAGGAATGAACCGGGAAGCGGTTGAACTGTGAGAGATAATAAACCGAGAGATTGTATCGAGAAGGTGAGAAGGGGTGAAATAGAGTGCGAGAAAGAGAGAGAGAGAGAGAGTGAGAGAAAGGTGGATGGAATGCAAAGTAAGTTAAATAAAATGGCACGTTCTGTCAATTTGTCAATATTGTCACGATTCGATAATTAGTATGCCTACGATTGAACCTCCATTTACCGGGTGGATGTATGATGATTCAGTACGATTCTTATAATTATTATCATTATTATTCTTAATTAATTAATTGATTATCATTATCGATTATCATTAACAGTGCGAAAGTAGGAGTAATAAACCACAAAAAAAAACAGAGAAAACAGGAAACAGATGATAAAGCAAAAACCAGAAAAATGAAAAAAAAAAGAAAGGCAACTACTTATATTATTGTACATATTTACTTGTAACTGCTATTCGTATTGCAGAGGTTTTGTTCTCTCAACAAATGATTTCCTCGATTCTGCGGGAAGAAAAAAAATGAATAAAATAAAATTTGTGTATTATTAAGATCTCTTCTCGTATCCACTTTTTTCTTCATCACCTCGCACAATCCATCCTGAAACCAGCGTCGAAGAAAAAATCGAAGCACGACACTTTTTTCCTTCCCTTTTAGCGGAACACTCGAGTTCCCGTGCGAGATTCAATCCGACGTAGTCGATTCCCTCTTTTTTTTTTCGCGATCGAGCGGGTTCTTCTCTTTCGAATTCGAAATGGCAATTTCGTGGAAATCGAAGGCGGGCGCGAGGCAAAATTGAATCCACGTCGCGTTACAGTCCTGGATATTTTTATAGCATCGAAGATAAGTTATCTTTCGGTGTGCACGTCGATCTCGCGTTTTTATTTGTTCCTCCAAGCTATTCGCCCTTCCATCCCGCGCACCTCCTGTGTCCCTTCGCCCTCGCCACCGAGCGCGAAAGATCAAACACGATACGCGCGTTCTGTCGCCATCTTGTGGATTTATAACCGTATCAGAGTATTGATTTCTTACTTGTGGGCAAAAATTACGGGTATCGTTGCCCGTTCTTTCCAAGAGCCGAGGGTTTTAATTTATTATGAGACGCAATCGAGTTGCAGCGGCGATACGATAACGCGTACGGATCTGTTATCCTGCCAATACGTTGATGTATTGAATTATCCGGAATTGGTCGCGCGAACGCGAACTTAAGTACGCGTGTTGAGTTAAATTGGAAACTTTTAAAGGTTTCTAAGGCTTTTAAAAGTTTGTCGTAAACATCGAACACGCATGTTCATTCGTAAAACGTACCTCGTGCAACTAAACAGCGAAATAAAAAGGTAGTACGGCGGATCGATAAATTGCTAATACATTAAAACCTATGTATTGGAATATTTTCGATACATGTCCAGAATAATATCCTCGTCCCACCCACGCGGCCATTCAATTTTACATTACGTCCCGGGGAACTGAAATGATAAAAATTGCGACTGCCTGTTACCACCCACGCGCCCCTGGAACCACGTCATCGCGCGGTCCCCGGCAAGAATTTAAAATCCCCGACGGAAACCGGAACACAAAAGCAAATTGCGCGACTCGCCTCCTTCAGGGATCCTCGGCGAAGGAAATGCGCTCGCAATCCGCGCGACGAGCAGCAGAAACGCGAGGCGAGTGATTCCGCGGGGGCAAAAACGGGCGCTCATCCCCGGCTTCAATCTCGAGGAAACATGCACATCCGGCTGGTGGTAGTCGCGAGGCAAAAACACACCGTACCGTGAGGCACTCGACGCTTAATAAGATCTGGCGGGACGTCGAACCGCGCGAAGGGAGAGGAACGAGAGTCGGTTCCACCGATCCGGATCGCGATGGAACGACGGTTCCGGGGAGAACGAACGACGGTGACGTCATTACGCGAAGCTCGAGCAGGCCGTGTGTCTCACAAAAGGGAACGGACCGCCTCTGTCGAGGCTCGTGACGTAATGACGGTGAAGCACGCGTTGCTACGCACCCCACTAATTACCAGCAGCGAGGCGCAATCGGCCCCTCGCAGCGAAATCCGGCCAACCTACGCCCTTCGAGCCACGGCCTCCGGGCGACCGAGTTTTGCTGAACCGTGCACCACCAACGAGCCCTGCTTAACCCTTCCGGGACCACATTTTTTTCGAACGTGGGAGAGGAGTTCCTTTTTCGTTATCGATCGTCAACCCTTCGAGACGCTGCTGGTACCGAAGAGGTACGCGAGTCGTACGTGAAATGTAGTACTTGTTATCGTGTACGAGATTCTTCCCTATTCCACTCAAGAAATTAGTCTTGAGTTAATATGTAATAGACTTCTTGGGAAACTGACTCTAAGATGTGAGCTTCGAAGGTAAGTAGGTATGTTTTCAATTTAATGGAACGTAATTATCTATTATTTCAATGCCATAGAAATGGAATAAAAATACTTTGATGAACCTCATTAATAGCAGCGTAAAGAATAATTGGAGAATTTATTATTGAGAGGACGAATAAAAACGTGAGGTATCCTAGTTAATTAATAGAACGAGAACAAGTAAACAGTGTCTCGCTTAACGCATCCTCTACTACTAAATCCGTCAGTGAAAGGGATATATACTCTAGCCTTCTCGTGATTTCCGTCACCCCTTCAAAGTAGAATAGGTCAATCGAGGACCTACTCGTACAATCAATCGTACAACCACAATTGCTAACATTGTTGTACGATTTCAATTCGCTATAAATCTTCACCAATTTCAATCGATTATAATTAAATCGACCATATTATTTCGTTATTAATGATACGATGTATAGAAGAATTATTAAAATTGCCAAGTCATTACTGAATGCTATTTCAAAAATTAATACTGCATCATAGGTATGATGCTTATATAGAAAACGCAATTATTCAGTTCCCTTAGCCAACTTCGTCGGGCTATAATCTCCCAAGGTGGAAAATTTACGACTCACCTATCGCAGTGATCGCAATAATCAAGAACACCTTTCCGCAGCTAATATCGCCGACATTGCTGACTCATGATGAAGATACGTTCGTAGTAGAGCTTCAGTCGAATGACGTACGAACGTACAACGTCTATGAAATACCTGTAACAGAGGAGAATGTATGATTAGAATAATATAAAATATTATTTAACCCTCTCGAAATGAACTGAAAATGGTTGATGTTTCAATTTCAAGAGAAGAATTTAAAAAGGTAATATTCACATTTCTTTTCGTATTAGTAATATAAAATATGCAAATTATATGTACAATTAGTATGTACAGTCATTTGTTTATGCCATTATACAGTTACATACGAAAATATAATCATAGAAAGATTACTCACGATAGAATAACCACACATTCTAGTGAAGAAAGTACGCTGGGCATAATATCACGTAAATTATTTTAATACGATTGCGTTTATACTTTATATTATCGTAAATGAATATTAGAATCGCTATATATTAATAACGCAATTAGAATTACTTGCATATATCGCGATAGTTACAGAAAACGATAAAAATGTGTACGTAAATCTTACGACGGGTTATATTAAATCGCGCAACGGATTTATTAATCGCACTGAAGTTATCATTTCAATATATCGCAACTATCGATAGTATCGATTATGCTTTACCTAGGAGAATTAGAATATTCCCCGCCATATTTTTACTAAAGGGGTTATATAAAAATTGTTTGAATGAATAAATTTGAAAAAATTGGTTGCATTCGTAATTTATGCAATTCATAATGAGATATTAAAAATGTACAAAATAATAAAGACTACAGAAATGAAAGAACGAAGGAGAAATGCAAAAATGAATTGCATCATTATTCTTTCAATTACAAATTAAATTATCAATGATATTAGGCAATGTAAATAAATATAAAAATTAAGAATCAATTTGATTATGTATCAAGAATTACTTTATGTATTTTATTGATTCCACATTCACGGTGCATCTGTTGCTTTTAAGATAGTTTACAAGGTGTCATAACCTCTACTCATTATGATTAGGAACGAGTAAATAATTGAATTAAAAGTCAATTGCAATATTCAGATCCATCTAAAATATCACGTAGTTCTTTTCTCGTTACCTTTACCACGTTTTGTTAATATACAATCTTTAGATAATATAATGAGTTCTTTCACAATAATGTTATTAAGCAACGTTTTTTATCGTTTCATTCATACACTTACTGTCAATGTCATGTGTAATCTTCATAGATTTACCGCAGTATATTCTTTACCACAATTCTTAAGCCCGGATATTCTTCATTGTAATATATTATTATTGTTTTCGTTACGAAATGTATAGAATGACGAATCCCCTCGTATATAGAATATCGATATACATAGGTGGATCTCATATTAAGTCGATACAGAGAGTAGTTCCGTTTAAAGAACCTCTTGAAAGGAAAGTGGCGATACTGCGACGCGCGTCAAATTAACAATTGACAATCGTTTATAAATTCCGACATTGACTACAGTAGTTGTTAACCTGCATCGAAAATAAAGTTACGCAATATGGAAAAGTTGATAAGTTTAAAATATGGTTTAAGGCGACCATGTTGAGAACAATTTCTCAATTGACTACTGTAGTAGCACCGTCTCAAATATGGCTGAAACGTCAGCCAGTCTACAGTTCGTGTAGTGTAGTTGGTTGTTTGAGTGGTTCGCGTAACGATTTATCACGTATTATTACGCGACATCCTAAATGTTTCGAGTTCTGTCTTCGTGAAGCTACGAGAAGAAAGTACCAGCAGTACAGTGAAGCTGCTGTCATCACATGCAGCGAGATAAACGGAGAAAAAATGGCACCAACGCGTGTTATTCTTATGTCGTGTGGCAGTTATAACCCTCCAACGAATATGCATTTAAGAATGTTTGGTACATATATATCATTTCTGATAATCAATATCGATTCCTTATATAAATATGAACCTTCTCGATGTGTGCTTAACGGAATAAATAAATTTAATAATAGCCGAGCTTTGTGAATATTTGAACAAATCGTAGCACTGTAAAGATAATGTCGTGTAAACAATCCGAATTAATGTCATCAACTTATATAAGAACTGTTTATTTTGGAATACGTCATTTATTTTCGCGAAATGATTCAATTTAGAGTACTTGTTTTTTTTTATTTAGTCAATTCAACTTAGAATTTAATGCATAACCTTTCATCTAATATTTTCAGAAATTGCCAGAGACCATCTGCATAGGATGGGAACGCACATTGTGGTTGGTGGTGTAATATCACCAGTGCACGATGCATACGCAAAAAAAGAACTTGCAAGCGCAACTCATAGATGCGCTATGCTAAGATTAGCCTTACAGAACAGTGATTGGATTCGACTTAGCACTTGGGAAACTAGGCAGAATGGTTGGACAAAGACTAGAATAAGTTTACAGTACCATCAAAATCTATTGAACTCTGTGCTTTATGATCCTAATATCATGAAACATAATATACCAATTGAAGATCTGGAATGGATTCCAGAAAATATAAAAAATAGTCCCGATCATACTCCAATTCAAATTAAACTGTTATGCGGCGCCGATTTATTAGAAAGCTTTGGGACTTATGATCTTTGGGCCGAGGAAGATGTAAGTTGATACTATTCTACTTATGTTTTACATTACTCTACTGTAATATTTTTGTAATTAAGATGGTGGAATTTTTCGTATGTACAGATCGATGCCATTGTTGGAGAACACGGTCTTGTAGTTATTACAAGAGAAGGATCGAATCCAAATAAATTTATATACGACTCAGATATTCTATCCAAACATATGGTAATATTTCAAAGTCAAAGTTCACGTCGAAACTTCAATATTCGCATTTTTCTAATTTCTTGTTGCGTTATTAATTTCTGTACAGCACAATATATACATAGTGACGGAATGGATTCCAAATGAAATTAGCTCAACTAGAATAAGGAGGGCATTGAAGCGAGGTGAGAGTGTCAGGTATCTCGTACAAGATGCTGTAATCGATTACGTCTATAAGCACGGGATTTACGATGCAAAGACAACGGCGTCAACAATGTGAGTTTAAACATAATTTCAAAAATAGTGAAATCAGTAGTAGACGTAAATAGTGGTAAACTTAATAGAATATCTTCCAGTAGAATCAGAAACAAGAATTTATTTTTATGTATTTTGTATGAGAGGCGTATATTTTTATAGCATTCATATTCCACGTAGTTGGTGAGTTTAGAGTGTATACAGATTTGGTTAATCTAAGACGTTTTAAAGTTGTACAAAGCAATTCAGTTACAGTTCTTTGACTCAAAAATTTAACCCTTTTAGTACTTAATAATAAAATCGATTATAATAATCGATCTGTGTCGACTTTTTTAAATAAATTATTCGATATATTAGATAAAAGCGAATAATACAAGCAGGGTAAAGTAGTTTACCTACATATGTATAATGTGTACATGTTTTATAGATAGTACAAAAAGTGTCCGAAAGATATTTGATAGTACATAGTTTATTTTATAGAAAAATACGATAAGTTAAAAACGCACAAACTGTATATAATTACTAGCCATAAGTATTTTTGATAGAATTATTTACAAATAAATGTTGGATCTTATTGATGATTATACTTCAGTACATAAAATATTACTGCATTTTTTTTTTAATGAATTTTTTGTAATATTTATAATATATCCAGGAGATATATCCAGTATTTATTGAGTATTAAAAGGGTTAACAGATCTTGTACAAATAATACACGACAATATGTTAGTCTAGTCTAAGAGTCTTCCATTTATATGTAAATCGAATCTCGACAACCTATTTCCAGATACTGTAATTACGAATAAATTTTAGCAACTGCATTTTTTTTACATTCCTTACTTTTCGTTAATAATTTTGAGTAGTTACGTTTAATTTGACAGTAGTAGCAAGAGTACCGATTCATGGACAAGGGTACATATATCTTTCTTGATTCATTCCTCAATCGTATATGATGAAATTTCTTCAAAACATTAACTCATAAAAACATGAGTTTCCCAATATATATTTTTGCCCTGAATCGGACTATTAATAGTAGTAGTAGCAATAGTAGTAGAGTTGGGCAAATTTTATTCGAATAATTAAGAAAAAAATCACAACGATTCATTTTCGTTGAACAATTATTATTATTCGAACCAGATTATATTCATTATTCATGAACACTGAGTGAATAGGTATGACGCATAACGCTACGTCAACCGATGAGAGTCCGAATGATATCATACGATAAGAAAAACGCTTTGAAAGAAATCAGCTGATCACTATCTCGCAACCAACGTAAACAGCTTTATCAGAAATTCATTCGAACAGAAAATTACTCATCATTTTCAGTATTTGTTCGCGGCTGTATTCGAATTATGCCCAACGCTGACTACTACCGAGCACCAGATTAATCAAGGCCTTGTAAAGAATAGCGTCTTGTTTTTCACGCTGCCAATCCACTTGGACACTGAAGTAAGTTGGAACTGACCTCGCCCAACGCGAACAATTACTTGACCATTGATTCCAAGTATCAAAGCACCTTTCTCACGCCGTCGCCTAGCGACGTTACCATGGAATCCCCGAGTCCGATCGAAATTATATCCATCGACGTGCCTGACACCGTTCTGCGTAAGAATATCCAGAACGCGACGAGCGTCGCTTGCGTCGCCTCCCGGCACGCGACTGGGGCGAGCGGCCTCGAGGAGGCGCGCGAGAAATTCATAAACGCACTAGTAGCCGAGAACGGTAACGCCAAACATATTACGACCGCGAAGGCCGCGTATCCAGGTCTCGCGAAACAGATCATCGCCACCGAAACCGGCGAGTCGCAGATCCTCGACGAGGTAGGTTTCGTTGACGATGATAGAAGATCGGTCAGGAAGGTGGTCAGGGTGCAGCCCAGATCTAGTCAGCTGGACAAGATGTCCGTGGGTGTCGCCACCTCGTCGAAACGCGAGAGCCTCTCTAAACCTAACGCGAAAGAGTCTGTCGAAGCTAGCGAGAGCGCGATTAAATCGGAGAACAGTGACACGGATCGAGTCGACGTAGGATTCGAAAATGGTAGAGGGAAGGATCGCGAGGGTAGATCTTCGACTTCGTCTTCGGCTGTCTCGTCTTCGACGATGTACACCGTGGACAACGGTGAGGGACGCCACGAGGGCGCGTTGTCCGATTTCAGCGTGGACAAGGAGAATTACAGGCTCACTCGGTACGGTTTGGACGACACCGCCGAAGACGAGGTCCAAGATAGACGTAAGGGTTCTCGGTTAGGGAAGCAGGGTTCTAAGGACTCCGTTGAGAGTCAGCAGGAGAACGCGTCGCTGAAAGACGAGTATAGCGATCGCAAGAGTAGTGACGAGGTTTATGATCAGGATAGTTTCTTGAACGATAACGTTCGATGCTCGAACACGCAGGTGTTAGTGTTGGTCAGCGCGATGATTCACAACCCTTTCGATAAAGAAGGGACGACGTTGATCGTCGAGGAGAACGGAGTGCAGGGTAAAAGCGAGATTACGATATACAAAGGTGAATCGGACGGGAACATCGACAAATTGAGTCTGTTGGTACAGTCGCCTGTTCCGTCCTCGTTGAGCGACGAGAGTACGGTGAAGATACAGGAAATAGTGGATGATGGGTCAGAGAACGCTAAAGAGTACTCCGATGACTCATTGGCTCTAGACGAGAAGTCTTCGAAGCGAGACGTGAGTCTAGAGATCGATGGTAAGTATGTGAAGTCGGTGGTGAACTCGCGAAAGAGTCCTAGGAAGACGAAGAACGGCCAGATGCGTGTCTACGACGACGAAGGTGAGAGTAAGCAAGCGAGAAGGAACGAGAAAATCGAAACGAAATGCGCAGACTCGGGCACGCAGTCGGAGGAGACGTTCTATAAGACTGTATCGAAATCTTCCAAGGCGTCTTCGTCGAGATCGAAGAGTCCTAGAAAAGAGGGGAAATCTCGATCGAGTGGACAGAAAGCGGCTAGCAATTTGAAGATTTACGAGTCCACGACGGTCAGCGACGAGAGAACAAGAAAGTCGAAGCGATACGACGCATCTCTGAAAGGAAGCTTGGATTCGGTGATCGCCACGACCGATTCTAGGACAGCCTCTAGAAGAGCGTCCAGGACTGAAGAGATGTTCTCGAAAAAGTCCAAGAGCTACGAGTCGATCAAGAAGATCCAAGAAATATGCTACGAGGATCCTTCTAAAGCTGACAGTACTTCCCAGTTGATCACGACTAACGAGCTGGACATGCACACGGACGAGTTCTGTTCCCTCTGCTGCTACGGCAACGAGTTGTCCTTGAGGACAGAGGAGCTGCTGGGCAGCCCATCGCACGACAATTTCTACGCTCTGCGCTCCAACTGCAGTTCTATCGCGGACGAGGATTCGACGGAATGCGACATTTGCAGCTCCTGGAACTTGCAAGAGTCGAGTGCCGCCTTGGATCGGAAGCTGGTCTGCACGACGGACACCTGCGACCGGCTGTACGAGGTGTGCGAGATCTGCAGCAAGATCTGCGCCACGTTCGACCCCGAGCAAGAGCCTGGATCGTTCTCCGGGGCCAGAGAACCGATCGATCTGACGCCCAGTCGAGCTTTCGAGTCCTCCTCGAAGAGCCTCGCCAAGGACAGCTCCAGAATCGGCGACAGCGCCGCGACAGATCCGCCCTTGGACGAGGATAGCTTCGAGATCGAGAACTGTGGCTTGCAGAGTGGTCTCGAATTGGCGGACGAGCGTAAATCCAGCGAGCAGGATGCAGAGAAGCAATTATCCATGTCTTTCAACGTCTCCGACACGGCAATTATTAAGAAAAAGCCGCGGGACAAATATTTCATACCGAAGGATGAGTTAGCCATTCTGGCCAGTGGCTCGAAACGCATGAATCGGAAAGGATCCTTGCTGAGGAAGAAACCGATCGAGGATTCGGTGAACGTTTCCCAGGACAAAAGGCGTTACTCGTCAGTGGACAATCTTCCATCAAGCAAAGCGTCTTCCAGGGGCAACGAGAAGGTTCTTAGGCCCAAAAACAGCAAGCTGATCGGATCTGCGGATAACATACGAGCCTCCAGGAGCTCGAGGAGATGCAAGTCGTTGCAGAGGTCCGCCGACAACGTTCGATACGTGGATTCGTCCACGGACAACTTGGACTCTCTCGTGGAGAGTTTAACCAGGGAGGACGAGACGCATGAGGGCGTGAACTCGATGGAGAAGCTCAAGGCCAGGGACAACGAGACGGTGAAGATGATCCTGACCAAGCACGGAATTAAGATAATTAGCGAGAAGGAAACTGCTCTGTAATAAAAGGGAATTTAACTGTAATAAGTTCAACGAATTCGAAGGAAATCGCTCACGTTAGTTGCAAGACATATACATATATACACACGATACACTGATTAGTTTGAACTCTCGTTAGGCCAACTGCAGACCCTAGGGTGCAGACTTATCGACTCTCTTGTGATAACTCTGACCGATATACCGTCTTCGAGAGACGCATGATTTTTCATATTATAATAGAGATATAGTTAACGAACATACGTATCTATATATACACAAAAAGAATATATAATATATATAAATATATATATTTATAACTCGGGAAACAGGTTATTTCCCGAGGGAAGAAAGGAACGCCAGAACGTTACGATTTGATCCTACTCACAGATTCTATTTAATTAATAACGATGATGCCCGCGCGACGAGACTCTTGGCGAGTTTAAAACATGCAAGAACCTCGAAGCGTGGCGTTGTTCAGCCGCACGTTGATCGTCGTGAATGGCGAAGAGTTCTAACAGCCTTTGGCGGGACTCCTTTAGAAGGCACAGCCAGAGAAGATATTATATATATATTACTATTATGTTAACGAACTGATTTAAGAATCGCTGAGAAGCGTGATTAAACGAATTAAATAAAACGCGAGATGTTTCGTTGCCGCGTGCGTTGGAAAGAAATATATTTAAAGAAGATGAAGAAAACTGCTCAAGGAACGTGGAAGGAATTTGGATGGATACGAAGTACGAACGACGATGGTATTCGATTCAGATTTTAAGATGGACGAATTCTTGGCAACGCACGAGCATCGAGAACAGCTAATTATCGAGACAATCCTACAATTAACTCGTCAATATTATGCGAATGAAGAATGGTTTCGATCAATTATAGATTATACTATAATACAAACTACGTAAGTGATGGGCTGCGGTACATCGATCGGGGAGAACGTGGTTTAATTAATCTCGCTTATAATGGAACCCGCTGATCTCACTATCAGTTTGTCTTTCGTCGTAGGGAGAAGAAGAAATCGATAAGAAAAAAAAAAACGTGGATCGTTTGTGAATACAATATAATGATATAATTAATTATGTTGAGGTCACTGAAAAATGGTGCGCTTTGTGAGACTCCTGACATCGGAATGTTTAAATCTGAGGGCTGTTCTTGAAGAAATTTTAAGGGATGATTCTAGATGAAAGACAAGATGAAAATGTAGGATAATAAAATTACATTTGAGACTTAGTTTTCTGGAAAATCGACTTTGGAAACTCACGAGTTCTCGTCGTTGATGCAGCCATTTGCTTAACATTATTACTCTTCATTTTTGTCTGGTTTTTTCGTCTGGAATGGTCCATTGAAAAGTAAATCCATCGTCTTTCAGTGACCCAAGTATAATTACGATTTACACATGCATACATACACGCATACACATCTCTGCCAAACACTTTTTATTGACAACAGTGCCAATTGATTTTTTGATACCTTTGTAGAGATCGTATTTTTTACTCTTTCGAACGGCATATCTCTGTATGATAGTTTAAAAGGTCGATGATTGTTTTACAAAAACGATCGAAAGGGAGATCGAGAAAGGAGAGAAAATAAGAAAACGCTCTTTTACTCTGTCGCATATTGAACCGTTTTCATGGCGAAACAGCGCCGGCTCTTTGCCTCGTCAGTATTTTAACGAGCAAATGTTTTAACTCATCTCTCTTTTTCTTTCCTTTTTCGTATCTTTTTGTATCCTATTTGCACGGTGTCATGCGGCTATCTTTGTCATACGTTCTCGCTTTGAGAAATCCCTCCAGCGATCGTCATTGCTATCTTTTTACGAATATTTTTTGAAATATACCGGCGAACCGATCCACTGCATCTAACTGTGATGATTATTATTCGTGGAACGTTAAAAGTGATACAGATACAAATTTGTGTGAGAAATATATTTTTTTTTTAATTTATAAAACGATATATCGCCACGTAAAAAAGTTTGCTCAGAGATTAGTCCTAACAAGAGTTCACAAGACTCGATTGCAAGTACGCTTAGGTGCAATGGAAACGAATCATTGTTTGGTTATAATGGCTGAGCTTCTTAGGCGTACCTGTGTTTTTGATAGTGCCTAATTTCTATTGTTCTGCCAGCAATCGCGCCTTTTTGGCGAGCCACTGTCGAGGAGCATCTTGTTTGCGAATGATTTTGCGAGAAGCGATTCTTTTTATTGTCCTTCACTTATTTATCGCGAGGACAGCTCGACGACCTCAAATCGGAGTCTGATAAGTTAGAAATTTTGCAGAATTATAGTTCACACAGAAGTGTCTTTTACGAAATTGTTTTTCAAGCTGTCCGAACTATGCTTTCGCAAAATTCTACATTATTTGAGCTGTCGAACTTCCCTCGTCGATCGAAATGGACGTCTCCTTTGATTTCGAACACTACCATCCCCCTTTTCTCATCACAGCCCTGTTCTTTTGTTAATCTTGGTACGCAAGCCTAATTTGTCGAACACCCCCTTGGCCCTTTCGAGCAAACTATGTTCTGCTCTTCTTCTTATTTATATAGTAACGTAGATAGACGAAGGTGGCGAGAAAAATGCTCAAGCTGACGTTATTCATTGTTTAACCCTTTGGGGGCGTCGCTTCATTTTTAAGGGAAACCACGTACTCGACTGAGATGTGAAAAAAAGTAATCGAGCGTGGACTTTCGACATTTTTTATCGATGTATTTTTGCAAAAGATGATGCGTCTATTTATTTTTAATACGAGACGAAGGAAAATAGTACGGTTACCTGGACGAATACCGGCCTTCGACCGCAAAGGGTTAATTCACGAGAAAGTGCTTCCTGAGCGCGACTAAAACGGCCTTAGGCCGCCCTTGTATCTTTTTTCGACCAACTCCGCTTCTTTTTTCTATTCCTGTATCGTTCGTTTCTTTGTTGTCTGTACTTTTCGATTATTTCGTGCGACATGTGAAATGTGTTTGGCCATCACGACTTCTATCATGCAATCGCTCTGTCGAACGAGAGGAACCTTCGTACGTGCGCGTGTGTGGTATTAAAAATTGTAGAAAGAGAATTTTAAAATGTCCGACCATGACGGATCACCATCAGTGCCAAATTCTTTTAATGGCTCTATCTGTTTGTTAAGTGTGTTCAGTATTATACCGACATTTTGAAAAATGGTACTTAAAGATGTACTTATGCACAAGTTACGTTTAATATCAGTATTAATGCAGTTATCGCAATATGAAACTATTTAGTACATTTGTGATATTTTGTGATAAATAGCTGTGCCAAAAAATGCCAAAAAACCCAACAGATCACAAAAATTGCAAAACCTTACGTCTTTTATTGCAACTTCACACATCCCAAGATTACACTTTCACCTTCAACCAAATTGCCACTTTCGAATCGAAACAAACCCTCCATGAACACTTTCACGATTCCGCTCCACAGACCTACAACTCAAAATCCAGAACCCAACCACCGTACACCCCAAAGCGAAGCCCTCGTTCACGAATTCACTCGCGAATGCCCGCTCGAAAAACCGCTCGCGAGCACACGTTCGAAGGCTCGACATCTCTTTCTCAATTTTGCCACGATCCGAAGATCGAACGGCGGTGACGGAACGGAAATCGGCGTGCACGTTAACGTCCAAGACGAGAGACGAGCGTAGAACCCCCATTCGATGGCGTGATAGAAGTCGTTGTGTGGTTCGGTTCTGATGGAGCATGTGATATGTGTTTTCCAGGGTACAGCAAAACCTGCATGCCTACTGTAAGACAGGTAGTTGACTGTCTCGTTGCTGCTCGACCCATGCCAATCCGATGCGGCCCATGCCTTACTGCTATACGTACTAATACTGCTACTAACAATCGCGGTAGTAACGGCGCCAGTCGCGTTAGTAGCACGGCTAACAGCAACAACATCAACAGCTACATCAACAACAACAAGAACGTACATGCCTACGAGACCGTTCAGAGCTTTAACAGGCGCGATAACGTCACGATCGGTTGCGGGACCGGCCGCGACTAGGATTCCTCTTACGCGCGGTGCTGGGGAGGTTTCAGCTGCGAACTCGCCGATTCTTCTTCTTATTTTCCGTGAATTTTTCGTTCCTCTGCTTGCGACGTGAAAATAAAAGAGAGAATCGAGGGGGATTATTATCAATATTTATTGTTAAAGTAAGGTTTCTCGTTATATATTTATTTATTCGTCAATGGCTTCGCTATGTGTCCAATGAAGAGTATACGGTACGAGAAAGAGCAGTGTAGGTTAATTAACTATGTTTGCCTATATATAGAGTTTAATTCGCTGAAATATAGTCGCTAGCGAAAGGGTTGGAAATCAGAATTGAGTAGAAAGGGGAGGAGAAGAATGAATGATATTAATTTTATATTTTTCGTTGTTTTAGAGTGTTACTTTGGAAGAAGCAGAAATGTCTCTGTAATTAATTTGTAACTAATAGTTTCTTTTATTCTATAGTATTTTTGTGATAATTTTTTTATGGCCGTTTTTTGTCGTTATTAAGATGAGAGATATGAAATGTAGTGTACAGGAAATAGAATTTTACTTTTTATGTTTTATATCGTTTAGTATTAAAACAATGGAGACTTGGCGCACCTGGATTGGTGCATGATTCATGAGTTGGAAATGCTTTGCAGAAGTACAAAAATGAGATATCGCAATATAGCGTATAATGTTTTTGCTATATTATAAATGTGGTAAAGGGTGAAAATTATATTTAAAAAGGAAATTTATGAAACATAGATATATCTATACAGAGTTTATTCTTATTTTATCTTTGATTCAATGATACCGAAATAGCGATGAGATTATATTTTTTTACTCATTCTCTTAACGTTAATCAGTTATCAACGAACAACTTAATTATTTTTTCTATGTATATAAAGGGCATTCCATTCATTTCAGGCTCGAATATTATTTCCCCAGCACTGCTAGCTGTTAGACAAATTTTCTTAATTTTTTGATCCTGTTTTTTTGTACTCAGATTGTATCTTTCAACGTTGGAACACTTCAAGTATTTTTTTACGCTACTAATGTTATAAAAAAAATGGTGCTTAAAATAAAATTCGATTAAATCTACAGAATCTATTAATATATTTACGAACTGTTTGTAAAATCGTTAACAATTTTATCAAATATTCCCAGTTCGACTGTCAGACGATTCAATCTGCGAATCTGTACGCATTCAAACGCTTGTCGAGAAAGCATGTACTCGGATATCAAACAAAAACGCTATTTAATATCTAACACACGTTACTGATGTAACAACTGGTTAATTTCATTTCAATGGGGACATGCGAACACGTAAATAGGCGAGTCGACAAGAATTCGTTCGATCAATCGCATAGAACTGCTTCAGTCGAACGTAACCTCGTTCGAAAAATCTAATTAACCCCACTAAAGCGTACAAAGATATTAATTATCTAATTAGAACGCTTCGTAGGATTGTATCTAGGTTGAGATTATATTGTTGGAAATTCGTTGTTTCTATTTTCGTACACGAATCACGTCGCTTTAGTCCATGTACCATAAGTTAACCGTGGTTACCATTTTGCAATATCCGCGACAATCCTAGTCGCAGTGGGTACTTAAATACTGCGTAACGCGATAACCGGTGCGTAATTTTCGCTGTAAAAAAAAACCAACAGGCTGATGGAAACGACGTCTGCTTTGATACTTGCTCCGATCGATTCGCGAGCATCGTTTCCGCGAGCAATCAATGGTCATGGAAAAATGGAACGCTGCGAAATGTGCAGGCTCGAAAACACCGCGCCAATCGTTCATAAATCAATAGCGAGTTTAGATTTTAGGTCCAGATGAAAGTTTCGGACGCTTATTAGATCGCAAACCCGAAGATCCTCCTTTAACCCCTTGAGGACCATTTTTTATACCAATTTAACGGTACCGTTTCGTGTAACTTTCTTTAAATATTGTTCACTCCATTTTTAACAGCTTTTAGTGATGCATAAATTATTTGTAAAACGAAATATTTTACGTGGACAACACTGGCTCGTGTCTTAAGGGGTTGAAACGATTTGAATGTTAGTGTAATGATTTTTGTTCGATAAAACTACACTTTGCAACGATGGTGCTGGAACCAAATTTGTTTGAAAATTCAGGAGTAATTAAGTGTGATCAGATGTAAAACTAGAAAACAGAAACGTACCATTTTATATTAATGAAAATTACGTACAAAGGAAAGATGATTTTACTAATATAAATGCATAGCACTGTCTGGCTATGAATGACTCTATCTACTCTCATTAGTTCTCAGTGGACATCCAAGCTACGAATTTATATCGATAAAACGAATAATGCTGGAATTAATTTTTCTATTTATCCTTACGAATTATATTTGACAAGAAAAAGGGTAAAAATGAGGTTTCCACAGTTACAACACTATCGTTGCAAAGTAGCGATTACCATATTTCAGTGGTCCTGCAAAATGTCCGCAGGTGAACTGCATATTAGCGTCTCGTAGATGCTAGGCCGAATTTATAAGAGGAAATCAAAATAATCGACACATATTTTGTATACGTTGGCAGGCGATGAAGTTTGCGAGGATGAGTGAGAGAGGAAGAGTGTTTGAAACTGGAAAAGCGTGGAGCAAATTCGACGTGTACGGAGCGCTTGAATCACCTCTATTTTTTTAACGATTTTCTTTGTCTGCGATATCGAAGAGTGATCGCTTGTAAATCTTAGCACACGACTGGTTAGATGGTAATTCGTCGACGAACAAACGTTTTTTCTACTCCGTTTTCTTTTTCTAGACTGTTTTTTTTTTTTATTTATATACTCGTAGAACGCTCTGAACTTTGCACTCCAACGGATTATTACGTTCAGACGTGTATAGATAATGAATGATTTTTTTTCTTCTTTTGTTAATATTCGATATCTTTGAGAGGTGTACGAGGAGACTGTCGCGAGTCTGCAGAGACTGTACGTGTCATCTTCGAAAGCGTTAACAAGCCGGAAGTTCGACCGAGTGTAATTAAAAGTTGAAGGGGCTCGATGTTTTATTAAAAAAGAATCCGCGAGTAATTAAAATTTAAAGCCATCCGGCAATTTATGGGCCGCAAACTTGACGGAAGTTACTCGACGCGGCCCTCGAGCTGAAAAGGACTTTATTGCTATTTATCACGGCTCGTATTAATCTGTCGAGCCGCCTGCCAACTTCCGAGTGTCTCTCCAGCTATTTTTCTCATTAGAGCCCAATTATTCGGACGAGGGACAAGTTTTCATTTATCACAGACGAATAGTATTTTAATTAAACATATACGCGCGTCGTATCTCTTCAAACAGGAAACTCGTTCGCATAAAACGTTCAATTTTCGATTCGTTGGAGTGCAAGGACCAGGTGTCGCGTATCTTCCGCCAATTTCCCGTCGAACGGAGCAACAATCTTTCTCGTTTCTGCGTGCAAAATTAGTCGAGAGTAGCCGAGAAAGTGTCGTGCGAAAGATCGCGGATGTTAATTATTTCCGAGCTTGTCACGTTACTTCGCGATCTCTCACCTAAGTGCCAGGCAATTCCGAGTCGCGTACAATATCGCGTGACACTTCATTTCGGACGATTGCACGCTACGAAGCAGTATTTAAACGTGTAGCTATCGTCATTAAACGAACTTGACGCTCGAAAAGGCGGCGATCGCGTTTCCGACTTTACTTTCATATTATTTCCCGATCTACTGTTTCTCGTCCTTTGTCAAGTCATTCCAGAATCGATGGTCGATGTGACGTATCCCGGTAGAATTATCGATAACTTTGCTCCAGCCTAAAAGAACGAGTTACGAAAAAGAAGAAAAAATTTAACAAAAAAAAAACAAAATGAAATATAAAACAATAATAACGAAGGTAAAGAAAAGTTCACACGTATAGTTCGCACGTTGTATATGTTTGTATACTACTATGTTAATCTCCGATAATAGTGAGTGTCGTAACACAATGTATATCTGTGACGAAAAAAAAAAAGAAAAAAATAATACAAAGGTGTAAGAGGAGATCAATAAACGAGAAACGAACAATTATATTTCATTGATGCCAAGACACTGTGTATAACGATCTCATCTTTGTACCTGTCGCCTGTTCATTCTGCTATTTCATTTTTCTGTTTAGTATTCTCGACGTATCGAACATTGATCGTGACAGGATACATTTTCGTAGATCAACCCTCGATATGGACTGCTTCGTCCCAGAACTCTAAAGAAGAAAGCTACGAGGTAATTTGTCCGTCGCATCTCCCCTTCTAAACACTTCTCCTGTTCGTACGCATTTATTATAACTATCGATATATCTCGTCCAACGTTTAATCGCATGACACACCCTGTCTTAAAGTACAGAAACCTAAGAAAAGTCCTTTCTGCGCGTCTGAACTTACGGTACAAACGAAACTTATCACAAACGCAGCTGAGGATGTGAAACGTAGCCCTTCGATTAAATTATAGAGTACTTACTTCCTCCCTCGTCGACTATGCTAGACACGTTGCAATAGATTCTACAAATTTCGTATTGAAAGAGAGAAAAGAGACACAACCTTGATAAATATATAACTACGATACGAATTAACCCTGTGCGAAAAAAATATTCTCCTCTCTACTATTGCACAATCAACGCGTTACTTTTCACGTTTCGTCCTACCATTCCCTTCTTCTTTTTCTCTTCTCTTGCGTCGTGTAACATCTTTACGCTCACTTCGACCTTAACTGAAACAGGCACAGAGATATGAAGCCCACGATCCACGCGGTCACCACTAGAATTCCCGTGTACACTTCCGGTTCGTTCACGGACGACCCCTTTTCCAAGACTCCCCTCAACGAGATCCCTGGTGTCGTCAGAGGCAAAGTCAGACTGAACCATCGTAGAAACTTTGGCATTCCCTCGATCGGCCACATCATTCCTTAAAAATTTTTCGAAATTCTGACCAGGTTCAACAAATTCTCTCGTGTTCACTGTTTTCACTTTCTTCACCATGAATTTCGAGGGAGAGCAGTGAAAAACGAACGACTTTGGACGTTGCATGGTCCACTGTACAGGATCTTTCAGAGGCGTACGATAAGAAACGAAATAATTATTGCTAATTACTCACCGCAGAGCAATATCAATGGATAGAAGGTTCCCACTGACGCGTAATTGACCAGAGTGTGCGAAGTGAACACCACGGATATCGCCAAGCCTACAAATAAGTTTCTCCATTCGTTAAAATCGACCGTTCGTAATTGCAATGATGCGTTTGGCATTTTCGCAGCTTGATTGGTTTACGAGCTCACCGTACAACATGCCGCAAATTCCTTCGAGCATAGATAGCCCAATAACGATGGCCATTGAACCCTTGCACTCCATATCGAAGACCAAAAAGAATACACACAGCGCAACCGTCACTTGAATGACAATTATCATGGCTTGCACTATCAAGTGGGTGATTAAAATTTCTGACGTGTTCACACCTATTTTGCGTTTATGCAGACAGATAATTAATAGCCACAATTAATTAGAAACATTCAATTACTTAATATATATCGACGCTTCGAGGTACGATTGAGTTAAAAGAAATTTTTAAAAATGCATACAAAGAAGGCGACGATGAACGAAAGCAACTGGCAGCAGATGAAATGATAATTTATAATCGTAAATACAATTTGAAAATTCAAGAAATAGTCTCGTAGAACGAATCGATTGTTCGTTGATGTTCAAAGTGGCGACTGAATTCCAGTGACTGAAGGAAAAAATCTTGCACATGTTAAAACTCGACAAGTAACACCTCAAATCGCGTAACATCTTTGGCACGTCATTGTACACTCTGGCATGAGGAACGTATGGCACGCCAGAGACGTTTATTCAACGCTATGGAGTTCATCTGATCGAACAGAAGTTGTAAAAGAAGAAACGTGAAAGACTGGGAGAATAATTACCAACGATGTGACACAATTATCAGCCACAGAAACAGATTGAACTACTTTGCTATATAATAATTAAAAATTTCGATTAACAATATATACAAAGTGCACCAGATAACTGACGCCATGTTTTCTCAAGCACTTCCAACGATCTTTCGTTCAGCTACAAGCTTCCATATAAAAAATTCCCAAAAGACGTTTACAAGCATCAAGATCAGCCCAATATTCATAAACGTCAAGCAACAGTTCAACGTCCAACTGTACCATGACCTTGAAACGACCTTGGCTCTCGAAACTTCTGTTGAATCGCGAAAAATGAAGGATCACAGAAGGAAGTGCAAGATGGAATCGTGACGACAGTTAAGTAGCGTTCCAAAATGGAAAGAAACTTGCCTTGAACCAGGATTCTGTCCCACACGCCAGAATGGCGGTCGGTTATGATTATAGTTGAGCTAATCGATGTCGCCAAGACGAACAGCACCCTGGAGAGACGAGATTCGTGTTCACAAAGGTGAAAAAGGAGATTAACCCTTTGCACTCGGATGTTCCCTTCGAGGGGACATTACAATTGGTTATTCCAGAACTTATTCCATCGCAGCTTTGCAAGAAGTGCGTATTTCTCTTAAATCTCTATCGAAATGGGAATTTCCTATTGCTGGAAGACGTTGGCAACAGAAACTATTGTTGAATATTGCTAAAATATTGCTGTTCTAGCGATATTTCGAGCTTCTATTGCCAACGTCCAGGAAGGAGCAGAGTGCAAAGGGTTATCCTTAGAGGGAGCACGATTTCGACGAGTAACTTACACCAATATGAACGTTGGTGCCACATAAAGGAGGTAGGTGTCGTCCATACTGCCGAAAATCGGCGTTTCGAACTGCAACCACAGAGAATACAGTGAAATGCAGTTTTTGCGTTCTCTGAGATAATAAATTTCGTTCTAAGAGATAACGATGAATGGCGTTAGGCATACGTACGTTCATTGGTAGAGTTCCGAACCTTGTAGGGATTCTGCACTCCTTCAGGACACGCTTGTACTCGTCGATGAAAGAATCGTACAACGTTTTTTGTACGTACAAGGAGATTTGTCTGTCTACAAGCAAGAATTGAAAGGCAATAACATGTAATTATAAATTATAGAGGACAGTAAAACAGGTGTAATTAATAGTTATCCAATGATTAGTCTTTCATTACGCATACGATGGAACTTTGACTCGAAAAATATTGCTATTCATCGAGCTCGATAAAAAATTCTCTTCGATTAATTAACTGTCTTGCGCTCGCAGCGGCGAGAATCTATAATGCTTTTTGCAGTTCAATTTTTAGCGTCTTTTGTGAAAGTAATTAAACGCGAAATAAAAACAAGGTTCAATAAAACGTGAGTCGTTTCCATCGTATTAAAATACCAAAGTAACTCTCAAAATGGCCGTAAATCCTCCTCGACGTTACCATTTAACTATATATACCACGAATCAGCAGGTATTTTCATAAGTAATTTTCGCTCGTGGAAGCCCGTACAAACGATTTACTTTCGCAAATTTCCAATTTTATTTAATCAAGCAGCATTGTGCCACGAGTAGACCAATATCCTCGTAAATAAAAATTGATTATTGCCGTCGAATCAATAATTAATCTCGGCAAATTAATCATTTCACCCGAGTAATTACCATCGACCAGTGTTGCACAAGTTGGCAAGTGTCCTCGTAAATAAAAACGTGGATCAATAGAACACTGCATTAATAATCGACCGCTTTATGCGAGCGCGCAAACCGTGTTAGCGCTTTAATTAAAACGTGTTTCGAAACGATCGATGCCTTTCGCTAAAACGGACGGGGCGCTTTATATGGCACCCTGTGTCAGATCTGAATAAGCATTCGCAGTCTAATGATAACGCTCGAATTGGTTTTGAGTCGAGGATAGAGCTCACGCGACGCATCCTGCGTTAATTATACGTATTGGACACATACTTGCGGAGCGCAGCGAAACGTCGATCTGACCACTCGTGATAATCGAATTGGGCAACGAGGAGACGCTGTTCATTCTCTTGTCGAAGCTTGACGTGAAATTCCGGTGGAAACGTACTATTCCAGGGCTTCTGTACTTCGAGATTTCCCGCTCAGCTTCCTCGTAGCTGTCGTGGTAAACCTGGAAACGAGACTCATTCCTCAGAAATCGAACAACGAAATTCTCCAACCAAATATCTCGAAGAATAAATTGAATCGTGTTTAGAAAAAAGAATCAGCACCTTAATATTAAAGACACGATGTGAATCGACGATGAAGACGTCTCCTTAGTTCGTCGATCGATTTTCAAGCGAACCACCCCTTTCCCCTTTAAAACCTAAATTTCACTCTACGCACCTTTTCGATGGAACTGTTTATCGCAGTCACGAATCTACAGCTGAGATCCACAAAGTGACACGTACCATCCGTCACGTCGTACGTAATGTTACCACGATATTGGCCGTAGTTGCAGTTCCCAGCCTCGTAGTTGACGATCTGCAGCTTCAGGTCCTTCGGGTCCAGGCCGATCGATTTGAAGAACAGCGTCACTTGCAGAAGCGGGAGGACCAACGAGAAGATAACGCCGCTGGATAAAGAAGAGTTTAACGAACGATTTAACGCGTGCTTCGTTCTGTAATCGAGTCCTGTCACTTAACAATTAACCATCGCGCAGCTTACCCAGGATGACGCGCGAACTGCAGCCCGTTCTTGATGAGCAAAGCGCGACACCTCTTCAGCGTGTTGCTCTTCTGTCGATTGTAATTCTGAAACAGGGATTACTTTTTCATTCCTCGCGTATAAATGCTGAGCGCAATCAGCCCTTTATACTTGGCTCCTTTCCACGCGTTAGCAATAGAAACTATTACTAAAGTAGCAATAGTTTAGCAATATCTTCTACTGCTGGAATGTCGCTAACGTCTGCCCAGCAAATATTAATAATTCAGAAAATATGCATTTCTCAAAAGGCTGTTGTGGAATTAGTTTAATCTCCGCAATTACTAATCAATGCTGATGTCCCCTCAGAGGAGACATCCAAGTGCAAAGAGTTAGACTGTTGTATGGACAGAGAAGAAATGGTAGAGCAATAAATCATATTGTCTTTTGAGTATAACTTCGTAAATCTTATTCGACGAACGTTTCTTTTCAGACACCAGGTATTCTACTAATTTACTAATCAGTGATGTAGGCTCGATCAGATTAAAAGCAAATTTGTTTATCTCCGATAGATCAAGCTTCTCTCTCGTACGCGTAGCGAATTAGAAAATGAATAGATGTTAACCTCTACCTCGTTCATTCCAATGCTAGCAGCTATTCGAACAGTCCGTGGAAACACACGAATCTGACGCAACTCAACCTGAATACCATGCACCATTTTTTGCAAGGCCAATCAACGCGAACCAGTGACCAAACATATTCTATTACCCTTGTCGTGTAATTGTCCTTAGAGGCTTCCACGATGGTTGTTAACTCATCTGTCGCTGACGATGGCTCAGAAGGGAGCTGATTTCGCGTCTGCAGCTCGCTCAGTTTCAAGAAAGCCTCCTCCAACGACTCGGTCTGATACTTCTCCAATAAGTTATCCGGCGATGACTCAGCCAACAGCTTGCCGTCTCTCAACAAGCCGATCTGAGAATCACAACGACACGACGGGTTAGCAGCTTCTTTACACGATCGTACGCTTTTAAATTTCAATCATGTTCGCGTTTCATCCTACGCATACGCATCATGCGGAAGTATACGAATCGTGTAACATGTTTAGAGAGAAGCATCGATAGAAAGAAGTGATTCACCGAGGGCTAAAGTGAAAATAAGCCACGTGCTGTTTAGGAATGAGAACATTAAGCGTGGTAATCGAAGAATGATAAAGTTGCGTTTTTCGCTTCGTTTTTGAGGAGATCGATTTCGAAAATCCGTGTCAGATGTAAGTACTGTGGGCTGTTGCGAGTACTGTGCAGTCACATTGGAACTTTGTATATATCTCACAAATCTTCAAAGTTCTTTTTCTTAAAAACGAAACCTCAAACGTTTTGAACGTTCTACGATATCAGAGACGCACAAAATGGCCACTGGAAACTGAAACATCTAATAAGAAAATAGTAGAACAGCGCTCTGTATTGCACTTGCCGTTATGGCAATCGATTAACGTGTGATTTATATTCATTATATGATAATTTACGCGTTATATACGATCGATATAGATCATCGACAATAGTTCATAGAAGCATAAACTTGCATATTTCTAGTCTATTACCATAAATTTCTCTGTTTAAGTTCCTCGTACAGTACGATTAATCAAATAAGGAGAACGAACACGTTGATCGTAAATCAATTGATGCGATAAACAGGAAAGTAGATACCTTGTTAGCCTGCTTTGCTTCCTCGATGTAATGCGTGGTGATCACCACTGTGACGTTTTCTTCGCGCGTCATCTTCTCCAGGTAGTTCCAAATGCTGTGCAGAAAAGAACCTCGTTTACGATACTGCACTCTGGTTCGCGTTCAGAAATAGAGGTAAGGAACTGAAAGTGTACTTGCTTCTCCCTTAAAATTGGATCCAAACCGACGGTCGGCTCGTCGAGGATCAAAAGCTCCGGTTTGTGCAGCAACGCTGCTGCGAACGACACCCTCCTCTGCTGGCCACCGCTCATGTTCTTTACCAAACGATCTTTGGGTGGTAGCTGAAGCAATTCGTTCAGGTGCGCGTACTCTTCATCTGCGAAATTAATTTCTTTCTTTTTATTCGACAGACAAAGCAATATTTTCGAAAGTTCAGACATATTTCTGAGGGGTTACTTTTTATGGAATCTGGTTATTAAATGGTAGAATGTCTCTTCTTAAGTTTGACAGAGACTAAGTGTCGATTATGTATGTGCTTTGATAGTTATGTTATACATTATTATAGTTATTTAATATATTTTTTCAAAACGTAACAAAGTGATGAGATAAGACTTTTTACTTTCCATAAGTAGCTGTGCTTTGCGCGTAGATCCGAGAAAAATTGCGTTTATACATTCATACAACTACAAGAAGGCACGCAATTACATTCAACAGTTACAAGAAGAGAGATCAGAATAAACATCTACTATGTGATGCTACAAAGCAACTTTTTTAAACGCGCATGCTATTATCATCACTTATGACGTTGACACGGTAAACGTTAGCTCTATTTGTCACGGATGCTCTCTAATATTAGTCATGGTTTCATAATCTGTCTTGTTCGTTTCACAGACAACCGAGGAATCGAAAAAGTCAAATACGCTTAGAAAATCTTCGAAAATTTCGCTTTCAATCGAATCTCTGAATAAATTACCGATCATGTAGTCCTCCATGCCATTGATCCTCCCGAAGAAATAAAGGGCGCCAATCGTGGAGAACTCCTCGACCATGGAGACATCCTGCGGCATGTAACCAACGCGAGACCCTGGAACACCCGAGATCTTGCTTCCGGGGCATCCACCCAGCACCCAAATGTAACCACTGTCCAATTTCCGAACGCCAACCACGCAGGAGAGCAGAGTGGTCTTGCCACAGCCACTGGCGCCCAGCAAACCGTATCTGGACAGGACAGACGATGGTTGAACGATGGTAAGATAAAAAGAATCGAATTTTAATATTAACCCTTTGCGCTCGAGAGGCGACTCTCTCAGTCGCCATGATACTTCACACTGGAGTTTTTCATCGACCGATTTTAAGTTTCGAAACCCTACAAAAATGAATTTGATAGGTGAAATTAGCTCGAATGAAGATGAAGTTGATTGCAAGCTGTTGAAAAACGAGATTTGTTGCATTAACGTAGAAATTAGCGATCGAAAAAGTCGTCGAGTGCAAAGGGTTAACCCTCCAGCGTGATACAATTCCGCGGGGTGCGTTTAATAGCGATAATTCGCGAATTTGCGAATCTTGTTTCGAGATATATAGCGCTATGTTTTAATAAAATTCCATGTCTGCAGTTAAACTCGAAGTCTTCTTTTCACAAAGTCGCCCGCGACTGGAGGGTTAAATTAGAATTCTCATCATCCATAACGTGATTGCATTTCTGTTGCAATTGGAAATGTTAAAAAAAGATGCTTTGTAATTTATCGTTCCAATTAATGTTCTACTTACATACTGCCTCTAGGAACGGTCAAGTCCAATCCGTTTAGAATCGGCTTTGCCCCAGCTGCGTACGTTTTCCTGGCATCTTTAACAATTATCGCGTATTCTTCCATTTTGCAAGGCGTCGATCGAAGGTGACCTGTAACACGAAGCACGTGCAGTAAATTTTACCCGCGAATAAAAATCGAGGAAACTGCATATGCAAATCACTCTCGTTTCCTTGCTCAAAAAGCGCATCTTGCTCCAGCTTCTCCGTAATCATCGGCCATAAATCATTATATACGTGTTTCTAATGAGACGCGCAAACGTGAGAAAGACGCAGCCTAGCAGCAAGTGTAACCACAGAAACGTAGATCGTTTGCATAGCATTTGCGCGACAACTATTTCGATAGAGCGATCGAGTTTGAAGAATTTTTAATTTTTATTTTCTCGACGAAATAACTAGCCCTTGAAACCCAATTCTCTTGCATTTTTTAAACAGAAACAGAACTCTAAAGTATCGCGACGGTACTTTTGTTCATGTTTAACCTCTTCGTTCGTGCGGACGGTCGAGGATTTTTCTAGAGCAGAGAAACGGGAATGAAAATTGCGCACTGGACGCGAAACACGCTCGTTCCTAGCAAACACGTCGAATGGACGCTCTTAAGTAACCCAGCATTCCGCAGTTCGGGATTTCTTCAGCGCGCAGTTAAAACCGTGAGCGGTGGACGCAGGCTCTGCGCTTAGAAAGGGTTAAAACGCGCGGAGTCGGCGTGGATGAAGAACGAAACAACTTTCTCTCTCCCTTTGATACTCTCGTAATCGCTCGTAACAAATGTCCTTACAATGTATTTCTATTAAACACCATCTATCAACGTTTACATAATAATCATTTGTCGTGCCATTTATACGCTTAGCAAGTCATCTACTTCTTTGACGCGGAAAAAAATTGATTCTGCAAACTACCGTTGCTTGGAGCTCGAAATAACGACAAGTATGTAAATCACAATTTTTTGTTTCATTTCAAATTATATAATTGACAGTTTCATTAGTTGTCGGATGATTTGCAAGGTAAAAATATCGCAGACATGGTTGATTCGCAACGAAATTTGGGGAACTGTCACAATTGAAAGGTGGAGAAGGCATTAGCCTCGCCAAGGACGGTTAAATAAAGATTTTACGAGCGAAACTTCACTTCTTCTTCTGTATCTATACGCGTGTACTCTTTGGATAGATTTTATTGCCGTTTCTTGCGCAAAACGGGCTTGCACGTGTAGTTAAGTATTTATCTTTCACTGCCTGAAAAGGGCTCCGCCATGGGAATCGAGGACTACCGACCGCGTAATACCGAATAGAGCGCTTTAAGAAGGAATTTTGCCAAGGCCACCGAGTTTGCTCCTCCATTGGACGAGGCGAGCGTTTTCTTCTTGCAAAACATACATCACGCGGCTTTTCCATGGTCTCAAGCGAATCCGTCTATCCTTTTGACTCTTGGAACTCTTGCGTTGAATTTGCGTCATTGAGATCGCAAACATTCGTGATATCAATTCCATTTAATATTCAAATAAAATTCGAACTTCCAGTCGTATTTATTACCGCGAACAAAAGTTCACTGTTTATTGGATACATAAATTAGAATAACTGCTGCTCGAATTTAAAGTTTCTAAATTGCAGTCAAAAAACGCATCAGAATATTCATTCAGGCAGCCATTAAACCGTCAGATGAAACTTAAAATTATTGTCTCGGGAGGAAAATAATTATTCGAGCGGTAAATAATTCATAGCTTTTTTTCCACGTTCGCACGTGCGTTCGAAACACATCCCACTCCTCGACGACGTTCCCCTTCGATTACATACGAAATATTTGCTGGAGCGACCACATTTTTCCCGCGCGACCGATCGAAAGGTTCGCCATAGCCTTTTTCTTTCTTTTTTTTTTATTTACCAACGTACCGTTTCGTAGCACGTTCACTGAATCGATCGACATACTCCTAGCAGGAGAGTTCGATGACGTCTGAAGCGGTTAAACTGAGGTCCAAACAGGTTTTGCACGGGCCCGCTGAATCGGCCTCAGCGATGCCGAGCGATTCACTCCGCGCGTTCGATGTCGTTCGCCACGGTGGTCCCCATCGATTATCATTCAGTGTATCACGCGTTAGATGTACATTATCGTGGCCATGTGATACGAATTCGTAACTATACCCCTTTAACCGTAATTACGCGATCCCGCTCCGGAAACTGGGCGAGCGATACGATCGACACGGGATTTAACAAAGTTGATGACCTCTGAGGAATCTTCGATGCACCTTTTTTTTTCTTAGAAATCGTGCGTATTGATTCGTTGATTTTTTTGACCGTATGTGTTTTATATTGGTGCTATTGCGAATAGTGAGATTGGGTTTCCTCGAGTTTGGACTTCATTAGATAATTATTCGATTGTTTCTGTGCGAAGAATGAGAAAGAGGTTCTTCGAATGAATTCGTATTTAGTTTGAAAGAGATAAAATAGATACTTCGTCTTTATTACGGGTTAATTGGCTTGGAGGTGTTCTGCTACAATTAGTTCTGCGGGTTATGAAACAACTATTACCTAATGTCGCCATTAAACCTCTCGTATCGATTACGTTTTCCGTCTACTGTCGTTACTTTCGATTCCGCTTCTGAAGGCGTTCAGAAACTGAGTCTAAGACGATTATCAACGGAACCAAAGATGTTTTTTTACTACTTTTTTAATTGTTTTCGGTACGGTGTGTACGTTAATGGCGAACGTACGTCAGGAAGTAATCTCGTTCGTCGCGCGTGGAAAAAATTACACTTTTCCTGCTTCCTCGGTGCGTGCTGGCGAAGAAAGAGCATAATCCAACCGCGATACGATCGGCGTTGCACGATGCAAAGCGATCTAGGAAAAAGCGAAACTTGCACGCGAAAGAACTGATTAGCCGATGATAACACGGGACTGGTTGCGTTTGAGCCTCCGCACTTTCTCACGTCTGATTTCGATTCCTTTTTCAATCCTCATTTTCGTGCATTATACGCGTCAGTTCTAAACACTTTCACCTTGTTTAATCAGCATGGATATTTATTTGCTTTCAACACCCCGTGTACGATCATTGCTTTGTACAAGTATACACGCACGATAATTACCAAACAAGCTCAAAAAAGAAGTTTCAATCGAATCAAAAGTCAAATTTAAGATTGTCTTCTTCTGAAAGCAGTTCGTCCACTGTCCAAGAAGGTCACGATCGAAAAATAAGTATCACTTCCGTTTAGTCCCTCGAAATGTCAAGATCAACCCCTTTCCACGACGATTCACCCCGATTTCCGACATTCGAATCACCGAATCGTTCGATTCTTTCAGCGACACTGAAGCCATCGGAGGCTCGAAGACGATGAACCTCGTGGAGGAGCGTTCGAGAACGTTGACCTGGAGTTACACTTTTTCACACGACACTGAGGCCCATTGCAAGCACGCCCACCTCGCGCGCAATTGGTAGGGATGGTGACAAGTGTGTGTCATCGGATTGTTTACAGATGCGTTTCCGAAATCTGCGAGTAATCGCTTTGGAATTCGATGCCAGCAGACGCGAAGAATCTATATTCATCTTGGAATCTCATATCAACGCGTACAAATCGAATACTTTGCAAATACCCCTTTGAATGAAACAAAGTGCCATTTTTTTGCGAGTAGCACTCATATCAACGCGTACAAATCGAATACTTTTCAAATACCCCTTTGAATGGAACAAAGTGCCATTCTTTGCTACTTTTGATTAGTACTGAAGTCTCAAAAATTAAAATTCGCTTGCATTCGAATGGACTCTTTTCTTTTTGGCTCATCTGTGGAAACAAAGTAAACTTGAGACCATCCCTAGTCTTAGGTATAGCGCACGCAACAAGTTCCCTTTATAACGGTAGAACGTCCGCTTGTTAGCTGAATGTATGCGTGGAACTGGTCCTGGTTACACGAAATGCATGTACGTGCACAGCTGGAGGATTGGTATTAGACGATGGTGGTCATTACTCGTGAACCTTGCGATGCAACGCTGACTGTGCCTTCGACGAATTTCAATTTACTCATCTGGCAAGAATCGTGACATCTTCTAGTAGTAAAATGATTAAAATTGTATAGCTTGCGATGTATATCGATAGTAGAGCGTTTATTAACAAGAAAAGGTGATACTTTCATCGACGGAAGAAAGGCATTAATGAAAATTAATGCACCGAGTTAATCTATTCGTGTTTCGATAAAGCTAGTTACTATTCAAGAATGAAACATATTGATAGACAGGTACAGGATATTTATGAACTTGAGAAATAGACACGGTTCGCTCAAAATCATTACCATATATATTGGCCACTTAATAAAGATCTAAGTCTGACACTTTTCATCCTCGTAAAACGAAAGAGCCGATATTTATAAAATGTGTAATAATTAAGAATACATCTGATGAGTACCGTTACCTCGCATCGAACCATAAAGCACCGCTCGTTTCTTCGTTACCATAAATTCCTGCCATGAAACAACGCGTTAGCCTAGTTCAAAACCGAAACTAACTAGAATCCAAACGCAACCCAATGTGTCTTTCAATTCTCTTCACTTAAACGCGCACGCTAAGTTATTTCAAATTAAATGTAAGATCCCTTGAAGTGCAACGACTAAAATAGAAAATAAAAATGGAAAGAATCTCTGGTTCGTTTCGATCGAACAGGCATACTTATCTGATCGTCAGAAAAATGGCGTCCATTCGAGGAGCAAATCCCCTAACCAAATCCGATCCCAGCAGATACCCATTCACAATTCCACCTGCAACGACGGACGCTTACGCAAAAGCTTAATGACAATCTAACGACGAATTCATGCGAGCCAACAATTTACGCGGTGCTCGCGTGTCGTTGTCCCCGTTACGAATGACCCGCAGTCCGGGCCTGTCTACCTCGAGTGAACGTACATAATTCCCGACGCTAACTGGAGCGCGTCTTAAAGTAAATAAACGGCCGTTTCTGAAATTCAACCACCGCGAATTACGTTCCACGGTTTTTCGACAGGAACTGGACAGTACACATGTACATACAACGAGCTAACGCCGTTGCGCAAGACCGCCATCTTGATTTTTAGAGCGTCCCACAAAGCGTAGCTGCGCGTTGAAAATTAATCTTTGAAGTCTTCTGTAAATTCAAGCTGTAAATTGGACGAAGAAAGAAAAAACATGAGAACAATTGGTAATTAGAAAGGAAGTTGGGAACCAGCTGTGATTGATGATGTTTAGGAGACGCGATGGGCAGGATGGATGCTAAGGGAAGTGGAAGTTGCGCAAGATGGTCGTGTGACATTTTTCTCCGTTAGCAACGATGACATAAGTCTGGTAAATCAGATAGTTTCTATCATTTTTTCTATTTGTCGTAATAGTTATGTAAAGTAGAAAATCTGTTCCGATATGAATGGATGATCAGCTCTTTGATTGTTATTGCGATCGATCAAGTTTAAGATAGCACTCTGAAGTCTTTAAAATTATGTGTACGAGTTATTTCGCCCGTGACGCGTTTATGTCGATTAGTATTGACAGATAAAATGAATAATTTAGTTTCCGCTCCAACGTTATTCTTAGCTTAAATGCTGAGTTTAGAAACACACATTTCTAATTATTCAGTCGATCGTTCGTAATTTACTGAATCATGTTTCGTGACATCGTCACCTGTCTATCAATCAGACAAAGTCACGCTCAACCGTAAATCGTTTAGTCTAATTTATTCGTTCAGAGACACTTCTTTTAAGTCAATTCACCGCCATAATATATGATATCTTTTTTTTAAATAATCTTTAAAAAGTCTAAAAAATTACAAAACATGTTATTCCGTTTTACTTTGATATCAAACGGTTATCCTTTCGATTTAACCAACTTCGTGAAATGTTCAACACTTTCTAGAAACAGCGAGCAGACGAAGCGCCATTCATTTTCCACATCATCGTCTCTCCTGTGTAACAAACGCCCTAGAATCGTCCAGACTAACCGCACCAATCTTTCTACAAATCTGAATCAGCATCACGAAACGTTTCCACGTCCTCCACCGTGAAATGTAAGAAAATAACATTACTACTGAGCATATTGAGCAATCCAGTCTGTTTACGTTCCCGTTTCCGGAATAAAGTAACGCAACGTTTAACAGAAAAAAAAGTGGTCTTCGCGCTGCTATTTTATACAAAATGAAACTTCACGATATCATTGATATAAATGCACATAACATATTAACTGATTCATCAACAGAGTTAATTTTCATCGTACGATCGCAAAAAATCGTATATGGAAATCACAGAAGAACGCCGAGAAATCTGCGTCTCAGCGTGAATAAAATGACGACCTTCCAGCAACTTAAGTTTCCAGCAAAAAGTGCAAGTGCGTGTAAAAAGAATCGAAACGAAGCATCCTTTCATAGATACACGTCTATTTCGCCACCGAATCTACCAAAATGATCGAAACAATTGCCTGGTAACTTCTAATAAAGCAATTCTGGAAACTTCCTACAACTTTCTTCTTTTAAAGGATATTGAAACATTCTTGCCTCCTCGATTCCTAACACTTTAGTCTTTTTTTGCAACAAAGTGATACACAGTCGAGTCGTTAATGGTCCCAGGATTAAGAAACCTCGCCAAAGTGGCCGTGGGACCCCACGTGGCCGATAGGCAACGAAAATAGGCGATTGTAGAAAGTAAATTCGCGGCGGAGAAATTTCGCGTCGCGCGAACGATTCTGAGCAACATCTCTCGCTGCGATCGACCACGGACGCTTTTCGACTGTGTTCTGGAGCTGATTTTTGCCTGGCTTTCGTGGTCACCGCCTCGTTGGACGAAAGTAAAGGTAAACGGACACTGGAACAAGTTGGAGAGCCTTTTGCAGAAGTAGTCGCGCGCGCGGATGAGGAATGGTTCTCCAGGAAGCTGCTCGTACGACGCATGCGTGGCGATTTTCAAAAGACAGGTGTCTGGGATTCTGTTCGAGAACAGTGGCATCGATCGACGAATTTGAATTGAAAACAAATTCTTCATTGTCAATTCTTTATTTTACTACTGATACCGCCAATGATTGCGACATAGTTGCAATTCATTGGAGTAATAAATGATGTCGATTGAATATGTTGATTTCGTCTTTTAAAAGTAGACCTGTCGTATTTCTGTATTTTAAAATAAATTCAATAACTCTTGCGTTAAAAATAAAACGCAAAAGATGTCTGCGAAGAATTTATTTTTGCGAAATTTGCATTTTACGGAATACTTCGTGGTTGATTAAATCTCCAATCCTTCGAAGACTCCGTGTTACGAGCAAGATTTGTCAGCAGAAGCTGAGATGTGTGTTTCGTAGAAAACGAATTCTATTTTGGTAATTTTATTCCTTGTCCATAAAACCTAATGTTTGGTTAACCATGAGAAATGGTATTTAAAAGTGATCTTTTCTTTATACGCGCGACCTCAATTACATCATGTTGAATGAATACGATAATAAAGGTAAGTAGGAGAAGTTGTTTACTTAAAACGCGAAAGTCATATAGTAATATTAATTAATAACGAGCGAAGCACAGATCGAAGGAAGGGAAACAAGTTCTCCTCGAATAATCTCCTGTGATCTAACTTACGAGCAGATATAAAAAAGAGAAAGATGCATTCACAAACATACTGCTTGCAAAACAAAGAATTATACCACCAATATGGCGCCCAGTCATCAATACGAGCTGATCAAACCAAGAGCTACATTGATTTTCGTAATTTTCCCAAATCACGCGGCTCTCCGTGATGTAACTGCATTTTCAATAAAGAGAATGGCATAAATATTGCTTTTTGCTAATTGAAAAAATTAACAGTTTACCGTTCTATATTACCTGCAATTATTAAAACGTGAAATTCGTGTAAATTGTGACAATCAGCATTGCGACGCAGTGTTCACGATACGTTTGTTATCGCGGACATAAGCGAAAAAGTATTTCTGCTATCATCAGCTTTTTGTACCAAGAATTTCGCTCTGCGTCAAGGATCTCGCGTTCCAATCAGCGAAATGCTATTACACGATGGTTCTCGAAGAGTTCCAAAAGTAAGACCATAATCGTACGATTCGAGTCAACGATCTGTACGATTAACGTTAAAAATAAGCGAAATCTGGACGGACATCTAATCTTTTTTCGATAGCACAGTGATTCACGAAACGATTGTTATTGCGAGAATAGTTTTTAGAAGAATGTTGCATAATGAATGAAACGAGGAAGAGAGTATTTGACTGAGCAGTCTGTCCACGGTAGACGAGGCTGGAGACCGCAAATATTATTTAGAACCGTGGAAACACGACGAGAAGCCAACGCTCCAATTGATTTGCGATCAAGCGCGTTCAAATGAGACAGCGAGAACGAAATGGCACTTGCATCGTTAGAGATACAATACCACGCGAAAGTTTCAGGAGATTTGCGTGCGAGATGGCCAGTTTTTGAACGACGCGCACAATTTCATTGGCTAAAGAGTTGAACTAAAAAAAGATTCTACTTGCAATGATATCAACCGCATCGAACTATAAATATTCATTAATTTGTAATAACATCTACTTTCCGTTTTACCCCACAGGATTATGGAATTATTCGTTTAATTGTAAAAACGGGTTTAACATTTCCTGCAACTTTTTTCTCGAGCAATTATGAAAACTTGTTTTCGTTTTTTCTATTCCAAGAATCGTTGCATCGATGCTCGTTATACTTATTTTCAAATATTCATCAGGTTCTGTTTTTTTTTATGTCCGTCAGATATGCGAACCATAATGTTGTCAGCGACTGAGTGACGATAATGATGGAAAATTAAGTTTCCTGTAGTAGCAGTAAAACGTATGTATTTTGTGTTGCATAATGGTATTGTAATAGGGCTATAATCGTATTTTCACGTAGATACGTCTAATAACCGTACGAGACGTTTAATTACCACCATAAAACCTACAACAGGTAGCTCGAAACTTTTGCACACCGCTGTACCTATGCACAGTGGCAAACGGAACTCTGAACCTATTGTATAATGTTTGTTCTGCTTATTTCGAACATTGTCCCGAAGAAAGCGAGAACCAAGAAGCGGAAGGTTTCTTCCTGCGCGCCTCGAATCGCTTCATTCGAGGCGTTGAAATCGAAAGCTCGAAACTTGCGATTTCGTAGCGGACCAACAAATTTTTACGCACACGAAGTCAAAACCGATTCGAATTTTTCTTAGAGAAAGTATTTTTATTCATTTTTATTCGTCGTATAAAATTTGAATTTTGAAGAATTTATCTTTCCATGTGGACCACGATAAATCATCCTGGATACCATTCTGTAATTATGTAACGTTTTTAGGAAGCATTCGCGTGATGTCGAATCAATGATAGTTAACATTCATCATGTTACTGTAATGAATTAATCTGATTAATTGATTCATTAAAACTTATTGCAGTTTCAATTAATAATTGCAGTCTTCGAGATGAAGAAATTGTTCCTTTCTTTCCTTCATTTACTCTCCTCGAATCAAGTGTTTTATCTGATGCATTTCTTAATCCGTACACGTGTTCCAAGAAACTGAACAACCCGTTACCAGATAAGAACTACATTTTCTACCTTCAATGAAGAAAGAAACAAAAATGGAGGGAGCAGACGATGCTCGCTCAGGTTCCAAAGCTCGATAAAATAATTCAGTCGAGGAGGGTAGTTTTCGTGTGTTCTTTTCGTTTATGAATCTTTTCAAAAAATTGGGCGTTCTCTTCCTTGCTTCTCATTTTCTTATGCAACGTTTCCTGAGGATTCTCCAGAAATTATAGCCAACCATCTTATCGAAACGGTATAATCAATGGACCACTGAGTTTATTTTTTAAATTCCACGGTGCAGAGTAAGATTTGTGGTTTAAGTGTCGTGAATTAGATGGCTGACTTAACTACCCTCTTCCTTGTTTCTGTCGTTGCGCAATATCTTCAGACGTTTTTCAGAGATTGAAGTTTGACGAAGCATTGACGAAACAAGGCATTGTGTCGCAAAAAAAAACGCGAGAAACAGCAAAAACATTGCTATGGCGTCGTTTTGTTATATAATTCACTGTACGCTAAACAAAAAATGGATAAAGATGTTCAAACTAGAGACTGATAAGACTGCACATCAAATCTGAGAAAGTTTTAAGCATTCTTCGCCTTAAAAATTCTTCTTTCCGAACTGGAATCATAATCAGATGACCTTGCGTCATACCGGTTTGGTGTCGACGGAGTGTCCGCAGAAGAAAGAAAAATATCGCGAAAGGTGACCAAAATTTGGTGATCGAATGTTCAATTTGCATTTGTTAAGATAACTCCACCATAACAACAATCAAGACACTTGATTATCCCTTTGAAATTAAATGTCCGCAGAAAAAGAGAAATATCGCGAGAAACAATCAAAATTCAGTGGTCGAATGTTCAATTTCCATTTGTCAAGATAACTCCACGACAGAATAACCATAACGATACCCACGATACTTAATTATCTCTTCAAAATTATAATAACTTCCATTTGTTTCTCTTCCTTTCCTCGCGGAAGACAGAAACATAATTTCCAGTTAAAAAAAAGAAAGAATACTGCCAACGAACCACGAAAAGCGGACGCGAGAGACGCGAAAAACGAAAAGAAGAAAGATTTCGTTGTATAATTTTCCCGCACGCTCGAGCACCCGCCAGCAAAGCGGATCGCCTGGCATTCCGACGCGGCGAACTTCCGGGCCACTTACCTCTCTGGACGGTGGATCCTTCGGTTCTTGAAAGTAAAACGTAAACAATCGACTGGTCTCTCCCGAAACGTTCCTCCGGCTCGTCGCGAGCGTCGTCTCTTCCTTAGAAAATGGTGACGGCGCCGCCGCCAGCGACGACAGGACACGATCGTTCGTACAATACGAAAAGTAAGACGAGCCCCACGCGACCGCGGCCAGAGCACGCCAAGAAATTCTAGATTCGCGTTTCTTCTTTTCTCCTCTATTCCGCGCGTCCTATCCCGCGAGTGTCTCTCTGCCTCGTGCGTGCAACTTTCTCGAGTTTCTTCCCGTCGAACACTTTTCTCCTCGCGTTGTCGAATCGAGCCTAATATCTCTTCGTTTCGCGCGTCTAATCCACGAAATCGGCACCGGATCTGCCCGTCTGCCGCGTCGAGGATCGTCCTGGTTCACGCGTCACCGCTCGAACATCCCGTTCGACGAGCCTGGTTGAACTGTGTCCACTGTCGACGCGTCTGTCGCGCGGAAAACGAGGGACGACCAGAAGTCGACGGATTAGCGCAGGACGATCGGTTTATCGGGACCTTAAATGGCCCCGCTGACGCGTATTTCGTGACAACGTGCTCGATTTGTACGGATTGGGACGCATATCAACGCGGATTCGATCCACTGGAGGTCCGCTCGTCGCACCGTCGAACACCTAACTGCCGTTAACCCGCTGTTCCCTTTGGGAAATCAAGATCAAGTCTAATTGCGAGTTAGACGGGAACGAGGAAGGGGGATCTATGAATCGGTATGGTGCCTCTGTGTGCATGCATTTCAGCTGTGGACGTACTTCTCATGGGTGGGGGAAAATGGCTCTTTCACTGGTTTGCTTTCGAGGTGTTCGATGCGATCGTGTGCGTGCAAATGTGTGGGTCAACGCGCGTGTGTGTCCGGCCAGTATGGTGGACACAGCTGGGATCGTCACAATTAACATTTAAATTGCAGCTAATTAATTTCTTCGAATGGTTTTTTGTTCAATTTTGTCCTGGGAACATGATCAGATGTGATTTTTAAGAATTATTTGTGTATGTCAGCGGTAGATGTATATTATAATTGTAAATGCGTGAATATGGTTTGATTGAATTATTGTTGTGCTACCGTGTGAGTGGAGAGTCGTACTTGTTACGTGCTTGCTGTTTATGCGATTTTAAACGGTTTTTGTTTCGATCATATTTTTTTTCGTCTCGATCTTTAGTCTTAGAAATTACCAGCAGAAGTGATTTAGAGTCATTCATTCTTAATTGTACGTTCTTCGCACGAACAATTTGAATTTAAATGGACGAGCAATGAAGGAAGAAACGTGCGAGTTCTTCTACAAATGACGTACTAAATTTTAATCGACTACTATGTTTTTTGCCTCAATTCTAAATGAAAAAGACGACATAAACTATCTAGAAAGAGATTTGCACGAATTGGAGATATTTAAATGGCATTAAAAGTTTGTTTAGTCTATTATACTATCTTTCTTAGACAATAAAAAAAAAAAATAAAACCTGAAAAAATCGAAATTATATCGAGCTAGGTAAAATTATTTAGTAAATTGTTTAAACTGTCGAAGCTAAACGTATGCTACTAAAATACGTGTTAATTATTACCTTCGTTAAAGTTGTTGCAGGTTTATGATTGTAGTTATCTATTTTATCGACGCATGCGTGGGTATAAATTTGAAATTCCATGTATTCAGCAATCGACTGTTCTAAAAACAGAAACAGGCATTCTGATGTTAATTAATGTCTGAAGTTTTGTTGAGATTCAATTATAGTATACAATAATTATTAGCTATTGTATTAAAAAATGTACTTCCCTTACCAATTTTCTTCAACTACTTCCATTGCTGGCTAAACCACCTAATCTATTTGTCTGTGTAATCAATATAATTAATATATTTTACTGACATGGCTAAATATCGTTTTTAACTAAATCTACTTGCCATCCGAAATACTTAGTCTTCGCCTGGTCGAAAAAACCACATATTCTTCTTTTACAGAGTCCATATTGGTTGAATTTCGATGAAATCTAAATCTGTAATCAATGCTTCGGTTAGAAAAATCGATTGTTAATCGATAATTACTTTATAAAAACGCGCTTGAGCTTCAGTTTACATAACTAAATACATATGTTAAAGCAATAGACAGTTACAACCCTGAATTTACACTAAAAATATGAAAATTACTAAATTCTAGGCTATTATAGATGTTTCAACGATTATACCAATTGGTAACTCTAACAGAGTTGTTGAGGGTGGGGAGGTGAAGGTGGTGGGAGGGAGCGCATACAAAGCGAGTGCACAGTTCTGTTAGGTACCACTCAGGGCCCTCCGGCCCTACTGGAAGGACCGGGAGAAACCAGGATCTGGCTAAGGGTGGAGTTCCAGCGGAGGAGGAGCTGCCTGGTCAAGGGTGGAGGCGCCGGCTGATGGTGGAGTTCCAGCGGTGAAAGAGCTGCCTGGTCAAGGGTGGATGCTCCAGTGATGGCCCAGTCTGTGGTGGAGGCGATGGCTAAGGGTGGAGTTCCAGCGCTGGCTCAGTCTGTGGTGGAGGCGCTGGCTCAGTCTGTGGTGGAGGCGCCGGCTAAGAGTGGATGCTCCAGTGATGGCTCAGTCTGTGGTGGAGGCGCCGGCTAAGGGTGGATGCTCCAGTGATGGCTCAGTCTGTGGTGGAGGCGCCGGCTAAGGGTGGAGTTCTAGCGCTGGCTCAGTCTGTGGTGGAGGCGCCGGCTAAGGGTGGAGTTCTAGCGCTGGCTCAGTCTGTGGTGGAGGCGCCGGCTAAGGGTGGATGCTCCAGTGATGGCTCAGTCTGTGGTGGAGGCGCCGGCTAAGAATGGATGCTCCAGTGATGGCTCAGTCTGTGGTGGAGGCGCCGGCTAAGGGTGGAGTTCCAGTGGTGGCTCAGTCTGTGGTGGAGGCGCCGGCTAAGGGTGGAGTTCCAGTGATTGCTCAGTCTGTGGTGGAGGCGCTGGCTAAGGGTGGAGTTCCAGTGATTGCTCAGTCTGTGGTGGAGGCGCTGGCTAAGGGTGGAGAGACTGGCTGCTGGTTGGTAAGTGAAGAAATTGATTTTTTACATAGTCGGTGGTGGTAGTAGTGATAATTTTAAGACGAACTTGACGTGAGGGCTACCAGCTAGCATCGTCGATTGATGCTGGTACATAGATGCCCCTTATCACGTCATATCGATAAATTTGAATAATTTAAATCTATTTATATATAAGCAATCATACAAATAGAATGGAATAAATTTACTCCTTAATCATTTACGTAATATTTCTAAGTTTAAACGAACATAAAGTCTTCTTATCATTAATATCGACCACACAACTATTGCTAAATTATCAGTCTATGTAAAATCATAAATTATTAGTACATGACTTAAACGTATGAAAATTCTATTTACTTAAAAATATTTATCTTAAAACATTTTCTTCAGTTTTAAACGATTATCTTGATACTTTCTACTTAATCTTATATACTTAATTAATAATTAAATGATCTTACTTGAACACTTCGTACTTGAAATTACAATTGTAGTACTGGGTCCCTGCGTAGTCACCTCCACGGGGTGGACCTGGGCCCTTGGTAACGTTTTCGAGGGACCGGTCTCTCGAAAACGGTATCAAGCTAAGGACTACGCGCGTAGAAATAAGTATAATTATAAACTCGATGCTATAAGTACCAAACCACACAAAAGATTGTGGTTCGTAACTTCTGATAGAGACAGATAGATTTTTCATTTGTACAATGATTTCATAGATTCACTTTTGACAATTTTTCACAATGCTAGTTCATTCTATTATTTTATTAACTTTGCAAGAGATTAGAATAATTTAATGGCCCGTACTTCTAGTATCGAGTCCTTTGGAGTACAATTGTAATTTCCAAGTCCTTTTCAGGACTTTGAAACTTTAAATTGGACTGCGAATAGTTTAGTTTAAGTTAATTATTGTGATCATATTTGTACATTCATGTAATGTAATTTTCATAAGATAATCATCCCCTTTTATCCCAACTTCCCTCACTTTTATTGTTAATTATACATGGGGATTTCTATCTCTCTATGGTGTCCCCTCGATGGAGGGTTGTTTGGTGGTTTGACGTTTGATTGTTCGACATTTGATTGTTCGACATTTGATTGTTCGACATTTGATTGTTCGACGTTTGATAATTCGACGTTTGATTGCTTGACGTTTAATGGTTCGACGTTTGATGGTTCGACGTTTGATTGCTTGACGTTTGATGGTTCGACGTTTGATTGCTTGACGTTTGATGGTTCGACGTTTGATTGCTTGACGTTTGATGGTTCGACGTTTGATTGCTTGACGTTTGATGGTTCGACGTTTGATTGCTTGACGTTTGATGGTTCGACGTTTGATTGCTTGACGTTTGATGGTTCGACGTTTGATTGCTTGACGTTTGATGGTTCGACGTTTGATGGTTTGATATTTGATAGTTGGAAATTCACTTAATTTCTGCTTTATTCTGATTTACTTTAATCTCTTTGTTCGCCGCTGGATCGTCGTGGAATCGTCGTGGGATCGTCGTGGGATGCGTGCGTTTATTAGTCATAAGTACTTATGTATATAGATTGTACATCTCTGTAATTTAATTGTAATGATATTGTAAAGAAATACATTTTCTTACCGGGAGAGAGAAATAATCACCCCTTTTTCTTTCAACCCTCGTTTATCAAGACAGAACATTGAATTGTTCTCTCGAGCGCTCTAATTTCGTGCTTCCTAAGATTCGCTTCACGTATTTCCTTCGCGTATTCCCTTCACCTATTTTCCCTTCACCTATTCGCTCGAGATTTAGATTTTAATCGTCACGCAGCGAAACAGTCGGGACTCAATCAAACCGATGCGTGTTTGTCGTGCCCACCTGGATCTTCAAGGGTTCAACCGTGGACGCGCTCACGATGGAGCGGGCTGAGTGGTTCCCAACCCGTGGCGCTGGGGTCTGACCTTTGTAAGACGGATTCGGGCGGTTCCACGAGGTTCGTCTCTATCGCAGAGCAATCCTCGCGTTTGGCCACGTTGGGGTTCAGATGGACATCTCACTCACAGTCGGGGAGAGCGCGGTTGCGATTGTTTCGACGTAAGACGTGGCATGAAACTTGCTCGCGATTCGCGATTCGCGTCGGGTTCGGTTCGCCTAATGGCTAAAGTGGAAGCACGAGGTTAGAATCGGTCGTTATTTTCGGTCGCGTCGCGCATTTTATCTTCATTTTTGCTTCAACTCAGTTTCTTTTCTTAACTTTTGTTTACTTTAGTTTCTTTTTACAATAGAGTGATAGAATTTAGAGTATCGTATACCGTAGAACCCTTTGCGAGACACTTTCGCTTCTCGAAAGTGTTAGTAGAGTCACTTTAGGAATTTCTCTTCGGGTAAGACAATGGCATTTCTCGTCACCCCCTTCGTAAAGTCCATACTGCAATTTCTAAATGTCTGATTGATTTTAGAAAATGTATTATGGATTTCGCGTCTATTAAATTCAAGTAGAGTCAGTCCTCGGTACCTTCTGTACCGAGAACACGTATTTGTAATGGAGGGTGGATGGGATTAGGGCCATAGGGCTGGGTCCTTGCGTAGTCACCTCCCCGTTGGTGGACCTGGGTACTTGGTAACGTTTTAGAGAGACCGGACTCTCGAAAACGATATCATGCTAAGGACTACGCGCGTAGACATAAGTATAATTGTAAACTTGACGCTAGAAGTACCAAAAGATCGTAGTTCGTAACTTTTGATAGAGATAGATAGATTTTTCATTTGTTCAAAGATTTCGTAGATACACTTTTTCGAATTTTCTATTATTTCATTAACTTTGCACGGTATTAGAATAATTTAATTACTGGTACTTCTAGTAACGAGTCTTTTGCAGTAGAATTGAAATTTCCAAGTCCTTTTCAGGACTTTGAAACTTTAAATTGGACTGCGAATAGTTTAGTTTAAGGTTAATTACTGCGATCATATTTGTATATTTGTGTAATGTAATTTTAATAAGATAATCACCCCCTTTTATCCCGATTTCCCTCCTTTATCACAACTGACCATAATTATGGTATTCTCTAATTGATAATTTCGTTTGGTATTAATAGACTACTCGATAAGTAGTTTGATAGTTGTTTCGAACCAGGTGTCTTGTATTAGTTTGTTGCCAGTGATTAATTTTCTATTTCTAAAGACACGTCGGTCGAAATTCAGGGGTTCGTTTAAAAGAATGGCAACTTCTATCTCTCTATGGTGTCCCCTCGGTGGAGGGTCGTTTGATTGTTCAGTGTTTCATGGTTCGACGTTTGCTAGTTTGACGTTTGATGGTTTGACGTTTGTTGGTTGAAAATTCACATGATTTCTGCTATATTCTGATTTATTTTAATCTCTCTGTTCGCCGCTGGATCGCCGCTGGATCGCCGTTGGATCGCAGCTGGATGCGTGCGTTTATTAGTCATAAGTACTTATATATTGTACATCTCTGTAATTAAATTGTAATCAAATTGTAAAGAAATACATTCCCTTATCCGAGGAGAGAAGCCCTTCTTCTTTCAACCCTCGTTTATCAAGACAGAACATTTAATTGTTCTCGCGTAAATTAGTTCGCGTTTATTTGCTCGAGCGCTCTAACTTTGTGCTTCGTACGATCGCTTCACGTAGATTTTCTCTCTTTTTTCCTCTTTTTCCCCCTTTTCCCCCCTTTTTTCCTCTTTTTCTTCTCTTTCGTTCGAGATTTAGATTTTAATCGTCACGCAGGGAGACAGTCGGGACTCAATCAAACCGATGCGTGTTTGTCGTGCCCACCTGGATTTCCACGGGTTCAGCCATGGACGCGCTCACGATGGAGTCGGATCGAGTAGCTCCTACCCCGTGCCGCTGGGGTCTTTGACCTGCTGTAAGACGGTTTGGGGCGGTCTACTTCGGTTCGATCTCTGTCGCAGAGCAATCCTAGTGTTGGGCTCGCTGGGGTTCAGATGGACATCTCACTCACAGTCGGGGAGAGCGCGGTTGCGATTGTTTCGACGTAAGACGTGGCATAAAACTTGATCGCGATTCGCGTCGGGTTCGGTTCGCCTAATGGCTAACGCGGAAGCACGGGGTTAGAGTGCTCTTTAGTTTGCTCGTGTAGGTCGCGTCGCGAATTTTATCTTCATTTTTTGCTTCAACTTGATTTCTTTTCTTAACTTTAGAGATTTGTTTCCATTTTTATGAGAGAATATAGAGTTTCGTACCGTAGAACCTTTTGCGAGACACTTTCGCTTCTCGAAAGTGTTAGTAGAGTCACTTTAGGAATTTCTCTTCGGGTAAGACAATGGCATTTCTCGTCACCCCATTCGTAAAGTCCATACTGCAATTTCTAAATATCTAATAGATTGTAGAAAATGTATTATGGATTTCGGTTTCTTTAATTCAAGTAGAGTCAGTCCTCGGTACCTTCTGTACCGAGAACACTTACATGTAATGGAGGGTGGATGGGATTAGGGAAATAGGGATGGGTCCTTGCGTAGTCACCTCCTCGTTGGTGGACCTGGGTACTTGGTAACGTTTTCGAAAGATTAATTAATCTCTCGGAAACGATATCATGCTAAGGACTACGTATTACATTTAAGTTATTTGCGATTCGCTTAAAATTTTCTAAACTCTTTGCAGAACTTGAAAACTTTACATGGGGTTCGAGTAATGATTGTCTGTCTAAGTAACACCCACATTTTTCTCTCTAAATGAGAGAGAGAACACAATAATACCTGTAGATTTTTGCACGATTAACATTTCTAAGCATATTAGTCTAAACTAGCTTGCTTAGACGATGTATAAGATAAACCAATTAACCTAATTTATCAACGTATCTCATAGTTCAAGGACTATATCTATCCATCGTATTTTTTTAGTGTTACTCATCATATAGCACAGAATCATCGGAACTAAAACTAAACTAGTAGTTTTACTGGTACGGGCGATGTCGTCAGTGACTTCATTAAAACGTACTATCTAAAAAATAATAGAACATTTGCCTCCAAGTTCGGAAGAATTACTACCAACAACTTGATTCGCAAAACTCTTTTATCTATTGTAACTAGGCTTACAAAGTTTTATTCTAAATCAATTTAAGTAAAACTAACCTATGGCAGCCATTTGCTTCTAATTATTTACTATATAATTTTTAATTGTAGCGTATCACTATACGATGCAATTAATAATTATATATTAAATAAATAGTACCCGGGTCTCACCACGTGGAGGTTGCTGCGAATGGAGACCCACCCTAACCACGTCCCATCCTCCCTCCTTTTATATAAGTTATTATTGAATACAACCTCCTTTTGATGTACATTTGCAATACGTTTAGTCTTCAATCGCTATGCAAATGTACAATAAAATGAGTTTCGTAAAGAATTCTCGCGGAAAAATGAAGTTATACTAACAATATTCTACTTGACTAAAAATTTACTTTAAAATCTACTTAAAGCTTAATATCATGCATAATCTACCAAGTCTACTGTTTCTACTTAGTCTACTTAATCTGTTTTAAAGCTTACTTCATTTAAAGCTTACTTAATTTAAAAATTACATATCTAACTAAAAATCTACATAAACTTAAGGGAAATTGTTCTTACTTATCAATAAACCAAACATGTTTCACCCTACCTATGTAAAAATCTAATGGAATTTGTGGATATAAATGTGTATATTATTTTATATCCATCTTCGTAACCCAGGTAACGTTACCATAGATGAAATGATTCCTACCTATTAATAAATCTAAGTATGTTTCGACCTGCCTGTGTAAAAATCTAATGGATTCGAACCCATGTTGCGTCCAAAAACAAAGACAACACAACGAAACAGCGAAACACAAACCCAAAAACAACAAACAATGTACGACACATACGTATGTGGACCCAGAAAAACCAAAACCGAAGTAATTTACGGAGAAATTACAATAGAAAAGATCGAATGATTACACCAAGAGAATTAGGTGTAAGAACATGTTAAAGAAAGATGTAGACACTGGAACATCTGAAACAAGGATGTACAACAAGCAAAACAATAACACAACAATATATACATAAAACATATCAGAAACAATTCACAGAAAATATATGCATAATATATAGAAAATAATAAATAATTCATAGAAAATATATACATAAAGCATTTACAAACACAAAATAGAAATATAATTAACCAGTTAACTGTGGAATTTAGTTTAAAAAATCCCATACATTTTTGTTTAATAAACAGTTATAAAAATATATGTATATTATATTATATATATTATATTATAATAATATAATATTATATTATATTATATTATATAATAAATATATGTATAATATATTATAAATATTTATAAAAATAAAAGATATAAAAAGTTAACAATTGTAGTCGTCAATAACACTGAAATAAAACTTTGGATTGACGTTTATACACATCGAACACAATTAACTGGTTAAATTCAAAAGACATGTGAAATTTATATAAAAACAGAACAAATTACTTATATTTTGAGAGCAGCCACATCAGGGCGCTTGTTATAATATAATAACATATAAATATATGAAAACAGAACAAATTATTTATATTTTGAGAGCAGCCACATCAGGGCGCTTGTTATAATATAATAACATATAAATATATAAAAATAAATGTTACCACTTAAATATGACTCCGCAATATACCTCTTTTTTTATATTCTAATATCCCTTTTGTCGCTCATTATTTTTTATTCATGTTATATGTATATGACCATACTTCCATCTGCTAACATGATATAATTTGTGTATATCATTATATTTCCATCCTCGTAATTTGTAGAATCATTACGTTTATTTAATTATATGGCTGTATTATTTCAACGAACTATGCGTCTTACAAAATTTTAGACCTGTAACAAAGTCACATAATTGATTAATAGTCGCATATAATATGGTTTCATAAAAGTTCCCTTTTTTATGTATATATTTTTGTCGCTTACTTTCTTTGATTAATATTAATATGTCCATACTTTCATTTGCGTGATACTTTCATCTTTGTAACTTGTGAAGTAATCACATTTATTTAATCCTTTTGCTGCATTAGGTTAATGACCTAAATATCTTTCTAAAACCTACAACAAACTTATTCAATGGATTAATAAAAGCACATATTAAAACCAAAAGAATACATTTAGACATGGAAGATACAGTTAGACATCGAAACATTATTTTAGTGAAATATTATATATCTTGTGGTGTGGCAAAATTAAGAATTTGGCTTTAATTCATAGAAAATATTAATTTCTTTCAAAAGAAAAAAAAATAAAATAATAATACTATAATGAAATATTAATAATTTCGTTATATTCCTTAATACTTTACAACTTTTAAACTTATCATGAGTAATAACGTACAAACCATATATAGAATATTTACAGATCAGTCATAAAAGTAACCATAAAAAAGATTTAAATTGTACAAATGAGAAACTACCTTCTAATAAAAAATAATTGTTATCGTTTATTCTGTGACAAACGCTCGATTTGCAACGACATAAAGATAAACATAACACCCATTATAATTAATTTTTTGTCATTAAAAATGATGAGTGAAATATTTTATCTTCTTCGTTGGAAAGTACATTAAATGTGAAGTGAAGAGTATTTCAAAATCATCAATCAAGAAAAAAATCAGCAAAAATATCGCGAAAATAGCCATGTCTTTATAATTCGCAACACTAATTTATTAAATATGAAATAAAGTATATATAAAAGGTAATCGCGTAGGTGCGTCATGAAAAAAGCAATACGCGAGCACTCAGCCGACGGTGCTTTTCATAGGTCGTAAAATTAATTTATGCACCCATAATTTAAATACGCAACACTAATTTATTAAATATGAATTAAAGAATATATAAAAGCTAATCGCGTAGGTGCGTCATGAAAAAAGCAATACGCGAGCACTCACACGACGGTGCTTTTCATAGGTCGTAAAATTAATTTATGCACCCATAATTTAAATACGCAACACTAATAAAACAGATTTTAGAGAAATGATCTGTTTAGGTGCAATGTCACCAAGTGCAATGTAGCTCTTTCAGCTACTTTGGTGACTCTAAGTGCAAGATCATACTTCCATTAGTGCAAATGGAAGATTTTATAGGTGCAATGTTACCATAGTGCAATGTAGCTCTTTCAGCTACAGTGGTAACTTGTGTGTATGGTTCCACAGTATCAGTGGAAGTCTTGGGCATTTTATTTATTGCAATCGCAACGCTACTTTGAAAACGCGATTCTCTTTTATCGCAACACTAAATGAAAGTAAAATTAACAATTGAAAATTATTATCTCTACTTTACAATACTCGCGTTACTTATAAGTCGCAACACTAAATAGCAAATTAAAAACATCAAAGTTAATTAATTATCTCAACTTTAAGATCATTAAAACAAATATAATACATTCTTATTTCAAAGCAAAACAACAAACAATCGCGATCTTGTGTATCGCAACACTAAAGAAGCAATCGCGATTAACATTTCTACGCAACTCTAATTAATATCGCGATTAACATTTCTACGCAACTCTAATTAATATCGCGATCTGGATTTATGCGCAACTCTAACGCAAACCGTAATTAATAATTCGCAACGCTAAAAAGTGAATCCGCGATTTGCCCAAAATGATGTGGCCAGGTATTCTGGCAGATAAAGTAACGAGCATAGTGACAAAACAGTAACAAGTAATGGCTTTGCATTCAGAATCCAGCATTTCCGAATGCAGAGTCATTCGTTGCAGCCCTCTTCTCTGGGCCTCTTCGGCACATTGCCTCTTCTTTCTTCGGGCGCAATGCCCAGAATCTTGAATCAACCCAGCAAATAAAGCAGCAAAATAGATCAGAAAAATTAAGCGAGAGACACGCAAGACGAGCAACGATTTGAAGAATCGTCGTCCGTGCAAACGTGCCGAACCTCAGAAGCAGAAAACGTTCGTTTCGGCAAATCGCGACCGCGACCGCGGGTTGATTCGAAAAATCGATAGGGTAAAGCCAGTGGCGAACGGCATTCTCCGTTCACGCCAGCTTTACCGTCGATCATTCAAATCTGATTTCCTGAAACAAGTTGAACCACGCGAGAAAAAACGCGCCTGCCCGATCGGAGACTGTGGTCAACCTGCCCGGCCCTACCTACTTAAATCTAGCAGTCAAACATACCAGAAGTATACTACCTACCTACCTAACGCTATATTTAAAAAATGGCAACAGACTCGTACCAACACATGCATACAACACACGGAATTCTCGCGACACACACCCTTGCACACTTTCTAAAGTTTGTACGTACCTTGTCATGCAATCTGAGGGATGCTAGTGATCATTGCGTACAATGCGAGCAAAGCATTTGTGTAAATTTGAACGTTTTACGTGAAATATGTAATTAAATAAATTTAATTAAATACAGAGTAGATGGTATTAGGTTTGATACCATTATTATCGTTGTGAACAAGAAAGTAGAGAAGCTACTAAAATGAATGATCATTTGAACTTTGGTAAGAGTAAACTTGGTACCTACTATTATTGTAAGTAATAGTATATTTTGTGCTATTACTACAATGGATACAAGAATTAATGTTTAATAAAAAGCGACGTAATTCCACAACCTAACCACACATACACACAATGTGGAGACTACGTCGTGCACGATACACTAGCATATCAGTTGCGCAAAAATCTTATAAATTAGTAGGGGAATCATCGTGCTCATCACCTTTTCCCCACCCAAGTAGCACCTGGGCACGTGAATGGGGTCCTGGCAAAGAGCACGGAAAAGGAAGCTGAAAATCCTAATCTAAATATAGTGATTAGTACAATATATCTTTATTTTATTTTTATTATTCTCACACAGGGAACTCTACTTTATTTATTTCACTCAAATTTTATTCATACTCATAAAACTCTATGCAATGGAGTAATTAACTTGAATATTGACCAAGAAAATGAAAGAAACGAGCTCATTCGACAATTAATTCTAGCAATATAATTTATGGAATGGAAAAACGCGATGTGACGCGACGCGAACAAAACGAGGGACTTTTCATCCTCGATATAACGGAATACCTATGTCATATAGGATTTTTGCGTATTCCCAATACGGTCCCATTAAATCCCAAATAAAAAATAATAAAAAACGACCGAACAAAATGTACACAAGTTTGCTTCTACTGCCACCAGTATAGGTTGACGTATTTTCACGTCCGCGAAATGTTTAACGTGACCAGGTGCCGTCGGTGACACGCCAGGCACGACCTCCCATGAGGCAGGGATTGAGATACGCTCAATCAGCCGGCCGTGAACCCAGTGCAGTATCTAGTACGCAGTCCACAGCTACCAATACCCTTGGTGAGGGTGGCGAGCCACCCCGTCTGCCCGTCGGAATAACCGGGGGCCTTACGCAACGGGGCAGGGGCCAGATACTGGGACGCAATAGAGGCAACAACAAACTACTCGAACCGGACACGAAATTAATTCTTCGTGAAATAAAAAACTCGATACAACAATATAATTAGGTATAAATTGAATATTAATCAAGAAATTAAAACACAAACGCGATAATCCATTCCAAAATTATAATGTATAGAATATAATTGAAAAATGAGTCGTGATCTGAACAAAATTAAATTCTTTGTATCTAAATTCTCTAAATCTTTATAGAGTATATCAAGGATATGTAATAATAGTAGGGTATATAATAGGGTATATGATATAAAATAATTGTAATTATCGAGCGATCTCGTCATCAAAGCAAATATTCTAAGATATGAAAATGCTGTTCAAGTTGGATGCTTCGATTTCGAAATCTACTCGTTATAAAATGTCTTCTTGCACATGTAATTTAACATAATTACGGTAAGCATATAAATAAATTTTAATACTTTTAAATCTCTAATTGCAACAAGTATAAACTCGTCAAATAATTTCTATCATACGATATTAATATGAATATTAAATGACTGGAACATTTAATATTCTCAGTAAGTGCAAATAATATAATTAACTATCGTTAAATATTAAATATTGTGTATAATTACAGCAACAATGATACACGTCATCATTATTAATTGATAATAATTATAATTGTCAGTAAAACGAAGTCGGAGGGTATCCGACTTCACCATTAAATACTGCCAAATTAAAGCAGCTGTGATACTTATTATATATTTATTCATATAAGATCTATCAAGGATATATATATATATATGCATGTAACATTATGATTGATATTAATATTTCATTTGTGTAAATGTTCATATATAATGTATTACTTTCATATTTTCTAGGCATTCATACTGGACGTGTATGGATCACAAACATTATATAACTCATATTTATTTATTTATTAATTATCCATATACTATTATTATTATATTATTAAAATTATATTGTAATATTTAAAAACGCGAAGTGCAAGAAAACTACATAAAAACAACCTGATCTAATAAATGACACACACAAAATAGCAATTATTATTCACAGGTATAATTGTATACCCATGGTCACTATGCTCGTTAAAGCAATTCTACGTAATTACAACCAGTCACTCGTGCCGATTCAGACCTTTCGTCCTACGACATGGTGAGTGACCAGAGGGACTTGAAAGCATGCGACTCACCGGACGATGAGTAGAGTAGCTCGAGTAGAAGTCATTGAAGATGTTGCTGATGTCTCAGGAAAGTCGTCAAAGATGTTGCAAACGCCTGGAGAAAGTCACGTTATGAATTAAAATTCGTGTTGTTACCACACAATGAATCAATTAAGAAATAATATCAAAAAATGTTGCTTACCTCTGGGGGGACATCCTCAAGCCCGAAGACGTCAGGCTGGAAGAAGTGGTAGATGAATCCATGGTGGAAGTAATAGCTGTAAAACTTTAAGAGAAACGAAACTATTAGGATTTGGTTTACCAAAGTTTTTATTGATAAGTTTATTATTTATTAATTAAAGATAATTACATTTTTGGCTCCTGGAGCACAGCAAGATCCATTTGAAGCAGGCGATGATGAGACTCTAATACCGAAAATAAGTATTTCAAAAATTCAAAAAATAAAAAAATAAAAATAAAAGTCTAATATAATATAATAAAAATTTACTATAATATTATAATTTACGAAGCAAACACTGACTCTATTATCGCGTATGATTACTATGAAAGATTAAATATAATTGTAATCTAAAGTTAAATAAAATTATAATAATATAAAAAATAAAAAAAATATTGAAATAGTTATACGCAGCAAACACTGACTCTACCGACCGCATTGCGCGCGGTCACCAAATTTTTCTGGAAGAAAATTGTTATTAGTGGGGGAACAAAGGGTAGAAATAAATATTACACCATTTTTTTTAAATATTTTTTTTCTTCTCATCGAGCGTTGGTTCAAGAAATAACTTTCTTCTAAAGCTACTGTGGAATATATGCATAGATGTAAAATATCATATATAAGTATTATAAAATATTTGCAATTATTGCAAATTAATTATGGTTAATTCATGAGTGATCTGTATGATGTCTACTCTGATCATTTGTCATCAGAATGTAAAACATATTGAAATTTACTAATTAATTACTTATATGTTATAAAATATTAAGAAATGTTTATAAGAACCGTTAATAAGTTAATCAATTACTACTCATTATATTATGAATTAAATATATTATTATATTATGAATTAAAATTCATATGTTACCACACAATGAATCAATTAAAAAAAATAATATAAATTCTTGCATGGAAATACCTCTTTCATCTTTATGGCATATCTTTTTTAATAATAAATGTAATATTACCAAACCTCTATAAAAGTATGTCGTTTCCTTTTGTTGCATTATCCTTATGATATTCATACATCCTTATTTCTCAGTTTAAATGTGCAATTCACAACAGCGCAACAGTTTTGTTCTGTAACAGAACAAAACAAAACTGATTGCAGATAAATGTATAAAAATACTATCAATTATATTAAAATTGTACAATAATCAAACTCAAATCACATTTCAAAAGTGCAAACAGTGCACAAGCAAAAAGTAGACAAAGGAAATCCAAAAAGTTGATTTACATTTATAATAATAATTATGTTCAATATGCAATTAACCAAGAGTATCAATTGAATAAGGAGTTGGGAACAATAAGGATGCTTATAGGATAACAAGTGTAAATACTACGCAGTCGATAAGCAGGTTTGCGGCGTACCTCGGAAGCAGCGAGACAGGTTTCGACAGGTTTCGACAGGTACATTGGAGCAACACACACTAACAAGCCATACCACTTCGTATCTCGCTTCCACATTTGTCGACTTCGGTGTACTCCCACTCCGCTTACGCTGCAAACAGAGCACTAAATTCGAAAACACGATTTCCAGAAAAAATCAAACAACAACACAATCAATAGCACAGCGTACAACTATTATCGTCGACAAATACATAGCTCTCTTTATTCACATACATTTGTAGGAAAAAATGAAATCAAACTTTATTATACAATATTGTAATATTATAGTAAATGCAATATGATTACATATATCATTCTATGGTTCACTTAATAATGTAGTAATGAATATTCGATTTCGTATCGTAAAAAGAAATATAATGCAATAAATCTGACTGTTTCTCAAGGCATACGAAATATTTCAACTCACATTTCTCCGATAATAATTGCAAATCTCTGTCGCAAACTGGCTCAACACGTTCAAACGGCTATATTTTCACTTTTTTAAACATTTTAACTATGCAAATACTTCTTAATCGACTTTGAAATGAAAATTTAAAATGAAAATGAAAAGAGACGCTACCTCCATGACAGCTTCAACTATTGTACAAGGAATTCGAATCTCGCGCATGCGCGTATGAACGTGTCGAGTCAAACGTACGAAACGATTTTATTTATTGCGAACGAATATATTTAAATCGTTTTTGCTTCCACGTAAAGTAATTGATTATATAAAAAACTACCATTTTTCGGCCAAAATTTAATAAATTACAAGATTTCGAAAAGTTTCGTCGTAAGAAATGAGATTTTATGTGTTACAGAAAATGTATCTTCGCAAGAACAAATGTACAATTGTACTCACGTATTTCTCGAGATTTCTTCCGCAGCCAATGGTTCCTCGTACAGTTTGTATGATTAGGGAAGTTTAGTTGACTTGTAGATTTATTGAGAGAGAGAGTTAGAACAGTTTGTTAAACTTGTTCTGTTCCTACGTTATTTACTGTAGCAAGTAAAATACTTGTACAGTTTGTATGTTTAGAGAACAGCGGTTGAGTTGTAGATTTATTGAGAGAGAGAGAGAGTTAGAACAGTTTGTTAAACTTGTTCTGTTCCTACGTTATTTACTGTAGCAAGTAAAATACTTGTACAGTTTGTATGTTTAGAGAACAGCGGTTGAGTTGTAGATGTGTTGAATGAGAGTGTCAGAACAGCTTCTTGAACTTCTTCCGATCTTACGTTCTTCACTGGACCAAGTCAAATTTAACAATAAAGATTGCGCAAATTAAATCTGCCCTTTTATACTAAAAGTGGAAGCAAGCGTTAACCAATCAGATCGCTAGCAGCATCGAGCTCTGATTGGATGACAATCTTTCATATCTGAGTATATGCTGCGAGCAATCTGATTGGTTAACGCTTGCACTCACTTTTAGTATAAAAGGGCAGTTAATTTTCATAAACTTTAATATGAAATTTGACTTGCTAGAGTAAAGAACGTAAGAACAGAACAACTTCAGGTGATTTTTTGTCAGGTCGAAATGGTTGAAAGGCTTTTACCCCCATGTCGACGCTGCGAGTGATCCTGGTTAACGATTACACTTACATTTAATGTATAAGGGTAGTTAATTTCATTTACGAGGTTAATTTTTTCAATGAAAGGTTATAGAGCCGGTTAGAAGAAACAGCCAATGAATATTTTGGATCCACGAACCAATATTGAATAATTTACGTCGAACGTTGTAAAATCACATTTTTTTCACACTTATGTTTCTTTTTTAACATTTGTATCTTACGATATTCAATTTAATACCACGTAGAAAAGAAAGAATATTCGCTTTGCGACAAAGGATGCACGCGCGTACAAGACAGAACGAGACAGAGTCAACGGAAATCTGTCCGCGCAGCACATATAAGTGTTTGTGATTAATCGAACTAAAATTTAACCTATTGGAGGGAAAATGGTACCAACTTCCACTGAACAAAATATAATACTTATGTTTGCCTACAAACTTGAACGAGTCGATAATAAATTGATTTAGAATAGAATATTTTCGAACTTAATTATAGCAGGTGATAGGGTTTCTTTAATAATTCTGTTTATAATGATAGTGTAGAGATGTTTTCAAATTGATCGATAAATCTACAATTCGTTAGGTAACTGTTGAATAGAATTACTGTCAGATCTGTCAGTAATTTTACTTTGAAGTTTAATTTTAATTTCTGCCGCTGCTAATTCGTATGAGTTCATGTATAGACAACTACATCTTTACTAGATCACCTGTGTCATATTTGCACATTCAACATATTATATGACGTAAGTTACAATTGTCAAATCATTAAACGTACAATTGTGGTTGCATTTATATCTATAAACGTGATTGAGTAATATTTATCCACCGTGAATTGACCAAACAAATAAAATAAGGTACAGGTTTTGACGGGACAGCCGTAAAAATAAAAAATATGATTTACTTGTCAAAAGGTAACGAAATTAACCTTAAAAAGATTTCTTATGTCATGTAATGAAAACTTGAAAACAACATGTACATAATTTAAACGTTTGTTAGACATGTACAATTAGAATCAATCACGTTTCAAATTGATCTATTTTGGACAGTACTCTGCTACATTGAAAAGTATTCAGACTTTTTACAGGCATAATTTTCATGGTTACTATGTTATAAGTATAATATTGCTATTTCTTATGCTTATTTAAAAGAAACAAACGAACTAGCAAAGACATAGATGAATCAATTATTTGTAGAGTTACAAAACATTAATCAATCCTAATATGAAGAAATATGAAAGTGAATATACAAGGGAATACAGATTTACCTCTAGTATTCAAGCTGCAATTACATAAATCTTATGCATCGTTGTTATTTGATTTTTGTAATTAAAGCAGCTGCAATAGTAGTTTCCTCTACGCGTAACATAATTCTGCCCAATTGTTTTACATTTTTAAATAATTCCATACAGAATGGATTTTGTGTTGTAAGCTCAATGATTGCACTTGAATTTTTCGGTAAGCAACATGGTTTCTTTTTTATTGTTTCACCAGTTACTCTATGAAGTTGTGCTACTAGTTTTGTAATAACAACAGGTTGAACTAAAGATTATTGGTGAATTACCATTAGAAGACCCTTCATAATTGGTATTTTTATGGGTATTTTATGAACAAATTTGTCCTATGGCAGCCATTTGCTCGTATTATTTGCTATATAATTTTTAATTGTACCATAGCATTGTATGATGTAATTAAAAATCATATATCAAATATAGAGTGTCCGGGTCTCACCACGTGGAGGTTGCTGCGAATGGAGACCCACCCTAACCGCGTCCCATCCACCCTCCTTTTATACAAGATATTATTGAGTAAAACCTCCTTCCAATGTGCATTTGCAACAAGTTCAATGTTTGATCCCTATGCAAACGCACAATAGACAGAGTTTCATATCGAACTTTCGCGAAAAAGAACTATTGCAAATGAAAGAGAACACAAGACCTAGTCAATAAGTACCTAGTCAATAATTGACTTTAATTTCCAAATAACCAACTAACTAGGAATATACATCAACCTAAAACTTATCAATAGGTCTAAAAATGTTTTACTCTACGTATGCAAAGATCTAAGGGAACACATTACGTAATGTACTGTGTTTTCAAGAACTCGAAGAATTTGCAAAAGCAAACAAGAGAAAAACAGCTCAGAAGGAGCAGAAGAAGAAGTTAACAGAGACGATCAAATTTACAAAACGCGAGACAAAATATAAGTGACGACAAAAGATGACAGAAAGTAATGTAATATTAAAAAACAGCACTGGAACCACTGGAACATCTAAAACAGCACTGGAACCACTGGAACATCTAAAACAGCACTGGAAACACTGGAACACCTAAAATAGAACTGGATACACTGCAATATCTAAAACAAAAATGTACAACATATGGAATCATAACACAAGTTAATACATTTCGCAAAAAATATATCCAAGAAAAGAAACACACACACATATATATATATAAATATAAGATACATATAAATACATATAAATATAAGATACATATAAATACATATAAATATAAGATACATATAAATACATATAAATATAAAATAGATATAATTAAAAAGACATGTGATAATAATAAATTAATAAATAGAGCAGGAAACGCTGCAATATCTGAAACAAAAATGTGCAACATATGGAACCATAACACAGGTTAATACATTTCGCAAAAGATATGCCCAAGAACAGAAACACACATGCAAACATGCACACATAACAAATTACATAGAGACATAGAAACATATAAACGAATTTGAAAGATACATAACATTTATATAAAAACAGTAATTAATCATAAGTACCCTTATGTACCATGGGTACTGTTACATATCGCGAGAGCAGCCATCTCAGGGCGCTATTTCGTAATATAACATAATATAATATAACATGACATAATATAACATAACATGATATAATATAACATAACATAATATAATATAATATATAGGTTGAGCTATTTAATTGTAACATCTAAATTTACTGGTAAACCATTCGTTGTATACAAAAATATTCCAAACAAATAGTTTGAAATATTTTTTAATGCGACAAATGGGTCACAAATAAATTTAGACTATACGATTAATTGGCTCACGATATATATAACATGTAATAGAGTAAAAGCAGCCATCACAGGGCGCTATTTTGTAATATAACATAATATAATATAACATGACATAATATAATATAACATGACATAATATAACATAACATGATATAATATAACATAACATAATATAATATAATATATAGGTTGAGCTATTTAATTGTAACATCTAAATTTACTGGTAAACCATTCGTTGTATACAAAAATATTCCAAACAAATAGTTTGAAATATTTTTTAATGCGACGAATGGGTCACAAATAAATTCAGACTGTACGATTAATTAACTTACGATATATATAATATGTAATAGAGTAAAAGCAGCCATCACAGGGCGCTATTTCGTAATATAACATAATATAATATAACATGACATAATATAATATAACATGACATAATATAATATAACATGACATAATATAACATAACATGATATAATATAACATAACATAATATAATATAATATAATATATAGGTTGAGCTATTTAATTGTAACATCTAAATTTACTGGTAAACCATTCGTTGTATACAAAAATATTCCAAACAAATAGTTTGAAATATTTTTTAATGCGACGAATGGGTCACAAATAAATTCAGACTGTACGATTAATTAACTTACGATATATATAATATGTAATAGAGTAAAAGCAGCCATCACAGGGCGCTATTTCGTAATATATGCAACAATATATATAAATATATATGTAAAAATAAATGTTTACCACTCATGATTTGTAATACTTATACCTCTTCTTCATATATCCTTTTAATTGTTCATCCTCTTTGATTCGTATTATATATATATGATCATATCTTCATCTTCGTATCATCCATTTTATATACGTACATTATCATACTTCCATGATATACTTTGATCCTCAAGTTGTACTATTTCAATCAAATGAACGTCTCTGTAACACTTTAAAGCTGCAACAAACTTATACAATGGATTAGTAAAAAAAAAAAAAAAAAAATGTGACGAACAATACATATAAATAGAACATATACATAGTAACAAGTACATATACATAGAAAAACATTATTTTATCGAAATAACATTACAAAAATGATGTATGTAACGTGTAACAAAAACAATGTGTTTGGTTGTAATGTATATTGACGTAAGAAAAATGAAAATTTACTTTTCGTTCTATCTCGTTTCTTATTACTTTTCATTAAGTTAATTAAATTTTGATTCGATTCAAAAGAATCGTTTCGACTGTCAATTATCAATTTAATAATACTTTTTAAAAGTACTTTGATTTTCACATGTAAATGAATTCTAATGTACTTTGCGATTTTTAATGCTTACGAATTCTGATACACAAAGCACACAATAGAATGTTTAAATATCAATCATGAATCAACATTAAATTAATGGTTGTAAAAACCAGAGAATATCTATTCGTAGAAAATAACTATATCATTCAGTAATATTTCAAGACAAACGCTCAATCAACAGAAACATAAAGTGATGAATTAAAGAAACAAGCATTTCATCATCTTTCATTATCGTCGTTATTAAATATCATCAATAAAGTATCCTTTCTTTTTCTTATCATAAATTTACTAAACGCGAAGCAAAGGATATCTCAAAATCAATGCACATACTTGCAATAACAATTTATTGAAGTAGAAATCAGCAAAATTATCGCGAGAGCAACCACGTAAGTGTGCTTTTCATAATTCGCAACACTAATTCATTAAAATCATGAAAACTAATCGCGATAAGTGCGTCATGAAAAAGCAATGCGCGAGCAGCCACTTTAGGGCGCTTTTTCTAATTCGCAACGCTAATTTATGCACCCTGAATTTAAATACGCAACACTAATAGAGATTTTAGATCAGTGATCTGTATAAGTGCAATGTCACCACGGTGCAATGTAGCCCTTTGGCTACTCTGGTGACTTTATACGTGAGATCACATTTCCACAGTGCAAGTGGAAAATTTTATAGGCGCATGTCACCATAGTGCGATGTAGCTCTTTTAGCTACGGCGGTGACTATGCGCAGGATCATACTTCCACAGTATCAGTGGAAGACTTGGGCATTTCATTAGTCGCAACACTATCGTGAAATACGCGATCGTTCATTATCGCAACACTAAATGGAATGAAAAACTTGACAATTGAAAACTATTACTTCTACATGAAAAAAAGTAGATGCAATTACTCGCGATATGTGTGAATCGCAACACTATAAAACTAATTGAAAACTATTTGTACAAATTAAAATACAATTTAATCTTATTCTCGAAACAAATATTAGCAAATAATAATTATGGTTTCAGCAAACAATCGCGATTTTATGATTCGCAACACTAAAAGAGCAATCACGATTATCATTTTCACGCAACTCTAATTCAAAGCCCGATATATTAATACGCAACTCTAATAAAAATCGCGATCTGGAGTTAATCGCAACTCTAATAAAAAACGCGATTTGGATTTATTCGCAACTCTAATAAAAAACGCGATATGGATTTATTCGCAACTCTAATAAAAAACGCGTTTTGGATTTATTCGCAACTCTAACAGGAACCGTAATTAATTATTCGCAACGCTACAATTGAAACCGCGATTTGCCCAGATTTCGATGGGCCAGCATTCTGCTGGCTAGAATATACTACTACAGAAATACGAGCATAGTGACAAAGTAGTAACAAAGAATGACTTTGCATTCAGAGAATTACCTCCGAATGCATAGTCATTAGTAGTTGCCCTCTTCTCCGGGCCTCTTCGGCTTATAGCCTCTTCTTTCTTCGGGCGTGAAGCCCAGTATCCTGAAACTTATATCTAAGCTCGAGATTTCCTGGGCGCAAACCAAAAAATAACATACAAAGGTGAAATAAAAACATAAATCGCGAAAACTCTGCGCACGCAGACGAACAACGATCGTAAAGAATCGTCGTTCGTGCAAACGTGCTGAACCTCGAGCAGAAAACTTCGTTCGTTTCGGCAAATCGCGACCGCGACCGCGGGTTGATTCGAAAAATCGATAGGATAAAGCCAGTGGCGAACGACATTCCTCGTTCGCGCCAACTTTACCGTCGATCATTCAAATCTGATTTCCTGAAACAGGTTGAACACGCGAGAAACGCGCCTGCCCGATCGGAGACTGTGTCAACCTGCCCGGCCCTACCTACTTAAATCTATCAGTCAAACATACCAGAAGTATACTACCTACCTACCTAAACCTATATTTAAAAAGAGCAAAAGATTCACACCAACACATTCGTTCAACCCCCGGAAATTCTCATTCAAACACTCGGGCGCAATGACCTAAACTAGAGAGAACGCCCCGGGACGCCTCCGACACCCGAGCTTGGCATACAACCTCGCACACTCTAAGGTACGTACCAGGTGCTGCAATCGGCTGACGAATTCTAGTGACCATTGCGTACAACGCCAGTAAAGCGTTTTTATCTACACGCGAAGGTTTAATGTGATATTTAGAACGTTGAACAAATCTGTGTTTTTCATAAAACACAGAAATTATATTGGAAAGAGAGATGATATTAGAATTGGTACTATTTGTGATTAAGAATACATTTGGTACCATTAGCAAGTAATAGCGAGTTGTTTTTATGGAAACGACGCAATTCCACGGCCTAACCACACACACAACGTGGAACATACGTCGTGCACGATACACTAGCACGTCAGCCGCGAAAAAAAGTCTCATTAGTACACATAAATAATCAGAATCATCGTGCCCGTCGCCTTTTACCCACCCAAGTAGCACCTGGGCACGTGAATGGGGTCCTGACAACGAACACGGAAGGGGTTAAACCTGAAAATCCTGATCTAAATACATAGATTAGTGATCAACCGGCTATTATTCTTTGAATCTATTCAGAACTCTACTTTACTCATTTCAATCAAATACTAATATTCTAAAAGCAAAATGGTAATTGAGAAGTTAATTTATTGATAGTTATATTGTGCCGCATAGAGTTTTAAAGAGTTTTATTTTCAACTCTAACTCGAACACTATCCTCGATCAAAAAAATACCGACGACGCCCTCTCAGATATGATCTCAGGAAAGATCAAGGCAAATATATACGAGATTGCCGCTACAGCCACCAGTGTGGTTGACGCATTTTCGCGTCCGCGAAAATGGTTAACGTGACCAGAATGCCATCGAGTAACATTCCAGACACGGCCTCCCTTGAGGCAGGAATTGAGATACGCTCAATTAGCGCGCCGCGTATCCCTAAGCGAGATCCGAAGCTACCAATAACCCTTGGTGAGGGTGGCGGGCTCCCCCGTCTGCCCTTCGGAATAACCGAGGGCCTTACGGTCGGGGCAGGGCGCCCTTACTGGGACGCAATAGCGGCAAAGCGGAAGCTAATTTACTAATCGATCAAAATAAATTCAACACTCTATGCAGTGCAATAAATAACTACCAATTATTAAATATTGATCGAGAAATGGAAAAGGAGCGTCCCAATTCATTTTAATATTATAACGTATAGAATAAAATGGAAAATCGCGACGCGACGCGACGCGAACAAAGTGAGAGGTTGTTCACCCTCGATTTGAAAAACTATCGACATCCTCTGGGATGTAATCGTTCCTTCGAAGCGGACCCTCCCTCAACGGGATCTCAAAAACAAGCAAAACCACCCACAGGAGGTTACTACTACAGCCACCAGTACCAGTTGACGTATTTTGACGTCCGCGAAATGTTTAACGTGACCAGGTGCCGTCGGTGACACGCCAGGCACGACCTCTCCTTGAGGTTGGGATTGAGATACGCTCAATCAGCCGGCCGTGAACCCAGTGCAGTAATCTAAGTACGCAGTCCAGTGCTACCAAAGCCCTTGGTGAGGGTGGCGTACCACCCCGTCTGCCCGTTGGAATAACCAGGGGCCTTACGCAACGGGGCAGAGGCCAATACTGGGACGCGATAGTGGTAACACTATGCTACTCGACAATGAACGTGAAATTCGTTCATTTATTGGCAAGAATGATTAAATTCAAATTTAAAATTATATTTGAAAATGAAGTTGCGCTTCAAATCAAAAGTAAATTTAAGATTCAAGTGAAATTTTAAACTACAATTGAATTTAAAGTCGCAGTTCAATTTCAAATTAAAATTAAATTTAAAATTAATTATTTCACATTCCGTACGTTATAATGATAGAAGGAATTGGTAAGCGTCCCTCTCTCATTGTCTCGAACGATATTCAATTCACTATAATTATACTATGGAATCTAATTTTTACTGATCAAGAAACGAAACGATTGTAATTCTATGAGAAGTGTAACGTTTTCAAGCGATCCCGTCATTGAAGCAGTCATTCTAAAATATGAAGATAGTATTCATGTTCGATGCTTCGATTTCGAAATCTACTCGTCGCGAAATGTCTTCTTGCACATGTAATATAACATAGTTTTCGTAACGAAGCAAATAGACTTTAATTAGAACGAAAGTTATACTATATATATGATATCATACATATCATATATTTCATGTATTCAAATTGCAACAAATACAAACACGATGAATAATTTCTATCGTGTGCTATTAACGCGAATACTAAATAACTAAAGCATTTAATATTTTCAGCAACTATAAATTGAATAATCAATTTCTATTGAATAGTAAATATTATATATCAATGTACCAATAATGATACAGTTCGTCAACACCATTGCGCAATAATTATTACAAAAACGAAGTCGGAGGGCATCCGACTTCACCACTATGCGCTACTGCAAGAAAGCAGTTGTAACATATTCACTCATACATTCATTTATTCACAAGTATATATTATATCCATATATACTTACATGTATGTAATTATATATCATAAAAATATTTCATTTTCATAGATATTCATATCTAATATACTACTTTTTGTTAAACTTTCTGAATTTGCATACTACGTGTGGATGAATTATTCATTTAATAATTATCAGTATTATTACTATTATATTGTGACATTTAAAAACGCGAAGTGCAAGAAGACCCTATCCTGATCTAATACATAATTAAACACAAAATAAATGTTACTACTCACGGGTATAATTCTATACCCATGGTCACTATGCTCGTCAATGAAATTCTACGTAATTACAACCAGTCACCCGTGCCGATTTGGACCTTTCGTCCTACGACATGATTGAGTGACCAGAGGGACTTGAAAGCATGCGACTCACACGATGAGTAGAATAATTTAGGTAAGAAGTCATCAGAGATGTTGCCAATGCCTGGGGGAAGTCATCAGAGATGTTGAAGCCTCGATGAAGTCGTCAGAGATGTTGAAGCCTCGATGAAGTCGTCAGAGATGTTGAAGCCTGGATGAAGTCGTCAGAGATGCCTCGAAGTAGAAGTGGTAGCTGAATCCATAGTAGAAGTAGCTGTAAAAAACTTTAACAGAAACCACATTATTATAATTTGGCCTTTTAAAGTTCGTATTGAAATGTTTGTATATCAATTTCCTTTATTCTGATTAATTTTTTGATTGATTACAATAAAGCAGCCACGATTATGTTAATTTTGTAATTAAAAAGATTAAAAGTTTAACAAATTTGGAATTGTAAGTAAAGTACGAAAGATACTTACATTTTTTGCTTCTGGAGCACAGCTAAGTCCTTCAGGCAGACAGCAGACTCTAATACCGAGGCAGCAAGTATTAAAAAAAAAATTAGAAATAAAAAAGATATAAATAAAAGACTATTATACTATTGCCATTTACGAAGCAAACACTGACTCTACTCTTTCGCGTATGAATATTATAAAAAAAAAGAATGTAATTATAATTAGAGCAGCTGTGCTCTAAGAAATATTGAAACTATTTATCGTAGCAAACACTGACTCTACCGACCGCATTGCGCGCGGTCACCAAAATTTTCTGAAAGAAACATTATTAGTGGGGGAACAAAGGGTAAAGAAAAAACAACACACAGTTTACTTTCGTAGTATTCTTCGTCGTTCTCTGATCTGAGCGTTTGTTCAAGAAAGTATTACTTTCTTCTTAAATTATTGAATCACGTAAAAATATGTGTAGTATGTATAAAACATGCATAAATAGATTATAAAATTTAAATATATTGTAAAATATACTCAAATAATATAAACTATTTATGAACACAGTAAGAATACATGACTGATCTATAAAAATTCAATTGTGATTATTTGTTATCAGAATTTAAAGCATATTCAACTTTCTCCTGATTAACGAGTTATATTATATGTTAGAAATATTTGAAATCCCTTGCAAGAATAATTATTAACCAAATAACTCATTACTTGGTACATACATCATCAATTACATATCAAATGTTACCAAACGATCAATAAAAAGGTAATATAAATTTATACCATACGTCCAGCGTTCTTACAGTCTTACGTCACACCTCTTTCAGTAATAAATGCAATATTACCAAATTTCCATGAAAGATATCATTGGCCATTGTTGTATTAATGATCATGGATGTTCATTGCTCATTATATCCAATATTTGAAGGATGTAACCCATTAGAAACCTGTAACAAATCGAAACAAAAGAATTTCAATGATTACACAAAAATAAAACCAGTTGCATTAATATTTTATGATAATCGAGTTCATCGATCGTATTTTCAAAGGTCAAACGAAGTCTATGGACAATTACAACAATGAAATGTGCGTAATAAGGAGAAAAGCGAAAAGAAAATTCAGAGATGTATTTATATTTGTAATAATGATGTTTAATTAACTGTTAATCAAGTGTGCGTTGATTAAACGATGTTAGTAATAAGAGTGTTAATAGAATCGTAATTCAGAATACTATGCAGTCGATAAGCAAGGCTACGTACGTATCTCGAAATCAGAAACGCGTTACGGCACGTGTTACCGGCAGCAGAGGTCGACTCGAACTAACGGGTGGTACCACTCTTCGCACTATGCGAACGCGACCGAATGCGACCGAACGTAATCCCGAACGCGACCGAACGTAGTCCCGACTTCGTTTCCACGTTGTATCCAGTGGCCTTGTAATTTCGTCATCTGCTTAAACGCAGCAAATTGAAAATCTACAACAAAGGAACCACGTTCAAAACAAGGAATTCCAGGAAATCTCTCGTGCGTATTTTTCTTAGAAAAATGTTTAGTTTTGTTATGATATCTCGTTACCTGCCTCAACTGCGAACAACTCAGCTAATTGAAACCTACCACAATGGAAGCACGTTCAGAAACAAGGAATTCCAGGAAAACTTTCGTGCGTATTTTTCTCAGAAAAATTTGTAGTTTTGTTATGATGTACACTTTCCTAAATATCTATCACAGAAAAATTTCTACTGTTCTATTACGATATACATTCACGGGTATAACGCACAGATAATACTTTATTATACGTATTATTATATTATCTATATGATGTAATTGCGAATGTTGTGGTAGAAGAAATTTATTTCAATAAATCTCTCTGTTTCGAGGCAAAATTCATGAGTCGAAAAGAAGAAATATTTCAACTTAATATATATAATTGATCCACGAATCCTAGAGAATAAAATTGTACGATCTTTATGAACTTCAATGGTTGAATCGAATGTAATTACATTTCTCGTTCTCTCCAAATTGAAGAGAGGATAATAGTTGTAGTTTTCTACGTATAGCAATAACAATCTTCAATTCGATAAGGAATTTACCGACTTATAGGTACCGATTTGACCATTTTGTGGATTCATTATTTTGAGTTTACTTTAATCCATCTTTCCTTTCTGCCTACGATTTTACTTTCTCTATACAAGAAATTAGAATACTTTTATCACGAATGGTTCTAGCGTTGAGTCCTTTGCAATACATTTGAAAGTTTCCAAGCCCTTTTCAAGACTTTGAAACTTTACATTGGACTGCAAAATATGTAATAAATTAATTTATAATACAAATAAAGTTAAGCATTATTCTAGCTGTGCAATATCTGTGAGATTATCAAGTAATTGTTCTATTTGCTAAATGTGCTTTCAAGAATCTTCTGATTTCGCCTTCGATTCTGGTGATTTGCAATGTTTTTATCTAATATGCAATTATTTTTTATGGATTTTCTCATATCAAGCATGTATTTACTACATAAACGCAGAAATTAGTAGATTATGAGCTTGAAAAAACTCGATACTTACTATTAATTAACTAGATACTAATATTAATTCGATCATTTCCGACGGCTCTTTAATTTACATGGAATTTATGTACAGTTTTATGTACTATTAAAGTATACAGCTGAGACCATGTATTTACTACATAAACTCGGAAATTAACAAATTACCAGCAATTATAACATGAAGATGCACCTCTAATGATGGTGGGGGTGATCAATCAACCATATCAATATCGTTATGAACCGCTCCAGTGACCTCGCGAACTTCAGTTCTCTCGCGGCCGTGATTGTGATCGGGTGTTGACAGAACCTTTGGAGATGGCCTTGACCACTGGTGTTGGACTGGATGGAGGACCATGGCTACTGGTGGGGGTCTTGGCTGATGGTGGAGGACCATGGCTACTGGTGGAGAGTCTTGGCTGATGGTGGAGGACCATGGCTACTGGTGGAGAGTCTTGGCTGATGGTGGAGGACCATGCTGCGGTTGCTGAACTCTACGATGGCGGGTGTCTATGCGATGGATGCTGGTGGGAGATGATGCAGAGTATGCTGATTGCTGATGATGTCTGATGGTTCTGATGACGTCAGCTATCTACTGGACGGTGAGTCGTTATGTAAACAATTTTTTTATGGTGGTGGGAACAAATATGTTCGTTCTACGATTTGAACGATCACGAAGGTGACTCATTAGCACCCTTAGCTGGGTGCTAGCCCCGTTAGTGTACTCCCTTCGCGTATTACATATATATTAGACGTGATACGAGTTCAATTAGAATTTTTTCCGCGATTTAAAGTATCTGAATACAGTGTACTCTTGATTATCCGGGTTAATGATGGGGATTAACGGTTTTTAAATATCAGTTCGAATGTTTGAATTGCTATATACACTTTGAATGGTTCGTCGTTTTTATAGAACCATAATTGAATATTAGAGAATTAAAATTCGTCACTTTTGCTATTTACTTTTTACTTACAATCAAAATATTGTAACGATAGTTATTAGCTGATATTTATCGAAAGAAATATTGCTTATTCCTCATTAAATGGATAATAGTTTCTTTATTTCGCGTCATTTACTAAACGATATTGTCTCTTTTAATTAACCCCCAAACTGCGTATCCACCTGTTAACTTTTACACTCGTATTCGCGTACCTTTGATTTTTCATCCCGTTATAAATAATAAATTAATTACACGCGTAATTATCTATACCCGATGTAACGTGCTGCCAATCTTTTTCTTATTTAAAAATAGTAGAATAAAATCTCCGATTCTCAAATTGCGTGTAATTGAAAGGGTGGATGGGTACCCTATTCTATTATTTTATTAACTTTGCAACAGATTAGAATAATTTAATCACTGGTACTTTCAGTATCGAGTATTTTGTAGTACGATTTAAATCTTCCAAGTCCTTTTCAGGACTTTGAAACTTTAAATTGGACTGGAAATTGTTTAGTTTAAGTTAGTTTTTACGATCATATTTGTACATTTATATAATGTAAATTTATAATTGTGTAGCCCTTTCCCTCTTATCCTGACTCATTTAAGTTAATTACTGTGATTATATTTGTACATTCTTTTATTCCCTTTTATCCCGACTTTCCTCACTTTTATTTATTAATTATACATGGTCACTTCTATCTTTCTATGGTGTCCCCTCGATGGAGGGTCGTTGGATTGTTCAATGTTTGATGGTTCGACGTTTGATGGTTTGATTCTTGATGGTTTTACGTTTGATGGTTTGACATTTGATGGTTTGACTTCTGTGGTTAAAAAAATATATGCGACGGTGAAAATTCAGGAAATTGTTTAAACAATCCAAGATAATCTCTGGTGTTCAGGGGGAAATTATATTTTTTATGCATACAGCGTTGGAGGCATCACTATGGTATTGTTTTGTTCTGGTTTTCTTATCAAAAAGTCTCCATTTCCACGTTTTCCAAGATTCTTTTCAATTGCTTCAAGCAAACGAGCTATAGGAAGTTATAAGCGAGAATAACTAGTAACAGAATCTTGAAATTTGAGGTACTTTCTCCGTTCTTGTCTCAAATTCAATGGTTCTGGGCGAATTTCGACTGCTTCACCAACTTTGTCTAGAATAATGCTCCTAATCCTTTACACTCCTTCTATGTTATCGAATTTGTATGATTATTATAATAAAATTGCCACGATTATTGTGATTTAATTATTGTAACTGTAATTTAATTGTTATCTTACTGACTATTGTAATAAAAGTGTACGGAAACACATTCTTTTTACTCAGAGCGCAGTACCCACGTTGATTTATTCTGTTTAGTTTTGAGTCGTTTTGAAGTAGAGTAATAGAATTTAGAATACCCTTTTGTATTGCTTTTTGTGGGACACTTTAACTTTTCTAAAGTAGAATCATCGTAAAATCATGGTAAAATCATGGTAAAATCATGTTACAATAATGTAGCTCTCTGAATAAGAAAATGTGTTTCCCTTTGCGATTCGTAAAGTCCATACTACAGTTTCTAGAAATCTTTGATAGATCTTAGAAAATGTACTATGGACCTCGTGTTTTTAATTGAAGTAGTGTCAGATCTCGGTACCTTCTGTAATGAGATCGTAAATATGTAATGGAGGGTGGATGGGATTAGGGTTTAGGGATGGGTCCCTGCGTAGTCACCTCCACGGGGTGGACCTGGGCCCTTGGTAACGTCTTCGAGAGACCGGTCTCTCGAAAACGGTATCATGCTAAGGACTACGCACCTAAATTTAAGCATATCTGTAAATTTAACACCAGAACTACCAAAATTGTAAATTTATATTATTTTTTTGACTTATCTCCTCTTGCTTTTCATTCGTATCTTTTTTAATTTACCTACTTTTGCTTCCTGTTTGTAGAACATTCTCTTTTATCTAAATAATATTTTATTCTCTTTGAAAGAAACTAATATTCTTGGTTGCCGGTAGTTCTAGTGTTAAGTCTTTTGTAATACAATGTCACAGTAGTGCAATAATTGTAGTACAGATAATGTATCTCGTCAGTTCTGGCAGTGCGCGCAAAAGTTACGCGAAAATTTCAATGAATATAATATTATAAAATATTGATTTTATTACATATTTCATTGCGTCAGTGCAAGAGAGTTGGGTATATTAGATATCGATTCAGGTTTGATGAGAATTTGACACGAAAATATAGTTTCGATTATAATATTTCGTGATTAATCGATAGTTACCTTATAAAAATGTAATTGCACGTGTAATTTATTGTTAAAATAAAAAAATAAATATATATACTATTGTAACAAATTGTTGAGATCATGAATTTACAAAAAAAATTAAAAAATTACTAAAATATAAGCGAATATTGTCGAAAAACTGCGATTATATATGGTGCGCAATCAACCATGACTTTCCGAGAATTATAGGGGTTGGGGGCTATATAAGGACGCCGCGATCGCAGCAAAAATTCTTTTGCCACTTGAACTTTGTCATGGACGGATCGAAGTGAGTCCTGGGGGTGCAGGGGGTGGGTTGCGGGGGTGGAGGTGTTCCTAGGAAGTGCATAGAAGTGCATAGAGGTTACTTTGAGCTGATTGATGGGTGTCCGATGGCTATTTGGAGGTTGCGTGGGAGTCACTGGACCATGAAGAATTTTGGTGGAGGCGCCTTGATGAATGATGGCGACAACGACGTATGTCTACGAATTGGTAAGTTCGAAAATTTGAAAATTTAAGTAGATGGTGGTGGATTTAGTGGTAGTTTTAAGATGTACTTGACGCGGCGGGCTCGGTTAGCACTCGTGGGTGTTGCTGACCCATGTATGCCCTCCCGTCGCGTCATATCAATAAAATTTGAATAAAATTCAATAATTAAACTATGTTTTATATATATTTTTGGAGTTAATAATAATTTAATCTTCTTTGTTTAACATTTTCGGACTTAATGAAATCCAAAATTCGTTTACTGGTAATTATTAATGAATAAATTGTAACTGAATCTCTTTTTACGTAGTTAACTTTTACGTAGTGTATGAAACACTTTTAATTTACTTTTAAATCGCGTTATTTGAATTTATAAAATCGATGTTTAAATATGATTGAACATTGGCACTTCGGTGCTGAATTTGAATGGAATTAAAATTGATATATTGGGTCCCTGCGTAGTCACCTCCACGTGGTGGACCTGGGCCCTTGGTAACGTTTTCGAGAGATTGCCCTCTCGAAAACGATATCAAGCTAAGGACTACGCGCGTAGACATAAGTATAATTGTAAACTCGATTCTAAAAGTACCAAACCAATTAAAAGACTATGGTACGTAACTTCTGATAAAGATAGATAGATTTTTCACTTGTACAAAGATTACTTAGATTTACTTTCAACAATTGTTCATGATGCTAGTTCATCCTACTATTTTATTAACTTTGCAAGAGATAAGAATAAGTTATTCAATGGTACTTTTAGTATCGAGTCCTTTACAGTACAATTTAAATCTTCCAAGTCCTTTTCAGGGCTTTGAAACTTTAAATTGGACGACCAATTGTTTAATTTATGTTTATTTTTGTCATCATATGTGTACATTTGTATAATGTAAATTTATAATTTTGTAACTATTCCCTTCTTATCCTGACTCCTCCCACTAATCACATCGAATTTTATATTTGTGATCGAATTTGTACATTCATGTAATGTAATTTTAATTGTATAACCACTCCCTTTTATCCCGACTTCCCTCACTTTTATTATTAATTGTATATGGCGACTTCTATCGTCTCCTCTCGATGGAGGGTCGTTTGATTGTTCAATGTTTGATGGTTCGACGTTTGCTGGTTTGATCTTTGATGATTTGATGTTTAATGGTTCGACGTTTGATGGTTTGATGTTTGATGGTTCGACGTTTGATGGTTTGATGTTTGATGGTTCGACATTTGATAGTTCGACATTTGATGGTTCGACGTTTGATGGTTCGACGTTTGATGGTTCGACGTTTGATGGTTCGATGTTTAATGGTTCGACGTTTGATGGTTCGATGTTTAATGGTTCGACGTTTGATGGTTTGATGTTTAATGGTTCGACGTTTGATGGTTTGATGTTTAATGGTTCGATGTTTGATGGTTTGATGTTTGATGGTTGGAGATTCACTCAATTTCTGCTTTATTCTGATATATTTTAATATCTCCGATCGCCGCTGGATCGGTATTATCTCTTTCAATTAATCCTCAAAGTGTGCATCTATCTGTTAGTTTTTAATAACTCCCCTAATCCTTCGCATTTCCTTTACTTTATCCATTTTTTATGATTGCTATAATAAAATTGTTATGTTTATTGTAATTTAATTGTTATAATTACTGTACCAAAATTTGTACATGCACCCTACTGATTATTGTAATAAAATTGTACGGAAACACATTCTTTTTACTTAGAGAGTAGCAACCACTTTCATTTGTTCTGTCTAGTTTTGAGTCGATTTAAAGTAGAGTGATAGAGTTTAGAGTATTGTTTCATGTTGCTTTTTGTGAAGCACTTTAACTTTTGTAAAATAGAATCATCGTATATTTATTTTATGGCAATATAGCTCTCTAAGTAAGAAAATGTGTTTCCCTTTGCGATTCATAAAGTCCATACTACAGTTTCTAGAAATCTTTGATAGATCTTAGAAAATGTATTATGGACCTCGTGTTTTTAATTGAAGTAGTGTCAGATCTCGGTACCTTCTGTACCGAGATCGTAATTATCTAATGGAGGGTGGATGGGATTAGGGTTTAGGGATGGGTCCCTGCGTAGTCACCTCCACGGGGTGGGCCTGGGCCCTTGGTATCGTTTTTGAGAGACCGGTCTCTCAAAAACGATATCAAGCTAAGGACTACGCACGTAGATTTAAGCTTATGTAGATAGTGTAATTACAGAATAAGATATAGTTTAAGTTAATTTTTGCGTTCGCCGCTGGATCGCCGCTGGATCGCCGTTGGATCGCCGTTGGATCGCCGCTGGATCGCCGCTGGATCGCCGCTGGATGTGATATAATTTATTACCATCGATGGAGGGTTGTTTGATTGTTCGATGGTTCGATGTTTGGTTTGTTCTGATTTATTTTAATCCCTCCTTTCGCCGCTGGATCGCCGCTGGATCGCCGTTGGATCGCCGCTGGATCGCCGTTGGATCGCCGTTGGATGCGTGCGTTTATTAGTCATAAGTACTTATATGTTGTACATCTTTGTAATTTAATTGTAATATATAATGTTCGTATTGTAAAGAAATACATTTTCTTATCCGGAGAGAGATTAACCACCCCCTTTTGTTGCACCCCTCGTTTATCAAGACAGAACTTTGAATAGTTCTCGCGTTAATTAGTGCCCGTTTACTCGTTTGAGGGCTCTATTATTAGTGCTTCATAAGTCGCTTCACGCAGCATGTTCTCTATTCGCTCGAGAGTTCGACATTTATCGCTGCGCAGTGAAACATTCTGGGCTCAATCAAACCGACGTTGTTGCGGAACTCATCTGGACTTCACGGGTTCAGCCTTGGACGCGCTCACGACAGAGTTCGAGCTGAGTGGTTCCTAACCCGATGCGCTGGGGTCTTCGGACCTTTGTAAGACGGATTCGGATGGTTCCATGAGGTTCGTTCTTTGGCGCAGAGCAATCCTCGTGTTGGGCCTCGTTGGAGTTTAGGTGGGAACCGCACTCGTCGCGGCGAGCGAGCTTTCGAATGTTTCGACGTAAGACGTGGGATTTTTGTTCGCGGTTCGGCGGGTACGGTTCGCCTGGTGGCTAGTGCGGAAGGATGTAGAGTTCTCCCTCGAGTGAACTTGTTCGTTTCGGTCGCGTCGCGAATTTTACTTGAATTTTTTTTACATTTTTAATTATCTTTGCTTCAATTATTTGATTGAGTTTCGAGTCATTTTTAGAGTAGAGTAACGAATAACTTAGTATATCGCATCGTATCCCCTTTAGTATATCACATCGTATTCCCTTTTGCGAAACACTTTCGTTTTTCTAAAGTGTTAGTAGAGTCGCTTTAAAAATTTCTCTCCGGGTAAGACAATGGCATTTCTCGTCACCCCCTTCGTAAAGTCCATACTGCAATTTCTAAATGTCTGATTGATTTTAGAAAATGTATTATGGATTTCGCGTGTATTAAATTCAAGTAGAGTCAGATCTCGGTACCTTCTGTAACGAGATCGTAAATATGTAATGGAGGGTGGATGGGATTAGGGTTTAGGGATGGGTCCTTGCGTAGTCACCTCCACGTGGTGGACCTGGGCCCTTGGTAACGTCTTCGAGAGACCGGTCTCTCGAAAACGGTATCAAGCTAAGGACTACGCGCGTAGACATAAGTATAATTGTAAACTCGATTCTAAAAGTACCAAACCAATTAAAAGACTATGATACGTAACTTCTGATAAAGATAGATAGATTTTTCACTTGTACAAAGATTTGATAGATTCACTTTTAAGAATTTTCTATTATTTCATTAATTTTGCACGGTATTAGAATACTTTAACCACTGGTACTTGTAGTATCGAGTCTTTTGCAGTACAATTTTAATTTTCCAAGTCCTTTTCAGGACTTTGTAACTTTAAATTGGACTGCAAATAGTGTAATTTAAGTTAATTATTGCGAACATATTTGTACATTTATGTAATGTAATTTTAATAATGTAACCACCCCCTTTTATCCCGAGTTCCCTCACTTCTATGTATCTATGGTGTCTCGTCGATGGTGGGTTGTTTGATTGTTCACTGTTTAATGGTTCGACGTTTGATGGTTTGACGATTGATGGTTTGATGATTGATGGTTTGATGATTGATGATTCGATGTTTGATGGTTGGAAATTCACTTAATTTCTGCTTGATTCTGATTTACTTTAATCTCTTTGTTCGCCGCTGGATCGTCGTGGGATCGTCGTGGGATCGTCGTGGGATCGTGGTGGGATCGTCGTGGGATGCGTGCGTTTATTAGTCATAAGTACTTATGTATATATATATTGTACATCTCTGTAATTTAATTGTAATGATATTGTAAAGAAATACATTTTCTTACCGGGAGAGAGAAATAATCACCCCGCTTTTCTTCCCACCCTCGATTATCAAGACAGAACTTTTAGTTCTCTTGAGCATTCTAACTTTGTGCTTCGTAGATTAACTCTATTCGCTCGAGATTTCGTCTTTCATCGTCACGCAGTGAGACAGTCGGAACTCAATCAATCCTATGTGTTGTCTGCGGTGCTCATCTGGACTTCAGCAGGATTAGCCGTGGACGCGCTCACAACGGAGACGAACCGTGTAGATCCTACCCCGAGCCGCTGGGGTCTTCGGACCTTTAACGGTTCGGGGTGGTCTATTTCGGTTCGTCTTCGTCGCAGAGCAATCCACGTGCTTCGCCCTGTTGGTGTCCAGGTGGGACCCGCAGTCACCATCGGGGAGAGCGATGTTTCGGTTGTTTCAACGTAAGACGTGACATAACTTGATCGCGATTCGCGTCGGGTACGATTCGCCTAATGGCTAATGCTGAAGCATCGGGTTAGAATGCTCTTATCGGTCGCGTCGCGAAATTTCTCTCTATTTTTGCTTCAACTCAGTTTCTCTTCTTAACTTTAATAAGTTACTTAACTAGAGTAATAGAATTTAGAATATCGTATACCGCAGAACCCTTTGCAAGACACTTTCGCTTCTCGAAAGTGTTAGTAGAGTCACTTTAGAAATCTCTCTTCGAGTAAGATAATGGCATTTCTCGTCACCCCTTCCGTAAAGTCCATACTACAATTTCTAAATATCCGATAGATTTTAGAAAATGTATTATGGATTTCGCGGGTATTAAATTCAAGTAGAGTCAGTCCTCGGTACCTTCTGTACCGAGAACACTTACATGTAATGGAGGGTGGATGGGATTAGGGAAATAGGGATGGGTCCTTGCGTAGTCACCTCCTCGTTGGTGGACCTGGGTACTTGGTAACGTTTTCGAAAGATTAATTAATCTCTCCAAAACGATATCATGCTAAGAACTACGCATTAAAAATAACATAGTTTTAGTTTAGGCTCTCTACTAATCCCTCGTAGAACTTTAGCGATATTATAGACATAATCTTCTATTAGGCGACTGTGATAGGTATAATTCAATGAATTAGTATTTCTTCTAACGTTGAGACGATAGTTTTTGCGTTAATTTCTCTTTAAAAGCGAGGATTTTACTTTTAAAATGAATAATTCAATTTCTGGTTTAAAAGTTTGCTTTTTTACCTGTGTCGCCACCTTTCCACAAACTGTCCAAACTGTTCGCTCACAGTTATCGACAGCGAAGTGAACTACCCTCGACGGTATCGCCATCTGTTCGAAAAGGGTTGAAGCTAGTAGAGTTATCGACAATGGGAAGAATTATATTTTTCTTAATTTTGCTTAATTTAACTAAACAAAGTCCATAAATATGAAGAATTAAGCATAAAAAACAGTTATTTTGTGGTTTATCAATCTTAGACTTCATGATTCGTACAAATTAAGTATTATAGTATACATGCTTTGACATGAAGGTATAAAAGTGTAGAATATAACTCTAAATGTAGAAATAACATGATTTCGTTCAGCAATACGATATTTAATTCATATTTCAACCATATTGAACCTTTTATACGTCTGAAATTCAAAAAATAATTAAAAATTATAGTTTACTGTACTGTCGATAACGATGTGCGACCAGTTTCAGCATTTTTCAAAGAGATGGCACCAGCAGTATTTCAGCAGTTCACTTCGCTGTCGATAACGATGTGCGACCAGTTTGAGCACTTTTTAATGAGATGGCGTTGGTATCGCGATTTTTATCATGAAAAAGGATAGAAAATACAATTTAAATCAGACAAATACTCTACTTTATTTTCCATTGCTATAATTTAGTGTAAATATAAATGATGAAGAAGAAATACTCTATTGCATTCATTTGTACGATACAATAATTAATTCCTCTAGCATTTTAACGTCACGTAGCTTTATTTTTCGATAAAACAAGTCGAACTACTGACAGTACAAAGTACCATGTAACTTCCGTCTCGTTGTTCGCTATCAATAGTCCATTACAGCACGCTGCCATGACTTTTTCGATACACGACGAAGTTATTAGCGATGAAGTGAAAAGAAACTGTCATCGCAATTAGGAAACACGTCTGTTTACTTATTGATTTTCTGCGTATCATTTTAACGACAGAATGTCACAGCTGTCCACAGATTTTAAACTAATTTTACTTCAAATACCAATTGCATACGTATTAAACTAAATAAAAATCATTATTACAATAAATAAATGAAAATACAATGAGTAAGAATGGCGCTCAACGTCAATAGAATCCCATTCGACTTTAAAATCTACAATTTCTACGATAATCTTTGAATAGAAGTAGTAACTTCGATTGAAAATAAACTTAGAAATATAGAAATCCAAGTTATACTTACAAATCCTTCAATTTTTAATCTAATCCTGAATTTCACATGCTGTGCAAATACGTGCACAATATTTTCTTCAACGTAGTTCATCTGACTACTTTTAAAAGAGAAGAAACACTCGATTCCTGACGTCTGACGTATAAAATCGTCGAACGACTCGAACGTGTTCAAGCTAGAAAGAAAAGAAGCGATAAGAGTCTTTTGGGGGCTGGTAAAAAGTTAATTAAAAACTCGTGGACTACGTATTCAGTCGGAATTACTCGCGGCGATGTAAATGAACAGCATATCGTCGTCGATACGACGCGTTACAATGCGTAAAGGTGGTCGCGTGACATTCGATTTGACAGTGATTGACGATTCCTGAATAATGCATCGAGGCGTCGTCGTCGGGCATCGCCTTCGCCTCGACCGTCTCTTCGAGAAGGCTTCTTTTCGGATTTATTGAACTTTGCCAGACTCCATTTTACTTGCTGCGTGTACAAATCACATTCTTGGAAGTAGTCGAACTGTATTTCAGTTAAAATTGTTGAAAACTCGTATATATGTATGTAATACTCAATAATATTGCAATGGAAAATAAAAAATTGAATTAGTATTTTTTTTAAATATATAAAATTGTAGAAGTTGTTTCTTAAAGTATTTAAAGAGTGAAATATGCGTTCCATAGTTGATAATATAGTAATAAGAAACTGTTGAAATACATTTTGTGGTATACCAATTGAAAAGTGATGACATAGGGACTGAAAACTGAAATACACTTTATGAAAATCGATTAACATAAGTGTTGATTTCAATTGCAACAGTTTTTTTTACGACGTTAGCATTGTACTTATTTTACGTCTGGAAACCGGTCAAATGTCGCGCAAAAACTACCATCTCGCGATTATAAGCGTTGCGAACCATTTGTATTTACAATTGCAGCGCATTTTTTGAGGTATTCACGTACTTAATCACGTGTACACGGTGATCATATAAAAAAAGGCACGTCGCACGAGTCTGGTAAAAAGGGAAGTACGCGTTGACAAAACTGCATTGATAATAAGATGTGTAGGATGCTTGATTTATGGTATTTAAAAATGGGAAGAGGTAACAAGAACATAGTCTCTTCTTTTCTTCTGCCACTGACTTCTGAAACGCTAGACCTCTTTTATCCTCCAAAATAATGCACACGCTCCTTCGAACTTAATCATTCCTCATTAAAAATCGCAAATTTGTAAAAAGATGAACGCAAGAAGATCGACGTTGCTTCTTCGCTGAGAAGAAACGAGGATCGACTGGATCTTCTTGAACCAACGCACAGCAGAAACGATCGTCGCGATTTATCACGTAATAAAACACTTTGTGGGTATTTAGAGAAACCTCGATTAAAGATCAAAGTCTTCCACAAATCCCTAGAACACAGTTATCTCGCATCGACGCGTTAATCACGGTAGCGTGTTGCTCAGCAGAAAATAAGCAGTTGATACCCGTCGTAGACTACGCGGAACGCTTAAAAATGAAAACTGGTTTACCGTCGCAAGTACCTGACAACCTTGTCGTTCCTCGCAAAACGTGTCAGTGCCATTGTTCCGCTGGCGTTCTGCGAGCTTTCCGACATTAGAACCAGCACGCGCACGTCTGACCATGTACCATCCGTGACCCCTTGCTCTTCGAGCGTTCTCCACACGCCATTTTCTAATCGTAATCCATGGAAAAATTGAACGAAACTTTGTGGTTTTACAAAAGAGTCTAAAAAGGAATACGTATTCTCTATTTTTGACTTTCTTTTTTTACTTTTGACTGCACCCTTCTACATTTTCAATTCTATCTGTTCTCTGCATTAAATATAAAATTGTAGAAATATTTCAGACCGCAGAAATGTTAATTCAAGTTTGATGGATGAAAATACGCTTAAAAATTCGACCCTTTTAAAGGTTCACGAACTTTTCTTTTATACTCGGAAAAGATTCATTTTTTACTTTGAAAATGGTTCTTATTTGTAATTAGATCGAACCAGAGGTGCTTGAAATTCATTTCTGTGTATTAGTAGACGTCGATCGTTGACTATCTTATCTTCAATGGCAATTTTGTCGTCTTTCTCATTCTGTTTAAGCGATGGAAATGCTTTACCCAAACGTGTCGATATGTTTTTCGTTGGCAAACTTTGAATTTCTTTTAGCCGCCGTCATCTCGTCAAATATTAACATCCTTCTCTCGGTTGCGTAAGCGTTTGGGTTTTCTTCGGTTTCAGAAATCGGTGATTCGTATTCGGCTAATAAAAATTCGTTACGCACGGTGTACTCCGGAGCGTTGGACAGCGATCCTCGACTTCTCGTTTCAATGGTTCAAGGATAGCCGAAAAATTAGCATACCGAGGCGACAAGCTTTCCGTCCCTTCTTTCTAATCGCGGCTCCATTTTTCAGTGTCACGTCGCGTAACCAGCGGTCTTTTTTTGGCCAGGTTCACGAAAGATTGCGTAAGAACGTCTCACGAAACGAGACGAAATTGTTTTCGCGAAGATTTCTTTGACGGAGTCATTTTTCAAAAAAATCCTTCCTTTTCTGCGAGACAAACGTAACTAATTTGTCTTCTGTTTTTTTGGCAAGGCTACATTCGCTATGATTATTATTACTTAATCACCTATTTACGTAATTCTATGTTTCTCGTATGCAAAGTGTATCTGTCTCCTTCGTAAACGGAGTTTAAGTGGAATGAGACGTTTTTCTCGTAGGAAGTAGCATTTATTAAGGACTTTTATGTAACTGTTAGAAAAATGCGACATTCCCCGATACCCCTGCAGCTTCTATTTAACGTTTTCTTATTTTTAATTAACTTCGTACAATTTTTAAGTTCTCCGCGCAGACTTCAGACTCCTCCTCTGTCTGGATGACATAGAAAATTATTACAACTGTTATTAAATTTTGCTCCCCCATTTTCTTGCAATTCTATTCTCTGCATTAAATATAGAATTGTAGAAAGAGCGCTTAGAAATATTCCAAAGCCCTTAGAAATATTCCAAAGCCCTTAGAAATACTTCAGAGCGCTTAGAAATATTCTAGAAACATATCGACGCTGCGTTCGACTCGTCAAACGGCGTTCCCAAATCGAGGCACCCATCGCTCCTCGTTCAAGGCTACGCGTGCAATTCGCGGCAGCTAAATGCACGCTAATCGCATTAACGCCCATCAATCGAGCCGTTTCTGCGACGAGCTGCATCCTTTTTCGTTCCGCGCTCTCCTCAGGCGAAATTCGACGTCGTCGCGATACCGGAAATGCACGCGTTCGCTCGACAGAGGACGAAGGTTGCGCTTCGCCTGGCAATTAACGTGTCTTGGTAAAAATCGATACGTGCGTCGAACATGTGGACTGGGGACGCGTAAAAAACGCGTGACGTTCATTATTTCTGTGCGATGAATGATGCATTGGGAGTCGAACGTCTCTCAGAGGGAGAGGAGAGGACCGAGGGAGGAAGAAGGAATCGGTTTGACGTATGCTCGCGACGTTGCTTTTTTGTTGTTTTTGTACGCTGGATTAGGATGATTTATTTTCGCTCGACGTCGTGGATTTATGTTTTTTTTTTTTAACACGTCTGCGCCTTTAAGGAGAAAACGGATTTTTTTGGGCGAACGTGCGCAGTTCTGGGAAAAAGTTATAAAAACCGTGAACGACGTATTACGTGTAACAATTTAAATACGTTTTACGTTGAAATATTGAGGAATATATTTCACAACCATCGAATACAGTCTGAGACTTAAAAGATATTTTGCACTGAAAATATAAAAAGTAAGTACCGAAGACTGTTTAAAAAACATTTTAAGAGAATCCTACAGTTCCTTAATAATTCTCACAATGAAATCAAAGATGCTACCATAGATTGCAATAAAAACCTCCAAATAGAAAGAAATTCAAAGGAAAAACTGCTCTAAAACAAATTTCTTCTCCCGGATCGGACTTTCAACCAGGAAGAGACGCTAAAAATAGTGCGCGCTGGAAAAACGGCTTCGTCGATCGCTGCGAAAGAAACGTGACAAATTCGATTCGAGCCACGGCATTAAAAAAAAGTGTCGCTAATCGATAATTGCCGCGCTTGTCGGTGTCAACGCGTCGGGAATCCGTTTCGCGATTCCGTGCCATTTCGAGCTATTAAGACGTTAGGAGGCGCGAGCCGACGCGACAGCCGAGCGTTCCGATCTTAACGAGCGCCAGCCGCTTCTGTCGCAATCGAATTTCCACTCGCGAACCGAGCACGCGAGCCACGAATCGATTCGAGCCGTTCGGAAGGCCGTCGTTCGCGATGGTAAATTATGGATCGACGAACGCGGCCAGGAAAACAGGTGCGGATCGTTCGAGCGCGTAAAATCGAGTATAACCGGTGAACGAACGGCTTTGATCGGCTCTAACGCGATTTGCGATCGAAAAACGGTGGCTCGTGCCAGAATTTTAATGGCCCGCGACCGTAAAGCGAGAACGGGGAAAAAATTTGCGGTACAAATTGATAGCGTTCAGCGAAACTTTAACTAAATGATGTAGGGTTATATATGCGTGTCCTCGAATTGACTGGTGGTAATTAATAGGTAGTAATTGATTTGGATACACAGAGTCGAAAGTGAGTAGATGTGATACGAATATCGAAGGCAGGAAGTTTAGGCGATAACTTTTGCACGTTTGTTGCGTGGATTAAGAATTGATTGGACAATTTGGAATGTTGCAGATGCTGTGACTATTGTAGTAATGCTTTGATGTCATTGTTTGATAAGATGGGATATAAATATAGAGAGAATTTTTATTTAAGATACATACCCTTTATGTTTTATCGCACAATCTGAGTATCGATCCAACCTTTAATCAACGTAATGGCACGCGTGTGAATGGAGTGTCTTAATGAAACGGCGGAACAAGTGTGAAGTTAATTAAATTCGTTCCCAACGGATCGCTAGCTATGTTCGTGGAATTCTGAAGAATGGAACGTGCAGTATTAATGATTAAAAACGTACACACAGGCGGAACAGTTTGTGGGACGTGATAATTCTAAAGATATGTATGTTTTAAAATTAGAATAATTATAAAATTGAATTGCAGATCGGATAGAAATTAGTATTTTATTAGACATTCGTGATCTTAAAACAAGTACAATATAGAATAATATTAGCGAAGTAATGCGATTTAAATTACATTAAAATTATGTTTGCATATAATAAAAAAGTAGTACCACGTGTTAAAATATTTTAATTAGATCAGTGTTCGATTATATTCATGAAACCAGTGTCACCAAGTCATCGAGATACGAAGGAAAAGTACTGGGACCAATAATTGAGTTCCACTCGATAAAAGAGAAGACGATTATTTGCATACGAAGCTGATTCATCATTCACAGGAAACAATCTCAGCCAAATGAAACGTGCTCTCTGCTCCTGGCCGAAAAAAGTCTGACCTATCCGCTTGCAAATTCTACGACTGTACCGTCCTCGCCAGAAGAAGGTTAACGTCCCTCAAATTCCTCTCGCGCACTCGAGTTTATTTCCGCCGTGAAACGCTGGACGATTTACTGTTTCCAGGTTTTCGAAATGTAGTTGAAAAATGGAAACAGAGTAATAGAATCACAGTACTACAATAGAAATAAAATTACACGTGAACTATCGAATTATCGAAAATACAATAAATGAATTCTACACTCATGGTCAAAAAACGCATCGACAGACTTTCCAATTGCAACTGAGAATTATTCCACCACTCTCGCATAGGTCAAGAAATTAACCAAGAAATTAGTATCGCAGGATTCTAGTGCTTTCCTAAAATTAATCATTCGTTGAGCGCATCTCTCTCAATTGCAACCAAAAACTATTCAACCACCCGCGCATGGTTATATCAAAAAATTAGTATCGCAAGATTCTAGAGCGGCCAAAAAATTGTTTATCCGTTGAGTGCATCGATCTTTCTCCCAGCAACCTGGCGCTTTCGTTGAACAACGGGACCACAAAGGCTCGCAGGACGATTGTGTTGCGCCGCGCGAAGAGAAAGGAATCCCGCGAGTTGTGTTCCGCGTTCGCACCCGTGAATGTAAACTTTCGATGAACAGAGGCGAACGAAACGCGCGAGCGTCTCGCGGGAATAACCGCGTCCCCGCGTTTCAGCGTCGCCTTGAACCGGGTTCAAAGTAACGCTGACGCTCAGCATCTCTGTTCTCCACTTTGCTACCGCGGACGATCCGTCCGCGAGTGCGATCTGAATATTTAAATTAAGGCGACCGATGCAAATCGCAATTTGCGAGTCGTTCGCATTAACGTTTCAGCATTCCTCGATCGAAATTTTGCACTTTTCGAAGCCTTTTTCCTGGTTCGCGACGCTCTCTGAAAGTACGGGACTTTTGTTTCGCTCGACTAATAACCACGAAGTAAAAATTTGAAATTCAAATTATTCAGATTTTATTTGCTACGAAAATGGAATAAATTACAGGATCGACGGTATTTCATTTTACCTTAGCCACTTTTTATACTAGAATATAGTATAATACGGTATAATATAAGCGCACCTTGGAAATCATCAAGACGTAACAAGATGAAGATTCTTAGGCACTTTAATCGAAAACGTTTAAATATGATATAGAATATCCTTCGGACGCGTATACACGCTGTGAATACCAAAGCACTTTAACCAAACCCACGTCCAGCAGAAAAATATGCTAATTCCCCGCGGAGTGACCAGAAAAACATACATTTGCGGCAATTGTGACGCGAACGCGGCGACTAATTTCCACCTAGTCATTACGATCCATTGCAAACAACAATCTCAACGCGACACATATGCGTAATACACTTTCCAAGATCGTATTAAGCATTCGGATACATATCCCGTGACTCACAAACCCTGATTCACTCGACCCGCGGCACCATCGCCGCCGCAGCGATCGCTGGAAAATCCGAGCGACTTTCGAAACCTGTCCGACCCGCCCGCCGAGGGTGCGCCAGAAATCGGGGGAAAAAAGGAAAACGGGGAAGGCAGACGCGAACAAAGGAAGGTGGAAAAGTGCGGTTTGCTAACAGCGATCGTTGGCAAATCGTCTGGCCCGATTTCTATTTCAATTTCACTGGAAACGCTGAACGTGTCCGCGACTCGTTTCGAGTCGGAGCGCCGCCGCGCGTTCAAGTCTCCGCGAATCTCTGGCGACTTGAACGCGCGCATAGGCGAGATCGTCGTGCGCGCGACATTTGCATAATCGACGCTCTGCTCCGCATGCACTTTCCGCGCTAAAGGCAAACGCATAACCGGCGTATTATATGTCGATCGCTTTTTGCGGTCGCGCAAGAGGATTTTTTTTAAATCGATCGTCAAGATGGGAGAGGAAAGAAAAATGCATCGTGGCTGCATTCATTGTTCTTCAATAACGCCGCTATTCTTACGGCGACGCATTTTTGCAATTCTAATTCTATAATTAAATAACGATTGTTTTCCTGAAAGATATTTGCGATACAATACAATATACGCGTTACGTGTCGTATTTAAGAATAGAACGATAATAAATCACACTTTTTCCCCGTGTAAATAAATTGCTATATCGACGAGAAATCGTATCAGATGACAGTCACAACGACTCTTAAGGCCATTAAACGAAACCACACAGTCATTCTCGAAAATTTCACATTCCTTTAGTAATGGCCACAACGGAATCTACGTTCAATGCAATCTGTTCGATATGCGTTGAGAAAAAATCAGCCAAAAAATTGGCTCGACACGTTTCAAGGATCTCCACTTACGAGTGACTGTTGAGGAATCCCAATAATAATCCGTCAGCAGCAGGTGAGAAACCAGAACTGATACCTCGTTTTAATTAGAGGTTCCAGAAAGCAGTAGCGCAGATTTTGTTGCTTTATTTTCAGCGTAGCGTCGATCCATCGCTTGAAAGATCTTTTCGCACACCGATTGCAACACATTTTTGCTCGTTTCGTCGATATAGGCAGACTGAAATTTTAAAATACGCGATACATTCCGAGATACATTAATACTTCCACGAATATCCACTTAGGATCGTGCATATTGCAACAACCAAAACTTTTTCAGAGAATCTTAATGATCGGCTGACAGAACGAAATAAGCAGACTCGTCCGTTCGACCTATAGACAGATAATGAACGAATCTTGGATGATAGGTTTCTGAACTTCTGAATATTCGAATTCTTGATTACTGTGAATCTCGAATGCCAGAATTTTCAAATTATCGTACCCTAAATGCAAAAATTTGAATCTTTAGCTGCAATTATTGAATTCTGAACGTTCCGGGTCAAATTTCTGTTTCGAGAATTCCAAATTCTGACTTCGAACTCGCAAATTTCCACGTCAAGCTCCACCCTCGAAGACATCAGAGGATAACAATTATTGAATTCTGAATATTCCAAATTTTAAGTTTCCGACTTTGAACTCGTAAATCTCCACGCGATTCCACGCCAAGCTCCACCCTCAAACACACCAGAGGACAGTGATTATTGAATTCTGAACGCTCCAAACCCAAAGCTTCAAATTTCCAGATCGAGAATTCAAAATCCTAAATCTCCACGTGATTCCACGCCAAGCTCCACCCTCGAACATACCAGAGGACAGTGATTATTGAATTCTGAATGCTCCAAACCCAAAGCTTCAAATTTCCAGATCGAGAAATCGAAATCCTAAATCTCCACGCGATTCCACGCCAAGCTCCACCCTCGAACACACCAGAGGACAGCGATTATCGAATTCTGAACGCTCCAAACCCAAAGCTTCAAATTTCCAGATCGAGAAATCGAAATCCTAAATCTCCACGCGATTCCACGCCAGGCTCCACCCTCGAAGACACCGGGGGACAGCGATGGCGCCTGGTCCCCCGGAAAAATCGTCAACCCGCGGACGCGTGTTTATAAAAGTCGAGGGCCGCGTTTGCCCCCCACTTGCGAACTGGTCTGGCCATTCCCGCGGTGGCGAACGCAGCTTCGACGTATTGCACAAGCGTTTGATTCTCCATCCTGTAGCCAACGGACTCAGTTCTCAGTGGTACCGCGAGCGAGCCACCACGCCATCCGCGTCTCGCCTGTCTTTCCTGGTCGCTGTTCCTCGACCCGTGTTGTCCGATGTGCAACTGCAAACAGTAAAAGAATCGCAGCCACGATACCTCTAAAAGCAGACAGTGACACGGGGACAAGTATCTGTCGATTTGCAAATTGAAGTCTTTCTTTCCTGTGGATAAATGCCAGGCGAGAAAGCTTCCAGTAGCATCGCTTCGTGCTAGGGGAAAGAAGTGGAATTAAACGAAGAGTAGGTACAGGAAGAGCAGTTGGTGTGTGATATCTGAGCAGAACGAAGACTGTGGTGAAATTTTGATTGACGAATATGAAATTGGCGGAGAAATTTGGTTGATGAAGTGTAGAATTGGTGGAGGATCGAGCAATGAGATACTAGGTGAGCCGAAGGATCGACTGGGTGGTCGTTGCTCGTTGCTGAGGAAGCTGGTACCGCTGTAGTCCCTCGAGTCGTCGAGTTATCGTTGCTGAAGACCCTGTTGCAGGTTAGTGGGAAATGAAACGTTAAAGAAGGTGTTCATTTTCCTTTTTAGTGAAGTTATTGGTTTTCGTTGGTCTGTAGTTCGATGTCAAGTTGTATGTAGAGCGAGTGGTTGTAAAAAGAAGATGAAGAATGGAAGTGTTGACGCGAAGGAAGTCTTTGAACGTGTCAGCGCAGCTTTGTTCGAACGAATAAAAAGGAAATTTCGTTTCTGACATCCATCCGAAATGCACGTGTGATGCAAACACGATACGTTTGCGTTTCGATCAGTTCGCCTGAATTCGCATTTTTTTTATTTATTCGATTACACCAGACGTTACACCGTTGCGTAACTTATTATCCTCCTAGTGTGTACATTGTGAATGAGTAATGAAAACATGTAGTAAAACTTAATCGCGGTTACTTAATCGCTTAAATGTGGCGCGGACTTTCGAAACGTTTCCACGTTGCGAAGAATTTCCGCTTGAAAACGGACGAAAACTATAAAAATAGCTTGGAGAGAGTTGCAAGACGTAAGAAAGAAATTCTTTCCGAGCATTACAGAGTAGAATAATTAGATAATTAAAAAGACTGGCGTAGTTATGCTTTAATAAGTACTAATTAAATCAATATCAATTTTTCGAGTACGTCTGCCAGCTTAATTCGCATTCTGGAAACAAAAATCGATCGCAGCAAGTTCAATAGCGCGAAACTTTTTATCATACTAATTTTTCTTGACCTAATCATGCTTGTTAGCACCTTCGAATATCTCAGAAAGATAAAGCTGTCATCATTTTCTTCCATAAAGAAGAGACACCCCAGAAAGTGAAAGATCGTTACCCAAAATATTGTAATTAAAGAAACTAGTGCACAGTTCTGAATATTTCAAGCTGTTGCGAAACGTATCGCATCGTTGGATTGGGTACTTTAGCCAGGAGTGGATAAAACACACGTAAATTCTAAAAGAAAACGTCTTATTTCCATTTCGTGGAATAAGGAATTCTAATTTCGGAGCAGATCACTGGCATTCGTGACGCGCACAGGAGGATCCGAGGACAGAAATCTTTCATGGTCGTTTTAAAATAGTCGTTTCTTAACCACTCAATTGCGTTACAGATATTGCGAAGGTGACTTCAATTTTTAACATTTGCAACCGGTACGATGTTTAAAAAAAATCTGCCATGGATCTTGAACCAACCTTTTTACCATTTTATATATGGATGCACTTAAAACGAGTCATACGTTGTTATTTTATAATCTTGATGCATTTTACTTGTTAGTGATCAAGTAATTAAATATTCAATTAATGCAAAATAATGTAGTACTCACGCGAAACGATTGGAAACAAAAATATTCTATATTTACCAGTCCTCTTTAGAATCGTAATTGATTAACGCGATAAAAATTGCGTACTAATTCCTGGTGGAAACCTTGGAAATATTCTACATTTAAATCTGTTTGTACCGCTTCAAGTACATCCCATTAAGTAATTACCAATTCAAAGTGAATCACTATGATCGCTTCGCGACCTTATTGCCTTGATATTATACTGACGATATTATGGACAGCTTCTTACAATCGTTATCATTCTTACGTGGATAAGGCTCTTGGATAAGCTTCTTCGATCGTTTCGAACGCGATCAACTTCCTGTCGTTGATCACGAACTCATGAAAAATAAAAAATTTCTGAACGAATACGACAGAAGGTAAAAAAATGGAACGATAAAAATTGTATTTGCTAGCAACGATTATTAATTGTTGGTAATATTCATTATCGAGCGTATAATTTGTACGGAAGAAGGAAACCAAATTGTTTTGTTTGGATTAGAATTAATATCTCTATATGTAGCTAAGGGATTTAGTTTTGCTAAAAATACAGACAAAATCTGCTTTTGCTTTGAAACTCTTCGTTTACGAGATCACAGACGAAGTCGATACGTTCTGTTCTAATTACTTGCTTGATAAAATCTAGTTATTATGACTTTCTTCTTGCAACACCTTTAATTTTAAAATATGAGTAGACTAGAAGAAAAGTTGGTGGTAAAAAGAGGAAGAGCTATTGTTCCATTAATAAAATTATTAATCCAGTTATAGAAATTGTGCAACGACAAAAATTTGTCGATCGAAAAATCATTGAAATTTGATCGGATCAAGTCGATAAAATTCCCTCTCCGTCGTCTAGCAGCGAGGATCTATATAAGATTACGTGCAATCACTTTCCATTTCTCTGGACTTTCGCGTGGCTGGTTCTCCGAGTCTCTTTCAATGAACTTGCACGTCGACCTTCGGTCTATGAGGAAATCTACATTGCAAATTCACTAATTACGTTGTTTCAACATTCAGATAACGCGTTATTTAATTTTCATTTTCCACTTTGTACACTTTTTACTTTCCTTGACGAATTCCATAAATTGTTTGCGCAAATAAAGGAGAGCCGTTCCTTCGAGCCTTCATTCGGTAATTAGACACTTTTTGTTTATAAAAGTTGTTAAAAGGGTGGAACAGCTGTACTGCGTTTATTTTAGCGAAGATCCAATCGTTTCATATTTACGTAAGTAGCTTTCAAAACACTGTGATCTTTTCATAGAAAATACGCTATTTCGTAACTGCATTGACGAGTAATTTACAAAAATTGTTTCGTAATATGCGTAGACAGATGAGGCATTTCAAAAGTTATGAATATTTCATTAAATCGAAAATACGATTTCGCTAAAAAAAAAAGCATCCATGCTTTGCAATTTCTTCATCCTGACCAGACGATAGCAATGAACGCATTCAGGGTTGAGGAAAGGATACCACAGTGCAGGATGTTGTTACAGTATAAGGAAAATGGTGCTTGGAAATGAATTTATTGCATACAAAAACTGTAAAAGTGTTCGAATCTGAATTGCATCATTTTATTAATAATTCTAAGTGACACAACGGGGTCAGTCTCGATGAATTAAACGATGATCGCGTTTCTCCGCTGCCGAACACGCTCGATAAATCTTCGAAGCGAAAACCGATGATCCAGCGGAATCGACTGATTGCGTAAACATTACGCTATAATATAACCAGAATTTTAATCGTGTAGAGAAAGAAAGCGAAAGTGAGCCATCGCCATTCTTAGAAGTATTAAATGCGCACTCTTGTAGAAAAATATGAAACTTTGTTCTCGAATATCAAAAGTTCGTCGATCGTAACATAATTCTGTCCGGAATCGTTTGAAAATACCTACTTTTTCAGTCGCAAAAGAAAGCAAAGGGGTTACATTCGATTATTACACAAGAATAGAAACGATCCCAGAGGCAAGTTATAATTTTACGTTCGAAAAAGAATAACAAAGCTATCGAGAAAGATAGTTTTATCACTGAAAAAGAAACATCCTTACTCGAGGAGAAAGCTGGAGGATAATATTAACTCAACATGGAGTAATTTGTGAGATTATGTAGTTTCAAAGTAGATGAAACAGAAAATCGTAAAAGTGATGTATTTATTGGCGCAAATTGAAACGCTGTCGAAAGAACAACATTAAGGGACTTGTCGGACCTGTGTAAAAAGAAGTGCAAGACTTTAAACGCCAGAATCATTTTCGCATACCCACATAATTGGAACGAGGGAAAGATTTAGTCATCCGCGATTTAATTAAATTAAATAAAAGCGTACGATAAAAAGATTAAAGAAATTCACAGTTCAGCATTGAAGAATTCAGAATTCCTAACTCACAAATCGACGATTTGAGAAGGAATTCCAGCAACTTGCGATCGAAAATTGATGTCGAAACCCGAGCACAGCACCGTAGAAACGCTACGTCAGCCTTTGGCTACCACGCGATGGCTTTCTTCCAACGAGCGTCCGAAGCTCGCGACTTGTCCCTGAAAGAAGTCCATTCCACTGGACCAGGACCAGTTCTGGGGCTCTCAGAAATTGCCCAACAAGGTCGAACGCCTGTTCGCCAGAGGAAAGGGAAAGATGAAAGAAAGGGAGACGCCTGTAACGGTTGAACCGAACGGTCGACAAAATCGTGGAATGAGTGCCTTGTGCACGTGTTTGAACACCGTTGCGGCTGGTCCAGCCGGAGATAGGTGAGAGCGAGTTTGTTACTAACTTGTTACGTCACTTTCGAATTACGTCTGACAGGGCATCGGCGGTGTTGCGTATGTACGCAAGTAGGCTTAACGATCCGCCATCGCTTCGTCCTTCGTTGCTATGTTCCTGCGTACGTGAGATCTTTTGGAATCGACTTTCGATGAACGACCAGTGCAGAGATCGTTAACTCGTTAAGGATCGTTAAGGATCAACGACGCTTTAATGCAATATTTCCTTTTTCGTCTCTTTTCTAAGTGAAGCTGTGGAAAGAGGTGTTGTATTAATGTAACTTTAAAATCTCAATGAGTTGATGACTGAGAATCATTGCAAGTATACGAGCTGGAAGTAATGAAGCTTCAAGAAAGGAGCAGCGAGAGTCCATTTTTGGTAGATCCTGATTGTCGTACTTTTTGGGACCTCTTGTATCAATTTGTTTCGTATGTGCCATCTCAAATGAGATTCTGCATATTTTATACCCTATTTTATATAAATAAGTATGCTTCGATCATCGATAAGTATGGCGGAAGTAACCTTAACAAAGTTCTACTTAAACTACCACACTCTTGCACCCAACTGCTCGAGTTGCAGTCCTGAATGACTTGCACTGTTCGTATATAGTAGTGCACGTGGCACAGACACGAGTAAACACAGATGTTACAGTTTCAGTTGATCACTTTTACTTGGCTGTTACTCACTCAACCGCTATTTCACCTAGGAAGTGGCTGAAACGAGCTTTGTCGACGTCTTTAACCATCACGAGCCTTGCGAAACGATTGCACACTACACTAGTCTTCAAATTGTATTTCTAGGTCCTTTCATTAAACTATAAAATAAGGTATTCGTTGGTAGAAACGCGTCTTGAGAAAACACATGGTTAATTTTATTCGGCAGAATAAATTTGAGAAGAATATGTTTGCAGGCTTAAATACCTTGGATCATTTTTAATTTACTGAATGACTAATTCTACACGAGAGAATTGTAATGCACACTTGTCTCGACGCTACTTGAAATTTGGAACGATGTCAGTCAAACTGGACTTTAAACGTAATTCAAAAAGTAGTACCATAAGACTGTAACACGTGTTTTAGATGGTTTCTATTTACCGTCCTCCATTCAACAAATGTATTACACGACTTTCAATATGAACATCGAAATAGCAATCCTCGAATCAGTAAATGGATTATACGCTTACGAATTTATTTTCACGTAAAGATTTCGTTACAGAAATGACTACCGCCAGCCCTCCGCCATCCTCCCTGGAACTGAAAACGCGAAGGGCGCAGTTCCAAACGCAAATCTCCAGTTTGGACACGAGGAGGAGGCAGGCAGTATGCGTGAGGAATGCGTTCAAAAAATATGGCACCAAAAACAACCCAAACATCATTTTGGATGGGCTGAACATGACCGTACCGAAAGGCACGATGTGAGTTTTCTGGATTAATCAAATTTTCGCCATCGTCAGATCATTTTTATTCGATTACATATCGTATTTTTCATAGAGCTGTATAGCTTATCTATTTTAAATTATTTATTGGTGTTTCACTGAATTTTTTAAAATTTCATAGACACGTATACGTAATTACCTCAACTTGAAAGCATATAAGAGGACAAGATGAATGGATTCACAGAATGTCGACGTTTATCGCGAATATAAATTATATATTATAATTTGCATCCATGCTGTTACAAAATAATGTTTTGTAATTCAGTCGCTGCTCTTTTTTGCGATAATTCATCAGACTTATAATTAGATATATTAAAAGTCTCCTGATGAATTTGTACACGTGTCCAATGCTGTTGCAAAAAAGTGTTTATTATTCAAAGTCTCCACTGTTTCAATTAATAACCCATCAAAAGAACGTGTTATGTACGATTAGGCTGAAAAAATTTCTCTTTGCGAACACACGTATTCATTCGATGTTCTAGTGTACGAAGGCTGATGCCATTTTTATGCTTCTTTTTATTATTATTAAAATAAAATACTACGACCATTGAGTAGTATCGTTTGCGAACGGATTACTATAATAATATCTTTGCGACCATGTATGTCATTAAATTAAAAATTTTACAGTGATTTACATAATTTCTTATACGATGAGATACCACTTAGACTAGGCGTTGTTGATGAGTATCGATTTGTAAATCAATTACCATTTGAAGGGCTATTTATGATCGACAGTATAATACGGAAGTTGTTTTTTAATCCGTTGATGAGGAAAAATATAATACACCAGTATAGTTTCAATCATTATTGTAAATCACGTAATGAATTCATCAATTTACATATCGAGAACCGCTGTACAACACACTTTTTTCACAGACGCATTCGCAGTTTACTTTTTTGTTGCTGCGTCTATTTTCTGGAAACTGAACAAATGTACGATAATGCCTAATAAATAACTATACTGATTAGTATAATTAAAGACTATAATTTAAAAAACGCAACGCAAATGTAATCGCTAATGTAAAGAGGACAGTAATCTAATAATGATTTATCGTGCAAAGTAAAACATGAACGCACATCTGTAATTTTAATGCCAAAATTTCCTCCAGATATGGCTTCCTCGGTGCAAGTGGTTGCGGGAAAACCACGCTCCTCTCTTGCATCGTGGGCCGAAGACGTTTGAACTCTGGTGAGATCTGGGTGCTCGGTGGTCGCCCAGGCTCCAAAGGATCCGGTGTTCCTGGTCCACGTGTGGGCTACATGCCACAGGAAATCGCGTTGTACGGGGAATTCTCCATTAGAGAGACTTTCATCTTCTTCGGATGGTGTGCTGGCATGACCACGGAACAAGTGGACCAAAAGTTGGAATTTTTAATAAAGGTAAATCCCTCGCAGACTTTGATAAATCCAGCGTAAACGTTCTTAAACATTGCGCTCTTGCTCTCTTTTTTTAATTGCTGTTTATCTATCGTATCGTCAAAGTCACTGCGACGTACTCATTTATGCAACACGTCGTTTGCAATATCATTTAGGTATTGCGCAGAATGGAACGCTTCGGTTTAATGTGTACAAGTAATTGGCTTTGGCATATTTTTATCGACCTCTATTCTTTCAAACTACACAGCACGATTTTAAATTCCAAAAATTACGTCTGCAAACAGTTCTTGCAGCTGCCATCGGAGAATCGTTTCGTGAAAAATTTATCCGGTGGCCAGCAAAGAAGGGTATCGTTCGCCACAGCTCTTCTGACCGACCCAGAGCTGTTGATTCTGGACGAACCGACCGTGGGTGTGGATCCCGTTCTACGTCAGAGTATCTGGGACCATCTGGTCCATCTGACCAAGGAAGGCAATAAAACCGTCATCATCACCACCCATTACATCGAGGAGACGAGGCAGGCTGGCATCATTGGCTTGATGAGGGGTGGAAAATTACTGGCTGAAGAATCACCGACTAAACTAATGGAGATGCACAATCTGGACAGTCTCGAGGATGTATTCTTGAAGCTCAGCAAGCGACAAAATATGGGTCTTCGAAGAAGGAGCAGCATCCTCAGCAGTGTCACTGGTGTACCCCCTGAAGTCGTACGTTTTTCGCTTCTCTAAAACTTTTTTGCAGAACTGTGAAGCTTGACGTAGGTTTTTGTGTCCTCAGGATGCGGACGACGAAATGAGCGGTGAATTCGGCGACAACGTCAGCATTTCTAGTCGAAGAAGGAGCGTTACCGTCAATGATGGAAATGTAATTTTTCCTTTCTAACTAAGAGGAATCGTACGATTCTCTTTTATTGTGAGAAATATATTTTGTTTGACGAACAGGTGTCAGACTTGCCACCGGAGGAGAAAACCACCTCGACTTCGAAAATGATTGACCCAAAGCACATGAAGGCTCTTATTTGGAAGAACTTTCTGTGGATGTGGCGAAACGTGGGGTAGGTTCCTTGCCAATTGTAGGAAACTTACAAAATAACGTATTCCTGCTTACTAATAATAAAATGGAATTATAATACTTTAATCACTAATTCTTTTCAGTATAATGTTATTTATCATCGGTCTGCCAGTCGCTCAGATCATCCTGTTCTGCCTCTCAATTGGCAAAGATCCGGTGGGCCTGAAATTAGCGGTAGTGAACAACGAATTGAACAGCACCAATGAGCCTTGCATACCTACGATGGGCTGTGACTGGACGCTATTAAGTTGTCGATATTTACAACATTTAGAGTCCACTTCGGTGACGCTGGTGCCGTACAGAAACGAAAGCGAGGCGAGGAACGCGGTGGAACGAGGCTGGGCTTGGGGTGCCTTGATGTTCCCTTCCAACTACTCCGACTCCCTTTTAACGAGATTCGAGGAGGGCAAGAACGTCGAGGAGTGGGACGCGGATGCTGCTAACATAGAAATCGTCATGGATATGTCCAGTAAATTTAACTTCCTACCAAATGATCTGATCAAACACCAACTGAATCGAGTAATTCTTGAAATTTTGTCTAGATCAACAAATTGGCCAACTTCTGCGGAAAGACTTTTACCGTTCGTATCAAGATTTCATCCGGAATGTGTCAGTGTCGTGCAATTATAGCCAAAAAGTGTCAGACATACCGTTACATGTAAGGATTAAACTATTTAAGAAAGGTGTTTTAGTATGGTTGACATTTTTTAACGATGTACATTTATGATTGTACAGTTCGAGACACCAATCTACGGTCCTCTGGATCCTAACTTCACGGACTTCGCTGCGCCCGGTGTTATTTTAACGTGAGTATTTGCAATTGGATATAAACTTAAATGTGAGAGGCTTACTGTTTCTTGAACTTTTAATACAATTTTTCTATGCCACAGAATAATCTTTTTCTTGTCGATCGCGCTGACTTCCGGTGCCCTGTTGCTGGAAAGGAACGAGGGTCTCCTCGAGAGAAGTTTAGTTTCTGGTAAATGAAGAGAGCTGCTGTATAATATGATTAACTTACAAATTGATTCGATTAAGTAGGACATTCTTAAAAACTACTTCTTTCTCAACAGGTGTTACTGGGACGGAAATTCTCTTCGCGCAAGTTACAACTCAATTCGTGGTAGTGCTAGGCCAAACAACGATGGTCCTAATATTCGCATTCGCGGTATTCAAAGTCACATGTGAAGGTGATATAGGTTGGATCGTCATATTAGTTGTTCTTACTGGACTGTGTGGCATGTGTTTCGGTACGAATCGTCACAATTTAATTATAAATCAGTTCCAAATCATGTAATTACTCCCTCCTCTTCGCACAATTTTCCACGTCACTTTCATTTAATCAAATCGACCATTTTTTAATTTTTTATTAATTCCTAAATCGTAACTTTTCAGGATTCTGTATCGCCTGTATCTGTGACGACGAAAGAGCAGCTACTTATTTAGCGATGGGTTCTTTTCTGCCCATAGTGATGCTGTGTGGCATCATCTGGCCTACAGAAGGGATACATTACATATTAAAGTACTTCAGTTACATTCTACCTCTCACAAAGAGTACAGAATCGTTGAGAGTTATGCTAGGCAGAGGATGGACGATTTCGAATCCCACTGTTTATAATGGTTTCATCGCCACGCTCATTTGGATCTGCATTTTTATGACGTTGTCAATGTTATTGCTTAAATTCAAGAAAGGATGAAAATTTTCCCTTAAATTACAGACTATTACGTGTGCCCGTGTATGTACATGAAAATGCTTTATGGTACAGAATTCAATTCTTGTACACTGGGGAAAGAATGAATGAGGGTGTAACATATTTTTTGTTTGCTCAATATGATTGTATGATATTTATTACGTGTCGTTCATACTACTATGGAATTGTGATGGTACTTTTCGTACGATACAGTTGTAACTCCCTAAAGTGATTTCGTTACTTTTTTATAATATTTGGATCATTGAAATGGAACAACCAATGACCTCGTCTTTTATCAATTGTAGTAAACTTTTCTAGTATCGTACAATAGGCGCAACGCGATAATACTTCGCTTGCCTGTACGTTGACCTGGAAGGTAGAAAATAGAATAAAAAGACAGTGTGTAATATAAATAAATAAATATTACTTTTTAAAAAAAATATAAACAGTTTTATTTGCAATACTGAAATCCGTTTTTATATACTTTATAAGTAACAAATATGATTAAGTTGTCTTCGAAGAACGTAAAAATGGTTCGTGCAACGTTTTATAAAGCCTTTCCGCTTTTTGTATTCCAATACCAGGACAAAGGGCCAGGGTATTTGGTTTTGAGTTTATTATTTCGCTTAATGTACCAAATGTTGATAAGAGAGTAGTAGCGTCCGTTTTATTCACTGACCGAATCGTTGTCAAGGCGTTAACTAACTAGAGAAAAAGAGACAAAAATAATTATAGTCCTTAGATTAAAAGAAATCTCAATGAATGTATATATGTATAATGTATATATGTATACCTTTTGATATGGTGCTGTATCACTACGTTCCATAATAGCATCTGGTGGTTTATTTTCATAGATTTTATATGTTTCAATGATTCTGCCTGCATCCTCTGCATTCCATGCTAACATCAGTGTCAAGTCCGCGAGAATGCAAATCCTTGTTAAATGCTTCAAAGCATGATGTGGTTCAACCACATCTACCTATAACAATTCATGGGTAAGTATGTAATGCAATAAGTTATTACCATATACCATAAGAATGATTAAAATGAACCTGGACTAAAAGGACTCTTAAATTGAACATGTTTCCTAAGGCTTTCAAACGCTCATGGATGTAATCAGGATTCAGTTGGTGATAACGTATTGATAGGAAAAGAGCGCAAGTAGTTTTCCCCATGATGTAATCTGGCACAATTTCAGAATATTCCCAAGGAACATTGGTTATGTACTTCAACAGTGGATTTCCTTTCTATAAAATTAACTTGTGTATGTATACATAAAAAAGATTATATTATTAACCCTCTCACAGTGCAGGCTATGTAAGCATATAGTGTATACCATGTTACCACAAGCTTTATCTTATTATACAAAACATTAAAAAGTATCATATGATGTTAAAAGATCCTTTAGATTTATTATTCTGTATTGTTAGCCATTTCATTGCACTGCAAGAGGTTTACATATAGAAATTATTCTACATATCCTATTACTTGTTTTAAGCCGACTAACAATGTGTTGAACTTTGACGAATCCTTAGGTTTAGAAGGACCAGGCATATCCTCTTTAAAGAATTCTGACTTTCTTAAATCGCTAAATGCAGCTAGAAGAATGCATGATTTTAATGTATATAAGTTCAATCTATATTAAAATAATCAGGTATTAAACAATACTTACATTGGAAAGAATCAGTTTTAGTTTGTTTAGGAAGAGAAACATCATCGTCAAGTTTATCTTTCTCTTCCATTATACTTATTTATATATTTCTTGAAATAAATTCTTATTTATTTATGAATTCACAGGATCTGCAATGTATTAAAACAATTTTAATGTGTTACGCAATGTTACATAAGATTGGCATATTACAGCTTTCCCTTTCAATTATGATATAATTAATATTGTTAATTATGAATCATGCCAGTAAAATAAAGATCATTGAATGTACATGCACAACAACAAGTTATTATTTCAATAAATGAAATGGTAAGGCTACAATAATGATTAATTTCTAAGTATCATACTCTATTTTGTACAGTAACAATGTTTATAAACTAATTAAGTGTCATAATATGATACGAAATAATTATTATGAACAATTATTAATTCATTTCGTTTGGTAATCTATACTTCAAACGTATCATGCGTGTACATCGTTCAGAGATAGGTATCTTACCAGAAATATTTATCTACATCATGATATGAATAATTATTAAACACAATTAACTAAGAAAGCAAACAGTAGTACATTTTACTTTCCCATTGGTAACACTGGCAATTGATAACAACTGATGACACATTAATTTAATATATTTTTGTAATCAACCGAACACTGTCAATTACATACTTTTTATCTGTACATTTCTATCACAGTATGTCGGGATTGAAATAGCATAAATGTTTGTGTGCATTTTAGAACTTACGGGAATCGTTTACGAGATATCTTCGTAGATGTAATTGAAGATTGACAATATCCGCAAAACGTAACCTTAAAATTTGTAAATGAACAAGGAAAGATCAGAGAATAAAACCGCCAAACATCCTTGGAAGGATGTCGGCATATCAGATCCACGAACGCGGTTAAAATCTCTTTCTGATCATGCCTCTACAGTAGAACTGGATCCTAATACTCCACCGCAAAGGTACCAGCTTTTATTAAAATGGTATTAAGCCCTTCGCTCTGGTATTAATTTGTAGTTTCTATATTAATTTCTTCACCTTTTATGCTTTTTTAGATATTATCGTTCTGGTGTGGAAATGATTAGAATGGCAGACATGTATATGAAAGACAACGATCTTGAATATGCATATTTTTTATATGTCAGGTTTATAACGTAAGATGTATTTACAGTTTCCTACACAGATCACAATTTATGATATCTTAATATAAGTTACAAATTGTATTTTGAAAAATCTATCATGCCGCAGGATTTTTGTTGAAAAAATAAGGAATCATCCACAGTTTCATAAAGTACCATTAAAAGACAAGGAACAGAACCAACAAGCATTGCGTAAAGTAATTCCTAAGGCTGAAGAGTTAAAGAAACAATTATTAGAACATTATCAAATTCAATTAGATAAGTATATGGAAAATGTGAAAGAAAGAGAAAGACTAGAAAAGGAAAGACTGAAACAAGAAGAACTAGAAAAGTACTTTATAACATTATAGAAAGTAATGCGAGATACTTGTACCTATAATATTTATGAACATATAATATTTGTTTAGATTAAGAGAAGAGGAAGAAAGGAAGAACAAACTAGCTGCAATGGCAGCTGTTAAAGCAGCGAAAACTGCTATGACCTTAGCAGCTGAAGATGGCAAACTTAAAAAACTTCCTAATGCACCACTTAAACCATTAATAAGTCCATCGAGTGACATAAGTGGGCAAACATCCAAAGAAATGTAAATATAATATCAATAATATATCATTTTTATAGAAATATAGGAAAATCATTGTTAAATTGCAAAATTATATTTTATAGGAGACCTGCTATAGATCGTTCAACGAAACCTTCTCTGCTCTGTGACAACTTTACTTTAAGGGACATAGTATTACCAACTAAATTAATGCACAATTTCCTCATGTTGGCGTTCACTAATACTACACATAATAAAGAGACCTGTGGTATATTAGCAGGGAAATTAGAAAGAAATAAATTAGTAGTTACTCATTTATTAATTCCGGAGCAAACTGGATCCCCAGATTCCTGTGTAACGCATAACGAGGAAGACATATTTGACTACCAGGATCAACACAACTTAATTACTCTCGGTTGGATACATGTATGTAATTTGTGTTATAATTAAGCGTCGCTTAATTACTGGGATACATTCTGAGAAGTGCATCATTAACCGTTTTCATCGGTGTGCGAACCTTATATAGCTTATATATAAACTCAAATGGTATAACTGTACCACATACCTAGGCTGTATGGTGTAACCAATCGTTCCTATTATATACAGCGTGTTTGGCTATATGTGGTCGTAGTTGAAAGGAGCGATTCTAGATGTTAAAATAACGTTAAGGCTTATTGTTGGCTTCCGTTTTTAGTTCAGGTGTAGAATCTCTTAAATTCATTTTCAATTTTTTGTTGGTGGTTGCTGGACACTCTGTATATGTTATGTTACGACGCCACGACATCAGTAAGCAAGACTAGCGTACATGAGATCCATCGTTAAGCGGCGCATAACTGTGAATTTATAGCACTGAATTGAAAGAATTTGCGAATAAAAGACATGATTATTATATTTAACAGACACATCCTACACAGACTGCATTTCTATCTAGTGTTGATCTACATACACATTGTGCATATCAACTTATGATGGCTGAAGCAATTGCCATTGTTTGTGCTCCAAAATACGATGAGTAAGTAAGAAATGAAATTTAAGCATAAAAATATATTCTTTTAACCTATTTAAAATATTTCTGTTCAGGACAGGATTTTTTATCTTAACTCCAGAATATGGATTAGAATTTATTGCTAATTGCAGAGAAACAGGATTTCATCCACACCCTAGTGATCTTCCATTATACACGGTGATTGTGGAAACAAATTCAGTTTGTGTATGTATATAGTATTTTTTATATAGTTGAAGATATTTTTTTCAGAAAGCGAAGCACTGTAAATTGGATGTAACAGCAATCATAGAGGTAGTGGATTTAAGAAGAAAATGACATCTTTCAGATGTATATACACATATCCACAAATGTGTATACTTCAATACATATAACTACTGTGTAACAAGTTACATATTTAACTATTAAATATTACCTTAAGTGAGAAAGAAGTAAAAGATTACAAATATTTTAGCTTGAACAACACGAGAAGTTAGCAGTTTGCAAAGCTTTCAATATTTTTACCAATAAAGTATTTAACAAAATTTTTAATATATTTAAAATAAAATTATGCATTTAAAGTTAGTAGAGTGAAATTATGTAATTAATTATAATCGTGGATAAAATAACGCAATACTTAGGTGATAAATTACAATAATTTTTGTTTAATTTAAAAAATTTTATTTACAATTAAGGAATTATATTTTGGCTGAAGAAATAAGTATTACTGTTAGAAAATAATATTGAGATTTTCATTTCACGAGCATTGAACGACTTCAACCTCCTGTAATGAAAGCAATAGAAATTCGCTTACCTATAATTTATTAAAAAAATAGAATGTTTAAACTAATGATATACAGATGTGCTTCTATATTATTTTTCCATAACATTTATATTTATTTACTCAGGTAATATGTTATATAAATACGCCCGATAATAAATGTACAAGTACAATAGAAATTTTTATAAATATTAGCGGGGCGCGAAATCTGTGTATTTATAAGTTTACGTGCCTTTCATGGAAAAGAAAAACTGGTGTTCACAATCTCACGCTATTCACACGAACTTATACGTAATGTTCAATTGTAGATATTGCACAACATTGTCGAGTAACATTAATTATTCGGCTCGATTATTCAATGAGGCCGTTCTGTTATGTAATATCGTAATTGAAAAATCCATAAATGCATTGACATACTGTGCTAGTCATAATTTAATATACGGAGCTTGTTATGAAATATATTGATACATCGAGATCGATGTATCAACCTTATACGATGCTTCAATACGTGTACTCTTCTGTCACAATGCTTTATTTAAAAATTGTACAGTTACGACGGATACTGTATTAATCGATACCGATGTAAAGGGTTTATGGTAGCTAGTAGGTACCTGATACAACTTTTATGTACTTAAAACTTTAATTACACGCTTATATACTGTTTATGAGACTGTATTTTTCCCCGTCTCATAAACGTGCAATATTTTATATACATCAAATGATTATCCACTCCTCGTTAACGGTTTTTTCTAAGATCCAATATACATGTAATTATTAGATTTCGCGTTGTAAATGAAAAATATTCCGAATGCAAATTCTAATCAGCGTAAAAGATAATTTACTGCAAAACCTACGTTCGTACCAGAAAAATAACTGCGAATGCCTATAATTTTAATATTACAACTATAAAATAAGTATAGCCGAATGTTAATAAAACTTTTATACGTATTTCGCAAACAGAAGAAATAAATCATGAATTAATTTACTAAATATCATTCTCGGTTGTTTATTGCGAACAATTCTTCACTGCAAAACGAGAGAGTTTATAAAAGAGCTACCCGCCTCTCGTCTTTCTGCACTTTTTACGCGCATTGTTCGCGAAGCATCCACTGGAAGCGATTATTCGCCGTCGAGAGCACAACAAAACGAAATTATTTACCGCGAGAAAGAAAGAGGGAGAAAAAAAAAAGTGGAAGAAGAAAATTATTCATAGCCAGGATACGGAATTCTAAAGAGAACCCATTGTAGGTGCATACGAGTACCTCGTGAGAATGCTTCTCGCCATTCACCTCTCCACGCGTATATCGAATTACCTGCGTTGAAGGGTTTCGTGCTTTGCGGGGTTTTATCGACGGCAGGGTCAATCTATTTTTATGTGGCAGCTTATGTGTTCTTCGTTCCAACGTTTACGAACCGAGTATAAATCACGGTCCGCGTAAACATTCTCTTTGTGCACGTTCCTTTACCAATGGAAATTTCACTAGTACGCGCTGCTCCGTTCATCCACTTTTTTTCGTTTATCGACGCGTTAACACATTTTGCGAAACGTAATCATAAAGGGGCGTGGTTAACAGTATCAATGATTGAGTATAGAAATCTGTAATTATTGCTGAATTGAGATGTAGGGCAATGGCATGTGACTTTCACTCTGGCGTCCTTGCTTGACCTTGAAACTTATTAGCAGTACCATTGGAGTGTAATTTATACTAATTATGCGGGCGTATTAAACACGTATGCAAAAATCGATGAAGCAATTGTTCTTTTTTACCGCAAAATGGAAAATATTTGTTAATAATAGTTGATGCATATAAAGACGTGCATCGGTTGTACACGGAAGTACTTTTCTGGAATTGTGCGCGTAAACATTTCAGTCATTCATTGATTTATAAACGCATTCTGAAATTTAAATTTTTACAGCGTTTTTGTATTATCGCTAATGTAAGAAGCAAGAGAACCGTCAGTGGTTTGCAGTAACATGAGTGTAACGAGATATCCTTCCGAGAAACTGATTAAACCAGAAGCCTTTGAGTGCTTTTATCTTTTATTTTCGATCTTATCTGTAGCATGTTTGGAATGCGAAAAGAAAAGGTCTCGCATTTTAATCCAAGACCACACGAATATATACCTATTATACATTTTATGGTTCTTATAATTGTTTAACAATTGCAAAATATTAAAAACTTTTAGTTTCTTCTAAAATGGAATTATCGTTCTATATACTAATCGTAAATGGTAACGATGAACTTTGCTCGCTCATTTATTCGAGCACCCTGTACAACAAGCGGAAGCATCTGAGGTAGCAGCTATTTCACAGAACCACGCAATTGTTTGCCATAGATAATCCACCAATTAGAGGAGCATGGAAACTTTACGATTTCAAGTTATCTTCCATTACAGCTCGTTTAATGAATATTACATCTTCTGTGAGCTTGGAATCGCCTTCGATGGTCTTTCTCGCAAAAATTGCGTTACTCAAACTGGGAAAAATCTCCGTTTCAGCGAAGCAGGATTAATCAGCGCGTTGACAAATGAGTGAAGTGTGCATGCGTTTGTATCTGCGTACGTATGCGAGCAAGAACACAACGGCCTCCTGCCTTTCGCGTGTATTCGATGACGTATAAAATCCCGTAAAGCAAAACGATCGTGACGTACGACCGCGTACGATTCCTTCTCTTGCCAGCGCCTTCAATCTCGTTGTTACCGGTTTCTGCCGTCGAATATCGATCAGCCGCGACTAGTACAGTGGGAATTTCAGCACACGTGAATCTATTCCGGTAATGCGGCTAGGTGGTGTACTTTAATATGACTGAAAGTCAGCGCGCGATTATCTTAACAGCCGCGCGTTCATTGAGGATTCGAGATATTATGTAATGAGGATTTTCGCTAATTGAAGCACGCGAGGAACTCGTCTCTGAAATAGTAAACGAAAACGTTCGGTATATCTATACGTGCATCTGTTAAAGTTCGTTACGAGGATAAGTAGGTCACAATGAAGTGCATATAACTGTAAATTCTCGACACTTTTACAAATTATTTGCCACCACGCATTTGCGTAATTGAACAACGCAGTTTAAAGGGAATTTGGAAAATAATTTTTCTTTTTTGTAGTTCACAGTGCAACAGTTGGAAGCGATCGTCGATTCGCGAGGTGCGAAACGATTTCGTAAAACGAAGCGTAACGTTACTACACCTGATTCTAGGTAGCAGTCAAATTGCGTTTAACCGGTACAATTCGATAGCTTGCGGTCGTATGTGCGTCCATGATTCATATACATAGCTCTGCATCATCGATTTCGTTAGGTAAAGTATGTCGTTTGGTGTCTAGGAAAAATTTCAGTCAACCGAGGGAAACGATATACACGGTCGACGCGAATCGTATATTTGATACTTTACCTCTGTTCCAGCAAATATTTGTCGAGCTACTTGTCTTAACTCTACTAACTTTCGAATCAGACGCGATTCATGGTATGTTTACTCAAAAATTAGCTAAAAAAAGAACCAAGAAAGACAGCCACGGTTCTCGACGCGAAATTCGTTTCCGAGGATCGATTCTAGCTTGTACTTTCACGATTTCCAAATCGCTCCACTAGTGTTCCTTATCTTCTAAGTAATACATTGTATAATCGTATAAATAATGACTAGTTCCTCAAATCAACCGATAAGTAACTACCAACAAATTACGTTCAGCAGTTATTCACTTTGTTTCTCCTCGCCTTGCTTCTTTCCAGACAAGCTGCGCGTTGTTCTAACCCTCTCTTTCGTCGTTCGTCACTACTATATACCTCTCCAGCCGCGTAGAACGTGCAGTATGCTGTTGCTCTCAAGGGAAGAAACAACTGACGGCGCGGTGCGTTCATTTCAGTTCGAGATCGTCGAACGCGTTAGGGTCGTCGGATAGTGTCGATCGAAGGGACAGTAACGCGTGATTCGATCCGTAAGAATTATCGTGAAATTACGAATTCGTTTCTCGTGTGCCGTCCACGCGTAAAAGACTGCCATTCTATTATTAAAAACAAGATATACCTCGAGTACCGCCTCGAGGTGGCCATAGCCCGAATACTTCGATTGTGACTATAGCCTAACAGTATTCCACTAATAATAGTGTTATTCTCAGTGACGCATTCGATGAGATTTGTTCGTTCTTGAAACTCGTCCGTGAGACGTTTCTAGCCCACGAACATCGGATAACAGTTTATTTAAATGTGGTCGCCCCTCGTCAGGTAAATATCACGAGTTATTGTGCAACCGCTAATGCTCGGACGGTGTTTATCACGTTGAAAACAGCCGAGCGTCAGCAGGAGACGTCGATGGAGAGGGTTTTACAACCGTTTGTCGAAGTAGCGCGTAAAACTCAGCTGAGAGTTCAAAAGTGAACGGCGAGTGAGACGATTTGTGCGCGAACGTTTTTCCTCGCCTCCGAAGGAGCACAACAGGAGTAATTGTAATGCATTTAACCGTGGGATGCTGTAATTACGCGGGATATCAGTGCAATCGCGATCGGGCCGTAAGTTTACGCGCGGCAGGAACGTACGACGAATCCTCTTCGGGCCCTACCACCTGCCCCTGTTTCCTGGTCTTCTCTCGCTTAAACGCATAGCGGATTCTTGGCCAAACGATTGCAAATAGGGAAAAAGTGGAACATTCTGCTTTCACGTTCGACTAAGGTATGCACTTTTAGAGCGTGTATTATACATGCATCGAGAAATGGGTTAATGCTTTATTTGAGCGTTGACTTCTTTTTTTTTTTTATCGACCGGTACCTATAAATTCCCAGTTCGAATAATTCCAATTTATCGCCTAGCTCACATGACGCGCGCGATAAAAAAACACGATAATTGAACACGTTAATTATCAACGTCATCGCGAAGCAATTACATGTGTGGTTATGGTAATGTCTAATACTACTTATGTTCCATCCATGTGAACCGCATTATTAACTCGTGAAAAGAAAGAAGTCCGTATAATCCTATGCAATCGCGAACAAGGATACTCCTCGCTTCGTAATAAAAGCTTTGCTCAAACGTGCTGCTTTTTTATTTTTATTTACTGAGACACTATTATTGAGGAAGAGAAATTTTATTTGACAATAACAGTTTGAAAGATACCATTAGAAATCTCCGAAACTAATGCTGTGAATGTTCTGTCCGTGTAACTGCACCAATTTTGGCGTACATTCACGTGACTATTGGGCGAATTCCTTGCTTATCGACCGAGAAATGATTTTTCAATAACACACGAGCCGTGTTAGCGGAAATACATTAATGTAATCGCTCGAGGATAATCACCTGTTCACAAATGATTCAGCCGATATTTGCTACTTCCTGTTCGATGTGTTCGTGGCTCTGTCACGCGTAATGGCGAAAGAATGCCAGCAAGTAACCGGCTAAAGAGCAGAATTTATGTAACCTTGTCCTACGAATTGAGCACGTGTTCATCCTTATGGAATTTCCGTCGAAGTTATGCTTCGAATAGGGAACAACCTTCGTTAAAAAACTTCCACATTCTTTGTAGAATAACGCACCAATACCATAGAGGATTTTAGGCGACTGGTTTCGCGTCTGTGCAGGAACATTCCGATTCTACTGTCTTGTTCTCATCGTTACGCAGCGTTTCTTCGTTCCCACTTTGAATGGCATCGTAACAATTTTTTCTTACGCATGCAAACAAGATTTTTACGAGAACCTCGTACTGCCTCGAAGACACACGTAAATAAAGAATAAACGGTATAATACGCGTGCGACACGGAATAATGCATGAGCGTGAAGTAAAATTAGCCAGGATCCATTGGCACGCTTACAATGGTACAAATGACACGGCGGTCCCTTCGTAAGATACTGGTTACGGAGCTAGAAAAACCTTGTTTCCTCTACCTGTAATCGTCTGCAAATGCAATAAGTAAAAAGTATGCGTTACGTAAGATATTACTTGCGCGCAAGGACATAAATAACAATCGATCTTCCTTGACTTGTGGGCGGCAAATTTGTCTACGTCGTGAAGTTCAAGGGCAGACAAACATTTCACGGCAGGTTAAATAGTTCAATTGATAGACTGTTTAATTATCTGACAACCGAGAGACGGCGAGGTCGAATCTATCTTTGCCAAATTTGATTAAAATAAATTACAAAAGCTTAGGAAGAAGATGGTTCACAAATGGCTCTCAGTTCGAGACGATCGACGTTTAACGGAAGTTAATTGTGATCTATAAGTAACAGAATTAAAAAGATGCGGTAAACTAAAGATTTGACTTCTCGAGTCAGCAGAAAATACGCACGATAGAATTTCATTTTGATAAGTCTTATACTGCTACTATCAGCGTGTAGTTGCTATCGCGATTCGTTGCGATGAGGCAAGCAGAAAAACAAAGACGACATGTAAACATTTGAGTAAAATATCTTCGAGTTTAGAACGATATTCAAGAACGATATTCATTGAACATTTAAAAAAAAGAAATTGGACGTAGAAGCGACAAATTGTTATAAATTAACTTCTATTGCATAGTTAAAATTTACGTGCATATTACGCAAATACTAAATATAAATATTATTTCATTAAAAATGTTCGTAATAGAGAGAACTATTATCGATCTAGATTGTTATAAGTACTTTCTTCTTTTCCTTTCATCCGGTATTTATAGTCTGTAATTCAATTTGCAATAAAATAGCAATGTACAATTAGACATTCAATTTTTATTTGCCTAGTTTATCTATGATAACAGATAACAAGTGTTCGGTGGAGGTGGTTCCGGAGCTGCTGATAATTGCAATCGATCATGATTTCAGGTTGGATTGGACTACGTAACTCGGTGCGATAATAACGAAGGCAAAGAAAAGTGTGCAGAAGCCTAGCTAAGTTCCTGGAAATTAAAACGTAAAGCAGAGACTGGTGGAAGACGAGAAAAATGCTTCAGTTGCCGGTGATTGCTGTGTTGGTGGTTTCGATATTCGGTAAGTCGGAAACGCAACGATATTTCCAAGTCGATGATCAAACGAAACTTGAATTTCAAGATATTCGAATAATCGATATTAGATCGTAATATAGAAAATTAAATTCTTCTTTTTTTGACCTATCGTGCTTAAAAATATATATTGAAAATATGTTACAGTATTCTAACTACAGATTTATCGAAGTACATAGCTTCTTTTATTTTTAAAATCATTTCTAAAGCTTTGCATAACACGGAAGTTACACGTAGAATATGTATTTACCGTGATGCGAAGTATAGTTATATTTGCGATATTTAAATTGTACTTGTTGTATTACGGTGTTGAAAGTTCTTTCAAGAATTGTTGTATTATTAGTTGGTAGAGTGTCTCCGATGCTGGAGAAGGAGAACGCGAATGTCCCAGTAGAAGTGAAAATCGCGACCGATGTTGTGAACAGCAGTATCCCAGTAGATGTGAAAATCGCGACCGATGTTGTGAAGAACAGCAGTATCCCAGTGGACGAACTATCGATAAAGGAGGCAGGAGATAAAAAGGGTGAGTGGTATAATTTTCTTAACGATTCGACCCTTTGTGCTCGCATCAAGTCGGCCAAGCGTATGAGGTCAATATTCTGTCTGGTATATCTTGCGACCAGTGATGGTTAATGCAAATTATTACCGTGGGAAAATACAGAATGCTTTGACCTTCTTTGAAATATAGTAAACGGAAGTGAAGGCACTATTACTGCGCTGAAAAACGCATCAAACGTGACTGCAGCGACAACACCGAGCAGTGTACAAAAATCAGTTGAAAATGATAAACAAAATTGTACATCCACGAAGGAACAGGACGATATGCTTGGATGTAATGTGACGCCAAAGGACGAAGATCCGGCCATTGAACAGAATGTACCATCGAGTAGAACAGGTATGTGTTACGTGAAATTTCGAGAAAACGCAAAAGATTGTAAGAAAAATATGAGATAATGGTTTTTTTTTATTTTAGTAGAGCCCACGACAATATCTACAATTATTACGAACAAGACTGTGGCGGACGCGGAATCTCAGGTACCGGAAGCTGCTTCTAAGGACAAAGAAAGCGGTGAGAAGGAGAAGGTAGAACTCGCTATAAATGCTACAAAGACAACGGATCAAGTACCTTATGAAGTTGGGACCGTCGAGACAGATCATATTGTGAATACTAATCATTCAGGTGCGAAAAAAATTAATTTTAATAACTTGTAATCTCAGAAAAAACTATAATTTCTTTCAGTTACGTGGGCTACCTTTGCACAGTACTAATTGAAAGTTTGCCACACATTTTAACATTATTGCACATTGCAGATACTTCGAATACGGACACGAATGTCACTAATGCTAACGAAGTATCGACTGTATCGCCTTTGCTAATAGGTAAAGAAACCGAAGAGGTTGTTGTGCCGGTAAAATCAGCCAGCCAGATTAAAAACAAACGTATGTCACCAGGAGTCATAGCATTAGTTACGGCAATCACGTTTGCTATAGCAATCGCGGCAGTATATATTGGAATGATTGTTTGGAGGCGATACACCGAGTGAGTTCTATTTTTATATTTTATTACTATTTAATTCAATAAGATGTTCCGTTTTACACTGTAATTCTGTATTTCAGGTACAGGTATGGACATCGAGAGTTACTCGTTAACGAGCTAGAATTCGACACTAACGATTTGCGTCATTTCGAGGTAAGCACTTAAATCAACTAATTATTATCGAATGGGTAACATGTATGTAAAATTCCATTCAACATCCTATAGCTGTGATTCCAATGAAAGGAACGATCTACAAAGAAGAGGAAACTGAATGATTCGCAGCTGAGGCTGATACTATGTAACTATTAAAGATTCATTGATCTGTGATACTAAAGACATGCATTGTGTCTGACAGTCAAAACCAAATATGTTTGGATGATACATATACATTTCTCGTAATGGTAGTTGTTTTATATACATTACGTATACAAACTACATTTTTTAACACGCGCTGATTGTTTTTCCTTCTCCTATAGAAATAAAAATAATGTTACTCGTATGCTATCATTTATATTTTTTTATAATTATGATGCGTGCAGATCATTGAATAAATGACATAGCATTTCAAGTACTAATTACATATTCTAAGAACTATGGGTGCTAGAATAACATGTATCAGTTTTCTTCAATGTTAGCGTGACGATATTCCTTATTGTTTCGCGGTATATATTTGAAATTGTTGAAAAAATGTGTATTATAAGTAATATCTTTGTATCGTAGTATTATTATCTTTGCTTTTCATCTTATTTTTTATTATGTGCGACGACTATGTAAATAATTCTAGTTAAATAAAGCAGTGTATTATTTTTTTAATGAACATGTTTTTATTCTCTGAAGTATAATGGGGTCCAATTAAGATGCAGTAACAGCACACATTCTCTTAATAAATTACAATATTATCGTAAAAATGGAGCATATAAAAAATAATGAAAATTACATGTAATCTTGCACATTTAAGCACAAGCGTAATTAGTAAGAAAAAAAATGTTTACAATAATATATTTATTTATAAATTTAGTAAATCACATTCTAAAAAACGTGTAGTTGTAAGTAACAAATACATGTTTTGCACTGAATTTAGTATTGTTCTCTTTTTGAATATTTATCTATGTTAACATTTGCTGTATAATTTACATCTCTGCAAGATATCTACATTATCGGTTGCAGATGTATTCTTTCCTCAGTTACCAGCAGCATTGTACACAGCAAAACATATAATGACTTCTCTTTATTAATTAATGTACATTAATCTTTCTTTTTTGTAACTACAAGAGGACCCACATTATCATTCGTGTCTTGATTATGACGTCCATGAGAGCCATCGCAATATGGCCACTGTAATAGTAAAAGTTATCAATATCAATGTGTACTACATTTACAGTATACAACGATGATATGACATTACATAACATATGTCTCATGAACTTATTCTTGGATATACTTAATATAGGTCAGATATAAGCTAGGCAGAAAATTTAACTAGTCATACATGTGATAAAAAGATACGAAAACTTACATTTTCAGACCTCCAACAACGGCAAAATACGGCTTTATCAGTTATATCTTCTATATCAACAGAGTCTACAACTTTATTTACATCCTTCTTTATAGTAAGATTCACGCGTCCACATGGCTGTAAACACAATTTGCGTACCTCAGTATGCATGAACAGATGATAAAGGGTGCTGATTATTTAATATGTGTTAAACAATTAAAACCTATAAGTTATCAAAAATGGAAAACGGTGACATTGATTTTTGGATACGGCTAAGATTCGAAAGCCTACCGACTAAAGTAATAACGTTACGTAATCAAAGAAAACAGCAAAACATATCCTAGTATACTATTTCGACGTCCTTGACGTTCTGGTAACAGGTAGATTTACTTACCGGACCTCTAGCCAGCGGGCAGAATGCTTTGTATGACATATAACCGAGACCAGCTAACAATGCGGTCGGTGGAATTAAGGAAGCCCAGTCTCGTACTAAATAAAACGGTGAAAATTCTCATAAATTTCTGTTAATCGTGCAATTTGTTCGATACGAAAGTCGTACAATGGTAATTTGCAGTGTCATGTTTGTAATGATATTTGCGAAAGTTATGTGAAATGATTTTACCGGATTATTACATATATCGCATGTGTATTAATCATTTTCTTACTTCCTAGTCGAAACCATCCTCCTATAGAATCCGGAATAGGTAATCCAGCCAAGTAATTAGGAATGGATACTTTGATGAGGTGCGCGACTGGCTCCATGATTGCTACTACTACCGCGGCAGTCAAGTTGCGAATCAAACAGTTTCGAACGCGAACTGGTTTGCACTTTCTAATTGAGCGGTTCGCTATTCTCCCAAATGATGAGAGGAAATCGGTAAGTTCACGATACTCTTGCATATAATCAAACAGTGTACTTTGGAACGTGATATGCGATTCAACTGTTACATTTTTTCGTGCATATTATTTACTGACAAATAATTCAATCATTAGATATAAAGTTAATGTTCGTATACGAACTTGAATTAGAAATTTCAAGTGTAACGATAAATATTATAAATGTCGTGTAAAAATCTTTTCTTCCGTTCAAGATAACTGTTTCATTCGTGAATTAAATCTTTTTTCAAATTGTAAAAGTACGCAACGTAATATTCTTGAAATCGCAGATCGAAATATAAAAAATGCACGAGTTTTTCGACGTTTATAAAACTCGTGTAATTTTTAAAATGATAAGAACGAATGGGAAACATCACGATACCGAAAGCGGTGCACGTATCTACGCGCGTGCATTTTTTAAGTTGCATATTTCCAATTGCATTGTTGCCGGCAGAATTTGACTAGCGCAGTGGGAGAGGTGAAGGACCGGTGGGGTACGCGCGATGCCTTGTAGGTGGCGCCATCCAGTCGCGAGGCGTTCGCCGGGCAGGGAGGAGGTGGCTGCGTCGTCCGCAAGGATACGTGGTCGGTTGCCGCGACGCCGCCGCGGTTCGCGCAGGCACAGGTACGAAGTACGAAGTGCGCGCGTTTTCGAGGCGGTATCACGAAAAGCGCAGGAGTGGCGTTTCTACGTATCGTTCCCGATATCTCTGGTACGGTCCGTCGTCGTTGACGTGCCCAGTGGGTAGTAGGAGGTTCGTGGCATCGGTGGAAAGAGAGGATAGACCTGTGAAAGAAGAGGGAAGGAACGAGATAGAGGGAGAAAGAGGGAGAGAGAGAGGGGGAGAGAGAGAGAGAGAGAGAGAGCGCGGTTCTATCGCGCGGTGCAGTGCGAAAAGTGTTCGCGAAGGGGGCCCTTGCTTCCTCCCGTGTGTGTTCTCTTGTGCGTGCGTGTGCCGAGAGCGAGAGCACTCGTATAAGAACGTTGACTAGTGACACACGGTGTTCGAAAAGGGAGAGAGAAAGACGAATAAACACGGGCCGTCGGGTAATCCTTGTGTACGGTGTGCGGGTCTCGTGAAGGTGCGTCAAATGACAGTGAGGTGATCAATGTGCTCGAAACATGGCTGAGGAGCTGGTGGTCACCCTGAACCGCGGCGACTCGTCCGGATTCGGGTTTTCGCTCCTCGGTACCGCGGGCCTGCCGCACGTCATCTACGACATCGTTGAGAATTCGCCGGCAGCGAAGAGCGGCAAGGTGAGTACTGACTTCGATCGTGTTTTCTATACATGTCCGCGTTTACCCTATCGCCTTGGTACCACAGACAGATACAGAGGGAGAGAGAGAGAGAGAGAGGGAGGTAAAGGAAGAGGGAGCAAGCGAGAGAGAGAGAGAGAGAGAGAGAGAGAAGTTCGAGGACGGTCAAAGGTGGAGTTGCGGAAAGAGCAACCCCAGGTTTTAACGTGTACGCACGTAACGTGTATACGTTACGCGCTCGTCCGAGAATCCTGCGAACGCCTAGGGCCTCAAAATAACGCCCGGTGTATATCGACCCGTGTTATTATCGCGAGCACCCTCTGTCGCTCCGTCTGTTTCTTGACCTCTGATTACTTTTTATTCTCACACTTTTGCGATCCGTGTTGCCGATGCTTGTTGTATATACACCCGTCTTAACGTAGACGGTACGGGGATGCTGATTGGCTGGGTGGGATCGGTTTAACGGCCACATTCCAGCCTGTCGGTCGGTCTCTCTGTCCGTGTGCTCTCTCTTTCCTCTCCTTTTTCTCTTTCTCTCTCTCTCTCTCTCTCTCTCTCTCTCTCTTTGTATATCCGTCTCGTTCTCTCCTTCTCCGCTCTCCTGTTTCCTGGGGAGCGTACCCCTTCTCGACGATCATACGAATCGGAAAATTTGAATCGAGAGAATCCGGGACCCTTTCCGTGTCCCTACGATCTTTGCAGTCCTATCGTTCTTTAACGATCTCCCTCGTATCGTCGTTGAAGTATTTCCCATGCAGCCATGTTTATATGTGCCAGAAATACGGAGCGTTTCTGTGTTTCGCACAGACGTGTGTGGCACCGTGACTGATTTCCGATTATCTCGGCCTTATTTATTGTTATCTCGTTCCATTTTCAATAAGTGTGCGCGTATTCCTTGAACAAACATTATTGGAATCTTTAAAGCGCATACTGCGATAGTTTTGTATCCAACTATCGCAATAATACTTCATCCATCAACGTTAAATGGAAACATTTCGATCATCATAGATTTAAATAAATAATTGCGCATAACGAAAAAAATGGCACCCTCCAGTAAAAGGAAATACGTGAAAGATGAAGTTTTTGTTGAATGATTGCGCAGAGCGGATCATGCTCGAGTCATCGGAAATTTTTCCAAGGTAGATGCGGGCGCGTGATTACAGGGTCTCCAATTTTTTTCGCGGTTTCTCGTAACGTTGCAAATTGAACGCACTCTCCCTCTCTCTTTCCTCCTTCCGTTCCCCCCTTCTCCCGCTCTTTCCCTGGTTTTAGCGCAGAATAGATCGATTGCTTTGTCGGAACTGGTTTTCGATACCGGCCCAGCGAAAAATGCGCATTTCAAACAGCAGATGCAGAAACGATGAACCGTCATTCCGTGGACCAGTTTCGAGCGTGTTCGCAAGTCCGTGGCGACGAAGGGGCAGCCGTTGGGGGAAAATGTTTCACGGTTACGCCGAGAATGCCGCATCTTTTTCTAATTATCGACGGGACGAACGAACTCCGAACGTTTTTCCTAAAAATATTTCGCGCATGCTTCCGCGGAGGACTGTTACAGTTTTTCGTCGGTGGTAATTAGCCGCTGAAGGAGCCAGGTTTGTAGGTTAGATTCATCTAGCCGCATATACGTCTCTACGTGTGTTTCGAACGTGCCACGTCCGTGCAATCAAAGCGAGTGTCTCAAAAACTGGGGGGCGCGCATGCGCGCGACTTTTTGTGTCCTGCATAACTGTCATTCGCGAGAAGAATGCGTGTAACAAAGGAGCGGCCGGTCATTATGCGTGATTGGAATGTGTCATTGTGCATGCACCGGCCCTCTCCCTATTTTCTCTCTCATTTTTTTCCCCTATTGTTTTTGGAATCCTTAAGGTGTTCCATGTATCTGGCGTAGTGGTGCAATCGAAGCGTGCACGAGCGATCTTGTTCTACGCCAGCTATTGTCGCTAATTCGAAACGATAGTACAGAGATACTAGATATTGCCTATTGATTACTCTGGATCATTAATACCATGTGAATCTCTATTACTGATATTGGAGAATGATCGAGCGGTCTTTGTACAATTTCAATCAACAACTGTATCATTTTCAATGAAATACTTATTAAGGACTCATTTTTCTCAACACACGATAGTCGTATCGCTATCAACTTTTAAGTATTACGGAATTTAATGGAGAAATCGTCATTTTCACGTACGTATGTATGTAATCTATCGAACGTATGCAATATGGGCCGTTAAATACAGTTTATCGACACCGCTAAGACTGGCTAGACAGAAATTGGATTCGCGATCACTGTTTTGCATAATTATCGGCTAACACTCGCTTGTATTGGCATTTTCTGCGCGAAACGGTCGAGATACGTTATCAGGCTGGAGTTATTCCGTCGAACGGGGTTAAAGAGAGCGCGGAGACGGAATCTGGCGAGCTGAGTATTTCTTTTTAATTAATGTGGCACCGTAGATCTCGAAAGCAGGTTGGGCCACTATATCGGTGGCCACTCAAGATTCATTGTTCGATCGGTACAAAGAACGCGTAATACGTTTCGTATTGTTCCCTCTTGGGGTTGCAGGGTTGGTTTTTTTTTTCAATTATTTTTCCCTTCTCCTCTTTCTTTCGCGCAAGTTTGTGGAACTGACGTCGAAACGAGCTAGAACTCGGCTGCCATTTAGTGAGAATGGTACGTTTAATGTGCAATAAATGTCCGTTGCGCTATGCATTTCGATGTACGCAAATATTTGTGTATAAGAATTTACCGCATTTATCAGCCTCCTGGAGAGAGAGATTTGTCATAGTTTGTTATCTCGCGGTGTTCTAAACAGCACTTTAAATATTTATTAGTTCATTATTCCTTTTTTCCTTGGACAATTAAAACAAAACTACTTTATCGCACAAACGTTAATTATTTATGATCCACAGTGCACTTTTTAAAGCAGCACTTTCATACATAATTAACCAACCGTATTTATAACGAATAAGCAGTGTTTTACATATGTACTGATGACTTTTTTGTCATAATTATACTCGGACAAGGAAGCTCGGCCGCATTTACCGTTTAATTAATTAACTTGGTATAAGTTTATGAATGCATACTGAAGCAAAGTTTTTCAGTATCCTTAATACGTTCGAATAGTACAATTAAGATAAAAGAAGAAGTAATTTTGCCAAGTTATTACCAAGAACGATTGGAAAGTCTTGTGTATGTTTGAAAATGACTAATTCACTCAGCTCATTGCGAATGACGATGGTTTAAATATAATCCTTACGAGTGAATCTATTCAAACACTATCCGATGTTCATCGTTCATGCATCTTGAATACGAATGCGTATTTAAAACCGTAAAGAACACTTAAACGTTCTCCAATCGACTAGAAGATGAAACACGCGAATTCCTATATCATCCTGTCTAAAAGAATCGGCACGCAATACGGAAGAACATACATAATATCCAAAGCAAAGTGCAAGGTCTCTTATTTAAGGGATGAAGTGGCATAGCGAGTTCTACTTCTTCGGATGTGAAGGTATGAATTTAAATAGATGCACGTTTGCAGTCCACTTATTATCGAAAGTAATCGGAACTTTTACTAGCTCGTTTGTGGGTCATTCAAGCCCGATCGGTCTCTCCACCGTTAATTCGTTTTTCCCCGGCGATAATTTCTTGATTAGCGGGCTTGATTATTCGGGCCGGTGGAACGGCGTTATGCAACAGCGTTGCGTGATAATATACGACAGAAGAAGTCGGCAGTTTCTCGACGAGGAAGCACGCGAGCCGAACAATTAGCTGAACGCGCGTACACGTAGTCAGATTTCTTGAGCCCATCGATCGATCCCGCTCTTGATAGCCGTAAGACGAATCATCCCCCTACTGGTTTCGGTAATTAGGGCTTTCCAGTGCTCCGTTGCGTTACTTCTGTAATCTTGCGGATCGGTTCGTGGAACGATCGAAAAGCGCAGCAGATATATGCGTTACTTACGGCTCTGAAAGTGGGACGCTCGTTTAACCGTAATTGATTATATTTTCAAAGTCAGACAAGTCAGGATATCGATCGGAAGTTCAATTACTGAATGTTATACGCATTCTGTTTCAGAAGTTATTGGAGCACTTGTTGGACCAATAACTGATTATGTTTGCAACAAAAACTAGAGAATCTGTGACCTTAAAATAAGTATATTTGTGCGAGAAAACAAGTTTTCCATATTAATCCTAATCCTGACTCTTTCAGGAATATAGGAAAACGCAGATTTACAAATATCTTTGAAAAAATAATGAATTTAAATCCCTAGTACCTGAGTCCCCAACAAATATCTAGATCTAATCGTGTAAATCTTCGTGCCTAATTCTCCAAAACGAAATACACTTGGAAAGATTGGAAATCTTTTCACAGGGAATATAAAAATTTCCCACGCTACTTCTGGGAAGCTCTCATCCACTCCTATCTAATCTAATAATCTTATATCATCGTCGATATCTTCGACGGTGTTGGCGAATCGATCGAGCCAGCCATATACACGGTACATGCATAAACAGGAATAAGGATTCGGCGTTGCTCGCCTTTGAAGGAGCAGCGATACACGGTTATTTGCAACGGGGACACATGGGCCAGGTCAAGGGTCGAATTGAAGCCCTTTCTATTAGATACGAACGCAGATGTTGCGCCAGACGAGCCGCGGAAAATCGAACCCGAGACAGCCCCCGCTATTTATCCGCAGCCTCTGCAATATCGGATCCACGTTAGAATCGATACTACGTCTTACACCACCGCGCGGCTCCCTATATCTGACGTATTAATTTCCGTAGAATTTCCACCGGGTAATTCGATCCAAATCGATCGATCGCGATCGAAAGTGGAGCGTTGCGCGCGGACCCTCCTCGTGTCAAGGTGTACACTTGCGACACCTCGCTGGGTCGACGATCGCACGTTTTGGAGTGAAGTTGGGTGGATTATCGAAGGAAATGGTATAATTATTGTACTTTATTTTGACTTGTGCTCAGCCCTTTCGGTTCCTGCGATAATGCCTCCTTAGACTGTTCATGCACCCTCTGCTATTCAATATTTCTTACAGTAGTATTGAATGTGAATAATTATATCTGTAAATATGTATAGAGATCTATACATAGAGAGACATCAATGAATATTTCACATTCCTCTTTGGAAAAGGAAGACCTTTACTAAATTCGTATAAAATGCAGTCCCCTCGAAAAGAAGCGTTTGGATAACTGACGTTGAAGGGGTGAAACTCACCCTGAAATTTGTTCCCCGTTTCCATACGACGTCTTCCGCATCGTTGACTTTTCAACGGACCACGAGCTGCTGGGGGCATAAATAGCGCGATGAGATTCAGCGAAATTACGACTTTAATCCCGCGGAGTCCTCGATGGATCTCTTGCGCCGCAGGGCAATGGCGACGGGGGTGGTGGTTCCGCGACAAAGCGCGCGGAAATATCGTTGAATCGGGCGCGCGCGTAACTTTGAGACACGGTTAAAGCGAGTTGACCGCGTTACCGTGCAGGCGTAATTTTCTGTTGCGCCACGCCGCGCATTATGCCCGGCGATATCATTTTAATAAAACCGAAGGGAGTTGCCGGCGAGTCTGCGAACTGTTCCTCCGCGTCGCAACAGCGGCGGCGACCAGTGCACGCGTTCATTTACAAGCGGTGGATTTCCATTCCCATTTTCTATTTTCCTCGCGTGCCTTTCCTCAGCGTCTTCGCTACTTTGGTATCTATTAAGCGGACTGTTTAGAAACGCGATAATTCACGCATCATAGTACAGTTTTCTGTATTAATTTAGAGCAGAGATCGGCAAACTTTTTACGCTGTGGGCTGCTCGACTCGGAACAGCAGAAAGATTAGAGCGAGGGGGAGTGACTCTGACCCATAAATTTAGTAGAGTTACGTTGCTACAATGTTAACAAGTCTGGAATTGAAGCAGACGAAATATGGAGACGATCGATCAAGCTTTACATTCCAATTCCAGTCTAATCACGATAGTTCGATACGTACCTCCGACGAATTAATTATTTCGAGATTAATACGTATCGCGCTATCTACCGTGCGATCGATAGCACCCCATCGCGTCCGCTTCAATCGCGATTCTTCATCCTTGACATTTGATTCTGTCGATCCCTTCCTGCGACGGTGTCGTCGCCATTCTAATCGCGATTCCACGCCGCCTGAATCCATCCGCGCTTTATCGGCGAATTAAGAAATCACCGGTTCGATTAGCGCGCGAAAGTCGCCGTGGGACGTGACGCGAATGATGAAAACTAAAAGTAGCCAGTTCCGCCTCTTCTGGCAGGTGAAAATTGCCGGTCCGCTGGCAAAGTTTCACTTGATTAATAGCACCCCGCGGATGTTATTGGTGAAACTCTGTTTCCATCGCTGGATCTCTCTGGATTTACGATTTACAGCGAGCAGTCGAACGGTGCGGGCATAAATGATTCATTGTACGGGACTTCCGTAAGTTTCCTTCTGGTAGGAAGAAATAGTTCCGGCTGTCCTTCTTGAGAATACAATTTTTGTTCGTATTCGAGAAATTTCTTTTACGGTAGAAGTTTATCGTGAGATAATCGTACTTTTACGATTGGGTGTCTTGCGCATAGCGTGCTATTGTACGGACGATGATGGTAACGTTTCGTTTCACGATTTCAAAATATACACCAGCGTGTGAAGTCGAAGCTGATCGTTCCTCGAGGAAAAGTTCTCGATATTCGAATAGCTGGGATTACGTTCGATAAATCTGCGGTCGGAAGCAGACTGAAATCACTTAACCCAATAAAACGTTCTTTTTGTTATCTTTCAATGTTTATAAAAGTCGCTGGTTCGAATGCCGTGGTACTCCAGCGATGATTCATGGCTCAGGTTTGAGTGAAACGTAACGAGAATTGAATAGTAAAAGGAAACAACTTTTGATGGTAATTTATTGCTTGCTGAAGGACTTCCTTACATTTATAATTCTTTAAATACTTTAGAAATAATATGCACCTTCCATTTTTAAGTATTCAGAGTGGTTTAATACTTGTAAAGGTTTTTTATCTTCGTCAATTGAATTTTATTGATGCACGACAGACAATTATTTTTCTAGTGTCGAATTGCTAATTGGAAGTTCGTTTGGTATGATAGAGTCTTATCTAACCGTCGTTAACGATGATAATCAGAGTAATCAGAATAGTAGAATAGTTCACCTTGCTTAATGGAGTATGTTAACCCTTTGCGCCCACAGTCCCAGCGTAGATTACTCCATAAATCACATCTTCTTGACAAAAACCTCTGATTAAACGTCCCAAAAAACCGCTTGTTCCAAGCAAATTTCATTTCTCCAAATCCCATAAGTTCCAAATTTACACAAAAATCCAGATAGACCTACATACGCATCCATTATCAGAATCACAGAGAAACCCACATCATACATCCCTCTCGCGCGGAGAACCATCCGTTCGCTTCAATTTTCTAAAAAGCATTACCAAAAAACTATGCTCCTATTCGAAGGAAGGGAAAGAAGGGAAAAAAAAAGGAAAAAAAAAGTAGAGTTCCGCGCCATTTGAATAATTGAAATTCGCGTCCGTGTAGTCGGCGCGCGTCGAGTTCACGGAACCCAGAAACACACTTCGAGGCGGATTCCGAGCCGCGTTTCCAGAGCTCGGGAAAGGAAGAGGGAAAGCCACGGGGATTCACCCTCCGCGGCGCGCTCGCTCTCGATCGGCGAGCGGGCACGCGCGGATACGCGCGGGCATGCCGTCGCGTTTCGAACGGGCCCGCGTTTCACTGGCACGGATAGCAGGCGTGCCACGCGCGCGTGTGTCTCTTCTTTTCACCGTTCCTGCTCGTTTTTCTCGCCGTGACCAAGTTCCGCAGCCGCCGACGTTTCCCGATCCGGTGCTTCCTCGCGCTGCGCCGTCGTCCCGCGTAAAAGGGGTCAACGACCAGGCCCGCGAGAGGTATTCTCGCCTCTCGCGTACCCGTGTGAAACGGGAGAAGTTGCTCGAGAAGGGTTTTTCGAAACCGAATACCCAACTCGGTTGGGTGAGAGCCAGGGACGATCGTGTAGACGACTGCCTTCGAGGCGCGTCTGAGTAGATTTTGGACAGATTTGGGCAGATTTGAGCGGATTTGGGCAGGCTCGTTTGGATGGGATTGAGAGAAGCAGTTGAGCGAAAGAAAGGGTAAGGTTGCTTTAATTGGACACGTTGTACGTGGTTTGGGTAACTGCATGCAACTTTGTAAAGCGACCTGTGATTACTGAGGCGATAACCTTCGTTGGCTGTGGTGGTTGAATGAAGTTAATTAAGATTGTTTTAAGATCTCTAAAATGTACGAAGATAAGGTGACTGTTCGTTAGCTAAGCAGTTAAAATTCTGTTCGTCTCTGATTTTGGAGTATGGAAACCTGATGCGAGGGGAATTTCATTTTGTTGATTGTAACGTCAGTTGTATTTCAGCAGTTGTCAATGAATTTTCCTTGTTAATACTAGAGTTCTGTTGATTTAAATTTATTGAGGGGAACAAGCATTTCACGTAGCTGCACAAGTTTATGCGACAGAAGTACATTGCTTCCCTTCACTGTGTATCTACTTAGATTAGTAAACAGATCAACACATAAACTATTCAAGAGGAGTTAGAGCAAGTAGTAGATTCGACAAGAGAAGTCCCACAGTAGAATCAATAAGAGAAGTCGGACAATAGTAAATTCAAGACAGCATCTGCAGTAGAACCAGCAAGAGAAGTCCAGCAGCAGTAGATTCGACGTGAGTGCCCCGCCAGTAGAATCAGCAAGAGGTGTCCGACAGTAGAAAATTCCGTCCCACTAAATGCCCTCGTAAATTGCGCTATTACTTTCTGCAAATTAGAAACTCACGCTACGAAACGCCGAGCAACTTCAGAATGTTTCTAAAAATTGAATTACAATCGTTATTTTCGCTGCTCGGATTCCAACGCCAGGCTTCTCCTCCCATCGTGGCCATTTGGCACGGGACGAGAGTGAATAGCTTAGCGCGCGGCGTCTGAAAAACGCAACGGGACTCGACCCGTTGCATTCTGAGTCGCTACGGACGCCAGTAGCGTACGGCACGTACAAAAGGACTCTCTTACCGTGGCGAACAATCACCGGAATAAATAACGTCTTATCCGAACCCTCCTTTCCGCTCGTCGTATCGACTCGAGAGGCTAGAATCGTCGTTGCTGCGGCTTTCAGCGATACCAGCGCCCCGCGATTTCGCTTTTCATCGCGAAACCGTTAATCCAGGGGTCCTTAACCTGTCTCAGGCTGCCGCGGGCCTTTTTCACCGGGAATGCGTGCACGATTCCACGGGAATTTATCGGCACGTGAGTTAATCGTGTTGTCGAACGTAGCCAAACGTGGCCATTGGGGTTAGACTAGCGAGTTTAGTGGGTCGCGAGGAAATTTATGGCTTTGGGATTAAGGATTATGGCCGGGTTCCTCGGTACGTGCATTGCAGATACGTTTGTTGAGAACGCTCGAATTCGCGGGCGAGAAATTTAAAGTTCGATTCGGTGATTCCTCTGTTTAATTAGCTTGAGCTGTGTTAACGAACTTATCGTCTTTGGGAACGGTTTGATAGCGCGTAAATTGGCAGTGAAACGTTGTACATTAATCGAAGAGGGTAGCAATGTTACTTATTTGAGGAAATATCGGTTAACCCATTCGAGACGGATTGCAATGATATCGAATTGGAATTATGGATCGGTACGGAAAAAGTAAGTGTCGAAGTAAGACTGGTTTAAAATAAAATTCAAATATCAGCTTCTGGGGTTGGTCTCCGAAAGAAACGAGCCCTCTCGAATGGGTTAAATAAGTTCCAACGCAAACGACAATTTTTCGCGGAGGTAGACGCGAGACCAACGACTCGATTTCGCTCTACTCCAGCAGGATAAGTGGATACAGCGGTATTTATGAGCGAGCAGCCTCCGTTCTGCAGTTATCGTAGCTATCGGAAAAACATTTTCGAGGGATGCTACCCGTTTCGACATGCACACCCGCGGATAAAGTGTGCCGGCTCTTCCTTATTAAGCCTTAACTGGTGAAATAGAGCCTCCTCTAGAGAAACCTCGCTCCCTCGATATCATTGCTGGTGTTGTTCGCGCTCAGGAATTCATGAAACATTAACGCGCGATCTCGAGCAGCGAGGGTAGATTAATTATTGTTTGCTAAATGCAATATCGCCGGGTGAAAGTGTTAATTTTCTCGAGGGTTTGTGTTCCCTTGGAACAAACACCGCGAATGTGCTCGACGTGGTTATGGGCGCGGCGATCTCACGAGTATGTTATACCGATGTCATTCAGGGCCGTCCGTTTCCGTGAAAACGCTCGCGGTTAGGCTTCTCCGGGTGAAAATGGAACGTGCGGTAAACTATCGTTCGAGCAAAGTGCATCCTCGTTTTATACGAATTTTACTATTACTTATTATTTATGCTGCATGATAAATCGAATGCAAAATTGGAACAAACGTAGTTGCACTGCAGACTTAAGGTAGATGCAAAATTTTGGTATTTTTGATTTTAATATAACAGTAACCGAATTAAATTTGCTTTTCGTGTAAATATTTGATCGCATTCACGTGTTAATAATGAAAGAGAAAATTAATTTATTCATACGCGATGCGCAAATGATAGATTTACACGTTGGGGCCTGTGAACGTGAAAATACTCCCCTGACATCGTTTGAATGATTGTGTTTACTGAACCGGATGAACTAGCAGCTATTATGCTATGTATATTACACAAACATTTCGTGTAAACGATACATCTAATAAGTGTGTTTACTATGTACCATGTTATCGCGTATATAATCATGGGGTATAATGGTTCTAGGATAATAAGTTCGAATTTTGGCCTTGCTCTTTCCAGATAGAATTGAAAAAACAAACACGACGAAAGTGTCGGCGCTCCTGATTCAATTGCGGTCAATGGAACGAGCAGGATAATTTATGTTAATAAATGAAAACCGATTCGAATGAGTGATAAGAACGCTAGGGGAGTACGCATAGTTCTTTGGCGTATAAAACACAATGAGATCGACCTTAATTACTGTAATTTAAAAACGTAATAATATCTAGAATAGTGGAAACGAGACATCTATCTTTTCCTTATAAATTTGTCTGAATTATCTTGTTTGAATAATAAGTAATTCACTGATGCCAAACGATAGATCGTAATCTATTATTCCGTATATAAAAATCGCAGAGGGTTCACAAAATGCGACGGACAGCACAGTTGGAAATCCATCGAGACGATACTTAGTTAAGCAAATTGATCAATATGAATTTACGATGCTCGTTCGCTTATTTACTTGTTCGCAATAAATGGAGCGAGTCGTTGAATACAAACGACGAGGATAATGGCAAATATTTATAGTGGGTACAGGCTATTTTAATACAGACGTATCCAATTATATTCGATGCTATATATAATCCTGCTGTAGAAGATTGAAGTTTCTGGTAGCCAAACTGTGGGTGCTTCTCAAGATCGCCAGAGGCAGAAATCCGCTTAACCCTTTCACCAACCTGACGCATATAATCGACAATAAGAAGCTCTGACTGCAGCTACGTATGCGAATAATATTGAAAACAATAATAATATTCCATTCTGAATAATTATATCTCAAAAGTCATTAATGGTGAACATCAAAAAGATTTCTCGAATCAGATTTGAAAGGGTTGAAATCCCACCTCCAATTATCCACGTCGCGCCAAATTCCCACCGCGAGTAATGCCCAAAGAACTCCGGAAATAAGTTCTCCAATATGGTTCAGCAGTAACAAAGGATCTCTGCCAAAAGAATCGCGAGGAAGCGTCAGAGAGTCTCCCGAGCGCAGAGAGAACGTAACAAACAGGAAAAGGGACGATAAGCCGATCGTTTTCCGGGTGGCGCCAACTGATTCTGAAAAACCGCCGCTCCAGCGGACGTCTGGATCCCCTTCGCTTGGTTTCAAAGCGAAAGAAAGCGCGATCTTCCCTCTTTGGTAACGCAGGAAAAACGAGCTGCCGCGAGCATAAATTCGAGTCTAGTAACCCTTCCTCTCGCGTTATCTCGATGGGTGCTTTACGAGGTTGAATCGCTTCCAATCGCAGCCGAGGCGTAACGTTATTTCCGGTCTTCGCGACAAGTTCCTCCTTTATTTCGAAATACTTTAATATTGACTTAAAATTTGACGTTTAATAAAGTCGTTGCAGTCATTTGGGTCACTCAAATCTATTAGAAAAAGAAATATTCTTAAAGGACTGTTCTCAGAAAAATGTTTCCATTAATAAAATTCCCTTTCTCGACACAAATATCCTTTAAAATTTCTCCATTTCCTCTTCGCTACTCGTCGTGCCTCTTTTCATAAAAATTTCAAAAGGGAAGTAACCCGCTCCAAGAAACAGGCATTTCAAAAATCGATCTTCCCGTACGAAAGCTTCGATCTATCCTCTTTCTTTTTCCCTTTTTTTGGGGGACGAGTAGAGTCGCTATTCGTTGAATTATTCCGCGCACTTCGAGGCATCCCGCGGAAGGATTTCAGAGGTGCTCGTAGCGGAAGCTACTCACGGTTGCACTTTGATCCGGGCTGCTCGAGGCGGCCGGCTTTATTTTCTTATCCAAAGTAGAGCATCGATTCCGGCCATCGAAGCCGATTTATACTTATATCCGGAAGATGAAGGGTGCTCCGCCACCCAGAGGTACATCACACGACGATAACCGCCTCCTCGGCGGCGTCTGGCGTCTTAGCGACCTCGAGCCTTCTCGATGCTTATCGATAAGAACCGACTGCTCTGTAGGGTGCAGCTATTCCTCGTCGATTCGCGACGCTCCACGAGTTTCCACCAATCGCACAGACAGCGGGAATTCGAAAATTCTTTGAGTATTTTTCGCGAACCCTTTACAGAGTTAAGTTGAAACGAATTGGAATGAGAAGCTGTGAAATGCATGGTAATTTTTGGGTGTTACGCGTGTTTTTATATCGTTTCGAAGGGTTGCTTTTGGCATGTGCGAAAGGATACTTTGGCGAGTCGAGAGGAATTAGATTTACGTAATGGACTAAAGCTGGAATTTATCAAGATCAACGCTTAATTCCATTTTGTGTGTCAAGTTCCATCCTCGGGATAAACCCGGTTTTACTGAAATTGGATGAACCTCCTGCAATATCGTATTAATATGATTATGTTTATCTCGTGCACATTAGGCGACGTGTCTACACAATAAGGATTAATTTTCGTCCAGCTTTGAATGGGGCAATAATCAGCAACAACTGTCTCTAAATCATTAACGATTCACTGTTTCATTTCGACTATTTTCGCACAATCGAAAGGAAGAAACAGCAATAAACGACGATATAGCCGATTCCAACGACCACAGCATAATTAATCGATCGTCTCTACGGACCTTACGATCCAACCGCACCCTATCCAACGATCATACTACTCGTCAACAACACCACACGCCATCGACCCCTTAAAAGTGTCCCCTAATCGCCAATCGAGACATTCCACCCTCCGATCCGTGGCACACCCCCAACACTCGAAGAAACCGCGTTAACCCGTCGAATGGCGAACGGTCCGCTCGATTTGCGACTCTCGAACCCGTCGAACGAACGCGATAACGAGGCTGCGAGAGAAAGTATTAATTAAGGATCACCGGTGGCGGTCTTTATCGAGGAAGGAGGGCGTCGTTAACGTTCCGCTGCGGTTTAACGAACGACGCTGAAGAGCCAGCTCGCGTTCTGGGCCTCTCAGAAAGGGAGAGAGAGATGGGGGGGGAGAGAAAGAGAAAGAAGGAAGCATTATGTTACGTTAACGTAACGCTGCTGAGAAATGGGTTAAGGACGTTAAGGCCAACCCTCGTCGCCAAGCGGCGGGGTAGTGGGTGCTGCCCAAGGAGGAGGGTGCACCCTGTGGCAATGTCGGGCGGTCTTTTCTCGTTGTGGGCCGAAATTCGAATGCCAATTACTAGAGGGACTGTTTCTGGGTAAAACAGTCGATCGAAGAATTAAAATTAAGTAAAAAAATGAGTATTTACTCGTTTGGGGTGGTCCAGGATGCGTAATTTCAGAATTTGTCTCTGGATGCTGGAGTCTCTTGGAATTACGTAGTCGAATATTTTTCGAAAAGCGTACAGAGATGGAATGAATAAGCACAGACGAAAGCTTTAGTAGCATATGGCCTTGGTTTCCATGATGTAATCCCGTGTAACCATTCCAGAGATTAGTTCGCGACCTCGCTATGTTCCTTCCGGCAACCATACTCGGTATCTCAGATAGCTGGTACGAATTTGTGACCGTAAATAGCTTCTACGGCCGCTTGGGATGCCCTCGTGGTCATTTCGGATGGGTGTTGTCCAGGATTACACTCGGGACTCGGGCGGATTTCCTCAGGTAGTTTCCTTTGTTCAGGTTTTTCCTTCGAATCACGATATACCTGAGAGTAAATACAAATAAAAAATGGATCTTCGACTTGGTTCTTGCAAAATTCACCAAGCACGATCCCTACGTGAAATTTTCAATCGTTAAGTAGCACAGTATGTCAAATAAATGTTAAGTATTTGATTTAACTTTATTTAATTACGAAGGGATCGAATAATCGAGCATTATTTCGGCGGAAGGTTATATATTTAACACAACAGTAATTCGCTGAATGGCTTCCACGATACGGAATGCCGTAATCGACCGTGTAATTCCTCTATTATTTCGGATGGCCCACCATGAATGATACATGAATCCATAAAGCCAACAGCAGCTGCGTCTCGCGACTCTCACGCTGCTTAATGAATTCGCCAAGCCGAATTTCACCGGCGCACGCATCCAGACGCCAAGGAAATTTCCGTCCCACCAATATATTTGAACACGAAGGCGGACGAGGATTATGAGCGTTGCGTAAAACGTAAAAATGGCCGGCGATCACGCGCGTAAGTACTTAGCGGAGTCCGGTTAATGGAAAATCACAAAGTGACCTGGTTGGTACTCCGATTTAAAGTGAAAGTACTTGTACCGTGGCTGGTATCAATTATGCCAATCAGTTCCCCTCGACGTAACCACGTTTCGTTTAAATGATCCTCGGCTCGCCGTACAATGGAATATCCACTGATGGTTCTCCTCGAATTCATCTTGGAGAACAGTTCAACGGAACCAGCAGACCTGACGATCTTTTTTTAAAGATAATGTTCTAGGATTGAAGATACATGTTCGGAAGTGTAATTTCTTCACATTTTTCTGCGATTCTTGAAAAGTTTCGTAAGATTTCGGGGGTGGAAAATTTCAAAGTGGATGCAGATCTTAGTGTACCCTAAACGATGGCTTACAAGTAACAGCATCGATAGCCTCATTTAATATTAAACAAAGCTGACGCAATTATTAACCTGTACTTTGTATCCGCTTTACGTTTCCCAATATTGAAACGATCTCCGTTCAAAGGATGAGATTTCGCCCACACACGTTACCCCCCAAGGGTCGCCGTGTAATCTGGCCCAGAAAAACGAACTCCTGCATCCGTCCAAACCAATTATCCGCGCTGTTCTCTCCCCTAATGTGCAGATAAACAGAATTTAACTGCAGTTCTTGCAGACGCCCGCCCCCTCCCGCCTGTAGCCGGCAGTAAAGAACGAAAAAAAGATAATGGCGAACGCTCAGAAGTGGTAGCGAGAAGAAGTTTTATTACATAAAAGCGTGGTACACAGGCGACCGCTTTATCGGACACCTGGCCGCGCGAAGGTTAAATATAAAATTAGCTGTATCTGGTTTGCATTTTCAGCGCGGGCTCAGCCGCGCTCGGCCGTAAATTATGCCGGCTGGAAATCGACCGCCGGTGCTTTAATATAGATTTATTTATCAAACGGCGCAAACACGGAATCGGCTCGTACGCGCTCGAGCACGCTGATTTCTGCTCTGTTCGACGCACGCGAGGACGCGCGGTTATACTTGGACGCGGTTGTCGAATGCGCGCCGCGTTCTGGATTGCCACGGGGCGAGGGTGCAATTCGATTCGATTCTACCATCCATACTTGGAGACTTTAAACGATCGCCAAAAGATAGAAAAGATGCAAACAAAGCTCTCTTTTACGAATACTAATGATTTTCTGGAAAATACATATGTTAACACGTTGACGATTGGGTAATTAATCCCCATCCTTTCGATAGATCTTAGATAACGATGTAACAACCCTATGTGATACGCATATGTAGAAAAACAAAAATCTTCGTGATGGTTCCTCAGCGTTCAGATCTTCGTGATCGTCAACGTGTTAACTTCGACGCGAACCATTGTGGTACCAACTACCCTCGCGTGTGCGCAACCTCCAAGTCGCGTTGTGTCACAGAGGGTCGACGAGTTTAGGCGGGTGGTGTTCGCGGAAGAATCAGGATGATACGAGTGCACTCGCGGAGTCGCATGCAGCAGCTCTCTCGCTAAATTTAGTCGCGCGATGAAAGAGTGGAGAAAACGACGACGCAGAAAAAGGTCGTCCATCGCGTAAAAGCCGATGAGGCCACGACGCCTCCTCTTTCTGCATTCTTTCGCGAGCGCGTACGTACGCGCGCGGGTCCGTTGGCTATAACGACCCGTGGAATTTAATAAGTTCGGTTCGCCACGATGGGGTGGCGAGGGCGAAAGATTTGCTCAGACGTCGGGGCGGGCCTCTGAAGAACTGTTTCCTCTGGCGCGCGTTTTTATCGCCGCAATTATGGCCGCTCCGTGTTCGCTTTTTACGACGCCGCGAGTGAAACCCGCGGAGGACGCTCGAGAGGAGCACAGTCGGGAATCGTGGACCGATTAGTCGTTGGATGGAAGCGTAACGCGTTGCCGTGCTGTTTTTTTTTTTTTTTTTTATATTCCTTTTGCTACGATGTTTAACGTGTAATAATATTCCGAATAAATATTCCCCTCCTTATTTCCTACATCGCGGCGAAAACGTATTTTCTTTTCAAGATTTACGTTCCAGCGCAACAATAGTCAGCGGGTTCCGTGAATAACTTAACAAATCCACGACTGGCTATTTTCGCCGTGAACTAACATAATCATCGTCGATAGAAACAAACGAGCGCGCGTGTATAATTATCAATGCCAATTTATTATTCATCGCGTAACACTTGGTGTTGTCGTCGATCACCAAAGTGTTAAAAATATCTCCGCATCATCGACGAATTATATTAACGACTGCAAGGACTGTTATCTAGGCGTGCAACGATAAATAATTAATAGAAGTGATCGTTCGTCCGAAGTCGAACGTTCGAGGGACGCACTTGGCCGCCGTGCGATTTTCACGCAAGTTACGTCACAGATCGGAAAAATTCGGGTTCACGGAACCGTGACGAATTGCAGCCGGTTGATTATGCCGTACACGCGAGCGACATGCCGGTGCACGCGTGTGCAGCCACGGTATGAATATGCATACACTTATGCGCAACGCGGCGAGCGAATTCGTGCTCGTTAGTTTCAGCCAGCCAGCACCACGACCGCTGTTGCCACGTAGCTACAATGAAATTAAATCGTCCAGGAAAAACGAGACCCGCGTGTTCGACGGTCGCGCGAATTCCACCTGAAAATTCTGACCCAAGTCGAGTCGATGAAAATCGTGTCGGTCAGTGACACGCTGCGCCTGCTTTCGTACCGTGTGACGCTCGTGGTATCGATTTATGTACCATTTTGCATATAATCGTATGCTCGAAATGTTTGAAACTTTTATCAAGGTTTGAAATGAGATTTTGAATGCTCCGCGAATTCATAGAGCTCGAAATAAAATTTGGAGTCCTACGAGAACTTCTATGAAATTCCATCGGGACGTTTCAATAAAAGATAAGGAACAGATTTGTGTAATTAAAATGTTACCAACACAGCTGCGCGCAGAAAAACCCATTTTAAATGAAATCCGTGGCGCTTGGGTTCTTATGCAGTATAAAAGACACGTGTATGTAACTTGGATGGAAGTGCTGGCCTGGATAAACTTGTACGGGGTGCAGTTACGAATCGCGTGAATTACTGCTGTCATTTACCATTAAGCTAACAAAGTAGCGAAGTTTGCGCAGTATTGCAACTGACAGGGGCAAAGAAGAATTAATGCGACTGTTCTTCCTGGTATTTCTCCTCCGTCCTCCTCCTCCGACTTGAAATACAAACACATACGCGCAGATACCTTGTAGGCATTTCCATTAAAGTAGCTACCAATTGAAATGTTACGCGCATCTTTTCAGAGTTAAATTTAGAACTGGAGAAATGTCATTGTAAATTTATTCGAATTCATTCTAAACATTTTACCGTTCGACTTTCCATTTACGCCACGTGGGTCATCGAAAAGTACCAGCTTTCCAAACATTTCAATATTTCGTACTTAACATATCAAAAACGTCTTCAACTAGAACTTTGCGCCACGAAAGATCAGATTTCCGGCTCGCAGTGCGTTCGCTTAACAAACCGTTTACAATCGAATCCGGATACCTGACTTAGCTATCTTCCCGCGCGAATCCCAACGCAGGCCATCCGCCTCGAGCGCGGCCAAGTGCGAAGCAAGGCCCCGGAGCCGCGAATCCCATTAATTTCACTGGCGAACGCGCGTAGCTTAACGCGGCCACGTTGCAATTACCCTCATCCACGTCGAGGCAGCCGCATCCTGCGCAGGAACGGTTTCAAACCGGCAGGTTCGTTCACCCGCGTCCGCTCTGCGCCCTGTTTCGTCTCTCCGCCAAATGGTCCCGCAGCTGACTCAACTGTCCCAGCCGATCGTTCCTCGCGCCAAGGAAAATGTTCAGTTTTCTCGAGTCGTTTCGCGGCTCACCGCAAACGGAGGGATTGGGACAAGTGGTCCACACCGGACCGTCGTTCCATAGCAGGTCGAAACCACCGATCCGGGTCTCCCTGCCGCAGAAACAGCCCTCGAAGTCGAGCACGTTCAGCGTGTCGTCGAGCAGATCGAACTTGAGCCGGTAATCCTCGGCGTCGGTGCCGGTCAGCGATGGCGAGGCGTTCACCTCGAGCAACCACGGCGTTAGATCCTCGTCGAGCAGTATATCGTAGCCGTAGAGCTCGAACGAGTTCTTCCCCTGCATTATCACCGGTTGCACCGCCAGCAGGCTGGCCATTATCACGCCTGTGGGATCGATAGACCGTTTTACGACGCGAGTCCGACATGGAGTAACCGAAGCTTTTTCTGGACTCGAGCTATCCGCCTTTTAATAGGGCTGTATCGCGGATAGCGTACGGTTCGAGAGATCTCCTCTGAAGATTGGAAAGCTTCGTTCCAGGAAGTGTTTCTCAGAAGTTATTAAATGTTGTCGAAAGCAGTGGACAATCGTTGAGAGAACTTAGTTCTACCTCTAAATATACAGCACTATGGATATGTCATAGTTTTTTGGATATTATCTGTGCAGTTTCGTACAGTCAACTAAGAAACTAACCAGCGATTCGTTGGAGCAACGTTTCCACAGCAACCACCCCATGTCTAGCAGTCAGATACTCCCTGACCTTGATCAACGCCCACTTGCACCCCTTCTTCGTCTGCTCCCTATTCTCGTCACCCTGGATCTTCAGCTGTATGGCCATGTTGGTCAAATGGACCCTGCTGTCGTCTATGTTCTCCAGATCGAACAGCTCGCCCGACAGTCGCGCGAAACCCTCCCTCGCCAGCCATACCTTCAAAGGGTCGAACGAGGTCACCAGCGCGTAAATACGCAAGTCGAATTTCCTCCCTGAAAAATGGATTGGTTAGGGTTCGCCTCGTTGTGTACACAGTTTTGCAACGTCGCTGGGTCATCGAAGAAAGTGCTTTCGAACGAAGTTCGACAGTCAAGCTTCACCTTCCTTTTTCGGACGACGCCGACACAAAGGTACCTCGGATCTCAACCGTAGGTCGTCCGCCACCCCTTTCAAAGGTATTCAGGCGTTCCTCCTCGACAACACCGGCGATAAGCGGCTGAATAGCCGAGGAGTATCGCGAACGAGCACGAACCTGCCAGGAGGTAAGGATTCTCCACGTATTTCTGCACGATGAACGTCTCCACTGGAGTTGTTTCCAGCTGCGGGGGAAACTCTTTGGTACGCCACTCGGATAGGTCCTTCAGCTTCCTGAACAGGAAGATACCTGTTAACGGAGGGGTGTTTCGTCGGTTTTTGTTTCGTTTTCACGTGGTAATTAGGGGGCTTAGGAAAGGGACGTGGTTATGCGGGCACATCTCTTCCAAAATACATATTATGGATACAACAGGGTTGCATCATAGACATTTTCTATCCTCGATGCCGCGAACGACTCTAATAATATTGGTGGCACAACTTTTCATTTTTCTGTATCGTGGAAAGTAATGCAGATAATGGCGCACCTTTGCCCTGCGATCTACCCGCAGGTTTCACGATCCACGTAGCACCGGGCTGTTTATGATACTCTTCCGCAAACAGTCTGTAATCATTCGGCAATTCGAAAGTCAGGGGCATGCAATCGCACAGCTCGGCTTCGTCGATTTTCTTCGACTTCAGCAGAGATTTCTTGTATCGCTTCAGGTTCCTGTACAGGTAGTTCTTTCGCGTTAATTCGTAATGATTGCGGAAGTGAGGTATTTTCTGGTGGGAGGCGAGCTTCGAGTCCAACACCTGACGGACGTCGTTGGTCTCGCACCACCAGAGGTGCCAGCTCTGGTCGTTGGGGTCTACCACCTTGCAAAGAAGTTAACCATTCCCTTTTTGTACAATTGCGGCAAATCTTATCGTCTAGAATTATAAACTTGAAAACGTATAAAATATTGTTATTTCTAACAGAGAGTTGCTGCACGAAAGTGGATCAATTTTAAATAAATTGGTGTGAAATATGCTCGAGAAACGTGGAGACATAAATGTGTAAATTTTAAACACGCCGTTGTGGAGGATGAAATCCTTTTGCCTATATGAAAGGCTTTGCTCCCACGAGCGTAGGCTTAACGATATACATGTATACCGTGATTATCCTCCCTGTACCTATATGCTCGCCCAGTGCTCGGCTACAGGTGGGCTGAAACGGAATAAAAGAGATGATTCTATAGAACGAAATAAGATAAAAACCAAGAGAGTCGAAATTACGTACGGAGCTTCTTTTTGAAGGAAAACCACTCGACAAATTCTCCGCGTGCACGTGCCGCTAATGGCAAGTGCCCATAAGCCACTGCAACGCGACCACCCGAACGCGGCCACATAAAATTTCGATATCGCATCTCTCGAAACCGAGGCTCCAAATCGAGTTTCGTTACTCTTGATTATCGCCTTATTTTTGCCCCTGGAATCGCTCCTTTCATTTTCACCCACCTGTAGAGCCGAACTCTCTGCGTACGGTACTCGTCCCACAGGACAATGCGTTTCTACCTGATCGTTGCTCTTTCTTCTCTTTTAAAACAGCTTAGTTTAAATGGCGATGAAAGGTCTCCGAGGGAATGTACGTTACACACCGCGTTTCCGTTTTACCCTGCGCTGGTCGTGGTCGCAGCGTTTCAAAAGGGATATTTCGTTACCTGGATCCAGCCCCTGGCCAACATCACTTTGACTTGCGTCGAAGGGAAATCGCAGCGGAACTTGATGACCTTGTCGTCTCCGTTTTGCCTCCTTCTGGAAATTTTCTTTTCTGCGGACAGAGGAGACGCGGTCTCTTCGTTTCTCGACATTTTGTAGTATTTCAGATTGTTTGATCGACAGGGGCAGTGAGAAATAAATTGTTGCGAAATGTTATTAGGTTAAATAGATTAATTTTGATATGTTCAGGTCTTTGGATAATCTGGAGACAGTTTTTTGGTATACAATTGCAGTGAAGTTGTATATTCTATTGCCTACGGTAAATATACTCGATCAAAAAATTTCAAATTTATCTATTCCTTCGTGTTAATAACACAAAAATCAAAGACATTCGGTATCCAACTCCTTTCGCCACTCGTTCGCTCATTGCTGTTTTGCATCAGCATTTTGCAACAGGTACGTCCGTAAACGCTAATGTCGCGAGGCAAAAAGTCTTCTCAGTACCCATTCCCCTTCTTTCTCGATTCTCTAAAAGGTTCCACTTAATCATGAAACCAAGTCCCTCGATTCTACTCGACCGACACCGGTTTCCTGCTTCGCGGCTGCAAAAGAGACACGAAAGGGTTGCTGCATCACAATGCGTTCGAAATTAATCCGGCAATTGGCACGTCGCGTCACCCATGGGAGCGCCCGTTCGTTTCTCTCCCTGTTACACGCCGGAACAGAAAAGAAGCTTACGTCGTTTCATACCGCTTTATCCTCACTTCGCCACCCCAACGTCGGGGCTGCTACAATATCTCTGGCAATATTCTAGTCGGGGAGTGGCATAGGGCGGCTAGATGGATGGTGTAACCAAAATTTCGTGCTGCGTTCCCCTCACTCTGTGTACCCAATGATAACACACGCGGCTCCAAGCAAATAGTATGGCCTACGTGCCTCGAATGACGATGTGGGACGGGTGGATAACACTCGATGGGGGTAGCAGCATCCCCCGTGTTCTCGCGGCGTTCCTCTGACAAATTGGGCAACTAATAGAGACACCTTTGCCTTTCAATCGTTGCGAGAACATATTTCAGGGTTAGACTACTTTTATTTCTCTCATTGATAGGGGTAGCTGCATCCCCCGTGTTCTCGCGGAGTTCCTCTGACAAATTGGGCAACTAATGGAGACACCTTTGCCTCTTAATCGCTGCTAGAACACATTCCAGTATCAGACTATTTTTATTTCTTCCAACATTTAATTTTATTCCCAGAAAACAATTTATCAAAATTTGCTCGTTATCGAAACGTAGCCCCATTTCGCGAAAATGCAAATTAGTTCGGAAACCTCAAACGAAACACTCCGAAGGCTAAGGAAAAAAGAGGAGGGAAGCGTGGAGAGGGGCCTCCACATTCCTCCACTCCACTCTCCACCCCTCAAGACACACCTTGTACATATTTACCCGGGGAACTAGTTCCTCTTTGAATAAATTTCGTGTCGCGTACCCGACGCTAACAACGTTTGTTCAGCGACCGGTAGGAAAGGAAAGAAGCACGGTTCGAGTCGCCGGATCGTACCTGCGCCGTGTTTCCTGGCGGTGTACATGGCCGCTGGTGTTTCGTACGGGTGTTCGTAACGGTAGTGCACGTGCGACGAGCCGGATGCAGGTCGCCGCAGCCTGCATACGCGATGCATAGAAGCGGTAATCGGCGTCGTCCAGCTTAGATGCATCCACGGTTGTTCGCTCCTTTAACCGCGGATGCCTTCTCGCGTCTCTGGCTAGCTGAGAGCTCCGATCGAGATGAATTTCCGTGTAAACACCGTGCGCAGAGAGCGTTGCAACCGGACCTCGCTTTTGCGTTCAAACATTTTTGAAATTCATTTACGAACTAAAATTTGTACAAGTTCGCGCGCGGGTTTTGAAACATTTCAGCGCTTCAAGTAGATCAGAGTCGTTTACCGGCGTTACACAAGCAGTAACAGCAGAAACGTTGCGCAACGAATTATGAATACGTACGTCGTGTCTGGACTAAACGATCGCAACGAAATATCACCTGTTAGGCAACCGACAAAAGCTACGTGTATAATAATTACGGTAGCTTGTGTTTGAAGTTGTTTCTCTAGATTCCCATAGGTATGTAACACTTGCTGGACAAGTCGACTGTCTTTCAGAGACGTCAAAAGAACCAGACGAGTCGCGGTCAGCTGTTATTTAATTAAACCGATCGAGAGCGTTTAAACAGCCCCGAATGACTCCGTTTCACTCGCAACTATCGCCCCGATAAAATTTAACTGGCAGCTTTGTTCGTATAATGACCCGCTGTAGCACCACGATCGCCAAACAGTTTAACCGAACCGTAAACCGTCCATAAAACGCGTACGTGCATCCCACGCGAGATTAAATACTTAATTCTCGTCGAGAGACCAAATAAACCAAATTCTCGAACGTTCCCGAGCGAAGCCAGCCCGATCTCCCATCGGTAACACCGCCTAGCTAATCCCCGTTGTTGCAACGCGGCTGCGGGACCAGCGATTTAATTCGAGATCCAATTTGGCGGGGAAAAAACGGGGCGAGGATAAATAAAACAATGAAAACGACCCGCGGTCGTGCCTCGACGAGCACCCACGAACGCGCGCCTGCTAATTGATACCGATCCCAGCCACGTGACCAGCGCCCACTTCAGGGTGCCACGCACGCGTGGATCGATGCCCGCGATCCACGAGATCCATCAGGAGCGAACGCACCCTCGCACGCGTCGACAAGGACGATCGTCACGCTACACAAAAGCCACGTGGCTGGAAAATAATGGCTATTTATACGACACCGTTATCGGGCCGGTGCTCGTTTCCGCCTGACGCCACGCTCGTTGTCTCCCGTTCACGATCGTTCAACGCCACTTCCGGCTCCTCCCTCCAGTCCCGATGCTGTTCGCGTAATTTTCAAAAAGCGAAGAACACGTGCAAACAAAGTGTACGTCAAATGTTAGCGTGAATGTATGAAGAATGCTCGCGTCGCGTTTGCGTCGAAGCATTACGCGCTTCCATTTTGAATTTGCTCGCCTTTTACAACTCTTGTTCGAGGGCACCAGAGGTAGATGAAAGATTGATAGCCATGGTTGGGTTTTAGACAAGATTTGACGAAACGATTCATGTGGGGCAGTTTTATTGGGTGTCATCAATTTCGCGGGATGGATATGGTATGGGTGATAAAATCGAAGGAGGAGTTGGACAGGGGAGGATCGTGGGCTCCCAGGAGTGAGAGTTAAAGCGTGCTCGGGTCTGGTCCTGATGGATTCGTTGGGGTAGTAATATATGGGTCGTTGGACGTCGTTTTATTTGTATGTATGGTGACATTCGTTTCCATGGGGGATATAAATTGTCAAAATGGTATCTAGATGTGTATTTTTAAATTGAAACCCTCTTCTCTTGAAATTAATGCTTCTCTGTTATCTGGCACCCCAATTATGTGCATAAAATGAAGTTTACATACGCGACACTACAGTTTGCAAGAGAATGATTATTAGCATAATTATTATACAAAAGCTTATTTTCATTAAACTTGGAACACACTTTTATACATTGAGGGAAAATGCAAATGAGAAGGGTGACAATTTGGTATTAAATATCTCGCGGAAAACATTTGAATAAAGCCGCCAATCGATACACAATCAGCCCTGGTTAATTCGAGGAAAGAGAACCCCGCAAAACAGCGTTCTATCACCTTCTCCCCCATTTACGGGAGCTTCCCCAGAGACACAGAAAACCGCCTGCCTCGCGCTTCCCCAGAAGGCTGTTATTCCCGTCACGGGAGTTGCGTGAGGCCGTGCAAGTAAAACGAATTACGAATTCCAGTCAGCCGTCATCCTGGCTACTCCTCGGCCGACAATGAGTCACTGCCTTGTCGTTGATTCGTCATCGCTTCGAAACGGGCTGACCTATCCGGCTCTCTTCTGAAAGTCCGGTCCGTTCGCTGGCGAAATTTATTTCTGCTACTCGGACAAATAAACGACCGGTAGCAACCCCCTCTGAGAGCAGTTAGGGTCTTCCAGGGTTATATTCAGCTGTCGATCTGTCGATTGTATAATAGACGTAGAATGTGGGACTTTCGCAGCTGTGGACGTTCGTGTTGACGAAGGGAGCCAGGGGAAAGTAACCTGTTTGGGGTTGTGGTGGTTGATCTTCGCGCAACAGGAGAGCTCCCTGATGTCTTTTCAGGCTACTGTTGCTTCTTTTCGAATATCCACTCAAAAGGACAGTAAAAATTGATGCTAAATTATTTAAAAAGTACAAGTGTACTCATAGAGTTGAAACTCTTGTTCTCCAAGTGTCCTCAAACCCACCCCATACGAGACATCGCACTTAACTTCTGAAAAAGGAGATACAAATTCGTATCGTATCGATTGGCGCCTTTAATCAAATTTTGTCTGCGAGATATTTAATCTGCACAGTTCACGTGTTACCGTCTAAACACATAAACTTCACTGTACAATCCCATACGTATCAAAAGGAGGGGACCGACGCGCACTGGCTTTCGCATTCCCCAGCATGTCTGCCCAAGCCTGCGCGTCAGCGGTGCCACTTTTGCTCGTAGAACCAGTACACCTGATCCCCTCGGCAACTATCGCCGGCGTCGAATTTACATTATTCCTCGCCATGCCGGCCGAATTTCCATATTCCCAGCCGACGTCTCGATATCGATCCCGCCTCTCTCCTGTAAACGTATTCGACGAAGCGAGCAAAGTGCTCGGCCAGACGCCGTCGAGCCTCGCTTCGAACGTCGAAACGGACGAGCACGACGGCAGAAGAAGAAGAAGAAGAAAAAGAAGAGGAGGAGAAGGAGGAGGAGGAGGAGGAGGAGGAAGCCTCTCTTGGCTTCGTAAAAATGGATCTTGCCGCGGAATCGTAATAAGGGGTAGAGGGAGGCAAACACTCCCGTTATTCCTGCCGCTGGTCTTTCTTCCCTTTTCTTCGTCGCCGCCTTTGTCGACGTCGTCGTTTGGCTCCCTTCTCGCTTTGTGTAGGCGAGAGGAACCTTGCACTAGGAGGATCGCTCGCGAGGGCGAGGACGGATATTTAAGCGGAGCTTTGATGCCGTTCCACCGTCTGCTTTCTCGTTATCAGGAATTCTAAATGTTTGGAGTGCGCTTTGGCTCATCTTTCGATTGTTTTAGCTTGTTTGAGGGTCTGTTGTAGGTAATCGTTAGAGAGGGATGTTCCTTCCTCCCCGTTCTTTTTTTTTTTTTTTTCTGTTTCCTCTGCCGCGACGAATAACAAGACGTTTGGGGTGCATTTGCGATGCGATACTCGAGAAACAACAAATCGTAACATCGCGTTGCTTCATAAAATACCGTACCGGCTCGTTCCGAGAAGAGACAGTTCTTTATTCTTAGCGAGATAGGATTTAGTCGAATGTCGCGGAGATTGGAACGCACAGGGTGACCCATTTCGCGCTATAAGCGGATTTTACGATCGGAAACTGCGTAGGACCGCGAAAATCGGACGTGTTAAGGCCGCCGTAAAGTGTTTGGAGAACTTGATAGAATTTTGCAGAAGAGGATAGCTGTTGAAGGCGATCCAAGACCGCTTGATATTTTTCGATCCACCCCAATTGTTGGATCCATTACAAGATAACGTGGCAATTAACATTTTGTTGAAAAATTTAAGAAATTCGACAGCGAACGATATTCAGACTCTGATGATCGGTCCATCAGAGGTGTTCTTCTGCGAACATGCCAATATTTACGACCGGTTATGCAGTTCCACGAGCGGAATCTATTTTCAGAGCGAAATGGGTCGCCTTGCGTACCGTTTACGAGGAGCAACATCGACGACGCGCGTCTCTCCGATTTAAATTTCAGGGTCCTCAGCGAAAACGAAAGTGAGTGTACCTGTCCGAAGCCTTGAGAGGAGCGTGTTCCCGCGACGTTTTTATTCGCGCCTCGCTTTATTTCTGCCCCGATCGTCCGCGACGCGATCGTAAATTCGATGTCGCGCGACCGCGTCCCAGGATTCGATTCGCTGGCGGATTTTATTATTACGTTTGCGCCAATTAAAGTTAACGGTGGACGGGACACGTACGCGTCGTGCGGAGGCGTAATTTTAGAGTGCGCTCCTTGCTACTATTCTCGTATTGTTTTCTGGCAAATGTCGGAACATCCGCTGGTGCGCATTGTGCGCGACGGTTTTTGTGGAAAATTCGAGCCAAGTCAATGACTTTAAATGCCGCGCAATACGTTTTCGAATCGCCGCTGCGAGAAATAGCTGGCGCCTCGTTGTTTTCCGCGGTTGAGTCGTAATACTGGCCTTCCGTTGCGTTACTTGAAATCGTTAACACTTTCTAAGAGTTTGATACTTTTATCACAGTTTTAGGAAATAGAAGGCGAAATATTTAGTGTCACAGATTGCGAAACAAGTCCCTCCAGTATTGGAGTACAAATTTCTTATCACTCGCTATTCTAACAATAATAATTCCACTTTTGGACAGTAAAACAGAGTGCACAGGAAACATCGGCGAAGTCGTAACGCGGGCAATTCTCGCGCGCGTCGAAACCACCCCTCGCGCTCACCCCAATTAATTTTCAATTAACACAACGAGCACCTCAGCTGGAAGTTCGCGTAGCCGTCGAACTAGTTCAATGTTACCGCTCCGGCCAGGCCGCGTCACGGATACGAGATGGTAATTTAAATTCAGAGCGGCGAGGCTAAAACCCGTGGGGGCTCACCCGGAGCGGAGGATGACGGATGACCTTGAACGGACAGTGGGAGATGGCACGGTTATTCAATGGTCGGAAATGGTTCGTCAATGGTGGTTAACCTAACGGCTCTTATTACGCAAAACAGTCGACGTTTACGATCGTGGTTCCCCGTGCACGCGCGCGCGCGTGTGTCACGCACGAAAATGTGGCCGCTTCTTTCAGAAACTATTTATAAACAAGCGCGCCGGCGGGCGCCGCGAACTGCGTTACGACGATCAATTACGCTTCGTTGTAAACGAAATTATAGATGCGCAGCCGCGTCTAACGAAGTTTCAACGGGTCCATTGTCTCCTGAATGGCGACGGGGCCTCGGTTCGTTCGTTTCGACGCGCGACTTAACAACCCCCTCGTCGCGGCGGATCGACGAGGAATCGACGCGAAGGGGTTTAACTCTTTGAGGCGGGGAATGCTCGAATCGTTTCCACTGTTGGTGCATTTTCTGCCAGGAACAACATATGCGAGAAGAGATATTTTTAAGCAAGTTACGCAAAGTTGCGCATGTTCGAATTTTGTTGGGAGTGCAAGCAAAAGCTTCAGTTTGTTCTTGCAAAATGCAAAGACACAAGTATACACGCGAATAGGGTTCCTAAGTTGTCTTGGTGTTGCCACTTCGACGTTCTCAGGGAGAACTGCTGTCTCTGCACCGCGAACTCGCGATCAGGCCCTCCTTCCGCGACGGAGCATCAGCAAAGGCCTAATTTATGACACCCTCTTGGTGTCTATCGTTTTCCCTCATCCGTTCGGCTGCAAGGTGACGAAAACCAGGCGGCACCCTCGAGCGCTTCGACGCCAGCTTTCTCTAACAGGAGCTTCATTTTTGTGTCGCGTATCCAGTTCGTTTCGCACGAACGCGATTTAATCATCAGCAATTAATCTTCAAATGAAATTTGACTGTACGAAAAGAACACTTTCCATAAAGTAAATAAAAATCAGTTTCCATAATCAATGCGCACAGTCACGTTGCAAATTAAAATCACCTTAACGCGTGCAATGTTTCTAACATTCGACGGCATTAATTTATCATTCAATCGTATCGAAGCATGTAATTAATCAGTGGCAGCTGACGCGATACGCTTGTCCATCGGCTCGAATTTTTCAATAAACGCCCGAGGCAACAGCGCCGATCCTCGCCGTGCCGTTTTTCCTCGCGACGACGGCAAAAAGCAGTTTTAATTAAAGCTGATTGCCAGACGCCAATTAACACCGCTATTGCGCCCGCCATCCGAAGACACTAATGCCCCGGACATATCGCATTTCCATGCGAACGCTGGTAAATCCGGTTTTCGTCGGACGATCGGACAGTGATGCGCTGCGCCCAATTTCTGCTGCGTTTCATCGAACGGTAAAGGGTGGAAAAAGTGGAGAGGGAGGTAGAGAAGAGGAATCCTCGAAAAAATTCGATACACCGATACCGTAGGCTGGCGGTGTGGGTTTGATCGACCGTGTGAAAGCTTCTCGTTACCGGAAGGGGCTGATTCGTAGGTTCAATTGGCGGTGGGTTGGGCCGTAAGCAAAATCGAAATACGGAAACCGATGATGGGAACAGTGTCAGCGAATATTAAAGTGCTGTTGCGTAATCAATATCAGGCGTACGGTAGAATGGTTTTAATTTCGGAAATGGTGATTGGGAGATTGCGTTGGACGATGTCGCCTTAGAACCAAAAACAGTCTCAGTTTATCTTGAAGAATCTTAAAACCATTAGCACACACGCGAGAAATATAAACTGCACATCATCTCAACAATGACCACACACTCTACACACACTATTTCTCTCATCCACTCCCCTTGAAGCTACCAAATACTTTTACAACATCGTACGACTCCATCAACAGCACCCAGCCAACAACCGTTCACCAAACCTTCTTAAATTCACGTAACGCACCCATATATCCATGATGACGATTTTAATTTCGGAAATAGCAATTGGAAGGTTGCGTTGGATGATGCGCCTTAGAACCAAAAACAGTTTCAGTTTATCTCGAAGAATGTTAAAACCATTAGCACACACGCGAGAAATACAAACTCCACATCATCCCACCAATAACCAAACCCTCTGCACACACTATCCCTCTCATCCACTCCTCTGGAAGCTACCAATTACCTCCACAACATCGTACGTTACCACCAACAACACTCAACCAACACCCGTTCACCAAACCCTCCTAAACTCACGTTCATCCATATACTCGATACATTTCGCAACTCTGAACCGTTACCAACGATTGTCCCGCGACGTCCATCGGCGTTGTACGCAGTTCCCAGTGGCCGCGTGGTGCTAATTGGACCCGCGCCCGCGGAAAGTCAATGTCAGGGCGGACGAAAATACGTCGGGGCGTACGTTGGCAAAACACCCGCAGCCTTCCGTCACGTTCGAATTCTCGAACCGCGTCCGCGATTCACGATCAGTCTGGGTCCCGCGGGCCGCGTAGCCGTGCCGCGTTCTTAGTGCGCTCCTTCCCAACCCCCGCCGCGTCGCCCATCGAGGGTGCGCGCCCTCCGCCAGATGCCCAATTTCGCTTACTGCCTCCTCTGCTGCTGCCGGCCCCTAGATCGATACTTGTCGAGGCGCGGCGACAGGTTCGATTACGTCGAGTATATACCGCTCTGCCAGGTGAACACGCTTTGTCGAGTGGCCCCGCCTCCTCTCTACCCCTGGTGAACGCCGATAATTAGGCCCGAGACCACCCTCTGGCTTACTTTCGAGGCTCGTTTTCGTGTCGATCGCGATTCTCGTCGTCCTGAAAATTGGAATTCGTCGCTCATGGGATGTGTGACCCGAATGACCGTTCATGTTGAGGGGTGACGTTAGAGAAAGTTAAAAAATTGCGAGCAGGACCGTTCATGTTGAGGGGTGACGTTAGAGAAAGTTAAAAAATTGCGAGCAGGACCGTTCATGTTGAGGGGTGACGTTAGAGAAAGTTAAAAAATTGCGAGCAGACCGTTCTTGTTGAAGGGTGACGTTAAAGAAATTTTAAACATTGCAGGCAGACCGTTCTTGTTGAAGGGTGACGTTAAAGAAATTTTAAAAATTGCATACAGGGTGGTTTATGGAAGTTTAATAGGAAGAGGAAAAAATTAACTGTATGGTAATTGAGTTTTATTCGATTCATTCGAAAACGAGCCTTGAGGGAGGTGTGGACTGGGGGATGGTTCGAGTCGAAAGATAGAAGTTCCGTGTATTTTCTTTCCATTTTTGCATAATTGTGCACTGTTTGAAACAGAATTCGTGACTCGAAAGAAAGAGTGTTAAATTATGCAAAGTAACGTATGAGTCACTCCGAAGACGGCGGTGATTACTTAACCGTTCAGGTTCTGTAAAGTTAAACGCTAATCACATGCTCTAGCGTTAAACTAGAGAAATGTGCAGGAGGAGGATGTGAACAATTTGACTTCTGTGTGACTCATATGTATATACATTACGCTACTCGAGCTGCGACGAACAATATTTGTCTCCTTGGTATTATTCTTAGCCGGTTTCATTCAGTGTTACGCTCGTTTTAAACATTGCGCAATGGTCGAACGTGATCTTCTCAATTAAATCATGTTTCTCAAACCGTCTGACACCGTGTCTCTTAAAAAAGAAAATCTATAAACACGCGACGGTTCATAGATAGACAAGGAGTCAGACGCGAAAGGGTTAATCTAATTTAGCTTTACGATCCTCGAAAGAACGAATAATCTACACCACGAAGTCGATAAAGGAATTCCTCAGTTGCATCGTTTTGTACTTGCAAAGTGTTTGTTACATGCTCGTTGTTTGGTTTGCTTGTGGTTTGTTGTTTTATGGCGATTTTAACGTGGTTCGTTGATTTGTTTCGTCCTTTTTTTTTTTCTGTTCTCCTTACCGTCTCCGTACGGAAAAAGAAATTGTTATAACGAATGGACTTTTTAGGAGTAAAAGCTGGAACATTGCGAGTCTGTGACTTTCCTCTGGCCGGTGTCCAATTAGTTAAGCGTGTGTAAGAACACCAGTCTAGTGGGCTTTAATGTACTCGCAAGAGTCGGTCTCCGTGTGTTTCTGCGCTGTGCGGAAGCATATTTCACGAACAGGCTGCACGATGAAAATAGTAACGTACTAATTATTATTAAGCGCTTAGAGATCTTACGACACGCAAGAAACGACTACGCGTGCAAGACAAAGCGTGCTACGCGAGATTTTGCATAATTGTTGTATAAATAAAATGTTACCACTGTCGAGTGTCTCTTCTTTCCTCGATAAGCCGAACGAAACGGGGGGTGAAATGTCAAGAAATTCCAAATAAACTGCGTACACGTTTTATTTTACTCGTGTGAATCGAGCTTGCATAAAAGTTATTTATCAGTTAAATAAAACGCAATCTTTCCAATTAATTATTCTCCCCTTTTCCAATTATACTCACTATAAACCTGCGATCTGTGTAAGGAATTTTGGATTTTATTTAATCATATTTTCGATATCCACGCGCATCAAGCTCTGCTATCGATCGGTTATTAACATCGAAACGCGACAGCTGGAAGCTTATTCTGAAATATTAAATTCATTAACTTGTTCCTTTTTAATTGCACTGCAGCGTACCTCGCTTTCAATAAAGTACTGCATTTTATTTGATTCGACATGTTTTCGATGCGTTCGCGAAAACGAATAAACAATAAAACTAAAACAGTGCGAAGCACGATTGGCGTACAAATCTCACCGCAGCGTTCCTTGGTATCGCGACGTTTCGAATTAGAACTGACCTTATCAGTTCATCCGAGAAATCTCTGTGCCAAGTTTAAGCTCTTGAACTTAAGTGCTATAAAAGTAATCTCGTCGCTGATCTCACGAATTGTCTATTCGTAATGAGCGAATAAATGTCTGTTTAAGTGCAACGATATTTTCGTCGACTCTGCTTAAGGAAAGTAAAAAATCGCCTTAACCACGGTTACCAGAGTGACCAAACAAAAGTTACCAAAAATATCTTTGTCAAAACGACATTAGTCGCTGAAGATGCGATTTGGCATAAAAAAGAGCAGCGAGAGAACGGAAAAAATTGGCAGAAGCGATACTTTCTTTTACCCGTCGACCATAAAGAGGGAGCAAAAAGTCGACTGTCTGGTAGCCTGTCGCCGCGACGAGATCTCTCCGTTTCACCGCGAGTTGCTCAAGAGGAACGAGGCACCCAGCGCGGTCCCGTAAATTCGGCGAGCGGCTCGTAATTACAGGGTGGCTGGTCGCGATCGCGCAGGCTGCCCACGCAGAGATCGCCGTTGTAAAAGATCGGTTCCAGCCGGTTGGCCAGGCCGCGCCTCTCCCACGGAATCGTGTCCGCGCTGCGACGCTCGATTCGAAGACTTTCACGCGGGTGAACTTTCCACGCCCTTCCACAGCGGCGGCGATTTTATCCGGCCGCGATTTATCATGAACGAACGACCGTTCGGGGCTAGGCTTAATGAGGTCGAGACGAATTAAGCTGATGATGCGGCCTTTTTTCGAGACAATGGAGCAATAACGCGAGCACTCGGAGCAATAAGCCTCTCGCGGAGGACGCGCGAGCTTGTCCCTCAATTTCGAAGTTTGGGAACGCGTTATCGGCTGCGATGCACCCCTGGAATGGCGAACAGCGAGCACCACCGGAAGAGAAGGGAATTATTTTTATGTATGTTGGGTGGTCGAGGTATTTTGTCTGCTTGATCCTGTCTCTGAGGTTTCCTTAATTTGTAGATTAATGTAGAGAGTAACTTTTGTGTAGTTGGAATTGGTAATAGTAATTGTTGTATGCTTGTCTTGAAGCTGGGAGGTTTCTTGAAGAAACGAGGTACAATTGGATCGGGAATTGTACGAAGATTGGTAGCAGAGTTAAATTCCATGTATTGACACTGTATTTGGCGCTATTAGAGCCTCGTTGAAGTTAACGAAGTTACACCTTGACGTCTTCCAGAAATTTCCCAATTTCTAAACGAACGCGTAAATCTGCTTATCGATATCTTTCGAAAAATGAGAAAATCGTCGAACAAATTTCGAGGGTCCCAGAAGGGTTGAATCAACGTGTTCCACTGTACGTTCGCTCAATACTTAACTCATAAATCCAGAAGCGTTCCAGAAACATTCAAAAGGTATTTTTCCCTGCGCGCTGCAATCATTTGAAGTTCACCCCTTTTCTCCGATAAAAGGTCGTATCTCTAATTCCGGTAGTTTCGCCCTAGCACCCTTCACTGTTCGCGTCGTACACGAGCAGCACGCAACTGTGCAATTGCCGAGTCGCAGGGCCGCACCAAAGGGTGAAACGACACGCGGCGCGAAAGGGGTGCGTGTACCCCGACGCCGTTACAGTGCGACGCGATTTCGCACATCGATCAGGCTGGCGTCAGAACACGAAGGTCGTAGCCGGCCGACAAGCCCTCGCTCGTAAATCAATTTCGAGGGTGCACTCGTGTGCGCCCCGATGCATTCTGTAATAGATTTCGGCTAAACAGGTCAGAGAGATCCCGCCAGCCCCGAAATTCGGTGCGAACGCGTCACAAGAGACGCGTAGAGACGCGCACGTTACATTTACGAACGCCGAGGACGACGATAAAACACCCTCGACGCTGTTTGGTCCACGCGCGCGGAAAACAAGCGTAAACACGCAGCGCGTATTCGCAGGATTTGCGTTTTCCAGCGCGAAAACAACGATTCAGAAGGGGGTGGAGGGAAGCACGACTGGGCTAAACGAGCGCGCATCGAAACAATAGCTCAGGATGCACGCGTATCGCCGCGTTGCGATTCCACTTATTGTTGGGTGCACGAGTGCACCATTGGCTCCACCGTTCACCAGTCGGACGGTCCGCCTTCCACGATAAAGCCGCGAGATTGCACCCGTCTCCGTTGCCTTCTTCGCCCCGCGATCGCCGCTGCTTATCCGTTAAATGCGCGCTGCTTGTTCCCGAACCACGTAGTCCGCGATACCATCGTCCGCTTAAAGGATTTCTGCCTCTGAAAGGCCACCTGCGATGCGAGCGGATCTTGTTTAATCCTGATTACCTTCTACGGTGTGTGTTTGTTAAGGGTGTGTATCGAAAAGGGGGTGTAATGTCTAATAATTGCTGCTCAACGAGTGTTTTGTGATTTCTGTGTAAAAATTTGGAGATTCGAAGCAAATTAACAATTTAATTCAGCGTTGTGATTCGTATTTCTTGTCTGGCAGTAGATTATGTCGTTCATACTCAGACATAAGTTAACTACTTGCAGTTGTGGGTGAGAATAGTTTGATTAATCCGTGTGTTGCTCGAAGTGACTTAAAAATTTACAGAAATACTCTTCTCAGGTTGAATAATATCGCTAATAAAATAATAGTGTCTCCGACTCTTAACAAATAATATATTCGTTGCTAATAAATTATTATTCATCCTTCCAATCACCGAAAGCGTTGCTCAACGAACTTTCGTCGAACACAGACGTCTGGATACATCTTTAAACGCGTTCGCAATTATTCAAAACGTACCAAGAACCTCTGCAAAGATTTCATCCCCCTAAGAACCCACCCCTGCGCTGCCACCGAGATCGCTCCATTCCGAACGCCACTCATATCTTATTGCTCGTCCTTAAAAATGGAACTGCCGGTTAAATATTGAACCAGCGGTTCTCTCCACAGTTCGCCACACAGAGCGTTCGTATCGCGCTCTTACAACCACCACCCGCTTCCATATCCGGTTGTCGATTCTTTAATTATCCGCGGTGACTTCGATTCCTTCGCGCGCGCCAGCTGTTCCCTCTGTTTACCCAACCAGGAAGGCGGAGAGGATTTGCCAGCACTCTGACGCCGTCCTCGCACCTGCCTTCGACTTATCTGTCCGCCTGTTCGCGACGGATGGCTTCTCTTGCGAACAATTCCGCGAGCGCCTCACCTGGCGGAGGCGAGTCCGCTTCCCCGGGGGCGGCTCGCAGGAAATCGACGAGACAGAGGCGGAAGATATAAGGGAAGAATTTTTCAGACACGCTCCCAAGCCGTGAGGTAACGTGCGACTACTTGGGAACTCGTATTTCACCGGTCGAAATACGCTCGCTCGTATCTCCTCTTCACTGATCGAGTTACTTGCGCGCGCGATGATTTATCGAGCGATCGCAAGGGTGCTCGTTTCCGAACGTTTATACGCGCGTTCGATGGGGATCGAACGATCGAAGACTCGAGTCTCGCGGCGTTCTCTCCGTACGTTTCGATGGACGAACGCAAATTGGGTAGATTACACTTTTAATTAGTCGGACGCGTTCCTGGCTCGTATCGACGCGGGTGTTAAACAGAGATTCGGTTATTGACGAGCTTGTGTGTAGCGTCACTAACGAGTCCGAAAAGCAGAGTAGTTTCAGCGTTTACGTAACCAATCGCGTTCCTCTATGGTATCTCGCGGAATCGTGAATATTCGCTTCCTCGTAATTAAATTTTTCTAAATAGTCACGAGGCACGTGAACAACAGAGGGGATACGCGTTGTTCCAGCGGAAAATTTGCATAACGAAAACAAGACCTCGCGGTGCAAATAACCGCAGCAGCGTGCATTAGCCGTCTCGTAATTATGAAAATATTTTATTTCCACAAAATTTAATTTTACAAAATGGCCACGAGACGCGTAAAAAAAAGAAGATACTTTGAAAGAAACATCATCGCTGGTGGATGATTCAACAGAGAATGCGAACGAACAGATTTCTTAATACCTGTGAATTCTGCTTCGATTGTAACTCCGAGCGAACGGGTTCGAATGAAATGAAACGTTTCGTATTAATGCGATATTAGTTGCACTTTAGTTATACACTATAGTTGCGAATTAATTCGGGTAACGACGATAGGAATTATAGCCAGTGCGTTTGATACTGATTTCGATTAGATACTCTTAGTTACGAGCGAGTGAGTTATGTAAAATACGTTCGTTTCCTCGGCCATTCCATTCAGATGATGATTCGAAGATTACGTGGCGTTACGTAGCGTTACATAAGCGCGGGAATAGTATTGTGAGGCGGATTTTAGCAGCGATGAGAATGCAGCACGGTTGAGTCTGATTAACTCGCTTCGTTCAGTCGTTAGGATCGCTGGATAACTATAAATAAAACAGTGCCTTGTGCGAACGTTTGGTCGTTCAATTATTCGCATCGAGACGCGTCCAAATAATCATTAAACCGCGGATGTTCACGTGGAATCATATTTTCGTAAGCTCGATTAGCAGATACACGAGCTATCGGTTACATAATTCGAAATTCACGCGAGAGTAACGTCTACCGGTGTACGAAGAAGCTCCTCGATTGAATACCCGCGGAACGGAATTAAAATGCCACGAATTCCACGGCTTTTCACGTTTTTCCAAGTAATTAAACGCTCAAACGCACCTTTTTCAGCCAGCCTACACATCAGAATTCCCGATCTTTCCACGTCACGGAGCACCGCGCGTTTCGATTCACCGTGCGCGATCCTCGAAGTCCGTTCGATTTTGCTACCAATTTCGATGAAAACGTGCTGCTCGCAAGTCGAAGACGGGAAGCTCGTTTCGAAAGCGCGCAATTAAACGCGAACAGAACCATAGTAAATAAAGGAAGAATAGGAAAAATCGAGGCGAGGACAGATAATGCCGCGGAGTTCGCATAATGGCGGTTCCGTTCCCGATTCGTCGGGGGCGGCGAGGGTTGTTCGACCCCGTCGCGGAACCGCCGAAAGCGGGCAGCGAATCGAGGCCCTCCGCTGTGCACAGCAATCCGTCATCCCTGACCAATTGAACGTTCCGCAGAATGCGTTTTCATAGAAACGGTGTCTGTTGGTTTTGCAGGTCGAGGCCGGTGACGTCATACTCAGGGTGAACGAAGTCGATGTCAACCGATTCAGTACTAAAGAAGGTAAGAAGACCGACCTGCTTTGGCTTCTCCGTCCATCCATCTCCATTCCTCTTTCTCTCGCGCGATATAATGTACATTCGACACCGAGTGCACTCGTTCCTTTGCCATCCGCGGCCCCACTTCTGCGCTACTCGCGGATTTCATCCCTTTTCCACCCCTCCATCGCCCCTTTTCATCTCTCAAGACACGTTAAACGTACCTTTGACGAACAACGGCATTAATAGTGGGCGATCGAATCGTTGCGAACGGAAAGAGGAACTGTTAGTCGACTGTCGCTCTTAATGTTTTGTTTAACTGGTATCGACGTTACAGTTCGACGCTGCGACTCGCCGCGGTCGCGTTTTGTCCGCGCCGATCGATCACGAGTTTTTCGGCTCCATGTAGAATCGACGGAAAATTCTCTGACCCGGGATGGCCATCGAAATAGAGCTGGACAACACGAAGGAGAATCGTATACGTAAGCGAACGTAGTGCCTCCGTTCGTTTTAGATTAGCCGCGAGCGAGACGTCGCGCTGGTCGCGTCCAGTTTAACCTCCCGATCTGTCAAGTGTCCCGTTCGTCATGCAAAAAGTATTTATTCGCGGAACCGTGCGAGATAAGAGTAATTGGTATCGATTAGAAACGCGGAGGATCGCAAGAAATGGGATTAGACGAACTATTAGTCATCTAGCTTTCAGTTTTCCATAACTCGTTTCATAGAATTGGTTCTTAAAAAATGTATATTTTCATTAGTTTTTGTACCTTCTTCAAATTTTTAACCCTTTGCATTCGGATCTCCCCTCTGAGGAGACATCAGCATTAATTATTCCCCTGCAGCTTTCTATTGAAATAGAAATTTCCTATCGCTGGGAGACGTTGGCAGCAGAAACTATCGCTAAAATATTGCTGTTTTGGCGGTGGTTTCTGTCGTCCGCGAAGTAGCCGAGTGCAAAGGGTTAAATTGCTCCGCGAGACGCGTAGGGATCTCGAGACTTTCGCCAGAGACTGTACAACCCACGAATTGAAATTTTCCGGCCCGCTCGCCTTGAAATTAACCCGCGTCCGGGACGATTAACCTTTCACCGAAATCGCGACCCCGGAACCGTACCTTTCGCCCGGAGGAGCTCGTTTCTACCGTTCGTCCAACCATGAGAGCAACCGCCCCTTACGAGTCCGCGTAACATTCGCAAATTTCGCCGGCAAACACGCGTGGGAGGGCTGGCAGCGCCTTCCCGCGACGTTCCCCGGTCCCTTTCGCCCTTCCTGTCTGCACCGCGAGCCATTTTCTGACGGCGGCCCGTCCGTTTTGTGTTCCAGTGCTGAAATGTCTGCGGCTCTCGTCGGACCCCGTCACCCTGAAGCTGCGAAGGGGTAAGTGAAGTGCGACTACACGATTCCTTTATGCGCGTAAAGACCGTCGTTGAGTCGGCTAGCGGCTCGAGTCGTGGCTGAAGGAGAAGAAGGGACATTTACCTCCCGCGGGTCGTTCTTTGAACTCCAATCGGAGAATATCGGCTGTAGCATTTCAGTTTAGTTATTCGAATCTTCTTTTTTCATTCAGAAGTTGGTATGTTTGCGGATATTGACATTTTTGGGACTTCTTGTTAGTTTTGGACATTTTTTATTCGAACTCGCTTCTGTTATTGTTAGAAAATTGTATTATTTTTGTTGAGGGTAGCTTTTGGGGGTTGTTATGGAAAGATATTAAGACAGTATTGTCTGTGTTTAGAGTTATTTCAGAGGGACTGCGCAGAGTCATCGTCCGCGCGATTTTAAGCAACACTGACTAAAACCACCCCTAAATACTTTCATCCAAAACCTCCGATCAACCAAATATTCTACCCCTTAAGATGATCGCCTCGTTTAAAACACAGTTTCTCGCGATTTCCAATGCTTCTCACATATATTAGTAAAACCACCCTTAAATACTTTCACCCAAAACCTCCGATCAACCAAATATTCTACCCCTTAAGATGATTGCCTCGTTTAAAACACAGTTTCTCGCTTTCACTTCTCGATTTCCGTTACTTGTCACGCATATTAGTAAAACTACCCCTAAACACTTTCATCCAAAACCTCCACTCGACCAAATATTCTACACCTTAAGATGATCGCCTCGTTTAAAATACAGTTTCTCGCGATTTCCAATGCTTCTCACACGTATTAGCAAAACGACGGTTAAGCGGCTCTTCGTTCGCAGGATCTCTCAGCCGTTCACCGGTGAAAGTGCTCGACGATGGAAAGGAGGGTGGAGAGGGGATCGGCGAGCCGAAAGAAATATCGGTGGACCGCGTTCCCCGCGATATTCGCGTTCCATCGATAAGCTTAATCGGGCTCGCGTGGGCGGCGGACTTCTTGGCCGGTTTTCCGATCGTCCGGAATCCGTGGAGCGCGGGGTGCAACGCGCGCATTCCGCCTGGCCGGATCTGAGCGGTCGAAAGCGCGCGCGGAATGCGCCCGGTGTGTTTCGGACGTTGGGGAAGTTCTGCCGCCCGGTGAATGTAAGGTGGGAATTTTCTCGTTGAAGGATGTCATTCTGGTGCATACGGACAGTATTCCGCGGCGGATGGAGCAATCTGCCTCGCGTGTGCGCGTAGCGTAGCGCAGAGCGTTTTGTGTGCCGTGCGAGTTCCGCGCGAACGTATTCGGCTGAGAATGATTATAACGACGAAGATGGAGGTGGTCACATCAGGTGAGATGCCTTGTATAATTGCTTGGATACTTTCTGCGTGCACGGGACGCATTCCTGTTTAAGAAGCGGAGGAAGGGAGAAATTTGTTTGCAATTTTTGTTAAGGGTTGTTTTATGCGTAGGTGGTTGGTTTTACGTGGAACGCGTTGTGTAATGGGAGAGCTAATTTTGGTTTATTTTATTTATTTAGAGTCGCGTGCGCGCGCAAGGGATATTTTAATATTTTTCCGCCGAGGTACCTCCGGTCTCAGCGCGATTCAGTGTTTTACGTCATACCAAGTTTAATACCCTTATCTAATTGCATTTTATCATTACCTTCCTATCAAGGTGATTACGCACTGTTGCACAAAAGTTCCATTATATCGCGTCGATATCGATTCGTTCAATTGCAGTTCGCGGATCCCTCGAATTACATTGCATTGAATCGAAAACTTGTTAACTGTAGCCAGAGAGGTCGTACTAATAAGTATTCCATTGAATTATTTCATACTTATTTGCGAGCCATGAGTCACAAGAATTATAGAAATTAGTAATAATCCACTTTTCTACGAATCTCGAAAAATCAGCTCACAACACTTGAAAGAAAATCAGTTCCGCGGGGGTTGAAAGGGCACCAACCCCCAACCGTCCGACTTAAAATCCCAAAACTGTAATCATCGCCATTGCAGCGATGAATGTCGAACGATACCATCAATAATAATAATAAATTTGCGTCTCGAATGATCAATTCCCGAATGAACACCTAAAAAAAGTCAGTTCTGCTGGAATTGAAAGGGCACCCAACCCTCTGTCGATGAAGATCGCCACCAAGATCGATCTATCGAGCGTAGATAAGGAAACATGCAATATCGGCGGACAGCTGGCCGCGTTGCGTGAGTGGAATCATTGTGTAAACTTACCAGGAGGGCCTAGATACGATGTTACATCACAGTGCACCCTCGTGTTCAACCGATTTACACCGGATTATCGTTATCAGCGCACGCGCACCTTGAATTCATTCGAAGCTGGTCAGCCAGCGTCAGCTAATGAAGTCCGCGCTGGACAACCTGATGACCCTGTTCGACGATTGCCACGTCCATTCACCGAGCGATAGGAAAAGCCTCTTCGATAGTCTAATCTGAACGCGACGCGAACCGACCAGCCAGAGTGGAAGGAATTCGCTCGAGGAGATGAATCTATCGGCTTATTCGCGTTATCGGTTCGAATTTTCCGCGACTCGGACGCATTCTTAGGGAAATCCGCGGGGAAATTTGAATTATTTTCGATCCGAGCGATCTGTATTGATCGAGGGACTAATTGAGAGAGTTTATTCAATGGCAATTCAATGGACTTCCAATTTGTGCCTTAGTTCAATTAATTCTTCGAATACCAGAAACTCTTGGAGTTAATCTTCCGAATAATTTCCATCATAATCACGAACCACGGAATTCATAAATTTAACCGTTGAATTTAACTCATAAAATTGCAAAAATGTATGCTTCAATTTATACAAAATAGTTCGCGTTGTTCTTTGACCGAGTTCCACTTCGCGGAATTTTGCAAGCAGATTTTTCAACAATTTTATTGCTTCTCGATTAAAATTTGAACCATGCTGCGTTCGAACCCTCGACGCCGAATTGAGAGCCTTTCAGGAGTCGGTATTTCCATCGCGTGGAATCGCAGTGATTCGGTTTTCCACGAAAAATGGCCAAATTCTTGGAAGAAAAAAAAAAAAAAATATAAATAACCCGAATACGGAGCAACAAACAGTGGAATACAGAGGGCCGTTGTTCGAGGCTCGCGATACTGCTCCCTGGCGTAGTTAACATGCTATTGATTGTCGGTTTGCTAATCGACTTTCCTCTGGCAGCGTTCAGTGACCGAACGTCGGCTAATTGGCTTTTCTCGCTTGTGTACGAAAGGGATTCGCGGCGCCGCGACGGGGAAAGCGTCGTATCGATTCAAAAGCTGCGTTAAACGCGAACGTACCCGGTGGCGTCGGCTAATTTCACCGGTAGTAAAAATTCCGACCAGCTGAGCGAGAATCGGTCGCGACCGATCCGGCTCGTTGTCATTCCGCGCGAAACGCACGTACGATCAAGATCGTAGTCGCGGTTAATCGTAGTCCGCGAATTAAACGGCGATCAATGGGGAATTGCAGTCGTTGAAAATAATCGGACGGTCGCTCGATTGATTGCGAAATGAATAGCGAGACTCTTTTGAAATTAACGTCATTTGCTGTTGGTAGAAATTATTCAAGTTGATCATCGCTCTGAGTGTGTGTATATATAATTAAAATTAATTGTTGAACAGTATATTCTATCAAGGATGATTCTTGAAAAGTATATTTGCAAAATTGGGGAGAGCGAAAGACAGAATAGAAATTTAATGTCTGCTGCGTATAATAATGCAACGCAATATTTAATTAATGTTGCATTCGATCAAATATTTCTCATGGTGCACGACGAAAATATACCACATTGCAGTATCGAGAAATCATATCAGGTTATTTGGAAATTTCTAATAAATTTTGGAACGACGACGTATTCGTTTGGCCACTCGATGGCCGACAAATTAAGCGCAAACACAGACAGAGAGACGTGGAAGGAATCGAGCGTGCCTCTAATCGCCAGGCTTTCTATCCTCTTTTAAAAGGCTGGCTAATTGCAGCGTGTCGCCCTGGTTGATTAATGACTCCCCGCAGCCAGGTAATTTAATGACACAATGCCGGATTCGACTCACAATCAAACTCTTTTTTCCTCGGTTTTCTCCCCGCGTCGGAGCCATCTTTCCTATAATGTCCGCGTTCCTCCAGCTGGCTAATCGCGCGGTTTAGCTTGTGACAGTTTAATCCTACCCGAGGAAATTGAACGATGCCGCAAAAGCGGAGAGAAAAATCGTCGGATGAAGCTTTCGAGAATATCGCCTCGTTCGGTTGAGTCACTTGAATTCAAGTGGTTCGAAAGCACTTTAACAGTTCGAACTTGCCATTTAGTCGACTTGAAACTTAGTTTCAAGTCTCTGCGTTGGACTTCAATTAGTGTTACTTCAAGTACTTGCCTAATGTGAATTTACTACTCTATTATACTTCACTTAAAAATGTTTTTCCATGTTTCAAGGAAAGTCGAGGCTCGTTCAAATTTTTAATTGCCTTCGAGTGTATTTTCAAATATAAAATTTGAGGCAAGTTGTTATTTCTATCAGTTACTCTAATTGAAATGAAAGTAAGACAAGTAATTCGATTAGTATGAACTAAAAATTGCCAGTCACATTACTCGAATTTAAGCTACGGAAATTCAAGTAACTTGTCTGACTCAAACGAGGCCTAATCGCTACAACAAAGTTGCATAAACTTGAAGTGCACTTACTTGAATTCAAGTAACACGCCTTATCTGAACGAGGCATATCGCGCTGGCTGAACGTGCGATTGCGCGTAATACCGTTATTAGAGGTGCGTTTGATTAGTAGAATGATGTTAATTGATAACTGTAATGCGGGTATTAAAGTGATTGAACGGTTGGGTACAGCATGGTGCAATTAGGCCGCGGCGTGGGTGATAACGTTGGTTTTGTTTTTAACGGTGGACGTAGGATATTGTTGAATAATGGAAACGTAATTTCGGTGTGGATCGTACTGGCGATGGATTTCAGATTGTTAGTTTACACCATTGTTTAATCATAACAAGGTTAACTAAGATCGATTTTGCGTTTAATGGCGGATGTACGGAATCGTTAAATAATACAGCTTTGATTGGACGTCGTGTTGGTAACAGTGACAAATTATTAAATCGTGTGCAGTATAAATGAGCTGCGTTTTATGGTCGATAAGATTCAATTTGATTTTAACAGTGAAAGTAGAAAATGAAGATGATCCGATCGGATATGTAGTGTTAATAGTAAATTTCTCTGGTAAATTAGTCTGCAGCGTAATTAGACTGCAACCTGGTTGTACAATAATGGCGATTTTTTGTTTTCAATGGTAGATGCAGCAAATTGATAAATAATGAGGAGAGCGATAATTGATTGAACGTAAATGAAGCTCGATTGCTAGTTCGCACTATAATTATCCCACAGTTTAACCATTAACATCAAACTCCGGTTTCTAACTCGTCAGTTTCTTCTAATTCACCGACGCCAGTCATCAACGAACAGAAACCAAAAACCACCCAACTCGCCTCTCCACCGTCGACTTTGAATCCCACTGCCAACCAGGCGCCTAATTAACAGGCAACCCCGTTACCAGCTGACTAGCGAGGTCCAGCTTTCTATTTAGAAAGCAGCTCCTCCACGTTCCACGTGTTGGAAACGTCACCGCGGAGCCTCTCGAGCGATTCGAGACACCGGACCCAAGAGAAGGAGGCGCGGAAGGTTCGAACGCGTCGCTGGTGAGTGAACTCAGTCCGCGATCTAATGATAGAACCCCGATGAAACGCGCGTACAGGCGCTCTTGAACCTGGTCGTAATAATAGAATTACATACGCGGTAATAACCGACGTGGAAGACCGTCCGATCGGTCCTCCGCGTCGCCACCCTCGTCGCCGGTGTCTGCACGCCTCCTCTGCGCCGCGACGACCACGACGACGACGACGACGACGACGACGACGCCCGGCTGTTGTACGCGCCCCGTTCACGCGTGCCTCCACGCGCGAGCAGGAAGCAAAGGATTAAAAAAAGAACGGAGGAGCCACGGCGGGGAAGTAAAAAGGGAGAGCGCCGAGGGCAGGTAATTAAGCGCACGAGCCAACGATCAAACGACGCGCTCGGGTAACAAACGATTTTCTATCAGAGTGACTCATTGATTGCTCACGGTCTGCGGGACGACGCGAGGACGTCCAGGGAGGAGGGAGCCTGATTCGACTGCCGGATGGATTCGAGGATCGCGCTGGCTGGTCTCGCGTGTTTGTCCGTTCGCCTTTTTCCTTTTACCCCTTTCGAGGCGGCGCGACGAGCTTTCCGCGCGGAATGGGAATTAATCTTTAACGATTCTCGATTTATCAGTCACCGTTTTAGCTTCTCCGTTTCAATCTCCCTTCGACAGACGCGATGCGAGTTCGATTATTTCTGTTTACGTTTAGACGTTCCTTTCGTTAAACGGTGCTCGGATCCCGTTGCAAAAGATTCGATTGTACTTTCTGACGAATCAAAAGTTTAATTGAAAAATCCGTATTCCCCCGACAACATCGCCTCGCAGCTTCCATCGCAACAAAAGATCCTGCCCTCGGATAATTAAAGTATCTACGGGGAAGATAAAGCGCGCTACCCCTCAGCCGTGCTATCATAACGTCTGTTCCCACGGAAATTCATCAGACCCCGCTCCTAGCGAGACCAGCAATAACCACCGGAACCCGGAGCATCCTCAATCTTCGCCCGCTGTACATAGTTCCGCCGTCGACAGTGTTCGCCGTTTACTCCACGCCCGCAAAAACAAACCATCCCTCAGTGTCAAACGGCGCTGTTAACAAACGCGTAGCCGAGAAACATCCATTCCGTGCCGTTTTAAGGGGCGACGCTGGCCCTCGGATGCAGCCAGACTCCGTTGGATATTGCGTTCCTCGTCGGCGGACCATAAACTCGGGTCTACCGTGCGCTCGCTTTCGTCGCTGGGCTGAGTAAACGCGAGACGACAGCCGCCCAGTGTCTCGTCGAACAGCGTCGCGACGTGGGCGTAGCTGCGTTATTCCCGAGGACGCTGCAATTTCCGATCGAGACCCACCTTTTCGCGAACGATTTCCAGATTGGATTCGATGGTAGTCGAGGACACGCGTCATCCCCTGACCTTTCCGGAAACCGATCCTCTTCGCAGGGCTGAGCGCGTTTAAATCTTCCATTGTAAAATCGAACGGTGCGTTCCATTTAGCAACGTCGGCTGGTTTCATCGCGAGCTTCGATAACTTTCCAGAGAAATGAATTTTACATTCGACTCGAAGATACAGACTCGAGCTCCCTGTCGGAAGCGGGAGGATATTAAAGACAAATATTTAGAAAAACAATCGAACCTCCGAATAAAGTTTCTTCTCGCAACGAAAACAATTTTAATTTACGCGAAGAAAACCGCTCGTAAATCGTATCCTCGAGCGGCAGCCCGCCCACCCCCGAGCGGATCGGAAGTCCCTCCGCGCGTGTTGCCACCCCTCCTCCAGGGATGGTCCCGCGTCTCTTCCTGAAGGGAGAGCGCAGGCAGCCGCGCGCGCTCTCTGCACCGCCGCGTCGCGACGCTCTTCGAGGCGGTCCGCGCGCGCTGCCCCGATAAATTCCCACCGCCGCCGCGGAGCGGAGAACGAAATAGCCGCGGCGGCTTTTTAATCAGGGGCCGCTCTTCGCGCGTCGCCCGGAAGCCCCGTCCCAGTTTGCCGCCTCCCTTATTGCACGCGCTGGAAATACGCCGGGGAGATCGTGCTTTGACGAGGCAGTTCAGGGAAGTCGGCGAAGTTGCTCCCAGCCGAGATTGTTCGTGCCTCCGCGACGTCGTTACGCCTCCGCGAGCCGCGCGGAGTAATCCGAGACCCGCCGCTCGTCTGTGATAATCTTCTGACGATAAAACGGTGGATTATGTTTAGAAAAATGCGGGAGAGGCGTCGTTTCCGAGTGCAGTTCTTGTGCGAAGTGGTGGCAAGTTTGTAGAGATGAATCGCGGATTTGTGCGAGCGATTGATCGGTCTCCTCGACTGTTTTGTTGGTAGGTTTGGTGACGACGATCGCTGTTTCTTGGTTCGTGGTTTCGGAAAAATAGAAGTTACAGTTAGGCGTGTTTAGGGGAAAAGATAGCCAGTGGCTAGGATCGCAGACGGGACAGTTTGAAGTTCGAAATTGTCGTTCTTTTTGAGAACTGTAGAGCGAGTAAAGAGAGACGATTATTGGAAAATTTTGCTCTACCGCGAGACTTGTTCAGTTACGTTTGTACGTTTATTTGATCGTTTCTTGAAACGCTGCACTCGCTCGGAGGAAGCTCGAGGATCGCATAATCGTAGAATTCTTGGGAAATGGTGGCACAAAAATGGGGCGTCGCGTTTAATAGATCTACAATTTAAAAAACCGTGGAAGCCTTTCGGAGTCGGGGTAAAAGAAAAAGAAGGTGTGCCTGAAGAGAGTAGCTCGCGAGAGAGCCCCGTATTCAGAGTGACTCGCGTTCTAATTTTGAAGTTCCGTTGCGGTCTACGTGCTCTGGAACGTTTTCTTATTATTGCGAGGTCATCCTTTCCTCGAAAAGCGGACCCGTAGAACGCAGAACTTTACAGTCGAATCTTATCTACAATATCTTATTTACTCTATAAAATTGCTTATTCAGAAACGTACATTTTATACTCTCCCCTATCTGAACGAATCGAATTTTCGAACACCAAACCTTCGTCCCCATCGAGCGAAATGCTTATCAGCCTATCCATCCATCGATCTATCTATATTTTTTTGTTCGATATCGTCCGGCTAGTCCTTGTCGAATCCAATTCCAGCCGCGTGTTCTAGTCTAAAGAGGGAAAAATGCGAGACAATCGCGAGGAACGTAGGAAAAATCTCGCTGGCGAAGGCCACCAGATAAGATAGACAACGTCGTTTTCCCCAGATCCAGCGATAAAAGCGCACGTGCGACGGCTGTTGTCACCGGGGCAGCCGACCTGCGACGAGACGGACTCGTCGAAGATCTCCCACGAGGCGACCACGCTCGCGAATAACCCGAGGCCGGTTTCGTCCGGGAACGGCGAGGGCGCGGAGCCCCGGAAGCCAGGGACGCCGGAACTGCCCGGCGGTTCGCCGCAGGAGCCAACCGGCGCGACGCAGTATGCGAGCAGAAGCAACGGCTCGTACAGCGACGCGTCCGGCTCGTCCGAGCTGGAAGCGCTGCTCCCGCCGGTGGACAGCTTCAAAGAGGAGGAACGCGCTCAATGGGAGCCCCTGTCGGGCGACAAGTTCACCAGGCAGAAGAACACGCCTAGGTAGGTGGCTAGGAGGTTTTCCGATCGATTTCAGTAGTAGGAAAAAAGTGTGGGTATCGATGGGAAAGTAATCGAGACGCACGTTTGCTCCCCGGGTACGGGCCGCAGGTTCGAAGCGTACATGATGACCGGCGACCTAATGCTGAACCTGTCGCGCACGCAGCAGAGCACCGGGCTGCTACCGAAGCACCAGAAGAAGGTCGACTCGCTGAGGTACAACAATCATCACACCCACCATCACCATAATCACCACAATCACCACCATCATAACTCGGTACCCACCAGTCCTAACGAGATGCTGGGCCATCACCGTGCTTACAAGTGTACCGGCTCGAACTCGGCCAGCACCTCGCCGGTCGGGATCAGCAAACGTGAGAGCGGCCAGTGCGGCCCCGGGCAGAGCGATACCGGCAAACAGAACGCCGCTAGTTTCGGTTACTCGTCCGGTTTCGTGCGTACGTCGCGCTCCGAGGACCACTTGCAATTCCAAAAGGACCCCTCGATGAGCGCGGTGGACATTGACATTGACGACGACGTCACGTCCAGCCTGAACACCCTGTTGGACACCAGGCCCGACAGCGGCCAGGGCCTGTCCAGCGAGCGGATCGTCTGGACGTACAACGCGCCGGTCAGCTCGCCGTCGGCCTCCGAACGAACCTCGTGCTGCCAGAACGGCAGCTCCTCCCAGTCCTCGACATCGAGTAGCTCCTCGACGGAGGGGACCAGCCCCCAAAGATCCTTATCGCCCACCTCCCCGACCTCTGTCTCGTCCTCCGTCATGTCCTCCAATTCTGGCTCCCGTAGGTTCCCACCGCCGGTGCCCACGGGCACCGCGGCAGCCCTGGGCCCATCCGGCGACGGGACCACCACCACATCCTCCGCGTCCGGCCTTCATCCCACCAACGGCGACCTGAGCCAGTCAGAGGCGATCAGCAACATGTCCAGTCCCGACTACAACGACGAGGAGACTATGGACATACTCAGTGCACGCGATATCATGATGGTCAGTGATCCCAGTGACAGTGACTCGACGATACTGGCCAGCGAGCCACCCCAGAGGCGGCTGAAGGCGGTGGTCGGCCCTGTCGCGGCCCAACCGAACGTCACGGCTGGCAACGCGTACGCCCAGCCGCAGGAGAACACCGAGCACAGGATAGTGATACAGGTGAAGGGGCCCGACAAGGATCCGGTCGTCGCGAGGAACACCAGCCCCAGACAGAACAGGCGACGGGGGAATCTCGGCAATCCGGAAATGGTGGCCACCTCCGCGGCCCAGAACGTGGCCCAACGGCCAGCTGGGAACAGCGCGCCTGGAAACGTCACGCCGGAGTTCGTCGGATATCAGGTGCGAACATTCGTCTTTCCTTGCTTCCTTTCTTCGCTCGCTGATTTCTTTCCTCGTTGCGTGCGTGTGATTTAGCGATTTCAGCTTCGACGGTGACATTCTTTCTTTTCTCGAGAAACATGATTTTGAGAGAATCGTGACACGGTCTCTACAACTTCTTCTAACCACCCCTAAGTTTAAGAAAATTATATTGCTAAGGAAGAGAGTACTTTAGACTGTCTGTTGTTTTTCAGGAACTGAAAGAGAGCGAGGATGAAAACGAGGCTCTGAACATCGGTAACTACGAGGAGAAACACGGAGGCGCGTCGCCGCCGCAATCCGCTGACGAGGAAAGCGACATCGAAAGCTTGCACAGCTTTCACTTCAGTCCAAAGGCGGTGGACCTGCCATCGGCCGTCCGGCTGGCCAAAAGGCTATACTCCTTGGACGGCTTCAAAAAGTCTGACGTCTCTAGACACCTTAGCAAAAAGTACGCACTGGCTATTCAAAACTATCCGAACCTTCGTCGAAATTATAATTTCCAACGCATTTTGTCTCCGCAAACCCCTCTGTTATCGAAATTCCAAGTCTGTACGGCCCCATCGTGCGCGAAATTGTTCGCGTGGTTGCCTCTAACGCGTCGCCCCGCCATATTGTTGCAGCAACGACTTTAGTAGAGCGGTAGCCGAAGAATACTTGAGATACTTCAACTTTGAACGGGACACGCTGGACGTGGCTCTAAGAAAGTTCCTTGCCCAGTTCTCTTTGACGGGGGAGACCCAGGAGAGAGAGAGGGTTCTTGTACATTTCTCCAAGAGATTTCTCGATTGCAACCCGGGCGCATTCAATTCTCAGGGTAAACACGTTCGTCTCCGTAACGCCGTTGTCGTTCCAGACGCCTGGGTAAACGAGAATTAACCAGTGCGTCTCGGCGACACGACGCCCGCGTAACTTATTCATTCTTACTCTGTATTCCATTATTTCAGACGCTGTTCATACCTTAACTTGCGCTATAATGCTGCTCAATACGGACCTGCACGGTCAAAATGTCGGCAGGAAGATGTCGTGTAACGAATTTATCGAGAACCTCTCCGAACTGAACGACGGCGATAACTTCCCAAGAGAGGTGCTGAAGCAGCTTTACAACGCCATCAAATCGTACCCCTTGGCGTGGGCCTTGTGAGTTTAATCGAGTTCTATTTAACGATGATTGAATTTTTGTTATCGCCACTCGGCGATGCTGATGCGATCGAATTTGTTCCCCGTCTCCGTCCAGGGACGTCGAGGGGGATGAGACTGCGAACCAGGCGATCCAACAGGGTGACGGGCCAGCGATATCCGCTACCGGAAATCCGTTTCTCGATGTGCCAAATATCACGGGTGCCGCGGAGTTCAAGAAGGGATACGTTATGCGAAAATGCTGCTACGATTCCAACGGGAAGAAAAGTAATGCATTTTCTTGTCTTCGGTACCGTTTCTTTGCGTCAGCCAACCGTTTCTTGTACCTTTTTTTACTATAGTCGAAGAAAACAATCAGCTTAACTTCTCTGTTAGTGAACTTAATTATGAAAACTAATTATGAAACGTTAACGTTATATAATAATAAGCGTAGGAAGCGTAATTTGTTTTACTTGTAACGCTGCAGCGCGACCGTCCTCTGAATTTAATTTACATGTTTGCATATGACACGACCGGGCATTCGTGTGCGTTTTGATTGGACGCGTTGCGTAATCAGAAATAAGTTGTACACAAAAGAGTGCAATTAAGTAGGTATTCGTGTGCGGTTTGATGGGACGTGTCGCACAATAGGAAATAAATCGGTCGAATGAATTATCAGTTATTCAACTAGACGTGATAACCGTTGCGTTTCTTGGGAATTTTTTTCGAAATACCATTGGATACATTTATAAGGTGCAACAAGTGTTTCTCTAATTTCGTGTTTATCTCTCGTTATCGCTCGTTTCAGCTCCGTTCGGAAAGCGCGGCTGGAAGATGTATTATTGTACATTGAGGGAACTTGTATTATATTTGCACAAAGACGAGCATGGCTTCCGTAATGATAGTTTGCACAACGCGATACGCATCCACCACGCGTTAGCCACCAAAGCGTCCGATTACACGAAGAAGGAACACGTCTTCAGGTTACAGACTGCCGATCAAGCAGAGTATCTCTTCCAAACGAGGTAATTATCATCGCGAGCCTCCTTACGTGCCTTACAATAGCGAAATGTGCAGAAAATAATACACGGCCAGTCTCAAAACCATGTCGTCTCGAGTAACGACGTTAACTGGTGACGTGACCAATCTAAGGTTGCATGCAGTGTTTTACGTTTTTCTACAATACGGATTGAAACAAAGTTATCACATTTCGTGCCACGTAATTCATCGGTAGCCCACGCCTCTTATCGTATCGCGTCGGAAATAAAACCGGGTATATCGCGTCGTAAAAAGTAAAACTTTTATTGAGTAAATGAAAATAATTTTTGCTACGAACTTTTAATGAATAATATTTATACTGCATATGTATATACTTTTATATTGTCGCAGATTTAACGAGTAAAGTTGCCAGTTCTTCCATTAGGAAAGTATTCCGGTATAATTTTTCTGTCTGAATATATTTTCTATTTAATTAAATGGAGGACCTCTCTCATTTTTGCAGCTATTCGTTTGAAATAGCCAATTGTTTGATTTCTGTTAATATCGAGTTGAATTTTCAGTGATTCCAAAGAACTGCAGTCGTGGATCGACACGATCAACTTCGTGTGCGCCAGTTTTTCTTGCCAGCCGTTAGCAGGCGCGGTGGGCTCGCAGCGAAAGTTCCAACGACCTCTGCTTCCGTGCAGCCACACGAAATTATGTCCTGTGAGTAGTGTTCGCGAGATAAGGTGGAATTAAAGTGGCCCACATACGTTACGACCACTCGTAGAGCTAGCGATGGATTCAGAATCAACTAAGTTGCTTCAAATCGATACATTTATGCAATACTGTTACGATTACGTAGTTGAAGAGAATCCTACTTTGTGTAGAAGCTCAAGTAGAAGCTCCATACGTACAAAATGAAGAAAATATGGGATTTATTTCTGCAGAATGGAGCAACAAACTTCTATTTGGAGTACTGATAGTATACCACCATTTCCTTTCTCTAACATCTCATATAACAGTTAGTTAAATTTAAAAACAAGTGTTCGAACCTTTCTAAGCTTTTGGAGATGTGTAACGAAGCTTTTGAAGCAATCCAGTTGACTCCGAGTCCATCGCTAGTTGTACAACTTATGGCACGACGAATCGCAACGTGCATATGGGCCCTTTAAGAAAGATGGTCTCTTCTGCACGGTTTACGCAAACGAATATAATCTGTCTTCGTTGTTTCTTTATTTGCAAGCCTTCCTCCACTATCCCCGAAGCGAACTCCGTTCTCTAGATATTCTGGACGCCAGAATTCGTAACCGTCGTACAGAGTGTAGCGTACAAAATGCATATTTCGAAATGCCAGTTAAACAAGAACAAAGTAGAAGTAGTAGAGATACTGTTTACACGATTTTTCTTTCATCTATTGGTCGGGGGTTGCGCGGTGAATGACGGTTTGTTGGATTTTTTTTCACGTGTTGGTAGAGAGAACAGTTACGGGACCATGAGGAGAGGGTGAGCAAATTGGAGGCTGAACTGGAGGAGCACAGACGACACCCGCCCGAGAGAGGAGCTAAGGCACTCACTGTACAGAATTATAAAGAGAAAGATGCCTACTTACATCACGAGGTAACGACTACTCAAAAACATCACCATTTTCTCCATTTGTTTCATTACGATCCATTTTTAAGAATTTTCTGCGACTGTTCAGCAGTTTCGCTGTTAATGGTTTAAAGAATATAAGTACTCTTTCCTTTAAGTAGATTTAGTCCACTGGATTGGAAGAGATATTTCAGCAAGTGAAGCGTAGAATCTAATTAGTACGGAATAAAATTGCGTCGCGTATTTTATCCACCGTGAACTCTATTTTCACTGAATCGTAGTTATTTATTCACCGCTTAATGAGAAAAAGGAGAGGCGTTTTATGCTTGTCCTTTTTTAACTGCTTATATAACTTAAAACGTTCGACGCTATTTTTAAATTTAGACATAGATCAACCATTTAAAAATATTCAGTACAAAATAATTTCTGAAGTATATACTCGAGGAAGTGATAATATAAAAAATAAAATAAGAACTCCTAGTACGCGAACAGCAGCATATTTCCTCTAATTTATTAAAATTACTTCTCTAAAACTAATTTAAGCGACACTAATATAAAACTTCACAAATGCCCCACAGAGTCCAAGGTATAAATATAATTACACCAATAAATTCGCTACGCTCCTGAAAACTTTACTCTCTACACCGCCAACTTTGTACTTTGCAACTTTGTAACATTTTCATCTTCCCATTAGCTCGTACAATGGAGGTTCTACTGTAGTCTTAAGTCTTGGATAAGTTGAGAGCTTTTTCCAAACAGGTATAGAAAGAAGGTACAGATTTCTAGAACCTTTCTGAAAACTTTCAAAGCATCTGACGTTAGAAGGAAACGATCCTTCCAATTTTCTAATTCGTTCTGTGCATTGTTTTAGCTGAAGAGGTACAAGACGTACGCGTACCTGTTACGGTCAAGGCTGGCGTTCGCAGAGGTGGAGCCGTTGCTGGTGGAGAGCTGTATAGGCGAGGTGGACGAAGGAAGCGGGGCCCTGCTGAACTCGGACGTGGCTTTGGTCCCACCGCCAGTCCCGGAACGGCCTGCCATAAATAGGTACAGTTACAGGGCTGCCATTTACAACCGTAATCTGCTAAACGGTCAGGACTACGGCGGGGACATTGGTTGACGTGTGATGGGTGTCTTTTCAGCATGTGTGGTCTAGTCTGACCTGCGTTACGCGCAGTCAGAAGCAACAGCTGAAATACGGAAGAAAGAAAGAGAGAGAGAGAGAGGGAGAGAAAGAGAGAGTGATAGAGAGAATAATTAACGAAACCTAACGATGTAACCGACGCATCGCTTTGTTAAGTACTGTACTTCTATCGTACCGTGTACTCACCATTCTCTTTTACTATATTTAATCGTAAACTTATCAGCGGCCATTAAAACGAGCAATTGATGACCGGTAGTGCTTGTGGCGCATTCGTAGGGCGGCTCTGTTACAGCAGCGGTTTTCGATCTTCCTCATCGACCCTTTCAGTGATGCGTGCACAGCTTGCAGAACCGACTCTGTTGAAAAGATGGATGGTTAATATGAAATTTTGAACAAATGTAGAGTTAAGGTTGTTATTACGATTAAGGAGGCTGTATCGTGGGGACAGACTGATTCAAACAGTTCTTTGATTATTTTTATTATTACAATTTTGTATTTTACTGAAATACATAATATATTTGTAAATAATATCGATTTTATCAATAATGTTATTGAATTATTGATAAAATTTTTATTTAGTTTGATAGGGTATTTATTGACTGGATAATATTTTATGTAATTTGGTAATTTTATGTAGTCAGTGGATGACTACAACAGAATTCAATTCTAAAAAGATACCTTGAATCAATTTGTCTCTAAGGTACAGATACAAAAAATGTATCCCTTGTTTGCTGCAACATTGGCTGACTGAAGAAATCATGATTTTCCAGGAAACAGAGTTTTATAAGAGAAAATCATATTGATATACTAAATTGGTATAATAAGATATAGAACTAGGACGAAAGTATCATACTGAATTATCAAGATCCATTCTTTATATACCAATAACTGGATGACTGCAAATTTCTAGTTGCATGATTGTTGCAGCAGATAATCGACGCAAGCAACTCTCAGAACAATTGCTGGCCACTGAAAGGGTTAAATCATGTTTCATTCTGTTTTGCGCTATTCTCATTAGTAGAAAAGAAATTTGAATTAATTCATTGTTGCTCAAGTATCACGTTCACAAAATGCTGCTGTGCTAAGTGCTCTCATACGAGGCCGGTCGAACAAACTGGTGGTGATTGGGTTCAGGGTTCGCACCTAACTCAGTAATAGTGTAAATGGTTCACTAATTATAACCGAGTAGATTGTTAAAGCGTCGACAAAGACTTGGCAAGGCCCGATTCAAGACTCGTGCCTTGACTGAAGATAAGACCAGTTACGTATACAACAATATTCCAGTGGACGAACATGAAAAGACATAGTGTCCGAGCGTTTGAACGGTATCTTGAAAAGTGGACGTGTAGCTGTAACCACTGTTCAATCGATTCTGAATTTAATACTACCTGTATAAAGGACAGAGAGAAACTATACGAGTAACACTTTTTAACGGTTGAGTCGTCGTTTCTTAAATGTGTCATGAAAATTCTATAAAAAAAGGCGTACATAGTTGTATAGAAGTGACTTAAAAACAAAAAAAAACTGAGATTACTGTGTCGTACCACCAACGAAACAACTGTACGGTGCTTTGTTGCTATACCGAACTGTGTCTGTCTTCGTACAAAACAAAGTAACAAAAAGTATCTTACTCGAGCATCTCCTCATGCTTTCCGCTTTCAGTTCGCTGCTAACAATTTTATAACGAGATATTTAACTGTATAGTTACTATATCGGGTAACAGGTGGCGCGAAAAGTAATTTCTGCTTTTCTTGCTGTATCTTTCCCTATTTTTTGTTGAGATACACACACCGAGGGGTGACCATCGTTTGGATGCACATTTATTTGTTCCTTTTTAATTTTGTGTGCTACTTACTTCGCATAGAATGTAACAACAGACTGTTATCCATGTGTCGCTCAGTTAGATCCCGAGATCCGTCAATAACCGACCTAACAAATCAGAACTGTTTTAATCAAACACTTTTTGCCGTTACTACTAGCTCTAATTCCGTTTGCTAATTCTAGAAATAACCATTTGCGTTTGATGATATCAGTATTATCCACAAATCTTTCAATTAATTAATCCTGACTCATTGCTAGTTTTATATATTCTCATGCACTGTTAAATCCATTGTACTCTTTTTCAAATACCCAAAACTCTAGTCACAACTGTTACTTGAGAGCAGTGATCAAGTTTGCTATACGTTTTACTTGAGAAGATATATTTCAGAGTTGGGTTTTGATTACTCGTACATTAGTTTAAATATAACTACGTATGTTAGTCTCTAAAAACAGTACACATTATACTAATCCGATTACAGGAAACATTGATCTATGAATACCTTTTCTCAGTATTAATTAATTTCAATCAGCAGCATATAGTTAATTCTAGAATTGACTGGTAAAAATTAGTAGGAGCTAGAATTATGGGGTTTTGACGGAATTCGGTTTCCAACTGCAACCGGTACATGTACCTTCACGATCGATCGACTCGCATTACTTTTTATTTGTCATTTGAAGGGCTAGATCATTTTTATCAGCAAAGGGGTACACGAAATGGTAGAAAAAAAGTATTTGTACATTACGAAAATTTGATTTCCGTCGATAACATCGTTCTCTACGCATTTTGTGTGGATTTTTCTTTAAAACTAAATTCTTACATAGCATTGACACAATTATCGTCGACTTAACGATGCTGTAGAAAAGGATATTGTCAATGGACGTCAAGAGTTCGCGGTGTATTAATACTTTTCTTCACGTAAACATGATTTTTATAGATCGTTCGTGTCAAGGATGAGGCGACCGGAGATATTTCGCGAAATTCCATGGTACTTTCCTGCGCACATTGTTGACTATTTATTTAAAAGATTTTAACAGAGGTATATTTATTTTCTATACATACAAGATTAATTAAAATAAATCGAAGTGAAGTATATTTCGTTAAACCGACTAAAGACAAAGAGAAAGGCAGCAGAGAAAACACATTGTTGGTTGCAACGAAGGCGATTGCGTTAGAGGGTAAAAAAGAACGCCGTGAGAGACGCGTTATGAAATTTTAAGACTGGATAGAAGGGAAACAAAGTGAGAGACAATTAATCAGGCGCGTGATTACGATTCGAAGCTGTTCAGTTGCGACGGAAAAGAAATTCTGTACCAGCCGTTTTGCCACGCGTATATAATGTGCGGATCTATTTTTATATATTTGGTGTGATAATTGCCGCGAACAATTCCATTTCATCCGCGTGCCGATCATTATTTTTTCCCTATGCGTTTCGCGACCGATTTGTATGCGTATGTTTATTCTGTGATCGCGCGTTGTTGCTTTTTGGCGATTTTGTAAATTATTGATCGATACGAGAGGAACAACGTCATTCCAGTAGTATAATCGACAAGGATGATGATGATGATGATGATAATAATGATGATGATGATGATGATAATGATGATGATGATAACGATGACGATTAAATGAAAAAAGGGGAAATGAATAGAAAAATCGTGAAAGAGAAATCGAGAGGTGTTTCGTTTCTCGGTGTTACAATTGAGATATCGCAGATAGGGACTACCGTAGGGCCTCACATTATTCTAATCACTTGTTCCGACTTTACGTTTAGGTGCATAACAGTAGCAGACTTATCGAAATTATTCTCTAGCCTTTTTAAACGCGAGCTAAGTACAGTACCGTATACATATATATACATGTATGTATATACTGTGTGCATATATACGATTATATGTATATGTATACACAGGAGATCGTTCTTGCATAAAAAGCATTACGTAACAGGCTGGGTGCTTTTATTGGGTAATTTTTAAACACACGTAACACGAATCTTTTGTTTAAACGCTAAGTCGATTGTAAAACATTTTATGTGTTAGATTAACGATTCTTTGGCTGTAACGTTATTGTATTGGAATATTTGAAGCGTTGAATTTTCATGGTTTTAAAGTAATTGTACGAGAGCATCGTTTGTTGATTGTTAGTAGATTTTGTTAGACAGCCTCGTTGAAGGTTGATGAAGGGGAAAAGCACTTGCACATGTGTTACGTAATTATTTTATGCCAGTATTCTGAATTAAATAAAGCGGACACTATACTCCTGGGGAAAGCAGTATTAGGATCTACTATATAATTTGTTACGTTCTAGTTAGGGGGGAAAAGAAGAAATCAAAATGCATACACGGTTTCGAGTGATTACGTTGAAGTTATTCAAGTTCTGCTGGGCAATTTCGTTGACATAATCGTTTATATTATGGATCACAAACATTCCAGGGAAGCTTTCTCTTTTCTTAGGGAGAAACACCACGACGAATCTGTTCGTTCATTGACTAGTCGAGAATTAGCGTTTTTTTTTGTATTCTTTTTTTTTTCTTTCTCTTAGATATGGTTCCTGTAAATCATGTTACTGCTCAGTATCTAATACGAATACCACAAACACACGCAAACACACACGTGCATACACTATTAACTCTTAAGCATAAATCAGTAATAAACTCTATTTCGTTACTTTTGTATTTCGATTGTAGATAGCCCGCTTTGATTATATCCGTTTACTCTCTATTTATTAAACGAAAAGAAAAAGAACTAATAACACCAATTCTTTTGTATCGTTCTCGAGAGAAGTCGTTCACTACATCTAATCATAGTGTACACTAGACCCCTTGTACATAAAACTGTATTATATGTGGATAATATAACGATTATTATAAACTATATAAAGCTAATGGCAATAAAGATAAACAGTCTCCAAACTGTATAGATTCACAACTTTCATGTATGAATCCCAAAGTCTCAGATAATCAGTAGGTAATTTAAACTAATACTTGTGCGTAAAATGCATCCACCTTTGTAATTGCACGTTATCTCTCTTTGCTCGATTATTATTGCACTGTTAGCATGCATGCAATAAATTATGCATCCGACAAGTAGCATTCATTGCATTACTCTACCATTTAGAATAAAGTGGAGACAAGTGGTAAAATTGCATGTACACATTACCAGTGCTGTTACGCATAGTATGCACTTATTATATTACTATGTACAACATTGTGGAATGTGAAATTATAGTTACGGTAATCGCATGAATTGTAAAACATTGCACTATCTCAATCTGCTTTTTAATAATACTTCCTTTCATTCTTTTCACGTATTTAAATTTTGCTACCGTTTCACATCAGTAAGCATGGAACACGGTACATTGCCCTGGCGTTAATAAAATTGCAATTACGTATGCAAGAACTCTGTACAGTTTCTATTGGGATAGTAATTTTGTTAAAAAACTTAAGAATGTGATGTAGAATGTTCAGAGCATCTAGAAGCCAAACTGATCAACTCCAAAGGTTTTTGAAAATTTATTATAAATTTGAATAATTGTAGAATTAAATGGAGTTAATCACATTGGCTGAAGAATTCATTTTCATGTACAAAATATTGATACTTTTCTATTAATTACTTAATTGCTAATTTCAATCTCTCGACATATAAGCTAGAACTTCTCTCGTACTGTACACTTCGTTTGATATTCATTTACTGATTCTATTAATTTATTGCATGCAACAGGATTGAGCCAGTGTCATCGTGAATGAAGACAGCAGACCATCATCATATCTGTTTCCACCTGCACAGAAGTTGTAACTCTTAAGTTCTATTTTCTTTTTTTTTTTGTTTCCTTTCAAATGAAAATTTGTCAAAGATGGAACAGAGAATTGTTCCCGTCTGTTACATCGGTAAGCACCTGTTTTCTTTCATGGTGAAAGAAGAAATCTTATTTTGCATCAAAAGAGCGTCAGCCGAGTAAATCTGTTGTCAGATCTGAAACACTGTAATCGTTCAGAAGAAGAAAAGATTCAAGTAAATATCGCAGAATCGTGTTTCGTCATTACAGAGCTCATTAAAAAGAAACAGAAAAGAAAAACGAAACTTCAGTCACAACATACTTTTTATTCTTTTGTCACGTCGAAAGGGTGAAGTATTTATATTGTAAATGAAATTCACCGGAGATTATCATCAAACAAATTTATTACAACTTAGTTCTTTAAAATTAAGACACACGCCTCAAGAGATTTAATTACAAACTGGTACTAACGTCGCCTCGATTAACTACTACCTAACGAAGAGACGAGATTTGTCTAGCTGATCCTCTCGCGATAGATCAGCCCTAAAAAGTAAAGGTGATGTGTAAAAGAAAGCTATACCTTCGAGGATGTCTCGTTACATCGATCAAGGGAACTTAACACGTTATCTGTTAAGGGTGTTACCGAGCAAGACGATTTTACACAAATACACTATCAGCTAGGAAGTTCACTAAAACACGCGAAGTTGAGGACAAGTTGCACGGATCGTCGTTACAAGTATACTATCTATGTTTGAAAAGCAACAGATATCACTCAACACGATCAAGCTTCTTCTTTTACATTGTTCATTTTTTTTTCCTTTAGATAAAATACTCGAAAAATCCTCGCTAGAATTATCGTCGCGTTAGAAAGAATATACAATATACAATCATAGTATACGTATAGCCGCGCAAGTATACCGATTGAATATGAATTTACAAAAATCTGCGGATATATAAATCGGTCTTCTATATATATATATAGAAAAAGAGAGGGAGAGAACGAAGTTTACAAACGCAATATATATTGTTGTCTGAATCGTCGATATCTATATATATATAGTATACACAAAAGTGGTTTCTTTTTTTTTTTGTAAGCGTCGTACCTTATCTCCATACTTACTTTTTACGCTTAAGGTGATAGTTACTTTTTTAAACTGTACATAATATATAGGTGTTACACGGTGTTGTAACGTTTTAGACCGCCTTACAATTGTATCGTGCATAAATGCCAAAGAATCGCATTTAAAATACATTTCTTTTCTTACAATGTATTTCTTCTTCGCATTTACGTTCGTATATATTTTTCACCGATTACATCGTTACTCGCTTGTCTTTCCTCATTCGGTTTTCTTCTCTGTATATTGTCGCATACATTTTGCATACCGCGTGATCGTATTTTGCTCTCTTTCCCTAAATGTTTATACTACTTGTTCGTGGTTTTTACGAATATGAACAATTTCTTCGCCCTTCTTTGTTTCTCTACTTTTCTTGTTTGTTTGTTCAATTGGACAATTGAATGTTTTTCTAAGACTTCGTCAGGCATTACTCTTGCTCTGTATAGAATAATCGCGACACATTCTTACGGTTGAATACTCATTGTACATATTATTTTAGTTCTGTTGTATTCTTTCCTTATTATACTAACCGAAACTTGAAGGAAATGACTGTGTACTTTGCGTACATACGATACATATATATATATTCGTTTACAAATAAATAAATATATATATATATTCGTTTATAAATATTATTTTACAGTTATGAAAATAAAATTGTGAACATGATCTGTTCCCGGTTTGTATTGTGTTTCATTTTTCACTCCTTAGAACATAAACTATTTTCTGTCAATACCACTTTCTGTAACAAATCAAACGAATTAAATGCGATATACAATTTTTAAAATATATCCCCTCTCTTACATGTGATAAATAAAATTCCGTTCGAAATGCTATACTACAATATTGCATCTAAAAAGATTGCTACGTTCTGCGTACAATAGTCGTAAAAAATAAATTTGGCTGTCTCTCCACTATGTGTTTGTATTACAATATTGTATCATGTATTTTGAGGCGAGGTATATACATGATTTGCATATAAATTCGCATATAAATTGTTTAAATAAGGAAAAGATATTTAACAATGGAAGAAGTGTCCACCTTGCAATTTCTTCAACGAATTTAAAAGTATCTCCTTACAAAGCTATACAAAGATTCATTGCGAAGCATAAATATATCATTTGCAACTTTCAAGCTAATAGATTCGAAATTGAATTGAAGAATATCATTTCTCTACTAAAAGCTAGTGAATCGAATTACACGAAAAAAAAGGTATTTACAAAAACGACGGTAGATCAGTAGATTTTGTACGGATTTATTATCATATAATGAAATAGTTATAATTGTATATAATTCTAAATTAGATACTGTTACTTTACATAATTCATCTGGTGTGATTCAAAATAACATGGACCTCTACTTTATGTACAGATACAGTGCAATGTATATGCAATAATAATTAATAAACGATTTATATTACAATATCGGTCAACTAAACGTTGACACTACTCAACATACAAAGATACAAACTTCCTGTATACATACACACGACCCATAAAATTTGTTTCTTATTCATTTATTTATCATTAGTTTTTTTTTTTCATTATTTTGCAATTACTCCTCGTGTCGTGTCCTCAAAGAGTGTCCGTAATATACAAGCGATATCAATGTCTCTATGTTTTGTAAAGTAAAACTAATATTGTACAACTTTGGAGGAATGTTGTGATGGCATAGCACCAACTTCACTATGAATCAATTAGTCAAACTGCAATGGCACTTTACAAATTAAATAATGTGTCTATCATATATATTTATATATTTATATATATATAATTTTTTTTTCTTCATGTAAAACCTACCCAATAACGTAGTAACAATAACAACGGTGGATCGAGCTCTTTAGTTCATCCACTTGCGGCAGTTAGGCGCGCCACATGCGCATGCTATCTTGTGCTGGTCATCTTCAATGTCAAATTTGTAGTCGTATGCCAGCTGCAATGGAGACCAATTTATACAAATAGCACAATCGATACTACGATTATACAATTTTTTATTCTATCCTCAACTGTTCGCTTTATTCAACTGCAAACACATAGGTAATCACAGTACAAAACAGAACGATAATCAATCGGCGAGAAGACTATTGTACGTGTACAAGAATATGCGAACATGTAACAACGAAATGAAGATTGCATTGGCTCGCCATGGTCCGAAGTAATCAAGGATCGGTGCCAAGATCGTAATCACAGGCTGACATTGATACATACCTCTTCGCCACGTGAGATTCTTCGCTTCGCAAAGATTATGATTCTAAGATCACGTTCGACCTCAACGATTTCAGCGACACAATTCGGATTGCAAGAGTGGTTGATGTACCTCGCGAGACCTCCGCACAACGTCGCATCGATCACTCTTTCTTCGTCCAACCGGAACATATAAATACCACGATTCTGCAACAATCGATTCCCATCTACTTAGAACATCGATAAACCAACAATTTCATTTCACCCTATTACAATTTTCTAACAAGGATGATCTTGGAATTAATAATATTTCAATAGATGGTGTACAGTTAAATCAATTTTTCAGAATTCAATGAACGCAACACTTATACCCCTTATCCTTTCTGGAATCTGCAACAAAGGGAGGAGAAGGAGAGGGAAAGAGAGCGAGATAAAGATAATAAAATAATTAAAACAGAGAGGCGTACCCTCGCTTCGTACTGCTTCTCCCTGGTCTCAGCCAACTCGGTACGAATGATCTCCCCGATGTACTCAATGACCATCGTGTGTTTCTCCAGATCGCGCGCAGCGTACAGTCCCAGACCCTGGATCTTGGACCGCGCCAGGTACACGTTGTTCCGCCACTCTTGCTTCATCTTCTTGTACTGCGAGCTCTTCGAATGGACGAACTGCTTCGAATAGGGGCAGGCTACTTCGCCCGCAACGGTCGCGGTAGGGACGAACGCGGCCCTGGCCGAGGAGCCTGTCCGCTGCGTGTGAGGCCTCTTCCACGGTAGCTGGTTCCTCAGACGGGCCTCTGTTCTCGCGCTGCCGGTAGGATTGATCGCCAACGGTAATTCTAGCAGAGGATTACGGCCGTATTTGAACCTGTAATCGGTCAGAGTTTCGATGCCTGGAAGACTTTCGAGGACGCGGACCACCGCTGGCTCGGTCAACCCGAACAGGTCCTCGCCGGAGACGTAGCGCGGGAACAGCTGGACGCTGTGCGTCGATCTTCGTAGCTCCGCGAGCGGCTCGAGGATTCTGCTCCAGACAGCGCGAGGCGTCGCGTCTCGCAGCTCCACGTCCTCTTGCAGTGGCTCTTGCACCAGGACGCGGAACTCGGGACGACCGGAAACGTCGTGGATGGAGCAGACGTAGCGGCAGCGTTTGTTAGGCCGCCTCATGCTCCAGTAGAATCTGACGATCTTGTAGCCGACGGGGTATATGTAGTTCGGCGTGTGAAAATTGGCGAGCTGGTGCGGCAGTAGCTGCCCGACGCTTAGGAATATCAGGCTTCCGACCCTTAGCAGGTGATTGTGTTCCGAGTGATGCATCACGGCTGCGACTTGTCTGTTCTCGTCACGGTTCACGTACACCCTTCTGTACACGGAGAGCGTGGTCAGCTCGTTGTCCTTTTCGTTCTTTTGCACGTGCTGAGAGCAATAGGTACTCTGGGAATGCGAATGGTTTCCAGTTAAAAAACGGAATGATCTCGATGCACAAATTGAGAGCTTAAATTCAAGTCGTTCTCGCGATAGTTACCTTATTCTTATAAAAAACACAGCCATCTTTAACAGCGCAGCCAAGGTGGTACACGTTGGTGCAGCGCATTTTAAAACATTTCACAGTAGCTCCCGGTTTTTCGCAAACGATACAATTTAATACAAGACTATGTTGCAAAGCGGTATCAAGATTCATCAAGGCACCATTTACAGTTTCATAAACATCTTCCGACCAAAGGGCGCAGTTCAGGTGCACCCATTTGTCGACGTCAAAATTAAGTAGCCTAGCGGGACCATCGGCTGTACCATCACCTTGACTGTGACAAAACATGCATCGTCGACTGTCTTCCGCTTTAGCAGGTACTACCGTTACCCCCATACGGAAAAGCATCTGCAGAAGAAAGAGCATAATATTCGTTATACCGTAAATATGATAAGTCTAACATCGAATTGCGTTCATTTCAGACCGTACCTCCGTGATTTCTTTGTCGGTTGGTTTTTTGTACTTTGTCGGAGGTTGCATCGAGCCAACAGACCACGTTTTGTATCGTAAACCTCTCCACACTTTTGCAGGCGGTTGAAGCTCGGTCGATTCCGTCGCGGACTCTTCCGTGGCCGAGTGTTTCTTGGGCCTCTTCTCGTCCGTTACTTCGTCTCTCGCCTCGGGGACCTCCTGATCTTCCTTCTCCATTTTTACCTTGACTTCCGTCTCCTTTTCCGCATGGTCCACTTCCATATTTTCAACATGATCGACCGGCTGTTTGACCACGTATTTCTTTCCTTTCTTGAAATCGTCATCCAATACCTTATTGTCTACCTTATTATGACATAGATGGTCGACTATCGTTGCAGCCTAACCAAAAAAAATTGCTCGTTCAATGAATAATTTCTACATATATGTTGGTAACTAAGTTGGATGAATCATTCTACGTGGTTCGTAATAATTTATGGTTTTCTGTTTACCTTATCCTGGGTGTTCGAAGGTGTTCTGTGCATAAGGGCAAACTGCATGTAACAGGCTACTGAACAGAAACATAACTCATCGCCTGGTTCAGCCTCTTCCTTACTTAAAAATGGTAAATCGGATACTTTCTTTCTTATTAAGCTATTCAATATCACAACATCGCAATGACGACAGAATTTGGCGGCGCCGTTCAAAATACTTTGTATATCAATCGGAGCTGAAAATTCAGATGAACATGAAAAAATATCGAACACATTCACTATTATAGTGAAATGAATAAAGAAATAAGGAGATTTCTCGTCATAGAAATTTTTATTGTACTAAGATACACACCTCCCTCTTTACCATCTTTTCCCTTGATTCTATAAAGACCTAATTTCTGACTAGGGGGAGTAGTAGTACGTTCTACTATCTGGTAACCAGTGGGAGGAGCTATGTTTAATATATTAGCCAAATCTTTAAGTACTCCCATTATGTCGTCCGCAGCCTGACTGTTCAAGGTCAACGTAACCGTCACGTTGCCATCCCTCAAAGATATTGGAGGTGACTTTCCAAACCTATATAAATTGCTAACATTACCAAGAATATTCTCAGAGCCACGAAAGGAATAAGACCAAACTTTATCAGTATGAATAAGGGAAAATGTTATCTAATCGTATAGCGTGTTAATTAGTTGTGAATAATTGCGACATACTGATAAGGTCTGGTAGAAACTGGGACATCCTTTAATACATTACTTTGCGTACCGTGGTATTCCTAAGTTCTCTTTATCCTGTTTAGCAATGTCTTTACCAACGTACGTCGGCTTCAATCTGATTGGTATCGGTGAGATTAAAGGTATCACAGGTGACACTCGCTTCAGCCAATCCGATTCTTCGTCCGACTCCTCCTCGATCAATCTCAAACCTGGGAATCGGTGTATGAATTCCGGAATAACGCATTCGGGCGAAGATGAGCTGACTATAGTGTCGGGGGAGTCGACATCGCGGTTCATTGACAAAGAATTCTCCTTTTTATCGTCGGCTAAAAATTCAATAATCATATCGTTATTATTTGCTTCATTTATGCGAACAACAGTAGAAAACAAATGGACTTGGATGACCATTATGATTCCTATACAATTCAAATAACTAGAGAAGCTGTGCTAAGTATGTAGTATGGTGTGATAGTGATTTTCAAGTATTTTATGGCAAAGAATAGTCCAAATCCATTTTTTCCTGGTTTCGACGCAAACGCTTACAATCGTCCAATTTAAGAGGTGGAAATTCTTGATCGTAGAATCCTCTCTGGGTGGAAGCAGGCTGTTGAGGTGGCAGAGGCTCCAATTCGCCGAACGGTTGAGTGTTGTAATGATCAGATATACCCGGCAATGTAGCGGATCCGTACGAACCGACTAGGTCTCCCGTCCTGGTGTTGTAGTCCTTCTGACTGCCGATTTTCGTCAGATCTCCCGAGCCAAATATTGGGCAAACGCCGTAATTTCTGCCTAGAAGTGGTTCTAATACTGCCATCGGCTGAAGTTGCCGCAATTGTGTCATTAAATTGTCAATGAACGTGTCATAATCCTCGTCTACGCGTATTTTCCTGGGACGCTTCTTCTGAGACGCCGTCGTTGGGTCCTTCCCCTGGCTTTGCTTCCGTTTCTGTTGGTATTGTCGCCTTTTCAACTTCTTGAGATCTGCGAGGACAAGGAATTCAGTGTAAATCGTAACTTTACTTCTAGACTGAAAGTAATAAATTTAAGATTCTCCAACGTTAACCCTTGGGCATGCTATTGGAACAAGCGCTATAGATAAAGTATTGAAAATATGATTCCAAAGTATAAAATGCTAAAATTCTAATTTCTAACTCATATTTAAACGAACTCTATACATCATTGCATACCAGTTTTGTCGTCAATCGATCCGTCGATAAGCTCCTCTTTGGCAGTAAGAAAGTCTTTGGTATCGGTTAATTGGGTAGGTGTACCACTAGATAGAACTTCATCAAGAACTTCCTTTTTGACTTCCACTAAAGGCACTGTGTGTTGTGCATTTGCACCCTGTGACGCCTGGGCTTGGTGGCCCACCGTGTGAGACACCGTATGAGGCACTGATGGCGGTATTGTGTTTACGTGTGGGGGTTGTTGCTGGGTCGAGACGATGGGTTTCGGGGTAACCGGTATCTGGGGTTGTTGGGTCTGTGCTTGTGTTGTCTGTTGTGCTGGCTGCGCGGCTGTAATAGTCGTGAGCGGTTGCTGCTGGGTCGCTTGAGCGGTACTCGATACCTGCGTCGTGGACTGGATAGTTTTACCAGCCACGGTCGTGATCACTGGTTTCGCTTGTGACACCACTCTGGTCACGGTCATGGGAGTCGATGCACACTGTTGCTGAATCGGCACGGTGCTATTAACAACGACATCGTTGGCCGGTTTCGTTGGCGGCTGAGTAATGTTGGGTGGCGGTTCTTGCTTTATCGGGGTCGTCGTTTCCGGCGTTTTCGCCGTAAGTGGCGGTGGTACTTGCTTGGTCACCGTCATCGTCGGTTGTTGGTTCGCTTGCGTCAAAATGGGAGTGGTGGTCTTGGCAGGTTGCGTTGTTATCTGTTGCTTTGGAAACGTGTCAGCGATGCGTTGCTGAGACAAGACTGGTGCTGAGGTGGTCAACGGCGGAGGTGGTTTCGGTGGCTCTTCTTTGGTCGGTGGACTTTGCACCTTCAGAGGTGTTACCGATTGCGACAAAAACGATGTCTCCCTGTTCAGAACTTGCTTGTTGCTGGTGGTCTTGGGCGTTGGTACCTCGTTAAGCAGAGGTGGCAAAACGGAGAACGGGGTGGGTGGCACTGGCCTCGCTAATTGTGCCTCCAGGGATGGGACCAGGGGCAAACTGGGGCCTTGCGAAGAACCAGAGCACAAAGTGGTCGTTGCGCACGCTGTATTCTGTAGTAATTGTTTTAACAATACATTTTGCGACTCCTCCATTCTGTGAGAACCGGCAGCGCTTTTATTTACCTCCAACTCGGGCCGAACTGCTGTTGGTTTCTCGACTACCGACTGTGGCTTACAATTAGACTCTTCTGGTTCCTTTTTCGACGGTGTACTTTGCGCCAGTCTCTCGAGGTCAGCAGCCTTGCTGTCCACGGGCAAGTGAGGGGTTGACTTGTACTGACTCTGGCTAGACGTAAGTTGAGAATGCAGAAGAGTAGGTGTTTGAGACAAAGTAGACTGTAATATACTGGTGGTGACGTTGATACTGTTGGTACTCGATGTTACAATGGGAGGTACGATGGTTCTGACGCATTGCATGGACGTTGTGACCGTCGTCGAAGTGGCGTTCACGACCACGCGAGACGTCGCCGGGGAGCAACCCGAGCTCACTTGCAGTATCGCCTGGAGGCTCTGCGTGCGTTGCACAGAAGTTGCCATTACCGAGCTCAACAAATTACTAGCTTGCGTGGGCGCTGTGTTCGTTCGATGGCCAGCGATCGAGGATTTCGCAGAGTTCGTGCCAGCCAACATGGCGTTCAGCATCGCGTTCGACGTGATCGAGATACCTGAATTTGTGGGCGGCCTAGGGGTGATCACAGACGACGTTTGCAGGGAGAGACTACTGTTAGCTTGCGACTGTACACCGCTGGAAGTGACTCGTAAAAACGACTCCGTGGGAGCGACCTTAGACAAAGTAGAAACAATGCTTACTGTAGAATTTGTACTTTCCTTTGTATGGGGGGTATAACTGGTCGTCGTGGTTTCTAGGTCCGGTTTGTTCGTGATCGTAGAATGAGAAGTGGTCATGGAGGTTTGCAGTCGAACGTTCGCATTGCTGTGGAGATTATTTACAGCGTTTGGCACTTTCGGCCCTGAGATCGCCGAGGACACCATTGTCACGATTGCGGTTTGATTCACGGTTGTACAGTTCTGCGAGTGATTTGCTTGGGACAAAGAGGAGAGCAATGTTCGCAGCTGATGCGACACGTTGGCGACATTCGATGTTAATTCAGTAGGTTTCGACAGAGGAGAAAGGTGAGGCACTGTTGTCGTGCACTTTTGCAACTGCGCTATGGTACTCACTACCAGAGGAGTACTCTGATGCGGGATTGGCGAGGTCTTTTTGGGCGCTGGTTGTTCAACAGGCGGTGGACTGGTTTTCTGTACCTTCGGCGCTTTGTTCTCGTTCGTTAAAAGATGCTCGTTGTCCGAATGATCTTGTTCGAGATCCATCAAAGAATCTTGAAGAATATTCAGCGGCAACGTATCTAAAGGTGTTGGTAGTTCATACATCATACTCGACTTTCTCGATCTGTCCTCTTGAAGTATCTCGCTGTTAGCCATTTCTGGCTTTGACGATATGATGTTATGTAACATGTCCAGTATATCATCCGATGATTCATCCATTATACTCTTGTCTTCGTTGAGGCAATGCTGCACGTAAGAAGGTTTACTCGTTTCAATTTCCGTACACAATTCATTGTGCTTCTTTTCTTTCTGAGGAATGCTCATGTTCGTATTTTCTGGAACGCTGGTCTCTATTTCTTTCGACTTATTGTTCACTCTTTGAGCTTCAGAGGTCGTTACGCTTTCCTCTTTGTTCTCGTTCTCAACTGGTTCCGAATCGTTCTCTAAAATATTTACTAACGATAAGTCATCTGTGAGCGGTGATATCCTCTTCAATGACGAAGCAGTATCAGACTTACTTTCTGTGCGAGAGTTTTCTCTGCTTATTGCATTCTCAGCAGGGTTATGGATCGCCTCGAGCATGCTCTCCAGTTCGTCGGTGGTGTTCAAAGGATCGTTCTTCTTTTCATCAGATGGAGCTGACTCTTGGCTCACAGCTACGCTCGTGGCCACGTTACCGGTCAAAGTATCCGTACTGGACTCCTCCGACTTTTTCACTGCACGATCAGTTTCGTCTTTCTCGGTCTTGACCTTCGTGATTTTCCCTAAAATTTCCAACTGATTATCCTTTGTTACCACTACGAAGTTATTCCCGTTCTCCTTCTTAGGAAGATCTGGTATCGACATTTTTGGCGTGGACAGCGTGACAGACGTCGGTTGCACGCTCAAGACCAATTTCGTGGGATTGCTCGTTGTCCCCACCGTGGACGTGGCGGTGGCAGTGCTTTGCGCGAAACTGCTGAACTGTAAATTAGGCACTGACGACACAATTTTGTCCGAGCTCGTGACTTGAGGCTTGGAAACGTCCACGCTTGCCGAACTGATTTTTGGTAACGATTCCGTTTTCACGATACTTTGCTGCGAGCTTACAACTATGTTCTCCAATGCTGTCTGGCTGAGTTTGGCAGCGATCTTAGCGTCCGCCACGATGCTCGCCATCGTTGATGGTAATTGTTTTTGATTGTTAAAGGTAGAAGGCGGTGTCTCCTTTGTGATGCTCAGGGTTGTAAAAATTGGAGTCGGTTTGATAGTTGCATCCGTGGCTATTAATACAGTGGTGGTAACGGTGCTTGTATTGTCGTTGCTAATGTTTGTACTTGAAGAGGTTGCCAAGGAAACGATGGATCTGCAAGTGGAAGGAACGCCAATGTTAGCGTGGTGTATACTCGACGGTGGAATTTGATTATAAAGAACTTTGTCGGAGAACACAAAGGACGTGGGACTTCTATTTGGCTTTGATTCTTTCTGTGTCTTTGATTGATCCTCAGCAGCACTTTCGGCAACAGTATTCTCTTTCGACGCCTCAGAAACACTCGGAGCATCCGACTTCTCGACCTCCTCTGTACACGATTCTTTGGACAGATTATCTTCTGGCGATTTTGTGCTAGGATCGATAATTACCACCTCTGATTCGCTGACGAAAGACACCATCAGGTCCTGTTCAGGCGATTGGTCTATGTACGATCCAGGCGATGGGTCTACGCGAAGTTCTTCTTGATCGGGTGACTCTGGAGTATCCGTGACTGCTACCAGCCTCTTACCAGATTGCAAAGTCCTCATTATGTCTAGCCTCAAACCCTTTTTGTTCCTCGTGTGGGACGGCACCAGGTCCTCGTCGCTCAACAGCGGTTCGTCTGTCTGAGATTCAGGATTTTCAATTTCCAATATTTGCACCAAGTCGTGTCCTTGACTGCTTTCGTTAACCAAGGCGTGGCAGAGAGATTCGTTGATGTCTGCTGACAAATCCACCACCATTCCAGGCTCGAAAAGCACGTACTCCTCTTGCATGTCACCCTCTAACGTTCCCGATATCACATCGACTAGTTCCGAGTCCCCAAACTGATCTATAACAGTAATATCATCACTATCTCGTTGAGCCGTAGAGCTCAGTGTCACCTCGGTGTTCACGATAGTTTTATCGTCGTCATAATCAGTGGTATCAGGTATGGGTTCCATTTTATTACTAGGGCTGCCCAACGTTAGGGGCCCATTGTCGGATAACGAAGTGGTCTGCTTGCTCTCTATACTTGTCGGTGGAGTTTGGGGTGGCGTGTGCGAGTCATCGTCGAAATCGTTGTAGTCTGCGCATACCAAAGAATTGATCTTCGATGGCGGTATGCCAGTCTTCCTGTGCACGACCACAGACGTGTTTGGTTTGTCGTCCATGTTCAACAGATGCGATTCAGACGTTTTCCCTTTGCTGGTCTCAGCTTTCGTAGACCACATAGGGGAACCGCCTCGCAATCCAAGCTTAATATACCCGAACCGTCCGAAAGGCAACGGATTCAATGGATTGTGTGGGTTTCCTCCACCCCTACCCGTATGGTCCGTCGTGGACACTTGTTCTTGTGAAATAGATTGCTGTTGATGCTGATGCTGCTGTTGTTGCATCTGTTGTTGTTGATCGTTTTGCACCGTAATGTTGGCAGAGGTCTGAGATGCGTAGGAACCATGCGGTGTATGAGGCGTGTGTGGAGTGTGCGGTGTTCTCGGGGTTCCTGGATTTTCTACGCTTTGTGGTCGGTCAGGCATCGCTGGACTATTTCCTGTGGACTGTCTCCTTTGCATTTGCATAGGCGAGCCACCTACCATGGGACTGCGCGGCATAGGAGAGCTAGGCGGTTGAGACGCTTGGGGATGGTGCGTGTTATTCAATTGATGCTGCAGCATGGGAGACGTCGACGGGTGATTGCGCGACATCGGACTCGGCGGTTGGTACTGCGATATCATCGGTGAATTAGGCGGATGTGGATGAATTCTCGCGTTCATTGGACTGGGAGGTTGCGAGGTTTGACTCAGCTGTTGTTGAAGCATGGGCGAACCCATAGTTTGCTGAACCATGGGACTACGAGGCATAGGTGAACTCGGAGGTTGTCCATAACTTTGTTGAATCTGTTGATGAAGTTGAGGACTCGGAGAGTTGGCAGGTTGGGACACCATAGGAGAGCTCGGTGGTTTCTGCATCGTATGTTGTTGCTGCTGCTGCTGCTGTTGTTGCTGTTGCTGTTGCATCTGCAGGAACTGTTGTCTCTGCTGTTGAGCTATTTGTTGCTGCTGCTGTTGCTGTTGGAGCAACTGCTGTCTCTGTTGCACCATCTGCAGAGTACGCTGAGTCATCGCGTTTTGTCCGTCCGATAGGATTCCGGTAGTCTCGTGTTGCTGCTGAATGATCTGTTGCCTTTGAAGCATCTGTTGGTGTTGGTTCATCAAAGACTGTTGATTGGGTTGCGGACTTCCAAGCGGGGAGCGTTGTCCGTATACGATCCCCCCTTGCAATTGCAGTCTGGGCCTCTGTCCAGGCTCTCCGACGGCGGGTGGACGGACGAAACGTTGAGTGAGACCGTGAACTCGAACTCCTTGATCCCCGATAATTTGTTGCGTGTTTCGAGTGTCCGGCGTGAAAGCACCGGGGCTGGTCGCGAGTCTTCCAGTGATGATTGCACGGTGTTGCGGAGAGGTCATTCGAGTGGCCGAAGGGCCACACATACCTGGCGACGGCATGGCACCAGGGCTGAAGGGACTTTCCTCGTTTTGCGAATGTGGTGTGCCAATTCTGGGAGATTGTTGCATGTTGTGAGGCGACATGGTTCCCGGGTTCCCCGATTGCGGATTGCCAGGGCTGTGTTGCAGCAAAGGTGGGTTGGGGCTGTGTTGAATGATCGGAGTCGCTGGCGAATGTTGTATCATGCTCGTTGGGACGTTTCCAGGGCCTGGACTTTGAGAAACGAGAGCAGCAGGACTGTGCATTGGCGAGTGCTGGGAAGGCGACATCAATGGTGAACACGGCTCGCTGTTCTGCTGCTGCGGTTGCCTCTGTTGCTGTTTACTCTGGTACTCCTGTATCAGCATGCCGTGTTGGCGGGTTTGCTTGCGACTCGCGTCCAGGTGCTTCTGCAGTATCGCCTGCTCACTGGAAATGCGTTGCAGTTCGGCCGCATCGTTCTCCGTCAACTCGTTCCCGGACTTTCGTAGCTGTCGCTGTTTGCTATTGAGGGACTGTAAAATCAGGAGAGAGTTTGACTGTAGCATACCTGTACAGTATAGAGTGCTACAAAAACGAAAACACCGCAACATAAAAACATTCTATCCTTACTTTTCGTATTTTACGCAGCTTTTGTACCTCAGTTTCGTAATACTTCAACTGCTGTGTCAACACTTGATGCTGACGGGTCAGCCATTGCTCGTACTGCAGTTGTACTTGACGGTCCTGTTCGTTCACGATTGTGTCCGGCGGCGTGGGCGGCGCAGGAATCTGGGAGATGTTAAACGTGGCAACCCTCGCTGTAACATACAACAAATTTCGTTCTTTTTTTAAAATTGTCATAATGTTCATTTGTTTTTGTCTTTGTAGTAAAAAAGCTAATTACAAAGCAGATTATGTAAAATGTGTTTAAAATACTAACGTTCCGGTGGTGTTTGGGTAGCAATTGGTTGTCTGGGCACTTGAGCGGCTAGTTTCGTCGCATCCGGTACTGCTTGCTGCCAGCTGGTACCTGGAGCGGATGGTGGGCTTGATGTACAAGGTGGCCTAATTACAGGAACTCCTCCAGGTACTGATGTAATTCCTTGTGGAGGAGAAGCAAGGGGTGCAGATCCCAAAATATCTGCTTTAAATTGTTCAAACTCACTGTCACTTAGAAGTGGTCCTCCGGCAGTTGCAGTATCATTTTGCTGTTGCTGCTGCTGCTGCTGCTGTTGTTGTTGCTGCTGCTGCTGTTGTTGTTGCTGCTGTTGCTGCTGCTGCTGTTGTTGTTGTTGTTGTTGCTGCTTCTCCTGTTCTCGTTTCTCCTGCTCCAGTAAGTCCTCCAACAATAATGGTTGTTCCTGTGAACACGACTACTGACAGCTTATCGAATCTCCAACGAATTAACAGAATATGGAAATATATCTTTGTGTTTCAATGAAATAGGACAGTGACATGAGATTACATAAATGCTAAATTCGTGTGTTGTAATATTACATAATGAAACGTGAAACACTGATTGTCCTAAACAAAAAAAAAGTACAAACATGCAAATGTTTTATTTTTACAGGAGTTATCATTAACATATAAATATTATTTCAACAAATTAATAGTAGAAATCTATATATGAATGTAGATTGTTGTGGAGTAAATATCAATGATACACATGATCTGATGATGCTTAACGTTTTTCTATTTAGAACATACATGCACACATAAATGCAACATAGTTTATTAACAACGTTATTATAAATGATAATCGTTCAACAAAATTTACTATATTATTCAATCCTGTTTAATACTACTTAATAATCAAAATCTATAATTTTTTATTTTTGTAAAATTCAATGTTTTCTACTATCGGTACACAATACATACAAAACATGTTCTGGTGATAATGACAAACTTTTACGAATAAGAAACATATTTTTGTATGAGACTTAACATAGATGGATGATAAGTCATTTTATTTCAAGTAGAATATTTATATGATTTGCCAATAATGCAATTAATGACTCGACATCCACCTTTTGAGGAGTAAATATAATTTCTAAGTGATTGTCAAGTGATTGTCAAGTGATTTGAGAAGTGGGAAACGAAAAATGGTGCAAGAATGCTGAAAACAATTGGTAGGATAATATTTCTGATTCTAAGTATCGTTGCAGGTGATACTGTTGTGCTGAATGCTGTAAAGTCCCCAAGTCTTGCTCACCTGCAGAAGCAAGGGTCTTCGGTGAGGGTGAGGTGTCATTGCGGGCGTACCAGTATGTACCACAGGGGCCATTGGTGGGCCCGCCACCGGTACTGGGTGCCCTATATGGACTGGGGGCCGCGTCATACCCCGCCCACCTGGGCACAGCCCCATCTAGACATGCACCAACACCAATGCATTGCAAACACCCAGGCGAAAACACCATTTTACCAGCCAATACTTTTATATATTTAAATAAATTACTTGCCTACGTCCTACGTATCATAGCAAATTCGAGATATCACCTGTGTTCACGTTCGTTATATCATGTACTTAACAAAATTGGACAGCTCATACGCCACGCAATTAGAATTCAAATTCATAAAGCTACAAGATATTGCACAATTCAATAATGATCATCTGAACTTAAATACAGAACTTCCACGCGATTCTACATCTGACTAATCATGTACAATGTTTAAAACAAAGTATCGTAAAAATGTATGCATAGAAACAGTTTGAACGTATATCAGTAAGATACTTGAATTTGTGTGCGACGAATTAAGATTGTTATAGCCAATGTCTGTCACGATTAGTGAAGAACAGTTTTAATAATTCTTGTTACGTACTCCGCGAAGCGTTCGTTGCTTATCAGACTGCGAAATATTTAGTATTCTCGTGGTTAGAGGAAAGTGTTATTAGATATAATTGCGTAAAAAATACTCAAAATTAAAGCGATGCAAAAACTTCAGGAACATCGAGTACGTGTGTGATATATGTACAAACCTGTATTGGTCCAGGGTATGGTGGCGGTGGTCCAGGATACGGAGGCGGCGGTGGTGGTGGCGGTGGTGCAAGAGGCATACGAGGGCCGATCATGTGATTGACGGCGACCACTCTGCCAGCCACATTTGGTACGCCTGCTACTCTCATACCAAGGCGCTGCTGTTGTTGTGATACTGCAATAATGAAATATAACTTCAGAATAGTAACTTAATTGCAATTGCAGGTACACCATAATATCGTACGTACCTTGGATATGTGCTTGTGGCATTCTTTGAGGATGTCCAGGGAACGTGGACGGATAACTGACTGTAACGGTATTGGTCGATGTGACAACGCCAACCGCTCCATCAGGCGAAAGCAAGCGAGTTCCTGGAGGCATAGGCCTGCCCATTGCCGCTGCTTGCTGTACGTGCTGGTGCATTTGTTGTTGTACAGCTTGAGCATGCGACTGAGGCATAATCGTGGATGGTTGTTGCTGTGGTGTTTGTGATGTTGCTGTAATAGGTGCTACTGTTTGTGCTTGCGTCGGAGCATTGGACGTCTCTGTCGGTGTTTGCACAGTAGTGGTCGTACACGTGTCACTGATGTCTGTATGCACCGCGCTGGTCGCGCCTAAATCTGTCGATTTTCGCTCTTCATCCTTAACCTCCTTCTTTTGTTTCTCATCCTTCGTCTCTACTTCGACTTGTTCTAAATCTAAATCAAGTATGTTTGTTTTCTCACCACCCGCTATGTTGTCTAATTCAGGATCAGCGTATTCCAAAATATTAAAATCTGCTCCCATTTCAGCTGCAGAAGAACAGGAAAGTTACTTACTGTCTGACGTTCGTAACAATATCAATTTGGTATTAGATATTTCACTTACCAAGCAGTTCATCGTCATCATCGCCTAGATCACCTAATATTGCACCTACGCCCTCGACCTCAACCATTGGTGCTGCCTCTTGCTCTAATTTTTCAAGCTCCGCAGTAACATTGTCGGGGATCTCCGACGGTTCAGAAGGACTAACAGTGGCTTCACTAACCGTAGTTGGTATTAGAGATGCTCGTATACTACCAAGCCCTTGCGGGCCTAACATTCTGATCCCCTGATTTAAATTATCCTGAGGCGCCCGTATTATGCGTTGCGTCATAGTTTGTCCTTGATTGGGATCTGCAAATATGACACTGTTTGATCGAATATTCGTTCATACAAAGACAATGTCGTAACGTAGAACGTACACACACCTGGAAACCTTTGCTGTTGTAAAACGTCGTAAGGTTCTGTAATGGAATTCCTCGCAGCTGGCATTCGTGTTTGCAAAGTTTGATTTCCTTGAAAATGTTGCTGAGGAATGCTAGCAGCTACCTGCGGTCTTTGCAAGAGCATTCTAGTCCGTGGATCTATATTCTGTACCCTGGCATCTATGTTTGCTGCCACAGGATGTCTCGAATTTATTCCTAAGCAGATATTAAATAGTATTATAGTAAAAAACTACTACGAATATTATACCAATATAGGTAGATTTGAAATAGCAGAAAATTACCAATTTGATTTCTTATCAAAACGTTTGGTTGGATGGGCATCCTGGGTCTAATACCAGGCGGCAGAGGTTGCCTGAAAGTGCTTTCACCGGTATTGTTTGCTGCTTGTGAATGTTGCGGAAGTTGTACATGGCTTGTATCAAATTGTTGCTGAGTGTTTTCCGTATTGCTTTGACCATCTGAAGATTAGTAGAAATATGTATGGTAAAATCGAGTTATTGGTACTGTGTAGTGTTCGAGGATTAATCTTTCCCAAATATCTTACCTTGGTTCCACGTAGTGCTCACAGGTTCCATTTTTTTGCTAAATTGTTGCCTTTGCAGAAGATCGCGTAACTGCCTGTTCACTTCCGGTTGTTGATTGAACACTTCGGGCGGCTGCGAATCTTGTCGAGATTCTGGCCTTGGCGAGGGATAATTTGGAGCGGGAGAGGGGGTGGGAGGTTGACTACTGTACGGATCAGGTGTACGAGATGGTGCATATACGTGGGTAGTGGGACGAGTAGTAGGAGCATTAAACATAGGCCGTGGTGTACCTGGAGGCTGAGGAAAAACGTCGCTTCGAGGCGACGTGGAATACGATGGTGTGCCAGACATTTGTGACCTGGGTGTTTGGGAGCCTTGAGAATACGCTTCGGTATTGTCGAAACGTTGAAAATGGTCCTGGGATTGTGACGAAGCTGGAGACTGTGGAAAGTCGTGTGGAGACTGTGGTGCTTGCGGGGAAAACGGAGAAGGCGGTTGTGTGAAATTGTTTGGCATCCCTGGCCTAACCACAGTCCCACCTGGACGTGTCATCGTTGCACAAGGTTGATTTGGTAAACGCGGTATGCCCTGGTGCGGGCTCTGAGGAGCTAAACCTCGCGTGACTTTTACGGGAGGGGTTGCAAACGTATTGCGTGATCCAGGCGACGGCGAAGCTAATGGTCCCATATGATTTCCGTCCTATAAAGTACGTCGTATAGAATATTTAGATGAATACGTCTTAACTTTGCGGTGAAATGGAAAAGTGGGCAAAGTCGAAGAAGACAAATTTTTCAAGATGCAAAACATTTTTCACGAGTTGGATTTCTTTCTTTGATCCTTTTTCTGTTTATAGTTCTTTCATCTCTACGTCCAATGTCCGTTTTTATAAAATGAGAATTTTTATGATAAAAAGAGAACTACAAAAGTCACTTTTCCAAATCATAATACGAAAATTGTACTTAACACACTACTTCATTTGCTTATCATTCATTTTATGTTTGAAATAGATGACTTATATCCATGTTCCTTGAAAGCCTCCTATTAGGAAGTTATATTGATACCTTTAACTCGTTCTAGTCAACTTATGACTTAACACATTTGCTCTCAATGTGTCAGAAGACTCTTCAATAGAGTTTATAGACTCTTCGATAGAGTATATAGTATTTTTTTCAACCAAATTACTGTAATACAAAATTTTCTGTATGGATGTTATTCAGTTGTCATTGCTTAATGTTAGTCTTAATTTAAGTAACGCTAATTGGCGTCATCTGCATACATTTCAATAGGCGAAAACGTCAAATGGCATCGTCTGTAGCGAATCCGCTGCCCTTCTTTTCCAGTGCACCACAGAAGTATGGTATTTATTGTACATATAAGCTAATATTTTACCTGTGATGTGGAGACTTGTAATTGTGTCGTTAATCCTGTAGTATTGTCGGTATTTATTTGACTTGTATTATCTTCGCTTATTTGTCTATGAACCCTGGTAACAGCTACAAGAAGAAAACCATAATCTCAGATGCAATTTTATTATAGTTGACTTTTGTCTAACTTTTAGTTATATAAAATTAACTCCTAAACATTCTTCTAATAGTTAAAAAGTATACCCTTATGTAATTGAGTATTACATACCATGTACACGTTGTTCATGAATAACTTGTTGTTGCATTTGTGCCTGCTGTTGACGTAATGCTTGTAACTGTTTCCATTGGCGTTCTTGTTCAGCTTCTCTACTGGAACGATCTCTATTGGAGAGTCTCTCCTGCTCCTGTTAAAAACAATTTCGTTAGATTGAACGTATTAGATATTACAGAAGATCATTATATCCTTGCAGTAATTGTTATTAAAACACACTCATATAAATTACTTAGTAGGATTAACATTTGCTTTATTTCGAAAAATGTTCGATTATTTGATTAATATAATAATAGAAGAATATAATGATCCGTTTTTTCTTTCTTCTGAAGCATATAAAATATACAATAAGACAAATTGACAATCAGCCAAAGTGTACTTTAAGTTTAACATTCAAGTAAAACAATGGCATATTACTAAATTAATGTAATTAGCAAAATTTTTATATTTTCATATGTGCAATAGTTATAGTAACCAGCCACCATCTAAAATAAGTATTGTTTAATCAAAAGTTTGTATAAAAGAAAAAAACGAAAAAAATCTTTTTTACCACACAGAACACCCATAAACATTCAATTCAGATTAACTTATAGTAGATTTCATGCACTGTATCATTGAATATAGAAAAGTACATCTTTGGTACTACTAAAGATACAACATTGCTTTTCCTGATGCATATCATATAAAATAGGAAAAAAAAAAGTTATTTCATTATATTTATAATGAAATTTGTATACATTGGAAGGCATAATTACTGTTAGCAGCTAAAATATTAGACTTTGTTATTACATATTATTAAATAACATAATTAACTATATAATCATAACATCATATAAATACAAAGTAATATACAACAACTTGTACTGTTAAAAGTATAAGTGTGTCTGAAAATTAAAAAAGCAACAAAAGTTAGTAAGAAAAAACTAGTATTTCCATACACAGGATACAACATAACTACATTGCAACAAATATCTACCAATAATTTCTAACACAATTCATAAGAAGCAGTATACTTATGTAGGTAAATAGGAAGGAAAGTATATTTCAATAAAATATGTTTGGAATAATAAGGAATGTGGATAAAATGAAACAAAAAAATGTGCTACCAGTTGTCTTCGACATGCCGTATACACTGATAATGAGCAATGCAAAATAAAATGTTCACAATATATACTACGTACTCTAATATATTTTATATGTTTAATAAAGAATGTCTGATCATTCAAACTAAGTGATATATAAAATAAATATATCTGTAATATACATCTTGATTAGAAAGATACAAAGGCAGCATGAATCAGTTCATTACATAAAACCAACGTTCTGAAACACCATTGTATTAATAATACGTTTAATAGTTGTAATTATGAACAATTTTTGCTAAGATGGATAAAATGAGCGGTGAATCATTGTTTCTTATCTGTGCGTCTATAGATTCCAAAGAAATGGTGGGGCGAAGTGGATAGCGAAATCGTACCATATGAATCATTTCTAATTGCGTTTTCTGAGACATTACTCCACTATGTTTAACTAATGTAGGACTCAAGTATTCGGCACCAAAGCGTTTTTACGTACGCATCCCAGTGTATCTCGGTCACGAATTGTTCCATTGAAAAACCTTTGCATAAAGTAAAACTTCTTGGAGCTATGACAAGCTTAGCCCATGTCTGAATCATAAAGTACTCTAGACATCGAGTGTTTCAGACCTTTGGCGGAAATAAACTAAAATATTGTCAAAATTGTAGCAAAACGTAACGATAATTCAAACGTCTCTGTACTAAAAACGGATAAAGGACACTAAATCGTCGATCAGACACGTGGCACAATGCAAGACACTAGAGGCACAGAATAGGTGGCTCACCATAGCCGGGGACTGTACAGGTACAGTGTGAATAATTGCAGTGGGTGGCGGATCGTAGTGCTCCTGGCTGAGGGAGGGAAGGGTGCGCATGATTTCAGATGGGGTGAGCACTCTAATCTGGTGGTCTACCGAGGATAATTGGCGTACAGGACCTACCCCCACTATAACGTTGGTAGTGGGGGACGGCTGAGCGATGCTCAGACTGTTAGCGATAGTACTGGTACTGATCGTGATGTGAGCAGGTGTGGGACGTTGCTGGGATGGTGGTGACGTTTGATGCTGCCCTTCACCGGCGCCCGTGTTGCAGTAAGAAGAAGAAGAAGAAGAAGAAGCAGTTGCTGATGTGCAAGGCGTGGCTGGCGACTGAGCTACTCTAGCCTGGCTACCGGTTATCTCTTGGTGGGCCAGGCTGTTAATGGAATTAATAGAATTCACAGAGCTGGGCCTGGGTGAAGAAGAAGGTGTCGTGGATGTTGGAGAGGGACTCGGGGAAGTAGATGTTAGCTGCCTCGGCGGTCCCTGCACCGCACACACCTCCGCATGATGATTACTGCTTGCGGCAACTGTTGACACTGTCACTCCAGTCGTCGACACAGTCATTCCTGTCTTTTCCTGTGTCTTTTCACTGCCCACCGAGGCCAACAGTCCGATCTGCCTTTGGTTGGAGGCCATAGCTACTACTGGAGAAACTTGAGCTGATGTCATAGTTGTGACAGGTTTGGTGATGATGGTAGGTGCACTTGTTGCAGTGACTGGGGTCGTGCTTGGTATATCCTTGGATATCTGTCGGTTCAAGGGGTGCCACGTTCACACACTTACGTTATAGTATTTCATGGCTTACATAGTTTCGAATAATACATCATACAAAGGCGAAATATGTAAAGTTCAATTTTCTTTTCGGAGGATTCTAAGGAGTTTGAGGGAACGCTATCAGAGGGGCGGGAAGCTAGATTTAAATTGATATTCCTAAAGTATCGAATTAGCAGCTACGCATCTAATGAAACATGATCTGATTGGAGATACGAGTAATGTTAGAAAAATGACGTAATGTAAGTAAATTTGTAATGTAAATAAGGAATATGTATATCAAAGTGTGTGTAATTAAGGTAACGTAACATCCACGATGGTGATTAACATAAAGGTAAAGCAACCGCATATTCTGTCCAATATAAAACAGCAAGTATACTTCAATGTAGCAAAAAACAATTCGAGGAGATGTATTCAAAGTTAATGCAACTGTTCGTGACGTTTTTTAATAGCGTGATTGATTGTAGTTTATGTTTACAGATTATCTGATTGTTTTCTTTAAGATCGAGTAAATGATATTTTAATAGTTTTAAGTTACAGGTAATGGACACAAAGGACAAGCTGTTAGTTTGACCTGTGTGTTAGCACAAGACATCTTTGAAGATGAAAATGGATACGTATCACATAAAGAATCACGCTTCTCTAGCACCTGTATTTTTATTGCAAGTATGCCAGAAACTTTTCCTACCTGTTGAGTCTTTTTCATACGAATCGCAGCTCTATTATCTCGCGCCAGTGTTAGGTACGGAGCTTTTTTGTCGGTGGGTAGTGCGCGCCACTTCTTCAATATTTGTTTACATCTATCTGGCCATGCTTAAATAACACAATTAAGTGCAATTAAAATTGTTAACTATATTATTCATATAATTATTTAATTGCTGCAGATTGATTCATAATAATTGTGATGATGATAAAATAATGTACCTGGATAATCTGTTTTCCATTCTGGGTGGTTCATATTTGCGTAAAGTACCGAAGATATAGTTGCTCCTTGACCTAAAGCCTCATCGGCTTCCATTTTAAGATTACTTCTTTGGTTGTATGAAATTGTAGTATTGCCTGCTGATGTGGTACCCTCATCGTCAGGATTGACCCACGACCCACTTGTTGGTTCAGAGAAGGCTGGGCTGAACTGTGGGCTACTATATAACGAGAAATAGAAATGGCATTAATGAAAATCTTATTTTTTTTCTCAATTCTATTATATACAAGCGCAAACGTACTTGCTGTACTCCGAATGATATGGAGACGGCGGTGGAAAACTCATTGGGGAATTCAAATTAGACTGACCAACAGAAGGCAGTGTCCCAGGTACTTGAGGTCTTGGTATAGGTATTGTTGTTTGTATACCTGCAATCATATTTTTAATGGTAGAAAACATTGCACTTTTCACTGAAAGTGACAACAAACCATCAGTACTATACAATACGATTGTTGAGATGCGTCGTTATACTAAATATAAGTCATTTATTATAACAGTGTAGTAAAACAACAAACAGGTTATCTACTCTTTCATAAGTTAGGTAGTAGTCAAAGAATTAAACTAAAAGATCGTATACTTACCAGGATGTGGCGAAGGAGATACAAGCGGTGTTGTAGAAGATGCAGAATGTGGAGGTTGAGCTTGAACAGAAAACACTGATGATTCTTGAGACTCTTGAGACTCATCAGTTAGAACTCCTTTGAATATTTCTTCGATATCTTTACTGTCCATGCTAGTTAAACCTAATCAAATATAATTAGTAGAGCATATCATAATTATTGCAAAAAAATCTAAAACAATAATAATATACTTCACCTGTGTCTCTGACCATTGAGTCTAAGTTAAAGTGTGGACTGAGAATATCTGTCAATTCATCTTTCGCTGTTCCTGGTGCATCATCCAACTCGTCTAATGCTTCGCTGGCCTTAGCTAAGTCTTCGTCTGGTTCATTCATTATAGTATTAACCAAATCACTATCAAGCAAATCACTGGAAATAGGTAAAATATCACCAAGGGCTTCCGGATCGCTGCCATCGTCATCCATAATCTCTTCCCGTTTAATGGGTGCTTCCGAAGGTACCTTCTCTTCCTCCTTCTCCTGCTTAGCCTTAACCTGTTCCATCGCTTTTAATTCGTCCTGAGACAGCTGAATAGTATCCGCGTTTCCGGACACATTTCGTTCACTGTCCGATTCGCTACTACTCTCCAGTTCCTTGTCTTTGGTCGTGTCCATTAGATCTTTACCAAAGAATGCCTCTTGCATGTACAGAGGGAAACATTCAGAGAGTTTTGTTTTTAATTTTCTTCTTTGAGGTTTTCTTCGCGGTTTGTCATCGTTCCCGCCAGACGTGGAGTCTGATGGTTTCTCGGGATCACCGTCCTCCTCTTTGTCCTTACGCGTACCCCTTAATCTAACGATAAAACCACCTATGCCCAACTTTTGCAAGTTACGCTGACGTTTGCGTCTTAAAATTGGTATCCCGTTCTCAGTTGTGTAAATACTAAAACCTTCCGGAGGTGGTTGATCACCACGCGGCGTCCATACCATGCCCTCCTTCAGTACCTCCGTGGGTTCGTCTTTAACGTCCCCTAAATCCATTTTCCCCCCGTTCTCTTCTAAAGAATTGTCTAAACTTCCGCCAGCAACTACGGATTCTATAGTAGCCATTATGTCCGCCTCCTTGTCGATCAACGGATGCATTTTTCTACGCTTTTTCCTCGTTTGTTGGTGTTCCGATGTCAACGATTTTATGTGATTCATGCCAGCCTCGGATAAATAAACGCCGTCTACCAAGTATGGCTGGGGGGATGGTTTGTACAGGTCAGGGCTGCGCGACATTGGTGGCGGTGAGCGGGGATATTTATTTGGTTGCGTTTTAGGTTGACTGCATAGAAGATGCGGCGGCAGTACATCCCTTGGACGACAAAGTATACAAATATAGCCCTCCTCCGCGCATTTCTCTGCCTCTGACTCGCTCTTAATCGAGTCGCACGCGCAATGCAACCACCTCTCGCATTGGATGCATTGTATTATTAGGTCCCCTTCGTTATATGCCTCTTGACAAGATATGCAGGCAGTGTGAGACGCACAGGGACCACATTGCGTGTAGTTTTTCTGCCAGCTACTGTTAAAACCTGGATCGTTCGAGCCGCATGTTTGGCAGTGCGCGCACCATTTGCACTTCCACGTACCATGCGGTACATAATCCAACGGTGGGTCCATGCAATAAATATGATAACTGATATCGCAATCATCGCACAAAATCAGACGAGCCTCGTCGTTTCGTTCGCCGCAACCTTCGCATACTGTACAATCAAGGCACCGCCAACCCTTTTGTAATATTATCTTAGTAACTTTCACGTTAGCGCAGTATGGATGATAACATTGACCGCACTGTGCACAAGCAATTAGACACCCCTCTTGGTCAGTGCCAATCGCGCCACACATCACGCAAATATCTTGGGTCAGTACAAATTTATCTTTCGCGGAACACAACACAAGTCTATTTTCAATGCCTGGTTCATCTTCCTTCGAAAATGAGTCCGACATTGGCCTCTGAAATAATTTAAAAATCATTAGTTACAATTTCTGCAGTCATTAAAAGAGCATTCTAGTCTTAGATGATCTCTGACTTATTTTGTATAGGTAAGAATGTTCTAAGATTAGCACTCAAGATATTTTGTGAAAAAGACAAAAAGAAATTTTACAAAATAAATGCAAGTTAGTTAAGAAATGAAACCTGCCTGCAATCCTACACCAGGTACACCGAAGATACCTCTCATCTTCGCTTTGGGTCCTCTTTTCCTTCCAAATTCCGTCATCTTCTGTCGTTTTTGATATCCAAGCTTACCAATTCCTTTTGGCCGTCCGATTATCCCGCCGCCAAGGCCCAAGCGCTTCTTTGCGATTTTTGACGCGCAGAAAGGTTTCCCCTTCCCGAGACCTATAGAATACAGTGCTTCCTCTGATCCTCCCTGATAATCAAACTCAGACGAGTCTCCATCACCGTACAGACTTTCTTGCGACGCGCTCAAACTCAAATCACCGGAGTAATCATCGATATTATCTTTCCTCTTTACAAGTGCCATATTTTTGCAGTGTAGACAAACATACTCATAGTCAGGTTTAGCTTCTTTACGGTGTTGGTAGGTTAACGGATCAGCCTCAGGGTCACAGGTACCATGAACGAACTTTTTACATGCACTACATTGAACCATTTCTCTATACGCGGCGGCTCGATACGCCTTTCTACAAAGGGGACACGAGAAACCTTTGTTCCTTTGTTGGTAACACGAATCACATACAGTGTAATGGGAATGCCACCGTGACGATAGACCAGCGCCTGGTGTACGCGAACCACAGTCCGTGCATACACGGCAGCACTTACACTTCCAACCGTATTTAGGTATCGATGTCACGATCGGCCGTAAACAACTAGGATGATAAGCTTTTTCACAACGTTCACACAACATTACTTTCGAAACATCCTCCGGTTGACGACACACTTGACATACTCTGCAAGATACACATTGCCAGCCAGCCCGTACACCGGGTAGCAGCGCTAAACCGACACAACTACCGTGGTAGTGTTGGCCGCAGATGGAACACATTACTAGGTTGGAAACATCCCCCATCCCACAGCACTGCATACAAGTAACATCACCGTTCACTAAAATGAGATACAACATATAAATGTGTACGCGAGATTTTTACCAGGCTAGACAAACTATCACATAGCACTTACACAAAAGTGGGACCTGTCCCAGATGTTGGCTGCAAAAGAGGGACAAACTCTTTGTGTCCTGGAAACAACTCGATGCTGCAGCGCATGGTAAATGAAAATAACGATTGCACGATGCCACCTGTGTAATAAGTCAAACACATTTACTTCGATATAACATAACCTATGTCTGGTAGCAAGAAAGCCTTAACACATCGACTGCGGGCGTATATATCACACATGTGATAAAAATCCTCTTGCGAATTCATGCAATAATTTTTCTTTCAGATGTTCTTAAGTGGCATCCGCAATCAATGTGTTAAAGGAGTATATTCGCTCATATTAAAAGATATACAATTCGCGCAAATATACCCTTAAAGAACACGAAAAAGAAGAAACTCTAACTTTGCAAGGAATTCCAGCTCCATAATGGGAACAATAAGCGCAGCGCCTTGACGATGCCTGCACTATTGCTGGGCTCAATCCTTCGGTTGTTAAATCTTGGGTATTGCTTGACCATACTGCACAAGATTGATGAATATAATAGTGCCCAGTTGACTCGAATAATGTTCCTATTTCCGGTTCTTCCGAATATCCCACTATGGTTAGTTCCTCTACTGGTTCCGAAAAATTTGTTAGACTAGTATTCCTACAGGAAATGATTCGGTTATCAAAATGGTGCAACACAAATTACCTTTTACTATAAATTCATAGCGACTTAAATACCTGCACTTAGCTAGACTCTTCTGTCTGCGGCAAGTCACAGCACCAGGACCTGCTGCACGTGGACTTTTATCTCCAGTAGATATATCAATAAGGTGGTCAGTTGTTTCGTCACGATTGGTTGACTTTTCGGGAGTGAAACCTTCAGGACAGGTAAATCTTAACAACTCGCCTTGACCCAGTTGACTTCTCTCACCCAAATTACACAAAGCACATACTTTTCCTGGCCTAAAACAAAAGTGACACTTTGTTGGTATTTTGAGTGCTCAAAAGTTGAAAAATTCATAACTACTGATTGTTAACTATTGATACCATTGTTCTGGAAAATATGGTGGTTCTTCTGGTGCTGGCATGCATCTCTCAGTGTTAGATGTTTCTCCATCAGGAGTAGCATCTTCACCGAGACGAAGCGGACTTGGGGATTCTGAATGTGTATCATCATCTTTGCTCTTAGTACGGCGTGGAACACCTCTTGCATATCCAAGTCTAAGTAAAAAATTAAATGTATATTTTCATACTACATATAGAAAATTGTATTCATAGTAGATGGAAACAAAATAGTGTAGTTATAAAGTCAAATGCAAACACTTATTGACAAAACTGCATCGTAAGTCTGTTTGCTGAGTTTCATCCAGAACCATGTGATGCCAATCCTAAAATTAGTTCTTCGATTTCAGTATACTTAAAAGATTGTTAGTAGTAATATAGTTTGGGAAATCGGTCCCAAATGCAATTCAGTCAAGAGATATCCCCACTGAAGGCCTAATTTCAGAACCACACTACTTCGTTTCCACCTACTATACACAATTCATTTTAATAAAATACTAACCCTTTACCCCTAGTAGTCCCTCTTCCGAAAGGTCTACGGGTACCTCCACCACGTGTAATACCGGGTGGACGTTCTTTCCTAGGTCTACCCGGACCCCGTCTAATACTTAAAGGTTTACCTCCAGGGAGTGGAAATTTCTGGTACCGTAAAGGATCATGAAAAGCTTCATCCGGGGTTACTGCAAGAGAAACAAACTTTTGTGCTTCCTCTGAAATGATATACAATTTTTATAATAATATTATGAATTCAAAGTATTGAAAACTATTATAATGCATATATATATTTAACACAATTAAGACAGGAGATACTCACTGCTACCAGGAGTTGTTGATGTAGGGCCAAGCAGCTGATCTGAATTTGCTGGTGAAACAGGAATCCCTGTTGTTTCCTCATCCTCATCTTCACCATCAGAAGCTTCATCTAGTTCCATTTCTTCCTCACCCTCAAGACGCTCTTCATCATCCATGGCACCACTGCTAGACCTGTGTTGCTATGAAGTCCTATGCGTGTGAGAAATGCATGTCAGGATTAAAATATACGACTAAAATATCATAGAATAAAACGTCCATAAATAGTTAATATTAAAAAATTGCAATAAAAATATAAAACGTAACGTTTGCGTTGCAACGTGCCGCGCTTTTGAAGATCGTTAAATTTATTATAAACGGGGTTTAGTCGCGATCTTTTCTAATTTCGTCAAACGCAGTGATTCTCACAATTCAAGCCTTCTAAATAATCGAATATTTCGGATAAATTCTCTTTCAGTTTAAAAGATCGCTAATTTTGCGCTATTTTATAAACGTTGATACGATACAAAAACAAAATTTTTTGAACAGTATTCCAATAATTCAGACTTTACGATGATTCATTTTGATTATACATATTTGTATGGTAAATTATTTATTTTGTAGTCCCTCATAAGAAAAATCATACAAAGTCGTATTACGTGATCTTCGGTTAGCACTGATTCCGTTCAACTAATCCATTATTGAGATATTGTTTGTTAACAAAAGGAAGATCATTAACATGCTCTTTATATTTCATACATATATTTGTTACAACTTTTTAATAAAACATTTATGGACTTTCTGTTATATGGTAACACATTCCACTTTTATCTTGAACTGTAGAACACATTGGTAAACTTTGTACAGAAACACATTTGAGGGATAATTTGCATACATCAAAGCATTTTAGCTGTATAATTCATGTTACATACATCAAATTTAGTTTCAGTAACACGTAACTCCTATAGCTTAGCTCCGAGTAATATATTTTGCATATATATATTCGATTTTGTGGATAGAACTGTATAATACAATACGTTGTGTTATATGAATGTAGTGTGCATCAAAATTAATAATGATTAATAGAAATCATTGGAAGAACTTAGAAATAAATTGCATGGAAACTGTAATTATCGACTGACATTCGACCTTGGGCACATCCAAAGCTTTCAAGCTTCCATGCTGTTTTGAAAAGCCTTGTATACTTTTACACATCAGTTTTGAAACATATCCAAACTCGTGAATCGAATGGAAAACACATAGTTCAATAATAAAAAATTTTCTTATTTACAACTAATTATACATCCTTTTGAATGAAACAAACACACGTTCAAGGTATTGCAAAGTAACGCGAAAAACGAATTTTCTTTATCTACGAACTTCTTACGATATTTTAAGTCATTTTTGCAAATATTATTGCTGCGGCTGTTCAACATTTGCAAAGTGAATATCGTATTTTACAATAATATATACCAGCCACGATCACTTAACTTTAATCAAATTTCAACCGTTATTCAATTTCCCGTCCGTTTTTAATCCGTTGGGAGCTTAAAATGTCATTTATAAGTCAAAACTTTGAATACCATCGGAATTGTTACCGACGGTCCGTGTACAAGTGGTGTGCAAAACACATCAATCATTTTCTTACGTGTCAATGCTCACTCCCATAGCCGTATCACGAACTCCCATGGTGATATTATTTTTCATCGAAAACGATCGGTCACGTTTAAAAGCGAGTCTCGCGTTTAATTAGAAATACACTGACTGGTGTCCAGGTACCCGAACTCACATAGCTTTTAATCTCTTAACAGTATAGACCTCAGTCAGCCACAGCAGGATGGCGTGCCGCTCGGCAATCGGCGGTCATTCCACAGTGGGGAAAACCGAGGCACTATAATCACCGAAAAACGCCACTTTTCATCACCAAGAGATCACTAATTGTTCTTGTCACCATAAACCGTGTCGTCACATACGAGGCATCGTTTCTTCGTAGTGTTCCCGCGTGCACAATTAACATTGGGCTAAATAAGGCAGGGGAGAATTTTGTTGGCACGGCCTTTACGGCGACAGTACGCCATTGCTATGTCAGAGTTTGCAGGCTATAAACATACCCGGGCCGACCGTAACCACGCCGGATCACGTACCTTCCAGTTACTGTTGTCTCCTTAGCAGTTTCATGGCGGCTTTGCACGCGGAATTATCGGGATCCTCGTCGAAATTCGCACGGCTCATCCAAGTAAACATCTTGTAGTAACAGAAAAAAATGTCACAAGCTGCTTGAACGGAAGAGTACGCAACTGACGAAGCGCTAAAGTCACGGAGTCCGGATGTCGGAACGAAGCCAGAGTGCGTACTCGCTTTGACGATCGCTGCGTGCTGCCATCATCGTACGATACGGGAAAACGCGACCGAAACCATCGACGGATGGAGACCGGGAAAAGGAATCGACCAATGGAACTTCGCCTACGTAACGCAACGTGTGTACGATTAGCAGCAGTATGCATTGTTTTGGTCTCATGAAAATTTTATGGAAACGAAGGTTAATTCCAAGTGGTGGAAATTATATGCGATAACTTGTTCTAGAAATAGTTAGTGACTTTGAGGAAAGTATTGTACATATGCTGACGTTCACCGCATGAAATTAAGGTAAGTTTGGTTATGTGGTAACAATTAATTAATGTTCTATTTTACAAGAATGATTCTCGTATTAACCACGTGCAGGGATCGATTGAATTAAAAACAATTTGATTATAGTGTATTTTCTTTTATTATCGCTAGAACGTATAAAGTTGGTATTTATCGCTAAAATATCCCTATAACATTCAAAACACCTTAAAACGCGTGTGTAGTATTCTTAGATACAATAAACTTGCCGTAGTGACGAAATTTCTGATGTTCCGTGTTCTTCTAAGAAGTCCAATATGTTTTTGATCACTGCAAAACGAAAATAATGGTTATAATAATGGCCCAAATATCACGGATACAATGTTAAACTTTCATCATAAACGTACCTTGTTTATCTTCGGTATTCATAAACATGTTCACAATTGAAAATCGTTTCACTTGGCTGAACGATCTCAGAAAATTGCTCACGAGCTCTGTATCTTTGGATGTACAGAAATGTTGTTCCAAGCAACGCAAGATGGTACTAAACATATTTCCATCCAATTCATTACCTAAGACTATAATTTTTTATATGAGAATAAAATTGATATAATTGCTATGTTTCATTGAAATACAAACCTGTACTTAATTTATTAACATCTAAGGATCTCAATAATCGAGCGTAAACTTCTAAATCAGTGTCGTTTTTCAATGACCGCCAAATTCGCATGAATTCATACCCATTTTCTATATTACTAAAGTCCTGAAAATATATTGGATTAATCTTACCATGCATAATATACAATTGCTTGATCAATTAAAAAGTAATATACCTTTGGAAGATACGTTTCCTGTTTATTAGTTTTATTTTCGCATTTATCATTTACTTTCACTTTTCTCAGTGATTCCTTGTTACTGTTTTCATCAAAGTTACAGTTCTGTTCGTAATTTCTATTGAAATCTTTACCATTTGATACATTTGTTTGTCCATCATTGTATGTCTTACTTTTGTTCATGATTTTTGAACTGGAATTATTCTCATTCGCTATTGTTTCATTTGATTTGGTTTCAATACTTACAAGATTATTGTTATTAGCTTCACTAGGTAATTCTTCGATAATAACTGAACTAGTTTTTTTTGGTTTTGTAACAGAGAAAATAGATTTCTGTTTCGCTATTGAATTAGAACTATTTTTTTCTTGAGATGATTTAGATGTATTGGAAGAACGATTGTCAAGAGTTGTACTTAAACTTTTACTCATTTCAGATGTATTTTTATAATGGTCACTTTCAGATTTTTTTGTAATTGAATTTTTTGTTGTTCCTGTTTGTTTATAATCATTCTCAAAGCAGTAATCACCTTTAATGTGTGGTCTTGGTCTTAAATTTTGTGACGGTCCCGGTGCTTTGTCACAGTAACATATACTACTTGATAAATTAAATTTTGAATTAATTTGCGAAATATAATTTCTCTTTTCTAAAGTTTCAATAGATTTCAATTGTTCTTTTATACTCTCCGCTTGTTCTTCTTCTATAGTCATTCTAGAAATAATATCAAAAGTTTCAATTTTGTCTATTAATTATTAATATTTTTACTATTTTGCTCATAGTACCTTATTTTCCTGGATGTACAAGGTTTCCTTAATTTTTTCACCCCGGAAATCGCCACTGTGTTCGTAGGTTCCAATTTTAAAACAGCTTCATAATCCATTAATGCCTAATAATTTTACATATTTTTATTTTATTAAAAACAGTATGATTAGGAAGTAAGTGAATTCATTTTTATACACGAATACCTGAGAAGATTTTCCGAGATTCTCTAAAACTACAGCTCGACGAAGAAGAGCTTTAATATTTGTACATTCCACGTTAAGTACTATATTACAATCGGCAAGAGCATTTAAATAACGTCGAAGCTTAATGTCTGTAAAGATGTAATTTAGTGTTAGTAAAAATATCTCTGTCATTGCGAACGATATTAATTTTCTTACACGTCATCGCGCGATTATTATATGCAACGATATTAGAATTCATTTTTATGCTGGTATTGTAATGTTCCAAAGCTTCCTCGTAATCACCAGCTCTAAAAGCCTCATTTCCCTTTTCTCTTTCCTGTTCAGCTATCACGTCCAGTTCGGTTCCGGTTAGAGACGCTAGTGATATAATTTTTTCATTTTATAATTTAATTTACAACTTAAAATAATTAGAGGATTATTCAAACTATGACATAACTATATAATTATGACTTATAATGTATGTTGTAAAGCATACATTTACTGATAATCGTCTGTTTCTCGAGTTTCTTTTTTTCAGTAATTTCCTTCTGTTTTTGCTGAAATTTCTTTGCCTCGGTCAGTTGTTGCTCATCCCGTATATCTATTTTATTTAATTCAGTGTCGACGTCGTACTTATCCCAAGCAGCATAATCGCACGAAGCAATTCGTTTGTTTTTAGAAATATTTTGCGAATTTGTCGAAGAATTTTTCTAAAGGAAAACAAACATTTCTTCTAAGTAAAATTCTGCATTAGACTTGATATACAAGAGAGAAATAAATGTATAAAATATTAACTAAAATTTAAATGACCATGAGTGTAGGTATACTTTTATAGATTTTTCTTTAAATTGCCGGACTTCCGGTTGCGGAAGGGGATCTATCACATTAGTTTTCCCCTCTTCTAAATCCTTCTCTCGAATCTGCATTTCAGACATCCAATCGTTAATATCCTGATCAATTTTCTTGCATTCATTTGGTTCTAACATATCTCGTTTGAGAACAGGTTCAGATTTTCTTAAAATTATGCTGGTTGGTTTAATAGCAGCTAAACGTTGTTCCGCATGTTTCGTTAGGTCCGGATAATATCCTTCTTCACCGGAGCTAGTGATAAAAAAGTAATATATATCGTTTACGTTAATATTAATATAAACATATTTCTATATGTCTTTTCAAAAATGAGAAACATTTAAAATTAGTTACAGGGAGAAAAATGTCTCAGCGTACGGTTTTTAAAAAACCCCGCCGATTTGTAATATCTACTTACCGCAATATAGTCAATATGCGTTCCAACTTTTTTGCGTTTGTACATTCAGAGATGTATTCGTACGAAAGGTGCTCGACCGGTATATCATACCTTTGGAGCAATGATTTTTTCTCCGATTTTGCAGCGTGAACAATGTCCGTATCGTTTTCGACCATGATATCAGACAAGATACAGTTGCCAGAAAAAGTTTCCTACCATTAGAACTCAATTAATTACGTTGTCATGGGTACGCGCATACTGAATTCTCGATTCAGCGTAGTTTATCCACGAGGTGCTTCTATCACAGATGAGGTATTTGATAGACTTATCACTTTGTGGGATTTTATGTGTTACGAACTGAAATACCGATCGAGTAAAAGACAGGTTTTGTTTTGCCCTCTGCAACTTAGACTAGTAAGTTTATGAATCACATTCAATTCAATTATCAAAGTTGCAAAACTAAATAATACGTATCACTATTTACATATACTACAATGTATGTCTTTAGTACATTTACGTTTTTAACAATTACTAAAAGTATTGTAAGCAGGAAATTACAAATAATCAAGGGTAGTTGGGATGTCTTCCTATTGCAGATTACACTGTAATAACTGCTCTTCGTGCCAATGCTCAATCGATAACATAGAAACTCTTCCTTATGATGCGTTTCCAACGAAAGATCAACAGCGAATGTACAGTAGCGTATGCGTACACTTCCTTGATCATTCAGAATACACCCATTCGGTATACTTAATATTCTGTTAGTTTACGATCTGTGCATAAATGATTTAATGGACAGGTAATACATTATTTACTGTGACCGTGTTAAAATTAGCTCACTCGAAACATATTTTTCTTCAATTTCAGAATTCAACTTGCAAACATTCGATAACGATCGATTACATGAATTGTACAAATACCCTCCCGATCTAATACAATCGCCGTTAAACTTAACTGCATATTTATAACGTTAGACTTAATACCGTACGCGTTAGAAAAAACAAGAATGAACGACTAGTACGATATTTAAAATTATTATCGATAAGAAATTGGTTCCATTCTGATGATGACAAGACGATATTTCGGAGCACAGGTACGTACCGTAGACACAACAAAAGTTCTTGCGACGACGAGAGTAGGTGTCCGCGCAGTTACGTTACACATGCCTGTATATACCCGGGGACACGCGCTTGCATACTAGCGCTCGCGCATCGGTCTCCGCTTACCTGTTAACACGGCAGTCACCTTGTAGCGTGGAGCGGTACGCCATGCCGTGGTCGAGGCGTGCAGTGGGCACGCTGGAGAGTGCATATTAGACAGTGCGAAGCGCTCAGGCTTGAGCATTCGCCGGCGAGCGGTCGGTGGGTTCGGTACAGAGGTGTTTTCGTGCATCGCGTGTTCGCTCGTGTTCGTTCGCGTATTTTCATCAGTGAATTTCACCTCGCTTCAAACGCGTATCGTTACGGTAAACAGTATCAGCCTGAAACGGGAATCGGTAGGCTACGTAACGGGTCGTCGAAAATTCCTCGTCGTGTGAATTTATTATCACAAGTGGAACATACCAGGTATTTATTCATGCGATTATTCCACGTCCCCGTACCCATCTTTACGTCGAATCGTTTCGAGCGACAGCATTGTAAGGAGAGAGTCCGCTTTATTGCGCGAACACGGGTAGCATCTGTTCGCTGTTTAATGTTTGCTCATCACGGTCGACCTTCTGGAGGCCGGGCCGATAGATGATTCAATGGGTATTCTTTACGTTTCAGTTGTCGTCTAAAATGTACCCAAGATAGCGTTCGTTTCGCGTGTATACGAGTTTTAACCTCTTCTCGCTTGGTACGCCTGCACTGTGTTGAACTGTACGCATCTGTCATCGGACGGGCATCATATACATAGGAGCTATCAGCGATAAAATATTTAATGTGTAAACGAGCTCGGTCGGTTATTTGTGAAGGAAGCGTTTGAAGAAGTGTGAGTGCGCGTGATATACGAGCGATTGTTAATAAACAAACATCGAAATACAGTAGATTCGCGAGCGGGGCTCGTTCACGAACATTCGATTTCGATTTCGCAAAGATAAAAATACGCGCCGTTCAAAGGAACAGCGAGTTACTTTCGTGTTTCATATTTCCGGATAACAATGTACGTTGATCGTCGGTAAGTCGCGTTATCTAATCTTCGTGAGTTAAACCGGTAAAGCAGCGAAACATAAATTGATACACGGAACCGGCGCACGGAATCCCGTAAATCTCGTGGAAATATATTGGACGATCGTATTTATACGCGATACGTCTCCTACGTGGTCTGAAAATACTTGCGTATAATACGTGCGTGACGAAGTTCTCACGCACATCGCGGCCCCGTGAAATTCGAATACAACTTTTACCGGGTGTTCGCGCGCGGGACGGTGATTTGTCAGCGGTTCTCGTTCGACGCAAAAGATCCGCGCGCCGGAAAAATCTGGCGAACGAGGAGAAAGAGGAGGGAAGGAAAAAAAAAGGCAAATTCGAACGGCACGACGTAAGGAATTGCAAGGGAGCACGTGGGCGGTGCTCGAAGTCTAGTTCACCGCTTAGCCTCTCGCTTCCAGTCTTCGTCCGCCCGTCCGAGGGAGCGCGAGTGTCGTTCCGCTGTTAAGCGATCGCGATCGCGCGCGCGCGCGCGCACACACCACACGCTCTATCCTCCTAGCCTTTTTTTCGTAATCCGTACGGAGAGCCCGACGTTGGCGGCGCCAAGCGAGAAGAGAAGATGAGGAGGGAGGCCGTCGACCCGTTATAAATGGAACTAGCAAGGCAGCATTTCTTGAATCGTTTCTTGTGTTATTATTCGCAGCTTGTCGGCGCCACTAGCCCGCATGTTTGCTCGCGGCGCGAACTGAACGCCCCGAGACGCTCCAGCGGCGTTATTATCGCAGCGCTCCGGAGGATGCAATCGTATCGCGGCGATCGTGGAAAGTGACGCTGTCGAAAGGAAAAAAGAGAAATCGAGGGAGCGAGAAATCGAGAGACAGAAAGTGGCATTTTTGACGACGCGACGAACGATCGGCTCGCCGCCGGTGTGAAACTCTCGCGTCTCTAAGTAGTGGCGGGTTTTCAGTGAACGCGAGCGAAGTATCCGCGGGTATAACCGCGGGAAGGGATGCTGGTGGCGACACGGTGTGCGATTTTCGAAGTTTGGGAACGTGACAAGTGGCTGAAGTTCGCGAAGTCGTGCTCCCCTGCGTTGTTTGGTTGGTAACGCGCGTTAAATGGTCGATTTCGCGGTCGCGCGGTTGTTCGAATTGGCTGTCACAATTCGGGACGCTCGGTGCAGGCTCGATCGCGAGAAGATCGCGACGATCGGACCAGTGAATCATATTCGAGAGCGACGTTTCGAAAGATCGACGTGTCGCTGGGTCTAAAAAGGTGGCTGTTGCTCAACGCCGTTTATCGCGCCATTGGGGAGCGTGTTTGGAATGAACGTCGCGTTTTAAGCTCGCTACGTGAAGTTTGCCACTACACAGTTTGAACGTGATTAGTGACGGATGCGCAACAAGCGGACGAGTGTCACCGGTGCCGTTGCGATGTGAGTAAACAGAAGCTTCGCACGCAGACAGTACGGTCGACGAACAAATCAAACAAACGTACGCGAGTCGTATCACTGCGTTGTCGTCGTGAAATCTTCGACTCCATTTCCACGCTTATCGTTGGAAAATCCTGAAGCTCGCTCTGCGAAGGAGCTCTTTTTTTTTGGAAAACTGTACCCCTCGCTGGTTTACTCCGTGTGACGTGTGTGTTCCGTATCTGTAAACATTTATCGCGCTTGCCTCGCGTGTACGTGCGATGTGAATGGGACCTAGCACGGTCGAAACGAAGGGAACTCTGCAAGCAGTGTGAAAAGTAACGCGAACAGTGTTAATCGGACAGTATATGATGTGCAAGCGCGGCTCGAATGACACCTAACATCCACGTCTGATGACAAACGTGAACAGGATCAGGGTGGTCGTCCTCGGCGGCCCCAGAGTCGGGAAATCAGGTAACCTAAAAATTTCTTGTTTCCATGTTCTCTTTAGTTCGCCGCGCGTAATACGGTTTTAGTGCCGCTGTCTTGTAGGTAGTTACATCGTATGAAATTAGCTGAACGTAGTTTGGTGCCAGAACGCAATGTTTGATTTGTAAAACAGAATTATTCCCTTTGAAATGTATTATTCATGAGCTTTTAGAGCGTGTGATTCGAGGTATAAATCGGCATTTAAATACCGAACGTAAGGAAAATGTAAATATAGAGGCGCGTAGAATAAATGGTGCATCTTGCGCGTACGAAAACTATTTTTAAACGAAAAATGAGTTTCTCTGGGGCCAAAATACTTTATTCCCTCGTGTTTTATTTTAACATTCACCAGGAGTCTTTGTTCTCCTTCTAAATATAATAATTCTTAATATCTATAAATAATACAACACCTTGAGATTGTTAGTTTATATGTAAAAAATCAAAGAAAACTGATACGAAATCACTCTTAATTAAGAACACGTTGTAGATCATTTCTGAATACATTAAAAATATGGCAAAAGTATTCGCGATACTAGTTCCTCCCTTTGTTCGCGCAAATGGCCTCAAATATCGCCACAATCTACTATCTCGTTATTACGCTCGGCAACAATCGAAATTCCTCGTTTAATCGCCGCGAAAAAACTAGCATCATTGTGTTACGATTATGGGAAAATACGTTCCGCGGTACCGATATAAGCGTATCGGAGAGGTATTAATTATAGTGGTGCAGTACTAATATTGTGTCGTGTAAAGCGTGTAATTTCTGCACGTCCATCTAATACCGCGGCGACGGATTGAATGAAAGTGCCGTTAAGATGAATACGTATAGTCTTGGAGTATAATACCGTGCATTAGTTAGCCGGACAGTCGTGTGACGCGTACAAAGCGACCAAATGGAGGCAATAAGGATAGTTCAGCGACCCCCTGAATTAATCCTATTAATAAGCCACGGAATCGATGTCCTGATCGAGGTGCGTATAATTCGCGCAACGCTGAATTAAATAATAAACCGGCGGAACCGATATAACCGTGGATAGAGAGCTGTGCATAAACGTTCGGACGAGGGGAAATCGAACGATAAACAGCGGAATCGATACACGGCTCTCCGCGGAGAACAAAGTAACGTTTTTTAGTTGCTCGACCGGTAGCTGGTTGTTTTTCGTTAATTGAGTCGTGATTAATTGTATATCATTAAACGTGATTACACGCTGTCGATCACTTTGGATCTATTAGAAAGAAAACTTGTTAAATGATTGAAAAAGTAGAAAAAAAGAAAGGTTCGCTCGAGTCTGCCGTGTAATTTAAGGGGATTGGTGGACTTGGAGTTTAGTGGAAACGTGAGATTACGGATTTTTAAGTTGCTACGAGCATTTGGGATACGGAGGTGCGCAGAATTTTACTGGAATTACAACGTTCGCCGACTTCGAAATATCAGTCGAACGATCTGTTAAGTATTATAGTTATAAAGTTTAGTCTCGGAATTTCTATATTTACGTCCACGTTTTCTTACGAAACGCTTTGTCGATGTCTGCAGAACCTGATCTCGTACTTTCGATCGGCTAAGCGTGTTCGAATATCGACGGGTGTTGAAATCTATATAATCTATAAATTATCGAAAGTCTTAATCATCGGACCATTCGAGATATCGACAATAAGACCTGCTACAATAACGAGGATTAAGTGTCTTATGCTTCCGGAGCTAATTAATAACATTTCTAACGTGCTAATTTCTTGCTTTCAAAGTACCAGTCGCAGTTACATCTTGCAGAAGTATTTGAGCACAAGAATGAACCTCGACCTCCACGTTTCAACCATGGTAGCAAATTATTTTTATCCTCTCCCATTTTTTAATGAAAAACGTCCCTGAATCGACTGTATGGTAAACCATCAAAGTACGTCCACGAATTCTATTCCGAGCCGTAAAAACAATCAACCTTGAGACTGGCGAGCGCATGCCAGGGTCCCAAAAATTGCGTTCCCTCCGCGTTTACACGCAACCACCTCGTCCCCATCTTGGCCGGACGAGAGCGTTTGATCGGAAAGCGGATATTCGCCTCGGACCAGGAGAATCCTTAAAAGTCGTGAGAAGGAGAGGCTGCGTCCTGCTGGGTATAATAAGGACCTCCGTGGACGTTATCGGATATCGAGCGAGGAGAGTGGTCAACGGGTCGTACCGAGCCACGAAAAATTCAGCACGGCAGCAGGTTGAGAGATCTGGACATCCGATACATCCGTTCTGTTACCGAGCCACGCTTCGTGCACCCGCCTCTCGCCCCTCGATGCCGAGTTTACGCACATCGCGCGTGCTTTTTCCGCCCTTATCGGCTTCCGCTTAGCCCGCGTTTTCATGCTCGCGGCGACGGAAACTGCGATCGAATCGGATCCTCCCTCAGCTGGCGGACATTTTTGTTCCTCCGTCTCGTCGAGCGTTGAGGATTGAATTTCGTTTCACTCGACTTGCACGCTGGAAACTGGCCGTTTAATTGGATCGCCTAGCTCGTTGCTTTTTACCGACGAAAGTGGTTTTTCCTTCTCAAGTTCATTCGCGGATCGGTATTCTCGAAGATGTCGAGATAATTTTAATACCGCAGTCGCATTAATATCGAGTTCTGCGTGGCGGAGGGATACGCATAAAATTGGAGTTTTCTCGACGGCGTTTATTTGGTTATTTTATTAGATGAGGGAAACTTGGACGAGAGTCGGACGGTGGAACTTAAGAAGGATACAATGACGCTTTCACTTCATGGAAACTGCATTGATCGGTCACGAAAGGAAGGCGTAGGACCGATTGAGGGTACGCGAGTGCTAATGTTCCAGTGCGCCAAATTATCTGACCTAATTGGGCATCGAGGAAACTCTAAGTTTCCTTTTTCAACAAAAATATAGAAGTATTTTTAGCTTAGCGACTCACGTTTAGGCGTTTACGATAACAATTCACGTATACAAGGGTGAGATTGGCGAAGAACTTTCTTTTCTCTGCGAGATGCGAAATTCCTGCATACTCGAGGCTCGCGAAACGGATTGAAATGTGATAAAAACAGTCCCACTGGTAGCGAGAGATAGCATCGAATTAAGAATATATATTTCGAGCCCTATTCCCGTAAGACCATTGCTTTTGGATATTTATAGGCGCGATAAATTTCGACGGTGCCCGCGCAAAACGGAGGCGCCAAGAACGGTTTCGCGGTAACGGACGGGCAACGAAACGATTTTGTAGAATACATTAATAGAGAAGCTCGTGGAAGCCACCAGAACGTCGATGACCACGGTTAGGGGCCATTTATCTGCGTTAACGCCTATTGAAGTGGCAATTGGAAGCCAGTGCGCGTTTCCATGTCGCGCGAAGTGTACATAAATTCATTTGGGCCGAACGGCTCACTTTATTACCAGCTCGTTAAAAAGTATAGTCGAGATGAGAGGAAGGAGAGGCGGAAAAAAAAATGGTCAGGTCGACTTTTTTCTTTTCCCCTTTACGTCCTCGTAATCGTTATTTCATTCCCCTTATCTGGCTTCTGTACCGTATTTTATCTTGTTTAAACGCACTGCCGGTCCGATATTCTTTGATTTTATATCAGACTTTTCGATCGCTTCTAGTTATTTTCTCTTCTTCGTATTCTCACTTTGCGGTAGAAAGTGTTTCTGCGACGGTGGATCGGAATATTTAATTCCATATTAATTCTGGCATTTTGTGATTATCAACACTTCCATTTCTCTCCAATTTTTAATCTCTCGCGTTACGTAAAACACCCTTCTCGCGCGAAGTAGATTACCCCAACTATATTTTCTTTAGGGAATAACAAAATCCGAAATACCGGGATTCCAATGCAATCCGCGTGAACAAACACCGACGAACCGTTTATCTCCGTCTGGTCCCGATTTAGCGAGCGCAAAGACAAAAGGTACCACTGGCGTTGAATCAATCCCAACAATTAAAAAACCTCCCGAGCCAGTTTCGTGTTTAAATTCCCGGGGCGCGCAGTCGCGTTGCGGATCGGGCGCGTGCGAGAAAGAGAAAGGGAACGGCGCGGAACGGCGACGGAGGAGGAAAAGGGGCGCTCGTAAATATTCGGCCAGTTGTGTTTCAATATTTTACAACGGATGTAAGAGGAGTTCAGCAGCCGCGGATTTTTGCCCCGCCAACGTTCGAGAAACAGAAATTCGGCCCCGGCCGCGCGCACACGTGAATCTATTTCAGGCGGGTTATACGCGCGCTCGCGCGGACGCCGCGCATAAATGAGCATATAAAGAGTGAATCAGCGATTCGTGACGATTTATTATCGTAGATGAATTCACGGCCCGGAGCATCGTTCGTGCATCTTGATTCATGTGACTGGGTCGAACCCTGAAGTTGCAAATATGAATAACCAAACAGGATGATGGAGCGACCGAATAAAACGAGCCGCGGCCGCATTGTGCGCCCCGGATCTTCGTATTTACGGTCTCGCGGAAAAATTATCGGCCCGTGGCTCGCGTTAATGAGATCCACGCGGGAAACAATCGTAACTCGTTGCCTCGCTTCGGTATTCAAGTGTTTTCTTGTTCGTCGCGGACGCGCGTCGTGTCTTTTTATTCCTGCCCAACTTTGAGCGAAATCATCGACATCACGTGTCTCAATTTTCAATTGGAACGAAATCTGATCGATGGCTGATTATATCGAAGATCGTTCCAGTCAGAAATGTGAAAAAATAGAGGAGGTTTGAGAGGAATATTTACATTGGTAGCTAAAAATTGGAGCAGAATTCTAATTGTATAAAAAGTTTACCCAGACAGTGGTTCCGAATTTTTGGGATCCGATGAAAAAGCAGCTGTAGCGAAAGGGTTAAGTCATTCAATGGGGAATTTAATTCGGGCGAAACGCGATTTGCGGTCGTAAAAGCGAGTCGGTGATGGCATTCGCTTATCCACGCGTTAGGCATCGATCGATGGATAGATTCACGGTAGATAAAGGCCGGCGCTGTGTAAGAAAATAGTAATTACGGGCGGGATTACCGCGGATAAAGGGGGGCAGGGTAAAAAAGAGCGATTCACGGCACGGTAAAAGCAGCGAACCGCATCCTCCGCCCCTTCTAGGGCTGAGGACTGGCGGTGTTTTGCTGCGAATCCTCGTCATTGCTACAATAAACGCGCGTGTAAGGCTCGGGATGTTTATTGGAGGAATGCTGAACCGTGTAATTTTTAACTCTTTAGGGCAGCAGTCTCCTATTTTTTAAGATGAGAGATATATATTTTGGGATACTGGCAGGAAAGAAACCATAATGATTACACCTATATAGTTGGAGTAAGGATGGAATTTATAACAGTAATTTAAAGTAAATTATTAGCAACGAATCGTTGAAATTATAAATTTTCAATTGATACGCATAAAGGTTCCAGTATACGAAACGCAAAGCACATACTTAATTATAAAATGACCCACGCGTGATTCACGATATTGATCAACTCAGTTGGACAATATTGTCAATCAACTCCAGTACTTTTTACATCGATCGCTCAATATTAACCGCGCACAATCAATGATACTATCAATATTCCACAAATAAATTAGTATCGATAATATTGATTGCCGCGGTGAAATCAAACTGTGCGTATGAGTCACCAAAATCGACAAGCAAAAGAGATACTTTGCTATCGCAAAATTCAAAGATTCAAGTATATTAAACCCAATTGAAGCTATTACCCGAAAGAAAAGCTTCGCATATTTAAAAAAAAAAGCGAAGCAACGTCTTGTCGCTCGAACTCGACGGTTCGCAGAAGAAGAGATACTTTGCTATCGCAAAATTCAAAGATTCAAGTATATTAAATCCAATTGAAGCTTTTACGCGAAAGAAAAGCTTCGTATATTTAAAAAAAAAGAGGAGAAACGTCTTGTCGCTCGAACTCGACGGTCCGCAGAAGAAGAGATACTTTGCTATCGCAAAATTCAAAGATTCAATCCAATATAAGCTGATATTAAATCCAATTGAAGCTATTACCCGAAAGAAAAGCTTCGCATATTTAAAAAAAAAAGCGAAGCAACGTCTTGTCGCTCGAACTCGACGGTTCGCAGAAGAAGAGATACTTTGCTATCGCAAAATTCAAAGATTCAAGTATATTAAATCCAATTGAAGCTTTTACGCGAAAGAAAAGCTTCGTATATTTAAAAAAAAAGAGGAGAAACGTCTTGTCGCTCGAACTCGACGGTCCGCAGAAGAAGAGATACTTTGCTATCGCAAAATTCAAAGATTCAATCCAATATAAGCTGATATTAAATCCAACTGAAGCTTTTACGCGAAAGAAAAGCTTCGTATATTTAAAAAAAAAGCGAAGCAACGTCTTATCGCTCGAACTCGACGGTCCGCAGAAGAAGCGTCATCCGCTAGGGTCGTCCCGCCGCGATTAAACTCCGCCGGCGACTCTTATTGTCTGCCGTTCCGTGAATTTGTTTAATGATATGCATTATCGTGTATCGTCGGCCGCATAACGCCGTATTTACGAGCGCGTCCGCGATGCAGGGACGATAAAGCCTCCGTTGACGCGTCCAATTCAGCCTCGCGTGTATACACGCCGGAACCGGGGGTACCGTATTCACCAAGTCCGCACGCGTAGCTTCCACGGCGACACGGTACCAGCGCAACAATGCGACGCGCAGCGGCAGAGCCACGCGCGCTCGCGAGCGCGCGTGTACGAACGCGCCTGGACGCCCAGCCGCCTATAAATTTCCCGCGCCGCTCGGTGAACTTCCACGTATATCTGATAATACACGCCGCGTCTCGGATTTCCCTCGGCTGTGAACTTTCGTCCATGAGAGCCACCACGGGGCTCCGCAGAGGCCTAACGCGTATTTTCGTTCGACACAAAGGTACAAATTGCGAACGGCTCGAAATGTCAGTGCTCGGCCGGAGTGTACGGGGAATCCGTGGCGAGCGTGCGCGCCGTGTGCCACTTCGCCGTGGCGAAACGGCCAGGTTTATGGCGGGAGCCTACGGTAGTCGGATCCGACGCGTCGCCTGGCCGACAGAAAAGTCGCGGATGGTTCTCCGTAACGTACCACTTTTCGAGGAATTTTCGAAACAATTCTGCTCGGTTTATATGGGAATGGTACCGCCATTTTCGTTTCTTTTTCTAAGCATCGTGACATTAGATGAGAGATTTTCAGTTTCTTGTTTTGCAAATGGTTTAGCAAAAGTATTCCAATTTTTAAAGGAACGAGAGCAAAGTGTAGGGAGGTTGGAAATTTTCGACGCTACTCTCTCTCTCTAGCGTCATAATAATAGCGCAACAAGTTGCGCTCGTGTACAACCGTTAACGATACAGTTTCATTCTAGGCAGGCGTTCGTGATTAACGTAATAGCATACGTTACCGTTAACGCGAGGTTGCTTAATAACCCATTCACGGGTTTCGCGAGGAAAGCGAGGTATTTTTAGATGAGAAGAAAGTTAGCTCGCTTAGCTTGGGTCGTGGCGAAGGTACCGAAGGGGTTGCGGCGAAGGGAGGAAGTTCGTATGGGTCCCTGTCTCCTCGCGCGGTGAAATTGGAAAAATCGCGTCAAATACGTAATAACGATAATTAATGGCCACGCGATGTACAGGAAGTGCCATTAAAAGGTCCTCGTACGCGATGTTACGAATGTGTTTTAGGCTGCGGTCACACAGCAGGTACCGAATGACGTTAATTACCACTGCTAACTAATTACGAAGGTTCTACTTTACTGATTCTATAGAATGTCAGTCCATCGATAAGAATAAAATGGTAGAAGAATCGTATTGAACCCAATTAAAGCGTATCAATCTCCACAATTAAAATTCGTCCGGCGATTGCACAATCGACAGCGTTGTTTCGGTGTGATCGAACCCTTAGACCGGTGCACACGGTTCGGAGGAGCACCGCGCTTCATAAATTTCTTCGTAACTTCGCGAAACGTACGAGAGAACTTTAACATGTCGCCGACGTAGCTATCCTCTCGGTTCGAACCTCGAAGACTTATTGAGTACATAGATCCGTGCCGGTCCCGTGCTCGCCGAGCTCTCGTACGTACACCGTTTATAAATCTGTCGTCGTGGCCGCCAGCGGGCCCCGGGAGAAAGAGAGACCCCGAGCTAGCACCGTGGGCACCGTGTTCCGTTGATTCGCGAAGTTAAGCCAACTGGTTCGCTTCGCGAACTTCGCTCGGCGAACTGGTTTCGCGAAGATGATCAGCCTCGTAATGGTAGCCACGGGACGAGCGTCGAGGATTTTAGTCGGTGCTGGCCGATGTTAGAGTGTTCCGGGAAATACAATACTAGTGGAAATAAAAAATTGGAGGGAACTCGCAGACGCGACGATCGACACGAAAAATACGAGCGAAACTGGGGAATTATTTTTCTTCGCATCATCTTCGCGTACGTCGTAGTTTCAGAAATGTTTTTTCGGTTGCCTCGGGGAGATTAAGATTTTAAGTGGATGGAGAACGTTGTTGGGAAACGTTGCATTAGTAAAAGAGCTTCTGTCTGTTGGACGAGTTCTTAGAATGTTTCGAACCGGGAGCTTGAAACTTGCAATTAGTATTCCACGGTGGTAATACTCACCGGCGCCAGTTTGAAATCGCGCATGATGCAATGTGTGATCATTTGTACTTAGGATTATTATGATATTGGGTAACGTTTGGTGTATTAGTCTGAAACCACTACTGTAGAAAGTCCGTGCGGTTCATTAGGAACTGAAGATTTAGAGCTATGTGTTTTCATACCACCGATAAATTCAGTTACTTGCGTAATTGATACTCAGTGGCTGTGCGGTAAGTTGGTAGCAAACATTTTTAGGCCACTGAGAAATTGAAAGATTAATCATATAATCATCATTACACGCTCTAAATACCTACGTATGAACGGTACGAATTAAAACACTCCCAATTGCATTCTCTCAATCTTTATTCGAAACAATCTTTATTATATGCAACCAAAACCGAGCACGTACATTTGCCTTAAATTATCTTTCGAACAAACTTGCGATTGGCGCTGTTCACTTTCTTCTCGATTCCACTGCATCAACCGCACAATCAACCGTTCAATCAAAACGATCCGTGTATCTTCACCTTAACAGAATACATACAATCCGAAACCGCAGCCATATAATAATTCCCTCCCCTCGAATTCCCCGTTCTACATCAGACACCATTTTCATTCGAGATCACAGCCAGAGCGAGGAATAACGACCGCTAATGCCCACCGAAGCTGCTCCTTAATTTTCTCGAGCCCGTACCGTTTCGCATAAAGAAGCAGCGGCCTTAAAAATAGTTCGCCACGGGGGTAGTCGCGAAAGTTTTCTACGAACACCCCGGAGAAATTGCCTGGCGATCCACTTTTTGCCCCCCGCCTCGAGGAGGCAGCGTTCGCGGGCTATTTTTCGAGGTGCTAGCTCGTTACAGCGTGTAATTACGGATCGATAGAGGACTGGGGTGGCGCGCGATCCCGGAGGAACGCGCGAAATTGCAGGGCTGAAACGGATAGGAAGACGAGGCGAGGGCCGCGTTCCTCCTCGCGTCGGCGGGCTGTCGACAGGAGGTGTGGTGGCTGGCTAAGGGAATACTTTTATCGCGGCTAATGACGTATACGATCCTCGTTTTCAGACGCGGTGCACGCCCACGCGCACCCCCGCCGTGGGATCGACGAAAATTCAATTAAGACCGAGGATACCTCGAGTATCGATCCCGCCCTTGTCTTTCTAATTAATTCTCCCCTATCTACGGATCCTGCGCCTGGCAAAACTCGCGACGAGTATATTATTCATCGCTTCTAGAAGGTCTGAGGTAAACGCCTTGTGGGGGTGGAATACTATTGCGTGGAACGTGGATTTCGCTTGTGATTCGATATGGATTAACGATGATTTCTAGAGTCTGTTTTAGAAGAGTTGATGTAGCGAATTGGACGTTCCATTAATCGACGCCTTGAAACTTCTCATCACCTTTTGATTCTGCAAATATGAAATTAAAAGCTTCTGAAAAATCGCGTAGAGACACGATGCACGGCCGCGTAGAGAAATTGCGCGGATGATTAATCGCTTTTCACTTATATAAACCTGTTTCTGTTAAAATTAAGAAACGAGCGAGCTGCACTTTCATTCAGTCTGATATCGACGAGAGCTCTAAGTAAAATCTATATGTAAATTATACTCTGAGATCGTGCGCCACCTTTGGTTCTGAATACTTTAACAGCCGTCGTGTTCCTTTTTTCCTTTTCTTTTTTAGAAAATATATTTCATGTTTCTAATATCTTGTTCTTTCTTTCAGCTGTAGTGGTGCGGTATTTGACGAGGCGATACATTGGCGAATACAGCTCAACCAGTGGTAAGTCGCTCCTTTGTCCTCTTTTTTTTTCATTCTCTTTTCGTAATCGTTTCTGCGTTTTTGTCAAGCGTTGTTACTCGAAAGTGGAGCCAGCTTTTCTTCTCGTTATTGCGTTCAGCTCGAGCGTACTTTGTAATATCCTCTCTGGTAGCTGAACTACATGTTGGCTTAAGAGCTTGCCTGTGCAGTTTTTTGCTCTCTCCCCGATCGGCTGATTACTTTATTACCGATCCTACTTCGTGCTTCCAGCTGCAGTAGCCTCCACTCGAACGAAGCTTCATTTTTTCTGTTGCTGTAAGACGAGATTACTTTTTAATAACACGAAGCGAGAGTAATTCGTTTGGAACATGGTAAAGTGCTTATTTTTTTCATAAATACCTTCTATTACTTTGAAAAGTATTTAAATACCATCTTTTAAACCTTGTCTTTTTCTAGAATCCATCCAAACCATAGTTACATTGCATCGACCGTGAACATTCACATCTCCCTGAACCAGAAAACTCAGAGTCCGCCATCTTATCGAGATGATAGTTCAACTATTGATCAACGACAGAAACCACCAGTAACAAATTCCCAAAACCTTCCATTTATAATCCTCTGAGGTGTTCCAAGCCATACCCCTCGATTCCTCGGCGAACCACTTGGCAGACAATACCTGTCGCGACCGCGCATGCGCGGCAGAAAACCGCGGCGCGCATTATTTCAATCAGCGCGCCGCGCGAATCCCGGTTAGGCGCGTTGTTGGAGAATTTAATTTCCCCGTGGCGGCGCGCCGCCCGGTGTCATTCACATCCCCGGACAGCACAATGGCTCATTTAATAGATCGCTTTTGTTAATCGCGCTACCAGAGGCGCGCCGCCATTATCGTCCCTCGAAAACAACGCGGTTACACAGGTCACGTGACGCTTTTCATTGCCCGCATACCTGCGCGTACCGCCGTCCGGGCCCCGCGTTCACGTACACGTACGTTCCATGCGAGGACTTTCATTGTCGGGCGCAGAGGCGTTCCGCGGACCGTGAGAATGGTGAAAACGAAAAGTGCTACGGGTGCCTGGTAATCGCGCGGGGGGATCCAGTTATGGCCAGCTCGACGAATTCATATTCCGCGGGCTTTGAACGATGCACGGTGCCCGCGCGTATAATAGGCCACGATTTACAATCACCATGCAAAGACACACACAGAGAGAGAGAGAGAGAGAGAGAGAGAGAGAGAGAGAGAGGGAGAGATGGGAGGAGGAGGAGAGATGCATAAAGATACACACATAAGCGAGGGCCTCCGACTTCGTCTCGGTTTTCACTCGGCTAAATAATAGAGATCGCTCGATTTCACCTTCTTGTTTTCTGACGAATGTATTACGTTAAGTCTTGCCTACCTGTTCAACGGCACAATCAATTTACGATTCCCCCGCCGCGACGGGGATCTCGTGTGCCGCGCACCGCGAGCAGGCACGTCGCACAGCTTTCCTATGGGAGGTTGTTCAGGCTAATTTCATCGACTCTCGCGACCGCCTTTGACGCACCGTTTCCTGTTCGTGTTTTCGATTCCCCGGCCGCTGGTTGGTGCCTATCGACGCGGCCACTGTATGCACGCGCGTCCCCGTGGACGCTTCGTTCGATCAATTTTATGCGATCGAAGGCTTCTGCGTGCGTGATGCGAGGCAAATGGCATTACGGTTTCGATTGTTTCGTTGTTACAGGTTTCAGGCCGTTTATTGGCCAATTAACGGATCATTTTCGAATTTTTGTTCGTTCTGAATGTAATATTTTCTGGTTCCTTCTGACTTTGGTAGACGCGCGGACTTTACACTTCACACCGAATAGAAAGTATACTAAATAGAAAGAGGTTGCATACTAGAGAGATATGTTCCAAGCAGCAAACACGAACATTTTTCGACCCCCATTACTTATCTATTGTACGGTTTCTCCTATTATCTCGCGTTTACTCGATCTGGTTATCCAGCCAACATCTGTCCCTCCTACTCGACGTTTCTTCCTGTTACACTCTGTTTCTCCAGTTCCAACAGGCGGTGGGAGAATTGGCACAGGGCAGAACAACAATGTCCGCTGCCTCGACCGGAACAACTTTCCAAGAACCAGTATTTAAGCGACAATGTAAAGGAAGCACGTCAGTCGAATCGTAGCCGAATCGTAAAAGGGAAAAAAAAAACCGCTGCCACTAGCAACTCGCGGAACTAAGCCGGGAGGGACCCAGTGCGCAGATAAACGCGGAGCATTAATTAAAGTATCTTTATCCGGATCTGCGCCGCGGAGGAAAGCTATCGCGACGATAGGGCACACCTGCCTGGAATTTTTCCGCGGCCGGATATCCGCGGTTCGCTCGCACACGCGCTGCGATCACTATTATGGCAAGGTAGCCTAGCATGAGTTATGAGAGAGATCTGCATTCCCTGCCGGGGCCCTCCCCGTGGGCTCCATTTCACGTCGAGCGTTCGAATCCACCGCGCGTCCGCGTTGTCTCTCTGCTGCTTGATCTCCGTTACGATTTTAACCGCGCGGATGAGTCGATAGGCGTGGAAGAAGGATTCGGTTTTTTATAAACTCGAGGCGTTTTGTAAACGCGCGTCGAGACATAAAGAAGTAGCTCTCGAAGCCGCTTTCGGGAATTCCTAAGTTAGTTAGAGACGAAGCTTCGACTATTTTCGTCGCGCGCTCCTTCCACACTACCCGACTTTTGCTTCCCTTGTTCGTCATCTTTCGTTGAAATCAGCCGGGTCGTTAAGTGGTTACGCGGAAATCCGCGAAGTGGCCGGGCGTCTGCGCCGTGCAGGAAGCCTTTTGCGGGCGTCGCGCGTAGATTTCGGGGGAATTTCGCGGCCGAGCTCGCGTGGGCGTCAGAAGTTGTTTGAGTAACGATGTTTGGTAAGGAAGAGTTCATTCCGCGGCGGGTTTGTTGGCGAAACAGCGTTCCGGTGAATGGGGAACGCGTGCTCCGCAAGGCCTGGCGGACCGATTTGTTTTCGTTCTTTTTTTCTCTCTTTCTCGCCCTCGTTTTCCTTCTTTCGCGTGCACGCCCGGTAGGAAATCGAGAAATGTTTACGCAGACGGTGAATGATTTATGAAATAGTAATAAAGATCGTGTTCTCTCTGCCGACGATTTAAGAGCCGCGAGCCAGCGGTTATGCAAGGCGGTTACCTAACTACTAGTTTTTGCGTGAGATGGGGTATTGACACACGAAAGGCAATTAAATGAAGATAAAGTACGCGGATGGAAATGCGGTAGAAAGCGGAAATTAAGATCGCGGAAAATTGAGAGAACGATACTGAAATTCGACATTTTTTTATTCAGGAGATCCAAGAGAATTCTTTGTTACCGAGAATCTATAGAAACATCTTTGGATGGTTAATTATTTCCCGTTATTTCAAATGGAGCATCACCTGTACCCTGTAATACCAAGCTTGCGTAAAAAAAATATTACGTTTACCCCACCGTAGATTTATCAACTCCCATCTTCCATTAAATATCCTTTAGCCCTCTGCTAATTCCCGGAATTCCCTCGAAATTAACGCAAAAAGGACTCCCGGCACTTTAATTTTTACCCCGGCTAACAGTCTTCCGCGAAACGATCGCGGATCGTTCCGAAGCCATCAGCGGACACGAAGCGGCGTCTCTCTTCCTCGACGATTTTCCCTCCACGGCCGATTACGATCGCGGCGTCAAGTTTCACCTGCTCTTATTATCAAGGAAATCTCGCGCGAAACTCGCGCGACGATTGAGATACAAAATGGCTTCTCGCCGGTGCCACCCTCGGATCGACTCGCCGCCAGGTTTCTCCCGACAATGTGGAACGCGGTTGCGGGGCAAGGCTCGTTGCCACGGAACAATGTTATAATCGCTGGTTGCCCGTTGTTTTTCACGGAACGGAAGGCTGCGAGCGGACGGACGGGTGTTTAGCGGCGTACCCGGTCAACGTTCATGGGGCTGTAATTAGGTGGCTTGATGGATGGCGCTAGACAAGAAAGCGGATGAAAGTCCTGTCCGACGCGGACGATCTATGCGTTCTTGACTAACGGATGAAACGGTTATCGCCGCTGATCTAGCCGCGGAGAACAATGTTCGATAAATCTCGAACGGATTTCGAGGGAAGCCGATGTGTTAATGGCTGGAGGGACTTGCGTGTCGATGGTTGCGCATTTTTCGATGTCTGCGGGGTCGTACGTTACTCGCGGATATACCATTCGGCGGGCATTGATTATATCTGAACGTTAATCTCAGTCGAGAGGAATTATTTATCGAAATTTTCGTCTCGCGGTGTTTAATATCAATGTTTAGATTATATTTCGAAACAGATGATCGATGTAGCTACTCGATTGTTTAACACCACTTGTTGCGATTGGATTAAGCAATCGAGGCTTTATTTTCGAGATCTTCTATATGCAAGATGAACGTTTCACGCACAGGTCAACAAACGATAAATAATCAGAAAGCGCTAGATTAAAACTGATTGGAGTGCCCAGTGGAAACTGGCGATAAAGCAACGAACACACGCATCGCCTAATGAGATGTTTATCCCAGAAAGAAATCTGATTTATCCGGTCCACTCGAGCTTCCACAATGCTCTCCGTATCCGACGATAAATCTGCCGGATTCTTTCAAAGGCTCGCGCATATTTCAACGGTGGACATAACCGCGGATTATATACCGTAAGGACTTCAGGAAGAGATCGAACGAGTAGTCGCGAGGGGCGACGATCGACGGAAAAAGTCCCGGAGCCCGTCGACGGTTTATGAAACCGAAATTTACGATTCCGCGTTACCCGTTAATCGCCACGGAATTATTCCGTCCGGGCTGGAAGATATATCGACGGAAAAACATCGCGTTCCCGCTCGACCGATTAGCCGCATATATCACGGAATTACTCTGCTGGAACTGATCGATCTCTACCGGATCAGAGAAACTCGGGCGTCCCCCGTGGGCCTGGCGTCTGTCGCGTGTCCCGTGGCCTCCTTTGCAACCCCTTGGTTAGGCCAATCGACGTTGCGTCGCCGCTTTCAGGCTTAAATCTCTCGTGCACCACCCCGCGCGCTGCGTCTCTGGCAACGATCGCGGAGGATCGATGGACGCTCTCTTCCTCGACTCGAGTTTGCACGCGATGACGTTCGCGGCGAAGCAAAATAGAGGCGAGGTCGTGAGCGCCTAGCGTCGTGGGTATTAATTAATTTCCCGGGGAAAATGACGGGTAATCGGAGGTGGACGTAACCAGGAAGCGGATAATCTGCCGCGTACCGATGGCCCCGGGTGGGATAATTGCTTAATCGAGCCTTAAAGTCGTGTGCACCGGTGACGTTGTCCGTGGGACAAGCCAGCGTCCCGTGTGTACCGGGCTATCTCGGCGAGAAACTGGAACGAGACCAGTTGACGATTATTTTACGCTCCACATAGACGGCGACCGTGAGAGAGGGGCAGGAAACGTTTACGGAGCGATCGAGATCGACGATGGGTTTCGTGTCGCGGTGTACAGGAGCGAAGAATTTTTAGCAACGCGGATAACCGAGCTTCTCTGGAAGCTTGGCTGTTCGTAATTTTAATACGGCCATGTAATCGTACGCTATTAATTCTCGAAAGGGGAGGCTAGCATAATTACCTTAGCGGTAGAAGAGTACGAATTCAATAACGTCAGTTGTAGTTTTGAAAAATCGTCAAATTGCAGTACGAGTAGGTACTGGTTTCGTATGGTTTCCCAGCGTTCGATCGTCAAACGTGTACCAATCATGGTGCGTTACACGGTTCCCGTGGTCGTCCGGCTCGCAATGATATCTCTCGTCATTACCTATTCGCTGGCGATGGAAGGATCGCCGACCTCGTTCCTACGCTTTGAGGAGGAATCGACGTTAATTCGTGCTCGTATCTTTGATTGACCATTACTTTCTAGCCATGCAGATTGTTCTGCCCGGGAACGGTAATCAATCCTAGCGGAGAGTCCGTGAGCCGATCTTAGATAAAGCCCGTGGTCTCGTGGGACCGTTCGAAAAATCCGTAGAATTTCTGCGTGACGGTGAAAACTGCTTTCTATTTGATTAGTTATTGCCTTGAGTGAATTTTGTTCTGCCGGGTGATTTCGAGGGTGGTCGTTGGATGTTTCATCCGAAGCGTTGATCAAATGCTTGCAGCACCCTTCGCTGATCCCAGACTGCAAGGTTTTTTCACGATATCGCACGAGCACGATTTAAAATAGGAATCGTTACGAATATATCACAGACTCTGTACATTTACAGTTTGCAAATGGTATGCGAATGCGATTCAGTAGTCCGTTTTTTAAATATCTCGTGAAATCCACTGCGTACCTGTATATGGCTTCGAATAATCAATATTTCTCGTGTCCCATCAGGGACGGCGCGTGATCGTCCCGATTTTTCGATTACCAATGCAAATTCGCTTCGCTGAGACGCTCATTGCGTGGAATATCTAATTCTCTACTATGATTTAGAAAGCGAGCCGCGGCAAGTGTATGTATTGTCTGTCGCCGATTGTTTCGTGGATGGGAACGTTTTGTCCGCGGACCAAACGGTAGAGATTAGATCGTGCATACCGAGAGATCGATAGATCACTCGCGTTCGATTCATGGATCACGTATATATCACCGTTATGCGAATTGATTTCGAGCGAATGGCGGGCTACTTACTCTGCCATCCTTCTCTCGAAAGAGAGTTTCCTAAAAGTGTACCACTTGAAGTATTTCATTCTACTTTTACGTTTCGGGCTAATTTGCATGGAAATTAATATTGGAAACTGTGGATTCGATGTTTATTTTAATTTTCTTTCCTAAGCTTATTTGATCGGATGACTATTTTCAATTTTAAATAAATTAATATAACAAGTTAACTTGTTTATAATCGGTTTAACACGGTTTAATTTTAATCTGGAACACGGTTGTGTACAGACAAACGAACTTCCCCAAACATCGAGAAGAATGCGTTGCAGAATTGCTTTCTAAAATGCAATTCATTACTTATACAGAACATGTATGCGTTTAAAATTCATTACCCGTACCATACATACATAATTCATTGCTTCATCCTTGTATATCCACTTGCACACTCGCCATTGTAACACAGAAAAAGTTGATCCCATAACAACCGAATAATCGCGAACACTTTACCAAATTAAGCCCAAAAAATTCTTGAGAATAGACAAATCGATCAGAGGAAACATCCCCTCGCCTTTCTTTCGTTTTATCCACATAATTACCCCATAATTCCCAACTTGGGGTGCGTACTTCCTGTTTTAAAGGGTAACAGGTATTCCCAGTTTAAAAGCTACACGATGATTCGCGCGCACAACGAATCAGCCATGCGTGCGCACACGGTGCATTTATACGCAGGCCTAATAGAACGCCTAAAGAGAAGTCTCGCATAAACGCGCGTCGCGATAAGCAGCATCCTCGTAGAAACTGGTAATGCTCGCAGCGACGCCTCGCTTCAGCGATTTGCGCCAGGTTTCACGGACAGAGACCAGGCGGATGATAGGCGAGCCTCGAAATTAAGTTTCTATTAAACGCGCCGCTCGTTCTTTTTCCGCGGCTCGTCACCCACGCGCGGGTCCCATCGGAGGCAGCGATCGAGGAGAACCGCGCGCGTCGCTTTCACCGTTCGAGGGCGTCTATTCGGAAAAGTTGATCCCCCGCGCCGAACGAAAGCGCGGGAACCGCGTGTTTTCGATTCGCTTCACGCGAAACGGCTGGGAGAAAATCCGTGGTCGCGTGCGACTACCGGCCTCGATGCGATCGTCGAGCGTAAATCGAACGCGGATGAGGTGGCGAAAGAGGCGCGCGGAAAAAGTCCCGATATTCCACGATCGCGATCGCTATCGTTCCGGTACAAATTCGCGCGACTTTTACCTCGCTCGACAAGCGAGAGGAGCTCGCCTCGGCGTCCACGCGAGGCGTCGCGTCCCTCTTTTAACGCCGCGCGCGCGAAACTGCAGCGGTCTGTGACGATTACACGATCGCGGCTCGCTGAGACGGACACGCAGCCTCGATGGAGCGGAAGAACAAGAGCGAGAGAGAGAGGTGGAAACGAAAAAGCAACAGACGAAAAGATTCGATCGATCGATGCGCGTACAGGTGGTGTTCAAGCGAGCGGAGCGATCGAAAGAATCTCGTATCGTTCCGAGAGACGCGCGATCCGCTCGCTGAAATTCTTCCGCTGGAATCCGGCGTGAATTTTTCCGCGGGTAGCGACGATAAATACTCAGGCGTGTCAGGCTGCTCGAATCGCTTCCCCGACGGCATTGCGCGGCAATAAAACTTTCTCGAGCGTAACGGCTCGCTAATGTAACGAGCATCCTTATTTGCTTGTTTCTGCCCGCCGAACGCCTCGGCAGCCGCGCTCCACTAGGTGTTTATGAGTTTATTTATCGTTTATTTATCGTGTCTGCACTCTCCGCGTCGGCTACCGTGCTCCCCGTCGATTCCTCGGCTCGTATTGTTTCGCTATCGTCCGCCACTTTCGCGGATAAGAGGACGTCTTCTATTTTCTAGATCGCAGATAAATTCCGGTTGTGTAAGCAGCCGCGAAACCGGGAAGCGAGCGATTTCTTCGCGCGCAAGTTTAAGATCGAGGCTGGAAAAAGGTCGAGTACAAGAAAATTGAATTTTAATACTTGACGGGGGCAAAGACACTCGGGTGGTTACGATGTCTGGCTATTTATCACCGTTTCCAGTCGTTTCTGCAAATACTGTCGGATTCGAAGCGGTTCTGAGTGAACGCGTTTTCTTTCATCGACGTGGAAGTTGGTCTCGCGAGCAAGTGAAACGAAGTTTACGAAATAAGTATTAAATTGCGCGGCGTTATGGAGAATAGATTTGATATAACGCAGTCGAGGGTTCGAGGGGAAAGTGACGCGTCATTGTCAGCGAATGGCATAATGACAGAGCGGCGCGACGCCCGGCGTCAGCGCGTCAAATTGGAATTGTCGTTAGTAACTGGTCCGCGGCTTTCGCGCATTAACCGCGTTTTCTATTCGCGGGAATATCTTTGTTCGATACTCGCAGTTCCCGCACGAGGAACTAGCCTTCGTTCAACGAAGAAGCAAAGTCTAGATCGATACTTCCTTCTTCTCGAAATGAATTCCAGAAACCTTTCATTCATCCAAATTCTGATCTTCGAACGAGCACATGTTCTCCCTCGTTCTGTCACCTATCCCTAATCAACACCGATTTTCATTTGTCAAATCGATCCCCAAGAAATCTCTCTTCGCGATGACCGCAAGCAGGAAGCAAATGGCGGACGTAAGTGGCACAGTGGCCAGCGAACGTGGACCAAAGGGTGGGTGGAATACCGGTGGAATAGGGACGATTTCAAGAATTAACAAGGATTTAGTCCAACGTCCGTTTCCCTCAGCTTGCCCGGTGTTGGTATCGAGTCCCTCGCGAGATCGATCTCTCTTTTCCACCTTGGTGTTCAGTTTCAGCTATCGTCTCCCGTGGATCGGTCGAGCAAGGACGCTAGACCAGATCCGGACGATTACTTCGTCCGCTAACCGGCGCAAGATCTCCCTCGAATCCACGGGAAGAGGGCCTGACGGATCGGTTTCATTATCCACGACGAGCGAGCTCGTACGTCTTCTCGCGGCTCGGACCCCTTTCGCTAGCCCTGTAGACCTAGCCCCGCGATAGCCGATTCTGGAATGCTTGGCTATCGTTCATCGTCGCGGTAGCAGTCACCGTAATCTCGTTCTCTGCTCTCTGTTACAGATTTCCTGTACCGGCACAGCGTTACCATCGATAACGTTAATACGGAGGTCGAGATATTGGACACTTCCAGGTGCGAGGTAAGTTCTTTTAACGATTTTTAAACGTCCCGAGGGGAACACGGAAATTCTGAGAGGAGTCTGGTGGTAGATGTTGGAAAGGGTGGGCATTTTTAAGAGCGACGGTTCAATAGATAGGACTTGCTGCTGGAGTAATTTATTTACTTGTCGAGTATTATCGTTGCGTGTCATTCAGCGATATAGTAATGATACGCAACGATGCAACGCGTATCGTCCACGTCGATACGGAGATACGCAGCAAGTGGATACGCATAGATACAAGTAGAACCAAGAAGTATTTTTGCAACATCCTTGAGAGGAAGTAAGTGTCTCAGCGAAAGTACCCAAGCGTTTCTAAAACGTTGAAACGCTAATTCTCCGTGCTCGACAAATTCCGGTTCTAAAATTCTCACTGCGAAGTACACCGCGCGAGGAAGTTCGGCCATTAATCAGGGCCGCGTAGACTGCGCCGAACGGAACGACGAAAACACGTGTCAGAAGCGATCGGGAAAAACAAATAAATCTCGCGGCTCGAAATTCTCGAGCGACTCGAAAATTCCCACAGCGGATTATCCCACGCGCGCGCGTACCCACTTTCGCCCTGGAAATCGCAAACGTTCACCGCGCGCGCGCGCTTCCACGGCTCAATCCCCGCGCGCATTTTCACCAAGCCCGCGCAAAAAGCAGAAAATTAACGGGCGCAATCTCGGGCTCTCAGCCTCTCTCCGACTCGCTGGACGTGCGGGACAAGAGAAAAAGAAGAGGCGCCCCGTAGCCGAGGATCGTCCGACGTGGAACGCGCGAAACGCTTAACGAACGGATCTCCCCGTTGGCATCGGATGCAAATTATCGTCCGCGCGGTTTTTCCCCCCCTTTTTCCCTCCCTACGTCTCGCGCTCGGGTCCGTCGCGCGGAAAAGAGCGGTCGCCTAATGATCCCGCCGGATTATTGATGGATACACGACATGGATTGGCGTTAAAATCTCACTCGGACCGCGGGCCGCGGTGAAAATGTACGTTTACGGCCGTACGTTTATTTGACAGACTGATTTGCCCGCGTGAGTTATGCCCGGCCTCGTGGCCGGCTGTAAATTATCCACGGTTACAACGGGATCGTCGGCCTTTGATTTCTGTTTTACGGTGGTGCCTCTTCCTGGCGTCGTGGCTCTCTCGCGGACGCGAACGCCCGGCGTTTTCGAGGCGCTCCGCGTCTGAATGGAGGGTGTTTTCTACGGAGATAAGCGTCCACGGGAAGAGTTACGGCTTTGAAATGTTGCTTAGAGGAGTGACGCGCGTTGGCTGGGTTGGGTCTTAGGTAGACAGTGTTTTTGGATAAGTGGTTTCGCGTAACAGTATCTTTGCGTAGCTGGTAACAGATACGGCTACTCGAATCTTACTCCTGAATCATTGGATTCTTCTTCGAATAGTTGCCATTGCAACTGGCAGTATCTCGAGGTATTCGCGCGGAAGGTGCTTGCAGCATCTCATTTAGACGCGCGATCATTTGTTGGTGCGCGGATCTTAAAAGACGCGAATCTGTATTCTCCACGTTTGACTTCGATTTTGACAAAACAATCGGAACGCCTCAGCGTCAACATTCAACCGGCTAGCCTCTCGAATCGATACCTCGACATCGCGAAAGCAAACATCCGCCGGCTTATTGCACCTCGAATCGATGTACCGTTTCACTTTTCCGACCCTGAAATAACACGCGAAACGGCAAGGTCGTTAACCCTGAATCCCGATTTAGTCGGACTCCCAGGAACGATGCTCGACGGAGGAACGAAACGCGTCGAATCCAGCCCCGTCGATGTTGTCTAGGGACGGGGTGGTAGTCATCGACACCGATGACTGGACGCGTTTCTCGATCGATGTCAGGGTACAACTCGAGCAACAAGAATCCGCGTTCCATGCGCTTCGAATCTGTCTGTTTTGTCTTGCTTAGAGGCTCTCTCGTGCCCACAGCGGACAGTGTAAACGCGTTCCGCGGTACGTTCCTGCGTTCCCTTTTTTACGCGTTTTTTCGCGACCGATGCGTGGCATCGGCGCCTTTTATATTTATCTCCCGTCGACGCCTGTAAACACGACTATTTCAGCCCGATGCGCTCGCGGGCCCAACCGTGGAGAACGCGGTTTTTCTTCGCCCTCCGCCACCACTAGCGATGGGATCAAGCACATTGCCAAGCGGGTTCGAACGAGTGGCGCACGTTCTTGAAAACGGGGGTAGTTTTGGTCGACTCTTGTTTTAAACACCGTGTCCGACAGTACGATTTGATAAACTCGAACGAAAATTTACGTGAATTTTTGTCAAAAGACGAGAATACTTTTTGCAGCGAATTTTTTATGATTCGAGTGCTTCGTACGTGTTCTTTAAGGGGTGAGAGCGTTGCGTTGGGATTGACTTAAATTCGTGAGCACTGAACTTGATTCCATCTAACCCTCGTACGTAACGAGAAAGCGAATTCTTCAAGAATAGAAAATTTACATGAACTTTTGTCAAAAGACGAGAACAGTTTTTGGAGCGAATTTTTTATGATTCGAGTGCTTCGTGCATGTTCTTTAAGGGGTGAGAGCGTTGCGTTGGGATTGACTTAAATTCGTGAGCACTGAACTTGATTCCATCTAACCCTCGTACGTAACGAGAAAGCGAATTCTCCAAGAATAGAAAATTTACGTGAATTTTTATCAAAAATGCGAGAATACTTTTTGCAGCGGATTTTTTATGATTCGAGTGCATCGTGCATGTTCTTTATGGGGCGAGAGCGTTGCGCTGGGATTGACTCGAACTCGTGAGCACGTATTGAACTTGATCCCATCTCTAGCCACCTCGTCTCTTCATCTTTCTTCCTTTCCACCGGCCGTTACCACTCGACGCGTTCATTGTGAAAGTCACGATGAATCATTTGCTTGCTGGACAAACTTCTGCCTCGACGCGTTTCGCAATAGGCCGCTTTTCATTTAGCCGAGCTTTTTGCTCGTCGCGGCTCGCCCGTGGAATTCGCCAGGGGGAAACAGAGCACCTCTGTTCCTGATGAAGTTGTCGATGATCGTATCGCGCGCGTTTATGGTCAGGGGGAAAGTTCCATCGCTGATTGGAAGCGTTATCGATTGATTGCTGTAGTTTCCCCGAGTTCGCCATTAATGCTCCTTACTGGGATTGTGCTTTACGCGCGTGGGCGTTGAAATTTTAATAATTCGTTGCAATTTAGCGAGAAACAGCGTTCGACTTTTGTCGATGTAGAAATTCTGGAATTATGTGACTTGTTTCACGCGTGCGTCACAATTAAACAAATATGATACATACTTTCGAGCTGTATCGCGAATTGTTGTTTTCTTAACGTTTCTCGACTAACCTCTGCCTGTTTTCATTATATTTTGCATACCTCGGAACATTATATCTGCATAAACATCCGCAGTTCGTGATCACGAATCAAATATTCCTGATGTCTTCCTTGCATCAAGGTCTCATAATTTAGCGGACAGAGTTGTCCTCCTTGGATTAACAAATAACGATATCTTCACCCTTAGATTTGCGCACAGAGGTGTTCTCACCCCTATACAAATTATCTAAATACGAACAGAATTAGCAAATATAACCTTCTGCTCTCCAATACGACAAATGAGGTGATCACTTAGCTTCAGTATCGCTCAGTACTCCAAGACCAAGACGTGAACCATACTCGTTGGTCCCAACGCGGTACCAAAACCTCCCCTATTTGCTCCTTCGAACGCGATACAAAATGCCAGGTCCATGGCGCGCAGCCACTATCCAACGATCGTTCTGGCGACGTGACCTTCTAATAGCGGGATGATTTATGCATAGTTTTTAAGCTTGGGCTCGATTCGCGACCGGTGGCAATAATTTACGATGCCGCGAACAATGGCTCCTCTCGGCCACGGCAATAGAAAAAGACCGCGCGGCGGAATCTCAATGAGGATTCCGCTCTACCTGCGACAGGTGAACACGTGAACGTTGCCAGCCACTCGGCTCTCTACGGTACACGTACGCTTACAGGGTGTCTGTTTCAACCGGGCATAAGTGGACTGCGGGTGTTTACGCAGTCGCGGGAAATTGAAACGCGCAAACGAGTTAGGAACGCGCTTGGTATGCAAAGTTATATAAAATACGCCAAGCAACGTGCATACTGATCTCCTCCAGTTGGTTATTCAACGTATATCACCATCTTATTCTAAATATAGAAATATGTATCCAAGGTTCAATTGAAAAATCTTTCAAATCTCCACTTGCAGAAATTCTACCAAATTGATTTATAACATTTTGAATTTTTCTTCAAAGTAGACTAAATATATTCGTTCCTTTGAATTATTGATCTATTATTGCACACTGCTACGCGTGTAGATTTCATAATTTTGTACAGAGCGCAATTATTCGCGTTCCTATGGAGGAGCTTGATCGACTTACGAGACGCTTCACGGTGTTCTCGTTAAAGAGACACCCCGTATACCAGTGTGTGTGTACGTGTGACGCACACGCGCGTGCCCCTAGTCAGAGTCGCCTAGATTCGAATTTAAAGGCGATCGTTATTCAATTCAAATACGCGGCTAACGGGCCTTGTCGTAGGATTTCCGCCTTCGACGTGTTCGCGTGCGCGGCCGTTCGTTACCGTATTCTAGAAGAATCGGGTTATGGAAGGTCAGGTCGGGACGATCGGCCTGGAACCTGGCCGATTCCGTGGAGATTTGGGTTAAGTAAGGTCAGGCTGGTTCGAGAACCAGAGACGCATCGCCGTGGATTGCGTCGTCGCTGCCCGAGTCGATGACTCCTCGACTCCGAGGCTAGCGATGGGATCAAGTACTTTGCAAATAGGTTCGAATCTGGCTGAATGGCTTCGAACGTTCCGCGAATACTTTGACGATTCGAAGCGACGCTTTTAAGTGGACGGATGCGTGGACCAGGCTGATTCGAACTCTTCGCGAGTACTTTTGAGGAATTCAAGCTGGTACTTCTTTCCCAAGTTAATTTGAGTTGCAAATTGCGAGGCGACGCATCCATCGATTTCAGTAAAATTAACAACTGCGGTTACAAATTCTTCTGGTAGTCATTCTGTACCGATTCATTGCTTCGCAAGTATTACTGTGCAAAGAAAGATCAAACTACGTGAGACTTTTCTACTGATATTGGCTCAGATTTCTAAGTCCGCATCAGACTTGATCCCATCTCTACTCAAAGCCTGCAGAGCCTCTTTTTTGGATCTCGCGATGACTTTTGGAACGTCCATTTGGGCGTTCGACAGGTGTTGAAGATGGTTGTTTCAGGCTCCTTTTAATAGTGAATATTTGGGGACCGAATGTGTACCGTTAATTGGTATCGATCGATTTTGTTAATCGATCGACCGGATCGTTGAACTTCCTTGATTGTATTCTTGGAAATCGAGACGAGAGAGTTTGGTAGCCTCGTAAATTGGGTTCTTGGATCTTTTACTTTGTAATATTAAAAACATACAAAGTTTCACATAAATATTCGCACAATCGTTTATATATTTAATCTAACCAAATTCTTACTACAATTAATTAAAACTTTACAAAATCCAAAATCGATCTTCCTCAAGTATTATGTTAATCTTCCTGCACTGTTCGTTTTGTTCAATTTGATTTGCAAAAAAAATTATTCTCGACAGACATGCACATCAAGGAACAATACATATAACACATTAAAACACATTTTGTCCAAAATCTTACAGCCAGAATCCTCTCAACCCTTCGGTCCCTCAACCCACCAGGTTATTCAGCCATTACGAAAGGATTAAAAATAACCTCCTCCTGTTTTACCTCATCCTACACGAATCACAATCAAATACCGACCGTTCTGCCTCCGTCCCCGAAAGAAACCAACGAGAAAAAGAAGAACAAGGAAAGGAGTGCACGCGAAGGGGGATGAAAAAAAAAAAAAAAGAAACAGCGAATCAGCGTCCGACGGAGCGCGCGCGTATATATTTTCTTCAGGGACTGCAAAAGGAATCCAACATATTCCTTATACGCGCGTCGTACGCACGGTACACTGACTCGTCCCGGCTTATTCGGTAGCCCCGCAACAAGACACGATCGTGAGGCCAGGTTGTTTTTAGCAAACTGGTTTTTCTACCCGGGGCTTACAATTACCGGCTTCCTTTTTTGCGGTGCCAACCCTTCCCTGCTCCCCCCTCCCCTCTTTACTCCCGCCAAATATTTGCACCTGTCGCTTAAAAGGCTGCGAACCCCGGCCCAAGATGGCATACCTTTTCGTTCGGGATTAGTCCTTGGACCTTGGTGCTAAGAATATTTGGAGCACACCGGCGGAACGGGCCGGCCAGGCCTACGTCGAGGACCCTCCCGACATTTCGCGATCCATTCATGGAATTCCAGCCATCCATTCAGAGAATTCTGCGAACGCGGAGTCTGATCGTCGATCGTTACCCCGTTGCTCTTATTGGGGTTGAAGAAACGTGTACTACGTGGAACTTCGACGCTGTACGTTTCGGGATTCGGATGTTTGACTAGGATATTAGATAAATAGGTTACATAGCAGTATTAAATGAACGTCCCTCATTGATTTTTCACATTATTTAGAAGAGGAGATCATTTAACGATTCCTCCAATCAAAACCCTTGCAATGTTCAAAAACCAGAGTTCGCTGGTTCGCGAAGCGATTAGTCGACCATCAGAAACGCGGCAACGCGATCTTCTCCAAACCTACAATAACTAGAATACTCACTAGAGGAACACACTTAACGATTCCTTCGATCAAAACCCCTGCAATGTTCAAAAACCAGAGTTCGCTGGTTCGCGAAGCGATTAGTCGAGCATCAAAACGCGGCAGCGCGATCTTCTCCAAACCTACAATAACTAGGATACTCACTAGAAGAACACACTTAACGATTCCTTCGATCAAAACCCCTGAAATGTTCAAAAACCAGAGTTCGCTGGTTCACGAAGCGATTAGTCGAGCATCAAGAACGCGCCTGCGCGATCTTCTCCAAGTCAACGAAACCGACGCGCGATTCCACGTTTCGTAACGCGGTTCTATTTGCGTCGCGGCGCTTCCGACGCCTCGAGGAACGCGCGCGGCTCCTCGACGCGCAACGCTCGCTGACGCAACGCGCGCCGCGTAAACACGCGCGCGTAATTGTAACCCGCGTGTAACTACACCCCCGAGGACCGCTCGCACCGTTACCAGCTGGTAGATTCGATAAATAACGCGACACAGGAAGCCGTGCCACCGATTTGTATGTACGCGCTTTAACAGCCGGCCCCCGTGGCTGCCGATCGATCGTTCGGTACGCCGCTATCGGCAGACCGATCGGACGATCATTATCGATCGGTCGCGCGATTTATTGGCGGCGACGCGTCCTCCGTGCGTCGCGAAAATTCGATCACTTTCTACGATAACAGGCCCCACGATTCAGCCACGGATCATTTGCGCAGACGTGGTCCGCGCGAGGTTCGATGGGCTAACGGAACAGCGCGAGGGTTGAAAGCGCGTCGCGACGTCGTTTCAAAGTCTACGCGGTCGTAGACTAACCCCTTTGTCGAGCGTGACTTGACATCGCGGAATAAGTTGTTTTACAGTTTGCAAGTAGCGGTCTACTTGCAAGTAACTGACAACATTTTCAAGTAAATTTGAAGTAAATTTCAAATGAAACACTTGAAATAGTAGGGAGATGTTGGCGACTGAACTATTAAATTAAAAAATAATTCAGACTGCAGAGGGCTGAGGGTTGTGATTGGGGTTGGTTGAACTTCGAAGCGTTGTTGATCCTATATTTGCAAGATTATAATTTTGGAAGGATACTGCTAATAAAATAAAAGATATTGATATAATTAATCAAGAGGTCCCTTCGTGAGTCACCAGTTACACGCGTGACCAAACGCATTAGCAAGACTCGTGCCAATTTTATTTACTGCTTCGCTAATAAATTCTATCTTGCACCCTTGCGAAACTTTTCTGCTGAACGCGCGGACCGTGCTGGTGTTTACCACACCGTTTCTTCGATCGCTAACGAAGAAAGTTTATTCGATGTGTAAGCAACGTGCAAAGGAAATAAAGGAATGGGAAAAAGTCGTTGGACCAAATCCTTCCATTGGTCCGGGTTAATGAGCAGCCATAGAAAAGGAAAATACGAGGCACGAGCAAGATTAGGCCCGGCTGCGCACAATGGGGATTTTCTAACGGGCGCCATATATCGGCGCGAACGAGCTAAAGTATCGCTATCGGATAGCGGATTTAACGATCTGTCCCGTGTGCAGTCGCGAGCCGATCGCGCACCACTGCCACACTGATCCACATCGATATCGATCTCCGTAGATCCTGTTCTTACGCAGACGTTGCTCTCCGCGCGGCAGTCCGACTCTGCGCGCGACTTTTACGCGCGTTAACCCTTCTGGCGCCGAGTTATCATTCGTGACTCGCTGGTCCAGATATAGATGCACATTTTTCCTCCTTATTTTTACCAGTTACCACGAACCGTATAGTTGGCGAACAACTAATTGCGTTAGAATTTCATTTCATTTCCAAGTTTCATACGATGCTGTTAAAATTACCGTCCTTACATCAGGATTAGGAAATGCAAGGGTTAGTTAATCGAATTTTTATATTCAGTCTGCATATTTCTATCTTTTACCTTCGAATCTTACGTTAACCGCATCTAACCCTTTGCATTCTACGACCCCGTATCGTCGATGGTATCCCATGAAACTCGGGAGGCTCCATTACAATACCATGACTTTTACTGTATAAAAGTTAACCACGGAGGATTGCCTCCAGCCGATAGCATCTGCGCTGGAAAACTTTTCGACCGGGCGTAAAGGCTTAATTTACCAACTCGGCTCGCAAACAACATTCAACGGTGTCCGTGTTCGCCAATGCGGGGAGGCGCACGCAGACACGCGAGCACCTACGTTTAGAGCCTCCCAGCGCGAATACTAAATATTCCTAGACAATAAACGAGAAGCCACGGTTTAGCACCGCAGCACTTAACAGAAATGTCAGGACACAGAGAGCGTGGCCAATTACCTCCGTATTAAACAACGGGCCGCGACAACAAATTAAGCCCGCGGCCTGGGGTATTCTCACTCCGCCGGCGGAATCTCGAAATAGAAATAAAAATCACCGATTGCGCCATGCTCGGTGTAACGTTTCGACAGACCTATCTTCTGCTTTTTAACTGCGACCCGTATGGAAGATAGCGGCCTGGGACTGCCTGTAAAGCCTGGCTCGCACTTAAGGAACTGGTAGATCCTCTTATAAAAGTACAGACGCAAGTGATCGTCTAATTAAATATCAACAAATGAATCGTCCCACGTGATAACTCTTTAATTTCATTATTGTTTTACGAAGAGCAATGACTCTAGCTGCACTGGTCTCGTGTCTACAGCCGCGTATCATCGTTGCGTATCGTTTCACCGCATCGTATCACCATTGTGCTTCTATAGAAACGATAAGGGTTGCATCGTTGAGTATCATCTACTAATCTTTGTCAATGGATTAGGAAACGCTGCAGTTTGGAGTAGTTTGATTAATCCACGATACACGCGTTGATACGCAAGGATGATACGATACTATGATACGCGACAAATGGACGCACTCTAAACAGAAACGCATTCAGCCACAGTCGTCTGCTCCAGCAGAAGTTGAACGCCAAGCAGCGCTAAATAGTAGAATTGTACAGTAGACCAATGTTAGGCAAAGCAGAAGCTGCACTGATCGCTTCTTCAGGATCGCTGAACGAATGCTTGTTGTGCGCCAAGTGCGATTTAGGCTTGAAACGCACCCGTGTCGCTCGCGCGCGCGCTAAAGTGCATCGCTGCTCGCCGCGGTATAATCTTTCCAATTATCCAGCTGCAACGCAACGCGTCCATTCATTGCCGGTCGCAGATACAGCCGCGGATACGCGCGTTCCCTCTTCTAGTATCTAGCCGCGTAAAATCCAACGGAGGCACAGCCGGCGTCTAACGCGGGAACTTTATGGGCGAAGTTAGCGGGACGTAAGCGGTTAAAGCGCGCATAACCTGTCCGCGAAACGCGCATCTAATCTCCGAAATTGTCCATTCGTAAGTCGCGGAAAGTCGCCGCGACGGGTATCGATCCGACGATCCGGGGACTCCCGAGGGGGTTTCGAGCGGAACGAGGCGTGTTGGAGCGTGTCAGCTCGGTATCGCGCGGAGAGGGACCAAGATAAGACGCCATGGGGTCCATTGAGTCAGCCTGGTCGATGACCTCTCCTCAGTTCTGAGAGCGGAACTCGCGAAGGGTGGTCGAATGTTGCGTAACTTTTCCTGTTGAGATACGCTTTGGTTATGGTCGATTGTGGGTGGATTAAGCCCATTTGGCGGGTAGCGAACGCTTGGCTGTTGGAGTGATTAGAGGTGGCTTCAGAATGGGGCACAATGGGTTATTTTGGTCGATTTAAGGAAATGCCTGGAGGGTGGAGCTGTTCGATGGACTTGAGCGGATGACTGATGGATGATTTTTTTAATTTGGGTAGGTGATTACCGAGCGAGACGCGTTTGATGGATTTCGGTGGACGACCCGAGGGTGCGTGGCTATGGCAAATTTTGAAGGATGGGCATTGTGCGAGACGTTACGGTGGGTTTGAGTAATTGGATGTTGAAGCAATTCAGTGGATTCGAGCAGTCCGTTGATAGGTATCCGCTAAGTGCTTTCAATCAAACTGTTCGAGCCGCTAAAGTACTCGCACAATCAATATTTTACTGTGCCCAACTGAGTCATTAAAGACACTACTCGCGGCTAATGAGCCTTCATCCAGATTAGTTCACCTTTGACCACCGTGTCCGCTAATGACGAATACCGTTGCCCACTTTTGATTCACTTGATTACACGCGCGCCTTCGCGGTCCACCGTCGGCCATCTTGAAACCACGACCCTGTTCTCCCTCCGGGATTCGATCAGGACCTAACCGCGAGGTCGTCGCGGTTTCTCTTTCGCGATTTCTGCGCTGGATGCAACAACAAAACGCGAATCATTTTTACATTACGAGGGAGTTACAAATTTTTATTCGTGTCTTGTATCATTTCGCTTCAATAGAATTCTACATTTCCTAGTTAATTAAAACAGAAAGAAAAGCTCCACAAATAGTGGCCCATCATTGTCGCACCATCCTTACCCAGGGAAGCCTAATCTACGATACCGTTTTATCGTTCTCGTTCCTCATTAATGTCCCGCGGTGACGAAAGCCAGAAGACCGCCTCGAAAGCTCAGAGTTTGGTGTTTTCTTACGCGAGATAAAGTACATCTTGCCACCTTCTTTTTATCCCCCTCTCGATCACAATTCACGAAAAAGAAAATAAAGAAAAAGGAAGAAGAACCGCGCGCGAAGTACGGTCGAGAAAAGCCTGTCTCGGCCCCCGGTTTGGCACGCGTGCCTCGTATCCGGCGAACGAAAGGAGAACGGCGTCGGACGCGTCTCTTTTTGTACCGTTCAATCTGGTCCGTGGCGCGTTGTCGCGAGCGCATGCGCAGACGGGGACGGGCGACATGCGCGAGGGAAAGACCGCGATCGCGATGTCAATCACGAATGAAGACAGTTACCGTGCCGACTGTCACCGACTGAGATCGCGGCGGTGACAGCAGCACGCGCCTTAAGCCGCGTTCACAAGACACGAGAGGAACCGCAACGCTCCGGGCAATAAATCCCCTCCCCTTCCCCCCTCCGCTGAACCCTCTCTCAACCCTCGCCCTGGGACGCTTCTTGCGTGTTTCTTGTAAGCGCGGCTAACTGATGTAAATGCCTGCTTCGTCCGTGCTGGGACTTAATTAATCTTCCTCCGCGTCCTCCGCCTCCTCCTGGCCCCCCCTCCTGGTCCCTGTCTCATCACTAGCCGCGGACGATCGAGGGATCATTAATCATCGATTGTTCCGCGAATAGTCCGTGGACACGAGGGCATCGTTGCGCGTGAGGTCGCCTTTAATGTCGATTAAGCGTTTAGGTGGTTGATTCAGGGGGATTTGGGCTCGGTTGATCGCACGAGGTATACTTTGCGATAGGATTTCGTTTATTTTCTCCCTTAAATTTGAACTCGCGCGATGAACGGTCGAGGAGTCGAAGGTCGTTGAAAGTCAGGGGGTCAATAATCGGGCACGAAGCTTGTTCGGATAATTAAATGCGCGAGTCGAATTAAAAATGTCTCGGCGATCGTTCCAATATATCGCGTACCGCTATGATTGGCGCGGCGAAAAGTCGAAATCGCTTCAGCTCCGTCCACGGATCCATTGTATTTTAATCGGCGCCGATTTCGCAAAGTGCATTCCCCGCATCTGGGCGCCATAATGCGATCACGTAGCACGGCGACAGGGGATCTACTTGATAAGCCGTACGTGCCACCATTAGGCGCGCGCGATAATTTTATTTACCGGCGCCGCCTCCCCCTTCTTTCGACGTTCCCCGCCGCCTCGTGTGTACGGTACTTGGCGGGTGTTTGGCCGTGCGCCGGGACGCCGAGATAAATGATGTGAACGCACTCTTAGCCGCTCATTTGCATCCCAACAGAGGAAGGATACCCTTCCACTGTGCGCCACCACCGTGGGCCAACAACTACGCGGCTGTCGCTGCGGCTTCGAATGATTTATCCCGGCTTTAATCCGCGTGGACGTTGAAATCTCGATGCCGATGCTCTCGCCGCGATACACGTTGACAGTCGGCCTCCGCTAATGATATTTATGAAAGTCAACTCAATTTTCGAGTTACTTCTGATGTAACGCGGAAGCGAAAGAGCCCCTCTCTCTCTCCCTCTCTCTCTCGCTCTCGCTCCTCCTCGTCGTTGTCCGTCGTTATCGAAAGATTTTCTCCCTGGCAATGTCTCGTCTCGGTTTCGAAAGAAATCGAATCACTTCCTCCGTCTGATTCGCGAACGTGCGCGAATGGCGTAGAAAGCAGAACATCGAGCCGTGGTCCACAGCGGGACATACCGGGTGTACGACGGTGGTTGATGGAAAATATAAGGGACGATTCCACGGGCCAAACCGAGAGCGAGGTCGAGAACAACGAGATCGCGTTCGTGGCTCCGTTTTCGAGGAATACGGCTTCGAAAATGCGAGCGCTACTTGTGGGAGGCCGTGGAGGCCATTGGGGCGTGCGTTACATGGCGGATCGTTCTACTTAGGCTGCGCGGCGCGCACGCAATGGACTCTTACCACTGTGGCACGCACGCTCCTCGGACTTTTAAAGTCGTTCCTCTTGGGAGCGAAGCCTCGAACGCGATTTGGATTGTCGCTCCTCGTTCCCCTCTCAGTTTTGGCCGCGGAATCACCTGCTGGGGTTCGCGGGACACCCAGTATGCACGCTCGAATGTTTCTCTATCTTACGCGCGCGCGCACGTCGGCTCTGGTGCTACGCCCCAGCTTCCAGAGGTTCCCTTGGCTCCAGCTCGTTCGCGGGGTCCCCTGGTGCACGATCGATCACGAGGATCGCGGTAGGTGTTCCAGCGGGTATAATAATAACCGGCTAACAAGGGCAGCAGAGTTCAGGTAGGCAACGTGCACGTAGGAAGTCGAGCAACAAATGGCTAGGTGGCTGCTGGCTGGGTCCCGACCTCGTCCCGCCACGATTAATATTTCCATCGTGCATTGTTCCTCGTCACGTAAATCTAGTTGGCGAGATAAGCGCTTTGGAAATCGTTTATAAGGTCGATTTGTATCGTACACGCGGCTCCCTCGTCCTGGGTTGGGAAACAGGGCCCCAGGATTGCCCCTTGTCCGACGATCCTCCGCTTTCGTCGAGGACGATAAGACGGACGCGTAATTCCTTCCTTCTATCGGTAGCCGCGACTGGATCACTCTATTTTAGCACGCTGGGTACGATTCACACTCAACCTACGTGTCCACAAAATCCCTAGAAGAAACCAATCACCTTGCTTCAAATCTTCATCAACTTCCCACCCTTCGATCCAACCCTTATCTCACCCTGGAACAATAATCTCCCTCTACAGTTCGCCACACTCATGAAAACCAACCAACTCGCGTCCACACCCGGTCCACGATCACACCAATAACCGCGAAGCGCGGATCAATCGCCAGAGGAACGTTTACCTCGGTGGTAGTCGAAAGATCGTGGACGCGCCCGGCCAGGTGCGGCGTCCCTCGATCGGCGAACGAACGGCGGACGCCTCTCGTGCCTCTCGTGGCACACTTCCCCAATTCTCTCATTGTTCTGGGCGCGCGTACGCCCGAAATAAACGTCGCCGGCCGGGCGGAAGGGAGCCTGCGAAAGAAGAGCGCGCGGTCGCCTCCGGCTGGCTCCGCGCGCTCCTCCTCGATCGCGATCCGCGCGCCCGCGCGTGGGAGGCCCCGTGGATAATTGATAATTAAGCGCGGCTGGTCTACCGGCCAGCGCCGAATTTAACGACCCAGGCCTGGTCCCTGCGCCGCGTTAACCGTCCGATAAATCATCGTAACGGATTCGCCTGGCCTGCATATCCGCCGGATTGTTCGTCAGTCGAGCGAGCCCGGCAGAGAGTCGTGCTGCGCTCGTGATTTGCGGCGCCGCTCTCGCGAAACATCCGTACGAAAGTATCGCTGGCTGGTTTTTTTCAGAACGCCGCGATTTATCGGACCGTCTGCGGGACCGTTCCTTCTCTCCCGCCTCGATACGTTCGTCGAGCGCAAACAGCGACGCAGCGCGGGTAACGAGCTTTGGTTTATGTCTCATCGACGCGTTTCGAATTCGTTCTCACGGATATTGCGCCGTGCAAGGGGTGAGAAACACGTCGAAACGAGGGACGGTCAAATGGTCCGGTAAAAACGGCCGCAGCCTCGCCAAAAATAGCGACGGCTGCACCCAGGAACAAAAGGGTGGCCATCGGTCGGGCCATTTTTCATCGGCGCAACAACTCGACGTGGCTCGGCCCGTTAAAGGACTCGCGGCCAGAATTAATTATTTCCCTTCAGTCGATACCTGCAACAGCCTCGTGACCGGTTGGTAATTAAGGTCAGGCGAAACGAGAAAAGCCCAGCGCTGGATTTTATGCAACCGCCGCGCGGCGTTCACCCTCCCAGCAACCCTTTTAGAGAGATACGCCGTTTAATAGCATCGGCCGGCTTAATGAACGAGGATAATTAAACGAACGGCGCGGAATAGTTTAAGTTCTAACCCTCTGATAGCCGACGGGTGCCTCGTTGTTCTATTATTAATTACCTCCACCCCTTGTGAAATCGGAAAAATAGATTTCGCGCTCGTGTGCAAATTTTAATCGCAAATATGATTCCTAAATTAAAAACTCCTGATTACTAAGAAAAGGGGTTTATAACTGAGTGAAAAGTTGGAGATGCACGTAGAACAAAAATTAACTAAAATTCGCGGACGATAATATAATAAATATACAATTTACATTTCGCTGGAGTTTAGCTCAATATTTTACTGTTACCACGAATAAATTTGAAGTCAGACCGGGAGAAGATTCAGACAGCGCTGGAAGAAGGGTTGACGCGCGCGTTATCGATGGCGATCGGTCATCAGGAGCGTCCATCGAATCGCGACGTGTACCCATTGAAATTCCGCGTACCCTCGAACGGTTCGCCATCACGGTACACCAACGTTTCCCTTCGCTGGACACGTATGCTTCTGTGGTTGTCGCAAGCGCGCACGGTTCGTTCGTTACATTGCACATGCAGCTAGTTGCATAAGAGATGGTCCGCGACACAGCATGACGCGTCCCTGGCAGCATCTCCTCCGCTTCCATCGTGTCCGCGAGCGGTTCTTCCGCAACGAAACAATGCCCCTTTTCAAGGGTACGTCGCTTGCTGGCAGAAATACCAGTCACGTGCCCTATTACTCGACGAGGTTGTAATTAGAGGGAGGAGGAGAGAAAGGAGCCGCGGAGGCGACATTTTTCCAGCGTCGACGACGCCGCGGTCGTCGGAGCGCGCAGACACAGGTGGAGGATGACGATGGTTGTCGATTGTTTGAATAATGGGAAGAGAGAGGAGTAATTAAAAAAAATTTGATCGCCAGAGAGGATCGAATTGTTCGTATTTCGAGGCACTCGATTCTTTTTGTCAGAGGAAGAAATGCGTTTGCCTTCTGAGGAAGATGAGCATTGCTCGAGAGTGTTAGAAATTTTAGATTAGATTAGATTAGATTGGAGCGTGTTCTAATTAGTTTTCTTTCTTTGGTTTTAGAATTCTTTTCTTTTTTCTTGGGAGAAAGTGGAATTTGGTTATTACGTATGGATAGAAATTAAATTTTTTATGTTATGTTGTAAACTAATTTAGAACTTAGCTTGATGAAGGAAAAGGGGTTTTTATGGATCAGATCGTTGGATTAGGAATTGCTTAATTGATAAAGGCTGATTGAAGACTCGAAAGAGTCCCATCGAACCTAACGTTAAAAAATGACCATCGCGCATTAAATTACCAATTTAAATTACCAATTTATCTTCGATGATACCGTTTGAAACTAGGCCGCAATCAAAGTTTATCTCGCTATTATAAATATTCAGAAATGTCTGTCACTCGAAGAACCTGTCAACCGAGTTCGTAGCAGCGCAAATTAAGACACTCTGGAAGTTATCTAATATTTAGAAACGGCTCTCGTCTAGACATTTACTATTTAATCGCCAGGCAGAATAGAAGCTAATTAGATTACCAAATCACGATTCGAGCCTGAAACTCTCGTCTTCCGGGCCTTCTGTCCTAATTGATTAAGATATCCAATCAGACGAGGCGGTCCTTCGTCTCGCGTTTAACGGTTGGATTGTAATATTCGAAAGCCATCAGTCGTCGAATTTAATTTCGTCGAGTATTTCAATACTTTTGCACGACAAAGGCACCTACTTGAATAGGCAACTTCAAGTTTCAAGGTTGCTTCTAAAAGTCGTACGTGGAAGTGTGGGGAAAAATACGCCACTCGTGCTATTCTTCTCTTTGTCGTACAACATTTTAGTGTTTGACGAAGCTTCAACGGAGACTGGAAGGCGACTCCGCATAGCTGAGATAATGGCCGCTTCTGTCATTCCAGTGTATCATTATTTGCCCAAGTATACGCATAATTTCCTCGAAGCAACTACAAACAGAAGCAACGCGAGTATACGATCGTTAGACGTAGAAGTGGTCTCCGATTTTATGGTGCTTTTAAAGACGTCTCCTTCGCTGTACTTCGCCCGTGTATCACTTCGAATTCCGTACAATTTTTTTGCCTGAAAGTTACATACGGTAGCTTGGTTCCGTGGGGCTTTGCAGAACTTAACAAGCTCCACGTTCGAGAAGCATTACTTCATTTTTAATTTCCTCGTACTATTCATCACTTAATCGCCACTAAAATAATCTCGTAGGCTTGTTATTCGTCATCGTCAGAATCGTTGAAGATCCACTATCCTCCAGAATTCTCAACATTATCCTCAAAACTACAAATCCAACCGCGTCGATTAAAAATAATCCGAACGAACTCGGCTTTCGTAGAATTCAATTGTTTCTGATACGCGACACGTAAAGCATTCCAGAAAAATTGCAGAGTTCCAGAGGCGCGCGGTGCTCGCGAATATTGTACCAATGCCACGGGACAACGCGACGGCACTTACGCGCGCGGACAAAAAGCGTTTACGAGGCAGTAAACGGAAGAGGCCAGCGAACAGTCCACAAAGCGAATCGTGGTCCGCGTTATTAGCGGACGATATCGGTGCCTGGCCGCGCGAATAGCGACGGTACACCTTGGCGGGGACGTAACTCGTCCCGTTCGCGGTCGTCGCTTATCCCGCGGGATCGCGTGGGCGTCGAAGCGCGCGCGTTCTCGCCCACCTGAATCGATTTCGAATGGGCGAGCGCGCGGTGTCCCCCGGCTCGTTCCCTCCTATTCCACTGTCCTGTTAACGGCCCAGCCGTTAAAAACCGACGCCGATCGCGTTCCCCTTCGGTGCCCTTTACGACTTTCCGCGTTTCCCATTCGTGGGCCTCGGGTGCGCCCGCAGTGGTCGTTTTGGTAATTGCTGGTGGCCAGCCGGCGATGTCCGTTCGATCGCGATGGTCTTTCACTGGGATCGAATCGATTGATTTGTTCGATTGCAAGTGTAAACAGAATATTTTATAGAGAAGACACTGAACTTGATTTTCTGCGATTGAAATTTGTCTCCTTCCTACTACTTACTTTGTCTACTCAAAAAATTGGGGGCAGTTACAATCAATCTCTTGAAATTTAAGACAGCAATAAGCTGCGATCGCAATCGAGCGTACGGATCACGTGGAACAAAAAGTAGCAGTACAAAATTAACGAAATGTGGGTATACTAGGCCACGTATGGGTGCCAACAATGGGTCACGTGTCGCGACACAGGGTTAAGCCGCGCGTCAGCACCCCGTTCGCGGCAGCTCGCGCGACCCAGACCTTGGAACGTGCCCCACGAAATTCCCGCCAGTCGCTCGGAGCGTCCTCCTCGTTCGAGATCGACTTCCGGCCGCGTCCTCGGGCGCCCCGGCTCCGCGATCGCGCCTCGAAACCGCCGAGGAATTCCGGCGCCAGGCGTCCGTCGCCCCGCAACGTGACACGCGTCGCCGAAACGCCGCGGGGCTCGACGAGCTTAAACCGCTTCTCATACATATTTATCGATCGACGACCGGCTGAGCCTCCAGGCGCGCTGCGAATATCGCGCGTCACGGATTGTGCAATAATCGCGGGGTGAACGAGCAGCACCGCGTTGCGAAACGACGCACGCGGACGCTCCGTGAGGCAACGCGTTACGCGCCGCGCTCGATAAATACTGGACGATTCATAACAATTCCTGGAACGGACGTGCGATTAATTAGTGACGAAACTTGGTTAGGCCAGGTTAGGCTGCCAGGCTTGGGCCGCGCTGGCCGCGTGCACGCGCGCTGTTTTGGAAACGGTTTCGCAAGGACTACGGGGAACTTAAGGGGAACGCGTTGGCGATGGCATCGTTTCGCGGATCGATCCGAGTCGCTTGGAAAACGACGACGAGAGCGTCGACGGATTTTGAAAGGCTCTCGAACGCGTTCCTTTGGAACTAATTTCCCAGTCGTCGACCTTTATCCAACGTTCGTTCTCGATCATTGGCGCGCCTCCAACGCTCGTCCGGCGCTCGTCAGTTGTTCCACTCGGCATAATGTTCGCTTTGACCCCAACGACGCGGCGAGGCGCTTCCAACACTTTCGATTCAGCGGATAACGGAGAATAATATTTGCATAGATTCTTTATTTCACTTGGAAATAACTGGAGAAAGCACAAAATTCGCACCACGTTGCACAAAGTCCGAGTTTATAACGGAGGCACATTTATCGCGATTCAATTATAAAATTCCGTCCCATCCGACGCGCGATGGCTCGCGAGATAGCCAAGTTAGGGAAGATTAGCCTGGCGAAATTCGTCAGGTCGTATCTCCGGATACGCAGGATGTCGCGCGAGTGAAATACAATGTCTAGACTACCTGTCCCGTGGTACGAGCGCAAGAAAGGGTTGGAAAGTATGCACGGACGTCGGATAATTGAGGATGGAAGTGGGCAGTAAATCACGGAGTAGCCCGTGTCAAACCGTTCCACGATATATCATTGTAGGAACGAGGAGCTTATGGAAATGTCGTAGGTGTGAGAAAATTCTACGCGCGTCCATCGTGATTGAGACGTTTGAAAAACGAGGACCCCTCGGTGATTGACTGCGTGTAAAAGTCGGTTTCTCTTGGCGGTCGTCGAGTTATTTATAGATATCCTTGTTCATTCCGCGAAATTTATTGCCGGATGAATTTTGATGCTCGTATCGAGGCTGTTGGTTCGCGGAACCCTATCGACGCGAGCTATCTAACCGCGCGCAATTTCGATCTCACGGAGGACTTTCGCGCCACCCTTCGTCCTCAAGGTTCCTTTAATCTTTATTATTTCACTTTACAATTAAATACAATATCAGTTTCAATTTCACACACTGAAAATTTAATTCACTCGAGGCTTCCAGGAGTCAAAGAGTTAATTTCAACGAAATCATCACCAATGACACGTCTAAAATCCTCCACGCGTCGATCTTTCCCAATTAAAGACTTAAATTCACCAATAACACATCTAAACTCCTTCACATCTCGATCTCATCTCCAAAAGATCGCCATTCTCAACCAGAACGAACCATCTCCACCGACTCTCCTCAATGCTACCCCTCGCGCCCCTTCGATCCCATTTCCCACATCAATCACGCGTCCACACGTCGCGTCCTCGACGTCCTCCGCAGCCAGATGCCCCTTCGTTCCCATTCGCCAAAAAGTCCCCCTTGGCCCGCGACGCGACGGACGTCCTCGATCCCCCGGATCGAGCCAATTATGGTGACCAGATGCCAGCCGGCGTCGATTTAGCGTTGCTCGCGAGGTTCACGGCCGCGTTCACCTTGGTCGATCCCGCGAGACTAACGCGCTTAGACCCTTCCTTCCCGTGCGCAACGATCGCTGACGATCACGATCCAGACGATCCTGTTGGCTGGTAATAATTACCGACTGGCTGTCAGCGGCAGGTCAACGGGAAACCATTGGAACGGGCAGAAGGATCGACAGCTTCCGCGGGTCGTTAAACCCGAAACGATTCTCGCTGCTGTGCGCCAATGGCTCTTCTCGCTCTGTTCCACGCGTGGATAAGGGGAACGAGACCATGGATGTTTCAATTTCGCTGCTTTTTTGGGTTTGAATGGTCGATTGTCGTCGTGGGCTTCGTTTGGGCTGATCAGGGATGTTTAATTGTTGGAGGCTTTTGAGAGTTGCGAGGCAAGTGGAGCGTTGGGTGGGTGTAGGGTGCTGGACTATAGGGTGCTACTTGAGATTTGTAGAGTTGTTAGAGTTAAATAGTGTTTTAGGTGGTTTTTTGGTTAATTGATCGAGCAGTGGTTTTGGAATTTTAGTAGAGGATGTTGAAGGAAAGCATCTGCGTTGGGTGCTGTGTGAACCATTGATTTTTCTGGAGATCTCTGAAGACTACAGAAACAGAGTATCTACATTGATTATTTCATACTTGGGTGCTCTTTCAGACTGTTTAATCGTAAAATCGTACGCATAAATCGTTCCGAAATCTTCATTATCAGTTCCACTCAGTCTCCCTCCAATTAGCAGCGCGCACAATTAAACACCCAGGCCAACGTCTCTAAATTGTCCGAACGAAAGGCGAAAGCCTGTTTTTACTTGAAACGACACGATTCCTGAAACGTTCGTGGGGGTTAAAAAACAAAGAATGAATTCGAAACCACTGGGAGCCCCTTTTCCTGGAGCAGGTCGGAAGTGTTTCGAGCATCGACGATCGGTCGGAAGGTCAGAGGTGAGTCCTCGAGCGTGCCTCGAAAATAGAACGTGGTCACGTGGGGGGTACCGGTTTAGGCCGTTTCTATTTCAATTATCGCGCGACCGGGCAATTTGCTGGCGTTTAAAGCCCAGCCGCGCGTTGCACGCTGCGCGACGTCGTGTTCTGCTTCTTGTACAGCCAAGGAATACCGCGAAACAATTGTTCACGCGCGTAAAATCCAGTTTCGATCGTGTTCAAACGTAAAATATGAACAGAGGGCTCGAAAAGAGCTTGGAGAGTTTAAATTTTCAAGGATTTTCGAGAGACAACCATCAGATTTTGTACACCCAAACATAAAGCCTAACATTTTCCCCATTTTTGGTCATTTTGCGTACACTTTCTTTTACACGGAAGAAAGAACGTCCATCATTTTACACTACTTCATCAACGATACTGGGTTCGCGTAAAGGGTTAAATGGCTGCGTCTTCCGCGGCTCGAGCGACGTGAAATCTGACACAGAAATCTCGCGAGTGCGCTATTCCGCGGTCAGGTTAATCAAAGTCGAATCATCCGGGTTTCGATTATAAATCCGCACGTGTGGAGGCAGAGCGAAGTGAAACGGCGCGCGAGCGCGGCCCGTCGAAGATCTAGATCGGAACTTTCCAGCCGGCTCGCTCCTCAGGAATGTTGATTAACGTGTTAATTAACCGGCGCCGTCGACGCAAAAATCGGAACTGGTAGGAACGAGAAGAAAATCATATTTCCTCGTGGCGGTCGTCTCTTTTTCCTGGCGTTCAGATCCGCGAGGCGGCGTTCTTTTTCGCCAGGGGTAGCAGAAGGAGGAGGAGGAGGTGGAAAAAGTCGATCCTCGTGGGTGAAATCGCGGATTTCTTCTTTTGCCGAAACCCGAGGGAAAACTGGAAGTTACACGCGCTGTTTCGCGTACGCGGGCTTACGTAAGCGGCGCTGAGAAAAGTCGCCGTGATTATCGGCCATTTTTTCCCCGAACTTTCTAAAGTTTCTAAGCGTTGCGCCGGCGAAACGCAAATGGCCTGGCTCGCTGGCGAAATTGAGAAAGTCGGGACGAATTTTCTTCGACCGCGAAGAAGTCGCTCCCACGAGAACGGAAGAGAATGATCGGAGCTCGAGGCGTTCATTTTGGCGATCGATATCCTGGAGATCTATAACATCGTCGCCATTTTGTATTATACGAAAATGAGGAAAAAAAAACGTTTTTAAAAACTGTAAAAATATTGTTTTGAAGACCAAAGCACGAACCGTGAAATATACCTTTATCCAACGAGTGTCACCGTGAATCAAATCAAATGAACTAATCAACTTTCCCTATTAACTGCACTCGCGCCTCTCGCAGAGCCACGCATTCCGTTTCTATCGAAACAGCGACCTTTCCTCACCCGCAATTCGAGGGTACCCAATATAGACCAAACGTGCTCGACAAAGGTTGATACCAACGAAATTAATTAACACTTTCTCCGCATTCCTTTCACTTACATTTTCGTCCCGACGTCGGGGCAGTAATATTCTCCTCGCGGACAAAATGAAACGAACGACGGCCTCTCCTCTCCGCTCGCTGAGGAATCATCCTCGACGCGCGCACACGCGCGTACATTTATACGTTTCCGTAAATCGTAAAAGATCAAAGCGAGCGACGCCGTGGCCCCGTTTTAATCGGCACCCGCCGTTTTATTATTGTTCCAGGAAAATGGTTGTCTTTACTCCCACATAAGATGGGGCGAGGCTTTCGTGGTCGTTTACAGCGTGACGTGCAAACGAAGCTTTCAGGAAGCCCGGGGACTGCTGAAGCAACTGGCTGATTTACGTCTACCATCCTACTTCACCGCCCTGTTGCTCGGCAACAAGAGAGATCTGGATCATGCACGGTGAGTGTTGCACGTTGATACGCGCCATGTTACGAATTAAAGGTCGCGCCGGCAGCTTAGGAGGTTTTAATAACGTGAAACACGGGGACGGTGCGGGCCCCGCCGACCGGACTCGATGGAAAGTGGCTCTTGTATCGCTTAAATAATGTTTCAGTCATTATCGCCGCGCGGTTCTGCGCTTGAATTTTAAGTGGCGAACGTTTTATCGGCCGCGCCGCAGATATTTATTATTCGGCTGCGTTATCTTGACGTTCTCCAATTTTGCTGATCACGTGTTTGCTGCGCCGCGATCGTCGCCCTCGTCGAATTACTACTACGCCGCGACCCTTCTAAATTAACCCTTTCCACTCTGCTCCTTCCTGGACGTTAACTATATTTCAGCGATGGTTTCTGTTGCTAATATCTCTCAGTAATAGAAAATCTCCGTTTCAAATTTTAGGAGAGAACGTGTTTCTCAAAAAGCTGCGGTGGATTAAGTTTAACCCCCGTAATTACTAATTAATGCTGATGTCCCCTGAGAGGAGACATTCGAGTGCATTGGGTTGAATAGATAGACTTGAAATTTGATTTGCAAAAGGGCGAATCCAGAGTGCAACCGTGTAAAACTTCCATGTCAGTCAACGGGTTAACAAACAAGTTGTACAACGAAAAGACTCGACCCATTTCTCGCGCAGCGCCTTCCCTTCGTCGTCGACACACTTTTCTCAGATTTGATTCCCATCTAACCGTCGATCTTTGTTCACGGAACGGAAAAAATCGCGATATCATTGGCCAGGAGGCGGCTAGGTCGGTCCTCGATCTTGCTGAGTTCATCGAACGCCCCCAGCGATTTCACACCACGGTACGTCCACCATTGCCTCCACGTGGGCTCTTAGTGGACTTATAATCGTTTGATTATGTTCATTTTAATTGCGTAAATTAATGAATTGTAATTTCAAACGATCGTTGATAGCTTCTGGAAGAATTAGCAAACCAAAAAAGTATTTTTCTTACAGTATCATTGTTTGCTATAAAATTGGCGTTGCAACGAGCCTCTCAGAGCTCCAGTAATCGTATTAAATATTGTGCAAGACTCGAGGCAGGAAGCTGATAAACGTTTATCCAATGGCGAAAGTCGCAGCTGATTTTTCTTTTCGATTTTATTGATCAGAGATACTTGAACGTTACACGAAATACCTAACGGTATTGGCGATAGGAATATACGCGTCTAATCGACTGCTCCAGAGCCCTAGTTTGTGATACAAGCCGCGAACGGTAACAACATAGTTACTGGGACCCTCAAACGTGCCTACCCGATAAACCAGGGAATTAGTAGGCCGGACAATTAGTACTTTTATTGCGTAAAAAAGGAGAGGTTCGATTTTATTTTTACTCCACACGTTCGTTAAATCTCGCACGCGTATAATATCTAACGGTATGCGCGATAGTGATGGATACACCGATCAAGCGGCCCAGAGTTCTAGTTCATGCTGCGAGTTAGCGAAACATGAGAAATTCGAGCGATTTCCTGAGTCTTTAACCAGTTATATAAATCGCGTTTTAGTTACTGTTATATAAATTTTATGTAAACCTTAAGTGCCTGGAATCGAAACGAAATCCGAGGCTCTCGGTGATCCGCTATCGAATTTATTCCAGGTGATGCATTATTAAGTGAAAGACGCACGATTGCTCGGCGTGTTAACCGACAGCGAGTACCTCGAGTCCATTACGAGCCACTGTGCATCGAGCAATATATCACCGACTAAACAGTCTGTTAATCGAAGCGCTGTCTATAAATTGAACGCTCGATATTCCCAGCGGATGACCCACTGGCCACCCTAATCTCGAAACGCTTCGTTGCAGCCCACTCCGCTGCGATCCACTAACTAAATATTCAACATTTTCGGTGCCACGTATCTGTCGACTCTCAACAGGAATTACTGTAATCTCCGAGAGCCTCGCGACGGCCCATACCAGTCTAATTGAAGCGCCACTAGGCTAAATAGCGCCAAAGATTCCCTGTTCCCAGCGGACCCTAATGGGTCCCACGCTGGACGCCTTAATCTTAAAAAGAACTCCATTACGATCCACTTCAGTTTAATTGAACCGCCGCGAACTAAACGCTACGATAGATTCTCGATTTCAAAGAGACCCATTATCCTACATCAGGTGTCCCAATCTACGAAAACCCAGTTGCGACACGCTGCAGCGTTGCTGAAGTTTCACGAGTTAAATAGTAGACTTCATATTCTATGGTAGCTGTCCTAATCTCCAGGAACCCGATTGCAATGCAGTTTGATTCAGTTAAGGGACTGCAAATGGACTATTGTAACAGAATTTTTTAGTTTTTAATTGGATTTGTAACTCTGATCTTCAACAAATGAATTGCAACTCATTCCTTAGCTGAAGGATTACAAATTGAACGGTATCTCTAGTCGTCAAACTAACAGTAATATATCATTGCAACATTTAGTTTAATCGAACTGCAACAAAGCGTACAAACAGTAACAGAGAACTTTAATTCCCAGTAGACCCATAATCCTACATCCAGTTACGTCTGCCAAACCTCCAAAACCCCAATCGCAACCCACCCCGAGTAAAAGTAACCCACTACTCCACTCAGCCACCCAAAGTCGACCGCAGGACTCCTCTTTCTCGCGAACGACACCCAAGACCAGTCGATCTCCACCAGAAAGTGTGCGTGCTCGGCCTATTAATCCGGTAGTTCACTTTCCCAGTTTCCATCGGCTGCGTGCAGACGCGTGCCCGCTCGCCCCGGTAACAGGATCCTCGCGAAACGTTTCCTAGACGAGGCGAGATTTCGCGTGCGCCACGCGAGATTCGCAGCTACCGTTTTCTTTTCCACGATTTTTCTTCAGTTTTCTTTTTTCTTTTTTTTTTCGTTTTTTCATCCTCTCTCCCGTCACCTGCCCTCCTCGTCGCTTCGTCGGTCGCCCCGCTCGAGCGGTGCCTGCAGCGGCGTGAAACGCGAAACGAGGCGCCACGCCGACCGCACACCGACACCAGAGACCATTTTCGAGCACGACACCCGGTAGTGGTCGAGGCTCAGGCTCGCTCGTTCACCTAGAAACCGTTCACGCGATCCTCGCCAGGACACCGATCCGTTTACGCCCGCGCCGGCCACCAGCGGCCATCGCTGCCCGACTTCCGACCCTCCGTCGACCGATTTCACCCTCGCGAGGCTGCGCGATGGCGTCTGGCTTGGTACTCTTCGAAGGATCGCGGTTTCGTTGTTTTCAGCGAGTTGGTACATGCTGGGAATTAGGGTTCGAAGTGGAGGAGAGACGGTGCAAGTGTTTAGGGGTGCATTGTCGCTGCATGAATACAATGACAAAGAGATTTTGCAAAAGGAGAGCGAAAGTAACGAGTGCTCAAAGAATAAGAGTAAAAGAAATTAAAAGAAATTATTCGGGTGAAAAGACTGGCTTAGAAAACTCTCGGATGTAGAGCGCAAAAGTGGATTTTTCAGGGCGTTTCATGCAGATGGAGTTTCGAGAGAACACGAAAGGCCAGAGAAATACATGGAGGATATTTCAAACGCGATTTCTCTGTCTTCCATACATTCTCGAGGCTACGGCAAATTTACGCAAAACGTCTAAAAAAATGCCACAATTTCCCTTTCACTTCTCGCCACCGTCTGCGATGCACATTTAATTCGAACGAGCGTATCGCGATCGCGAGCCGCGATAGCCACCCTTAATTTCACCGAGGTCCGGATGCTTGAGAACCGCGGCGAGCTAATATTTTCTTCGGCTCGCGTAGACGAAATAAAACGGGAACAGGCGTGGCGCTCGCGTTTTGACCCGACGTCGCATTTTACGCAATCCGTGGGACTAACGCGAGCTAGAAGTGCATCATCAAGCGTTGCGTGATTCGAACGGGAGAAAGCTAAATAGGAAATCGAACCAGTCGCCATTTTATTCATTTATTCCTTTCTTATAATATACGAACATTATGATAAAGATTGGGCCGCGCGAACAGCCGCTTATTAACCTTGTCAAGTCGAGCGCTACCTCTGAATAATAATCCGACCGCTAATGGGAATTCTAATTCGATAAGCAGAGCGAACCGATATTTATCGAAAAATATAGAGATTGGTTCACGTTTTTTGCGGTCATTTTTATTCGTACGATCGCTTCATCGCCAGGAATTTATTAGAGAGAAATTTTATATTACGCGAGGTGGATCGATAGAAGTTATTAACCCTCCGTCAGCCATATTGGTTTCTCGCTATTTCAGTCTTTTAAAAAATTCCGACGCATAATTAGTAATACTTTAAACTTAATAAGTAATATTTTAAACAACCAGATATTTAAGTTTCTTTGCAATGAAAATAAGAACATAACCAAGAAATTGAACAATGAAGACTTCGTCTACGACTCAGCGATCCACAATGGCGGCAGAGGGTTAACCTGAATACAGTCAGAGCGATGGAAACTCGAGAGAGTATGAAAAATCGCCAAGAACAGTACAACCGTCATTAAATTATATATAAATAACATAATTCATAATTTCATAAGTACATTGCTTACTGACGCAATGTCTGATGCAAGCTGGCGAACCGATACACGCTCTTTTCACCAAGTTTATCAAAGACCGCTGATAACGATTGGAAAACATCGCTTAACAAATCTAGGAAAAATTTGCGGGAAAGATACGATTCACTGCTCGCCAGATTGCACGAAGCAGGGAAACTCGGTTATGTTTCGTATTTTATCGGTCGTCCATCATTCGTGTAAATCATTGAATGCCTCTTTGAGTTCATTTCATATGCAAATCCGGGGTTTTTCTCCTTCACACAGGGAAGTGGCCAATAATTAATCGCAGCACCGCGTGTTTTCCGTCAAATCGGGAGAAAGCCGTTAAACGGTGGTCCTTATCGTCGTACTTTACGATAACCTTCCATTCCCAGTTCTTCTGACGGTTTCCTTAAAAATCGTAGCCCATGATGATTGATGGACCAGCGTTGAACACCGTTTGATCGCTCGCGAGAGTGGAAAATTATTGCGCTGGTACCCTTCACTCTCTTAAAGCGTTGTAAGAGAAATTCAGTAGAAAAACTGTGGTGTTACACAAAATTAAATACTTCGAGCCATTTAAAATTATTGTACAATATTTCTACAAGATTGAAATAATTAAAATAGTTCGATCCTTCAACTTCACTGCACGCTATTTCCACAATCACCAATTCAATTTTCGACGAAAATATTTCAAAATTCGCACAAATGGCGCACAGTTGCGCTGGTGAATTTGCATTCTGAACGATACGTTTCAGAAAATGTCGATCGCTCGCGGAGGATCGTTCCTTGGACAGTTTTCCATGGCGCCCGAGCGAGACGGTGGTGTAATTCCGCGTGAAATTGAATTTGACGCGAATGCTTTCGCTTATCCCCGCGCTGGAGAGCCAGTGACACGTAGGTGAACCGGATATCGGTGTCCCTTATAGGCGGGCAGCCCTGGAACAGGAATTTCCTGGGCGATCCCCGTAGGAATGCGGATCGTCGTTAGCGAAGACACGTTCCCCGGTTTTTTACACGCCGGTCTCGCGTTCCTGTATTCATTTACCAAGCGATCTTGCATACTCGCTAGGCGTCCGATGGATGATCTAACCGAGCCACGATGATATCGTCGCTACGATCGTTCTCTGCTCCTTTATTAATATTTTACGGTTTACCTCTCCTCGTTCGTTTCGTTCCCCTTTCGCTTCGTTTCTCGCGGACGATGCTTCATTTTCGGTTGACTCGGTTCCTTCTATTTATTTATTAATTGTTCACCTATAGTTTCGGTACAAAAGTAAGCATTTTTCATCGTCAAGTTTAAGATGGTTGCAAGATCCTTCAGCGCACTTTGAAACGCCATATTCGATCTTCCTCAAGTATTATAAGCATTTTTGTAGATACAATTTGTTATCATTAATACGTGTAATTATGTAAAAAGTTCCATGCTTAAGGTTTGCAAGATTTTTCAGAACACTTTGAAACGCCATGTGTAATCTTCTTCGAGTGTAAAACGTTCTAAACAAATTTTCCACCATTTTCTTGAGCCCCTCCGTTTGTTCCATTCGAAACACAGTAATCGTTTATGTTCGCGTTGCTCGATACGCGGCGTGAGAAACAATTTCAGGAAGTCGGCAACAGCCGCAACCTTCCACCTTTCGGTGTTCCACGACGGGATCCGTCATCGATCACCACGGATTATCTTTCGTCACCGCGCAACCTTTTGTCTGCGGTTAATCCGCCCGCTGGATTAACCGTCTGGCCAGCGAGAAACGCCGTTTCGCATTCGACTCCGTTTCTTATCGCGTCGAATATCGCTCGCAAAATGGTAACCGACAGCTCAATAATAATACGACGATTAATTTTGATCGACAACTCGGAACACCTTCGCACTCGTATGTCCCCTCTGAGGGGACATCAGCATCGATTAGTGATCAAGGAGGATATAAACTTAATCCAGTGTTTTGAGAAATGCATGTCTCCCTCAAGTCCTCTATCGAAATTGAAAATTTTCTGTTGCTGGGAGACGTTAGAAGTAGGAACTATCGTAGCTTCTTGAGGAACGTCTTCCCGAAGCCTTCCATTGAAATTGGAAATCTTCTATTGCTGGGAGAGCTATTGGGGGATTCTACTGCCGAGTTAGAAGTAGAAACCAATTGCTAAAGCATTGCTATTTTAGCAATTGCTTCTATTGCTAACGTCTGAGAAGGAGGCGAGCGCGAAGGGTTAAACGAATCGCGCGTGCATCGAACGCGGAGTGCACGAAATCTCGGAGATTCCATCTCGTCCGCGATGCACGTCCTGGCACGTCGATAGAGGCGAGCGGTGGAACGAGGAAAAGCCGTTCTGTTCATTTTGCGATCCGCTGGAAACGCGGCTTTCCAGCGGCGCGCGGTCGCGGTTTTCAACCGGCGAACCAGTTTGTCAGCGGCGCGAGCGCGCGTGCACACCGCGGCTACGAGGGATCCGCCAGCTGATATTTCGCGATAAGTTTATCGATGGACGATATTCGCGGCCGGACGCCGCCACGGATGTATCTAAAGCGGCGATAACTCGTTCCTCGGGAGAGTGGTTTCGCCGGGCCCCCGGCCAGCCAGCCTCCCTTCTAATCTTTATGAACTCCATTAAGACGGCCGCGCCGGCTACCGGTCGCCCCGACGAGTCGCGACCGCCTGTCTCTCCCTGTGCAACACCCATCCCAGGCAGAGATCTCGCCTTCTTCAGAATATGGAAAAGCGTCGCGCTTTGGTTCGAGGAAATTTTAATATCGCACGCTTTTTTTATTCGATCGCAAAGAATGCGTGTTCTGCTATTGCATACATCCCAGGCAGAGATCTCGCCTTCTTCAGAATATGGAAAAGCGTCGCGCTTTGGTTCGAGGAAATTTTAATATCGCACTCTTTTTTTATTCGATCGCAAGGAATGCGTGCTCTAGAGAATGCGTGCTCTGCTATTGCATCCATCCCAGGGAGAGATCTCGCCTTCTTCAGAATATGGAAAAGCGTCGCGCTTTGGTTCGAGGAAATTTTAATATTGCACTCTTTTTTTATTCGATCGCAAAGAATGCGTGTTCTGCTATTGCATCCATCCTAGGAAGAGATCTCGCGCTGCTCAGAATATGGAAAAGCATCGCGCTTTGGTTCGAGGAAATTTTAATATCGCACTCTTTTTTTATTTGATCGCAAGAAATGCGTGCTCTAGAGAATGTGTGCTCTGCTATTGCATCCATCCCAGGGAGAGATCTCACCTTCTTCAGAATATGGAAAAGCGTCGCGCTTTGGTTCGAGGAAATTTTAATATCGCACTCTTTTTTTATTCGATCGCAAAGAATGCGTGTTCTGCTACTGCATCCATCCTAGGAAGAGATCTCGCGCTGCTCAGAATATGCAAAAGCGTCGCGCTTTGGTTCGAGGAAATTTTAATATTGCACTCTTTTTTTATTTGATCGCAAGGAATGCGTGCTCTACAAAATGGCTGCACTGTTATTGCATCTGTCTGTACAACACCCATCTCTGGGAGAGATCTCGCCTTCTTCAGAATATGGAAAAGCGTCTCGCTTGGGTTCGAGGAAATTTTAATATCGCACTGTTTTTTGATTCAATCGAAAGGAATGCGTGCTCTACAAAATGTCTGCACTGCTACTGCATCCGTCTGTGCAACACCCATCTCTGGGAGAGATCTCGCGCTGCTCAGAATATGGAAAAGACATGATAATGATAAGAGAGATTGATCTCTATCTTTGGTCTTTCGCGATTGTAAAAAAAAAAGGTGTCCCTTTTCGAGCTGTTGGTCTGCGTTAGAAATGCAGCGCGACTGGCGCCAAGTAGAAAGCACGTGTCTCGCGCAAATGGAGGAATAAGTCGCGCCACGAGATATGTAGGTGAACAATGTTTTGATATCAGTCTTCGAGGGTTTCAGACAGCGTGGTTTCGTGGCGAGCACAGAGCTTTGGCGTCGTTTCACTAATTTTATAGAAATTGTTTTCGAAATTTCAATCAATTATCGATTCAAGTTGCTTTTTAATCAGAAATGCTTTCTGTATTTGATCGATCGATTATCTTCAATCTTTTCTAAGAAATTATTTAACATTTCCATGTTGAATGCACATGTAGATATCGGACTAACAAACAGTATTTAATGCGCAAGTTACAAAGAAGGGATACGAAGAAATTACATTGATCACACGATTAGTATACCGCTTTGCTACGTCGAACTGATTCGCGAACACGGTTCGCGGAATTGTTTAATTTGTCCAGGAGGAGCTAGATCATGCTGTATCGTATCAGGCTAGCTTTCATTCTGCGAATATAAACGTGAAATTCAGAGATAAGGGAAGTTTAATAACACTGCACGTACGGTTCACCGCTTGACTAATTCTGAAAGCTATTTCATTACTTTAGGAGGAAGAATTTTAATTAAATTAAAGTAATCAAGGAAAGTAGAGAGCTTTCCTTTGTAAAATAAATGTAACTAACCTAATCGACTCGCAGAAAATTTAATCCTGACTAAGTAAAATTCCACTTACGTTTATATACTAATCTTAAATTCAACCTTTTGCACTCCTTCCCAGGCATAAGCCACAGAAACTACTGTTAAAACATCGCTATTTTAAAGTATAATTTCCATCGCTAAACACCAAGGAAACATTCATTTCTCAAAAAGCTGGAATAAATTTTTATCCCCCGCCATTAATCAATGCGCTGCTGCCTCTAAAGGGTTAAAACATTCTTTCACGCGATAAATGCGACAATGAGTAAATTCAAATTGCAATTAATTGACTCGCTACAAATCTCTGTACGATCACAAGAGAAAAAAAATGAACAATGCTCGATACACTCTCGAGACTCCGACCGAGAGATTTATGCGGACACACCAGTACGATCCTAAGCCCTCGAATTAACCTTTATCCCGCAGCGGACCTCCACCCAACCATCCGACGCGCAGCCTCCACCGTTTCACCACCCAGCATCCCGATCATTCCACGGCCGTCTCCACAAAGATAGATCCGTGTGCCCCCCTCGAAAGGCGAGGAGAGCCACAGCGGAAGGGAAAATCCCCTTAGCGTTGCTCGAGCGCCAGTTAATCGTCGGATCATGCAAGTTTCCAGTCGGCGAGTCAGAGCGCGAGGAATCCCCGGCGATTTGTTCGAATCTCTCGAGGTGTAATCCGGTCGTCGCGCCACGGCTTCTTGTTCGTCGGTGTTCTAAAGGTCGCGCCGCGTTTCGCCAGCCGGCGAAATGTCGAGCCTCACCCTTTCGGTCGGTCGCACTTGCACTTCTTTCGGTGCAGACACAATGGCTATCTTAAACGTCTGTTTTGTTGAGCAACGTAGGTACAGGCATTTCGCGCGTTGCTATTGGTAAGGGTAGTTTTTGTTTTCTATGTTCTGCATAATTGAGACTGGTAATGGCAACTTTTCTCTCACAATTTTCTGCCTAACTACCAATTGTAAGAAGCACCTATTCATTCTTTCATCGTCACTAATTTAACCCTTTGCGCTCTGCTCCTTCCTGGACATTAGCAACAGAAACCATTGCTAAAATAGCAATATTTTGCTAACGTCTCCCAGCGATAGAAAATTTCCATTTCACTAGAAAACATGAGAGAAACACGCGTTTCTCAAAAAGCAGCGATGGCATAACTTTAACCCCCTCCATCACTGATCAATGCTGATGTCTCCTCAGAGCAGCCATCATTCTACAAAGGGTTAATTTTCTTTCCCAGTTCCGTTTAAAAAAAAACGACGAACCCGACTTGACGCTGTTAGCGAGGGTCGAAAGGGTTGACTGCGGAGGTATGCGGCTCGCGCGGGAAACGGCCGCTCGAATCTAAACGCCGTCCCTCGTAAAGCAACGGATCGCCTCGTATAAAATAAAAGGGGACAGATTAACGGCCCTGAACGCGGGGGCCCAGCCTCTCTCACGCGCGCATCGAGCGCACAGCGCGATTAGACGGCGCGCGCTGCCCTCCTACGCGGCCACGCTGTCCACCTTAACCCCTTTACAGGCCTCGTCTTCTCCGTTCGACGCTTCGAGGGTATCCTCTGTGTACCCGCGAGTTTAATTGCCTCCATAAATATCGCGGGCCTACCTCGAGCGAGTAACGCTGAAATACGGCCAACGGCCCGCCGCTGGGCCCCCCAACCCCTTCCATCCCCCCTCGCGTCGAAGTTATTACTCCCAGAGGATTCGCGATGGGAGAAAAAGTGGATCGTTTTCGGGGGACGGCGATGTTGGATGGGGTGAAAGGCCATTTCGATCGCGATCGTGTTCTTTTCTTTTTGGAGGTCGTGGCGAATCGAGGGAGGGTGTGGTTGGTCTAATGTTAAAGGATCTTGGGTTGCGATTAATTGTTTTAGGATGGTCTTACTTGTTTCATTGTTTTTGGTTCTTCTTTTAAGAGGGAAACGCATTTCTCAAAAAGTTGCGATGGAATAAGTTTAATCTCTGTAATCATTGATCAATGTTGATGACCCCTCAAAGAGGATGATATCTGAGCGCAAAAGGTTAAAGTTGCCAGTTTATTTCAATGTTTTGGAAGGAAACCGTGAATCAGACGAGACCAGATGAAAATGATTAACGGAGAAAGGAGGTGGAATTAAATTTAGATACCTTTTTTCGACCACAATTATGTTTCTATCACTTGGACCCGTATCCGACCGTATTTTCGCTCCGCGATAAATCTAAATTAAGCCGCACGACAATTATAAATTTCATATCTGGCGGAATTCCAGAGATTCGCGTTACTTTCCGCGGATTTTACGACCGCGTTCACTCACCTTCCGCCGCTTCCGTTCGACCGGAACACGGATCTCTGCCAAGAAATCGTGACCCGTCCACTCGTTCCGATCCCACTCTCGCGGACCTTGACAGCTTCCGTTTACCCGGGACGGCCGGAAGCACGGGAAATTTACGGACTCCACGTGTTGCGAAAGAATCGTTACCCTCTCGCGAGGTCTTTGTCTCGTTTCCGTTTCGCGGGGACGCCATTGTCCTCGCGTATCGATCGATTCCAACTACCTCGACTCTTTTCATCCAACGTTCCTAACAAATTTCTAATTTCACCAATCGACAAATACATAAATACCATCTGTGAACCACCATCTGAAAAACTGCAAAACAAATTTACACACAGACCAAGGCAAAGAAGCCAAGTTTTCAGAAGCCACGGTCCGCGAAACTAATTTTTACCAGATAATGGAACTGGAAACGTGATCGCAAAAATCTTTCTGTTGCAGAGAGGTCTGCGTGGACGAAGGGCAACAGTTGTCCCTCGCGCACGGGTGTCAATTCTACGAGGTCAGCGCGGCGGAGAGTCCCGCGGGCGCGGCGCTCGCCTTCCAGGCGTTGCTGCGAGAGGCGAGGTCCGTGCAGTTGCTACGGGCGCTGCCTATCCGGCGAAAGCTGGGCGTGCACTCGGTCTCGAGGGTGCTGGGCACGATATTCGGCAAGAACACCACGAAGGACCGGAAGAAGAGGCCCTCGTTGAGCATATGACGCCTCCTCTGCGCCCTCCTCCTCGGAGGTCGTGACGAACCAGGCAGGAGAACCGACGTGGTCGTTCTCACCAGCAACGTCTACTCGAACCGCTGACGAGGACATGGAAAACGATTATCCGACGGGCCAGAGTCGTGGGTCGCCGATCTCCTCGACGGTGGCGGACGCGAGGAGGCAGCGAGGAGGTCGGGTCTCTGGAGAACGTTTTTCAGTGTCCCCCTGGACGCAGCGGTTCGCGGAAGTCTCGTAGTGGTCGAGACGAGCCGCAGGAAGAGGACGTTGTCTGGCGGACAGGTGAAAGGATCTATCATCTCCCGGAAGGAGCTCTCCGAGTCGCGGACGAGGGGGAGTGGTGTCCTTTCTGAACGAACAGGTGACATCGTTTATGGCTCCGTCGAGCAAGATCGAAGCTTCCAAGGGAGGCTGACATAATCGTGAGGCGACGGTGTTTGCGTAGCATTTGGTAGCCGCGAGGCTCGCGCGTGTTGTCTAGCCAGTCGTGTCAGGGATGAGCAAGTGCGTGGAGTCATTCTATAGACCAGAGTTGAGAATTGAACCGTTCGTAAATCAAGACGACTAACTCTACTCGTTGAACCGTTTAACGCTAGAACCGCCAACGATCGAGGCACAGCAATTTTTTAACGAAAGATTCCGAAAACGTTTGGTAGCTCTAGCGTTGAATTCTAGTGCCAAAGTATTCGATTAATGTGTCCCCAATAGTTGATCTATTGGGTCTCGACTTTGTCTCGCGACGCAGAAATGAAGGTTGCTCGTCCCGGTAGAGTCGCGAAGCGATGGGATTCTCCTGGTCTGTTCGAACACGCGCATCGAAAGCTCCATCATTGCTCGACGGAGCCGTGCATTCGTTTCTTTCGCCGTTGCTTGCGATTAGAGGGAGGGAGAGGGTGCAGGAGGCGCGTATCCGGCGAACACCAGCCTCGTGTGGGTGCGCACCGACTCGTTGCGTATCCTCGCGTCGTATCGTCGTATCGTCGTCCCGTATCGATGCCAAACGACACGCGTTGCATCGCGCCGTATCAAAACGTACTGGACTGTGTCATCGGACGATACGCGACGGCGATACGATGCAAGGATACGCGACGAGTGGTTACAGGGCACCTTATCACGTGGCGTGCATGAACCTCCGGGAGTTCGATCGGGAGACGGTAGAAAATGTGTCTCGCCTTGGCATTTGCGCGAGGTACCCGCGTGGAGAGACGTTTTCGTTCAGCATCCGGCGGAGACGCCCGTGAGAACAGCGAATCGAGCGGGCCGTGTGAACGATTGCCGCGTGGAAACATCGGCGAACGGCCTCGCGAAGTCGAGCTAGGAATCGACTGGAATTACGTTCGATTATACTTTGTACGTCTGTTCGTTCCCTTTTATTCCCTCCACCTTTGCTCCTTGGCTCTTCCTTTCTGGTTTTCAGCCTTGGTCTCATTGTTGGGGCGATTGGGTAATCGTTTTCCTCGGGACCGACCCCCTCGAAGATCGTCTCCGGGGTCTGGGCGGTTCGAGGATGCTGCACGAGCGTGCGACCGCTGTTCCTGAACGTGTTTTAGCTTTAAGCGTGACTGGATGTAGGGGGGACTCTCATCAGGGTGATTTTTCGCGTCGATCTTTCGCTACCGCGGAGCTTCGTTCATGCGAAGTATATACTGGGAGTATATGCAAACGAAATTTGTATCGACACGATTTTCTGCAGTTTCTAGCTTCGCGCGAATGAAAAACTGGGCAAAATTTATTGAATCATTTCATAGAAGCATTGCAAATAGTGAAGAATATCGAGACACAGTTTATTTTGAAGCAATTTTCATAGTAATTCGAGGTACGTTCAGTTCGTGTACTGCTTCGTGTCTTGTGCAAGCATTGAAATCACCGGCTTGCACAGAACAAACACGTCGAAAGTAATATTCTACAATCTCTATTTCTACAATCTCTCAAGCTCGAGGCATCATTTAACCTCGTACCGCTTTAAATATTCAAATCTTTATTTAATGGAATCTTTACTTAAAGTTTTCATTCCTTCAATATCTCTCCACAATTAATACATTTCCCCCAGTCACTTTAAAAATCTGGACGCTGAGAATTAGATGGAATCTCGAGCTTTCGAAACGCGATACACGATACATCCCGATGAGAGAGTTCCGCATTTCACGCGTGATATTGTCGTAAGCTGACGACGACAAGCTTCGCCGATTCTGAGCTCGTTTCTCCGTCGCGGAACCGGAAACGAGCCGTGAGCGCGGAGACTGCCGCCCAGCTCGATACGAAACCCGATAGTCTTTCAAATTTCGCGGGCTCCGCCGCGCGGGAAGCGTTGCAATTTCAAATTGCTCGCGCGTGTCTTCTAACGAACAGAAGACTGTACTTAATTAGAATCGATTCTATCTTTAAGGAATCGTTCAACAGTCGCAAAACGGCAGCAATTCTGTCTCTAATTTTACTATTGCAGCAAATCTGGCACTGATTGGATTAATTAAAAATTCCATCGCGTATAAACACAGTCACCAAATGGTTAGAAATGGACGAACGAGTAACGGTGACACTCGAACGTTTGAAATAATCGAATCTACGGCTCGCGTTTCTCTACTTTCACGAAGCTGCTCGTTTTGCGACCGTCGAATTCCAAGGCGAGAATCAAATATCGTTCAACTGAAACGGGACACGCGTGTTCACCGTTCTCGCGATCGAACTTCCGGCTTCCGAGTAATCGATTCGACAACCTTAATGTTCCTACTGAAAGTAGCCTAAGTGTACATAGCGCACATTACATTCGCCGAGTGTTGAACTCTCGTTGAGAGAGCATCGATGCATAGATTCGTAAGACGAAACGGATACGAGATACAGGGAGAGCAAGATGGGTCCAACGGTTTTGAGGCTTTTCGATTTTGCCGCCGGTTGAACGCAGAATAGTTCGCAGCAGTTCATCTCGATTGGACGATTTGAAACTCCTGAACGTCTACGGTAGACGTCCAGACATTTACGAGTTGTTTCAAAAGCTTCTTCCAGATATTTTATTTTGAAACGTGAAATCTTCAGAAGACACGTTTGGGAGGTTTGCGAGACCTCAGAGACGTCTGTGTGTGTCTTAGAAAAGTCTTTGTCTCATCGAAACCCGATTAATCTGCGTTCAACACGCGTCTAGACTACAAAAGAGCGAATCGTCGCGAGATTCGCGAATCTCACGAGCCATTCTCATTCGACCGCACGTCGATTTAAACCAATGCTGTCCAGTCTGAACCAAACTTAAAGTGTCCCCTTCTGATCCACTCTGTGCTGTTTAACGCGACTGTGAAGGTAAAATCAATGCAAATTTCTCGTACACGTTTGTTGGAACAGCAAAGTGGAAGAAAAGAGGGAAGTGATAATTTCTTTCTGAACTGTCTTTCACCCTGAACCTCTGAAAGGGTGATTAAAAGTGGGGAGATTCACGCAGAGGCAAATATTGGACAGCGCTGACTTGAATCGCTGGCTCGTCTCCTCGTTGCGAATTCGTGTTGTTGCCTGTTTTCTCTCGGCGGCGGGGCAGCCGCCATTACAGTTTAAAGATGATTTCTTTTGTAACGGAACAAAAAAAAGAAAAATACGAAAAAGAGGAAAAAAGATCGTTTTCTTTTCTACGGTTATAGTAAACACGCGACTAATTGTTAGGTCGAGTTTTTAAGGTTCTTAAACGTAAGTCATGTTGTATGTATAGTGTCCTTTCAGTGCCTTTCGTATTGTCTCCAGTGTTGGCTGTACGAGAGAGTTTACTTTCGGCTCGCGGAATTACCTTTTCCTGGCTCGCTCTTTTTTTTTTTTCAACGAGTGGTTGTGGGAGTTGGGAAACTGTGTGTGTAAGGAAGATACTGTCAACGTGTGTAAGTAGTCGCTGCACAAAGTTTCATGGTTTTTTATTGTAAATTTTGGGCGTTGGTGATGCGAATTTGCGAACGAAGGTAGGATCACGATGGAGTCCTTCGTTGATCTTGTCTGTCGACTTGTATGGAAATATTGTTGCTACGGTGGAACTCTTTTTTCTGTATATTTTTCAAATTTAGTCAAAAGTGCCATTCAGAAATTGGATTTCTCAAAACACTTGTTCCAAATGTCTGCAGTTCTATACATATACATACGATACATCATTCAGTGTCGATGAATCATAAAAAATTGATTGACTAAATTGTAGAGAGAGAAGAGAGTTTTTAAAAAGGATAAACTGAAGAGAAAAAGGGATGTAAAAGTAGATTGCAAAATCTGGCAGAATTTACGTAGTGCGGCGACGAACGTACGGTTTTTACAGGAGAAAGAAGAAGGTATTTCCGAAACATTTTTGTATCCTTACTGGAATAGCGTATGATTCACAGTCGACCAGGTTTCTCGTAAACGGAAAGAGGGGTAAGTGGGACGATAAACATTTGTAAATAAACCGCGAGGTTGATGATTTCCGCTGGGGCGCAGTAAAATTGCGTCGGCGATGAAAGCGCGAGAAGGAGGAAAAAGGAAAAGGCGCATCCGCGGGCCGCGTAACCGAGGGATGAGAGAAGAGAGCGAGAGAGAGAGAGAGAGAGAGAGAGAGTATGTGCTTCCAGAGCGTGCCTAAAAATGAAATAAAAAATCGATACATTCCAATAAAAAAAAAGAGAAAAAGAAAAAAAGAAATGAAAAAACAGTAAGCGCGCGGTATCTGCGCGCCGGGTTCTCCAAAATGGGCGCGCGAGTGTGCATTGCGATTTTCCGAATTCTAGCCGATATCGATCGCTGTATTTTAAGTGCTAGTCACTTGTTATCGTAAATTGAGAAAGAATAAAATTCTTTTGTTAAACTTTCTGACGATTTCATTCCCGCGATGTTATTCCGTTTCCTGTGTGTCGAATCATTGCATGTCTGTGTCTGAAGGAGAGGCTTTCTCTTGGAATAGCAATTCGCGAAGATCAATAGTTCAATGGATCGTGTTTTATTTTGTGCAGCTTGATTTAAAAGGTTCGAGGGTGTTGATCGAGACGATGCTCTTCGAAGAAAGTTAATTGCTTTTCGACCAGTCGATTCGATGGAGAATTATTCTCTGTAGTAATAAATTACAAAGATTCTTTCTGGTTTCAATTTTTGGAGGAACGCATTTTTCACAATTCTATTGGTACTCGCGCACAGTATTAATTGCTTGGTGAATTTAGAAATTCACGATTCTCTGTGCAAACTTCTATAATCTCTGCAGCATGAGTCACGCGTGTAGCTTCTTAAAACAATTTCCTGCCATTTTCCAGGGCCATAAATTGGCGATTCGAAAACGCAGGCTCGAGAATTTCAGATAAAAGCGAGGAAAAAAAGAACCGCCCTCCCTCTCTGGTAAGTAAACAAGATTCTGGCCGCGGCGCGTTAAAAGTCAGACTGCCTGATGCCTGTTCGCGGTGAAATAAGACGATCCGCTCGAGGAGGACACAGACGACGGGGTGCGCTAACCAGTAACGATGGGCTGACCGAATAACTAGCGATTCGGGCCAAGGTTTCGCGTGCAACACGTGTTTGTCAGCCGTGATACAGAAATAAAGTACAGCCGCCTCTGTCTCTCTCTCTCTACCTCTCTCCAGAGAGGAAGAGAGAGAGAGAGGGATCCGTGCATTCGCTCGCGAGCACGACGACGTCGCGATAACTCGTTCGCGGGCGATATCGTTCCCCTGGAACGAAACCGTGGAGAAAAATGTGAGAAGATGGAGAAGAGCGTCTGGTTGAGCGGCGAAAAAAGCGCGCAGAAATAAGCTGGACGAAGTTTCAGCTTCCCTGCTGCGTGAATCACGGATCGTTAATAAATTTCGGCGAAAAAAGATACGCTCCCGCATCCGGCGTTTTCAGCTGGCCGCCGTGCAAGAAAAAGGGGAGCCAGGCTTTTGTTTCGGTTTTCGGTGGTTTAAAGATAGACGCGTGTTGTTCTTTTTTTATAAAATAACATCGTGCGCTAGGTTTTTCTGGTAATTATTGGATAAATGAACGTTTGGTCTCGTTCCAATTAGAAGACCCTCATTACATTCGATTAAATTTACAAGAAACCATCTTGCATGATGATCGAGACACTACTGTGCATTTAACGAGGGTTTCGATCGTTGCAGTTATTCAACGTACACCATAACGCATACAACGAGACTTGAAGAACAAAAATTAGTAATAAAACGAGCTTTTAATTGATGTAAACCATGCGAACAAAGTGTTAATTTCGGACGAAGCAAAAGAGGGACTGGTATTAATGGGGCTCGTACGTTTCCCGTCGCGTGGAACGAGTTACGCGGTCGAAATTCTAATTTCGTGGACTGAGATACGCAAATTGGAGCGCATCATTAACGACAGTGGAGCAGTATCGTGCCTTCGCAGCAGAGCGCACGGTTTCGTGGCGATAAATCGGGCGCGGGCATCGTTTTATCGGCCAGGCCAGCTCGTTCGTCTTCGCAGAGCGACAACATGGCGCGTAGCCGCGGCAACGCGAGCGGCTAGGACCGCAGGGAATTTTCTAACGGCCACTGGATCGAGTCCAGCACTCCTGGAAATCCTAAACCCGGCCACGTTCCCGGTGCTTGTCGTCTGTCGCCTCGCGACGCGGCGACGATCGGTGCGAGGCCCTCCGCGACTGAAAAATCGCGGACGTAAACGGTGTTTCGACTGCGCTCGATGCCTTTGGTCCGGGTGAAAGTCGGTGGTTGTGATACTTCTCGCGGTTAGGGTTTTAATTAATTTCCAGAGAACCGTTTCCGTTTAGCTCTATTTATATTGTTGGCGCATGCTCCTGTCGAACGGAGAATTAACGCGACACCTCTTTAGAAACTGCACTCGTTCGCTCGTTTAATTCTTTCTTTAATTGCTCGCACTACATATTGTGACGAAAGCGAGAAACGATCCACTGACTATCGAAATTGCAACGAACTATCTCGACCCAATATCCGCAGAAAACGATATCCCTTCCGGAGAGCGTCGCTCGTGCGCCCACCCTGGGCTCCCAGCTAATTAACGGGGCGCTCCGTGGCGATTAGAAATTCAGAGCGAGCCACGCCGACCAGCAATGACCACCTGCTGATCACGATCCTAGAGGCCGCTTTCGACAAGGACGATAACACCGTGCGACCACCGTGGAAATCGACGGGAGAAAGGGAGTTAGTTCTGTTAACAGAAAATCGACGAGCCACGGAATCCTGGTCGATGCTTGCACAGCGAAAGCTGTGCGCTCATCGACACAGTGAAAACGATACGTTCGCTCCTGTCTGGATGGATTCGTTTCATCGTATCCAAATTAGAATTCGGTGTCATCAACCACCGTGCCACTAGATCGAACAAAAGACCCTCAAAGGTCCACTTTCGTGTTCTCCAACCCAGAATCTAGACCCCAAAGCGCCAAGAATTGCACCTCAACAAAGGACCCTCGAATGCTGTTCTTCCTAAGGCTACTCGAAACGCGGTACCAATCGCGAGCCAAGTCACATCTCCCCGAAACCCGGCACCGCCAATACATAATTCATCCCAGCCGTCCGAGTCCATCTGCATAACTACGCAAGAGCGCCTCCTCGTCGACATCTCCACCGACGTGCAGCTACCGCGTCCGCCAGAGGAGGCGCGAGGAAACGGTATTCCGCGCCAGCCACGGGGACGCGAACACGTTGCACGCTCGTCGGATGCTCGCGCTCGTGACTGCCAAGGTCGTAGGTCGGCTCGCTGCACCTTGCACCTTGGGCTCCAGGAACCGAGCGGCGCGCACCGTGTCTGGCCTCGCGGGCGAGAGTTGAAATTTAATACGCGCGCATAACTTGGTGTGCCCGTTCTTTGCCCGAGGGATTCGTCCCTTTTGCTGCGCTCGGGGTCCATCTGGTGGGACCCTTCGGTAGGTCACTGCGCCTGGGAGGGTTCCACGAGGTCAGAGCAGACTGGGGAACGATTTGCCTCGAGGTTGTTGCGTTTGTTGACTGGTTGCATGATTGATACGTGCGTTTTTGTTAAATGGAAAGATGTACCGTTGTTTAGAGGCCAAATATGGTGGTTTCTTGGTTGGGTTTGGGGTGGTGTTTGGGTGGATTGATGGGAGGATTGTTAAGTAAGCTAGAGTTGTATTTAACGAAAAGGGGTAAGAAATTAATCCCCGTGTGTTATAACGAATGACTGGTTTCAAAAAGATTTGGAAGTTATCAGATCCATCGAGATATCCTCTTACCCCCGCGTGTTCACGTCGTATCTGTCCTTAGGATACGATTTGGGCAGATTTTTTCAGGGAGATACCCGCGATGGTATCTCGTAGGTGTAGATTTCTGGACGGAGAACCTGAGAACTCGAGAACGATGCTTTTATTTATTTACTTTTTTCCTTTTAATGCCTTCGTACAAATAGTACCGAAGTTAAATCCAAGTGCAAGTCAACATGTCCGTGAAATAAAAGTATAGATATACGTAACTTATATTTTTTATTCGAGCTTATCTCCGTTAGCAATTTTCTTAGATTAAATATCTTATCGCTCGTATCGCTTTGACTTAACCGAACAAACATCTAAACTAATATACCAACAAACAAACCTTAACCTTGTCTTATCAAAAACTCGAAAAAATCTTCCCTGCGAAGTGCACCTATACAATCCCACCCGCAATTTCCTCAAACGTATCACTCACACCACTCGTCGCCCAAACCCACCGAGAAAACCGACTTCGCTTAAATTCCTCGAACCTATCGAAACCACCCGTCCGATTCCCCCAGGCAGAGGCGGGCGCACTGGGCCCAACTTTCACGCATCCTCCACAACCCGGGCCCCGTTCAATTCCCTTCGGACATCTTTACGCTTCCAATAATCCGGCCGAGTTATTTTTAGCAGGGGGGCCACAATGTGCCCACGTGTAACCTTAAACACCGCGACGGAATCGACGAGGCGCGTCGTAAAAGGTAACCCGCTCGAAGACACGCTCGACGACAGTTCTGGGCCCGCGTAACGCGTCGCGTTTTCGGCGGCCAGACGTATCATTAAGGTAAACGGTCCGGCCAGAGTCGGCTGCGCGGTTGGGTCCGCGACGGTCCCTCGCGGACGCGTCTCCGGTTCGCGTCCACGGGGCCCAGGGCCCGTGGTTTCCGCCGCGCGGGATGAGAAACAGCCTGGGCCGCGCCGCGATAAATCAAGCTCCCGGGTTAACCGTAAACGTCAGGAGCGACGTGCTTCGTGGCTGGTCATTTTCAGCAGGTAATCGCGCGAGATGGTCCCGCGCGGGGTTCACCGGAACGAGACGTACGCGGGACGGGAGACGGATGGGTACCCACGCGTCCTCGCCCGGGGAGGATCGCGATTTGTCGCGGTATTAACGACATTGTGGTCGCTCGAAGATTTACTGGCGTGTGTTAGGCCGTGTCGTTTACTAGTTTTTGCTTCGGATGGATGCTCGAGGAGGGTCCGAAAGGAAGGAGGGACGGTGGAGGAATTCGGAGTCGACGTTTGGGTGGTAGGCGCGAGAGTGTTGGGTGTCCGTGCGATACGAATTTTCGTTGATACAGAATAAGTCACGTAGGTGCTCTTTGATGTAGCTACACGTAACTTAGTTTATTTTTTTCAACGTTTCAATTGCACGAGACACCCAGAAAAATCGACTAGTCGCACACGAAGAGGAACGCGGACCACGGAAGCAAAGCGATCGATTAAATTCCCTAACGCTCGGCTACGAACGGCTCTCAGCATCGACCGGTGAATCGAGCGTAGCGCGATAAAAGCGCGCTGATTCGAGGTCGAGTTCGATCGTTAATTGGCTTGTGCAGGTGCGTCCGTGCAGCCGCATTCCGTCGCGATAAGGGAGTCGCGATGTTTGCTCGTCGTCGAGTCGGGTGACGAGGACGTCGGATTAGGCTCGATGGGCGTTTTCTAGCGGCCGCACGCGCGCGTTCACGGTCTCCCAAGTCAAGGGTGCGCGAACGAACGCAACGGGGCGGCGGTGTTTTGTCAGCCGTTCCGTTGCCCTCGGCGAATCGCCTCGACCGACGATGAACAATGATATCATCCATTGACGTCCGCGAGATCGATACGGAAAGGGGACCGCTGGGATTTATTTTCGTTCCAGGCTGGTCGATGATCGTTGAATGGAAAGTTTGCAGTGGGTGCCGTGGGGTGCGCGCCGTTGTATATAGTAAAGGCACGTGGAGGAAGCTTTGCGTTTTAACGACACGAGGACGGTTTTAAATAAATGCTTGACTGGGTGATCGACGCGTTTGAATGTCACGTTTCGACGTCACGTAATCGCGTTAATTATCGACGATTTATTAGATTGAATTTATTTATGCAACCGATTCATTAAATCGCCGCGCGAGCAATGTACGAAAAGGGTAAAGTGGGGTAAAACAATTGGTTTCTAGTATTCAGGTATTGCTAATATTTGCAATTTGTTGAAGTAAGTAGTTGTTTAAGTGTTCGGTTTTAGGTCGGACACCGTGTGTATCAAAATTCCAGCGACAAAACAGATGGAAAGAATGTGCAATTGTTGACACGTTTTATGCATAACAGATGGCAATATTTTACGAAAACCGAATGCCTGTTGGGCTGCGAAGGCAAACATCTAATCTTTGTTTGATGCTGATTACGAGGTGAAATATGGGGACGAGAAGAATGGAAGTGAGAGATGGATTTGCTAAAAAACAATTCTTTGACCTGTTTTTACGATGACACTGATAAGATTTTCAGGGATTCCCAAGTACATAGTGCCAACTGATAACTCGTAAATTATTATTTTAAAAAATTATCCATTTCAATAGTAAATTAAATTGCAATTACGTTGCAAACTTTTCCGTCTGATCATTATTCGGATCTGGAAACTAGACGTTGCCACGAATCGATGGAAGATATTTTTGCATTTTTTAACGCGGTCACGTGGCCGACACGAGGCGAGCTCCGCGTGAGAAAGGTTCTTCCGAGAAGAGCGGATCAGCTGGAGGCATTGTTTAAACATTCAACGCATTCCAGAGGGATCACGGGATCGCGCGTCACTGGGTGCAATCATTTTTCGTCGCGGGCGATGTTCTGCGTTTCGCCAGACCGCGAGGATGAATGAAAATACTTTGCAGGCCGAACACGAGGAGCTATTATTGAATAGATGACTACGACCCGCGCCTGTGCATCGTGTTATGCAACAAACGAGTAAACATTCGAAACCGTACTCGGGGAAATGGAAACCGACAAATCGAAGATGTTGTTGATGGTCAAGAGGAGTTTCTCGATTCAGCCTTGTGTTTCGTGTTAAAAATAGGTGCGAGGGAAGAGCGAGTCGTTCCAAAAATTATCTAACGCGATCGTAAATGCCGCGAAATCGCCGCCAGTCCAATGAATCAAATTTTCCCCCGGATTCGCTGCCAGAATTCGAGATCGAGCATCGAACTCCTCGGTTCCCGTCGTGGCGCGACGTTTCTACCGATACAGCGGGGTTTCGAGATAAAGGGGCTACGTGACCCGTTCCGAAAGCCGAAATGAATCATCGAGCAACGAGCAAGTTCGCCATCGAATTCGGCCCCGCGACTACGTCCGAAAAGAATGGACGCCGGACGATGCCAACGAACCCGCTTGGCAGGCTATCCCCGTTAAATTTAAAAAAGCTGGTAAATTTAGAACGCGTGCTAAATATAATTTCTTTGGTTTCTTCGATCGGAAAAAGTGGCGGGAATAAAGGGGAGGAAGAAGGCGAGGGGGAGGGGCTTTTGGAAGAAGACAAAGAAAAGTAGAAAACGATGGCGCGAAGAAACGGAAACGGAGAAAGCCATCGAGGGCCTTGTTGAATGTTAAGAAAGACCCATCGTTGGTAGCGATGGGATCAAGTGTGTACTTGCGTAGCGAGTGGATTTCAGTCTCGTTGAATAGTTTCGAGTGGCTCGTGAATATTTCAGAAATGGACGCCATCGAAGGACATTGCATTGCCTCATAGGTTGCAAAATATATTGTGTCTTTGGAGAGCCTTAAGAGTGCTCGTTTCGATGCTTGACATCACTTTTCTCGAGTACGATTCGAATCCCATAAAATGCCAAACTTTTCAATTTACGAATTTCTTTGAGTTGCTGTAATTTCCATAGATGGAGACGATGTTAACTGATCGAAGGAAGGTTTGAAAAGGACAGAAGGTGCAAATTGACTCGGATTGAACTTGATCCCATCCCTGAGAAAGAGCCGTACGTATGGCGAACTCTTTCCCCTCGTGTTGGACGGTGAAAACGCGGTGTTTCGAGTAAATTCAAGACGAATGCGTGTAGCCTGTACGCGGACGCTAATAAACGGCGGGTAGATAGCATAACACTAAATCAACGGGCGGAAGCGAGAGGCATGCACGAATATTTCTAATTAACGAAGCATTAACGCGTCGGTGTGGGCTGGTATAATAAATACGACGGGTATTGCTGGCCATATGTCGCAATAAACGGGCCTCTTTTAATCGCCGGCCTGGAATTCCTCGTCGCTGTGATCCTGAACGGAATAATTAACGCGCGTGGCTGTAACTGTAACGTAACAGTACAGTTGCGACGTCCTTTTTATCGGGGATTGTTCCGGCTGTTTAAACGGACGCCTTGTCACTGACCTAGGCCACTTCCGCTTGGATTTCATCACGTATAGATGTAGCAAACATAAGCTATCGTCCAGACGTACTCAACACAATGCATCAATTTAACTTTTAACTGGGTTCTACTCAGCTTTCTTGGCTGCAATGTTTTTTAGCTGATCAAAAGTTGACTAATGAAACTGATCCTTCGTTAATGTTGATTGCATGGCTGTGAAGAATATTAGGAACATTTTTCAATGAATATTAATCAGAGAGGTGAGAATATTGCTGAAATGAATTGTAAAATTAAGAATGGATACAATGAGGATGTTTAAGAAATGTTATATTCATTTTATATGAGTAAATGCATGAAATGGTGATATTTTTATAGTACTTGCCTGTTAAAAGAAGGGATGGAATTTTTGTACTCACGGACGGTAATAATATAAATGTTCTTCCTTGTCATTCTTTGCGGATGCTTGGGTTCTTGCGTAAGAATGCGTTTGATGGGAACGCGTGGTGCTCGGCCGTGGAAATGTAGACTGCTTCTTGCGATGGTGAAAGAATGTTGTAAACGATGTAGTGGCCGGTTGTTTAAGTTGTAGTAAGAAAGAAAGTGTGAATTCCAGAGAGAGTACGAGGTGTAGAATGTTGTTTCGTCGATTGTATGGTAGGCTGACGGATTTCTGAAATGATTTCGTTCGTTTGATAGTTATCTATACTGTCAAATAAGTGAAGGAATGTTTAATTTGCATATATTAAGTGATTAGCATCAGTGTTCTTTTATAATCAATTAGTGTCTTCTTTTAATGTACACAAATCATTTCCACATTTCTTTATTACAGAGTAAAATCATTCAGAAAAAGCTATCCTTAGTTAATTTGAATTCTAAAAATTATCAAGAGAGACTAATGAAACCTGTTCTTCCATTGTTACGCAAATGTGAATTCTGGTTTCTCGCGGAAACGGTGAAATTGGTCTACTGAAATAGTTCACGTGTGATGTAACGTTAGAGTAATTACTTATGAAAAAGTATTTTGAGTTACTAGAAAGTTTCATACAGAAATTTATGAATATTTTCAAAGCATTCACAAATAGGATTAAATAGAAAATATTCTTCGTTTTATTGGATATTGTAAATCTTATCTATATTGAATACAAAGATTAGACGTCGATACAGTGCAGTAAAAATTCCACACGTGTTTACACTTCTATCTTCAAAACATATTTCACATAAAATAACAAGCTTTGACAGGTATATATCTTGTTAGCTTATGAAAGAACACAAAAATCTTCTATAAACATCCTTAGAAAGTAATAAACTTGAACTAAACTCCCTGCGCTACGACGCATTTGAGATAAGAGAATTAAAAATTTCAAATTTCAAAGATAAAGCAAACAAAACAAAGGAAAAACATATCAGAACAAATGGAACGATTTAATTCTAGAAAAATTCTATTATCCAACATAAATAACACTCTTATACGTTTACATCGTACAAGAAAGTCAAGGAAAGAATCACAAAAAGGTGGAATACCCTCGTTACAGCCTGTTTTCATGATCGCGATCTCGAAACAAGCCTCATCAACGTTCGTTCGCCTCTCGAACGGTCCTGGCCCGCTGGCGGGTCTGATCTGAAAATAATCCGAACGTCCCGTTCATCATGTTCATCCTGGCCAATAAATAAAATCGTCAAAAAAGTGTCGTATAAATCGCGCGGGAACACAGCGTGCGCGCGGGTCGTAATTCATCCGCAGCGCGCGCGCGCGGGAGATTTAAACGGCGGCGGTGACACGAGCGTGAAACAGATATTTCCGGGACCGATTTGTTCTTGGTTACGCGTAACCAAGGATCAATCTATTAATCGTTCGTTGATCGGCGCGTTTTAACAAGCGAACCGGCCGTTGGTGCGCGCGCGCACGCGCGATTCTTCGCGTCTCGAAATACGTATCCGGTCCGGGAGGGAGGTTAGGCGACGTTTTACGATCGTAAACGGCGCGTAGGAGGCCCGGAGAGGAGCAGCGGCAGAAAATACTAGGGCGACGACGAGGAACGTCGAATACTTTTCCTCCTTCCCCTCTTTTCCGTGCGTTTTAACCGTCTCGCGAGTAGCGATGGGATCAACTACACTGCAAGCCACTTTGCATTCAAACGGGCGGTTTCGAACACGCTTTGTAAATAGTTCGAAAGAAGGAAAGCAACGCTGCTGAATATATTTGTACTTAGATAAGATAGATTCGAGCTGTTTATAAAGTACTCGGTGACATGCCACGAGAATCAATGTCGCAGTGCATTTTTATTAACATCGAACGACGCGATAACCTATCGTAAGTTCGAAACCAGGTTTTGCGATGCGAACACTTTGCTAGTACATACAAGTAGTACTTCTTACCAACACTATTTGAATCCTATTACCGCTGTATTGAAATTAACTCGAATTCGTGATTATATATTGAACTTGATCCCATCTCTACTCGTGAGACGACCGCGTCGCGAGTACTCTCGTATTCGTGATCGTAAAATTAGAAACACCGCGGCGCTCGGCGAGGCGCCAGTTTCTCGGTCGCTCCAATTCGCTCTTTGACATTTTCGATGATAACGACGGTGGATCTTACCAGTTTTGAAAATTCTCGTCGCCGTCCGTTGTCCAGTTCGATTTGTATTCTCGAGGCCTGATGTATGATCGTGCACGCGCCCTGTTTTTTTCTTCGTGACGCCTCGAGGCGTCTTTTTTTAGGTTAGCTTCGCGCATGAAGGGGCTTCGTATAATAACTTGATCGTGTCGCTTTAAGCGGCAGGTTATGAGACATCGATTTTTGACCTAGATCGATAGTGGGATATCGAAACTTTCGTTATGGCGGTCCTGTACAAATAATTTTGTTGATCTTCTGCATAGGAAAGTAACGTGTACGTTAATCGTGGACGTAAATGGGATAATGGATTTAGATTACCTGGTAACGAACTGTAGATGTAGTCGGTGAATTATATTTTTGTTTAAAAGCATCTCGTGACATTTCGTACCGCACGTATCGAAATATCGATTTGAGGCGAAACCTGGATTAAAAATATCAAAGATCGTGCACATTTATTTTAGGACGGGACTGTAAAATACGATTTCTATTGTGAAAGAACTTTGTTTTCTTTAAGAATTTGTTTTTTTGTTTCTTTGCATATAGAGGTCATCATACATTTCTTTCCTGAATACACACTACAATTAGGCAGCATACATACGTGCTGTTATATGTGTATATGTTTCACATTCTTCTGGATTTTGTTTACGATCTAAGTGGCAACACATTCGTAATCAATGAAGTAATTATGGAAATACCCCCAATAGACTATGTTATTAAATGGTATTACGTTACGACATTCTTTTACAATCGTTGAAGTTAATTGATCGTATAGTTCTATTAGAGGGGAGAGGATAGAAAATATACTTTTGACATATGCTAATAGAACTAGTAGAACTGAATGTTATACTACGTGTGCTCAACAAGTGTAACACATAAAGATATCACTCGCAAGCTACAAATATCTAAATTGTTCATTTGTCTCGAATAAATAAGTAGTTCACGCATGAAACCATTCAATATGTTAAAACGCGTAACACACTTTTAAAAACACATATACAGAACTACTTTACCATAAAAAAGCACGGAGTACTACTTTTCAAGACATTCGATTATACATCACTCCCGATTACAACCTCTATCAGTCAGGTACTTTTATTCGTAAAGTATGCAGAAATAAAACTGTAATTACCAACATGAGAAAAAAATTCCTGCTCGGAAGCGTATATTGGTACTGCGAGGAATTAACTGGACCGATCGCGTGCTGCTTCGCGTTTTCACCAGGTATTAATTTAGCTGCCGGTACGTACATTCGGTTGAGCCTATAGAAATTTGCACAATAAATCTCTTATCGCGAAAGACAGGCCGGCCTACCGGGCGACGATCGTCGTCTGTATCCGAGCGATATCTTAAGAACAGTAATTTTAGCCCCTGCTTTACGATAGTCTTTTGCCTTCTGCGTCGTGGCGGCCACTATTTATCTGGCTCCATTGTTCGGCGTAGAAAGTACCGCTGGTGGATAATCACTTCTAATTATCACCGGTCCAGAAGCACGATCGCGATAATCGTATTTCCTGAAAATAAACCTGTATACATCGAAACCGAAGCGGTCGCGCTGGATTTCACCCGGAAATATTTTCCGCGACGCCGGATTCGCAATTTTCTTTCCGAATCGTAAACGTCCACGATCGTGTTCCCCCTAATACATGCATGTAAACTCGCATGCACTATACCATCTATAACTAACGTGGTCGAGTATGGCCGTGCAAAAGTTGTTTCTACGTTCATTGCCGTGCGATTACAGTTTTGTCGTTCCTATTAATTGCACAGTGGATCACTCGGACGACTGTAATTTCGAGGAATAAATAGTAGCGTGACCGGCATTTCTTCGGATACTTTGTGCACTAACTAAATTGATGAAGTCGGATCGGCCATCCTGTAAAGTGAGGTTAATGTAACTCAGAATTGCGCCTCGGGTGTGTAGTTAAAGCTAGCGACTTTGTGAATCGTTCCTAATCGAATTAATGTCGATAATTTCATAATTTGTTGCAATGCAATATAGCCCCGAGGTTCTAACGTGGCGTCGTTCACTCGTAACGTTATCAATTAACAGTTATTCTCCGAGATATATGCATTTGCTAAAAGCATGTATTAAACATATTACTTTTAATCGTTTTCAATGCTCGTTTTGCGTACGAATCGTTTTACCTTTCATATTGCATTACACACGTACGTATATTGGGTAACTGTATAACTGCAGTATTATTTGTTATACCACAAGTAGCAACATTTAAATCGAGAATCGACTAGAAAACCACAACGCGAAGGCGTGTTTACAACGGAGCGTTACATGTACCGATCAGATCAAGTTTCTCCTATGCTACGCTTGTTAACAATTAATTTTAACGTTGTCGTGGGAACGCAGCCGTGCACGGTGGTTCGAAAATTCACCGGCATAAAGAGGCAAAGTAATGTCGGCCAGTTGGTAACCCATGGTTAAAGAAAGAACCATGTAAACGCCGGTTTCTAACGAAGCGATAGGTTGCCTACGTACGCAATAAATACGGTTGCTGGACGCAGCAATAAACACAAGCCTAATTGCTGCATTCGCGTTCCCCGGTACAACGCGAGCGATTTGCATTTTGCTGTAATTATAATTCCACCCTGCACGTCAGCCATGTCGATTAGCCTGGTGTCACATGGTGCTCCGTTCTTTCGCCATGTTACCAACTGTCTGTCAAGGATCGTGAAACAAGTGTATCGGCCGCGGATTTACACTGTTTCAAAAGCTTGCCAGACGACCTCGTAAATTTGCCGTGTTCCGCGCAGGAACTTAATTAGCTGTTTTTTAGCGTTGTTTTATGGTTAGGTTAGATATTAACCTGGCGCCTACTCGTTGGCCGCGATTGCGTATACCTAATGAGATCGTTAGAAGTGAATGTTGTTGTTCCGAATACGTTTCGCGCGGCAAGATTTTTCGGTGCATTAAGTATCGTGATAAGTTGCACTCGATTTTCGCCAGTAACGGTTGACATTAACGGTATGGATTTTCGTTTTCACAGCAGGAAACTATCAACATGTTATGCAGCTTGTGCAACTTGTTTTATCGTGCAATTGTTTGGTAAGTTTATTCGACACGGTGCTGAAATAGTCTGTGCATTTGAGCGTGGTGGAAATAAAGTAATTTATTTTAAGCATAGAAATTGTTTTTTTAACACGTTATTACGGTTATTTACTATGAACTTGTAAAGGGAAATATGCTAATCAATTTTAGTAGAGGTTATTACCATAAAAACTAACGAATTTTTGTATATTATCATATTTTGTTATGACATATTTGTAGCTTACAATTAGTTATGTAATTTGCATTTTGTAATTAATATTTTTTTAAACGCTCGAAGCTGTAAGGAATTGTAAACGAATATTATTGTAGGAAATTGTAAATTGAAAATGGCGCCCCACTCCTTCTCCCACTTAGTCCTTCAAAATTACGTACGTCAGAGGTCAGTGATTCTGGGACTGTCGCCGCGATAAGACGCATCGACGGATGGTTGTCGTAAGTACGCATAAATTTCCGTAACTTTATTTCCGCGCATTATTGCTGTCTTATATTTTATCTTTTTGCGTTTCTCTTTGTTGTAATATTACCTCTTTGATGTTTAATTTATTCAATACGATATGAAAAGATTTAATCAAGCGTGACACGTATCTCCACTTGTTGCACACACATGTTTATGCACGACCATTTACATACATAACGATTAAGTATAAATCTTTATTGAACATATTTGTAACTCCATAAGAATATTGAAAAGTAATTACTGTTTCGTTCTTTTGGAATAAATTAGCTCTTTCTTCTAGAATCTTCCTTTGTTCACAGACGTCACAATGGAATTTGCGAAACGCAGGTCACGTGACAGGACGCCATGCTTTCTTTTGTCAAAGTCGGCCATTGTTCTCATTGATATTTGAAATTTGCGAACGTGGTGACGTGTCACGAACAGGAGTGTAAGAAAATCAGAGCGTTTTTTATTTAACAATCTCGCAATCGTACGTAACAAAATTGTAGAGTCAGTGCGTGTTATAACGCGAGTTGTTAAAACGTAGATTCATTGTTATTGCGTAATTGTCGTTTCAACTTTCCGAGTATAACATTGTTTCTCTTTCTCTTCGTATACGAAATTCGAACCGGTTTTGTTTTAAATACGATTGTGTCGAACGAGTTGGTTGTTCTTTGTCCGTTTTTCGTGTACGTCGGTATTAAAACAAGTAAAAACATCCACACCAGACATATTGTTCACCAATTTTATTATGAAAAACATGTATGTATTTACATCTGAACAATCATGGACGCCATTTGATCAAACAAATGACATTTTCTTGCAATAATTCAACCATAGCTTTCAATTATTTGTTTTACAAGTAGAAATAGTTTGTCATAAATAGCTTTTTAAAAGCAATATTGTAAATTATTGTCGAAGTGTTACATATTTTTCTATGCAAGTCGTTAATATTCACTGTTTTCGTTATAGATATTCTTCCTTTCACCAATTGATGCATTCCACCCTGCACGATCGAGCAACCCTTGAGTAAATAGTGATGCAGAAATGCAGAGCAGTGAGAGCAGATGTTCAGCGTTCGGTGAGTCATAAAATAAAAAATTTTCCATACGCACCTTATACGTTAACCTATATAAGAAGTGAGAGAAGATTATTAGCAGAGACTATTGTTAATAACAATTATACAACTGAGTAGAAATGAATTGTTATGTTAAAGTTAATTCTTCTCGTAAATTCAATAATTATGCAACTGTCTATGCTATGAAATTGTAGCAAATCCTACATTCTTTACAATTACTATGCAATGAATATTTCTATACATTTTTGCAATTATAATTTACTTTAGTCAATGTTATTGTTTCATAAAATGCCTGATTTTTAATAATTTTCTCACATTTCACAACAGATTCAAAATATCACATTTATCAATATTTTATATTGTCAATTGACAATACATATCAATAATTAGTTGTGAATATTGAACTTTAAACGTTTAAAAACATACATTTTCACAATTGTGAACATTTTATATGCATCAATGTACAATGTAGTAGCTCTTAAGGATGTACTACTTATCAGATGGTACAGCTAAAATAGTTTTACTTTGTATTTGTTGCACGAAGCCGTATTAGCTTGAAAAACGATTTGGTACGTGTCTTAGAACACCACAGTGCTCGTCTTTACCGATATTTCAACATTCTTCACGTGGGACACGTTCCTTGTAACCTTTGTATGTCTTTAAGAGGTGCATCTTGGCTCGTAGATGCACTTCGTGCATGTGACGATCGAATGTATACGGTGTCGTGTGTAACGCATTTCGCGCGTACGTAACAGGAAAATCGCGTAGTATTCCACGCCATGCATCGTCATATTGCACCCGGTAATTGGCCAGCATTGTGGAGAGTTCTGGGAATTTTAATCGTAAAAATTTCGTCACCTTTGGCGTTCAGCCTTCCGGGTTTAGTTCTATCTATTTAAAGGAAATTTTCATGCGTTTCACGCACTTGGTATTGCAGTCAGTTTAATGAAGATTGATATTTAAGCCGACTGTATTGCGCGTAGCTGATTTAATGAGATTATAATTCATTTGCTAACTCTATTATTAACTCTTCATTATTTTTGCAATTTCTGTACGATTTTGAGGGAAATCTACAACAGATTTCTGCTTCCTCTGAATTCCTTGGCTAGTCAATTGCTTTTAGTTGCGTGGGAAGCAATAATTTGGGTCAGAAAGGGTTAATCGAGAGTTAGCATCATTCTGCGTGGGCAGATTTATCGCACCTGCTCCAGTGCTTTCACCTAAGCCTCCACCTCGTGTACCTCGTCGTCGTCGAGCTGCGTTGCACCGATAAACTCTGGGATCGCAACGAGTCCAACGTCTTGGTAGGCGAAGCGAGGTGGGCAGAGGACGGGAAGGAAGAGTCTCTTCGTTTATCAGCCGTCTCTTCGAGGATATTCGAAAGATCCAGTGGATCGTACAGGTAATTGGACGGTATTGTTTGTTCATGGCTGACGGAGTACGTTAACATTCTTTGTTGCGGATGATTGGTGTGCTTTCACCTACACTTTGGCAACGTGCTCATTGTCTTAAGCGTCTCTAGTTTTCCTCGTTGTCTCGATCAACGAATGACAGCGTTCACTATTATTATATGGACTAGAGTTTATCGGTTCGGCCGAGGAAACTGGTCGATTTCACGTAATTAGGTGAAACGTGAAAAATCGCCTTTCTCGTCAGTCTCCGTCAGGATTTTCGCTCAGCTTTATGGAGCCGAGTTCGCTTAACGATTGAAGCGCGATTAGGCTTTATTTAGCTATTGCAATTGCAGCTTTATTTTTATAAAATGTATGTATAATAAAAAAACAACTCCCCTCTCCATTCCCAATATATTCCTTACCCCGGAAAGAACAAATTTTCTTTCCAAACACGATCGTAAGTTCATCCTTTGCGTACTGATTATTAATTCTAATATTCACGAAACATCGCACCTGGCTTTCTTCCACGGGGTCTCCCTTCTTAATATAAACGGGCGACGGGTTTGGCACTTTCCGTCTAGATGTCGAGACTAATAGTTGCGCAACCCTTGCTTCGTGTATCAACCGAGCCAAACAGAGTGTTCGAGAAGAGGACTCTGACCCGGCGTTCGCATTCTTCGGTGTCCAAACGTCTGGCACGACCCTCCGCAACATTCTCAACATGTACAAACTTGAAACCCGCGGCGAGCAGAACATTGCCGTCGAACCGATTCCTTGAACTATCGTCCGCGTACAACGTTTCTGGGGTGGACTTTCATCAGGAAGCGATTATTCCTCGGATAGTTGCTTTTGTTGCCCTGTCCGTTGCATATTGCATTATGCCTCGTTGCACAGCACCGATAAGCGAGCTGATAAAGGTTTCTATAATTTAGGAAGTGAGGCAGTGCCGCGATTATTATTGCGCGGCGCAATAATCAACGTTGCGTAATGTGATTTGACGAAACAGGAATTTCGATTGAGTCAGCTTTCAGAATTCAGATCCAATGTGGTACAGTTTCTAGAAATGTACAAGGAAACGAGAGAATTTAGGGTAGGAATAAACGAGTGCGTAAAAATGGGGTGGAAAAATTGATCGGCGTGCGTGGAGTCGGCCATTCGCCGAGCGTGTCGATCTCATTGTCCCGGTCTCGGTGGCGGTTTCTACCCCGCGGCCTCGGATAATGCGATTTCCGCATATTGTCTCTCACGTGAGCGGCCATTCTTGCAAAAGGCGCCTTTATAAAGAGCGGTCTCGTGGGATCACGATTATATTGTTGCCGCGTTGTGCATACACACGAAGGCCCCGCTATCCATTATACCGCCGCGAATAAAATAGAGATGTATTATCCTTATATACGCGGCAAGTTGTACGCCTGCGAGCAACACCGGCCATTTATTATTAGTTAAATAAATATGTACCGTCGATACACGGTGCCGTGCCTTGGTCCACTTGCCGCGCTCCCCTTGCACCAGGAAACGCATAATATCGTCGTTCACCACTTTTTTCCCCTCCCTGGCCCCACCGTCACCCCTTTCCCGAGCGTTCGCCTCTTCGATTTCCTTTAACGGTTCAACTCGACGACGACGACGCCGCGTTTCCGCTTTCCGCGATCGTGACACGGGATCTTTTTCTCGTTCAGCCACATCGTGCGGTTTTGTTTCCACGTTCAGTTTTGGTCCATTGATCCGAGGAACGTGGGTGGGATTACGTGCTTGGATTATCGGGTTTCGTTAGGCGGGATGAAGCAGTGGGTTCCGAGAGGCGATCGAAGGGTTTTTAGGCCTGCTCTTGGAGTTTGCGGACTTGCAGACGTCGTAGATGAACTATGCAGTTGTTTCGATTAGGGATAGTGGGAATTAATGTCTGTTTAATTTTTCGAAAATAAGTTATACTCGAGAACTTTGTTATATGTTTTTAAAAAACGTAGTTACAGAGAACAGAGAATAGAAAACGATTTTCTATTATATCGAAGCGTATTTCTTTCTTCTGTTTCCTGTGTCTGGTGCGAAAAACTTTCTTCATTAACAGTGTCGCACCCACCACGTGGGATTATTTCATAAACTTTCTTATCGTCTCCGTAACAAAGACCGTTTCATACTTCGTCCTTCCATTTCAAGTGAAACAAAAGTGCCTCTGTCGCCATTGAAAAAGGTAGTCGATTTTTATTCTTCCAGCGTTGGTTCGACAAACGAAACAAAGCAGGCGTCGATTTATCTTAGTCCGTGCTGACTTTCTAACATTTAGATACCAGGGGTACTAAATTGAAATAAAAATGGTTCAAAATTTGCCACACCTCCGAATACAATCGTACACCGTTTTACAGCTTCGTTCGTTCTTCCAGTTGTACTGATACTTCGTACAATACTTGGTACGATAATCAAAATACTCGGACATTACCATACGCCAACAAGAACTCCGTTACAGCCATTATTCATACTCCACGTTATATCATCGACGTACAGAGATTCGAAAATATTATTCTATCAGCGATAACATTCGAAAGTACCTCTCGTAACGTACACGACTTTTTCTCCCGTCGACGTTCGAGGACTTCCTGCTAACAAGCCGCGACAATAGAAGACGGTGGAGCAGGTACCACTCGTGTACCAGGGATTTAATTACTTTCACCGGTGCCACGCAGCCCGGGGAGGTTAATTAATTTTTTCATTAGTTGCCTGAGCGCCGATCGGCACCGACGATCGCACTCGTTACCGACGCCTGGCCCGATCTAATTCGCTTAGATCGTTCCTACGACTCCTGCGAACCGGTCACGGATTCTACACGTGCCCTCCGTTCCTCCTGGTCTAATGGAAAGGCAATTAACGCGGTCTTTTATCGGTCGCTCGTTCGAGACGGTTAGCGAATAGCTGGAATTGGAAAGGAAACGATCATCGGCCTTCCGTTTTCGATCGCGGCCGAGGCTGATAACGTTTATCACGCAAAATGGGCGAAATGGAATTGAACGATTAGGCAGACGAGGACGGTGCTTAGGAATGGAATACTGGAATCGATTGCTGCAGCTTCGATACTCTGCGGGTGGATTTTTCCTTACTCACAGATAGAATGCGCAAGAAAGAATAAATTGGACGTAAGAATGTGCAAAGTACTCGAGTAAAGAATGAAACAAATCCCCGGTTATGATCCTCTTCTTCAGGTTGGGTTATCGTTTACGCGTAAGAACAGAGATTGCGGTCGACTCCAATATTGTACCCAAGATTGGACGATACGGTTCGCTCGATTTTTCCGTACAACTTTAATGGAGCCGTAGCTCAATGATAGATACTTCTCGCCCGTTCATTTTCTCGTTAGTTAGCAATACTCGTTGATCTCGCAATCTCCTATCTGAATTACTATTCTCCTACCGTTCGCAGCCACTCTCGCAAAACTCATCCCTTAAATAACCGTTGGGAAATCCATTTAGCATACTGGCGAGTCGACTCTTATCGTCGGGGACACGTTTCGTTCGAGTTAAGGCGAAATCCGGGCGCCAACCAGGCGATTTCGGAGCGCGACCGAGCGGTACTTAATATCGATAAGGCGGCTACCTACTTATCGACCTCTGCGCGATTATTCCGCGTACGCCAATTAGAGGATCCCCTTTTACTGGGCCCCAGTGTGCCCAGCCCGGGAACGATTGTAATCGGCGGATAAAGCGAGGATACGAATTCGAGTGGCAATTTCACTTAACGACGCTGTTAACATCCGCGCAGTTCTGTGTTTGCGTTAGCAGGCGCAAAAAAGGAAGCTGGGATCCACGATCGGTTTTAGAGAAAGGAATGCGTGCGCTCTCCGTGCGCGCAGACGGTGACTGACCTAGAAACACATTATCGCGATACGTTCTGCTCGCCGACCCACTGACGTGACACGCCCAGCAATCCGGATCGATGTGGATGCATATTCGCTTTTATCATCGGGTTCCTTCTGCCCAAACGTGTCGTCCGGATCGCGTTTGCATTTCAGAAGATTGCCAATTCGCGTTGTCCTCTACGATACTCATTCCCCTACGTTTGCAAAATCGCAATCTCTCTACGTCGTTCCAAATGTCCAAATTATCCAAGTTTTCCGATTTGAATTACACAATGTAAAGAACAATTAATTATTAGGTTGTAAATATAAAGCTGAATCGATGAATTTAAATACCCGAAGTCACTTGGAACGGTTCGCCTCATTATTCGAAGGTTGGTGCTTGAAAAGTTCCTTTTTTCATATCGCCTGTCCGCGTTTCAAGGTGCAGGTATATTGTTTGCTAATATAAGATGAATAATAAGAGGGATTTTATATGAGGACGAAAGAATTTTTATATAAACGCGCGTCACCCTTGAACCGCCACCTCCGATCGTCGGAATCGCTCTCGAATTCTTCGTCGCCCAATTACATCGTCTCGAGCAGCGACTTTCGAACGAATCCCCTGCAGTCGAAACAGCAGAAGATTCCACTGTTTTCATTAAAACAGTGCTCGAAACGGTTCAACGATTTATTTCGAGCAGATCGATCTTGAAAATGGGCCTGGATATAGCCTGGGTGATATTATAATCGTTACCAGGCCGCCAAATTTATCCGACTGTTTGTTTGATCGGGCGACTTTCGGCACATTTAGAGCGTCATCCGTCTACGATAATACGCAGAATCGTTATTTCCGTCGTGGCAGCCGATCGGAAATAGAAACGGAATCCCTAGGCGATGTGAAAATAATAATAATAATATCGATTTTGGGTAAATGAACACAGTGCCGCTCCTTCTTCAGATTATCCACGATCGCTGAATATTTCTATGCCAATAACGAGCGACGCCTGACGACGGAGCGGAAAATCTCTTCCCCGATTAGAGGATGCAGAAGCACCGAAGGCAGATGGAGAAGACGAAGATCCGTGCCGTGCGTTTGATCAAACGTTCCTCGCGATGAAATATGGCGGCTCGCAATATGGAATTCAGACGATTAGCAGGATAACGGTCGCGATAATTATCACCGCATAAATCTGTCGACGCTGCGCGGCGTTTCTTCGTATACTTCTTCTTCCACGGCGTACAAGCTAATCTTTAAACGCGACGCGGAGAAATCTTCGCCGTGGCAGCCATTCTCGATCGCTTCCGATCGGCGCCGGTCCTCGCCTCCTCGTACGCGGTTTGGGTTAATAATAAGTGTTACGATATTTACGTTGGACAGTTTGCTCGCGTGGACGATGTTATTTAGTTGCTCCGGGTGGATTTATGGGTGTTGCTTCTAGCGGGAACATCGGGGTCCCCCGATTCGAAACGGTATTTTCGTGGGAATCCGCTGGTTCTACGGGACTATTGCTAATTTGTTTGTTGTTTCGATCGGATTTCATTCTTTTCCTACCATTGTTTATGGCCGTGTTTGCGTTGTACGTACTAAACAGAGGGATTAGGGCTTATGGTACTTTGACACGTAATAAACAGCCGCATAATTTCGTTGGCGTCTAATGTATTTATAGGTGCACGAACAGTTGTTCCAATTTTTGTTGAATCCCTCTTGGAGGATCGATCGTAGGAGAAATTTTGCGATATTGTACATATGCAAATTTGAGAGATCTGGTATTTAAACAGACGCGGTTTCTAATTAGTCTAATGGCCGCTTTAGCTTGGCGTTATTTCGCTTGTTGAATAAGTTACTTTCCTTTGGCGCGAGTGGTATCTCTCCCGCTGTGAAACCGATGGAAAATTTTCCATGTCTGTTCTCAAATAATAGATAACTATTTATTAGATACGTTTTTGATTTCTCTCTGCTATTTATTTTTTCGCCATTAGCCGAGCAGACAAAGGGATGAAAAAAGATTCCAATTCCTCGGTACAAATTTCTGCAGACTCATAACAATTTAGAAATAACAAGCTTTCAGACGGTACGATAAAAGTAATGAAAGTGGCGGGAAGAAAGGGCAAAGAACGGTGGATCTTCAGTTGAACGCGTCATAAAAGAAATGGACGTTGCCACTGTGAATGAACTTTTACGAGTCGCGTCAGAAAAAGTTGGGAGTTAGTTGCCAAAGGCTACGATATACGCCCTGGTCGTAGCAGTCCTTGTACAGACGAAGGGACGGGCCTGGCAAAACATCCTTAACGATTTTAATTAACTCCGTTAGTTCGCGGAGGTCTTTACGTACGCAAATGCACGAGTGCTTGCCTGTTGTACCGTTAGACGTACCGATAGAGAAAAGATGCGACATTCCACCTCGTGTACCCGTCCGCAGCGACGAATCCGACGAAAAATCGGGAACACTGGTCACGAACCGCAAGTCCCTTCGATCTGTACACATTTCCCGCGCACGAAATTCTTCCTGGCTGTAAACCGCGCACCGGTTCGACAGCGCAGAGTTATGATCGAGGTTTATTCGATTGGGATCGCGTTCGATTCGATTCACGAGCGAACCGGAAATTTTAATATCGTAATCTTGTTAAAAACGATTTACTTTAATATTCAATAAGAAGACACGCTCTTTTTTCTTATCCTTCCTTTACGTATCGCTAGCTTTCCGAAATAGATTCAGCAAGATTATAATTAAAAATACGGAAATACTTTGAAACTTCTTTTTTTATCGCAACGCGGATGGAGACATTGTGGAGAAGCGAGATTCTTTCTCATACATACCACAAGTCTTTCTACAAGATCGTCAAGAAGATATTTAGAATTTTCCCTGACATTTGATCTCGCGCGTGACTGCTTTCCGTTAAATTTTTCGCACATAAATCTACCATCAGCTAAAATAAAACACTCAGGCATCTCCCGACAAACTTGCAAATGGTCGACGAATTCTTTCGGAATAAAAATCACGTTTACCATGAATAGCTCGGGATCATATTTCCAGCGACTTTCATAGAGTTTTCCGTCGAGTTTGCTCCTTTTTCCGTTCGCCACGCCTCACTCGCACCGAAGTCCTGTTCCCGCGATAAATACACTGCCGCGTACACCTCGGGAATTTATGGAGCCCTCGAATTGTACGGGAAGAAAAATTGGCCAACGCGAGACAAACTGGCCTATTAATAGGATTTACGTGTAGAAACACTCAGGCGTTTGGCATCTCCAGGTATTTTCGAACGGCTCCTCGTCGTCACGTCGAGAAGCGTCATGGGAACGATACCAGAGAATTCATTAAGATATCCGTGCGAGTCGACGGGAGCCAGCGCGGTTCGTTTCCGGCAATTGCGGAAATTACTTGGAAAAAATTGCTGCTGCGCGTGCTGAATCTCGCTGGCTCCTCTCTATGCGACGATCCTCGCTTCTAGGAATGTTATCAAGCTGCCTTTTTATCTGAAACACGTGGAGGCGTTTCGAGGAGCGTAATCTGAACGATGGACAATTTGAGAAACACCATGGAGCTAGCGTTTAGAAGATTTTTTTAAAAACGGAAGCCAAGAATCGCGCGGCGATGATCGAGCTATAACAACGCGAGAATAATTACGGTAATAGCTCGGAAAAGGGGAAAGGGGCTTAAAGAACGATGCAGCGGCGGGAGAATTTGCGTTCATCGTTCACCACGAATTTACGAGCGTTCTCCACCCCTTGCGCGGCAGCGACGCGCGCACAATTCACGGTAGCGCACGCGGTTCCGTCATTACTCAACGGTTACACGGGTTCGTGTAATCATTACGCGATAAATCGCGAGGTACGCGTCGCCATTACGCATCGCGTCGCGAGAAACCGGGATAATTTCATCGGGTGGACGCGCGCGACACGCGGACAGGTGCGCGTCCGCGACTGGTCCCGCGCTCCTATTCTGATGTCGGCCAGCCTAGCCCCACGTCTGTATTTCGCCCCGGAAAGTAAGCCGATGCTATCGCGACACAGCTGGGAGAGAGACCCCCTTCGCGACGAACGCCACCGCGATGCATTTGCAAGTGCAGGCGACTATAAATAATCGGCGTCCTCGCTACCTGCACGCGTTACACGCTGCGTACGGCACCGCGTGTACACGGTGAACGACCGCTCGTAAATTCGCCTCCTCCGCGGCGAGTCGCCTATCAAAACGATGGATGGCTGCGACGGAGATGTAACATTTCGCTGGGGTTTTGGGTCGATTCGTATTTTTTCGGATGCCCAGCGAGATTGGAGGTTCGTTCGCCTTTTCTTTCCGATTAATTAGGATTCAAGGAGGAAGATGAGTGATTTTAATGGTTTTTGGTGTGATTATTGAATTTAAGTGTGGTAGAAGCTGGCTCAGCTTGGAAATTTGTGACTGAGATTCTTAATAGATATTGATTTCACTTTCCTCATCCCGCCACCATTTCCTTCGTACCCGAAATTAAGAAAAAGCGTTCCGCTCGAGATCTCGGCTGTTGCGACACTCTCTACGAAACAGGAGAAAGGCTCTATCGCCGCGTTATGTCAGCGATCGTAAAAGTTAGAAATCGTGTTGTCCATTGTGGTCCATTTCACCCAGCGAAGACGTGTCACGGATGCTTTCTGTTTTTCGGAGCGAATCTAACACCTTGTAACGACTATCTTTTTAATGAATACATAGTTTTAGTGATTTGATAATGTCCTTTAAGAGTCGCAGGATGTTGAAACGTCGTGTTTACTGCTTGTCCGTGCGATAATCGTATTTCACGGATCGAAATCGAAGCAGCCATTCAGCAGGCATCTTTACGCTTACCTTATATGGTGCCCAATCTTGATCGCACAAGAATGTCTTAATTAATCGAATTCTATAAAGCGCTGTTTGGTCTCAAAATTAGATACAAGATAAATGAAGTAAAAATACAAAATTTATCGTAAGATATCTTATTCCACAATTATTTTAAACGATGTAAGACAAAAAGGAAGCTCTCGAGGACACGAAAAATGGTCGCTCGACGACGAACGTGCCAGCGGGGCAGATCCACGAGTTCGAGAGATCTCGTGTCGTGTACGAGCCGGATGCGGATTTTTAGTGCAAGTTTCACCGTGTCCCGTGTAGCAATTTGGCTGGAATTTGGGATACTTATATACACGTGCAGATCGCACGCGTGGTGGACGGGCCGCGGGCTCACGCACGCGAACCCAGGGACAGATCGCGGTGTCGAAGTCGGTCCCGCCCAGTCGTTCGGAGTTATTGTTTCCACGGGAACAGAAGGGATCCACGCGTGTTCCTCCACCGACCTGGGTAGTTTATCGCGAAATCGGGGACCCGTGGGAGTGAAGGGTTGCGTTCCTTTTAGTCCAGCGAGGAACATGGGCGACGAGAGATACCCCGAGGATAGGGATCGTCTCCCCGCGATATCGTTATCAGCCCTTGCAACGCGTTACTCGTGTCGGGGCATAAATTGCGTTTTGGGGAACAAGACTGAACGCCTGTTGCCGCTTCGACCCTCGAGACGCTCCGATTTGCGTCGAAATTTGTGAGGATTCTTGTATAGCAGCTGACGCCCTCGCGGTTTTTGGAATTGCTCGGGCTAACGCGTAACAGAATAACGTGTTCGTCTTTAAATAAACAGCTTCGCGTAGTTGCACGTTTTTGCAAACAGTCTGCTCGCAGTTGGCTCGACGAAACGTTTCAGATTTATTGTCTTTGTTATTAAACAAACACTCTTGCGTAGAATACATATTTGCAAACGGAGGTGGCTTTTGTGCGATCTTGAAGTGCAGCCGTGAGAGCAAGGACGGCTCGCTAAGTACTTATAATTATCAAACGCGAGCTCGGCCAAGTTTAATGTCTCAAACGATTCGAACGTCTAACGTTTGTCTAACAATATGCAATTTAAAACAAGCAGTAAAGTTTGCGTTGATAACTGCTACTCGAAATCGTTTCTCTTTACAGTCTTCAGCGTAGCCAAGCAGTCCAACTTTCTCTACTCGTATGGCACAAGGGTACACAATTCCCTAAAAAAAGTCCACAGCAGCTAATTCAATCACCCGCTGCTAATTCAATCACCTCTTCATCACTGAATCACCCAGAAACCTCTTACACCCAACGGAACCCACGATGATTCGCGCGAACAAAATCATGATTAACGATCCCGCGCGATAAACGATCCATCCAAACGAGATCCCGTTCCTAGAGAAGAAGTCTGTTACGTAACCCAGCGTGGTCTTCGACGTGTCACCATTAAGGATGCAAACATCACGCCCACCTAGAGCACGGCTCGCGTGCGGACATCGAAAGAACCGGGCAACGGAAGATTGATGAGGCCGTTTGGATAATCGCCACCGTCGCGAGCTGCTCGGTAGTTTCTGAATAAAAGGAGCGAATCGTTCGTCCCGCGACGGAGCGAGAGCGGGGGCCCGTGAAAATAGGGCCCGAGCGAGCGTGGCGGCTGCACAAATCAGCGGACGCCGCGGATGAATGGATGGGAAAGATGACCCATTTCCGGATGCCGCCATATACGACGATACTTGACTCATCGGCCGTACTCTTCCTTGTCCCACCTCTGCGATCGGTTGAAAACGAAACCGGTTGCTTTTGTTTTCCCGGATGCCTGAAGGCGACGTCCTTAGGCGAAAGCGAATTTTCTGTCGCAACGGAGGGTCATCTTTGGTCCGAAGGAGCGCGGTGGAGAAAGGATCGAGAGCCTCGGTTGTTTTCGTTTCGGTGGGCCGGGTGGTAGGGAATTTATATCGAGGGGCACGGTTGTGGGCTGCGCTCTTGGAAGTCTTGAATGGAGGATGCCCAGTCAGAGGTCAGAGTTTTAAGGTAGGGTAGTTCGTGAGCAAACTCGAAACACCGCAGGTGAGTCAGAGTTCCTGGATGCGATTCGTGACGCGGGATCGCCGAGGAATTCGGAAAGCGGTTTCGACGGGACAGCTTCAAATGAATCATTCATTTTTCCTCGTACGTAGTTTCTGTTTTTGGAAAAGCGTTCGGTTGAATGCAAAAAGCAGAGATAAAGAGATTACTCCCTACTCGCATTCCTCGTTTTAAATAGAACTCTATTTATACGAGCCGTTGCAGTAAAAAGTTCTTTTTTAAAAGAACACGATCGCTGCCTGGTTGTTGCATCTTCCAATTTTACCTTGCCACGCAAACGTTCCACCGCTGTCCACTCCCTGCTAGGAAAACAGTTATCCCAAGCTTCAACAGTTGCCAACAAAACGCGTCACGGTCCCCGATCGATCCTCCATTCATCCGCCACAATTAGCTCGTTGAAAGAAAGAAGGGAATAGCCCCTCGCAGGCTTCCAAGCGAGCAACGGGAAAGGAGGTTAAAAGGAGCTGCGGAAAAGGACGACCCCGCCGTGCGTCGTATCGAGGGGAGGGGAAGGAGGCCTCGGCATCACGCCGGAAGAATTTAGTCGTGGTCTCTCCCGGCGTGGTTATTATGCCTGCCTTAACGTTCCTTGCATTCGCGTCCGCCTGCCCACGCGAGGCGACCGCCCCTTTAACATCGCCGGTATTCGCCTGATTTATGAATGCCCCGGCTATATTTAACAGCGTGTTCGCCATTGAAGACATGCCTTAGGCAGCGAGGCGAGCCGGCACACACCGGCCAGAGGAGGAGATGTCGCTTACGAGGGACGTTAGGGTAGGTACAGCCGCGAGTGCACGTAATCCCACGTAATGCCGGATCCTACGCTAGCCTGGCTCTAGCGCTTGGGACGTAGCTTCAAACTGTTCCGTGATTCGAAATTTCGACGCACGCGTGGTATCCGGTAGGCATGTGGGCATTGGACAGCTCAATCGTCTACCTAGAGTTAGTGGAAAATTAGACTTCGTCGTACCTTACTGACGGGTCTTTGTTGGGGCCATTTGGAGGATCCGTGCGGGTGGTATTTGGAAGGTTCGATGAGGTGGTAGAATGTGAGAGGGTAAATTACTTCATTGTGGGTGTTCCAAAATGAGCTGCGTTGAATTGAGTTCGATGATTAGGTGTACAAAGATGCCAATTATATTTCAGCACTTTGTTAAATAAGATGGCTCTTGACTTTAGCTATTGCAAATGCAATAACGACTAATAATGTTGGTACAAAGGTAATATTCCTTCATGGAATTACGTGTCTAAGTGTGTGAAAGGTTCTCCAAATACGTCGCAATGCAACAAATCTCCGAAGAAAATCGGATACTCTCGTTTTACAGTTAGGCACGTTTCTCCAGTTTTCGACACATTCCACAAGGATGATTTCATCTCGAAAATAATCCCCATTTCGACGCACGCCCGTGAAAGAGAGAGCCGACGTGAAATAGTCCGAACATTGGTACGTCAGCTCGATTAAACGAGGACCGCATAAAATTCGGATTATCCTCGGGAGGTGGCCGTGAATGTAGCAAGACCAGATCTTGGTCCGCGCATCCTGTCCCCTGCGGACTCTTGCCCGCTCACAAAGGGCCCTGATCACCAGGAGGCGTTCACGATTCGTACGATACCGTAGTCCAGCGCCACCCAGGTGGCACACTTCCCCAATTTCACATTGTTCCATCGCTCGAATCGAGACGCGAAATACCATACCTAGGCGGTACAGTAGGTCCCGTACCAAATATGGCCCCGACGCTCTAAGCAACTATACGCGCTTCTTTTTTGCGGCTGGTCAGTCTGTTTGTCGACGCTGGATCGCATTGATTTGTTTGCCCCGTTCGGCAAATATCGTGCCCCTTCTCGTGCCTCCTCTTCGTCTTCTCGTCTTCTTTGTCCCGTCGGAGGACTGGAAAGTTGCGCGGAGCGCATACACCCTCGTTCAAAAGTATTAGGTCCCCTTCGAGCAATCTTTATTACATGACTACACGAAGTATTTATATATTTATTTTAACCATCTCATTTTAAAAGTAGTAAATGGTTTGTACGATAGGTCTGTGCGATGTCTCGTGTCGGAAGCCTTCTACCTCGTACTACACGAGATCCTACCGTGCTTCCTTACGACGCGAACCGCCCCATAGAAATCATAATCCTAAACAATCGCTCGCACAAAGCGTCCTAAAACCCACCTGTTACGAACCCTCGCCCATTCAGCCCGTGCACCGTCCCAACCCCATTCCCACGCTCGTAACGTCTCCCATAACAGACGTACGTCGGACGAAAGGCCACTTAGTTGATTCCCTGGCGCTCCTCGGACACGCGAAAGTAATCCTTGCGTCGCGGTCCGTACGACGGGGCCCGTGGTCACGCCAGTTCCACGGGTAATTACAATCTCAAAGGACGGGAGCGTGTTATCGGGGCGGCGGCGCGGCATGATTAACACCGGCCCGCTCCCGGCGAACGAAACCCCGCGTATATATACGAATTATCCGGGGCGTTATCGCTGCGCGCTCGGTAGACTCGCGGCGCGTTATCGCGGCGTCGAAGCGTCGCTCGGTTCCAGCTGAAAGAGCTGGTTTCTATCGAGATCTACATAGTTGCATAACTTGAAACGGGCATCGATTTCTCGGAGGCGAGCCAGTTGATCGCGATGCGCGCACCCCGGCTGGAGGAACGGGAGGGCCAAGGCGTGATGAGGCCGGTGCACCCGGCACGATGCCCGATAACGAACCGCCGGCGCTTACCTGCTCTCGCTGAAAATGATCCCGCTCCGTAGCCGAGTCCGCGCGAGGGACTCCTCTCTCGACGGGGCTATCCTCGCTCTTGATAAGCTTCGCTAATAATATCGGTCGATTCAAAAGTGTTGCGAACTCTCTTAGCGGAGAGAGCGGGGCACGCGTGTAGCTCTATTGTGGGAGCTAGCAGGTGGTTGCATTCGGATTTACGGACGTTAGCAATACAAATTATTGCTAAAATAGCAATGGTCTCTGTTGCTAACATCTCCCAGGAATAGAAAATTTACATTTCGATAGAAAACTTCAGGGAAACATGGCGTGGAATACATGCAGTGGAATAAATTTATCCTCCACGATCACTAATCAAGGCTGATGTCTCCTCAGAGGGGATATCCGAGTGCAAAGGATTAAAAGGCGAATCATTTTGTTTTAATTACTAGAAAAGTAGCGATTGCGTAGGAGACTTCTTAATTGGGTTAGCGTTACGCGCAGTTAAACTCTGCACATGTGTATAAATTGTATGGAGACTGGGAATATAAGTAACGGTTCGTATCGAGTCGTGTTTATTATATAATACATGTGTACGCGAAGACTGTTTCTCTCCGAGAAAAGTGAAATTTCATACTGTAACAATGTGCGCACGTTGCGAATGCACTTCCTTATCTGCCCGCATGTTTTCTCCGCGGTGGTGCATATTTGCGTCCAGCACTACGTTGTCATCAAGATGGGCCGTGAGAAGCGGGGAGAAGGTGTCTTTAACGTCTTTTTAATTAACCGGCGATGTCGGCGATCGCAGAGAGGCGCCCTTTATACCGCGGCCAATTAAAATAACCGATGCTACGGGCCTTGTGCAAACGCGGAGTCGCGTTTTATTGCGCGTACCCATGTTGCTGGCTTGTCTGCCGCGATATCGCTCGAAACGGCTAAAAGAGGGACGAAATGCGTACCTTAAGAGGTTAAACCGTGGTATATTTTCGAATTTAATTTTGTATCCTCCTATAAGAGGCAGCTGTAAGCGTATAATTCTTTCATTAAGAATTCAGACGAAATTTGCTACGTAATATCCTACTATTTTCAAATCCAGCCAAAAACCAGACTGAATCCTACCAAAATTCTCATTCACGACACGACATTCCCTTACCAGTTTCGAATCCACCAGCGTACAAACAACTCGTGCAACAATAACCCGTTCCAAGAAACCCTATCACATGAAATTATGACTTGGCGCGCGCCGTATAAAATGATCCCTCCTAGCTACGAGAGAGTATCCACTCTCTAAACTTGCGAACAGGAAGTTCCTCCTGAAGCCAACCGCATCCTCCTCCGCGGGAAACTCGTCCTACCTTTGATACCAGCGCGGCGCGTCCAATTAAACAGCTCGTCCGCGCGGGGCCGTGCGTCGAGGAAAAATCGCCGAAGTATTTTAATTAGACAGCCTTTTAGGTGTCAGGGTATCAGATTTGGCGCGCAACGCAACTATCTCGTGAGCGCGCGCGGTCAGCTCGCCAAAAAGGGAACGAGAGGAAAGCATCCGCGAGCCGTGGGCAGGCGCAATTAATTTCTATTAATTAGATCCCGTGCGTACCAGCCGCGCTCGAAAGTTCCCCGGAAGATGACTTATTACGACGTTGATCCTCGTGTCTCTGTCCCACCGATGATTTGCCGCCGCGCGTTTTAATTGGATCCGGACGCGGCCGCTTTTCACGCCGCCTCCTCCCGCTCCGCGCGGCCACTCTCGCTTTTACCGGAGGTTCCTATCCGCTTCGCTATTGCCGTCTGTTCCTCCTCTTTTTTCAAGCTAGTCCACGGAAAACGTGGGAGATTCGAGTCGTCTTTGAACGGTTACTTCCGCGTTCGACAGTGGTCGATGGAATCCTACTGGCTGAGTCGGGGCACGCTAAGTTTATTCCATTTTCCGAGCAGTGCGAGTAGACACTACGAGGTATATTCGTATGCTGGTAAAAGTGGAAGATTTGTCGCGCAACAGCGCGATTAATCTCCTCCTAGGTTCAGCTCGCAGTCCAGAATACCCCGTGGCAGTCTCGAACGGTGTGGAACGGCCTTAACCGCGCGGGTCTCTCGCGGCCGCGCTCGATTCGCGGTACGCGGGTACGTGGGCGCTCGATTCTTTTCTTCGGCGTCGATTTTAATAAGGAATAACGACGACGAGACGCTGTTATGACGGCTCGAAGGTGGTGTTGTAAAACCGGGTGATAAAGATACGCGCGCGTGCTCACGGTAACACACGGGCCTGGGCGGGGTGGCGCGTAGCACTTGGGTGCGTTTCGCCATCCGCCGCGGAGGCCCCCGTCTACGAGGGCCGGCCGCGCAGATACTGTTACTAAGTGTCGTAAAGTTTATCGCCAGCGACTTTTGCGCGGCGGTGTGGGTCGCGGATGAATTCATTGTAGGTGCCCGGTTCGCCAGGCCTATTCCTGGGCAGGCTTTAGCCTTCTTACCGGTGCCCAAGTGGCTTACCCCCGGAGACGAAACAGTTGTCACCGGTTTTTCATCTCCTCGATGGTATTCGCCGATCCGGGGAACTGGAATTTCCCTTACTCGGAACTCAGGGCCCTCGGAGTCTACGCGTTTTGCATCTAAAGCCGAGATATTGCGACTGTTCCCGATTTTTCTTATCACTCGCCGATAGGAGAGCGAGGCTCTTCTTATTTGAAATTCGTGGGGTGGTACGATAATGTGTATTCCATTTCTCTTATTGCCTGCGAACTGGAAGACTAGGATCGTCGACTATTTTTTCCGGATTCGATCTCCTCTGTGTTTTCATTGGTTCCATTGTGAGATGGAATGCTGCGTCTCGTATAGGGGATGATTTTAGTGGTTGTTTGTTAGTCAGTCGTATGCAAATGTTATTTTTACACGTTTTCGTAACAACGTTTGCGCATGCAGATTTCTTGCGTTTCGTAGTTTATTCGAAAACAATTCTATGGTAATATATTCAAAGAAAACTGCTTCTCACCCCGCGGAAACGTGACCAACACCTCGGGACCTCCGAAATTGCATAAACTACATTAAACTGTGCAGTAAACTACGAACTCTACAAGGAAAATAAGCTGCGGCCTGTTCGCCAATTCTATATTCGACGCGCCTCAATAAACGGTGAAATAAAATGCGATAAATTCCGCGCGTCCTCGCCGATTCCATACGATTCCATCGCGAGCAGAAAGGAGTGACGGGCTAACGGCCACGGCGTTCCACCGATTTCTTTCTCTTCCTTTCCTTTTTCCACCGTGGTTTGTCAATGTCGCGGCCGAACAGAAACGGCACGAAAAAACGTCCAACGGGAACCACGTTCATTCCTATTCGACAACAACAGCGGGATCCTTGCGCTTGTACCATCCTTGGGGCGACACGAAATTTCGTGCGTATCTCAGCGTGAGTACACGCGTCGTAAATGCAAACGAAGGAGGACGATAAATATTTGCCGGACGCGATGGGGAACCGCTGAAATTTTTGCGAGCAAAACTCCCGCCGCGGTCCATTTAATTGTCCTGGCCCTCATTTCTGTTTGATCGCCAAGATTAAATACGCCTTGACACGGATGGTCTGAATGGTTTGAACGTCTTGCGTAATTTGTCCGCGCCGCGTTACACAGGGAAATAATCGTCGATTTTCGTGGCTCCTTCACTGCCAACGAGGAGAGAGAAAGAGAGTACGCGGGACGCTAAGTGGGCTTTGTCATGCGTGGGCTGCTGGTGGCTCAAGGTAGTTGGCAGAAATTATTAGAGTCCTTTGGAGCGTTGTTCGATGATTAGTAAGATAGGGATAAACGTGGATATAAATATAATATAACAGAGCTGGTTCATCTGTTGGATAATTGGACGCTGCAATTTGTGGCTGTCTCTGTTCATTTTTAATTACCATTTTCTTCTTTGATTGTTACCTGTACGTGTTGGTAGAATCCTGAATTTTCGATGACGATGCATCGTTCTTGTAGTAATAACTAATGAGTAGCCAATTTTGTTTGCAATTTTAATTATCACAGAGATATTTTTGAGTATATTTTACATTGGCAAGGTTTGGTCTTTCACACATTTTTTTTGCGTTCATTTGAAGAACGAAACGATTGTTGAATGTAACGAAGCTCTCGAACTTTGAACGGTCTGTGAAAACTGCTACTTTTATTCCTTCGGTTTTGACGTTGAACTGTTCAAACTAACATACTTTGAGGAATCAAAGATCGTTCTCCTCGGTTTGCTAAAATTTTTGTTCAGACAAATCTGCCCAGTCATTTGTTTGAGGATTATGTAAATACGGAAAGGAGTAAAAATAATTATGTTTGTTTCGAGGAGATCAAAGTACGATTGTTTAATTTAATCCTCGTTAATATATTCCGTCTCTTTTTTTAACTTTTTAGCAATTCTACCGCAGTTTCTTCGATGTTTGTTTTGTAATACGAATGGAACTGTTCGTAGGAGCTAAAGTTAGGGTTGTACACTGATTTATGGGTATTCCACTGATTGTAGTATTATAGTGCAATGTTTAAAATATTGTAAGAGGATGGTAATAACGGAGGAATGATTCTCCTGCATTTAAAAATGTTCGTGAATGGATATTAATATCTAGGAAAGATACTATTTAAGCTTTCTAATCCCAACGCATATGATATCGAGTTCAAACGCAGGTATATTTACACCTACTCGCATACTGTTTGCATTTAAGCGTTTCTTATTACGTTGTAGGATTTACGTCGTAAACATGTGTGTATACTATTGTGAATTGAGGATCAAAAATAGGATTGGAACAGTATCAAACAAAACATGATGGGGAAGTGCACATCGATTTTCTCAGATCGTACCGATGCATATATAGACATAGGAAAGTTGGATCTAAAATTTCCATTGTCTTAATTCACGCCATCTCATTTGAACGGAAGGAATCTGATTCTACTCGAAGGAAAGCCAAAATAAAAAAAATCAAGACACTACTGCATCTTAAGGAAAGGTAAAATAGAAAATCAGAACCAAAATGAATGAAAACTCGCTTCCATCGCGGCAAAAAATAGAAAATTTGAACGAGATCATCGTAAATCATTCGATGCACAAAAGAAAAGTCGAAAATCGGGGAAAAAAGAAACGGGGAGCGCTCGATGGAGGTTCAATTGAAAGCGGCGCTGTCCCTCCCGCCATCTTGACGCTCTCGCCGTGGCCACGAACAATCGGGATCTATAAATAATAGAATGGGCCGAGAGGCAGACGGATCGTCTCACGAAATGCTTCTGGCGAGAGAGGATCCGTAAAAGGAGCGACGATATACGCGAGATAAACGTTTGGGGAGGACGTTAATAGATATTCGACGGAGCGCTAAACGATCGGTGTTGGGGCTGGATTCGAACGAAACGCCGATCGATCGTGTACGAACAAAAGATTCGGGGCTCGTGGGCGGCCGTGTCGAGAGCTGTTCTACACGAAATTAATTTACAGCCGCTTAACGGGACCGGAAGGATCGAAAGGTCATCGGTATCGAGGTAAAAATGGTGCCAGCGACGCGCGTCCCTGCCACGTTCGATAGATCGGTGCTGTCGATCGAAAGCAGCGCGATCGTACTTTTCCCTTCGATTTCCTTTCGTTTTCCATCTCCTTCCTCCTCGTCGACTGCTGCTCTTAATACCGCAACTAGATCCTTTGGGTTTTTCTATCGCGTCCATCAGAAATGCGCATAAAAATAACGCTACGAGCAGACAAGGCAAACATGACTCCTCCGATACGCTTACACGGAAATTATGATCCTTCGAGTCGTATATTAAATGCACGATACGTATTGAGGGAGTTGCGACACGTAGCGTTCGTCAGTAAAGAATCAATTTTCAACGAGAACCGTGTTGAAATATGAATTTATGACACGAAGTTTGTAATGTCAGATAGAGTAGATGCGAGATAAGTGCGCGGCTCTCAGGAGAAATTTAATAGAAGCCTTCAGTGGGATAATCTTATCTATAAGTTATTGAACGTATGCAACATTTGTACGTTGTTATTATTTGCTGCCGCGATCCATTAGGAATAAATAATGCCGGCTGAGTTATTGAACGTATTGTAGTCGGAGGAAGAGTTATCTAACCACGTGGATCTGCTTATGGAACTTATGAGCATCGTTTAATCGACAATTCTTAACTAATTTCTACGTATTTCGAAATATCAGATAATTGTTCCACTTTTGTTCCATACCGGTCTAATTATTATCTTAATCTAACTCCGCGGACGATTCCAAGAAACCGTGTCGTCGAAAAACAGTTAACGACTGCAAGTACTTTCTGCACTCACCGCATACACCGTCACCCAAAAGTTAAAAACCATTTCTTTTAAATGCATCTTCCATCACAGTGATACGTAAAAAAGCGTACTCGAACTTTCAAGCATTCGCGTATTTTCGACCTTCAACCGGGTCTCGATGAAACCTGAAATCGAACGGGGTCCCATTACGGAATTCCTTCGAGTCGTATCCTCGAAAGGTTAAATTTGTAAAGCGAAACTTTTGAACGACGGTGTATGAACCCCCCATCGCCCTAAATAGACCGCGAAAGGGCTTTTTTAACCGGACCGCCGACAAAGAGGCTGGCGTGACTGCACCGTCGCGAAAGAAATCTAATTGCCAGCCGTACAATCACTCCCGGGGCAATTAAGCGGGGCTCGCGAAAGAAACGGCGAACGATCGCGTTATAGGAGACGCGCGGTTTAACGCGACGCGCCAGCGCCTCGTGGAGGCCGACGCCTGGTTCCCGAAGATGGGAAGGCGTCGTAAATCGGGAGATCGAGCCGCGACGATCCTCCCGTGTCGAGCTTGCTCGCCTCTTTCGTAGGCGGTTCGCTCGAGACAGCCAGATGGAATTTCTGTGCTCGCGACACGCGTTCAAACGCGGAGCCTCGCGACGACGAAACAGAAGTCCTTTCATCGAGGTCTTTCTTTGGGCCAATTACGGGAATAGTTGGGCTACAATGTCCTGAACGTTGAACACGTTCATCGCTGAATTGACGAATGGATCGTCGCGCGTAGACATCGTAGACGCAGGCGGAGAACGATCTTGTTAGCGGACTTTAGCTGCTGAAAGTGTTGAATGCTGGGTTGTTCCTCTTCCAAGCAAAGAATGTTGCTGCAGATTTAATTAACCCTTTCTACTCGGATATCCCCTTGGAGGATATCCTTCTATTGCTGGAAAACATTAGCAATAGAAAGTATCGCCAAACATTGCTAAAACACCGCCACTTTATCAATATTTCCACCTTCTACTCCCAACGTCCAAGAAGGAGCAGAGTGCAAAGGGTTACCTTCGTTCACCCAACTCCAACACTAGAAGTACGCTTCGTTTTGAAGCGCCACGCGACAAAGGTATCCGTATTGCAAGCTCCTCGAAAAGAAGCATCTCGCACACCATCCGCCTCGTCAAGAGGCGCTCTCCCAGCTTCCCGACACAGAGACACGCGTTCTTTCGCGCGGACGTTTCGTAACGAGCGGGAAATTTTTCCGCGCCTTTCACCAGGGGGGACGCGCGCTGCTCGCCGGTTCCGAAGTAAGTCATCATCGTCCGCCACGGCGGCGGAGGCCGTGTCCCGGCCGGCTGACATTTCCAGCCGGTGGTAGACAAATTGGCGAGGCCGATTCTATCGTGGCGTGAGAAACCGCGGATCTGGCTGCGTTCGAGCGGACGAGTTTCACTCCCGAACGAGGAGCGTGGCGGAAAGACGGGGTCGTCGCGGTGCGTTCGCCCGAGACAACGCCGGGTCACCGTCGTCCCGTGGATTCGAAACGCGGCGCCCGACGATCCGGCCATTCACGAGGTACCGTTACCCCGTATCCCACAATTGAATAGCCCCTGCGACCGACGCGGGCTCTCGCGCTCGCGCTCGCGCACGCGCGTTACGCAACGCGCGAACTAGATTCATAAGTCGCTCGCATTTTTGGCGCTCCCCCTGCCATCAGGCCGTCCCACAATGAAAACAGGTTCCACGGGGATCTCTCCTAGCCGCGCAACGTTCCAATTTATGTTTCAATCCTTCGCCACGGCAATTAGCCCATTCAGAAGCCCGCGCGCGCCGCCGCGCGACTCGACGAGCCTACAGTGGCGGCTGAAAGTTTTGTGTTTGCGAATGCAGATGCGGATGTGAGAGAGGTGGATCGTGGGTGTGCGTTGGTTGGTACGTTTGGGATGATTTCGAGGCTTGTTCGAGCTCTGGAGATCGAGTGTTTGGAGATTTGTGGGGCGCTCAGACGTCAGCGAGCTTCTTTCTGAAGTAGCTTCTATTGTTTTTGTTATTTTGGGGTAGATAAGTTTGAATGTAGTGGTTAAGTTCAGAAAAATGAAGAAAGGTTGGTGGAAATTCATGGAGAGACTGCAGAACTGAAAGTGGTGGCAAACTTTTAGCTGGTAGTGTATTTGGGTGCGATATCGGTTTGAGTTTTGTCGACGGAACGGTTCGAAATGATCGCGGGAGCGTGTGTTTGGTTCGTGGCGTGTATTTGTGAATGGAATGTGGTTGGAACGATCGGGTGTAATGTGATGGATTGGGTTTGCCTGGCTTTTGTGTTTCCTATGATCGGTGGATGACAGTGTGATTTGTATAGAATTTGATTTAACCCTCTGCGAAATTTTTTTAGCGCCGCGCGAGACGAAAAATCGTTATTGATTATGGTTTTCCTATTCTGATAGGAGAAATACTAACTAGTAATTGCTATAAATAGATCGGTCGGTCGCAAACCAATTCCATAGTGGTTGAATATAATAGAACAGTAATGGGCGCTAAACGAAACAGGAGTTGTGAAATATGGATACAAGCAGCTTGTTGCAAAGAGTTCAATTTGTTCCATTGTCGGTGCTGCGAGAGATTTTTTCTTGAATAATTCATCGATTCGTTACTTTATCTTTGTGCACTGGTTTCTTTTCCAGATAGTTTTATATCAAAGTTACGAAAGAAAGAGAGAGAGAGGCAGAGAGGTGTGGAAAATAGAGTTTCTTAAATTGTAGATGACAAAAATTAGAATCTCGATTCTCTCGTTCGAAGAAATCTGCAAGCACGTCTTTCCGCGAATATATTTTTTGCAGTACAATTTTATTTATAACTTTTGACGTACATACATATTATCTTCTCACTGACGTCACCTCTTTCTACCTCACCGATTTCTATTCGCGCATCGCACACTTTCATGATCCTATTATTCAAAACTTTAAGCTTTTCAACTACCACGATGCCGGTACCACTTCCTGTTACCGTATCCCTATTTTTAGACCCAGACGTGCTCGCAGACTTGCGTTTGCTTCGATTTCATAATCCTCCCAGCTACACTCTATCGATTTCTATCGATCCATCATGATCTCTAAAAACCACTTCCTTCGCCTCCTACTGCAGTCTTTTGAACAATCGCTGTTTCAATTATGAATGCAACTCTGTTAGAACTGAATAATCGATGATCCACGTTAGCAAACATTCAACGAATCCCTTTACCAGTGATCCACGTGTTTACTTCGATTGTTTCTAATAATTGCGCTCTCATAATTATTTAAAATACCAAGTAAACTCGATCAGATATTTCCATTTTAATATTCCACATAGAACAACTTCTCAATTAGTCGACAAAGTGTTAGAAACTCCTGCGTGAATTTCGCGAGGCACAGCCATTTTTCACTGTCTGCCTCCGTTCACACGCGCGATCTTTCTCGCGGTCGCGATTGCGTTCCGCAGGAAGAAAGTTGTCGGTCGCACGGCCAATCTCGCCGCCACAATGTCGACGTCTATCGTCGATGGATGAGCCCGTTCAATTTTAATATTAAGGCCGGCCCGCTCGTAAATCGCGCGGCCGATCGCGGCGCATTGTGCTTGATGGGAGGTCGCCGTGGATAATCCGCGGCGTTTCCCTCGCGCGTACGCGCGGAATAACGCGTCGTTAGACGCGGTCACGTTTCGCACGTTGGCGATCGCGATGATCGAACGGGCGCGTCGCAATCGGACTTTCTCGACACGTGAGCGCGGAATTAGAGTCGTCGACGCGATAAATTAAACGGGCGATGACGCAGAACCGAGGGACGTAACCCTCGGTTACGTTTCAGGGTCCTCCGGAGGCTCTTTAGGGGATGAGAGCGCTGAATTTGAGGCGCGTTTGGCGAGTTCGATGTTCGAACCTGCTGTGGTCCTTGAAATTTGTTCGATTTCTTCGTTAGTTCGGCTCTTATTCGAGAAACTGGAGCGGAACAGTTCCAAAAAAGGCTTTGGGATTCGAAGAGAGACGGTCCAATTTAGGAACGATGAAGGATCCGAGCGCAAACTGTTCCAAATCTGCTTAATCCTGAAACAAGTCGATAGATCGAGCGCATTAGAATTCGATCGGCATACCGAGGTGTTCGTGCCATAAATTATGCATCGGCCAGGATATTGATACGAGGAACCGATGAGACCGCACGGTGATCGAGCGATTAGGCGTTCCGGGGTTGGCGATTTCTCGCGATGACTCGCACGCGATCGCAGAATTAGCGGCCGCGCGATAAATTAGCGCACTCGTATAGAGACGTTTCGTTGTCACCGTGACAAACGGGCCGCATCGGTTAACGTTGCGACGGCTGCTCCGGACGCGTTCGAAACCCTCGCGGAACGTGTTGTGACGCGAAAGGAACACGCGGTTTGAATAGTCGGGGACCGTTTCGGTGTTAAAACGGTGAATCATAGTGTTGTCGAGCGTTGAAACGCGAAAGGGGCTTTCGATTTTGTCGGACAAACGGGAAATCTTAGACGAATCCAGAAATGGGACGAAGTCCTGTTTAAAATGAGGAAACTTATCAAGATCGTACTTTTCAATGGAACAAAAACCCTCGTTCTATAAAGAATTGAGACCAAACTGAGCTGATTCGCAACCCTACGTAGACTACAAATAGCAGCTTCGTACATGCAGCCAGAGAGCAAAGGCTGAACGAAATAGGCACCACCCAAACCAACACCCAACGCACCCAATGGATTACCACCCGAGGCATTTGCAATCCTTTCGATTTCCTCCTTTCATCCTCCAGCATAATAACGCGGTAGAACGCGCGGGTCCATTTCGTGCAACGGCACAATCAGCGTCCCTTTGTCACGGTGACGGTGGCCCGTGTCTTCGCGGGCCTTTTTTCACGGGGGTCAATGTTAAACGTTGTTCCCGCGATGGCATTCACGCGGACGCGCGGGACATTGATTAATGCCGCGTTGGTACACGGCGCGGGTCACTTCGCCGCCATTAGTCTTGCCTCTCGTCTTCATTATAATGTCACGGGGCTAATTCCGCAGGCCATTTATGCCTTTTTACAAGGTCCACCATTCGCGGCCGCCTCCACGTACAATGCCTCCGCCTCGCGTGTCCGCGTTCGATTTAAGGGCGGCTGTTGCGCTTTTTACGCGGCGCGCACGATCGAACCGCGATACGAAGCTCGGACAATCGATTTAATTGTCCGCTGACTCCTCGTGTACGATGGGTATGTAATTGCAAATAAATATGCCGCCTGTCGCGTCCCTCCACGCTCTGTCAGCATTTTTCCAGCGATCGATACATCTTCCTTCGTCCGGTGTCTCTTGTAGGTGTTCTCTTGGCGGTCGCTCGTTGTTGGAATTATCGTTGCCAGTGAACGAATCTTCTTCGTCGCTGGTTCGTTCGAGCCATTACGCAAGGATAATTGTACGTAAGGATACATAACAATATTCCTGCACGAGTCTCGAGCGAGCACGAGCGACACGGCGGCACGTGCTCGCCCAGTGACACCCCTTTCTCAACCCCCAGAGTCGCAGAGAGCATCGATCGATTCGTTCGCCGTCAAATATCTCCCTCAGCGCGCAGCGCCTTCTGATCATCGAAAATAATGTTTAAGCGGCGGCGCCCACCGATGAGACCCGCTCCGTTACCTTGTAACCCTCGCCATGGATTCACCTTTAATGTCGATGATTATCCGCGCTGCACTGCTCGGGGATTATACACCCCAGAGAATTATAAGCTCGACGCAACGAATCTTCATCGCGGTTGATTCGGTCGGGCCACCGCCGAGACGAAATCAAATCACGGACGCGTGATCGCCAGTCTCATAATTTTTCTCGTTTAATAAGGACCCTCGACGCAAGTGATCCTCTGGGGAGATCTCTGACCACGAAGTGTCTTCTTTTGGTGTGCTCGATGGTACGAGAATCTATAGTACCAGCGTACGTGAAGATGAAATGTACATTCAATTTTATTTCCCTTTGTTACCATCGTAATGATTGCGAGGGTTGCACAGGGCGTCCTATAATAGGCGACACTGCAAATAATGAATCATTCTAATAACCTCAGTGGAGATATTAGACGCTAGTTAAAGTCAATCTAGGACTCTAGGAATATGCGCGTGTAGTTCCAGTTTTTCATTCGTTTTGTTATTATTGCTTGGTTAATCGATTTGAAAAAGTGTCTGATTGGCAGCCAGTCGAGCAGAACATGATCAATGAGTCAGAACACAAGCTTTACATAAAGCAACTGCGTTAGACACGTATCACTCTCGGTGTGTCGCTTGATTCTTATTCAAATTGGTTATAATGCTTCCAATTAGGCTCAGGACGCTATTGACAAAAGTCAGACACATGTTACGTCCTTAGTAATGATCGTATAGACGGTGCACTTTTATGCTAACGTGTATTTCTATAAGAAATCGGTACAATCACGGCACGGTTGTCAGTGATAACTGCGACGCGAGCAGACTGGGAGCCTCGTGTTTCCTATTCTACCGGGGAATTACCGATTCGCGCCAACAAAGTGCAGGACGATGACGCTGCGTTGAAACTCACGGCGCTAGCTGACGTAACGGTTCAGGTGGCACAACGACGGTGAAAAAAGGAGCAGCAGGGTGCAGGCTGTGATGAATGCCCGCGACGCGGTTCTGTCTCTATACCGATCGCGCGATGTAATGTCGCGATAAGTCAGCACAAATGTCGTAATTAGCTTGTACGCATGCGAGATCTCTCTGGCCGCCTTTTTTCCTGGTCAGCTCCCGTGCTCCGCGGTCCGTTCCTACTTGCAACGCGTAATTTGTAACGAGTACGCTTTGCGTGTTCCACCCGTAACGCGTCGACGAAGGCGCGAGCCTCCAGAAGTCACTTTGCGTTGGGTAACTAGCTCAGAACAGTGCTTTTGGCAAAGGTTTGGTCTGGTCGATTCAGAATTGTGAGCGATTATTCAGAATTTATTGTAGTCGTGGAACTGTTAAGCGTCTTTGTGGGTAAATTGGGTCAACCTGCGACTTGCTTTCAATGAATTATCCTTTCAGAGGTTGTAAAAGGGTTTCAAGTATTCGAGGAATCAGGGTTAAACAGATACGCATTGATAATATCGTACATTTCTAGTCGATTCAGAATTGTGAGCAATTATTTAGAATTTATTGTAGTTGTGGAACTATTAAGTATCTTTGTAGGAGAATTGGGTCAACCTGCGACTCGCTTTCAATGAATTATCTTTTCAGAGGTTGTAAAAGGATTTGAAGTACTCGAGGAATCAGAGTTAAACATACATCATTGATCAAAGAACATGTATGCAACGGACAGACCTGTCACGTGTGTCTTAAAACACTATTATAATTAAGACGCGGGAAGGCTGTGAAACACGAGAAAAACCGGGGATCGGCGCGGGTCACTTGACCGCGGTCTCTGCCGCGCAGCGGAACAATGTTAAACGCTCGTTACCAGAACGCGTGTCGTAATTCAATTTCACGCTTTCCTGCTCTCCCTCGGTTCGGAATGTTATCACATTCCCATCGAGAACCGATAGCGCGTACGCGTAGACCGTTCGCCACTTCGTTGTGCGTCGAGCCTATTGTAATTTCCGTGAGAGCGTACCGTTAGCGGTTTCTTAGGGTTACCACCCGCCATTGCTCGAGGATGATGCGCGATCGAAGCGCAGCCAGCGGCTTCACTGCTTCAGATCGGACCACGGACGCGCGTTTTCCCATGTGCGATTGATTTCCTTCGCGCTATCGAAGGTTCAGAGATGGTTTGTTGAACTTCACTGTCGACTGTGGGAGGCACTTAAAATGGGGTCGATTATTATTAGTAATTCTTCCTACGCGTTGGAAGATCGTAGTTCCAGTGACTTCGTATGTCTTCGCAAATTGCTGAGGAACGATTTCGATCACGTGAATGGCCCACAGCCGACCATTTACTCGTAGCGTCCTATTATGGCGAACTTAAATATTTGCTGCTCCGCGACTTTACTTTCTCGTGGCGCCAACGAATTTGCCTGCAGCGAGCCACGGTCAACACCGTGCTCGTCAGATTCTCAGAACAAGTCCTCTACATTTCGAATAGAAACTTCCTTTCGAGTCTCCCAAAATATTCCACGCAAACGTCGTTTAGATATTCATATTCGTCTCAAAGGAAGTAATCTCAAGTATTTAGCTGAAAAAGGGAATTTAATCACTCCTAAAGCAATCTATCTCGTTTTGCTAAGACGACAGAGAACCTTAAACACTAGCTATCCTAAATTGATACAAGACAGTGCGATTCGACGATGGCGGCGGTCGATTAGGACCGTTTCAATTGTCCAGCAGCAGTGTCCGTCAAACGGACCATTCGCGAGGGTACTCGCACGCGAAGTGGCGTGTCGCGCGGTCCTGAAGAACCAATATTTGCGTACTTACCACGAATTCGCGTCAGCCTGTGCCTCGTCCATCAGGGGCCGCGCGATGGTGACCTTGGTTTTCACCGCGAGACGCCACCAGGATGGCCCCTCGAGGATGGCGGAAAGAGGACACTGAACTCGAGGCTTCAACCACTATTTACATATTTGTTTCGCTAAGTGAAATGCCGTGTTCACGGCTCTATATTCCGATTCCTGTTTCGAAGTTTTCTTTTTTCCCCGTCCGTATAAACCCGCCTCGTGGAACGCGCGGCGCGAGCAGAGCGATTCCAGTGGTTCCAGACGACCATTTCGATGGCCAGTTGCAGATGCGACAATGGGACTTGTCTGAATTTTTCAAGTAAAAGTGTGGTTCGAGTGTACAATTCATTTAATTATAAATCATTCTGCTATACAATTAGATTTAAGGTAAAGTTACCATTGGAGCATAGTTGCCATTTCTCTTTTGTATTGTAAGGTTATTTTTGATTTTTGAATCGATCAATCGGTGAATTGAGATATTAAAGTACCATAGACATGAACTGTACTAAGAGTTGTGGAAAAATAGTCGCAGAGAATGGTTGTTACCATGATTTTTCGTCAGTCGTATCGGTGTTCGATATCTGGTGTCCCGTACTTTCTTTAACAAATTATATATAATACAGCCATTTCTCTTGATTTGCGAACTCGATTGAGATCTTGGCAGAAGACGTGAAATCCGATCTCGTATATTCTCCGCTAGTCTCGCGTGCATGAAATTGCCCTGGCTATCGATAAAAGCTGCCGTATAAACTTCCTGGTTCGCCACATTTCTCTATGGTTATCCAATTTTTTGTTATCGAAACTGGCGAACAAATTAGACCCCTCATCCTCAATAAAGAAGTCATTAATCGGAAATTACAGACTCTAAGCCTATTCATCAAGGGGTATTAACAGAAACCAGAGAAATAAAATGTCCAAGCAGAAAAGTTGCTTCTCTCCTCTCTTTTTCTGTCTTATTGCTCGTCCCGTTTCACAATTATACGAGAAAATCAGCACAGTAGTTTCTTCGTTTTGCTACAACTGCGTGATTAATAGAGTTAGTCAATAATTGACTATTAAAGACATTCAAACTGATCGCCACTTTTAATTTCAATACCAAGGCTTACGTTTACAATTGCATCGAATCTTGTTCTTTTCTCGATCCAATCGCGACGCGTGGCTTCATTTATCGATAGTTGTACTACTTCCAGTCCCTCGTATTCGCGCTTGGGACGACCGCAACCCCGTCGATTTCGAAGGGTCCTCAATTTTTTCTGGACCACGACGAGACGGAAGCTCCTCGCCCGCGAAACGGGACGCAAGGCGGATAAAAGCGCGCAGACTCGCGCTGGTTAACGCTGACAAGCAAACGGAATTACTTTCACGATATCAGGTGGCCAGCGGGCAGCGTACGGGTGGAAATAGGCGCGGCCGGAAATGTCAATTTCGAGCGGAGCTAATCCTCACTGGTAATCGAACTCTCGACGCGGGTACGCGTATTTCTGCGCTCCGCGTTTTCCTGCGCCGTCCCCGCAAATTCAATTTGAGCGAAGTCAATCGTCGGCCTTGTTCGCGGATAAACGAACCACCGTGGGTGATGTTTATGTAAATCGAAAGAAATTGCTGGGAAACGTCTGTTCGCATGCCGCTTTGCCATTTTTCTTCTCTTTCACGCTCGTTCACGTCGTGCACGCTCGGCCGTAGAGTTGGGCGCATTAACGAGTTTCGATCCTGTTGCTCGCGTTTTGCGTCGATTGATTAAATCGACCGGTATTAACTTGTGGATCGTTTATTTCGTTGCTCGCGGAAAAATTAGTCCACGCGCAGATCGGCAGACATTATTAATCATTTTTATCGTATGTCATTTCAGCGCGACTAATATAATTAGAATAGAAATTGAGATGGCTGAAAACCATGTTCTTTGGGTTTTTATTCAAGATTAATTGTTACGATGGAAATAAAAATTTTTGGAGATGGTAAATAAGGAAGCGTAGGAATGCGAGAGTAATAATTGATGCTTCAAATTGATGTTCCTCGTTGAGAGGAGCTTTCGATTTAGCCGTCTTTAAATTCGACTCTCGAATTTGTCTCGGTAAATATCATTGTACGAGCGTGGAAGTGAAAACCGTGCTCGTAATCGCATGCAAATCGCGGAAGCCGCGTGCAAACGCGTTAACAGGTTGGACAAACAAATATTTCCGTCAAAACAACGCGGAGAGTCGTAAATCATTAATATGCTAACTCGCGCGTGGCTCTGGAGTGATGTTCTAATGGGGTACCGACAGTTAATGAGCTAAGAGGAAGTCAAACACTTATTAATCCCTCGAAACAAACACAATTAAACCGCGACAAAAGTAAAGCCAAAACACCGTACATTTCTATCGAAACGCAATCCTTCGTTCCTGCGCACAATCGAAGCGTAAAAAATAAATTTTCACGAGCATCAACCGAAGGAGGAACGCAAAAATGCTCGTCGAAGCGTTCGAATAATCGATCGCGAAGGAAAAACCGCGGGATCGCGATTGAAAAACAGAGTAACTCGGAAGTGCGCGCGTGTAGCTTGATTAATAGATCCCTATGCAGCGTAACGTTGCGTGATAAATGATAGATTCCTAGAGACTTTCATTTAATTTAATTAATCACCCTCTTCTCCGTGCAGAACTTTTACCGAATCGTTATGCAACCGACGTTTAACTGATTCCAAATTTTTCCAACCAGTTTCGGTACGCGATCCTTCGCCAATTGAACCAGTCGAGATAAAGCCTGATTTACGCGTGCGAAATCCATTGACACCGTGCTTTAATCAAATTATTAACACGTGTACACGTAAGTATGATTCTCTCGTGGAGTCGTAATGGCGCGAATTTATTAATTTTCCGTCTGGTTAAATTAAACATGAATTATTCGCACGTGGAAACCGGTCTTAACCTTCCTCAGTGGAATTATCCGGCAAAGAATTCGAATTACGCGTTTATTGGGCCACACTTGCCGCGTTTGACTGATTGGCTCGCGGGTTAAAAATCGCCGTGAGAAATGGACACGGATATGGACGGATGATGGGCGATAAATAAGTTTCAACGGAGCGGCCGATGAATAATAGATTGCTCGAGTTTAAAGTACCCGAAGTACGAACTTTCACCGCGGACGTGGTAAAAGACCGGCGATAAGCTATCTGCTTTCGAACTACCGGTCTTTCGAAGGGTTAACGAGGCTAAGTGACGTTTTTCACGATTAGGTTCGTGCGGAGCGAGTCGAATTTGTCGGCGATGCCAGCGAGGAGCGAGGTGTTCCGACGTGATTTACGAGTTTGGATGTCGGCCAGTAATCGCGATGATTCTTGAAGTGAAGCGCTCGCCACGAGTCCCGCGAGAATTTTTAATGCCATCGAGGCACCTTTTATTGCATTTATGCAAATCGTGCGTTTAAACTCAGGCGTTCCCATTTTTTGGGAAATTTGAATATCCAAAAAAGTGGAGCGAACGCGGTATGCAAAGATATGCAAAGTTATTAATATAAAGGACGAGTTTTAATATTTATCGAGAATGAATAAATTTTTGTAGGAAGTCGTAGTCCAGAATATTGTGAATTATATTCGTGATTCGGCTTTTGTTTGAATTCGTGCGATTTATAAAACGAGTTTGTAGAAGTATATTATCTGGTTACCTGTGTAGCATTTATTGATGTGTTTTTTATTTGAATTTAAGTAGTACGAATATAACTGGGGAAAATAGTAAAGCAAGTGGTTAACCGATTCGTTTTAATAGTAAGTAACAAATGAGAATGAGAAACTGATAAATTGACTTGATCGAAGTATCATTACCTGTAACTCTAAATAAAGTCTAACCGTTTCTTATTTTAATCGATCCTGATGGATCGTAACCAGCCGTCTATCTGGAGTTCCAGTTACTAGCTTTCTAAAGATCGATGTCTTCGAATTTTGATTGCTGTTTGATTCACTGGCTAACCTGATTACCGGCTGAACGTAATTCACGTACGATCGTCGAACGATTTCCTCGTGCGCTATTTAAAGTTTCAATACCGTTTTATTTGCCATTGGTCGTTAGCAAATTGATTAACTTTTCGCCAGTTAATTAGAATTGTGTGCTTTTCATCGTATTCGTCTTACGCTTTATCCCTCAATTTACATCAATTATAAAAATCATTCTCTGCCTCTGCTATCGAATAATACAAATAAAAAGAGATCGACATAGTTAAAAATATAAACCTGTTAGAAGACACATTCGTGAGTTAGATACTTTCAGAAATTTTCTAACAAAACTATAATTACGTTCCAATGCAACTGAGTAAACAAATTACGTAGCAACGAGCGCGTAACACTATCGCTGGATGGTTTTGCTGTGCACAGCAAACGCGTCGCGCTCGTATGTTTCGCGCACGCTACCCTTAGTCACTGTCCGCGTCGCTAAACACAAAAAGTAGGCTTCCCCCGGAGCATTCGAAAGCGACAAGTGTCGCCGCAGCGTGTCGCGGGCCCTCGCGAACAACAAACTCCAACACGGGCCCCATCGCGTTCCCGATAAGCGTGAAAACGCGGATGGTTCCATTAGCGCGGGTGCTTCACGGAAACCCGCCTTATGGGGGCATCGAAAAAATGTCGAGCAGAGTTCGTAGGAACGGCGAACACCGTGCAAACACCGACGGGAACGCAAACGTTTAGTACTTGGAAGCACTTGTCGGGCCCTTGGCCGCTCGCGTCCGCCGGTAATTCATCTGTATACGCACCTGTACACGCACTCCTCTGCGAGTACAAATAAACGTTGCACGCGGCGGTACTAAACAGTTGGTAGACGTTTGTATCCCCCGTCGAAGTACGTGAGAAGGAAGCGTCGTCGAGCCGCGTCTAGGTTTCCAGGTAACGCACACATCTGGATGGAAAGTTGGACAACGGGTAAAGGGGTTTCGCCTCCGTTTTCTGGGCCAACGCGACCTTTGTATGTTTGCGGAGATTCGAGAAAACCTTAGGAAAGCTGCGAACTAGACGAGTTCACCGCGAAAGATCTGTAGTTCGATCGAATTCGCGGCGAATCGACGCGCCTTTGGCTGCCATTTCGATAATTGCGCAAGCCTGCTGGTCGATACTAGTCTTACTCTTCGAATATCTCGTTTCGATGCAGATTACATACATCTGAGTACACGCAGACGGTTCTACTCTACTGTACAGCAAAAGTGACTCAAACATCCAAAGCAGCTATTTTCCAAGACATCCACGTATTGTCTGAAGAACATCTTTAACACATTCTACTTTACAAACTAAAGTATTGGCAAAAAGTCGATACTATGGCCGTCTGGTCCTAAAAAAAGGCTCATCGCCAACGCTCATCCAGGTCTCCATCCCACAGACCCTTGAAATCTCCCGTTAGGCAATCACAGCGCAAAACGCCAAATACACTTCCAAACGATATGGCCGCCGGCATCGAAGCCCCGTTCCTCCATTACACGCGTGCCCGTACGACAATCGTTGACATATCACGCGAATAGACAAGCACCCAACGCTCCTCCTATCTGCGGATTTATCTGCGAGCGACGCCAAGCTGCGAATGGATGGGCTCGCGAAACGAGACGAAGCGACTGCGATAGTTGGCCACGCATAATTAAGAGATTACCGAGCGTGTTCTAATGGCGTGTACCAGGGGGTAGGTTCTCGTGGAACTGCAGCTAGGGAGAGGCTTCGTAGTCTGAGGAGCGATAGCTGTGATTGATCGCTTCGAAGCGTTCTCGTACATTTCTCGAATTTTTCACGCGAAGCATTTGATTCGCTGGAATTAGCAAGATGTTCTATGCTCTTCGAAGTTTTATTAACCCTTTGCACTCGGATGTCCCCTCTGAGGGGACGTCAGCATTGATTAGCGATTACGCAGGTTAAACTTATTCCACCGTAGATTTTTTAGAAATCCATGTTTCCCTCAAGTTTTCTACTGAAATAGAAATTTTCTATCGTTGCAAGACATTGGCAATAGAAACTACTGCTAAGTTTTGCTATTTTAGCAATAACTTATATTGCTAACATCTGCGAAGGAGCCGAGTGCAAAGGGTTAACAACAGGTTCTCTCTCCAAGAGCCGTTCGATAAAACTCGCGACAAGTCGATCTATGAAACGATCCTCGCGCCAATATTTAACCTCTAAACCGAATCCAGACCCAGGTTAAACAATCCGCAGGCGCCTCCGTAAAAGTCCCGCGCGCTAACGAACCGTATCAAGTTCAATTAGCACCGAAGTGCGAGCGAACGGTTCGCGGTAACCCGCTCGCGTCCATCCGACGAGAACCGCGCGACGAGATATCAACGATCCTGAGGGACGATAACCAGTCCGCGAGATTTGTATTCCGCGGACACGAATCGTGGCTCGCGTTACGCCGCGGCGGATTTCGCGGCGCGGAGGCACCGGTCGATGACGAGGGCCGAAAATAAATCCGCGGTTCGGTACGCTGGACGTGGCTCATTTCGTTGGAATCCCTGTTAATTGCCGGCAAACACGCTCCCCGACATGAGAAATTCCCTGGCGCCGGCTTGTTGGCACTGTCTGGCCAGAAAAACCTGGGCATGCACCGTGCCCGAGGTGCAGACGATCCCCTCGAACACGTTCAAGGGGCCCCGCGCCTCGCGGTTAAGCTCGAACGACTCCGCGCGAATGTAACGGGCGATTCTTTTCCGCGGTTCTTTCGCCTCAAAGGTTTTTGAAGGACGCGCGATCGTTCAGATCGCAATCTAGTGGCAAATCGATAAGCGGATGCCTACATTGTTGCGAGCGAGCGCTCGCCTCGGCGCATGATCCGCGGGGATTCTTGGGATAGTTGCGAGTGGATTCTTTAGCGAGAATCCGAGGATTCTGGAGTATGACGCGAATGAGAAATTGTGGGTTGGAAACGGGCATTTGTTGGAGGAACGAGACTAATTGTATGGAGTTTAATGGATTGGGAATTTTATAGAGTGATCGGTATTTCTGTTGTACGCGTGCATAGGTAGCTTGGAAGAATGCGCAACATGTATGAAGGAAAAGTTTTGTTGCTTGCTTTGAGTCGATTGCTTCGATGAAAGTCTCAATTTGTGCAATTTTAAAGATGAAAGTTGAAAACTCTCGAATCAAGGGTGCATTGAAATACATGGAATTGTATTTCTACTATTTAAAATTGCTGAAAATAATAATGTGGGTCCATAAATTAAGCATTAACAAACGCCAATCGGCTACGCGTAAAACCAGCAGCTGGTCGGCTCATCCTTTGTCGATCGTCAGAGTCTGGATAACACGCGTCCAGCAACGATTCGGCCATCCAACCCCGATTCGTACTTGCTGGGTCAGAAAGCGAGCATAACGGGGAATCTCAATGCACATTATTCGACCTCGTCGCGTTACGAGAATCAGTATCCGCTTTTATACGCGTCCGCGTGCATCTCTGAACACGCGAGGAGCGAACTCGTGCTTGTTTTGTTCGGATCCCGCTCGAAGCCGACACTCGCGACTCCGGAATCGTCCCTTTTCGCGGCCGAGGTGACGCGAACCTGCAATTTCAGCTGCGTATTCGCGCGGGCCGTTATAATTGACCACCGACCACCGTTGGGCTCTGTGTTGCATCATGTACAGGGTGGAACGTTAAAGATGTCTCGTTGGGTGGGTGCATTAACGAGATTGGGGCTCTGAAGGCATGTCGCAGTGAAAGGTACTTACTGTTTTATGAAGGTAATAGTAATTTGCTCGTGTGGGTCCTTTTTTAGGGACGCAGTAGCTGTTTCAGAATGTGAAAGGATGTAACTGTTGGATCGGTGGATGGAATTGTACGACGAGTAGAGTTTGAAGATGTTCATGCAAATTTCCGGCACAAATTAAATAGAGATTTGTTTGTCTATCAAACATCCAACGTGGACTTTCCAGTTTTGTGTATTATCTGTACTCTCTACTTGTTTGCGCGTTTCTATTTCGTATAACATAAACAGCCATATTACGTATCGACGACCTATAACACTTCTAAAACGATAACCCCATAATGCAAGGCGCAAGGGCACCCTTCGTCACCCAACGAAATACACTCTTCCTCCACCCACTCTCTCAGCACCCAGACTTTTCCAAATCCCACCCTCGGATCCAAACAAATGCCAGCAAGTGCCACGACACATACAAGGCGCAATGGCACCTTTCGTCACCCAGCGAAATACACTCTTTCTCAGCACCCACATCACCCATCTCTTCCTTACACCCATCTCTCATCACTCAGACTTTTCCAAATCCCACCCTCACATCCAAACAAATGCCAGCAAGTGCCACGACACATGCAAGGCGCAATGGCACCCTTCGTCACCCAGCGAAATACACTCTTTCTCAGCACCCATATCACCCATCTCTTCCTTACACCCATCTCTCATCACCCAGACTTTTCCAAATCCCACCCTCACATCCAAAGGAACGCCAGCAAGTGCCACGACACCCTCGACACAGCGCGCGCGCATTTCCCGGGCGCGGCACCCAGAGCAGCGCCCAGAGCGGCGAAACGTGTCGCCTGTGCCTTCTGGTTTCGCTGAATAATGGGAATAACGCTCGCGGATAACCGGCGTGTGGCTTTCTAATGCCGCGGCGGCAGCCCCGCGGAAGGATACAGGTGGCTTGGCGAACAATGCTCACGACGCAGCGGCCACAATGGAGATCATAATCAACCGGTCGACGTGTAATGACTTATGGTCCGGTCGTCCGCGCGGCGAACAATAGATCGGCCACGGAGATGCTCGCGTCGGGAAACCGCGATCTCGGCTCGCTCCACTAGCTCTAGGAGACGCCAGCTGGAGCGCACCAGCGAGAAAATCCAGGGTTTTGTTCCTTCGTTCCGTGGTGGTTCCTCTGGTTTTCGAGAGAGTCGAAGGGAAATTGGGTCGAGTGACGTTGAAGAAGATTTTAGAGTGGTTACGTTCTGAGATCGTGAGACTAACCAATTGGAAGGTCGCAAATTTTAATTGAAGTTATTTGGATTCCCATGAAGAGTGTTTGTTGAAGCTGGGGGTCTGAACGTTCTACGTTGGAATTGTTTCGAGGATGAAATCCATGAGAAATCGGATTTCTCATGTATTTAAGAAATCATCAGATTCATACGCGAATATATTTATTTTCAAAATTCCGAGTGTCCATATAAAGTAATTATTTTTGAATTAGTTAAGCGATTCACTGTTTGCTGAAATTATTCTTGACCATCCGTAGCGATCGATTAAAAACTGTTTACAGAGTAGCTTAGAAACGTGGTGGGAAACATAGAAACGGTGCCACGAATAGAATCGATTGCAGCTTCGGTAAACCTCGAAACGATAATCCGCAGGAGCGTTGGTCCCATTTTTTCTAACACATGACCCCGGTTTATTTAACTTCCCCCAACAAAGTAGCGATTCGCGCGATCGATCAACAAACCCCGTGGCATTACGATTCACCGATGTTTATCCGTCGAGAACGTTCGATCGAGGGAGATCTCCTGCGCCAGGTTTCGATATTCGCGCGTACTCGACGCATGGAATGGGCGTTCCGTTCCAGTATCCTAACGATCGAATGGAGTTTGCCGGAAATCGGCAGGCTCGCCTGTTTATTGACTCCGCGGACGCGTTTAGAAGTTCCAGAGGAAGCCACGCTTAGCTCGATAGCTGATTTCCCCGTGAAAATCCGATCGCGAACCTTCTTGATCGATTCGTCTTCGAGTTTTCAGAGGCATCGGTCGAAAACTTAAAGTATCTGGGCGGTATCGAAAGAAAAGTATCGTTACTGTCATGGTTTTAATGGAAATTGCTGAGATTTAAGAAAGTCTGAATATCTTGTTGTCGATATATCTCTATCTTTAAGAATATCGATGTAGACTTGAGGAATGGGAAGATTTTTAAAATGAGAGAGTAGAAGATTTTTGGAATTGCAAGGAATTTGTGTGTAAAGAAGTGAATTTAAGTATTTTATTTAAAATTTTGCGCGGTAATGTAGGACACTGAAACGTGGATGATGATAATGATAAGAATAATTATGTGGAACAGTAAACGATCAACAGGAATTAATATAGCGGAATAAAGATGACTTAAACCTATAAAGGTTCTACATCGGTTCAGTCTGCGAAGTAGAAAGCGAACACAATGATGAATACTTTGGAAAGTAACTACCAGAGAACAATCAGATCAACTTAGCTTAACGTCTCAATGATTCATGGCTCCCAGCGAGCTAGTTATCATACGTGTACCTACCACGGGACTTTCGTTTCTGCTGCTTTCAATAATTTGTGAAATTAGAAACAGCCAGATTTTTCCTGGTCGCGGATAAAAATCGAATTTCACGCGATATTTATTGCTTCCTCTCATCGGGGTGTCTTCCGTACCTGCAAATCAGACTCGAGACAATCTAAACACCTTTTCCCTGCGGAAATAAAGCACGCTCCGATCGATAATTTTACAGACCGTTCTCCTGTGTACGAGCACCTGTCACCACGCGAAATTTTATTTATCTTGGCCTGTTTGCAAGACCGAGTAATTCGAATTTCTTCAGTTCCTTGATCTACGAACTTGTTCCCACGATATTAAGATGGAATTTGTAAAATAACAAAGTTAGACAAGTGTGAAATAATTTTAGGAAGTTAGGATACTAGGAGAAATTCTTTATTCCAATCTTTAAATTAACAAACATGGATGCCACGCATACATAAAATAAGAAGCATAAAAAAACATACACATGTGTAATATGAAATCGTTCTAGAATAAATCGTTCAAACGCTACACACACCCACACCAACTAACACAGATAAAAAAATACCCACGTATCTAACGTAATATCGTTCCGACTGTTCCAGTGAGCTGAGCAACACCGCGGATAATAGCGGAGAGCCACCGAAACCAAGATTGATGATCGAAATCGCGGCAAACGTGGCAAAATGGAGTTTCATCATCCGTACGGAGCTTCTGAATTAGGAGATGCACGATTAGCCGGTAGAGATGGCCTGGCTGGCTGGCATAAAGGCAGCTGCGAATGCAGATGAGAACCGGCTGCTCCTTTCCATTCTCCTTGCCTAGCTGGATGCAGCATCCCTTCCGTAATTTATAATTCGCCGTGGACAGACACGGGGGGCGCCCATCGACCGTTCCTCCTAATTAAATCTCCCCGTCCTCGCACGTCTCGTTCGACGGGACGCGCGTTCTCCATCACATTTCCAGGTATGCGCCTAATTCCATTCCACCTCCACACGGAACTGGTACGACACCAGCGTCTTTTGTCGCTGGTTCGCCGCCAGCGACCTTTTTATCGCCACGCGGCTCCATTTCTTCATCCTATTGTCCGCTGGTATCGCGATGCTGAGTGGCCGCAATCCTCCGATCGTTGCTGCGCGGATCGTGTTTACGCGTACGCCTCGGAATGCGCCGCGCTTTTAATTACGCGGGTATATTCGTTCGCTGGCGCTATTTTTAGACCCTTTCTGGAAGTTGTCCGACGTCAGTGCGTTCGGAAGTTTTTCGCACAGAATCATGGAAACGATGCCGCTGCTGAATAGGAGTAATCCAACCGCCTTCGAGAACTGATCCGCCTGTGATTCAGAGTCACAATTTCCTCTTCTTTGTTCGTCTGCTTTTATTTCTCTTTGTCTTCCTGTTTTTTACTCGTCTTTGTCTCATCCGTTCAACTTTCCTTTGTCCCGCTTGCTCTCCTCTTCCATTTTCCTTTCTTCTTTCACTCTATTCGTCTCTCCTAGGATTCTCGAAGTTCATCTTTACTGTTCCTTGTTGAATTCTGAAAAGTGCCACTGCTGTAAACTTTCCTTGGACAGCTTTCTCCCCCTTCATCCCCAAATTTATACAATCACCGTCCCCTAAACCACCGCTCGCCACAACGACACCCTCGGAAGATGAACCTCCGCAAACTCCCAGAAGTTAACGATCACTCGCGCGGCGTTATTGCCGAAGAAAGCCGGATTCCGCGTGTATACAGCAGCGGCATTAATAAACCACAGCAGCAGCAGCCGCGTCCCGTGGCCTTAAACAACTCGAGCCTCTAACGAACAGCCGGGCTAAGCCCCGTGCCTCTTAATGCCCCTCTGGTAACGATCGTTAGAGGGCCCCTTAAACGTCCTGGAATTAAGGTCCTCGTCGCGACGAGGGATCTCCGATTCCAGAAGCGACTGCTGCCCCTGCGAATTCGGCGCCAAGCACGCGAATCCTTGGACAAAGCGAGCGATTTCCATGAAACGCTCCCTCGTATCTCTTTCGTTGCTCGAGGACGCGAGCGCGGGGATGCTCGATGCTCGTAGGACTCTGTCGCGAGGTCCAATGGCGATGGCGCCAAAGGTGCGTCTCTGCTTGAGAGTTGGAAGCTCTTTTGCGATCGCAAAGGAATTTTGTTTCTTTTTGGTTTTGGTGGAATTTGGGAATCGAAGAGATAGAGGAGTATTGCAATACTTATTTTAATATTATTGGTAAACAATATATGATTAGATGAATATCAGAGGTGAGTCAACGTAACGGTGATACTCTCAACATTATGAGCAACTGCTGTTACGTTGGAGGTCTGAAACCAGCTCCTGAATCACAGAAATAGTATTGCATTTAGAAGCTTTCATAACCATAATTAACTACCGCCTACTAGTAATTAACGTACTCCACATCCAAACAAGAAGACGACCATGCATCACCAATATTTAATTAACTAACTTCGTTCGTAATTTGCGCAAAAACTCGACGAACATCGCTTCAAGCCTGTTTTAATTAAAAAGAAGTATCCGATCTCGTAATTGCCTCATAAAATCTCCGTCAAAGGAAATCATCCATCAGAGGAAGAGATATTCAATATCCTCGTGTGACTGACAAATTCCTCCATCGATTTTATTACGCGTACCCACGTGCCCGTTCCTTCGCGGCGATGCATCACGCCTCTTTGTATCCAGACGAACACAAAGGGCACGGAAAAATGATGCGTCTGTCAAATCTCAGCTTTCACTGGATTCGCGCTGCGTTGACCCACAAACTGTGCCCGTTCGCATCGGTCGGCCAGATCTGCGTACAGGTCGGCGCACGATTCATCGACCAGCTGAACGGGAATCGTCGTGGAAATTTTCATCGAACGATTCCGCGGCGCGCCGCTGGAAATCCGCGTTACGAGCGCGATACGTTGCGCAAACGAGCGCGCCGCAGCGCCGCGTGTAACCGCGATTAAAACGGTTATGTAAAAGTCGATTACGAGGCGAGCACGCGGCCGGTGCACGGACGAAGAATAGCGCACGAACCGAAATAGAATCGATATTGCGAATTTCACGATGTTTTATGTTTGGGGAGGTTAAATGATCACGCTGGATGTTCAGCGGGAAACTGCGCGATGATATCGAGCATCGTGGTAGTTCTTTCGAGTTTCGCACTTTATATTCGCGATTTTATTTATTTGCGAGGCTACTGTGTTTTGAGAATTGCAATTACGAACCTGGATGCCTGAATTCTAGGTTTTGTGCAGTCACAGAGGGTTAATCCTTTGCACTCGGCTGCTTCTCGGACGTTAGCAATAGAAATAGCGATATTTTCAATTGCTAACGTCTCCCGGCAGTAGAAAGTTTCAGGGAAGCTTCAGGAATGATGCCCCCACAAAGGGGACATACGAGTGCAAAGGTTTAAAGTAACTAGACATCGGATAAAAGTATGTAGAAGAAGAAAAACCCGGTACAAGCTGCCATCGGAACACAGGTGACAATCCTCCACAAAAACAACAACTCCACCAGCGTCTTAGTACTTTTGAGCCGGTCTGTACGCAGGCACACTTTCAGCATCCGACATTCCCATAACCTCCCCGCGAACAATAATTTATCCCCCGCGCCACGGATCCAAAAAGCAGCCGAAGAACGAAGACGGCGAACAGGGGGAAGAAGAAACCAAGAAAGCGCTACCATTTCTTGCATTATTCTTAGCGCGGCCGCCGCCAACGAAGAATCAACAATAAGAAGCGTGATGAACGGCGCTCGCCGCACCGTCGCTGCGCCCTGGCGTGAAATATATTTTATTATCGGCCCCCCTATCCTCCTCCTCCACCCTCCTCCTCTTCCTCCTTCTCCTCCTCCTTCTCCTCCTCGCGTTTCCCGAGAAATGATAGCACTGTCAAATCTCTGCTTTCGCTCCGTTTGTATATGACCCAGAAAGAATTTGCATACGGGCACCGGACCAGCGCCACAAAGCAGCGCGGCCCGTGAATTATCGGCGCCGAAGGGGATAACGCGCGCCTCTGCCTCGGCTACCGAACGCTCATTACGGGCACGGGGCTCGAGACGCGGACTCGACGCGACGGAATATCGCCTCGTGACTCACGCCACGCGTGTAAAAACCCGAAGTAATGAAGCCCCGCGCGAGACGGACGACGGCGAGAGAGATTCGGCGGCCGTACGACCACCAACCTCGAGGATTCGACGGGGGAGACGCGGCCTCCGGAGCGCGGTCGGAGGATCGTTGGGGTGGATTGATGTGACGGATCGATGGGTTTGGCTGTTTCGAGGGTCCCCTCGAGTGCGGGTTCGCTTTTTAGGAGGTCGAGTTTTACGGTCGCACCGTGAAACGCGTCGCTCGAACGTTTTTCCGTGGAATTTTGTGATGTTGTAATTGGAGGCGTTGATAATTGGTGGGTTGGGTTCCTTCGGGGGTGCGGAGGTGGAGTTTTATGGTAAGGGGGTGAGAAGCGTTCGTTTGATTCACGATCGTACGGTGAGGAGTGATCTGGAGATAATTTCTCGTCAGAAGCTTCGCGCGTAAAAAACGATCGACCTTTCGATCGAGTAACACGAAAAATTCCACCTACAAGACTCGAACAATGAGATGTTACGCAACGGTGTGATCGATTAAAAATGAGATCGTTCTTCGATTGAATTTCATAAATGTACCAGGAACTAATCTCGAAGGCGGTTATCATCGTGGCGATCTAAATTAATTCCGGAACGGGCGATCGACGCGCGTTTCGCCACGAAGAGAGCCGAGAAGAACAAACCAGGGGTACATGCCAGTGGATCAAGTCGAATAAATTCCCAGTCACCGCCTGCTGGGTAAACGAACTCCGCTCCAACACCCCACGCCTCCCTTTAACCCCTTCGTTCGGTACTGAATGCGACGGCTGCTCGCGTTTTAACGCCGATCTAACGCTAATCGCCTGGCGAGCATGGAATACGGAAATAATCGAACGAGAGCGATAAATTGAACTCTCAGACGATAGCCATCTTTAGGAGGGATCGTTGCTACGTTCCATTGTGTTCCCTTTCCTCCAACAGAATTCTATGAACGATTGAGTCTTGCATTTATGTAGATCAACTTCGCAGATTTACGTTGATCCGTGTGTGATCCAGGAAATTAGAAGTTGAGAACTGTTTTTTAATTACATTTCTAGATCAGTTTGGTTCCTGTTAATCCGATCGTGGTTGTTAACACTCGCTTCAACTCAAATCACACTAACTACTGCAAGTATATTTTACAAAAGGGAATTATATTTTTTTAGTTATTAACAAAAAGGAAAGCGTCGTTCATAGAATCACGATCGCTCGCCCAAGCCGCGCGCCCTCGTTAATCGCGACGATCCCTTAATTAAACCGATCAGCTGTTCGACGCAAGCGCAAACGAGATCCGTCCCAGCTTGGAACACACGAGTCGGCCATCAGTCCGATTCCCCCCGATACGCAACGCGCGCGATACACACGGAAGTAATCGGCGGGGAACGAGCAGGCGGATTCCTGAAGGTGAGCCGCCGTCGCTGATCCATCTCTGCCTTCGCGCGCAATTTCCACGCGCGCCATTTTCGATCCGTCCGGCCTCTTAATTAATTCCCCGCGGCCGGGCAAAGATCGTTCCGATCGAGGGAACCGCGACGCTCGCCGCGGTGGAAATTACCAGATTCGTCCGAGAGTACGTCCCGTAAATGGATTGCCAATGGTGCGCGGTTATTGAATTAACGATACCGCACGGACGACGCGTTTGGTAGGCTGTTAAACCCGTCCGATGTTTGATCCGCGTTTTAATTAACCGGAATGCAAATTGTTGCCGGGTAATTGAGCGGATAATGCTTGTCGAAGGTCGCTCGCGCGTTGGTTTGCCTTTTTTTTTTGCGGAGAGATAGCGTAAATCGGTGGTTCCCTCGGGAAATTAATTGAACTAATTGGTTAAACGCTTTGCGCGGAACGCTGTGAATTGAATTCATCGATCGCTGATTCAATTTCACGCTTGCTCTTTCGGGTTGCATTTAATACGCGCGATAATTACGCTTCTGTTGCGTTAGTTATTTTTCGGGAGAAAGCGTTCGGTTGGAAGATCGGTTCGCACCGTCTCCCTATTTATTTGCCGCCAACTTCCCGAGCCTCGCGAAGGCACCACTGTTGCGCGGGGATATTTACTGTATCGGTCCGCAATTTATGTAGCGTCCACAATTTACATAGTTCGAGTTATTCCGATCGAGACAGTAAAGTCCTTACACGAAAACCTGTTTAATATTCCATCGCCGCAGTAAATAGTTTCGGTACCGCGAGCCTGGCAACCTTTATCTCCCATTATCTATTTCATAAATTTCGTCCGGCCAGAATGCGCCCCACCGAGCGCAGTCTAGTTACGATCCCAAATATAACCCCAATCAACTATCTCGAAGTACTCGACCGGACAACAATATTCCCCTGCCAACAACTAGCCGCCATTGCACCGCGAAATAACTCTATGCAGCGCGGAACCAGCCCCACAAATCCAAGCGGGAACAGTTCGCGAATCGATATTTCACGAACTCGACTGCGCTCGATAATCGCGTCCCCGTCTTACGGTCCCGATAAATATCCGTGAACCACCGTACGAGCCTCGTCCCGTACGCCAGCGGAGGAACAAGACGCGGGACGGAGAAAAATGGCGGCCAGGCGAGAGCCATCCGACAATTTACGATCCATCAAAACGCGGGCAGCTCGGCGATCAGCTGGCGTCGTCGAGGCACAAAAGCTCCGCGTACGAAAAGGTTACCGTTGGTCGCCTCGATAAATTTCACGGCGCCGTAGACCAGAACAAGGCTGACCGGCTGCCATAAGCGCCCGGGGGTAAGATCCGCGACGCCACCAGCAGGAGGATGCCTTCCTTCCTGCTTCGCGCGTCGACCAAGGAGAACCGCGGTTTCCTTCTCCTCGAGCGATTAAAGCGCGATCCTCGAGGACGTCGCGAGGAACGAAGAGGAGTTCGCGAAGGTTGTTTTCGGATGCTCCCACGTATCCGCCATTAGTGGTTCGCCTTTGCCTTGGCTTGGTTGGATTTTTGTAAACAGTGGGTGTCTTTTTTTTTTGGTGACTTGAACAGGATCTGCTGGTTTTATGGATAGAGGATTGTGGGGATGGTGCAATTGTAAAGTTGCTTGTTTGAGAGTTTATGAGTGCTGTTAAGTGGTACGGTTTAGAGATCCGACAGTGGGGTTCAGGATGTTGGGAGTGGGATTGTTTAAAGAGCTGTGTTTGAGTGGTGGTGTTAAGGAGGCATAATTAGAGGAATAAAAGGAGAAATTCAATCTCTTTTTAATACGTAAGTATACATATAATGTTTATTTTATATTATGAAAAATGGTATTTGGTTTTGGATATAAAATATGCGGTTCAAATGAGCTTAACTGAATTATTTTCCAATTTTTTCAGGGAAAAGGTTTATTCCTCCGATGCAGCGATATCCGTGTGCCAAGAAAGCCCTATGCTCTCGTCCGGCGTAGGATCAAGCGATCAGATAAATCAACATCAAAACCGCTGGCATTCGATTTGTTCAGGCGCGCATCGCGCCACTGAAAAATCAGCCGTCGAAAGTCCGCCTTTCTCTGCAACGCCGCGTGGAACTCGCGTGTTCCATTACCGCATTAATTGGCTGGGTATTTTAAATCGTTCCTCCATTAATAACCAACGGGAAGACGAGCCAGCCAGCGAGTCAATAACAAAGTGTGATTAACGCGGATACAATGTTTAACCCTTCTCCTGCCCCTTCGTTTCAAACCCGAGGATAGTTTGTTAACCCTCTCGGTGCAATTGGTTTCTTCAGAGTGCATTTCACTTTGAATATTCCGTATAATTTATGTCATCACACGTTGTCATGTGTCTACGAGTGATGGAAGTCTCAGTGTCAGCTTTCACGCATTTTGTGTTCAATTCTATGTCATTCAAAAATGGCTAACATTCTCAACTTAACGCAGACGCACTTCGATCGTCTTGCATTTCAATTTACAAATTCATACATTGGTTTAGCGCAACAACTATGCGCATTCACAGTTCACATTGACATTCACGCGCACACTCTTCCAGAACCAAAGGGTTAATCGTTCCCATCTAAAAAGTCGAGGGATCGCCACCGTGGAAACCGCGTCCAGCAGCAGCCAGTTCGCATCGATCTCGACTAAATCGACGAATGAGATGATTAACGTCTCATCGCGGCTAGCCACGTTTACTTGGGTAATTATTAATTAGCGAGCTGGTCGGTGGGCGTTCGACAGGTCCAGCCGAGCAGCGCGATAGAGTCCGTTTCGCATGAGAACCGATCCTCCCGCGGTGGAGGCCGTTTTCTCAGCCTGAAACCCGGCGAGAAATGTCTGGACGCTGGTTGTGATGAATTGGGCTCATGGAACGACTTGCTATCGAGCGATTCCCGCGATTTTCCTTGTCTGACTGGTCTGCGAGATATCGAGCGATCGTTTTATTAATCCGAACGTGACCCATTAGCCTCCACGTAAGCTTCTTGAAGAGTGATCGATAGTTTTGGACGTGGAACGAGTGGGGAATTTGGTTTTGGAGTAGTTCGATGCATATTTTCGATAATTCAGAGGCTACATTTGGTTTTGGAGTAGCTCGACGCACGATTTCGATCATTCAAAGTCTGCATTCTTTATTACCGTACAATGTAGCGAATAAAAATGGAGAATGCGGAGTCCAAGCGATGCCGCGATCGGTTTTGGACCGCTTTCGAAGGATTCTTCCAATTTTACAGGCGCCGCGCGGGTACCTCGAGGAATTGCCAAAAATTCCAGGCGTCTCGTAAAAAGAACGGCGTCAAGTCGGATCCGCGAGAATTTCTCGCGGCCGTAAACGACGGCTCGTAAAGTTTCACGAGCGGCGAGGCGGCTCGCGAAGCCGGAAGCGACGCGACAACTCGCGGAGGTACGCATTGATAGCCGGATAGCCGGGTGATCAGCGGACGCGTTCGTCGAAAGCCGTTGCCTGTCAACTGCCAACCGTGTCTCTGGGCCGTTCTCACCTGCGCTGGGTCCGCGTTACTTACGTAAAACCGATTCCCACGTCGCGTTTCTCCTCTCGTCTTGGCCGGTCGTGCCTCGCCAGCACTTTTATTGTCCGCGCGCGGCGCACGTGTCCGGTTTACGGGTGCCGTGGGTGGTGCGCGGACGGCGAGCCCCGTTTGGGGTGCGATCGAGGAATTAATTGCCTCGGCTGGTCGCGTGACGGGGCTCTCACGGTCACGTAACGGCGGCTCGGGATGTTGTAATTAGCGATTACGCGTTTTATCGTTGCGCAATTGTCCGACGCTGGCAGAGTTTGTTGTCACTTTGACGAGGAAGCGAACCGCGGCCTCCGAGGGTTGCAGACTATTTACGTTAACGGTGATTAACAATTGGAACAATGCTGTCGTAATTAACGATTATATGGCCGAGCGTTACGCAATTTTCTATCTCGTCGACGGCTACGTTGATCCACCGCGAAAGTCGTTCGCGACATTGATCGAGTATTTCGTTTTTCTATGCTCTTCGAATTAATTCAACGACAGATTCGTTTCAATTCGAAGATGGAAGTATAATTCTAACCACGCGCTTAGAATGACGCGACAGTCGGCGCGGAAACCCGTAGGACGGCTGGTATAGTTTCTCACCTACGTGCGGCTTAAAACGGATTTTTGCCGTCCATTATGCGACATGCCAGCCGGTACGCCTTCGACGCATCTCGTTGCTAAGATATTCATCCGATTTGCATAGAGGAACACTCTTTCCCCGCGTCCCTTTATACATTTAGAGCAAGTGCGTCTAAGCCGCGACTTCTGTTCCCCTTTCTTAATGGCCGTTTTATCCTTCCAACTGGTATTCCTCCCTCCGTTTCCCTCCCACACGCTCTCTCGTGACACACTTGAGTCCGCGCGTCCCTCTAATTTCGTGTTAAGAACGAGGCCGGATAATTAAGACATCTAAATACAAATTGGGACGGGTTGCGCGCGCGGGTTCTGCGTTGACTCGCGTTAAAGGAGCGGACAGTTTCCTCAGCGGTGTAATAAAATGGTACGATTTATCGAAACGTGGCCAGTTCGTGTCTATTTGAATTCTAGTTTCGCGTTTTTTGAGCGTTTCTAAACTGGATATCGCTGGTGAAATAGAACAATCTTCAGATCTGCAGAATTATTTTTAATCGACCATTACGCGTATGTACTTCTCGCTTTCCTGTGTTTTAACGTGTGCGTTGAATATTAAACGCGTATTCCCAATCGCTTTTTTACGTAGCAGGTGCGTAAACGTGAAATGTATCCGCGAATGATAATCATTTCCATGGTAATCGTCAGCCTCTTAGCAGCAACGCGCACAGAAGCCTCCTTTTACTTACAGCAAATAAGATAGGTTCTTTAAAATCATTTCACCACGATTTTTTGAAACACAAACTGACGATTTCATAAAAAGCGATTCTCGTCGAGAAATAAAATACTTCTCCAAGCGTACCAAAGAAGCTGGACGCTTTAAAAAGCTCTTCAAAAGCTTAAAAAGCTTTTCAAACAGCAGAGAGATACACGCATCAACCCAACAATTCCCTCGACACGATCGATCGATCATCGCGAAACGAACACGCGCGCGACTCGAAGCGGGATAAATCCGTAACACGGTTAATCAAGGACCGTTTTAATAAGCATTTTACGGACGGCCGCCGCGGTGTAAATAAATGTCGCGCGCCTGCTTGATTATTTGTCAGCCGCGCGTTATCTAGCGGCGTTAATTTGTTAGGTGGTTTAGCGGTGTTAATCACCGGTATCTGGACGATATTTTAAAATCCGCGAGCCACCGGCCAGTTATGTGGAAGCACCGTTAAAAGCGGGAGAAACACGCGCGCGGCGATTGAAAAAAAGCCCGCCACGGCGGTAAAAACCGAACGATCGGTATCTTCGACCCGATACCTCTCAGAGAAATCGTCGCTGCCCCCTTTTAACGAGCCGATAACCAGCCGATTATTAATCGACCCGGTGATTACGCCGCTCGACCGATTGCTCGAGGAATGGGGAAACGAGCGTTCGCGGTTTTTCGACCGCCATCGGAGCGCTCGCGTAGATACTTTAATGGCGCTCTCCGGATGGATAATTAATAATAGGGGAGACAATCTCAGCGTTGGTATTAATAACGCGCCGTTTCTTGATTTATAGCGGCGATACTATGGAAATCGCGAACAGTGGAAAGCGAGGGATGATCGGAAGCCATTTTTCTTCCGTAGAAATAGATTCGAACGTTTTAAATTTGAGTAATCAGACGAACATGCGATGTGTATCTGTTGAAATTTTAAATCGACGATTTCTCATTTCTCGAGGCGGATTTTTTAAACAGTTTTCTCCTCCTTGGGAAACGAGGAAGTGCCGAGGCGGCCATATTGTCGCGGCAAATTATCGAAACGCTTCCCGGAGCCTCGCAGCGAATTATCAATGCATTCTACGAGCCTTCCAGCCTTGAATCACGTTTTTTATCGTCGTTGGCGGACATTTGGCAAAAAACAATCGAAACCGCGGCGAGGATCCTCCTCTCGCGCGTTCGCCGCTTCCTCGACGGAAATCGTCGAACGATAAAAAGAGAGAAGCGTGCGGGAGGGGGAAGGGCGCGGGGAATGGACGTTGATCGACGCAAAAGGAGTCCTTAATTGCTTCAAAAAGCAGAGATCGTGAGTTGCACGCGTGAAGCACGCGACGGCGAAACGAAATATGAAGAGAGGAAAGCACTTTTTCGAGCTTGAGGGGGAGTCAGGGAGAGAGAGAGTGAGAAAGAGGGAGAGAGGGAGAGAACGAAGGGCTACAAGGTGTTGGACGCGCACATTTCCGATAAATCCACCGCGCAAGGGGGAATTTTGTCGGGATAACGCGAGAATGTAGTGGGATAAGCGAGATAATTAGCCAATAAATTCGTGCGAGAGCTTATTTTATTATTACCATAATGCACGGGATACGGTAAAGGTTACGATTCGCTGGAACTATCGCGCGAATACTTACCGTTGATATACACGCGTGATTATCTCCGCGCGGCTGATTCATCGCGTCGATTCGTACATCTCGTCGTAATTCATCGCCGAATTGTTGCCGCTATACAGTTTGTCTTCTCCGAACTGCAACTTCGTCGGATATTCTGCGACCTAAACTTGCATCTTAAATGCAGTTACACGAACAGTGCGCCATCTTGTTTAATTAATCTAATATATTAGAATATCGATCGTTTCGTCTTGACGTAGAATAAAATAACTTTCTCGCAGACTAAACTAATAACACAATTCTTCGTAAATTAGCAAGAAATCTGAAGGATAATAAAATTACGTTAGATTAATTTAGGTTTCAACTGTTAACGAATGAACGAGTTTCTCAAGTGAACATTTTAAAATATCAAGCCAGTCGTTCATTGTGCGTCATTGAGAGAGCATCTCAGTCAAAACCCTCCATGAGCCAAATTCTCTTTCGATAGCTCGCAAGGCATTAACTTTAATATAAGACGTACACGCCATCTTGCGAAAAAACGTAATTATTTGGTAAAATGTCGATACATTAATTGTTACTTAAAAGTTACACGGGCTCGTAAAGGGACAAAGAGCTTTTCCCTTCGAATTTCCTTCATTTGACTTTTATTAACGAATAATCCTCCAAATCGATGGCCACGGTTCCACGCGTTTTGACAGGAGGCGTCCTTCGAGGGTCTCCCGCGGTAGCAATCCTGGCTCGTTTGCCCAGGGTTCGAAATAAATCTCCGCGTTAATCTCCGCGGCGGGGCGGGTAGGCGGTGGCGCGTATCGACTCACGGTACACTTTGAATAAATTCACCCGTGCAATTATCCGCGGCCCTGATTTATCGCGTTCACTCGCGGATATCCCTTAATGTTCGAGCCACTTTGGGGCCCCGCCGTTCCGCTCGCGTGTTCGACCGCCTCTTATAAAACGGACGCGCGGACGCGATGAAAAAAACGCCCGGTTGATGTCTTTGCTCCGTGGCAGCATTTCGTGCATTAACCAGCCGGCCGCGCGGGGCAAATTGACGCAAAAAGCGCGCGATTATTTTCAGGACGCCCCTCGCCTTCCGAGAAAATCCTTAATCGTCCGCGGAAGCCCGCGATCCGTCGTAAATCCGAGAGGAAGCGCCTCCGCCGTCGCCGGTTAAGTCGATGATGCGGTTGGAATTGCAGGAAGCGTTTTATTCGAGCTCGCAACGAGTGCTGAACTCGCGCGACGTTGATCCTTTCGTTAACGTTCGCTCGCTTCTTACGATTAGCTACGAAATTGTCCAGCGGCTCGTGGAATTATGGGTTGGTCGTAGAGAACGAGTGTTTTAACCCTTTGCACTTGGACGTCGCCTCTGAGGGGACATCAGCATTAATCGGGGATTGCGGAGGATAATTTCGAGAAATGCATGCTTTCCTGAAGTTTTCTGTTGAAATGGAAATTTTCTATTGCTGGGAGACATCAACGATATTGCTATTTTAGTAATAGTTCCTATTGCTAACGTCTGGGAAGGAACGGAGTGCAAAGGGTTAGGGGTGGGTTTCTCGAAGCTAACTTTAAAATTGTGGAAACTCGGAACTTTTGGAACTTGAGGTGTTGATTTGGTTTCATACGAAGGATATAATACAATATTTTTAATAAATTTAACGTATAAGGTCGATAAATAAGTAATTATCATATAGGGGTGGTTTATACAAGTTCGTGCAAATTTTGAAGCGTTTCGAGCAACGCTTTCTGACTTGGGAATAGTAAATGAGAGGTGCATTCACGTGTACCATCGCTGGTCTGCCAGGAATTTCGTTTTTCAATTATCGGTGGCGGGATTGCGAAACGCCTAATTGCGATTGTGCCCTGAACTTCGCGCGCTATTCGTGGAACGCGTGTAATTATCTTCCTCTCGGTGGTGTACGCGCATCTCGAGCTCGCGAGACGGAAGGATCACGTGTTTCATTACGATGGGGAATCCGCGAGCGTGTCGCTCGAAAAATAGCTTAATTTCCACGGTGCAGTTCTCGATTAACGGAATTAATTAGGGGTAACCGTGCGCCATTGGCGAAATATTCGAGCTGCGTCTGGTCACGAACATCTTCCACTAATCCTTTACTTCAGAACGCACGCGTTTCCACAAGTTTTCGAGTGGCTCTGCATTTTTTCTCAAATTTCTTCATCGTCAGTTGTTCGCTGCCATTCGCTAGTGTTTCGTTTTCAATATTTCTGATTTAGTCTGTTTAAAGGGAGCTGCGGAAATTCTGTTTGAACGCACAGATCTATCGTTTAGCCTATTTCGAGATGTCAGTCGAACTGTCGCCGAATTTTTACGCTTTTGCGCGAAATCTAAATCGAGGCCGACTCAAGCGGGTTAAACGTTCGATGCTGAAGCTATTTCTCGAAATTAGGCCAGGCTTGCTCGCCTAATGAGAACAAGGCTACGTGGCGTGGCCCGAAAGATTCGCCATGTGGCGGATCGGAAGGTCCATCAAATCTGTCGGACTCGAATCCGATCCAAAAAGTTCAAGGGCAGCGATAGCTCTAATTCCGACGCGGCATCGGCACCCATTCCGGACAATCGCTCCGTTTTACTCCGACTCGACGTTAATAATTCATCGTGGCGCCCTGCTCGATCCTCCGTCCGCGATCTTTCATATCTGCTTCGAGGTACCAACAAATACGCGATGAAAGCTTCATCGAAAATTGTGGGGAATAATTTATTTTCATTACACAAAGTAAAATGAATGATCGTGTCAAGGGGTACAGACAAGATTGCATTCTTCGCAGAGCAGCTCTTAAATTTAATTTTTGCATACGTGAGTTCTTAGAATATCCAATTCCCATTAAAAGTAGTACAGAAAAAATGGCATTCTACGCATAGCATCCCTTAAATTTAATATTTGCATACGTGAGTTCTTAGAATATCCAATTCCCATTAAAAGGAGTACAGAAAAAATGGCATTCTACGCATAGCATCCCTTAAATTTAATATTTGCATACGTGAGTTCTTAGAATATCCAATTCCCATTAAAAGTAGTACAGAAAAAATGGCATTCTACGCATAGCATCCCTTAAATTTAATATTTGCATACGTGAGTTCTTAGAATATCCAATTCCCATTAAAAGTAGTACAGAAAAAATGGCATTCTACGCATAGCATCCCTTAAATTTAATATTTGCATACGTGAGTTCTCAGAATATCCAATTCCCATTAAAAGGAGTACAGAAAAGTTTGCATTCTTCGCAGAGCATCTCTTAAAATTTAATTTTTGCATACGTAGAAAATTACTGTGTGAAATTCGTTCGTTGTCACAGTGTCTCACAGTGTCTCAGACTGTCTCAGACTGTCTGAGACAAAAGTCGCACTCTCGCACCCCTCTTGCTCTCCGCTCCATTTCTCGGCTCCGATCTCCTCGGCCTCGCGCGGCGCACGTATCGCGGTGTGGGTGCCCTGAGGACATTTCTGGGAACGCGACGGGTTCGTCGTCGTTTCCCGCAGGCGCCTCTCGATCAGCGTACCAGGAAGTTCGATTACGATAACGCGGCGCCACGAGTCGTCGTGGCGTCTCGCGACCGAAACTCGAGTAGGAAATATTCTCTCTCCGGCCAGCAACCGTCGATTGTTGTCCCCGTGGTTGAAGTTCACAATCAACCGGACCGGTTTCTCGCACCGCGGACCCTCGCTCGCGTCGAGACGCTCATTTTTTCCACCGAATTCCGTCTAATTCTTATTTATCGGCTCGAACGACGCGCGAGATTTCGTCCATCGATCTGCGACGCGTGGATCATCGACGATACCAATGGATTTCCGTCGTTCGCTGCGGATAATTGGGTTTTTGGGGTACACTGGTCTAATTGGCTGACATTATTGCATTACTCGTGAAACGGGGATTGGTTCTCTTTTTCAGTGTGTTCTTGAAAAGATTTTTCTCCTCAAGTTTGGCATTTTTTAGACTCGTTCAATTCGTGCGAATGATTCTAAGTAATTTAAAACTACGTCATCTTGTATTTTTTCGATCGAGAGCAAGTGCGTAATTTGCATTATTTATGCGATGACGTTGGTGCCACGTGCAAAAAAGGAGGTTTCCGATACATTTGGTTATGGGAACAAATTGAATCTTTCTCTCGTTTAAGAAATCCCACACGGGAATGAAGTGATGTATGAAAGTAATTGACGTATCTTATTGCCGGCTTCCAAAAGTGTCCCTCGGGACATTCATTATCGTTCAGACGCGAAATCTCATTGAGAACGATCAAAATCGCTGCGCAATCGCGTCGTCCTTAACGTTTCGAACTTCCGTGCGTCGAATCTCTGTACCAGCCGTTCAAAAACACGCGGTCAGAGTTCAATCGTCCAAATTATTTCTTAGCTAGTTAACATTTCCAAACGCTGCGATCGTTTGTTCATTTTTTCTGGACAATTTCGAGTTAAAGCCTCGCTGATTACATTTTCGACGCGTACTCGCACGTTTCGATAAAAAATTGAATTCTCTTCTAAATTATCATAGTCACACAGATATAATATAGCGTTGTTATGGAAATATTTTCAATTTATATCCAGGATTCATAATGTACATGTATAGATATCACTAGTAATGGGTTCGAACGTGTAGCTAAGAAGAAACCACTTGTTCCATTGAATTCTCGATCGAAGTCATTTCAGTTTTGAAAGAATAAAATACATTTCGCCTGGTAACAACAAAAGGGGCGCTCCTTTTGAAGGGCCCTGTATTTTCGACGCGAGCGCGATACGATCGATCGTGGTACTTTTAACCGGACACGTCGTGGATCACTGGCGTTCTTATATGGCTCGTTATGATCCCCCGGGTGCTGGGCGTAAGAAACTAATAAGACGAGGTCGAAGGTGCGTAAAGTGTGACAAGGTTAACAGCCGGTGCCTGGCTTCCTTCTTCTTCGACGACGATGACGACGATCCGCGTCCTGAAAGGGTTCAAAGATGAGCCTCCCAGCCGACGTGAAATCGGCTGTCGCGCTTTTGAACAGGTTCCACTGTCTCCTCATTGAACGGTCGACGTTCGAATAAACTGTTCGCGCTACCGCTGATCCAGCCAGCTGTTATTTAATTACAATCGCGTCTACAAGCGCGTATTCAATTAGTTTAATCCATTCAGCGACGCTAAAAACAGAAAATTTACACGCGTCGAAGCGCCCTGAATCGCGGACTGCCGATTTCCCTCTATTTATTTGTTTCAAGGGAAGCGCGCGCCAGCGTTTTATGGCCGCAGCGTCGATAAAATGGCCGCCGCTTGTAAATATTAGCGCGTTCGTAGCGCGATTTCAATTTCACCTCGTCGGATGTCCCCGTTACATTTCGCGCCGTATGGGCCTCGCGAAGATAAGCCGACGCTCGCACGTTCGTTCGAACACGCCGGTGAAAGTTATTAAAAACTGGCAGGCCCGTGAAACCGGCCGTTAGACGGCCAACTGTATCATCGAATGCTTGGCGAGGCTCGCTTTTTCCCATTTTTATTCGCGCGTTTCTCGGACTTTCCGTTATTGTTCGATTATTTCCAATCGTCGCTACTTTTCCTTCTTCTCTTCGGTTCCGACAATTTACGCTCTCAATCTTATCGCGTGGTTTATTTGATGCGAGAAGATCCAACGATTTCAGAACGTTCGATACAAAACATGGTACCATTTTTTTTTTTTTTTTTTTAATATTGTAGGCATTTTTAAGTTCATAGAGAGATCTATCGAAGCTTCATTTATCATGCTACTAATGCGACTATAACGGAGCTTGAATAACTGAACACGCAACTCAGTTCGCCAGATGTGCAGTTATCGAAGTCCACGAGCAGATTTTCGCGTTCAATTAATTTTAAACCGAGCAGAAGAGGAAACGTTCAACCGCTGAGCGTAACGACGAAAGAAAGAAGGTTAACAGTGGCTAATTTTCCACGCAGAACGTCCACTTTCCTTCGCCAAAGCACAAATGGCACCCGTTTTCCCCGCGACCGCGATCTTTCGACTTAGATACGCGCGTTACGTCAGTCGACGGAAATTATATCGCTGGGCCGACAATGGGCCGCGTATTGCGTTGTTTTATTGCCGATAATTTCATGCAATTTCGCATTGACGATCTTTCGCGCGGATACTCGCCGATTTCGTTGCCTAAGCCCGCTTTCCATTCGTTCGCCGCGCTTCGTACGAGGCGCCATTATTGTTAACGCGCGGTTAATGCGTGGCTGCGGCCATTGAGGAGGCAACGCGGTTTTTCCCTTCGATAGAAAAGTGTTGCGTGGAGATCCTCGCGAATCGTGGGATTTCTCTCGCCTTTCGATCTCTCCGTTTTACGAGGCAGCCCTTTCTTTTATCGTTCAAACATCGCGTTCTTAAATCTTTCACCCAGCATCCCGTTAAACACCCTGAAAACGCAGCGTGGCGCTCGTTAATCACGATGCATCGAGGTCAGCCGCGTTCTTTCCCTCGCCCTCGAATTCCACCGAGCCTCGAACGACGGAAAAGGGAAGAAATCCGGCGAAACGCATCGCGGAGGAACGCGTCGGAGGCAGGCTTAAGTCGAGAGCGAAATTAATAGCCGACTTGTCATAACAGGGAACGATAGAAGGCCTGGCGAGGCCGGGAACCGGACGTCTCGCGGTTCTCTCAGCCGCGAGCAATTCCCCGTGACGAATTTCCTACGTCAACTCGCCTCTCTAGGGACGCAGTCGCCTTTGATCGAATGACATATGCAAATCAGCGCGATGCACCGGTCCAGGAAGCCAGCACCACCTTCGTACACCCCTCCGTCGCCTCCGCAGTCCCTTTTTTCCCCGCTTCGCGCGTCTTCCCTTCTATTCTCGTGCTTTCTTCGCTTGCGCTACACTTTGTACTCCCATTCGAGTTCGCGAACGATCTCCAAGCGCGATCGGTGTCGCAGAGATGCGAACGAGAAGGGAAACGGATCGAGTTAATTCGGAGTGTCGTTACATCACTCGCGCGATCTCTCTAGATCACCGTGGCCGATTCAACGCGCGGACAATGCGCGTATTTGCCGCGGCTGATTTAAATCCTTCCCTCCGCGACTAATGCGGGGCGTGCTCGCGGTGAAAATCGAGAGGAAAGGCGGGCGATCTCGCGTGTAAATCGCGGCCGCGTACGGAATCGGTGTAATTGATTCTGACAAATGGCCGCGGAGTTGACGCGCGATTACGCGCGGTGTTTCGTTCCCGATCGCGGTCGTACATACGATCGTGAAAAACGACGCTGGATACGAGAAAGTGCGGTAGAAGGTGCACACGGGTGTCGTGGGTGTTATCTGCTCGATGTAATTGAACCGATTCGCGGGAAAAATCCTGCCGCCGTTATTTATCGACTTCGTGGCCCGTTGCGGATGTCGGAGTTCAGTCGCGGAGTGCTGAGATTCCGATCGTTTCTTTTCTAGTTGAAGTTTCGTACGAAAATGCCTCCCTTGCAACCCTTTCATATTGCAATTTCATTTAATCGCAAATTTTCGAATTCAATTTTCGCAAAAACGATTTTCAAAGAACATCCTGTAAAATTGTAACTTCTGCGCGATCAGAGAGTCGTTTTGAAACACAGACGATAGGTAGAGAAGAACATTAAGCCGCCTTTTCAATGAGTCGCACTATTACTCTCTGAGACTCTGACCTCCTTTGCATCTTTTCGCAAATTTTCAAATCGAATTTTCACAAAAATACAGACCTCCATATTTTGTGTTCTCCATTTATATTCAAACCTGAGGAATCGCTTCCTTTTCAATCGTACCACGATTTCCAAAGAACATTCTATAAAATTACAACTTCCGCGCAATCAGAGAGTCGTTTTAAAACACAGACGACGGTCAGAGAAGAACATTAAGCCGCCTTTTCAGCGAGTCGCACGGTTTCCTGGACGCAGTTAAACCGGTGCCGCTCGACTCGATGTGTATCGATACGCAGCAACGTGCGACCGCCAACGTAACCGCCTGCGTATGACTTATGGCTGTCTTCTTAATTTGTATATAATGCGACGGCGATACCGTGCCTCGTCTCGCGAGCTCTTTCGTAATTGCGTCAGGCCACGGCCTCGATATCAGCCAGGATGATTAATAACAGCGTATCGCGCCTGGTTTCCGTGGAAAACGGGAAAATCGTGGATCTACCGTTTAATCGCGATCGATCGCCGATTTATCATCGTTGCCCAAGCTCGTCCCACGTTGGTTTCTCGAGCGCGGCTCTCGAAAACGATCGCGCGGATCGTTACGCGATTCTCTGCGCAGACTTTGTTGGATGTTAGGCTACGTTGAAACTCTCCGCCAGCGTGGATGTTTTATTAATTTGTCTGCGATTCAGGCGCGTGATGTATAACGTGGAGAACGCGTATAATACGCGTGCAACGGTGTAAGAAATATCGACGGAGGTAGATTGGGTAGCTCGAAGCGAGTTGGGATCTGCGCGCCTGTATCGAGGCTCGCGCAATTAACGAGACATCGCGAAATTATGAACGAGACGACGCAACCATGTTTATCTCTCCGCGCTCGTAGTTTCAGGCTGTTTCTCGATCGGTTCTGAGCGATCGCGCACCGCCACGCGTGTTCGCAGAGCGCGATGAACAAGCCTCGTGTCGTCGACTCTGACGCGCGTATCGAAGACGAATCGCGACAGACGAGGTCCCGCGTGCAATTATCGAGGCTCCGGCTACCAAGCGTCTTCAAACGGAATCAAAAGGTTCAATTACGAACTTTCACGTGCCCCACCCTGCTGGTAATACCCTTTACGCTTTCGTTTCGTGCGATACCCACGTACGAACGCGCGCCGTTATCGGTAAAAGACAATTCGCCTGTCGAATAAAACAGCCGCGGCGCAAAAATTCCAGCTCTAATCGCCGCGTAAAATCTCGATCGAGGCCCGCCACTTTTCTCAGCGATTTTTACGCGCGCTTAACAAGAGGAGGCGGCAGGGAGGCGCGTTACACGCGCGAATAAATGTCGTAAATCGGGGGATTTCAATTTGACCCGCGCTCTGGTTTCGCCGTGGCTCGAAAGCATCCTGGTGCAAACGCCGCGTCGATCCTATTTTATTAACGCGGACGTGCTTCTCTTTTATTGTCCGCCGATGCGTCCTGGAGAAAGTTAAGGATATTTCCAGACGGCGTATTAAGGTACCGGGAGAAGAAAAAAAAAAAAAAGAAAAAAAGGAACGTGAGCGGCCACAGAAATAACTCGCAGGTGAGACAACCGACGGTCGCATAAAATTATATTCCGCGCATACATTAAACGCCTGTTAAACGATTTCCGGAAGAGAAAAAGTTCTAAAATCGCGTCCCAGAAGCGACCGTTTTAGTCGCGGCTCTGTTTGCTCTGTTTTTCGGCTCTCGATTTCATATTTCGCCTGGAATTAATGAATATCGACCGTGAGTCTACAAATAGTGTAATCACAAGGTAATAATTTTGGTTACACGCCTGGTGCTCGTTTAGAAAGGTCTCCATTCCATCGAGTAAGCTTAGAGAAATTAATGTATCCAGATTTGACGAACGTATATTAAAATTCATATAAATTCTCGTTTCGTTGTATTAAACTTTCTCTAACGTCATCATCAGAAGAAAATTTCTTCATTATTTCTAGTCTAACCAGAGAAGGTTATGCAAACTTCGCAAATGAAAGACTAAAATTCTTTAGATGACTAATTTGTTACAAAGTTCGATAAGTTTTGCCTAAAAATTTCAGTTGAATTAAATAAGCAGTGGATACGAGCAGAAATAATTTTATTTAAATATAATAAGTCCGTCGAACGGATAAATTACAATTAATAAGAATATAAAAATATAAAAATATACAATAACAATAAATTTCGTGAAGCTCAATTCAACGTGAAGTCCACAACAGGCTCCCCAAATATTTCCGAGCGTTCGTTCGGGACCGTTTCAATGAGACCCGCGGTCGTCGGTTGCCAATGACCCCTACGGCGCCAGTGGCAAGTCGAGCGCCGGTCCCAAACGGCCCTCGTCGCGTTTTCAGCGAAACGGGAAGGCCGACGGGTCGCCCGCGGTGTCTCGAACCGTGAAGCCAGATAAGAGTAGCCGCGGATCGATGGCTGAGCGCGATTTTTCCGGCTGTCTGACCTTCCGTCCCGTTCACGTACGAGTTAACGCGCTTCAGGGGATTACTCATCGAGCGGACTCCTGTCGCGCGAGACCGCCTCGCAGAGCTAGGAAGCTCCGCGTCCGTCGACCATCAGGAAACGCGGCAAACTGTCCGCGATGGAAGATTTAGGTTTGGGTGCGCGCTTTGCGTCCGCGTTGTTGCGATTCTGAAATGGCGGACGCGGTTATTTAGCGCCACTGATTTTTTTAAGGTTGCTTTTTTGTATAATTATTGCGAGATTGTGTGCCAGTTCTTTGTTTCTGCAATATTTTTTGAAAGTAGAGAGGAACATGAGTCTTAAGTTATTTGAAGTTTGTGCGATATTTTCTGAAAATGATGAGCAAAATGAGCGTAAAGTTTGTTTACGGGTCAGAAAGTGATTAGTATGCAGGTGAAAAATATTTAAATCGTGAAGCGGTTTCGGAGCTCGCGTAGACGCGAGCTTGTAATGGAAAAGTGATGAGATCGCAAACACATTAATCCGTTGTCCGGTGATCCTTGTTTTCTGGTTGTTACGTGTGTCAAAGTCAGCTGGTTAGATACTGTTATAGGTGAAGGAGGTTGGAGGTATTATTAAGTAACTCGTGCTTCTCGTGATTCGCAGTCCTTAGTTTCCTAAGTTGGAACTGAAGTTCGAGACAGATACGATTTGTACCCGTCACGTTTGGTATGTAATCTGTGGTACAAGTGTGAAACAAGGTTGCGAGGTACCTACGCGAGATTGATGCGCTGGGACTCCATTTATTAGTACGACTCGTGATTTTCCATTAGATCTCGCGTACTCTATTGCAACATTTTGCACAAAAATACACTTCTCACGCTGTAATTACGAGAGTCGATTAAGTTTACACGCGTTCGATATCCTTACGACGAAATTACATTTTTAATACTCAAATTCATAATTAATTACAATCGACACTTCGAAATAGAACCACGATTCTTAACTCCTTTCCATTTTTTTACTTTCCAACTCAATTAAGTTTACACGCGTTCGATATCTTCGCAAGAATTTACGTTCTTGTTACTCAAATTCACAATCAATCACTCATAATTAATACCTCAAAATAGTACCTGGTTGTATCTAAGTTCGCACGATACTCGACTTCCCTCCAGTTCTTAAAGGCAAAGCCAACTTCGCAATCGTAGTTAATCACGATTCGCAAGGCTAAAATTAACCGAAAAGAAACTGGAAGGAATTGCGTGGTGGCGCACCGGAAGTGGGAGTCGCGGCAACGCGATTGCATAAATTCGTCCGCGTTGCGTAGACTCGCGGGCGAGAATGCCGACGAGAATGTGTTCTCGCGACGCCCGTGTGGGTGAACCTGTTGAACATAATTGGCTCACCCGTTATTATTAGCTAATGCATTTTTCCTCGCTGATTATTTATACCTCTGGCTGGCGAAAATGAATAAAAAGCAAAGTCGCACCACGCGCCGCCGATGCAACCGCGAGAATCAGCGGTCTGCGTTCCTCTATTTTTCCCTCTCGTCTATGCAGTAACTTCGCATTGTACGTTCGTTCTCACTTTTACGCCCTGTTATCGTTCGCTATCTGCACAGACAATTTTATCGAACCACTTTGCACGCTTACCCTCGTTTCCTTCTTTATCAACGAAAGTGCGACATTTCTGTTCATTCATTCGATGTTGCAATACTTATTTTCTGGATTAAGTAGCTCGGTTGCGCGAACGTGCATTCGAGTATCAGAAAACGTATGGAAATAGAAAGAGTCGTGGTCGCGAGACTGGATTTTCTTGCTCTCCCATATGAATAAACCATTGGCTTTGATTATTTTTTATTTCATTACTATTATCAATGTCGATGGGTAGCGATTGATAGAAAAGTAGGAGTAACGACAGAGCCAAGTTTTTAACAACAGGTGCTTCTGAAATTCGACGATGCAATATTTCTTTTCTGAATCAAGTAGATCTGTTGCACGAACGTGCATTCGAGTATCAGAAGACATATGGAAGTGGAAAGATAGTGATCGCGAGACTGGATTTTCTTGCTCTTCCATATGAATAAACCATTAGTTTCGATTATTTTTTATTTCATTTCTATTATCAATGTCGATGGGCAGTGATTGATTTAAAAAAAGGGGAATTACGAAAGAGCCAAGTCTTTAACAACAAAAGGTGCTTCCGAAATGCAACGTGAGGAGCACCAGCACGCTTCCTGTTCCGAAAAAGGAAACTTGTTAACGCAGGGACGAATGCTGCTCCGCGTGTGCCATAAATTTGCGGCTACGAAGCGGCTCAACATTGTGAGGAAAAAATTATTTGCACAAAGTAACTGCAACCCGTAATTGGGACGCGTTTATCAAGCTGACCCGATATATTGATATTATTTAGTGCTGCCCCGCGCGAGCACGTGCAACTTTTAATGTATACTGCAAATTGCGAACGCGCGCTATATCTCTCGCCTCGCGGTTTACGATCGTGAGTAACTCCTTCGTGGAAAAAACGTCGGGGAATCGTAAATTGTCGCACGTCAAGTTATTAATCCGCTCTTAGAATATCTTATCGCATTGTCCCTTGGTAATTTTGCATAAACGATAACGTACAGCAGACCTCGCGAAGGTCTCGCGTCCTTCATTTTCGATGAAAGCGGTAGCCGTATAGTTGCCTTGAAAAGTCGATGGGTTAGAAAACGATAGCTACTACGAGTCTCTGAGTTAATAGCGTTGAATGTTCTCTAAATTACAAATTCTCCAATTTTATCGTCGAACGTTCTCCAAATCATAAATTTTCCAATTCGCAATCTCTAGATATATTTTCTTGCGATTCTCAGATCGTTCAGAGGACTGCATCGACGTTAAACCACACCATAAACCCGCGAAAGAAGCTATTTTTCCTTCAAACAACTTTTCGCTTCTGTTCTTCTTTTGTATCGAAAGACGTTTGATCGAAAATTCCTCATTTTTTCATCGATATCGCGTTCTTTGTTACGTAAAGATAGAAACGCGAGTGTAGCCGCTGATTTCTAATTTGGCGATGCTCGTGTAACTGTCCTGGCTGGCGCAGAAATCGACGAGGCCGACGCGAAAAAGCGCGGGTGAGAAGTAACGGGGATACACGTGCGTGCAACACGGTATCCCCGGTATCGAATCGAAGGATCGCGGAACCGCTACCTAGCCAATTACTTAAAATCGCGATTCGTACAATGGCGGCAGCGAGGTGGATGCCGCCTCGGTATCTCTCGGACGTTAACCCGTTAACACGCCCAAATAGTTGGGACTATCGCTCTCGATGCATTCCTGCGAGATTAGTTCGATCTTCCGTTATTCTCTCGCGTAAAAACGCGAAACTATTATAATTATAATTCGTCCTCTTACCATTATCTTGTTCCACTATAATTGTACAAGATTTTGCAAAAATGTGATTCAGTAGAAACTCAGTCGCGACGCGACAAGCAATTCAGCAATTTTCCTGCGAAGAGTCCGTCGACGAACAAAAACGACGAGGAACAGGTCAGAGTACACGACGGAGGAGAGTCTCCTCCTCTCCTTGAGCGGTTCGCTCCGTCATAATAGCATTCGGTGTTGGCTTCGTTCTCCGCCCTTAACAAGTTAATTAACGTTCGTCGAGGAGCGATGGGGTGTCGCGCGAGAGGACGGGGTCCCCGAAGAGAGGACCCTGAGAGGCTTCTTGCGGCGTGTAAAACCGTCCCGAGGCGAAGGGGACAACGCGAACAAGCGACGGCGCGCGCGGTTTATGGCGTCTGGAAGTCGAATGTCACGGCGCTGTTAAGGCCAGCGGGATCGCGGCGTGAATCGTCTGGCCTCGACGTAATCTCGTCGAAGCGGTTCTTAGCCCCTTAAACGGCTGGTACCAGTTAGCGCGGCTTTTGTTGGAAACGCGCGTTAGAAGAGAGAGAGAAAGAGGGACCCAACGATGCCACCTTCGTCGAGAGACCCGCGTTCGGTTCGCTTTCGGTGCCAGTGGGAGTTGAAATGGGTCGGTCCGATCGTTATTAGGATCTTTTAAGTGGAACGATGGCTTTGAAGCGTTTTTACGGTCTCGATTATGGGATTGCGTGGCGACGGGCGTGTCACTCGCTGGATTACTCGCGATCTACGACATTGACTCATTGTGGACGTGCCTTTTTGCGACGGTGCTTCAGTTAGTTCGCTTCAGTGTACACGTAAGCTCATTTATAACTCCGGGCCGCGAGGTTTTCTTTGTTGTTTTGCCACAGTTCCGTCGTGATTGTTAGAGCTAATTGAATTCATTCGTGTGCCTCGAGCAGAAGCATGATCATGTGATATTTAAGGAGAAGTTGAAAATTCTAACTGTTCTCGGATTTTTAATACGGTCCAGCTACCAGTTCGTATGTACTGGATATGGTACAGGACTTATAAGCGTTCGAGACAGTTGTCCAGTTAGAAGGATCGCCATTTTGGAGAACAAGCAACTAGCGACGCCTGCGTGCATGAAAAAGTATCATTGCACGTTCTACAGATTGTGGACAGCTTTCAGAAGCATCCCACAGAGTACTCTGCAGGCATTCTACATGCACTGTACACGTTGGTCTTTTAGAAAAATTGAATTAAAAGTCTGTCTGCATCGAACGTTCTTATGGTCAATGGGTCAATGTGGCGTCCAGTTACAGAGACCATTGAGACCAGGAAGCTCTTTACAAAAATCGCAGCACATCACGTATATGTGATCAACAAACTGTTCTACTCATACAAACAGACTCGAAGAATGTCCATCTGGTTAGAAAATATTCGTCGGTGCTTGGAAAAATTCGCTATCGCATGCGAGTCGGAATAAAAATCCTCCACGAACGCCACTGACCATCATCGGTGCAGTGTCGTTGCACCGGCTCGTGTGCATATCAATTTCAAGTGTGCAACGACGCGCTAATGAACCGCGGAGCACGCTCGCGGGCCGATCAGACCGAGCGACGCAATATGAGAACCGACACGACTCGATCCTCTACAGGTGTCCCGTCCGCTTCGTTAATCCTTGTAATTAGCGTTTTTCTCGTGTCGCGCTCGATAGGACGTGCAGGGATCGAACCTGACGGCCGATATGACCGGGTACGGTGGACGCCGTGTCATCGATGGATGTCCCTCCGAGATCTCCCCGGAGTTCCGCGGAGATTCCATCCGAGGTCCTCCAAGAATGTCGCGGGGAACTCGTCGGGGACTTGTTGGTTGTTAGTTTGCGGTTTCTAAAAGCTCTTTTTAATTTGTTTAGAGATCGATACATTCCGTGGTCTCAGAAGTTCGATATCGGATGGCGTAAAGTGGAATGGCAGAAGAAAGGAAGTCTTAGGGTACCAAAATGGCGGGCCTCGTTGCAGGACGTCGGATGAGTCGAGCGTTACAATTGGGAAGCGTATGTTTCTTTGAGTCTCAGTTTTTAGAAGCTTCTTTTAATTTGTTTAGAGATCGATACATTCTGTGGTTTCGTAAGTTCGATGTCGGATGGCGTAAAGTGGAATGGCAGAAGAAAGGAAGTCTTAGTGTACCAAAATGGCGGACATGGATGCGTTACAATTAGGAGGCGTATGTTTCTTTGAGTCTCAGTTTTTAGAAGCTCTTTTTAATTTGTTTAGAGATCGATACATTCTGTGGTCTTGTAAGTTCGATATCGGATGGCGTAAGGAAGTCCTGGGGTACCAAAATGGCGGGCCTCGTTGTAGGACGTCGGATGAATCGAGCGTTACACTTGGGAAGCGCATGTTTCCTCGAGTCCCAGTGGAAAAGGAGCGCGTTCCAGGCTAGCCTCGTCCCTAGCCGGCGTTCTCTTACGGTGTCGCGGTCTCGGCATAGATCCAAGGTCAGCGTTGATGTGCACGGGGATCAGCAGGCGGCTCGAAGCGATGGAGAAGGATAGAGGTCGTCGCTCGATCGTGATTAATGGCCACCCGAGATCGGGCGTACGTATCGCCGCTGGCCGTTCGTTACGTATCGTCGCCTAAGTGCGTTGACTCGACGCGCACCGGGCTGGACCGCTTTCGCGACACCTTGCGCCCGGACTGGCCGATGGAACGCGTGGAAATCGATCGGCCGATCGATCGACGCGGGTTCCAGGATCTTCCGCGGCTGATTACGCGACGCCCCGAGGCCGATCTTGGTTTCGAGATACGATCTCGAGTAGATTGCGACACAGTAGCCGGTGGATGCGTATTTTGAAGGAGGATAGAGGTGGGATTGGGGACTCTTCCGATGTCCGAGTTAAATCTGGAGCCGTTGTCACGAGGTACCATGAAATTAGCAGTCCCAAGCACGCATCGACCGCCTATCCACTGCACCTCAATCGTTTCCACGAGCATTCCATCGCGCTAATTCGAATACACGCTCACCAAATTCCATCCATCCGAACGCATCATCGCCAAAGCGTACCCTCGTCCCACCGACGCACCGCTATCCCCTCCGTCGAACCCAGTTAAACCAACAATGTATCATCAATACCATCATCGAGGAGAGCCACCGTCCGTCTCTCCCTCGAGCGTGCCCGTTCCTCCCGAGAGCACAATAGCATCCGACACGATTCAAGCATTAACCCGACCGAATGGTCGACCGCTACCCGCCAAGCGTTAGGCGCTCGCCTACCTCGTGGCGTAAGCGCACTCGAGTAAACGGGGGCCCCCCTCGATACTCTCTCGCGGCTCACGTATAACGTTAATGGACACTTTCTCGCGACGGTGGCGACTAAGAGGAGTAGCCCAGCCAGAGGTCGTCACTCGATCCTGATTAATGGCGGCGAGGATCGCGCGGGCCTGTAAACAGTATTAATCAGGATCGAGTTTACGGCGCGGCGCGCGGTCGTGCCCACACGGCCCGCATTAATCAGGATCCGTGGCCACGGCCGCACGAAATATTCATTTACCCGTGGATACGAGCCGCACGGCGACGATCGAGGGAACCCCGCGCCATGGTCACGCCGCCGCTCGCGCGCGGCCTCCATTGATTTACGAGCGCGCGCTTCCGAATGTCCAACAGCTGGGACGCGGACCGACAACGGGGGTTGGTTCGCAGGGACGGACATCGCCGTTTAAGGCGACATTCGACGCGCGGTTAGTTACTTAGGCTGGTAGGCACGCGGGGTTCCGATACTGGTTGGATTTTCATTTTTAAGCGACGGCCAGGTCGATTGAATTAGAGTCGTTTGAATCGGTCCTCGTTCTTGTCAGACGAGTTATATATTGAATTTCTACCTTCGACTCGGGATATCCGTGATTATCCTCGTTTGTATCCCCCGTGAGTCGAGGTTTCGCGCGTTGCGAGTGATTTTTCAGCGCACGGATATAGCAGATGTCGCGTCAACTGGTGTCTCCTCGTGGTTAATCGGTCGCGTTCCACGGATTAAGTTTTCCGGATAATCGTATCGAAACGAATAGTTTCGATCGTCGATGGAAATATTGCTTCATTTTTCATGTTGCACTCATAAATATGTATTATACGGTTCTGCATGCTAATGGTACGCTCGTAGACGGGAAACGCACGACGTTCGCCTTGGCGGTTGGTGAAAAAGGAAAAAAGCGCTGTTTCTCGTTGTTGGCCGATAATGATCCTTTTATGATAATGAACGCGATAGCGATGTAATAACTGTATTACGTTTGCCATTGAACCCGCCTCTGCCGGCTAGAATTCTTTCCAATTTGTTATTCATTAGTTTCACAAGATATCGGCTGCATCGAGCCAGCCCATCGAATTATCATCGCGAGCGTACGATCCGGCTGATTTTATAAGCTCGAACGGTTTTTCGCGATCGTACGCTATCGGTTATCAAGGGAAATTAATAGCCGCGCAGATAAATCTACGTTTTTAAACGATCCTCCGTAAATCTTCTTTTACTTATCCCTCTCTTAAATCAAGACTGTCGATTAATTACACGTTCTACAATATACAGGCGCTCTTAATAGTTGTACTTTCATCTTCTTCTGACGGTCAAGATCGAATCAAAACCACTTGAATTCATTTTTTACTATCTACAATGGAATATCGAAAATAAGCAGCGTTTGAAACGCGAACGCTTCGCTAATACGAAGCGCAAAGATATTAAACGCAAGATTCAAAGGCTCCGCGCGAGTAACAGAGACCCCGTAACCTCCGTAGCCTAAAAACGGACAGCACTGGTGCAACCAGAGCGATTTGGGACGAAGACGTTGAGGATGCACACGCGGTCCGTGCTCTGCTGTCAGAAGTGGGCTTTCGTTCGGCCTGGCATTGACACGTTTGCGATTCTTGTTTATGAACGTACGAAACTGGGCTACCTTGAGATATATGAAGTACGATAGATAAAGCTGCCTCGGTTGGGCCTCTTCGCTTCCCTTTGGGATGCTGCGTCGCCTTCGACGAACTGCGTCAGGAGACCTCGAGTCTTCCGATACGTTTCGCGGCGAACCTTCGACGCGGTCATCCGCGACCACCTTTCGTCGTGTCGCAACGATCAGTCAGAAGCGTAACTCGGACGTTTCGACGGGTTTAAACGTCGTCTACGAAATCTCAGAACCGTACTATCGAGCGAAATGCATCACGAGTTATGTCACTCTTTTCAGTTGGGTGAAACGCGAAGAATCGCCCAGCTGGATACCCCTCTCGATAATCCCTGGAGAACAGGCGAGGTTTCCCAATTGAGAGTCGCTCGAGCATGGATCCCCCTGGTGAGTGGATCGGGGATTTTTCGCTCCCGCGATTACACGTTGCGAAAACAATGACTACGGATAACGTTGATGCTCGAACAATGATCGCTCGGCCGATCTGCTTTCACTGATATCGAGGCGGCCAGAAACGGTTCGCCCCGTTCCTATTATTGCCCGCCGAGGGCGATGTCATTTTTCCGGACGAGAAAGTGGACGCTAGAATGTTGCTCGTTCGCTGCTTTTCGAGCAGGATTGTTAAACGCCGATGATTTCTACGGTCCAACTCGTGGGTTCGGTTAGGTCTGTAAATATTGAGCAGACGTACGCACGCGAAGTGCTGGTTTTCGAGGAGTTTGGATGCAAGCGACTCGTTTTGTTGCATCCCAAATTTTCAATATCTGTGTCAAAAGAAGAGAAATTTGCAAACACGAGGTGATAAGTTTTTCTTCGCTCGAGGCTCCGTTTTCTAGAAATTTTTCTGCGAGAACAAAGGTGAAATCATGCGAGATACGTGGCAGCGTTTTAGAACAATCTCGAATAATTGGGGTAATTTGAAAAAATGCTGAATGCATCCTCGATAGTCGGACGTTGCAGGAACAATAATTATCGAATCGAAACGCATTGGCAACCGATCAGCTTTCACTGATATCTCTATTCCGTAGTTTATTCCTCGTTGTTATTACCATACGCTTCGAGCGAAAACATTTTTCTAAGCAAGCAGCTCGTTACGTCTTGCTTGTACCAGTTCGTAACTCACGGCCCGTACGATGTATGGACTTCTTCGTTGTGTCCTAGAACCGTTCTCCCATTATTTTAATGCAATAATGCGCGTTCGATAACGTGCGTTATGATAATCACAGATATTTGCATCGCAAGCCTTCGCTCGAGCGAAGAGTAACATTTTTCTAAAGCGAAACGCACATTTTTGCGCACAATTAGCAACAACGTGAGTCACAGGATAGTTGTTACGTGAATTGCACTCGTCTTTAGAACAAGTGGTATAGAACTTTACTAATTTTTCCTGCAGTCTACGATTTTTCGTACTCGATCGACAATCTGCAGTAGATTAACTAAGAAGAGTCGAACAGAGGCTCGTTTAACCACGCAATCGCTTAAATTTCGCTCCAATAAACGAACCAAACTCCCCATTGCCCCTGTTCCTTTCCGCGAGGCACGTAGACCCCGAATCTACGCGCGCGATGCGCAAACACTCCTTTCCGTTGCTCGCGTGGACCCCGAATCCGCGTCCACGATGCGCGGGTCAACGAACGTGCCGACTTTCATGCAGTTGATCGGTTCAGCTTCCGTCTGACTCATGCGTGAAAAAAAGGGACAGTTTAAATATTCCTTTCGCCGTGCAGCGCGGACGGAGCGGCTCAAAGAGGCGCGAATTTCATCGCGTCCGACCTAACGAAAGCACGGTTCCTCTTTGTCCGCGGACGAGGGGGAAGCCGACAGCGGGCAGCTTTGAGGGTGGCAGTTTAATTTCGCCAGACGGCCGTAAAACTGGCCGGACGCGTATTGCTGTCTGGCCACTCGAACGAGGAAAGGTCATCGCGGGGATGCACGCTCTCTCTGGCCACTTGCCACTTCCAATCCGTCCGTCGCGGTTCCCCTGGGACTCCTCGAACGAGGGTTGATGCGCGACGCCTGGCTTCCCGCTACGCGTAGAGACGCGCGTTTTATTAACTGGTTTTAATAACCAGACGACCTTCGCGTGGCTGGATCGTCTTACCAACGACGGAATCGTCGGGGGATTTTTAATACCGCCGTTGCGTATCACGCGCCTGGCGCGTGCGTCGCTTTACGATAGACTAAGTAGTGGCCACTCGAACGACCAGGCATCGCTCACCGCTGAAGGGACATAAATTCACTCGTGTATCGCTGCAATTATTTCCTAAAAATTGCTTCCGATTACACTTAAACTCCTCCATGAGCTTTTCCAAACTCGAGGCTGTGCTAAATCTTCTTCTTTCGATCGCTCAGGATGGCAAATTCGCTCAGTTCTGCTGAAACTCTTAACCTCATTCTCTCGACACAAAATCGATAAGTATCAATGATATTTAATTCGATAAAAAGTTAGTGCTACGAGGAAACGAAAGGTGGTCCTCGATCCACATTGAACAGCGCCTCGCGACACTTGTCGCAGTCCCCGCTGCATCGTTCTAGAAGAGAATATAGCATGCAAAGGGGTCAGGAGAGCAGTGTGACTTACATTTCCTACCAAGTAGGTCTGAACCGCCGCGTTACGCGTGATTCGTCCGAAAATCGTCGAACTCGAGGCGCAAAAATGGCGAAACGGGGTGATCCGCGAAGGCGAAACAAGCTAACGCGGAGGAAGGCGTTGTTGCCGCGGGGAATCGCTTAGAAATCCGTTGGAAACACGGGCATATGGCCAACAATGGAACATTGTACGCTAATGTCGCGCATGGACATAATTACGCCCGAGATATCGCGATAGGCCGCTTCATGCGTGGGTGGAAATCGTGTCATTAGTCAGTCGGTACCAGCACGCCATTAGACACGGTCCGTTAATTGCAGAAACCGAGCGTCCGGTCCAAATGATCCACCTGGACGATGCACGCGCGGATTCTTTTCATAGCTAGCTGAAATTGTCTCGTCGCGAGGCTGTGAGAAAGGGATTGGAGTTTGATCGAGGAAGAATTGCGCCGTGGTTTCGTGCTGCGCGAGGAGGAGATTTGACCCGTTGATTGGGCAGAACGAGTTAACTCGACGTTCTGATTGCTCTTCTCGTACTTTAATCCGCTCGTACTCTGCTTGCGGAATACTCTGAGAAGTTGCAGACTAAAAAAATTATTTTCCACACTGAAATATTAACCCTTTGCACTGACCTCCTTCCTGGACGTTAGTAATAGAAGCTCTTCCTAAAATAACAATACTTCAGCAATTATTTCTATTCCTAACATCTCCCAACAATAGAAAATTTCCGTTTCAGTAGGAAACTTCAGAGAAAGATGCATTAATCAATACTGATGTCCCCTCAGAGGGGACATCCGAGTGCAGAGGCTAATTTCTTCACCCTTCTCGCAGTACTTAAAGCTAGATTCCATAAAAATAAATTTAGCGATAATGAAGAAGTCTCGATTACTTTCTAAATCGCGTGTTTACCGTTATCAGCGTTAGAGGAACGTCTCGGTGAATTTGTGAAGTTGAAATTCCCCGCGCGCGCGGTGAATAATCAAATTACTCGGCTGCTTGCGAACCTAACTTGCCGCGAATGTTTACAAACGTTCTAATCCAATCTGGCCGAGATTTACGAGCGGCACGGGAACGTTTTATTCGAGTTCGCAATGTCCCGTCCGCGAACAGTGGCCAGGGAGATGGCGCGCTCGACGGACGCAAATTGAGCGACCGTGCGGGCGGGCTCTTGCCAAATTCTTGGCACCAGCCCCGCGGCAGAGACGAATGGTCGCGATGATTCATGGAAATGGGTTAAAAGTTAATGCCTCGAACCGCCGTGGGGACACGACTCGCCGGAATCCACGGTGATATAACGCGCGCTCGACAATCGAACCGTGCTCGAGTTTAAATTTAATTCCCCAGCCGCGAACGATCCGCGATTCCGCGAAAATCGTTTCCCACTTTTCGCCACGCCGTCTTCGAGACTTTGCCCAAGTTTCGCGAAGCACGCTCGTCCTTCCAGACTGTGCTACCACGTCCGCGAGTTTCGAACTTCGCTTTGCTTCGCGTGGGATTCTTAGTTACTCGTGTAATGGTATGGTGCAGTAGAATTTCGCTAGAATTTAGCTGTACACAGCTTAATAACAATTTTCTATCCGCATGCAAGTCCACATAACGCTATCTCTTTACCATCTGCCTTTCGCGTTAAAATTCTGCGAGCCATTGCCCTTTTTCGAGGCGAATCTCGCGCGATCGTTCAGCCCAGCTCGTATCCACGCGAATAGAGTCACAAGTCTTCGACCTGTACGCGGAGGACGTCAATTCCGCGACGTCCTCGCCCAGCTCTCTCCATTGCTCTTTCCATCGCGTCCGTGGTCCCCAGCGCGGGGTTAAAAATTAGAAACGCGGGACCGTTAACGCCGCCGCGGTCGTTCGCGAGGAGAAACGACGCACGCGAGTACGAGCGTTGAACGCGGATCGGGTTTCGCAGTTAGCGGTCTAGATTTGTGTAAAGATCTGTCAGAGGGGCCCGGCGGAACGAATGCTCGCCAGTGAAAATTATGGCAATCTAGATCCGGGCCCCAGTAAACGCTATCTCGCTGGCGCTAATTAATTTTCCACGGGGACGCCTTCGCCTCGCCACGGGCTCCCTCGACGCTCCGCGAAACGAGCGGTGTAATTGCCCTCGCGAAGGGGACGACAATCTTATCGCGATCAGGCTGGAAAAGTGCTTTTGTCGAATCTGTGCCTCTGCTGGAATCGCCGCGGTGATCGTCCTGCTTTCCTGGACGAAGATCGGGTCTTCCACGACCCGAAATTAAGTTCCAATCGACCTCATACGTTTTGCGATTCTGAAAATTGAATTACTTTAAATTACAATGTTATAGCAACCCTCTGCGTTAACCCTTTGCACTCGGATGACCCCTCTGAGAAGACATCAGCATTGATTAGTGATCAAGGAGGTTTCCACTTCGAGAAATGTTTCTCTAAAGTTTTCTATTAGTGGAAGACGTTGGCAATAGAAAATGACTAAAATATTGCTATCTTAGCAATAATTTCTATTGCCAACACCCAGAACGAAGCCCAGTGCAAAGTGTTAAGGATACATTTTTCAAAGTTCCTCTTGAACGTCCCCTCCATTCGTCTCCCCCCAAAAAAGAAACGCGTCCCATTAATTAAAAGTCGATTCGAAAAGCAGCGAGATTCATTCAACACGTACACACGACGCGCGTCGTTTATCCGGCGATCTCCGTGTCGCGCGTCGACTCCCCCCGTCGCGTTCGTTCCGCGAACTTTGTCATTAAAAGGAGCGCGGCTCGTTCTCGCCCCTATATAATTTATAGGCGCGTACCTACGCGTAGTCAAAAGCGCGATACGATCAAACCGTGCGCTCGTATTAATACAACCCGTGGCACCCCGCGCACTCCACCTCTGTCCCGCTCCTCCTTCTCACGTCTCACCACCTACGCCCTATCTCCGAGCAGAGATTAGATCTCGCTCGAAAAGTTCACCGCGGAAAGTGTGTATCCCCCACGGTGTGTGTATCGCGCGATCGTCGCTCACGCGTTGCGACCAGTCCGCGAGAAATGTCATCGTCGATTCAGTGCACGTGACGCTGCGCCTCGAGGATCCTGCGATCCAGCCGGGAACAGTCCCGATACGGTGTCTACGCGGTTTTGCCTTCGAGTGAAATCGAATTTCCGCGGAATCCGCTGCTAGACGTATCGAACGTGAACGTGGAAGTACTCGCGCAACACGGAAACCGCGTGCAACGCGAGCCACAAAGTGGTGAAGCGATCTGGTACGCGAGGACCACACTGAAGATCCAGCGTATATGCGAGTTCGAGTGGATTTTGGCAAATTGCATGCCTCGTGCGCGCGGGACGTGGCTGTTGCATGCGAAACCGCCTGCAGCGTCGCGCTGAATGCAGCATTGCATATCTGAAAAGTAGCATCGGCTAACAAAGTCGGTGGAGTAAGGTGCGGTGCACAACGTGGGCTAGATTGTGGATAGAACGCTTGAACCGAGTGGTCTGTTTTGTACCACTTGGACAGACCAGTTCGTCTGGCGCTGCTTAAACGGAATAGTCTGGTCGACTCTGCTTGAACGCAGTTCAACGCGCCAGTGAGACTTCTGGGAGTAATTGTGGTTCACAGATGGAAAATATAGTCAGCTTTAGTAGGGAAAGGGTAAATTATATAGCTTGCTCATGCTAACGCGGACATTCCAGATGAATAGGACAATTGAAGACGAGATTAATTTTAACCCTTTGCACTCGGATGTCTCCTCTGAGGAGACGATTAGCGTTCAAACTTATTCCACCACAGCTTTCTGAGAAATACATATTTCTCTCAAGTTTTCTATTGCTGGGAGACGTTATCAATAGAAACTATTGCTAAATATCGCTAAAACGTTGCTAGTTTTGCAATATTTCTAGCTTCTGTTGCAACGTCCAGAAATGAGCAGCGTCGAAAGGGCTAAAAGTGCACGCGTCGAGTCCCCGACGAAAAGGTGGTTCAGTGTGCACGTACCCTAACGCAGAAGGAGATCTCGGTGTTATCTCGAAAGGGCACGACTCGGAGTTGCATCCGACAGAATCACGCGGGGAAAAAAGTCGCTCTCTCGGGGCAACGTCGTATAGAAGGCGAAGAAGATGTAGGACGAGAAGGACGAGAAGGTGGAACGGGCCCGATGGAAGCGTTTCTCCTTCGGCCGTCCGTTGCGCGAACATGTCGTTGTTTATTACCGCGATTCGCCAGATAGTATCAATTGAATGTACCGCTCCTGGAAGGAGATTAATGCAATCCCCCAGCGGGCGAACGCGGCTGTTGGAACATCGCCGTGTACCACCGATCACCCTGTTAGCCGTGCTGCCCTGGCCCCGCTAATTGTCCGCCTAATTCAGCCGAGTCGTGGGCTAGGATGGCGTCTAGACACGCGATTAGGGTATCGTCCCCACGGCTCTCGTGTCCCTCCTTCGCTTTCCGTTTCGCTCGCGCGGAAGAGTAACGATTTTCGTGAGGGTTCCGCGAGAGGGTTGCCGGACGTTTTAATTTCAAGCTTTTAATAACGTCTGGGCTCGCCTCCTTTCCCTTTCTCTTGTCTTATTAATCCTCTTCGAGGAAGGGTTTAGTGCTCAGCGCGCCGATGTTTATGCGAATTCGTATTCTCACGGATATGACTGAGGGGTGGTAAATCAAGCGGCCATTTATCTAAGTCTTTTTACCCATTCGAGACGGCTCGTTCGGAGACCAACTCCAAATGATGAAATTTGAATCTTTAATTTTGAATTTTATGTTGAACCAGTTGCACGCACGGTGTGCAATTCGTCTCGAATGGTTAAGTCTTCTGCCAGACTTTTTGTAAAATTGAATTTAAATCTAGGATTCTGATACCTTCATAATCATTCACCTTCAGAATCATACAGATACAGTTGCAAGGAACAAAATTTTGCAAATTCCAATTGCGAAGATGGTCGAATGCTTCTTGTTACGACAGAATAGATACAGATCTCTCCGTCTAATGGCGGAGATGGACGAATATTTACTGACACCAGCGTCCATCAAGAACGTGCACCATCGATCCTCCGCGTTTCCATCGCGCTCGTCGATTTTCCAGCCGCGGCACGTTCGATCGCTCATTGAAAAGTCGCCGTCAGGATCGATCAGCACGCTGGCTCGCTCATTAAGCAACGACAAGGCCGTTCTAGCGTGGACGGTGCCGATCGTGGGTCCGTTTTCGCGCAGGTGCAACGAACGCTGCGAAACGACACCAGGAAACGGTGAAAGCGCGACGCTTCGATTACGACCGGAAGATTAGCCGATCAGGATGGCTAATTACGGAGTTTCCGATTACCTGAAGAACGGATATCCGGATGTCGCTTATACACGCGTCGTACGTGCGCTGTAGGACATTTTGAGGATTAAATTTAACGATGGCGGACCTCCAAGGGAACCCTTAGCAATCGCAAATATCTTAAAGAATTAAGGACTGCTATTTCTAAAAGCACGAGGAACTTGAAGACGAAAATAGTGACTATTCAAATCATCAAAATGCAAAGTGTCGAGCTTTCTCTGAGGACAAGCTGTTTTTATTTCGATTTTATTAACTCTACGCGTGTAGAAAACACGAGTTATCTCGTGATCCGTTCGTAACAGGTCTTTAATGTGTTAAAAGACTGGATATGCGCAATTATCGAGGTGTAGGATGAGATACGCGCGCTTAATTTCGAGTTGAGTCCGCGTTGCTCGCTGTTGTTGGATTTAAAAATTAGAAACGTGGAACAGACTGTCGTTAACTAATGAATAAGAAACGAGGGGAAGCTTTTGAAGGGAACAATGCAGAGGAACGAAGCTCGAACGGTTGGGAACGTTAATCATACCTAAAGCTCCGCTGTCATAATTCTCTTCGCGAACAGAGCACATTCGGATAACGAAGGAGTTAAACAAAGACGCAGCTACTAAGTGATTTACGAAGAAGGGTTAAAAAATTTAGACGCATACAGGAGAGTATGCTTGTAACATCTAATTAACACGGATGCTCGAATGAACCGCAATAGAGTTATTGACCTTTCCTCCCTTCCGTACACTTCTTTCGTTGTCTTCTCTCGTTTCCTTCGCGATCTTATTAGACGATATTGGAAACACGAGAAGAATAAATAATAACCGCAATTTTAGGTCGCACTTCCGCGTATTTTTTATGCAATTCATGCTGTGGCCCAAATTTTAACATCTTTCTCAGCTTCGAAACTCTGGGAGAAAGTTCTACGAAGCACCGTTTCCAACAGAAGAGAGAAATTATTCCAAATTCGAACAGAAAGTGATAGAAAAATCATTATATCCAGAAATAAGTTATTCGAAATAATTGACGAGCTTTTAATGCGCCCATGAATTCCAACAGTCGTCCATTTTCAGAAACCTCCCCTGACTCGATGAATATTAACAGAATTCCGCACAAGCTGAAGCACAATATTTCTCGTCTCATAATAACAGCCTCTTAAAATGCATCAGAATGCAAATTCGTTTAGAACAGTGACGAGCAACCGTTTGCTCCGCCAATGCATAATCATTCTCGTATCGCGTTCCATATTGGTACTGAAAGAAGGCTAGCATTTTTCAAGATTCTTAATCGTTCGTGTCTCGTGCCGAGCATAAAAATCGATCATCGCATGCCAATTAACAGGGCTGGCGTAAACCACTCGCGAGCGGCCAGGAGTTGCTCGTCACTGGCTTAGAGTATCCCAAGCTGCGTCGAGTCATCCTTCAAACGAACTCGTACAATGTTCCATAAGGCTACTTTGTAAAACATCCGCCGTGCATGTCGGGACACGGCGCAATTTATTTATCGTCGATCGAACGGATCGGACAAGGTGTTCGAAATTAATTACCCGTCGTAATATTTATTAGCAACAACGTGGATTCGGGCCGCGCCGCGCCGCGAGATTGGACGCGTTAATTTTGAATAATTAGACCGATCAGGCCCTTCCTCGCAGCCGCGCGGTGCTTGTAGCTCATTTTTCACGCGCAACAAATGCCAAGGGTTCGAATAAGAGCATAGAGACGCGTCGGGTCTCTAAGGTTCCGTCCCGTAATCTACAACTGTGCCAAAATCACCCTGTTATTAGAATGCATAAAATGCATCACTCGCTGCCCCGAAAACTGTCGGGTCGAACGAGCTGCGCTTAACGAGCGAACGGCTCGAGCCTCGTTCTTTCTAATTAGCTCTCTTTCTGTAATTTTTACATTTTTGAGTCGTGTAGAAATTACTACAAAAGACGCAGGAAGTCTAATATAAATCAAAGGCAGAAACAGGGGTAGTTTTGAGATCTTTCTGGTATCCATTTGCGATCCTCTTGTCCACTCCATCCATTTGCAACCCTCTCGTCCACTCAGAGTCCACTCGCAACAGAAATAACGCAAAAAGGATGATACTAAATCAATAGACCACAAAAATCGCAACGATTTCGAAACGGAAGCGTCGCACATCGCCCTCGCAAACCATCCACCCTAGTTTCTTCATTTAAAGCAATCGCTTCGCATCGACTTGTATTTAAGACAATACACCGTAGTTAAATTTACAGAAACAGAGGTAGCTTCTTTCTGGTATCCATTCGCAACTCTCTCGTCCACTCAGACTCCACTCGCAACAGTAATAACGCAAAATGGGTGATACTAAATCGCAAAAATCGCAACGATTTCGAAACGGAAGCGTCGCGTGATCGCCCTGGCTTTTTTCGCGTTTCTATCGCGCGTCTGATCGGTAGCCGGGGCCGGTGGCGCCTTGGGGCGCCTTTTCACGCGGCACGCACTCACGCGTGTGCACGCGCAGCACGGGCGAGGCGGTTGGGCACGCGTGCAACACGAGCAACGAGATAATGGGGCGTAACCGAAGCGGCTTTGCCTCGCGGTGAAAGTTAGCGCCGTGACGTTAATTGAGGAGCGCCTTAGCGTCGTGGAATTAGGAGTCAAGGCCCCCCCCCCTCGACATCCCCGCCCCTCCTTTCGTTTGCGGCCGGAAAACCGCCCGTAAAAAGAGCACCGCCGCGTTCCTCGCGTCGACGTTCCGTTCGATCGCGAGTAAACGCGTGAGAATCGCGCTGCGATTGGACGCCATTAAAAGAGACGCGTGTCCAGTCGCATGATTCTACGTTGAAAGCTGTTAATCGCTGCGCAGGATTAAATTAGCTAGGCACATGCGCGCGAATATTGAAGTATCACGTCTTTTTGATACAATTTATTTTAATACGCTTATTGGTACGGTTTATGGTTAATGATATATATTGGCGAGTGTTTAAAAAAATGTTGCTGAGAAAGTTGCAGCACGACCACCTTCAACAACGCGGTTACTTGTATTGTAACGAAACTGGGCTCGATTTGTTGGTCGTACGAGTTTGTTAAAAGTAATTGTAGAGTGATTAAGATCACTTTACACGATACCAGCGGGTATTGGATAAACAGCAACGCGGTGAACGTTTTTACTTTGATCTAAACGACCATATCTCCGCGTATCCTACTTTTTATTTAAACATTCTTCGACTCTGCTGTTGTCTATAATTATGCAAATTGGTCTCGACCATTCGTACCTTATTTCCCGACGTTTCTTAAAAATCCGCAACCTCGCCAGTAGATTAATTACAAATGTAATATGGAACTATACTTATATCGCAAAACAGCGTGTCATTTCTCGTTCGATCACAATGGAGCTGGAAGTAATTATCCGGTAGGTGCTCGTTCATGGGTGTATATATGTACATTCGATTCGATCGTCTCCTCGTGGCGGCGCAGACCGAGAAATCGGCGTATCCGAGCGGCTACAATTTCCATTCGTCTATCCATCATCGTTGCCCAACGGCCGCGTGTCCTGGCGCGCGTCGCGTTCGATCATCGGCTCCTTGGACATTCGAGCAGTCGAGTCGCATCGACGGAACGGGGTTGAGGACTCCGCGACGCTGTGAACGCGACCACGGCCTCGAAAGGAGAACAGGATTTTTGTCGCACGAGCTGAGGACGAGGATTCCTTGCCCAGTCTGTTGTGAAGCGTTATCGGCGCTTATCTTCTCGTCCTGGCCAGATCATCCCCCTCGCGACTGGAATCGACGATAAACTGGTTGAATTCAGTCGCAGACTAACGAGACTCTTGATTTGATAACGGTTATCAACGCCAGCCTAGTCGGACTCGAAGACGAACGCGTTTCCAGACGATTAGCGGAACGATATTTAAAAAGCGTCGTTATCGATCTTATCCGCTAAACGATGAATCGCATCAGCGTCCTGTTGGTTCCTGTTGGTCCCGTGAAAAAAGGATCGCAGTGGCGCTAATAAAATCGCAACAAAACGAACCGAACTCCCGATCGATAACGCGCGTATAAATCAAGCAGCAGCGGCAAAAAGGACGATGCATCCCATTATATCTCCGCGAGCGTGCATCTTAATCCATTAGCCCCTATCGAACCTCTCTCGTCCGGTCGAAGAGAAAAGGAAAGGAGACGAGGAGCTGGGGGAGGGGAGCCGGGAACAAGGTGAAAAAGAAACGGAGCGAGCGGCTACGACATCGTTTTCGAGAAAGCTTATCTCTCCTAACACCGTGCCGAAATTCTGCGATTCCTTGTACCACGGGACAGGCGAACCGATGGCCCCTGAATATATTAATTTCGAGCGAGTCCGTCAGCTTGTAACCACGGCGCAGCGAGAAAAAGGTCAGCCGGAGCGTGTCGCGTCTCGAAGCAGGCGGATTCATTAATAATTGCGTCGCACGCACGAGAGATTCGTGTATCGAAGAGAAAGGGGTGAGCCGAGACACGTTTCCACGTTCGAGCGGTTTCTGCCTGGATTTCGTGAGCAGATTGGCAGTAAATCGAAAAAAAAAACAGGTGTCATTCGCGTGATTCTTCTGTCGAGAGTTCGTTGGCTGAATTCCATTTTTTTATAACTGCAAGAGGCAGTTTAGCAATTTTTAGTGATTACGTCGATTGCGTAGACACGTAGGGTCTTGTCAGACGATTCGAACAATTGTAACAACTCAAATTTTCCCGCCAATCCTCTTGTTTTTCATTATTACTGTTACATACGATGTTACGTGCGATTAATTACCGCGTACGCAAGTTCGTCCTGCTGAATTCGTTCCTGAAACGTCGAGGAGCGTCAGAAATCAAAGGTGAGCACCCTTTCATGCGACTTTCGCCTGTCGTGGCACGATTTATTCGCACCCTTGTCGCCCGCGAGACTTTCACATTCTGCCGTGCTCGCGCACGAAGCCCATAAATTCTTATTAGCGATTAGCCCATCCGAAATGTAATAACACCGCGCCACTGGATGTATCATTAGCCGATGATAGACGACGCGTTGCGCAATTAACAATTACCAGGCGAGTTGCTCGCCCGCGGATCCTCCGCGCGTTCGGTAATGTAAATTAACAGATTACGGCAGCCGATCCGGGGAAAAGTGAATACACATCCGATGATTGAAAGCGTTACCCAACAGGCGGGATGGGAGACTCCTCGACGGAGAAAGATCGCGCGTTGTAGTTCGTTAAGGATTTGTCGAAACCGCTTCGCACGCGGTGGCGGCAAATTTATGTTATTTCGTTCGCCTTGGTCCTCGCGTTGAAAGTATTTAAGGCACCATTAAGGAAGCGAGTGGAAGTTTTACGGTGTCTTTTATTGCCAAAGGAAATTGAGATTATTCCAAAAGTAGCGTTGCATCCTGAGATCTTGTATTGTTGTAGCATCGTCAGCAAAAATTGGATAGTTCAACGAAGGAAACTATCCAATCTTGTTTCATGCTGACTCAAAGAGTGGTTAAAGGATATCGTTTGCGCGTCCTTCGTTTATTCCAGAAAACAAACTCGCCGTTTCGATAATTAATACAAATTAGCCGCGCGTCGGTGCAGCATTCATCACTCGGAATTACCTTGGAACACAAGTGACATTTACTCCCAGCACACCTTGTGCACGGCTGAACGATAAATCACGGGATAAACGGGTACAGTAGAATGTCCAGGAACGCACGAAACAAAGGCGGAGAGGAAAGGCACGCGCGATTCCTAACGGTCTGTTATTAAATTAGACAGCGTTAAAGACATAATAATCGCGGCTGGCGACGCAACGAACGTCTCACTCAGCCTCTACCGCGTTCGAACGGCGCCATTTTTTCCCGCCGACCGTTTCGAAAGACCGCGGATACGAGGTCGAGGGAGAGAGGGGAGCAATTATAACCGCGGCGTTGCATTAATGCTCGTCGTCGAAGTCGACCGCTGGCTGCTGCAACAAATCCGCGCTCTTGCAATCGACGTCGGCTCGGCCATTTTTTCGACCAATTTTTCTGTCCTCCGCCGCGACGCAAGTAGTCTAAGTCAACGCTCTACGCGACTACGAAACGGGACCACTGAATCTTTCAGACGTCGACCCGTTCTCCTTGTTTTTTCCCGTGCACGCGTCAGTAATTCCTCAAGATCCACCGTATAAATATAAACATTTTTGACCCAGCTATAATTAAGTGCCGCAAAAATACGCACCTCATCGATCAAAGTTTTCCTCGCACCTCACTTTCCAAGTAACCAAACCGCGAGATAAAAATTACACCTTCACCCAATCTCCCTCTGATCGATCCTCGATCAATTAAAACTTTCACTGGCCAACGAAGGATCGTCTGGAACAGTGCAAACATCTCTCACGAGAGAAACTCCAGGCTCCTTTTACTCATCATCCCTCCAAAGGCATACCGGGTGTTCGACAACCGCGAATCAACCGTTCGAGGGATGATTCCGTGGACCAAAACAGGGCGCTGATCAGAGGCAACAAAATTACATCCGAAGCTACGTTCCTAAAGGAAAGAAACCTCGAAGATCCGCGAAGACACTCGAGCATCGATGGTCCCAACAGCCCGCTGCGAACGCAATGGCGCTCACTCTGTTCGCCCCTAACGACTTTTCAAATCCCCTTTTCTCCAAAACGAAGCCACGCGCGTAATTTCGTTGTTCTTCGCTTCCCTCTTGTTTTATTCTATAAAATGATTCCCTAAATTCTCTGCCAATGGCCGTCGAACACCCGATATAGCACGAGCGATTTTTGGCAGGATCGAAGAGGCGGGAACGGACGGAGAGGGCAGAGAACGACACGACCGGTCGTTTCGGGGCTCGTCTTTTCGCGCGCAGCGATGCGTTAACACGACATTTTGTATCGGACACATTGAGATATCGGTAGGTCTCGCGATTCGATCGCGTCCACGTCCACGGTTAGAAGGAACGGTTAATCGATCGGAAGTGATCGATGATCGTCGACGGGGGACGAGCGGCGCGCGTTTCGATTCCAGGGACCGCGCTCCTCCGCGGGAGGAAAGTCCTCGACGTCGAGCGAGCGTGGAAACGATTCCTTTCGTCGCGTGCAGCCGACCGTTTTAATTCGTCTCGCTCTGCGTTCGAATGCCAGGGGATGTGGTGCGCGTGTACGCGGTAATTGCCGGTTACGGTAATTGTTAATTAAAACGCAGCGGCCGGGACGACTATCGACGCCATCGAGCGAGCCGTGGCGCGATGGCGGCTGTCGCAAGCTGAGAATCGGGGCCCAAACGTGCTCTGCTCTCCCTTTCTCTCGCAAGTTATCCAAAATTTGGCGCTCGACTCCTTTTTGAGTGTTAGAAATGGAGACTATTGTTAAAATAGTAATGTTTTAACTATGGTCGCTAGAATAGGAATATTTTAAATATGATATCGCTAAAATTGCAATGCTTTGACTATAGTATCGTTAAAATAACGATACTGTAACTATGATATCGCTAAAATGGTAATGTTTTAACTATAATATCGTTAGAATAGCAATATTTTAAATATGATATCGCTAAAATTGCAATGCTTTGACTATAGTATCGTTAAAATAACAATACTGTAACTATGATATCGCTAAAATGGCAATGTTTTAACTATAATATCGTTAGAATAGCAATATTTTAAATATGATATCGCTAAAATTGCAATGCTTTGACTATAATATCGCTAAAATAGCAATGCTTTGACTATAATACCGCTAAAATAGCAATACTGTAACTATGATATCGCCAAAATAGCAATGTTTTAGCAATAGAAGCTATTGCTAGCGTCTCCCAGCAATAGCAAAATTTTCATTTAAAAAGAAAACTCCAGAGAAACATGCGATGGAATAAGTTTAACCTCCTCCATCACTAACCAATGCTGACCTTCCCCTCAGAGGGGACATCCAAGAACAAAGGGTTAAAACTTTTTATTTAATTTGAAATATTCTCACGAATTGCGAGAAAAAATAACATTCTTGCAGCCGCTTTTTTCAAACACTTCGTTTAGCGGTGCGGAATTACAAATGAATATGCATACCCTTCTCTCAAGTTGGGTGTTTTAAATGATTGCGGGGTGATACGGGATAGCAAATTGTTGGACTGACAGGTACGGATTAACATACGGTTTTGGTCGTACGTTCTGGTTCTGTGGCATAAATATAGTTCTGGTGTAACACGATCAGAGAATTGCGACGAGAGAATGGAACGAATTTATGTACAGATATTACATATTACTATAGCCCATTCAATTATTACGTATCGTAATAAAGTTGAATAAAGATAAAAATATTATTTATGGATCTGGTAAATCGAATTTCGCGCTGCCTTTCAGACAGAGTTTTAGTTTAAACGGACTAATAATAGAATCCTCGATGACAAAAATCCAACAGTCAGAACAGTCGCCATTAACACCAGGTTCACCAAGGAGTCATTTTGTCTTCTCTGAAAAAACTTTTCGTCAAACTTTACGTTGAAATATCAAAAATAATTATTAGAACTGATATAATTTTATTCAGGTTCATTTTTTCTACTTGAACTTCATAACAGACAGGTCAATTAATATTTTCCCCAATTAAACATCGAAATGGTGAACCTAGCGTTAAGATTCCCTCGGTGAAAGTAATCACAAGCAACACAATACGCAATTAACGAAACCGCGGTGCTGGTAACGATCGATTAATCGGCGCCTTTCGTTTCTCTTCCGGTCGGATCGTTTATTATCGACGCTGACGAATTCGTAGCTCGAATTCGGGGACCGTTCGTCGCTCCAGAACGCTGCTCGGTACGATTGCGAACAAAGAGGCGTTTAAATTGTTTCTGTCAATTGACGGTCGCCTTCTTTCTTCTCTTCCCTCTTTTTTTTCCCACTCAGTTTCGGTGTGCTCGGTTTTTTTTGCCGCTGGGACAACTTTCTCTAGCGATCGAACAACCGCGCCGCTGTCTCGACGACTGGCACCCACTGATGGGCCACGAATGGGCGCCTGGTGCGAGACGCGGGTGAAACGAGACGATGAAAGCGAATTCGCAGCTCGCGATACGTTTCGACGAGCTAGCCAGCGAATCGAGAGTCATGGTTGACGTAATCGCTGTGGGTGAGATTCGGGAGTCGCGTCGCGGGGGTTTCTTTTTGGTGCCTCTGAGTGGGGCGGAACTGGGTGAGCAGCGTTGGTGACGAAGCGATGGACAGTGGCGACAATAAAGAAGCAGTGTTTAATTAAATTGCGATGCAGAAACTCTTCGACGTGAATCATTCTCAGAAAGGAAAAGTTGTGGAAAAGATAGAAGAGAAGATACGTTTCGACGAGCTAGCCAGCGAATCGAGAGTCATGGTTGACGTAATCGCTGTGGGTGAGATTCGGGAGTCGCGTCGCGGGGGTTTCTTTTTGGTGCCTCTGGGTGGGGCGGAACTGGGTGAGCAGCGTTGGTGACGAAGCGATGGACAGTGGCGACAATAAAGAAGCAGTGTTTAATTAAATTGCGATACAGAAACTCTTCGACATGAGTCATTCTCAGAAAGGAAAAGTTGTGGAAAGATAGAAGCGAAGTTGAATTTCGAAGACTTCGCCCTTTGCGCTCGGATGTCGCCTCTGAGGGGATTGATTATGAATTGCTTTTGGGAAACGAATATTTCCATAAAATTTTCTATTGAAATGGAAATTTTTTATTGCTGGGAAATTCCTTGATAATTGTTTCTATTGTTAACTTTTACTAGCGATTAAAAATTGCTGGGAAAGCGTCGAATGCAAAGGGTTGAGAAACAAAGTAGAGTGTCAGAAACTTAAAAGTTCAGTGCAGTTTTTGTTTCCAAATCCAACTTGGAATGATCGTAGAGGCGCATGAAGAGATTTCTGAGAGAGATTCGAACGAATTCGATCCTCGACTAGGAGAGGAGTATCTTGCGTTACGTCAAACGCGTTAGCTTAAAGGTTGAAATAGAAAGTGGGAATAATTGCGAACGGTAACTGGAAGAAATGGCTGCGAAGAAGTTGTCGGGCGAACATCGAGCCCGCGCGAAAAAAGAATTAATCATTCGATCACGGTTTTTGCGTAGCGACGGTTAATGGACGCACGCGAAGATGGACGAGATTTCCGTCGCTTTTTACACGACGTTCCAATTTCTTTCTGTGACGTCTAATTTAACGCGAAGCAGAACCATGAAATAGTACGGGAATTAATAATGTTGTCAGTCGCGGGGAATTGAAAGCGCCGATGACTATCATTTTCGAGGGCATTAGAGGCGAGCAATTAAAAATGGAGGGAAGACGGAGGCCTCCATTAAAGCGTTCCATTATTTTTCTTCGAACGAATCGTGCGTTTTCGCGTGCGCGCGTTAACGAGAGTTTCTTTTCCCTTGCTAATTAATATTAAATGTCCTCCGCGGACAGATTACTGCAAAACGAACGATCCAACCAAGATTTACAATGATGATGGTTTCGCGCGAAAAATGAAGTACGCGGAAAATGATCTGAACGTGAAATTAGAGGGATAAAAACTGCAGAAATGTTTGCAGGAACGTCTGATTACTCAACAGAACTGTTGAGGCTGCAACGCGAACGAAACTCGCTGCTCGTCTCCCACTCTCTAATCAAAACATTACCGCGAGATTTGCCAAAGAGTGGAGGAAGGAGAGGAAACGAGCGGGTGGAAAAAAGTGGAGCGTAAACAGAAAGCTCGGCCGCAATCGTCTGTGCGTTTTATTTTTCTGCGCGCTGGCGCCGCGCCAAGAATGGCCGTGAAAACGCCGAAAATCACGTTCACGTTCCATTAGCGTTCCATTAGCGAGATTTGCGAGCAACCGCGCGACGAAACACGGCATTCCTGCGGCGGCTATGGAAATCCAGCGGCGAAGCCAGCGATTTGCGCGCAAATTAACCCTTTTCGACTTAAACGCTTTTGGGGTTCGAGGAAAAATCGTTTTCTCGGTTATCACTTTGCCTCTCATGAAAATTCTAAACTCTTGCTCGATTTTAAACACACCAAACGTCGATTTTGATATTCCTTTTCTTAATTTTTTATTTGCTCTGAAATCTGATGAAAAAATTTATTTCATTTACAAGTAATAATAACGTAATGCAACTTAACTTGTCATCAGTTCTATCAATTAAAAAATACACGCGATTGACGCTACTGATTGCGATTTAAAACAGAATGTCACGCGTGAGCGTGACACGAGATGTGAAAGGGTTGAATCGCTGAGGAAACATCGACAACGACCGTGAAATTCGCTGACACATACACACACCAGTGTTCTCGTAAAAATTTAAAGAACACGGTTCACGCTGCTCCGAAACGTTGCGAAGAAAATGCTGACTCGCTTCGCGAATATTAATGTCGCCTTTCTCGATAGATATGAAATGGAACGGTGGAAAAACGACGGAAAAAGCGTTCCTGGAGCTTGTTCGGGGGCGTGGCGAAGAAAGCTCCTGTTAATTATTAATGTAGTTATGGAGCGAGTGGAAAGGTCGCGTTGGGGGTTGAGAATTTTGTCGACGAAATGCCATTCGAGTATACAGGGTGTCTCTTGTAAATCTGGTTCATGGTGTAGCATTGTGTTGTGGGCAGCACTGTGAAAAATATTAATTTATAACTTTTTATTTCAATATGTTGCTATATTAAAAGGTTCACCCAAAATTGGAGAGGTATCCAAGAAGCTCGAATCTCGCAAAATCACATCATCCTCGCATTTACCTTAAAATGCTCCACTCGAAACACCTCCACAAAATCCCAAAATTCCAAAAACCATCGAAAAAGCTCGAATCCTCTCGCAAACTCGCATCATCCTCGCATTTACCTTAAAATGCTCCACTCGAAACACCTCCACAAAATCAAAAAATTCCAAAATCTATCGAAAAAACTCGAATCCTCCCGCAAGATGGCAAAATAAGAAGGTCTCCTCTTCATCCACAGGGCGGTGGATTCCTCGAACGCTCGAGGTCGCCCCGTTTCCGCCCGCGGGGGGAGAAAAGAGACGCGGGTGAGGCGTTTCCTCGACGCGCGAGCGCTGGAGAAAGGGTGGGTCGGTGCTGGGGAAAAAAACGTTGGCGGGAAAGATAGATGGCTGGGATAGCGGGATAGATGGAAAGAGAGAGGCGAGATAACTGGCGCCAGCGCGATATAATAATTTCATAGTAGGTAGCAGGCCTGCGAAGGCATGCGCGCTCGCGCGGCCACCTAATCGCTTCTATCGTTTAATCGCTCGGACGTGCACGATCGACAGCGCGGCGCGCGCGACGCCGCGCGCACCAGGAAACGTGTCCGCGCGCAAAAACCGGCGCCAGGAACGATCTGTCTTCGAGATCTGGCCGCGCGGAAACGCCGCGGCGCCCGTGCGTGACGCCTTCTGCGTTTCGCGGCAATTTTCAATTTCACGCGTCGCACTTTTCGCATCGCACCCCATTTCCCTGCCTTTTTCTTCTTAATTGCGACCGCTCTCGACTTTGTCCAGCGATTAAAAATCACCGAACGCGCTTCGATCGCTGCGCGCGCGGATATGCATGCAGATATCGTCGACTGGAAAAAAAGGTTGAGTGGAAGCAATGTATATTTATCATAATACACGATCGAATCGACGTACTCGTCCAATCGATATCCTCGAAACGAACGATTCATCTTCGAGATCGGCTCGCGCGAAAAATCGAACGATCGTGCGTAATCGTTTTTGCGTTAAGACACAATTTGCGGTTTTACTCGCGTGGTTTGTGTAGGAAATATATTTTGTGTAACTATTTTCTTCATATTGTGCAACAGGTACGTAGCCATCGTTTCTATTGACGCGTTGTTGCTTCACGAAAGCTTTGACAAAGTTTTGTCAATCAGAAAGACTTTGAATCGCTTTGGATCTTCACAATTTCCACCCTTTCACCTTAGAACATCGCAGAATTAACCATTCCATTACATTTTCTAATCAAACCCCACTCGAACTCTACAAACACACGTTATCGTTCCCCAACATTGACGTGCTATACAAACATTCAGAAGACTTAATAAATTATTCAATTCACCGTCCAGTCCTATTCAGATTCACCAAATCACCGTCCAGAAACAGCCATCCTACCAAACTCGTCAACCTGCCCTCTCAGAAATCGTCGCAGACGTTGAAACGAGACGACGTAGGAGCTCGAAGAATGCGAACGCTCGCGATCCACGGTCCCGCGTGGAATCGTCAACTATAATTACCATATTTTTTGCCTCTCTGCCCACGGGAGCCGGTTCTCCAGGCGGGCAGAAAAAAGGGGGACAAAGAGGAGGAGGATCGCGGTAATTAAATTACCGAACAAAACGTCCGCGTCCTCTCTGGTCGACGAAAAGAGCACGCGGATCGAGTCTGAGGAGACGCGTCACGCGAACAGCGGCCCAATAAAATCGCTCGATTCCGTTTGCTTCACATAACGCGAGATCCGCGGACGTTTCGAAAAACAGCGGAGAAAAAGAGCGAAGCAAGATCCACGGACGTTTCGAAAAGCAACGGGGAAAAAGAGGGAAGCGCGAGGAGCGACCCAATAAAATCGCTCGCTTCCGTCTGCTTCACATAACGCGAAATCTGCGGACGTTTCGAAAAACAGCGGAGAAAAAGAGCGAAGCAAGATCCACGGACGTTTCGAAAAACAGCGGGGAAAAATAGGGAAGCGCGAGGAGCGAAGCAAAATCGATCGCGTTCGATTTGCGCGCGCGGTTCTCGCGAGCGAAACTAGGATGACGCTGGAGCTGGATCGTGATCGTCTGTAATTGGAATGCCATCCGGGCGGCGGTCGATTGATGAACGACGAACGGACCGGCTGCGAATAGTTATCGTGCATCTTCCTCGCGAGCGTAAACGTGAACTTGCACGCAGGAACGCGCGTACGGAGGCCAGAACCGGGTGGACGCGGTTGGGGCTACAGGGCTGGTCAAAAGCGGTGCTCGTCGCGCTTGGGAATTCCTTGCGAGCTCTGGGGATGATCGAACTTGGATTCTGTTGAGGGTTTGGTTCGTGTTCTTGGAGATGGGACGTTTTTACGGTGTTTCGTGCCGTTGATGGCTGTTTGAAATGTCTTTGGATGCTCAGAGTTTCTGAATTAAGGCTACAGCGTTGTACAGGAGTATATACAGAGTTCTAGTTTATTATTTTGTTAGAAACTTGTTTACAGGATAATAGGAGGCTTCTGAAGTCTCTGTACTTCTTTCAATTTGCATGCTTAGCGGTCCACGATTGGCGTAGAACTGGTAACGCGTGTGTTTGTGGATAGATGTACAGTGCGATGCAAGAAGAGTGTGTTGGAGAGATGTTATTATGATGCTACGATTTTTTTCGGTGTTGAATAGAAGATTTTATGCGGCATTTTGCGAAAGTTCGTGGACAGGGACGTGTGTGGAAGAGACAGAAGGGAATTGAGAGTTTATAACAGATTGCAGATACAGTTTTCTACAAAAGCAACGATCCCTCGGAGCAACATTGTTTCTCTCTGTTTCTATCGCTTTTACTGGAAGGTCTGCTGCCAGTCTACCTAAATCTAGACGCAGCAGGACGCCTGGACGCGTAAATCAGACGGGAAGAACAGAAGCAGTTATCCGAACAGACGAAAACAGAAGGTTAGACGCTATCGCAGGAACCCAGTGATCTTATTCTACTTTGTTCTCCTCTCTTCCGCAATTACGAGCAAGTTCTGCTTTGATTCCGTCTAAATCTACCCGCGGAAACGCGTATAAAGGTAACAAGAGCTACAATGAACGTATACAAGCATCGATTTACAGTATAGCGCCGTGCAAAAACAATGTTGCACGACGTAACAAGCTTCGCCATAGCTCGCGGTGCTGGCCATCGCTTTTAGCTTCCCTTTGAGCCCGTTTAAACGTCGAAGAGCGCGCAAACGTGGCGTAAAAGGGATTACATTATCAAAGAAACGCGGCTAGAAGACTGCGCAAAAGTGGTGGCCCCGCGAGTTTGTCGAACAGCGAACACGCTTGTTCAATTCTTTCTTCGAACTCGCTTGTACAGTGACGCCCAGAATTACCGATGGAATTACTTGAAATGTTAACATCGAGAGACGAATGGCGTCCGAAATAGCGACGACGAAACGCGGAGGAAACTTCAAAGGGAAGACCAGCCGAGAAATAAGGAAAAGAAGAGGAAAAGGCATGGAAGGGTGCGTGGACAAAGCGAAAAACGAGAGGCCCGTTCTTTTCAGAGCCGCCAGCAAGGACGCTCGAGCGCAGACAGGGTGGAAACGGTGGACGCGCGCGCGAAATAAACGCGCGGTCTCGTGTAAACGGAGGGTGTCGGCTCGTACGTGTGTCACGTTGGAATCCGCTTCGGTTCATCACAAAAGACCGGACAACGTGTACGTTCCCAGCACTGATTCCTGGGACAACGTGACGCAATTATGCAACAATCCACACCCCCTCGACCCCTCTTTCGCTAGCCATCTCCGTTCGATAGCATCGCTGACGCAATCACCGCTTCCATTGACGCGTCGTACCTTCATGAAAGCCTTGACAAATTTAATTTTGGAGACCCACGTCGACACAGTGATGAGATTTGACTGTGGACTGCTTCGAACTGCTTTGGATCCTCACATTTTCCTATGACATTCATAATTACAAGACCTCAAAATGGAGCACGTAATTACACATCTCATTACGTTTTATAATTAGACCCTACTCCAGTTCTATAATTACCAGCGAATCACTAGTTACCATTTATCTCCGGAATAGCAACCACTGCTTCCATCGACACGTTACAGCTTCATGGAAGCTGTGACAAATTTGATTTTGGGGATCCACGTAGATACATTGATGTCCAATACAGAGATTTGACTGTGGACTGGTTCGAACTGCTTTGGATCCTCACATTTTCCTATGACATTGATAATTACAAGACCTCAAAATGGAGCACAAAATTACACATCTCATTACGTTTTATAATCAGACTCCACTTCAGTTCTATAATTACCAACGAATCACCAGTTACCATTTACCTCAGGAATAACAACCACCGTTTCCATCGATACGTTGCAGCTTCGTGGAAGCTCTGACAGATTTGATTTTGGGGATTTACGTAGATACATTGATGTCCAATACAGAGATTTGACTGTGGACTGCTTCGAACTGCTTTGGATCTTCGCAATTACAACACTTTAACCTAAAAATCGTGCAGAAAATTAGCCATCCCGTCACGATTCCTAATCGAGCCCCACTCCGACTCTATAATTACCAGGGAAATCACCAATTACCATTTATCTCCGGAATAGCAATCACCGCTTCCATTGACACGTTTGATTTTAGTGATCCACGTAGATACAGTGATGAGATTTGACTGTGAACTGCTTCGAGCTGCTTTGGATCTTCACAATTAGAACACTTTAACCTAAAAATCGTGCAGAAAATTAGCCATCCCGTCACGATTCCTAATCGAGCCCCACTCCGACTCTGTAATTACCAGCGAAATCACCAATTACCATTTATCTGCGCAATAACCAGTGTCAGCTTACCCCGTGCAACGAGATCAAAAGGGGACAGCGAGCCCCCTTTAATTACCGCAGCCACCCTCGCCGCCGTACCCTTCCACGTCAGCCGCGCTGACATCAGCGTAATTGGAGCCCGAAAGTCGATCGTCGATAGCCCGATACACGCGACAAGGGTTAAACAGTAGCCGCGTTCGGCTGTCCGGCTGCAACCGGATCGAAGGAAAATGAAAAATGGAGGAAAAGAAAGGGAGAAGACGCGCGTGAGAGAGAGAGAGAGAGAGAGAGAGAGGGGGGGAGAGGGAGAGGAAGAGAGGAAGGGAGAAGGGGATGGAGAAAAAAGAGGAAGCACCGGATCCCTCGGAGACTGGCTCCTCCGGCTGTAACACCTGCTGGCCGTGTCGTAACTTGTCTGACATCCTCATTGCCGAAAACAGAAGCTGCCTGGCGCACGGATCGGGCTGTGTACCGGTACCTCATAACGGCCTGCGCCGCGAAAAATGGTCTTTTAAATTGCACGCTGGCGTTACATCGACGCCTTATTAACGCTCTGGGACAGGTTCGATTCGATGGCGCGGGCCAGATTTCTCGGAAGCGGCGCGAGGGGCATAGATTCGAGGCGCGGTTGAGTATTTTGGTAGCACCCTTTAGTCGACACTGTGTGCATAGCTTCTCTTTCTTTTTAACTCCTTTTTTAATATCAAAAATATTGTTTGAACAATGCTAAAGTGGATCCCAACGATTATCATAAAAAAAAAAAACATATACTTGTCCCTTCGCGTTGTTTTTTCTTTTATTTGGAGAATTACCGAAGGGTGTCTCCCAAACGCGTCCTCGAAGCAAACACCGTACGCGAGGTGACTCCACCAGCACCAGGCAAAAAGAACCTCCCGTCCGCAATCAGCGAATACTTCTTTCACAGAAACTCGAGGAAAGTCAGGGTGCGCGCAGTCTCGCCGCTACCAAGTGCATTCTGATATACAGAAAGAGGGAGGGTGGGGCCGGGGGATGGTTGGGATCCTTCTGCGGTCTGCTACATCTATTTATAGCGTACGCCATACTAATGCATACGTATGTGCGGCCGTGCACCACGCAAACACCGCGAGACTCGAGCATAACGGGCTTTTACATGCTGCACTGGATATTCCACGTGCGTTCCCCTCCGCTCGCCCCCGCAGCGGTTCACCCTCTCGCTGGGATCGCCTGTTCCTCCTTCACGGGCTCCACCGGTGTCCGCGGAGGTCTCCTCTCGCGTACACGCGTGCGAACGCACGTGCGGCTGCCTCGACGAGGAACGCACCGAGATTTATGCACGGTCGTAAGTCCGCGCGTGTAAAAGTCGAGCGAGCGAACCCACCGCTTTTCCGGTCATGCTGCGGTTGGCTCGGGTCTTAACACATTTCGCGATGATCGCGATAAAAAGATGGGGACGTTCGTATCATCGGTTGTTCGAATGTCTCTGCGAACGTTCGATGGAAAGCATTGGGTTCGAGACTTAAGGCTTTGCGCTTGGATGTCCACTTTGAAGGGACATGAGCAGTGATTAGTGATGAAGGAGGATGAACTTCAGCAGTTTGAAGAAGAGGAAGAATTGAAGCAGTTTTTTGAGAAATGTATCGATTGGAAGTATAAAGACAATTGGTTAGTGGAATCAGTGGTTTGTTAAATGTTTTAGCTATAACACTGGCTAACCTATGCACTGCTCGGTGCAATGATACGGGACAATGCAACGCTTGATACGCAACGATGATACACAACAACGATACGCATCTTTAGAACTACCGATATGGACATTAAACCCTTCATCTGATTTACAAATGCGTAAGATACTTCTACAGCAATACACTCTTCAAGCATCTTGCGATTCTAAAACAATCTCATCATCGTCAGATGCAATCCATACTATTCAATTACCCCCAATTTTTGAGATGACACAATCAACCCCATCCAACGCGTAATACCAAATCGACCATCACTCTCAGCCTCGTAGACGACTTGGCGCAAGGTATCCCAGCACCACCTCGGCTCCTAAAACTCCCCCGCATCCCTCGTCGCGAAATTTACGCCCGATTCGCATCCGTCGCGCAGAGAGGAGGACGCGAGGCGTCTGCGAGCGCGCCTCGTCCTCCTCCGTTCCCAACCGCGGGCGTTATAACTTCGACAGTTGTTACTTATAAATTATCATCGCGGCAGTGATAATTCACCGACTGTTACGACGCGTTATAACTTACACTGGCGGTCGTATAAGTTATAAACGCTGCGCATGTAATTTATACGTTACCTGCCGCTCGATGTTATAAAACCCACGGAGCCGCCACGGCGAAACGGCATTATTTGATGGCAGATTATAATGCAGCGGCTCGACGACGATCGCGGACGAGATCGCGGTTTCCTTTTCGCAGTTGCGCCTATTCGATCGCGCGGAACGGAGCCGCGCGCGTGTTGGCCCACGCGAGGCGGACCAGCGTGTGCGCGCGCCATCGAAGAGGATCCGATCGGGACTCGTCGATCCGGGCCAAGTTCGGGCGGGGTCCGTGGCCCACACGTCCGCGGAGCGGCCGATATATTTCAATTGCGACGCTTTACGCGACCCACGACGTTAATAACCGCAGGAAATTACGTTGCCAGGCTTAGAACGTGCACAGGCTGGCGCGTATAAACTTACGGCCGTGTTAAAGACTCTGTTCGAGGCGATCGTGTCGGCTTAAGGACTCCATAACACGTCCCAAATGTGTCTTTCCGATATTTTACGCTCGAGGCTCGAGGTAAGTCCTAACGATCTCTAACGGTACTTGAAATCCGCGTCCTCGAAGCACGAGAAAGCCGCGGAAATAACAAAGTCGATCCCGACAATACGGTTTATCCGGTTCGAAATCACGCCCAGTGTCTCGTTGACGATTACGCGTAACTTGTAATAGCAGCCTGGGTAAAGGAGAGTGGAACGAAGGAAAACAGTTAAACGCAGGCTGAGAGAAAAAGCTTGAAACCCGACGTAATCGACTCGAGGGAAATCAGAGAGCGCTATTAACACACAATACGCAAGAGTTCGCCTGATCCAACTGGGCCCCGTGGATAATTGCCGCCATTACGCGTCTAATCGAAAGAAACGCGGCGACGCGTTCGATGAGGCGCGCGCGCGTTTCGTGGCGGGTTTTTCGCCGCTGCGCCACGGACGAGGGGCTCGCTTTTTCACGTCAGCGAGACCGGTCACGGCGACGGTAAATTGACCGATAATGTTGCTTGGCACACTGATTGCTGGATAGCAATGATGGATGCGCGGGGGGCGCCCCTCGACCGGCTCGGCTGTCCTCTTACCGTGCGCGCCAAGGTCGCTAACCTTACCGCAGCGAGGGCCCTCGGGTACTCTTTGGCGCCACGCTCCGCTCTCGACTCGAACGCAACGCGAGCGGCAACGAAAACACCGCGCCCCGTGCGAAGCCCTTCTTCTGGATTAGAATCCGTCTGCTGGCTGGGGAGAGGCGTCTCCAGCACAGTGGTTGGCAAACTTATCAGTCGACAGAGAGGTAAATGTAAACTGTATCGATAGGTATGCTTCTTCTTAAGTTGATAGACTTTAATTCGAGCTTTAAGTCTTGATAAGCTATGAGTGAAATGGAATAGAAGTTAAGACGTTAATGATAGAAACTATCGTTAACTTCTCCTAAATTGCTATTTCAGTAATAACTTCCATAACTTACACTGGGGAAGGACCCAGAAACGCAAAGGATTAACAACGATCTTAGCGACCAAGGTATCCACAAAATCAAATCACGACAATCGTCATTCGTACCAGAGCCACACTGAAGCGGCCTAAGAACCTTCTTCTGGATTAGAATCCATCTGCTGGCTGGGGAGAGGCGTCTCCGGCACAGTGGTTGGCAAACTTATCAGTCGACAAAGAGGCAAATGTCAGTCTTGAACTTAAACTGTATCGATAGGTATGCTTCTTCTTAAGTTGATAGACTTTAATTCGAGTTTTAAGTCTTGATCAAGCTACGAGTGAAACGGAATAGAAGTTTGTATCGTGCTTGAACCTTTGCGTTGCGATGTCGCCTCTGAGGGGACATCTGCATTGATTAGTGATGGAGGGCGAACTTATTCCTCCTCAGCTTCTTGAGAAGTGTGTTTTCGAAATTTCGTGTTACTGGGAGCTATTTAAATATTGCTATTTCAGCAATAACTTCCATAACTAACACCCAAGAAAGACCCAGAAACGCAAAGGATTAACAACGATCTTAGCCACCAAGGTATCCACAAAATCAAATCACGACAATCGTCATTCGTACCAGACCCTCGCTGAAGCCGCCTAAGAACCGCGCGCGACTCGCGAGCCGCGGTTTGCCGACCCCTGGTCTACGATTTATATACCAGGGATGGTCGAGAAGGGATACGCGTCGATAGCGATCGATGCGCCCGTCCGCAGGGGAACGCCGATTATCCGCGGCAATCGGGCCAATTTGATTCATTTTCTCGTTGTTAGGTTAAGTGCTATCGCTGCTGATGCTCTCGCGTGATTAATGTCGGCATTGTTGGGCGCCGCCTAGCGAAGAGGCTGGTCTCCATCGAGCGACCCCGTCGTTTTTATCGATCGAGAGTAATTTAGGCGGGAAATCGTGCCGCTCGCGCGGGAAACGGGACGAGGAGCGACGGGAATCGGCGAATCAGGACCCTGAGAAACATTTGCGACGGTATCCTCGTTATTTAGGTTGGCACTCGTGCGTGGACGAGGGATATTGTGTCGTTGGGTTCCTCTATGAAGCGACGCAGGTAAATGTACGTACAATTAGCGTCGCGTTCTCTTTTTGTGGACGCTGGACGGAGGTACGGGAAGCGCGTCGCTGTTAAAACGTGCGAAAAATGTTGTAATGGTTGTGTACGAGGTACACGATGATCCGAACTTTTACCGCGTATCCGCTGTACCGCGACAAATAAATTATTGGCCACTGTATATTCGAGGATTACGCGTGGACTTAACGTTTACCGCTAAAAACCGGGGAGCTCCACGGTTTAACGACGTGGCAGCCTATTTATGCGCCATGGGAGATGGAAATACAAAATCTCGTTTATGAATAGCATAAAACGTATACCATTAGACATTTGTTAGAAATTAGAAACTTGTTTTCAAAAACTCTCTGATCGCAAGTCTTCCTTTCGTCGTAATTTACTAGAAAACAATTGAAAACAATTAAGGAGGATAAATGAAAATGTATCAGTTAATGAACTGAATTAAATTTTAAACGTTTATAATTTCAGAAATTTCTTGGTTTGATTGGCAGAAATTACATAAAAATTTCCAAGTTAAAAATCTGCGAACTCCTCTGCAGGTTCGTGGCACGCTGGCGGGAACACAAGGAAAATGAATCGGTGTCAATCAACAGCCGGAAGGTGTGCGTCCTCGGTCCTTGATCTCGTTCCCTTTTAAGAGCCGCGAGTAAAATCTCGTTTTTTCAGCTGTTCTTATTATCATTAATATCACTGATCGCACATCGGTGTTCCACTGAAACCCATCGTGGAATGCGAGCCGCTCCGATTTCAACCGCAATTCGAGCGGGCAAAAATTCTTAACATTACTGAAACCGATGAGGTTATCGCATCGTCCGCTGGATACGCGGCCCGTAATTACGAACGCGCAATTACATAAACCGCTTTTTTATCGCCCGTTAATTAGCCACACACGCGCGGCATCGACGCCAGCATTATAAAATCGCCGATTACGCTCTCGTTTCTGGTCTGGGCTAATCGAGCGGCCGTTCCGATACGCGATCCGTCGGTAATAACTCAAAATTTCATGGCCCTCCATCCACGATCGAGTCGTAAATCAGGCGTTCTTACTTTCAGGTGGAGCAGCGTTTTATCGCAAGGATGAAACGCGCTACGCGATCGAAGAAATATGTAGATGAAACGAACATAGGTTTATAGCTGGTGAAATTGTACCAGTGCTGCCATCTGAGAACGGGTCGGTGAAACTAGTAGAGAAGCGCCCCACTCGGATGGTAAGTGCATGAATCTCGTTTTGAATATCGGTCATGAGTAGCATAACGAAAAGAGAGTTTAAGTATTTCAGAAGAATTAAGTAGAATGCTAATTGGTCTTGTTTAATTTATCATAAAGTTCTTAAATCTCGCAATACAAGTTTCTATCCTCGGTTTGATTTTAATTTCTAATGTACTGTATTTCTCGAACAAGTTTTCTTAGTCGAACCGAGACAACAGAATCCATCAAGTTTGGAGGCTTTTCATCCGTTTTCCTTAGCCTCATCCGAAAAGAAGAAAGAAGCTGGGAAGTCCCTAGCCGCTTCGCGTTTTGGTTCAAAATTTGTGGGCCGCGCGCGCGCGCGCGCCATCTGTTGGCGAAGAAACGCAACGACCTCGCGCTTAAGGTAAAATGAAGTCAGTGAGTCGCGTGTCGAGTAAGGGGAAGTTGAGCGCATGTTTATTTAAAGTTTACTGACGTGTGTGTACAATTGCGCGCGCAATGAATCAGGCACCAGTGTCGTGTATTCCAGCCGGGAAGATGTCAAAGGCGAAGAAGGTGCTCGACGAGGCCCGCGAGATCCAGAATCCGGAGCTGGATCTCGCGGACAAAGGTGTCTCGACGTTCGAGGAGATGCCAGGCTTACGTGAGTCCTCCATATCCTCGTGGGTCTCGTTCCGTTCGCCAAATTAGGCAACTTGTCTTGACTGGTTTTTTGGAGCGGATGGGGATCCGGGGCGGCCATTTGTCGCTCGCTCGACTGGTGGGCGTGTCGACGCATGCGCTCGAAATTGCTTCGACCGCATGACAATACGAAATCATCAATGAAAAATAATTAAAAATCATTAATATTTAAGGAATTTCATTGTATTTCACTGTGTTCTTTCTTATCTAGAAGCAGCATTTGTTTTACAACTAATCTAACAAGTACAATTACATTCCTTAAAGTACAAACTTTAAGATAGAGTCAACCCTCCTACAGCACGAGTTCCATCCGATGTTGTATGAAAACAGTGTTGTAGGAGGGTCCTGCTATACGAGGGTTGTTGTCGCTATCGTAATTTTACTTAAAAATTATTCGTAATCTTATCTGTTTCAGTTAATATGATCAATATTACCAGATTGACTTTGAGTCATAATAAAATTCAAGGTGAGTTTGTTTTTTAACATTTTATCGCTGAGGAAGAAAAGAGAAGGAGATATACTTGGCATTTACTACAGAATTATATATCTTCGTTTTACAGCTGTACCACCAGGCCTCGCAAATTTAGTTAATCTGGAAATATTGAATCTCTTTAATAATCATATTACCGAGCTACCAGTTTCGTTATCGCAAATGCCGAAGCTACGTATCCTCAACGTAGGGTAAGTTTCTTTTTCTCCAAGAGAAAATTGAAGATACTTACTTAAATAAATTTGCAGGATGAACAAACTGGATGTGCTTCCGCGTGGTTTCGGTGCATTTCCGGTGTTGGAGGTTCTAGATCTGACGTACAACAATTTGAGCGAGAAGAATTTACCGGGAAATTTTTTCATGATGGGTTAGTATGTATCTAATATTTTTAAATAACTTCTTGATGTTATGTGTTACGTAGCGATGTGTAAAAGCATGTCTGTTCCTTGCAGAAACTTTAAGAGCGCTTTATTTAGCCGATAACGATTTCGAGTATTTACCTCCAGAGATTGGTCAGTTAAAGAATTTGCAAATTGTGAGTGATATGATGTACGAGACGAGAATTTAACTTGCTGTATTTCTAACGCTTTATGTTCATCTCGATTTCAGCTGGTACTAAGGGAGAACGACTTGATAGAATTGCCAAAAGAAATTGGAGAGTTGACGCGGTTGCGGGAATTACACATTCAAGGTAATCGATTGACGGTTTTACCTCCGGAAATAGGTACGTATCAATCTTAAAATCAGCTCCATTTTTCTACATAAAATTAAGTTTTAAACTTGTAAGCCAAGAAGTATAATAATCATCAATTTTAAGGAAGAATTTATTTCAGGAAATCTCGATTTAGTAAGTAACAAAGCAGTATTCAGAATGGAATTTAATCCATGGGTGACGCCAATCGGCGATCAGTTGCAAGTAGGAATATCTCACGTTATGGATTACATTCGTTCGGAAACTTATAGATAGTGAGTAGCACTGATTTCGTTCCTTAAATGTAACTGTGTTCTCATATTGAAAAATGTTATTTTTAGCGTGTATAATAGACAGCAGAGCGCCAAAGGACCACCGCCACCAATTGAGAACGACAAGAGTAAGAAAATATCCCGCATTCGTTAAAATGGAACAAGGAACGATTGTATAAGTAACAATCCGAAAAATATTTTTAAACTAACAACTTTTTTTCTTCACTCACTGCCAGTAATCTCATAACTGTAACATACTTGCAATCAAATTGGTGCCTCGACTATATTAACAGAGAGATATATTTCTATTATGCATTGGAGTCTTCGATGTATAAATGTAACATACGCGCCGTATGAATCATGTATTATACAATGTATTTTTACGTCGTTTAAACCCGATGATTTAATATATAATATTGCGATATTTTTATAACAATCAAAGGACGATGTAATAAATTGCGCCTTAGAATATAAGAGTTAGGAATTTCTTGTCAAAAGTAGAAATCCTTCGCGAAGTGGTTTCTGTTGCAACGCCTACTTTTCTAAGACATTACTTGCTTTTATATTACAGTTAATTTATTCGTTTTCGTACTTGCATGCAATCTAGTCTCATTTCATTACTAATTGGCTCGCAATCAAGAACTAACACACAGTATAACAAAAATTTTCATTCGCTCAAAGCTTGTTCGATAAATGCAGACGTTACTCACTCGTCTGTATCATTTCTTAGTTATTATCAGCACTTAAGTATTTAATATAAGTTACATATCTCTCGCAAATAAATGCACAATGACGGATTCAATATAACAAGAGGAATAAAAAGCAAAAATCAATCGACGAGGATGGGATTCGAACCCACGCGTGCAGAGCACATTGGATTAGCAGTCCAACGCCTTAACCTCTCGGCCACCTCGTCTGCTTGTACATCGTGAAAAAATGTCACCCCAAGGGTTGATTTCACCCCTATGCGTAAAATTATACTTCATTTGATAATATCAATCAAGGCGCAATGTATAACACAATAATATTTGATAGTTAGCTAGAAATCAAGTCGTACCAGACAGAAATTTACAAAAACTTAAACAAAAATTAAGATGGTAGTCCTCCCAGTGTCAATATCCTTTCTTCTACGACACATACTGCATCTTTAACATGCAACAAAGTTGTCTTCCTGAAGCAAAACGCTGCCCTGTCATCCGCATCAGCTGTTACCATAAAAAGAAGAAATGGACCAGAAATAATACTATATTTATAATTCTTATGGTAAATACAAAGAATAATGGAGTGCAATTATTGTATTTTATTGTATAATTCATTAATTTGTTTAAATAAATTGAATACTCGAAAGGAATATGACAAGTTTTATCATTTTCCTTTTACTATGCTCTCTCCCAGTCCCCTATCCTTTCTATTTTCACAAATAATTCCTGGAAATGACGTCACTTCTCAGAATTTCGAGAGTTCCTGGAAATGACGTCATTTTCCAAGAAGTGGCACTTTAGGATACCTCCTCACATATCATGTTCTCCTAATACAAAGTCCGAAAATCGGGGCTTTACGCTTGAATAAGTCCAGAAAACTGGGATTTCCTGGAAAATGACGTCACTTCTAGGAATCGCCAGAATTCTTGGAATTTCGAGGGTTCTTGGAAGTGACGTCATTTTCCAAGAAGTGGCACTTGGAATACCTCCTCGCATATCATGTTCTCCTAATACAAAGTCCCAAAATCCGGCCGTCACGCTTGAGTGAGCACCAGAAACTGAGATTTCCTGGAAAATGACGTCATTTCCCAGAATCGCCGAAATTCCAGGAATTCTCGATGACGTCATTTCCAAGAAGTGGCATTTAAGATACCTCCTCGCATATCATGTTCTCCTAATACAAAGTCTCAAAATCCAGTCGTCACGCTTGAGTGAGCACCATAAAGTGGGATTTCCTGGAAAATGACGTCATTTCCAAGAATAGCCGAAATTCCAGGAATTCTCGATGACGTCATTTCCAAGAAGTGGCACTTGGGATACCTCCTCGCATATCATGTTCTCCTGATACAAAGTCTCAAAATCCAGTCGTCACGCTTGAGTAAGCACCAGAAAGTGGGATTTCCTGGAAAATGACGTCATTTCCAAGAATAGCCGAAATTCCACTTCTTGGAAATGACGTCATCGAGAATTCCTGGAATTTCGGCTATTCTTGGAAATGACGTCATTTTCCAGGAAATCCCACTTTATGGTGCTCACTCAAGCGTGACGACTGGATTTTGAGACTTTGTATTAGGAGAACATGATATGCGAGGAGGTATCCCAAGTGCCACTTCTTGGAAATGACGTCATCGAGAATTCCTGGAATTTCGGCTATTCTTGGAAATGACGTCATTTTCCAGGAAATCCCAGTTTCTGGTGCTCACTCAAGCGTGACGGCCCGATTTTGGGACTTTGTATCAGGAGAACATGATATGCGAGGAGGTATTCCAAGTGCCACTTCTTGGAAATGACGTCATCGAGAATTCCTGGAATTTCGGCGATTCTTGGAAATGACGTCATTTTCCAAGAAATCTCAGTTTCTGGTGCTCACTCAAGCGTGACGGCCGGATTTTGGGACTTTGTATTAGGAGAACATGATATGCGAGGAGGTATTCCAAGTGCCACTTCTTGGAAAATGACGTCATTTCCAAGAACCCTCGAAATTCTGAGAAGTGACGTCATTTCCAGGAATTCTGGCAATTCTTGGAAGTGACGTCATTTTCCAAGAATTCGCGGTCTTCTTTTACATAGTTTCTTAACTTTCCTCGACTTAGGATTGGGTTGAGTTATTTTGGATTGGGTTAATGATGAATTAAACAATTTATGAGCAATGATAACATATTTATTGAAGCTCTTAAGAAATTACAAAGTAATCTTACAATGTAATTGTTATAAACTATACTTATAAACTTATAATACATCTTATAACTAAAATTTATGCAAATTTATGATATAAATGTGTAAAACGGTGTATAATATTGACTTTAAACTATTCGTTGTAGTTCTTTCTTATCCTCATTGATGATGTGATCTCTGTCTCTGGAGTACGTAGTCCTTTTAGCTGCTCAAACGTTGCCAGAGTAATGGAACAGGGAATACTGTCGATTAATCCTTTGTCTTTGCCTCTTCACGCAAGTAAGAGCCACCAGGAACCTGCACACACGCAGTTGGACATTAGTAATTATTATAAATATGATAAAAATGAGTTAAAGAAAGAAAATCGATAGAGGTTGCCTGTAACTATCATGGAAATGTCTGTAATGAACTATGTGTAAAGAGAACACCCAGTAGTTTCTCAAAATTGCTATATCACTCCATAGCAACGAAAACAAAATTCTGTAGGAGAATGTCTAATTTATTCAATTGAACTTGGACGTTCATACTGGAAAGTCATCTCACCTTCTTTTTATATCGAATTATTAGGAATCCTCCACCATGGTAATTATTCCTTCACGTCCTAACTGTTCGCATATACAATTACATATTTAGATAGTAATTGTCCAAATAAAACTATTAGAAGAAAACTATTAAGCCTGCGGAATACTAAATATGCGTGACCACACCCAAGAATGTACATAAATGTACGCAGAAATTATTAAATTTTCTAGCGTGAAGTACTGTCGGTCCACATCGGCCAAGGCGGCGTCCAAATGGGGAACGCCTGTTGGGAATTGTATTGCCTTGAGCACGGCATACAACCCGATGGCATGCTTCCCCCTCAGAGCTGCACCAACGACGAAGGTTTTCAAACTTTCTTCAGTGAGACTGGCGGTGGAAAATACGTTCCGCGAGCTGTATTTCTGGATCTCGAACCCACAGTAATAGGTACACTTAGATTACCCACGATATACTTATAAAAATTCAATTCAAAATTGCCTGTGCAATCAAATCTAATCTCGCACCCTATCTGTCGCGATTTCTATAAGTTTTATAAATTTACAATACATATTAACAATCTTATTCTCAATACACGTTCTATGCAGTCGTATTCTGCTGTAAAACTACCCGATTACTCTTCGTTTCCAGACGAAGTTCGAACAGGGACCTACCACCAACTGTTCCACCCCGAGCAATTGATCTCCGGCAAAGAAGACGCTGCGAACAATTATGCTCGAGGCCACTACACCCTAGGGAAAGAAATAATCGACCTGGTGCTCGACAGGATTCGCAAAATCGCTGACATGTGCACAGGCCTCCAGGGTTTCCTAATTTTCCATGCATTCGGTGGTGGTACAGGCTCAGGGTTCACCAGTCTCCTAATGGAGCGCCTCTCCATGGACTACGGGAAGAAGGCCAAGCTTGAGTTCGCGATCTACCCTTCCCCACAAATCTCCACAGCTGTAGTGGAGCCCTACAACGCGATTCTGACCACGCACACGACCCTAGAGCACTCTGACTGCGCGTTCCTCGTCGATAACGAGGCGATCTACGATATCTGCAGGAGAAACTTGGACATCGAACGGCCCACGTACACTAATTTGAACAGACTGATAGGACAAATAGTCTCGTCCATCACAGCCTCCCTGAGGTTCGACGGGGCACTGAACGTCGATCTAACAGAGTTCCAGACGAATCTGGTTCCTTATCCAAGGATTCACTTCCCTCTGGCTACGTACGCGCCCATTGTCTCGATCGAGAAGGCTTACCATGAACAGCTGACGGTGATGGAGTTGACGTCGTCTTGCTTCGAACCTGCCATGCAAATGGTCAAGTGTAACCCGCAGAGGGGGAAGTACATGGCGTGTTGCCTGCTGTACAGGGGCGATGTGGTGCCCAAGGATGTAAATGCATCCATTGCGACTATTAAGACCAAGAGGGCCATACAATTTGTTGATTGGTGTCCCACTGGATTCAAGGTAGATCATTCTTAATTCTCTCGATGGGAAAATTTATAGTAAATGTTCATTTTTGAACGTTTAGGTAGGCATTAATTACCAACCACCCACTGTGGTACCTGGCGGTGACCTCGCTAAAGTGCAGCGAGCGATGGCTATGCTCGCAAATACCACAGCAATCGCAGAGGCCTGGACGAGATTAAACAGGAAGTTTGATCTGATGTTCGGAAAACGGGCGTTTGTTCACTGGTAAATGATCGTTCCTAACAGAAAAGATGAAAATTGTACTTTTTTCTAAATCATTCCTACGCGATATACGTTTGAGTCCCTGAAAAATCACTGATGGTTGCTTACAAATGAAACTATCCAGGTACGTGGCCGAGAGCATGGACGAAAGTGAATTCAACGAGGCCAGGGAAGATCTGGCTGCCTTGGAGAAGGATTACGAGGAGGTTGGCATGGACTCGACGGACGCTGGCGAAGGTGAAGATGAGAACTAAAGGAACACCCATCTTCTGTGACGAAGGTTTCGTCACGGATGTCGCATTGGTGAACGGACAGTTCATTCGTTTTGTACAAACTATACACTGTTTTCGTCTCTTTTGTTTGTACTCGTCCTGTACATTATTTTAATAGGTAGTTTTAATTTGATAAATATATATATATTTCTGTAGGCACGTTTAGAAACTTTTATATTATTAATAAAAGTTTATTTTTCTATACCGATTTACTGTCTGTTCATTTTATTGGAGACCTTCCTCCACAAACCTTTAACAGATAAAAGGAAGAGTTAGAAGATAGATTGTAGTCAAAGGTATTTTCATGGAGAGTTAAGGTATTTTTTATAAATTACCATCTTCGTAAAAATGATAGTGTTGAGGAGAATCCACAGCTGTGTTCAGCCAGGCGAAGAGGATGACAACTGCAACGGGACGACGTCAGTTCATAGATATTACAGGCTTTTTATTGTGTAGGACAGCACGCGGCTACACGAATTATATTACATATGTATAAATTCGTAATCGGCAGCTTTACAGTTACAGAGAACTCTTATCGCACATAGAATCACCTTTCAATTCTCGAGGGGAAGGACAGGGCGACATCTTTTCTTAATCGTTTCTTTGTATGTCTGACAAAACTTGCGACGTTAACGGACACCACACTCGGTTCAAGATGATATGGAAACGCGCGTGTGCGACCACACGCGATCGTTTCCATTTTCTGGCATACGCTCCGAAACTTCTTCATTTTTTTTCTTCTTATTTTTTTCTTTCTTTGTGCGTATCTCGCCGAGCGGTAGAAAAATGAAACTGATAATATTAAGGATAATTACGATAATAATAACGATACTAATATCAATAATAATAGTAATAGTATAATAATAAAAATGATAGAAATAAAAGAGACCTAGAAAAGTGTCCTCGCGTGACAATCGAAAAAAGGAGAATCTCAACTCTTCGATTGAGCTTGTCCATTATCATAAAAGAACGTGATCTGTTCGTCACAAAAGTGGCGAGGGACGATATAGCGGGTATGTGAGGAGAGCCACAACGACGATGACCAAAGTAAAAAACATTGATTAATCGGTAAATCGATATACAATTGCGATTAATGGACTGCGTATGTTTATGCGCGTATGGGGAAGTAAAATTGATAAAAGAACAAAAAGTGCACTCGATATGCAAAGATATAAAACAGTGAAACCAACGTGGACGATAATTTCATAAAGAGTAAAACGTAAAACTGTCTGCCAGACGTTCGAGGTCCTCGGTTCGATCGTAAAACGAAGAATATTCTATAAACATTCGCAGTCCAATTGGTAATAAATGTTCACACGACGACAATGACATCAACGAGAGTGGCATTGCATTCGATCCTTAGGATACCGATCAATATATTAATATTTCTATCTAGAATATCTGTCTTTGAAAAAGAAAAGAAAACGAGTTCTTTTTTTCGTAGGTTCGCGTTCAATGGCGGAACTTCGTCCCTTTTCCAACGTCGTTTTCTCTCGTATAAATTTCTGGCATTGGAACGCGACTAACAGGAAGAGCGGATTGAACGAAGTCGAACTCTCATCGAAGTCGAACGCGATTACGACTATTAAGTTCTATCGTAAATAGAGTATCCCTAATAAAAAGATCCTCGACTGCGCGTGTACTTTCTCGTACGACACGCGCGCGATAATTAGCAAATTCTTTCGTTTCTTTTTTCTTCTTTTTAAACTTTGCATCTTATAAAATTTTCTGTTCACCCACACAAACACACGCATACGATCCTACTCATAACTATTTTGTTTCTTGCTTCTTCCCTCTCACACTCGACTGTTTCTTTCCGTTTAAAGTCTGCCTCTATCGTTGTCCAACCTCTTGGAGCACAGCGCTCTCGTCGCGGTGGTAGCTACGCGAACCATCGCCACGGTTTTTGTACAGCGAAGGAACCTAGGAATCGATCAAGTTTTTAATTGTCGTTCGATCGGAATTCTACTACTTCAGGATGCTGTGCTCCAAACGGTTGAATCGATTCTTCACTCGTATCATCATCATCTCATCATTTCTTTTTTGGATTGGCAGGCGAGTTAAAGCTGCCGCTCGCTGGACTAGAGATTTCACTACTGCTGTATTGCGCATCCGTTGTTCGACGACAATGCTCTTCTCTCAATCTTTACGCGTCTCCAAATCTCTCTCTACCTCTCTCTCTCTCTCTCTCTCTCTCTCTCTCTCTCCCTATGTCGCTTTGCTCTCGCAACTCCAGGAACGGCTAGGAACCGTAATCCCAATATTTCCACGATCTCTCTTCTGTCTCTCTTCTTTTCCGTCTTCTCACACACTGTCTCCATCTCTTTTTTTCTCTCTCCAGCGAATGATTGTTCGTGAATGTTTCTTTTGCTGCACTTTTTCTCTCCCTTTTTCTTCTGTTTTCTTCTTTTCTTTTGCTTAAACGCCTTTAAAATAGTCAGCGGTGGCTTGGAGCAGGGATCACGGGAACGAGTTGAACGGGAGACGAACTTCTGGCCCAGGGTGATCTCTGTCGATCGATAGGAGGAAGCTCAAGCGAGCAACGCGAGTCAGACGACGCGAGATACCGACTGTCGGTAAAATGTCTATAAGGCACGGCCTCGAGGACGCTCGTCTCTCGCCACCGTTAGGATTCCGCATTCTCAGGGCCAGTTCAAGGCTACAATTGTGATCGCAGAGAGGCTCTCGGTTCTTACGTCCTCCGTTTCACTTGCACCACGAATTTAGACCGGTTCTGTACAATCTGAACCGGGTTAATTGGCGCACCAAGTACATCCATTGGACCCCATTATCCTATAAGGGAGACAACTGCGAGGATGGTTAATTTCTCTCGGAGAATTTGCGGGGGGATTACAAAACGCTGATACAGACTTTTTGTACAAATAAATATCTTCGTCGAAAGTTTATGCCATGTTCCTTTATTTTACCTAAAACCACCAGTAAAGCTAGTCAATTTCCTGTAAGACAATGGGGCCCAATACGCTTCCCGAGACGAACGTGGGGAATCCCAAAATTGAAGTTCGCAGAAGGTCCCGAAATTCCTTAAGCCAAACCTGCGTTATTTTCTCTTTTCTCGTCGTTTAGCGTCCGAGGGCCGGATGGAAGAGAGAAACGTCGCCGCCCTTGGCGCGTCTCGCTACTGTACGAAAATAAAGCGATCTCACGCGGAGAAGATGATCCTCGTGTGCTCGACCGACCGTGCGACGAGATCGACTGTTGTCGTTCCAGGGTCGGTCGACCTGATTTTCTACTCGCGTTTAAGGGAACGCGAACTGGCGCAGGCAGTGATTGCTCGTCCGGACAGATCGCAATCGCAGAACACACCTAAGAGTCGTTTGGACGTCGCTGGGACGGTCAGACGAGACGCCGCTAGGTTCTATAAATCGCTTTTAGTCCATAACAAGTGGGAAACTCGACGGCCCAGAGAAGTTGAGTCACGGTCAGAAGTTAAAAGACATTTGAACGTTGGTTTTAGCTAGCGTAGGATTTAAGAGTACTCGAATTGACTGGAATTCTATGGGCTAACGTCTGCTTGGCTATCGAGCTTCTCAAATAATTCCCTTTTAGTCTTCAACACTGATAAAAGCCTCTAAACATTGTCCCTTAGAACGCTACGCAATCTAGTGTATAGTAACTTCGCTTGTACTTTTGTCGTAGATAAAGATAGGAATACAGCGCGGAGGTCTGCGGTTAGAGATATGTTTAGCGTCTCGCTGAGCCGTTTCCACGATCAATAAAAGTATGCGGATGATTCTGGGCTTTCGTTGCCACTTGGTATAAGCGTGCCAAGCTTCAGAATGCGTGGCACCCGTGTTTTTCTCAATATTCAATATTAGAATCAACCTCCAAAAGAGCGCAGTTCAGACATTTTGAATTCCAATGTAACGCAATCTCTTCAAGCGAATCACACTTCAATGGTTGCGATCTGCAGACTGCATCTGAACAGGACAGAGCCTGCGTGTTTTCTTCGTGTAGCATTTAGGGGGTCGCGCGAACTCGGTAGAAAACGGTAACGTTAAGTTCTAAAACGTATAAAAAATCATCGTCCTTTTAAGGCTGACTGCGTGGAGGAGTGCGTGCGAGCTCGTTCGAAACGTACGCAGAGCGATGAGGAATCATACGTGTCGCGTTGTCTCTTTGGTAATACATACGACGTAATGTGTACTCAGCGAATCGTGTTTACACGTACACACGACAGCTACCTTTAAATGGTCGCTCGAACCGCTTGTGACTTCAATTCGTGCACACACATATTCAAGCATATTATTGTCGAAAGTAACAAACAAGGAAGCTCGAGGGCACGGTTACGACGCGGTCGTTCCAACAAGTCGTTCTGCGAGAGCAAATCAGAAGGCGAAGGAATTAAAAACGAGTAGAACATAGGGCCCAGTAGAGGGCGTTATAAAAGCGACATAAACCTAACCTACGCGCGCGCTGGGCGCTTGCCTTACAAAGATTCCTTTCTCTACGTAATCACACGAGCGTATTTCCTTTGATAATTAAATAAAATAGAGTCACACTACGATCGATCTCGACTACAATGCGATCAGCAGATGGCGCTCGCGTCGAGACGATGGTCTGGCCTGTCCGCGACGACAAAAAATTAAATGGTACTCGCCTATAGAGCTATTATCACCATCGTAAGAACAACATAACGACCGCCTATTATCACTTAGTATGATGAATAACATTACTAGTCGTACAAATAAGAATAATAAACTAAAGGCTGAGAATAGTAGCAGCAGTATGTGGTAATGATAGTAACGGTAGCAATAATATTTATATATATAATGTCGATTGTGAAAATATCTAAGATCAATTTAACTCTCTCTCTCTCTCTCTCTCTCTCTCTCTTTCTCTCTCTTTCTACTTCTCGTAACACATTCGCTTCTCTGACTTTCATTCGAGCACACGTTCCCATCGTCCTCTGTCAATCTCGAAAACGTACACACAAAATCCTTACGTAAAACTCGTTCGAAACCGACGTACAGTTTAGCGACACTCTGCGAATCTCACTGACGTCACGAGGACGGCGAAACCGTCGATGAACCGTAACCCATCGTGGTCCAACGGGGATGCTTCTCGTGTTCCCGTCTCTCGCTGTTGCATCGATTCGACGGCGATGAACGCCCCTGTAATCTCTTCTCCTCTCGTCTCGAGCATCGGTTCCGCATTCTTTTTGCTACGCCCCGAAGTGTCCAAAGTTCCCAGAATCCCAATTACGATCGAACTACTCGCCGCTACAGGGCCAAATCTGCAGGGAGGTCGACGAAGCTACCGTTTGACGCTTCTACGAAGTGCGCTAGTCGAAGATTCCGTGTATCCTGAGCATATAGTTTGTCCAGAGACGAGAACACCAAGAGAGACCAGTCGACGGAGACGGCGTTCGCCTGTTACGAGGAGACGAATCAACGCCTGGAACCGTTCCTTCCGCGGTGTAGCTGCGCCGCTGTTCAGGATCTGTAGATACGGATCACGTCCCTGATCGTCGCTCGACAGAGCGGACAGTGTCCGCCGCCTTTGCCGCACCACTGTTGGATGGCGCATGGGTAGCACATGCACATGTGGCCGCACATGTACAACACGCTGTCGATGCTTCTCTCGTAGCAAACCGAGCACTCGTTGGGCTGTCCGGGTGTGGGCTGAAGCCCCTCGCTCCATTGCTGCAGGTGGGAAGACGCTTGGGAGGTGAGAGTGCCGTCGAGGCTCTGATAATTCACCGGTTCCACATAGGTGGAGGATCCTGTACTGGCCATGGTGCCTGTCAGAGGCGGCGAGGACTGTCTGGAGGATCCTGGGTTCGACGTGGACGCCGTCGATGTCGTCGCTGCCGATGCGGTTTGCGGGAGGTGCACGTGTTGATTCCTGTGGCCAGCGGACGCGTAAGTGGGTTGCGGGGTGGACGAGGACGGCGTCACGTAGCCTGTCTGAGGCGGAAGGTTCACCACCAGCACGGTTCCACCGCCTATGGCTGGCTTGAATTGAACCATCTCGGAGAATCTGGACAGTTCCGTGGCCGCGTTACTGTGATTGCAGTGCTGCTGCTGTTGCTGCTGCTGTTGCTGTTGCAACATCGCCGCGGGCGAGGGATTGCTTTGGCGTTGTCGCGGCGGCGACGTGGGCCTCTCGGCCAGCATCCTGACTCGCTGCGTGCTGCCGTATACGTCGAAGAACGCCCACAGCTGAAGGCTTTGGTCCACGTGCATCACCACGTTAGCTGGCCCACCGTTTTTGCTCATCTGAACCTCCCCGAAGTGGGTCACCGTGAAGGCGATCTCGTCGCCAGGTTCTGGACTCGACGCCACGTCTTTGGAGACTACCCAATACTCGGGGCGATCCAACAGGAGATCACTGTCGTCCGGCAGGTCCTCTGCGGCGATTCTATCTGGATCGCAGGAGGTGAGGCCCAGGGCAAGAGCGCCCACGTACATAGGCTCCGTGGCTAGGATCTGAACAACCAGCCGCTCTCCCAACACCAACGGCCGACTCGTGAACGCGTAGCCGTGACAAAATTCCGTGTCGGTCCGCGTCGCCACGCACTGTTGATTACTGAAGCGGATGTTCCTGCCTCGGGTCCTGGAACATCGAGAAACGGGGAAACCATTAGAGGATCGTCCACTCCGGAACGCTGGATGTTTCGAAGCAATTACACGAATAAACTCCATCTACTCTATCGCGTATACCCCAAAATCGAGAATGCTACGTTGCCCACTACCTTCGAAGGTACCAATTTGCAGCGATACCTCGCGAAGGGGGCAATAGGGATTACGAAACAAAGGATCCCCCAATGGATACTCACGAGTGGAAGGGTAACGGCGTGAAGATGACACCGGCTGGCTGAAACCTGAGTCCGGGCAGCTCGACGTCGGGCTCGTGATGGATCTGCATGGTCTGCATGGTCGGGACGATGATCCTCTCGACGTCCCTGCTCGCGTTGCTCGCGTCGTCCATGGCAGAGTGCCTGCTGTGCTGCGCATTGTCCTCGTTGCTATGCTCGGCGCCTCTCCTGATGTTGTTGAAGTGTTGCCTGTTGGGATCGACGAACTCGATCGCGGTGCTGTTCCCGTAGACGTCGATGATAGCCCACAACGGGCCCCGCGTCTCCACGCCGCTGAAGAACACGCCCTTTTCCTCGCCGTTCACGCCAAAGTGCACGTCCCCGGCGGACGTGACGTAGTAGAAGAGCACCGTGTCCCTTTCGGCGAACCGCTCGGCCATGGCCTTCGCCCAGTAACCGGGTTTGTTCGTCAGGTCTGGGCAGGCGTACCTTGGCAGCCCGTTTCGCAGGTTGATGGGGTCATTGCTGGTGAACCCGAAACGGATCACGCCGCTCCAGTTGTCGGAGATCTCGAGGAATTTCACGCACACCTGGAATCAAAGAAAGGCGGTTGTTAGTTGGCTCGACTGTTGTATCCTTTGGGAATTGCAGTAGGTTGTATTGTCCTAACATTAGAGCTGTTTGGTTGTACTGTTGCACTTTTGGAAAACTACCGCGCGATTTAATAATTCAGTATAATTGCAAACGAACAGTTGATCTACGAAATTCCAAGAAGCATAAAAGGAATTTCGGTGTAATTACTCTTTAATACCATTTACGTACTTTTGAGGGACTCAAGCGTTACTGTGCAATAAGATCGAGCGGAATTCAGGTTAATTAAAATATTTAAAGCCCAGCGATTCCTTTGAAAATCAGTGGGCATTCTGTCGGAAGGGGCACACCAAATTATTGGCCTACAAATTGACCATGAGAATGGTTTTAATAGGCCGTAGCTACCTGAACGCGTTGACCTTATGCTCTCAGGAATTCTCTTACTTGGAACATGCACTTTCAACGTATCTGTACACGTAGTTTCTGTTTGAACAATGGGACGGAGTATTTTCTTTCGATTTTCGAATTATTTTGGTGGTGCTGGCGAGATATTCGTCGTTTATAGACGATCGAGGGACCTCAGACGCGTACAGATTTCGTCGACGATACTTTTTCGCTACCAAGTTCGGCCACGTTATGTCACGAGGCTGAACGTGACGAAAATCCCAAAGGCGATAGTTAACGGGGGGAACAGTTACGAAATATCGAGTTCGAGTCGATGTTCTTTTTCCTAGAATCGAATGTGTCTTTGCCTTCGTCTTTTAAAACACCTTTCCATCACGATTCACGTTTCTCCATCGCGATGAAAAAAATTGACAAATTATTAACAACAATACGATACGATTTTCACGAGAGAAACAAATGTGTTCCGCACCTGTCTTTCATTAGAAAAGAAACGAAATAGATCTAAATCGCAGATAATTCAAGGAGAAATTAAATAAAAAGACTTTGATTTCCCCGTTAAAATCCAATTAAAATACAATCTCCAACAGCGACGTACCCACGCGAATACCTTCGAATAATTTGTACACGCTTTATCACTTCCTCCAACTTTCAAATTCTAAACTTCTATGCTTGGCAACAGGAGAACATTCTTTAATTGACACGAATCAGAAATCTACAAGCATCTTCATCAACCTATTAAAAAGTAAAATGATAATAAAAGAAATGGCGGATTTCAGCGTTTATTATTTGACAAAATTGCCAGGGTACGATGCAAGTATATTTCCAGCGAAACACGTAACACACAGGCTGTCTCGTAATTAGTTGACGATGATAGGAAAGAAATTGGCGAACTTTCGCGAAACAAATTGAAATTGCGCGTGTATATACGCGCGTCTCTGGCAACGGTGAAAATCCGATATATCCCAAGGTGTTTAGTGAAATTGACGAAGAGCCTTCGAGTGGCTCGCCCACGCTCTCCGCCAATCTCCTACCTGGCGGAGACGAGCGAAGGATGAAAGGAGAACGGCTACGCGAAGCAAGTAAAGTACTTTTGTTGCCACGCGCTTCCATTTCGGTTCCACGGACGCGAATCAGCTGGAGAACTGTTACGCTGGCGCTCGCAATTATTCAAACGACTCGAGAAATTCTTAAATGATGTATAAATAATCGTAGAAGAAACGAGCACCGTGCGATTCGCGATAAAATTATACTAAAATATTGAAACTTTGCGTTTCAATCAGGCACACGGCCATTTTTATAACGTTGAAATAAAATATAATACTTCTCTACTTTGTGCATTGATTTTGAAATATTTTTGCAACTCGTAAAATTCAAGGAAATATTAATTGTTCCTCTAGAGACGTGGAAATTTTAATTACTAATTACCTGCGATACTCTGTGCGCGTATGGACCGAGTGTTCCACGTTTCGAGAGAGCATCGACGACTAAAATCGGCGGCCCACGGCCATTTTTATAACGTTCAAATAAAATATAATACTTCTCTACTTTGTGCATTGATTTTGAAATATTTTTGCAACTTGTAAAATTCAAGGAAATATTAATTCTTCCTCTAGAGACGTGGAAATTTTAATTACTAATTACGTGCGATACTCTGTGCGCGTATGGACCGAGTGTTCCACGTTTCGAGAGAGCATCGACGACTAAAATCGGCGGCCCACGGCCATTTTTATAACGTTCAAATAAAATATAATACTTCTCTACTTTGTGCATTGATTTTGAAATATTTTTGCAACTCGTAAAATTCAAGGAAATATTAATTGTTCCTCTAGAGATGTGGAAATTTTAATTACTAATTACGTGCGATACTCTGTGCGCGTATGGACCGAGTGTTCCACGTTTCGAGAGAGCATCGACGACTAAAATCGTCGGCCCACGTGAAATTGCTTGGCCTCTGTTCAGGGTCGGTTCGATAGACGGAGAAAATGCAAATGACGAGTGCCGTCGAGCGGAACAACAGTCACCCGATTCTCACAATTAACGACGGCTCTCCCGTATACGATTTACCGCGGGGGAACGAGGAAACGCGGGAAAAACGGTGTTTTCCACCGTGGGGAAAAATCAGCCGCTCGAATCGATTAATTGCGCCGACCTCGAGGACTTGTTGTCCGCGCCGCGGTTCTAACGTCATCGTTGAAATCGCGTTTTCCGGGAACGTAGGTTTTACGTTGATCTAACTGTTTTGAGCTTGGGTTGATCAAATTTTAATAAGCGACATTTGTTACTTCTGCATTTTTAGTTTGTACAAAGACTGGATGCCATTGCTATTGTATTGTGTGAAAAGATGTTGAACGATCTATTTTTTAACCCATTCGAGATGGATTGCACACTGTGTAATGCGATGCAATGATATTGAATTGTAATTAAAATTTCAGCTTCTGAGGTTGGTCTCCAAAAAAATGAGACTTCTCGAAGGGGTTAATTTGTGAACGATTCATTACACGATATTTCATAACAATAGACTTTCAATGAAAATTACCTTTTCTCCGACACGTATAGGACGTGCACTGAACGTGATGCCCCTGCAGAAACTCTCGTATCTTCTGGCGATGGTCCCGCCATTGCAGAGTCTGATGTTCTCACCGTGAACTTGATGGAACGTCAATGGTGGCAGATTGTTGGTGCCTGCACTGGACGATCTTGGTGCTGCAATAACAAAATAGACGCCACACGTTAGACAAATATCACGAAACAGGTGAACGCTCGCTCGATCCGCTTTCACGTGGAGCGTATTTAAAGGAAGACCCTCAGGAATCAGGTTCGAGGGACTCCATGGAAGGACCGCCAAAGGAGCGAGCAGAGGTCGGTCGACGTTCCCAATAAGGGTTTAAATCAAATTAGATTTCCCAATGGAATTCCACTGAAATAATCGATGCTTCACCCAAGAACCAGCAATTTATCGAAATAAATTCCGATTCCCTTTTAAGAGGGCTCGATCGAAGCGTTGGCTGTATTATATGGACGATTAAAAAAGTGGCGCGGGTGCATTTCCGTCGAAGAAACTCGTTCCCCGTGCCCATTGATAAAACTAATTGCGACTAATTACAAATTCGTCGAGCGAAAATGGCTGCGACGAGCGGGAAATTCCTCGCAGGCAGTCGCTTTGCATGGAACAAAAGCGGCTAAGGAGAGAAAGCCTCGCGGCGGAAGGAGAACGAGGATAGAGGTGGAATTCGATCGAGAAACTGAAATGCAAAACCACCTCGCGTGGCAGCTCGACCGTTTCCACTTCGGTATTTCATAACTCCGACTCGGCGATCCGGAATGCGGGTGTTCTGCCAGGATATTCCCAGGCTGCGTTCAGGATGTTCCCACCCGGTGACGGGAAAGCCCGCCATTCCAAATGGACCATGCAAGATCGAGCCTCGATTGGGGTTTTCCACTGCTGCGATTGGTCACCAGCTTCTTCTCACTTTCACAGGTGCCTTGATTGCTTTTTAACTGCTAGCGTTGAATACTGATATTCCAGAAACTTTGTTTTCCTTTGCTGGTGATAATTGTTGGACGAGGAAAGAGTCGAACAAATTTTTCAAATAAATTTTATCCTTTTTAATTTGTATAATATCGATTTTCTTTTACTCTGATAACTATAAGGAAAGAAGACGGTCGCAGAAGTAGGGCACTTCCTTTCCCGCTTGCTATCGTCGAGTTTGGTCAGCTGATCCACTGTAGCCTCCTACTTGTAGCCTAATTTTGTTTCTAACTAAATGGTAATACGTGTGCTGTTTCCATGGGAATTTTTTATCAGCGTATCTAGGCTAATTAAGTTCGCATGTCGATGCAAAGTTTCAGTCGAAGACCGATAACGGTTTTTAAAAATCGTTATCGAGCGTAAAATAAACTCGTGTTCGTGTACTTTCAGATGTTTGGAAATTTACAGCAATTAGATCGCTGTTACACGACAATTTAATGTTGCAGCGACGTTGCGTCCTGTACGAGACGCTCACGATAATACATTATCTATCTCGTCCATGGTACAACTAATTAGAACCGATAACCACGAAGAAGCTTCGTCCGCAGTTTGTCTTAATTAAATGACAACACAATTATATTTTATATTACAAACACTACAGCCTCAAAAATTCCCCAAATCCACCGTGTGACCAACCCTAACACGGTTCCAAATTCGATCTCACAGCCAACGACAAAAAAGAAGGAACAAATCACTGAATAATATTTATAAAATATGCCAAAGCAATTCCAAACGAACACAATGCAACTCTAATACATTTCACAGAGCAAGTAATCTCGCACTATCTCTCGCAAGACCGATAACAACTGAACCTAGTTTTAGGACCAGCAAAGGAACAATCGAAACGGAAAAAAGAAAAAATAAATAAACGATTACGGAAACAAACGTGGACCGCAACCGTCACGAACGGCAGCCCAGTTCCGACTGAACTATCGATACGCGCGCACGGAGGGCGGCGGTGTACATATCGCGTCCGATATCGTACGCGCGCCACGCACCGGAAACCGCACGGTACCAGAGAGCGGAAGCGGCCCTGGCCGCGCAAGGAGCATCGGACGATACGCTTTCTCCGCGGCCGGATGCGCGCCTAAAAGCGCCGTTAACAATGGCCTGGCCAACAGGAAGCGCGCGCCGCGACGCGACTTTTGCGGGCTTCCGCCGTTTCCTCCAACCGCCACATTCAGATTATTGCGAAACCCGCCGGAGACACCCGTTTTTCGCGGCCACCGTCTGTCTTAATTGAGCTCGAGAAGCGAGAACCGACTTCCGGAGACCTTTGACTGTTTCCCGTTTTTTTTTTCGGAAAGCGTTTCTCATTTGCGCTCTGTTATTTAACGGGTGCCACGCTGAATTTTGTGTTCGAGACATTTGGTATTCGTATTGTAAAATAAAGAATGGAAGCAAACTTGCAACCCCTTTACAACCCTTTTCTTGATAATTATGGTCTTTTATTATTGGAAAGATTGTAAACTGTATGCCAGAAGCGAAATTAATTAATTGCAAAGCGGACTAGATTTACGTATACGCAGAATATATTTGCACTTTAATCGCTGTTTACTTTTGTTTTTCATGCGCCTTTCCGCACCAGCGTGAAACTTTGTAATAACGTTAGAAAAAGCGCGTGCTCCAATTAAAAGCTCTCAACGCTGCATATACATGAGATAACAGTATCCAGGATAAAAACGAAAACGCTGGTGCGAGGATGACGAGCGAATTAGAAATTACGATCGAGCCGACTGGTTCGCGTTACGCGTCTTAGCCGGACCGTGAGAAACCGGCGTTGGTTCGAATGTTAGTTTTGCCACACGGTGATCCATGGATCGTGACCGCCTTGGCTGGATCCGAGGTGCTTCGGGTCGCGGTTTCGGTTCGCTAAAGGATTAATCGCGTCTCCAACTACCGCCAGCGTAACTCGCGAGGTATGCGATCATAAATCGAATAACCGTTCGTTGTTACACTTTCAACGAGTGTTACGAATTCTGGCGACTTGCTTCCTGCGCGCCAACCGCGTTCCTGGATTCAAAAGGTGTGCCCCAGTCGATAATCGTCGTCGAACGGAGGAAACGATCGCGTGCAAACGATCATCTCTGCGCGGTCGTTCCGCTTTTTCTCTGGATATTCGATGGGCGCGCTGGAGAAATTGCGTTTTAGTGGAGTTATTAAGGAACTCGGTTTTTCGTGGGAAACGGGAGGAACGATCGAGAGGGCTCGGTTTATTTTGGCGGCTCTCCTGTTTGTTTTCGTGCCTTTCTTTGAGAGGAGTATCGACGCTGGTTCGTTCAGCTGCTTAGCTGGAGTTTTTCGAGAGCGAGAGTGGATTGCTTGGCGATCGAGAACAAAGTTCTGGTCGATAAACGATCTTAATTGGACTCGAAGCATCGTCAGTGCTGCGAGCTTGTCTCGACGAATTCCAGTCGCTTTTGAGGCAGACAAAATCGATCGCGTCGTTGTCGCAATCGTTATCAAGATTCTCACAGATCGAGGCAACAGTTGGCGCGCGACGACTGGTCGATTTCACGGCGGGAACCAGCCGAGGGTTCAAACGAAACGGGACGCGCGGTCGCTGCGAGTTCCCGGACGATTATCCACGCCGAGGCGTGTTTCCTCGACGCGGTTTCCTAGTCGCGGGAGATATCCGTGGCGCAATCCACCGTGGGAATCTAAAGACGGGTACCGTTGAGCCTCCGTTGCGTCGTCGTTCTCGTTCGTTGTCCTGGCAAACGAGCCGTGATTCCATTTAGCCCTGGATAATCGTCGCCCAGCGGCGAACGCGGGTGGTCACCGCGAGTGGAACACGCTGCGCTTCCTTCCTGCCTTTGGGTGCCTTTTCTTTGGGCGGACTCGCTTGAGCAGCTCGACGGAACGATGGAGGATAGACGAGTTGTTCGTGGAACGTTTCGCTGGCTAAACGTTCTGTTGCAAACTTCTGGATCGACGCGTACAGGAGGAATTTCTAAGTGGCATTTTTAACCCTTTGCACTCGGATGTCCCCTCTGAGGAGACATCAGGGTTGATTGGTGATCGCGGAGACTTGGAATGGAAACTTTCTATTGCTGAGAGGTGTTGGCAATAGAAACTATCGCTAAAACATTGCTAAAATATTGCTATTTGCATTGCTAACATCCGCAAAGGAGTCGAGTGCAGAGGGTTAAAAGACGAACGGACGAATCTACGCGGGACGACGTCCGTTATTGCTCGCAGACTCAGCAACGCGAATTAAACTCGAAAGACAATTACGAAACGAAAGAGAAACGAATGGGTATTAACCATAATCGAATGAAACGAAGGAAATTGCTCTCTGGTTACCGCAACGACCCCCTCTCTCTCTCTTGGTAGCAAGTGCACGCTTTGATGGTTCGTAAATCGATCTCGAAATGGATCATCGATCAGCTGGGCTCGCTTTGACGATCCTCGCGCCGAGGGTCATCCCCTGATCATCGCGAATCTGCCCTCCTGACCTCGACCCTATCGATCTCGACGATCGACGCGGGAACGTGAACATCGTTAATAAGCGTCACGCACGCTCGGGAGGCGTTTAACGTGTCCACGTGTGCGGTACGAGAGCGAGGCGAATCGGATGCACGCGGGAGATCGATGGTGCGCCCGACAAAGGGTTATTTTTCAATTGGTTAACGAGAGCTCGATTGTCTGGTAATTAACGACAACGTGTTTAATCGCTGCGTTCTAGAATAGAACAATTACTTTCCGAATCCAATGAATTTTATGGATATTAATAATGATCTGTCGTAATGCGATCGCGATCTGTGAATCGCCGAAGAACAATTTTCCAAGGAAACGAATCGAGGAGTGAAAATTGCAGAAAGTATTGTCGAGGAACAATTTTCCAAGGAAACGAACGGAGGAACAGAAATTGTAGATAATATCGCGGATAACGCGCGGTGACGTCAGCGCGGCTTAAATCGCGGGCGCGTATCGCCGGGATCGATCGATCGATCGCGTAAAATCGCGAGTCAATGAGAGTGCGCGCTAGTAATTGGTCTATGCCCGCGCCTATGTTGCCATTCGCCGGTTCATCTCGTGGGAAACTCGTGACACACATTTGCACGGAAGTGTACCTCTCGTGGAGATCCTTGCAAACCTGACGTGTACGCTGCGCGCGCGCGTGTTCCGAGATCCTGCGATTTTGCGGCTGAATCGAGGAAAACTCGTTGCTACCAACCGGCCATGCCTTCGAGCTGCTAAAAAATCGCTATCTCGAATAGCCATTTCTAATTTCTAACACTGCTGCGGAACCTACAATCATTTGTACGCGTAACATTTATAAAACAAGCTATAATTGATCGCAACATGTTCCTTTGAATAAAAGAGCAAATTAAATAGTGGATTTCGCGTTCAGATTCATGTTTCAAGTGAGAATTACTAGCGGAATGAAGCTCGATATTGCTCCGTTTCTTGGCTACGTTTAACCAATTATTGAAACGTTACGCTGCGAGGGAAAGTGGGATTTTAAAAGTGAAACTAGGATTAAGTACGCGGGTCCAGGATTCATTTCGTATCGCGAGCGTGAAACAATGTTAGCCACGGAAATGGGAACTCCTTTTTGCCAAGTTTGAAACACTTAAAACCTCAATCGAATCTGATCGATACTTGCTGGTTGAAATGGAAACCGAGCTTGACCCAATTGAACGAGATTAAACTATTCTCTCTCGCTTGAAGTGATCCTCTAAAATTAAATAAAACGTACCCATTCAGCTTTCCGCTGTCTTAATAATTCCGCTACGACGACGCTCACGCTTGATCCTAAGCATCGCGATGAAATACAGTGTCGTTCGCGGACACCTTAACTCTCGAGCAACAGCTCCAACTTCCCTCAACGGGGACAAATGACCCTAAACGTTTCATTTATGACGTAGAGACACTCGAACGGCAATTTCATGCGAGTGCACGCCACGTTACACCTACCATTATCACCGCGGCAAAGTGAAAGTAATTTGTTGCATAGGGGAGCCAGGGCGCCAATGTAACAATGCACCGCCGCCTCCGCGATGTGAACGCGATGTCCTTTGCGCGATGTAAATAAACGGAGCCTTGACCGAGCTAGCGCTCTCTCGCACCCATTGACTCTAATAAGTTCCTGTTTCTACGGCAGCCGCGCGAAAAATCGCTGATACGAGATTGCAGCGAGTGCGACTGATGGATGCACTCGGACGAGGAAGGGTTCGATGGACCCTTTCGATCGCGGAGGATAATCGACGCGATTAGAAAAGTGCCTGGTGAACGATCTACTGCATTCGCGTTGGTGCACGATTTAGCGCGAGCGATCGTTTAAGAGTCGAATCTTGTGCAACTGGAATCTTTCTCGCTTAAAGTTGAAATTAAAAATAAGTAGTCTCGTTGCGTCAAGTTGAAGTCTGAGAATTCACTGACGGACGACTGACAGGAGACTTAAGTAACGCGAGCATATGGTTGTACAATTTCCGAGTGACACAGCGTCGGAGCACTTTAAACCAAGCGACACAGGGTTAAAGGTTTAAGTGTTTTCAGTCTCCGAGCTACGAAGTAGGCAAGCACTTCCTCTTTCCCATGCGTCTTGTTTCTGGCTTCCATTCCGGGACCTCTAATTGACTAAAACCACGTCATCGTACCGCTCGTATCTCCGTTCCAACCACCCTTAACGCGAGCATTCGCACGAGCCAAATACGCATCGACGCGAAACTTCGACTCCGTATTCCGCCGCGACGTTTCAGCCGCGCATAAAAGGCACGCGTTTCGCGTACTTTTTCCACCGTTTACCATCGCCATTACCCGTACGCCATTTCGTACCGTCGAGCGGAGAGCCGCGTCCAAACCTGGCAGCCGCTCTCTGCTCGAGGCGAGGGGAAAAAAAAAAAACCGCGGAGGGATCATCGAACAGCCGGGTTACGCGGTTCTCCCTGAGGAGGACGCGGCGCGGTTTCGAGGAGGCGGGCGCCGCGACCCGCTCGAATCGGCCACTCCAGGTACTGTTAAGCAGCGCTGCCACGCCGAGGAAGTCCCAGCAATGCCCCCGCGCCGCGTGTCGAGTGCAGCGTACACGTATATAAATACACAGTGCCAGGAGGGGCCTTGTTCCCACGCCCGACGCCGTGATCTTTGCCGAGCTACTTAGTCCTCGGCTAGAACGAGTACCTCTCCCTTTCTCTCTCTCTTTCTCTTATGATGCCTCGTTCTCTCTCCCTGGCTCTCTCTCTTTCTTGAGATCTCTTTCTCTATCTTCAGAGCTCTCTCTCTCTTTTGAGATCTCTCTCCTAAGATCTCTCTATTTCTTGAGATCTCTCTCTCTCTCTTCAGAGCTCTCCCTCTCTTTTGAGATCTCTCTCTTAAGATCTCTCTATTTCTTGAGATCTCTTTCTCTCTCTTCAGAGCTCTCCCTCTCTCTATTTCTTGAGATCTCTTTCTCTCTCTTCAGAGCTCTCACTCTCCCTTGAGTTCTCTTTCTCTCTCTTCAGAGCTCTCACTCTCCCTTGACATCTCTCTCTCTCTTGAGATCTCTTTCTCTCTTGACAGCACTCGCTCTTCAGATCCCTCTATCTCTCTTTCTCTCTTGACAGCTCTCGCTCTTAATATTTCTCTCTCTTGACTTCTCTTTCCCTCTCCGTCTCTCTCTTGAGATCTCTATGGTCGTTCCGCTGCCTGACTCACCGAAAGGTGAGGCAGTCCGTTTCTGTTCCACGCGCGGTGCCTCTCGCTTGGCTCCTGTCGCCGTCCTGGGACCGGAGGATACCGCTTTTCTTGCCCCGCGTCGCGGCTATGTGGGTTACGTAAGGTGGTAACGCGCGCGAGCGGGTAATAACAACGCGTGCACGTGCACGGACGTGAAACTGTGTGGGGGAGGCGGTGAACGGGAACGGGAGTAACGGGGTGGCGTGGCGGAAGGTGGAGGAGCCTCGGCATCTCAACCCTCGAGGGTGTTCGCGGATGAAGGACGCGATGGTGTGCGCGCTGGTTTCCCTGTTATCTACTGTAGGAGTTTTCTGGTGCTCGCTGGGTTTCCACTGGAATTATTATTCAGACGCGATGTTTTTTGAATGTGGATGTAGTTTGAGGGTCTTTTATTTTAAATGGACAGCTGTGACGAGTATAGTACGATCGAAGCGACCGAAATGGTGGCGCAAAGCAGTGTGAAACGTGATTATATGTTGCGACGAATTTAGTGCGACTGGAGGGACCAAAATGGCGGAGCAAAGTAGCGTAAGACGTAATCGTGATATGGCAATGCAATGATTGCACAAGATTCCTTCGAGCTAAGACTGCAAAAAGGAGCTGGAACTGAGGAAGGAGGATTCTTGAAACATGTTTTCAAAATACACCGATCATCAGAACGTAGTTTCGTACTTTTTGTATATAAAGAGGGAGACCGCAGAAGCGCAGACCTTCGCGTACAAACGCAGCCGTCCGAGAAGAACGGAGTTTGTACACTGGAGTCGCAGAGACTGGAAAGGAGGGGAAGGAAAACGTACAAACAACGGTGGAAGATACACGGGATTAAACTAATCAGAGGGGGAGGGTGAGGGGGCAGCATCGCGTGCACATGATGCACGTGATCGTAAACAATCGGCGTATTAAGCCAGCGTCCGCACGCGAATGTAAATATATGTCGGGATGATTAGAAGCGTGCAGGGTCTTCGAACTCTGCGGGAATCGGTGGAATGCCGGGAAAATCGGTGTACAACTTCGATCAATGTAATCGCGATTGGCGAACTATATACCTGGCTCACGACTGCCGACTGATTTGCATACTGGAGGAGTGGATTTTATCGATCGATCCTGGGAAACGACCGTAATTCCATAAATGAATATCGCGTAGAGTGGTACTGTTTCAATATTCAGAATATTCACAATCCTAATTATCATTTTTTTTAATACAAACATACGCAGGTATGTAACTTTCCAGTCACACAGTGTTTCCGCGCAGCGAGTTAGCTCTTGTTTAATTAAATCCATCCGAAGTTGCAAAAGTTTAATACAACCGGAGTGAATTTAATTTAAAGCAGTGAAACTCCAGAGAAAATTGGACGGAAATGAGTTTTAATGACACCCGTACTGCTATCTGCATTCTGTGAAATTACCAACGGCGGAACAATGATATTAATACACTTATTTCCTCGCGCAAGCTGGCGCAAGTTAATTTGGAACAAATTAAATTAAACCAATTAAATTGATGATTAGCAAGCAAGCTCGCAAAGCTTATACAGCAGCGATAACGCACATCTGTGTACGGTAATTAAATGCAGTACAAAAGAAAACAGCTCTCTACGAATTCCAAAACTCGCGTGCTCCACAATGCGGCCCCACTTTGCTCCTTCGTTCTTTCGCTGTCCACCCCACAATCAGGACCAAATGTTGCCGCACAAAGGTGTTCAGAAGTGCTCCACCCCAGAGACCCGGAGCCTCGAGCCCCCAGGAATCCGCGCGCGAAATGCCCCAGGACGACAAGTGCGTATTCCCATCGCGGCGCTTTTAACGCGGCCGTGGCCGCTGGCCAACGAACAATCGGATTAACGAAGTTAAACGATGGGGTGGCCGCGCGCCCTCCGCCTCGCATCTGCCGCGTTTCGCACGTGGAGGCTCGCGGAGACGTCTGCGGGGGTGTCGTTTCAGACGGAAGGAAAACAAACGCGAGCTTTTCGAGCTGACAGCGAGATTAACGGCCGCAGACGGTCCAGAAGCGGAGTTCAAAGGGGTCCAAAACGCGGTTATCGAGGGGTGGCTGGCGAGCGGTTAATAACGCCGCGAGTTTCCTTCCAGATGGAGGATCGGGGTTAATTTTGTGGAGCTCATTGGGGCGCTGTTGCGTCCAAGGATTTATGGCTGCTGAATTTCAAGTGGAAATGGCAGATTCTCGAAGATACTCGATAGATTATTTGATTAATGAGGTGTTGTGATTGTTTCTGAAGCGGTTAAGTTGAAGTGCTGTTGAAGTTTTTAAAATAGTCGCTGATTACAGTGTTTGGTGTTGTAATCTCTTCAGGGATTTTATCAGCAACATTTTATCAGCGCTATAATACGATGCTTTGTGGGGATTCGTTTTGCAATGCACTTCCCTATTTTTCTTCGCTGAATAAAATTTTGTATCGAGGGGGGTTAATTTTTGTGCGACGCAGAAATCGAGCTCGAAGGGTGCGTGGGCAGTTTTCGAGGGTGGCTGATGGTCCGTAAATGATGATGCGATTTTCTCGCGAGATATCGGATCAAGGATCGGTTTCAGAAGCCTATTAGAGGATTATTGAACCGTTTAAGTTTGTTCAATGTCGATTGAAGGGATTTTTAGAGCTTTCAAAAGACAGATCGTGCAAGTCGAAGCATCAAAGTGATGTAAACCTTGAATACTACTAACTTTGAGCACGATCTTCAATCATTTTTAAGAAATATTAACCATGTATGATGGTATATGCGAAATAGTGATTATGAGTCGTTCAATTTTACAAATTACACCTAACGAACTCTAATAACTCGGAATCGAAGTTCTAAACGTAGTATCCGCTTATCAACCATGAAGTACAGAGATACTGGGACTATTATCTAACACAGAATACGGATATCTGAACATTTTATCGGTCTAAGATCTAGAGAAGCAGACCTTTACGGCAAACTCGATAATTTTCGTGGAAAAAATGTGGAAATGCTTTAGAACGATGTTGAACCTAGCAGATAATCCGAGAAGACGCGATATTATCGATGAATCGTATCATTATATCATTAACTAAATACGACGTTAAGGTGAGCGACTATTTTTGCAAGAGATCGTGCTCGCTGTTTCAAGAATGTTCCCTTCAGAGGCACTTAAAATTCGTTTCTTCTATCGAACTGGACTGTATCCTGATAACGTATCGTTGGCAAATGTATTCCTCACGCGCGAGCATCGCGGAGAATGAATATTTCATTTGTACGCGCGTTCAACGAACTAATTAAGTTGCGAACAAGCTAATTACCGACCGTTCGCCACTCATTAATTCGAACGCAAGTGTATCGCGCGTTTTCCACCAGCCACGCAAGTGTTCGATATCCACGAGCGTAATTTCTAACATTATTTATTAATCGTTAAACTCCGATCTGAAAACTTTCCAAACTATCCGCCGCAGAATTAATTATTCAACGAAGCGATCTTTAAATTATCGAGTTTCTCTCGCGCTCGAGTTTCATATCCATGAAACGTTAACAAATTATAAAACTTGTAACTATTCGAAACATTGTTTTTTATCTCCTCACACAAATTTGTGTGAAAGTTGCTGTAAAACACCTGCTGCTGAAAGCTGCAAGATGGCATGAGCGAACAAATGAAAAGTGAAACGATAAAAGGGAAGAAAGGGAACGATATTGCAGTTAACGTAATCGTTAACTAGGTTTCCGCCACGTCCAAACAATTCATAACGTGCTGCGAACGCTGACTCACGCACGCGCGGGGCTAATGAAATTCCATTTCCTCGCGCGACAAAGAAGCGCGTGTCTCGTCCTCTCTGCTGTTACGTGGAGTCGTGCCTTGTGCGCTAATTTCGCCAAGTTATCCGGTCGACGAGCGGATCCTCCGGGTCGATAGTCGTCCGAGAGAACGATATCTTCAACAGTCTTACGGGGGACGCAGGAAAGACCCGGTCGATCGTCGCGTGTAGCTCGAAAACTTCTCATGGGGGCTGAGAGATGCTAAAGAAAGCCGTGATTCACTGGTACAATGTCTTTTGCCGACTTACGAACCGGCTGAGAACAGACTAAACACCGTTTTCTATTCTTGTTGACGAAAGAATGGTGAATTGAATTGAACGTGGACGTTGGTTCGAGGCTTTGGGAAGTAGTTGTGAATCTAAAACGACGATGGACTTTATAAAGCAGCCTAGTGTGTAGACTGGTTTAATTTTTGTATTCGTTTAAAATGAAATTAGTCCTTCATTTATTTTCTACGATGATGGGTTGTTTGCTGTTCTCAATATTTGTATTGAAATCAATAACCAATCGATTTGGAAAGATACTTGCTGTTACTGGAATTAAGTTTGCACGATAAGATAAAATATAGATACACACGATCACTGAATTGCGTATTTAGTTTAATAATCCAGTAGAACGCAAGTATGTTTAACAATTAGTCATCCGCATAGAGAAATGATTAATTAGTAATTACATTATTCATAATCCGATTTACAGCCGCAATTTGCGTTAAACAATTTATATCGTGTGTAATCATTTACAGATGCTTGTAAATTCAATTTTAATCTCCAAGAGTGGAACTCTCCAAAATCAAATTAAATCTGTTGAAACAAATTGAACAAAAATTATAAGAGCAAGTTCGTTTAGGAGTTCAAATTATATTAGAACGCAAGATAAAGTTTATAACATCTGTAATAAATTGAATCTTTCGTGTTCGCATCGTGAGACGCCATGTATAACCGTTAATGTATTTATAAACGTGCTCCTCGCGTGGCGACACATGTGGGGTACCATAAAAGTACCCTAAACCTTAGCGGGAGGGATCATTTACAACAGAGGGGAAAAAACAAAAAAAAAAAAAGCAGAAGAACTGTACGGATATATCTTGTACTCACCGAAAACATTTCCTAGGAGCCTTAAACGCGCCACCCTGGTGGCCCTATTGACGGTTAACGGTCTCCGCGGACGTTGGGAAGACAAAGCCAGAGCCATCGTGAATGGTTACCGACCACACGTTATTGAAATTCGAGAGAGGCCCGCGTACTTCGAAGAAGAACTCACGACCAAACGCTCCTTTTAGAATTGCCTCCTCGGATGAAAATCGAACGACGGGAAGCGAGCCTCTCTAAGTACCTCGAGCTGTAGCATTTCCATCAATTCTCTATATTTCACGGTATTGTTACTCGATACTAATCGCGAGTATCAAACGCTAGTTAACACTTTACGACGCACATAACCTAAACAAACATCGCGATGAAACTTCCAAATGTTTGAGCATACTTACGTATTCGCTCGACTTTCAATTACGTTAATCTGATACACGACGAAAAAGCGTACAATTTTCCGTGCCTTAAAAAAAGAGGCGAGAATAATCCGCGATCCAATTGTCAAATACTTACTGCATTTATCCTCGAGCAACGAATTGATCCCATTATACCAGACGCACTGCGCGAAACATCGACCCGCGAATCCCCGATATCGATTTTTCCAATATCGCGCCCCAGCTCGAGATCTCGAAAAGGCGGCTCAAATGTGAAGATGGCGCTGCGCGGAAAACGGAAGGGCGGAAGGAAGAGAGGCACGCGACCGACCCATACCTGTCGCCTGGGTTTTTCCCTCGATCGCGGCAGAAGAAAAGCGACAAAAGACAGAGGAAGAGGAGGCCCCGCGGATAAAAGGAGCGCGGATTCACGCGGAGTAGCCGGGAAAAGGCGGGCAGCTTGAACCACGCCGCTACAACGACTGGCTTTCGTTGCAGAAGCAAACTCCCCATCTGCTCTGTTCGTTGCTGCCCCAACTCCCTGCTGTCATTACGCGGCTGTGTGTGTAAGAGCACGCCCCTGTCGGTGTGCGTGTGTGTGTGCGCGCCTACCGATACACTCGAGCAATTCGTGCGTGGCGGCAGGCGGACGTTCTAACCTCTCCGAGCGGAAAAGGTTGTGGCGAAATGAAACGCTTATTATATCTCCGCGCCGGATCTCACCTTGCTCGTGGATATCTGGTTGATAAATGCTCTTAGTTACTTTTATCTGGCCACCGCCACGGTCGAGACGATAACGAAACGATAAGCGGCAGAGTTCGACACGCGTCGTCACGGGCAAGGGTCGCGGTCGGTAATTCGACCTATCGCCGCGCGGAAATTATCGATAAGGAAGAGCGTGGACGAAACAATAGGAGCGCGCGAATTGAATGAGTTTTTCAAATTTTTCAGTTTCAGAACTCAGTATATTAAGTTTCTGATCTACGATATACTTGCTACTGTTTAAATTAACGCGGGAACTTTGAAAAGGTAAAATTTGTCGAGCATTAAGAATTCATTTGAATAATGGATTAATATTCAATACGAGAGCGATTCTCTTTCTAGATCTGGGAGGATCTTTAGGAAAGCGAAGCGCGATGCTCTCGCGGAGGAAAGTCAGACGGCGTTGAAAGAAAAGCGTGGAGTCGAGAATTCGTGTCTTTCTTGACCCAAATCCAGACGATTCAATAACGATCTCCGTTGCAGGCAGTCGTGCGCACGTACGTGTATTATACAGGCGACGTGTGCAAGCGTACAAGGAGGAGCGTGTACGCCGCAGCTGCAGCTGCCTGCAGGAACGGAACACAGGGCTTTGGGGATGGCAAACGGTTGCGCACCACCTGGCCTCAGGAAGCCAGCACCGGGCCTTGGCAGTGGCGTAGACTCCGCTCGAGACGAACGACCGGAAAAAAAGGGGGAACGAAATAGGGGCACAATAGAGCGACGACTTTCAAAATTCCAGCACCCTCCGGTACGGTCCTGGGACCTTGTAAAAACCGATCGATCGCGCTTAGAGGCTGTACCTGGGTTCGCAGGAGAGGGGAACTGGTCCCTGCTAATAGCGTTAATGTTTCGTACGATTTAAAAATGAAAATAACAGCCTGGATGCTGAACGCACCGAAAACAGTTGCAAGTTTTGCGGCACAGACACGCTCATTCTTCGTGTAATATCGTAACGCTTATAAATAACCCCCGAGTGTCGTCGAAACGGTGTTTTAATTTTCGTTTTCGGGTTGGCGCGTTCACTTCAGCGAGTTCAACTTCGAGTCCACATCTGTACATTATTCGTCACATATCCAAAATCGCTCCTCGGAGTTCTCAGTAGATCTATTTTCGTACTCTACGGGAGCCATTAGTTATAATTTAAATATCTAGTAAATGTCAACGGACACCCAAGTGGTGAAACACGAAACCAAGGAAAAAGGTTACAAAATGGTAACCGAAAGCCTGAGAGAATTCTCGTTGAGCGAATAAATTTGTTGATCCATACATATTTGAGAAAGACGTAGATATAATAGCTGATAATTTACGCGTGGAATATAATAATAAAATATTCGTGGTTATTAGGTGAATTCAAGATTGCCCAATTTGCTTCATAAGTTGATTTCTTATGCATCGATGGAACAGAATAGGTATATTGATAGATGGGCCACGTTTCATTACGTCGAATCCACGACAAATGACGCGATACACAAATTTTCCCGCTTTACGAGCCGATAACTTTCACGGGGCATTACCATACTTGATCGCATTAATAGCCCCGAGTACAATAAGTCACGATCGGATTAAGGGTGGCGGGAACCGTAGCAGACGTTCGCCTACCGCTGTTTAATAGAAACGTTGGTTCCATGACCGCGTCCGTACACCCTCCTTCTACCCTCGAACTGGAAGATACGCTAATCTCGATCTCCATGTACACTCATTTTACTTATCACGCCAACTACATGAAAATACAAAGTAGAAGAAGAAGAAATCAATCACTCTCAGAATGAAAACAAATTTAAATTTCTACTGGAAGGGTTGAAGCGTAAAATAATAAAAATAATTCCTTCAGCTTCCTTCATCTAAATTTGACATTTCTTAACAGAATAATGATCTACACTGTGTGTGTATTTTAGAATTCGTGCAAGAACAGTAAAAAGAACGCAACTAAATGTCCCAAGATGAAGACTCGCGCGAGGAACACCAAAGTTACCCTCCTTGCTCGAGGGAGATACGGTTTCCGTGATCAGGATCCCAGCTTAATTCCCGTGAATTGAACAGAATCAACGGGTTAAGCCGTCGCGAGGCGACGCGCGATTTCTATGGAGCCCCCACAACGGCTGGCTACAGGGAAGGCGTAGAGGGTCGGTTGCGCAACCCTCCGCCCACACAGCCATGGGGTTTGCGCGTTGATATCGCAATAGAAGCTGTATCGATCCTGGGCTCGACACGAGACCGGCTGTTGTCAGGGGGTTGATAACGATATGCAAGCTCTATAGACACAGCGCCGTTAAAAGCTCCGCGATGCTTTCAGCCTCCGCCACCACGGCCTCGGCCATTTTTCGTCGAAACGATTCACCGTGATTTCGAACGGGTTAACCCTCCTCCACGATGGTGGAAGCGGGTTCGAGTTCTGCGGAAAAGTGTTCGAGATACGGTCGATTTTTTAACAGAGCAGTCAATTGTACGAGTTAAGGGTGGCTGCTGATGGTTTACTAATTTAATTAGTTTGTTGGAATGAATTTTTGTGAACAGATGGATTATATAAATTGCTTTTGATAAGGTCTCGCTTGTTTTTGAGAAAAGGAAATTTTCTGTTTAAAGAATGAATGGATTAATGTGTCATCCTAAGCGTGCGTGAGTGAATTTGTTGTTCCAAGGTTCAACAAACTGGGAACTAGGACTTTCTACTAAATCAAGACAGCAGAACGTACGATTTCCACCGGGAATGATGAATTCGAGAGCGTTCAATCGACAACAAATTTGATTGATAAGAACCATTCCCAGAAGATGAACGAGCGGAAACAATATTTGTTCCCGTCGAAATTACAGAGGAACCTGAAACCCCAGGAATCGACGGCGAAAGAGAAATTTATTTCGGCTTCCATCGTCGATCGACGACGGGGAAATTTACGAGCTCGCGACGAAAGGGCTATTTTTCTTCGGTCGAGGGACAATCGCGTCCACTGTTCTCGAAAACTTCCTCGAATGGAGAATAGAAGTGTGCGTGTTTAATTTTTTTTTCAAGCAGTCACTTGAAATTACCCGATGAACTGCGTGACCGAGAAGGAAATTACTTTGGGAAAATGTGAAACGCGGAAGAGCGTTCCTGGTGTAGGCGCGGATCGATAAGCGTGGCTTCGATGGCTTTTAGAGTGTTCTGTCGATTTATCTCGAGCACTTTCCCATTAACGTTTGTCGGCAGATCGACGGACGATAGAGGTTGGAAAATCGGGCAGAAATTGAAATGAACCACTCGACGTCGCGCCAGAGGATGAAAATGAATATATATATATATTTTTTTAATCGCCACTTCGATTATTTACCGGAAATAAAATTTGAACGAGTTACTCGGTTTGATTTTTTCGCGACCCGGGACGTTTGGCTCGCGATACCTATATTCAGAACTCCTGGCTGCTATTTATTCAGCAAATAGCATGTTTTACTGCGTCGAATTTATTCTTTCTGCGGCTTATCGATCGATCGAACTTGACTGCGAATAAAAATTTTTTTTAAATCTATCTCTCCACACCTTCCTCGAAATTAATTGATAAATTAGAATGTGCATTACACGCATTTCAAAAAAAAAAGGAGACATTAAACGTGTATCCATCGCGAACTATGACGAAAAGAGACACAAACTGGTGTCACGAAATTTCATCGAAACCTGCGAACGATGAAACGCGTCCAATTTCCATACCTGCGAACAGATGGTCGGTTCTGCGCGTGCTTCGTGAAAGGAAAAGGCAGCTTGCTGTCATCGGGATTTGCATTCCCACGAGCTCGACGTATATAGGCGGTCTATTTTTTTGCAAGCTTCGGCTTTCTTTCCGCGGGCAGAAAAGGAGGAAGGAAGGAAGCGGGAAAAGAAGGGACCCAGCGCGAGGGGAAGCTATTCGAGAGAGAGCAGCGACTTCCCCTCAGGATATTGCGGCAGATGGGCCGCGAAGCTTATCCCCTTAAGGTCCTAATGAATCCGCGTGTATAATTCGATCGCGTTGCCCCAAAATGCTCGCACGAACGATCAGCGTCCATAAAAAGTGCGCGAATATCGTTCGAAAGACGTAAAATTCAAACTGTTAAGCAACGAGCATAAAATAAACCGTGCACTCGTAAGGATCGATCACGCAACCAATTAATTTCCATCGCAAACCCAACTGGAGCGTCCCAAGACGCTGACGATTCCTCCAACGTCAGACGAGAAAGGATCGCGAATCGCGCGGCGGCGGCGTCCTCGAGCAGCCTAATTTCCATGGCGCTCGTCGCGTGCGATTAACGAGGACAATTTAATCACTGCGAACGATAGGACGTGTCCCTCGCGCACACGGCTTTTTGATGCTATCACCGTACCTGCTCGTCGACGTCCGCTCGCTGGCGAGTTTCCACGTCGAGGCGGAAAGCTGGTTAAGGTATAATTGGAGGACAAAAAGGAGAGCCAAGGGGCAACGTGGTGTACATGAGCGGATTAAGACGGCCGCCTTAACGTCTTTTACTCATCCAACGTCTATTGCTCTCGTTGTGCCGTGTTCAACGGGGAACTTTCTCGGTTTACGCGGGGGTCAATGGTTCACCGTGGTTCTCAGTCTCTCTGGCTGGCTACTCGCCTCGAGCACCTCGAACATTCATCTCTGAGAATGCACGAATATCGATGCAAATTCACAGTTTCAAATATAGATTTGTTTCTTGCTTTTCATTCAAATTTTTAGTGATTTTTAAGGTTTTGCAAGTGCTTTGTGAGTGCTCGAGTTGTGAGGTTGAAAGGGTAGGTGGACGATCGATGAGGAATCTGAGTTTATAATAATTGATTTTGCAAGCTTGAGTCTACGGCATTGAAACGAATATCAAGTATTAATAAACGATATTGGAATGATTAAAAGTAGCGACCAAATTTTCCGAACTCCATTTTTATTTTTCAGCAATCAAGCGTGTTTTCGAGGCGCAAACTAACGAACTGCGAATAGACCCGCGCTGGTGGTTCATTTCACCGCCAAATCCGTTTACACCTTCGAAACTAGCAGCTAACAAATCCTATCACTGGGTGCGCTAGTTATTTATCGCTGTTTCCTTGAAAATAGTTGCGTTGCGAATTATCAGATAAAAGAATCGGAAATAGAAACAATTACAATTTTTATCTACGAGTTTACACTTTCTTGTGAAGTTTGCAATTCTTCTTCAACGTGAGTCATTGGATTTCGTGGTAATTCGAGCGAATTCGATTAGATTCCTTATTTATAGCGAACGAAGGTACATCTGCACAAAGGTAACCAGCTGTCCATAAACCGCAGCCTTGAGCGCTATCAAAATACACGGTGCACTAGGATATTTTGGAGTTCCAATGATCTGTACAGGAACCGCGTTGCTCGAACTGACCGTCGTCATAGACGGTGAATAAATTTCCCGTTCGAAATCGAACAACTTCCCCCATCATTGAAAACAGGAAGCCTTCGAGGAAGTCTTCGCGCAAAAGCAAATCGGAGAGATATCGTTGTTCGAGAACGAGTCTGACGTGACTTTTCTGGCCAATATGAGCGAAAATAAATAGTCAGCACGGGGGTAAGTTATTTCTGAAGATTACGTTCGATTTATGCACAGTGACTCACGGATGCCGATTTGTAATTCCCCATCGCTTCCATCCAACCACGAAACAGCTTTCTATCTGCATCTTTCCCTTCATCTTTCCTCTGGTGATTCATTTCTCCACTGATACACAATAATTATGTAAAACTGGGATGAAAAAGTTTCAAGAGACTCTAATTTTTTATCTATAATTGCCCAGAAATTTATTGCTCAATGTCCGTCAATGCAAGCGGTAAACGAGACTTGGTATGACAAATATAATAACATAGACTATTTTTTTCCACTAAATAAAAAAGAGAGGAAGAAAAACAGCTGTGACACGCTAACAATAGCACTTTGCGCGCCCAACGCTAGAATAACACCAACCAAACACCCCAACTTTCCTCTGCAACCAACCCTACCACCCCACAGTGGCTACAATCGAGCACCATCGTAACCTGTCCGCCAGCCATCCTTCGCACCTCTCGCAAACCAACCCCCAACGCTATCCGAGAACCCCAACCGTCCCATTCGTCATCGAACGAACGCGTCCACGCGCGCAAGAAGTCGCTAATTCTCGCGATGCAATTAGCAATTAGCGAGGTTCCTCGGCAGGCTCGGGGCCTGCTGGCTAATTGCCGCAATTACAGCCGTTCCCGCGAGCTTCCTGCGATTAGAAACGATAACGTCGACGACGGTGACCCCGCAGCGGCGTAGGCGGTTGGGCAACGGAGCACGGTAGCCACCCGATCGCACGTTCGCCGACGCTTGAACCCTGACACGCGACAATTAAATCATCTGCCCGGTGGTGGACGCTGGTCCAGGCCCGGGCCAGGCGCCACGAGGGGCGCAATTGAGCGTGGGCAGCGACGCTTCGCCTGTACCGACGTTTCGCGAGGTGGGCGACGGGTAATCGCCCGGGAAGCTGCTCGAGAATTCGAGTCGCTTCCGGTGATTAGCGTCGAAGAAGTCGGGGACCCGTGGTTCGTCAATTTTTGATCGTAATTGTTGCGTAACTCTGTGACGCTCGTTTCTTTTGAGATGCATGTTACATATTCGAATAGAAACTTATTTCTTTCTGTTTTGATGCAAGTGTAATGGCGGTGATTAGCGTCGAAACAGTTTCTGATGCAAGTGTAATGGCGGTGATTAGCGTTGAAACAGTTGGGGACACGTGGTTCGTCAATTTTTAATCGTAATTGTTGTGTAACTCTGTGATGCTCGTTTCATTTAAGATGCATGTGTGTACGTTGCATATTCGAGTAGAAACTTATTTTTTTGCGTTCTGTAGCAAGTGTAATGGCGGTGATTAGCGTCGAAACAGTTGGGGACACGTGGTTCGTCAATTTTTAATCGTAATTCTTGTGTAACTCTGTGATGCTCGTTTCATTTGAGATGCATGTGTGTACGTTGCATATTCGAGTAGAAACTTATTTTTTTGCGTTCTGATGCAAGTGTAATGGCGGTGATTAGCGTCGAAACAGTTGGGGATCCGTGGTTTGTCAATTTTTATAATTGATGATTATTGTGCAATGCTGTGATGTACATTTCTTTCGAGATGCATTTTTGAAATAAATGCAGGTGCATGGAGAGTGTTTAGACATTGGTCGCAACTTTAGGGGATGATCGTATAGCTGCACAGTTCGTGCGCGAAATTTGAATATGGAGTACCTTCCAATCTACCATCTCGTTTCTATAATTCGCGAGGAGGAACAGCGCAACGGAGCAGACTCAATTTTTTGTTTTTAATGGTCCATTGTGGAAGCACGCATGCAGAAAATCTGAAGGTTTCTAACCAGTCGATAGCATCGGTTTTCCTGTACGTATGGAAAACCGCGCGATCTTCTCGTAGGTACTTCGATTCGCTGTATGCACACCTACGGTTTTTAATCTGATGGAATGAATAATTCAGCATAACCGCGTACCATACGCATGATACAATAAATATACTCGTGCTTCTGCGTATCTTTGAAGCATCAGCGGGACTAGCATCTTAAACCACATAATTAACACTCGTCCCTAATCAGATTTAAAATTGGAAATTCAAGCTGAAACTCATTTCCAAGACAAATTTCAAGGTGCACCTCGCGAAATTTATGCGCTGCTTTCCAAGTGAAAAATATGATCAGCTTAAGAAAGTGATATAAATGTGAAATTCAGCATCCATTTGAATCCACTTTAGAACTGTTTTCAAATTCTCAATTAAATGATCGATAAATGCGAGAAATTCTTTCGCAAAACATAGTACCTCAACTTCTATATTTCAACAAATAGCGAATATATTTCCACAATCGAGAAGCCACTAAAAAAAAACCGCCAGAAATAAATTACAACGGCTCGAGCAACGCGCTGACATTTTCCACCCCTTATCGTCCTGAAAAAAAAAACAACAAAACCTCGACGAGCTTAAAATAACTCCCCCGTTCGAACTCCGCGAACTCGAACCGATTACATATTTTCTACTCCGATAAATTTAATTATAGCCTCTGAAACAACTACGCGGACGGTCCCATTCTTCTTCTGCAACAGCTCGTACAGAACGGCGGGCAAACAGAAAGGGAGCGCCCGAAGAGGCCATCCAGATCTGACGAGCTGTAAAAAAAAAAAAACCGCCGTCACCGTTCAACTGGGCTCCCCGTTCGCGGGCCTCGACTTCGATCTGCGGTCTCGCAACATTTGTTCCATTAAAGTCTAGAGGCGGGCACTCACTGCTCCCTGGAGTAATATGCGTCGCGAAGGGACATCCCTTAAAAAAGTCAGAATCGAGGGCTGAAAGGACCGTCGTCCCCAGTGGTAACTAACTTCGCGCGGAAAAATGATTCACCCTGGCTGGTCGATCGACGAGGAGACTGGCAAGGGTTCGAAAACGATAGCGTATCGCCAAAAAATAATTGTCGAGATACGCAAATTTTGCGAATTTCGAAGCCTGACAATGGGTCGTTCCTAAAACGCGAACGAAAACGCAAATTCCGAAACGTAACGCGCGATAGAGAATATTACGAACACGATCGACGCGATAAAAAAGAACGCGCGACAACTTATCCATTATACGAGCGTACGACAGAACAAATTGTCGGAATAAATTGGACGAAGACCAAGAAACAGCGAGGCGAACTCGGAAACCCTCGAGCGATTCGTCTCGCGTCTGCGTCGACTGGACTGTTCATCAACCTTTCCTCAAACTCATTCTCGGCTACCGAAGATCGCTTCTTTAAATCCTGTCCGCGGGACGGAAGCCAGGTTCGACGCACCCTCTCGCCTCCCAAATAGACGAAATGAATTCGATTAGAGCTCGCCGCTCTTTTCCAGCTCCCGTCGTTCGAAAGGGGATTAGCGTGAGCTGATGGCAAGCAGGCAAGCTTGCAGCACACCTCGCGTCCCGAGCGCGGACTGGAATTATTTCGCATCGAGGGAGAGGGCATTGGCTGACACGAATTTATCGCGGAACAACGGCATTGTGGGAATTGATAGGCGCAGAAGCCCGGTAGCTGCCAGACGGGGTACTCGCGGGTTGAGAAATGGCTTCGCCTCGGTGTCTCGGCGTTTGTTCCATTAAAAGCGCGGCGAATGCTCCCAGGCGCGGTGGAGCATCCGCGGAGAAAAAGGAAGCCTTAAAGGGGCAGCCTCGATAAATCTCGATGAGGGTTCTCCGTCCCCTCAGACGACCCGAGATGACGAGAGGGAGGAGAGTGCGTTCTTAGGGAAACGCTCGCGATCGAATGGACCCGTGACGCAGCCTTTGTGATCCTGTCTCTCGCCGCGGTTTTGTTGCGAAATTCTCGCTTTCCCGTGTCGACGTTTTTTTTTTTTTTACTTTCTTCGGGAATTGTTCGCTTCGAGTGCGAATTGTTGATCCAAGTGTTTGCACTGTTTACTTCACAGTGTACAATTCTATTATATAAGAGAGAGTGCTTGGAAGTATTGTTAAGTTGTTGCAAATTTTGCGCACTGCTGTCGCCATTACTTTGGTTTCTTCGTCAATTTAGATTTTAAGGTAGCTTAGAAGTTATTTTGCTTCGAGTGCCAATTGTTGATCCAAGTATTTGCACTGTTTATTCCACAGTGCACAATTTTATAACAGAGAGTACTTGGAAGTATTGTTAAGTTATTGCAAATTTTGCGCACTGCTGTCGCCATTACTTCGATTTTTTTGTTAATTTATATTTTAAGATAGCTTAGAAGTTATTTTGCTTCGAGTGCCAATTGTTGATCCAAGTATTTGCACTGTTTATTTCACAGTGTACAATTTTATAACAGAGAGTACTTGGAAGTACTGTTAAGTTATCGCAAATTTTGCGCACTACCGTCGCCATTACTTTGATTTCTTTGTCAATTTAAATTTTAAAGTAGCTCAGAAATTATTTTACAATTTCTAGAGCTTTTGTTATACATATGATTGCGATTTAGAAAGTCTAAATTTCCTTTCGCATTTGTTTCGATGTAAATTCCTTGGAATTTATGAATAAATTAATCTATCAGGAATATTTAACAAGCTACTTCCGTTTCCCCAAGGGACGAGCGTGTTCTTCCGTGGAATAAATATATTCCTCGAGGAATCGCTACTCGAGATCGCTCCACCCCTTCGGCTGAAGAGTCCGTCGAGGAACGGGGGTTACTAATCGTTACCGAATGAACTACTCGAAAGCTCTCCCGGCTCGTTCCTCGTTTCTTCTGGAAGCACTTTCATCGACGACAGATGTTCGAACTGAGGCTGCTCTCCGAGTCAGCTGTCGACCCGTTTCGACGATCGAAATTTATTTTCGCGAAGGAGGAACCGTTCTAACGACAGGAGGATTAAAGAGACGCCCCTTGGACAGCTTTTTTTTTCTTTTAGAAACTCTCAGAAACTTTTCTACACTGCTAGAGTTTGCACTAAAAAATTGCAATCTAGATTCACGATCCCAAAAAGAGAACAGTAATCCAAAGTAAACATCTTCCAGCAAAGATGTTGAATGTCGCTTCGAAGCTAAATTATCAGCGTCCAAGCAGGGATCAAATGGATCAACGTGGAGGTGATCAAGATAAGTGGATTGTGGATACAAAAAACGTGAATTGGAGTGAACGCGTCTCGTCTGGGTGAGCTCGCGAATTTCCACGGGGAAACGAGCACGTGCGTAGGTAAGTGCGCGTACGAGGTCCGCTGGTACCATCGAGTTGCAGGCCATTAAGTGGCCACGACTTCCGGCTGCGCCACCTCGTCGAACCTGCACGTGCTGGGGTGTTCACGCGTCTCGCTTCCGTGGCCACTCTCGATCCAGGAGCCCCCTTGGATATCGCGTTATTCGCGTGCGATCTCTCGCGTTCTTCTTCTTCTTCTTTCCTTCGATTCTGGCTGATTCTACGTGGACGCATGTATTCCCAATGGCGATTGAATGGGTTCTCCATGTCTGGGAGGATTTTAGCGTGTGTGCAGGCTTTCATTTTCAGAGACCTTCTGACTGCATCAGTCCTTCAGCATGTTGAATATCGTTGTCTAAGTAGCTTTACGTATATGGTAATCGCAGAGCACGTTTTCGTGCGCAAAAATATGCAAAATATGTAAAGCATGCAACGAAATTGCAATTTACATTCCACTTTCTAAACAGTGGAAGTTTGAATTTGCGTAAGTGTACGCAGTTTACTCGATAACGATGTGCAACGAGAGATTACGAAATTGATCCCAGCTGCGTTCAAATAACCTAACGCAACGTACTTTTTCTCGAACGCGAGATCCAGACAAAGGGAAGCAGGAAGAAAAGCCGACAGATCGTTCGTGAAAACCTCTTCCGCGATATGGTTCAGGTAGGTTGCGCAGATGACGCGAGTTTCCGGTCTGTGATTCAGTCTCGTTTCCGGTCTGCGTATCTCCCTCGCAGGGAGCTCGAAAAACTGGCAAATGACTGAACGGTAAATTCTGTGCGAGGAAACGTTCGAAATTGGATCACATCGTAGCAACAACTCTTCAACTTAAGATCAAGGACAAAGTGTTTCTTGAAAAATTGTATCTCTGGTCCCAAGAAATATTTTTCCATTCGCACATACGTAGATGTACATAAAAGGTCCAAATGTGTATCGTACACGATTAAAATTTAATATCACTATCCCTATACTTCCTTGTACAGATATGCAAATCCATTAACCCTTTGCACTCGGCTCCTTCCCAGACGTCAGCAATGAAAATTTGCTAAAATAGCAATATTTTAGCAATAGTTTCTATTGCTAACATCTACCAGCAACAGAAAGTTTCCATTTCAATGGAAAACTTCAGAGAAACATGCATTTAACACTAATCAACGCTGATATCTCCTGAGAGGGGCATCCCAATGCAAAGAGCTAAACAAATTACCAAACCAGACTTTCCAGGTCCCCAAAAAGCACCCAAAGGAGAACATCTACACGAAAACGATCGAAACGAAAGATTATCTACCCAAAACCCAAACTTTAGCCAACGGATAAGCAGCGATTAACGCTCGTCCTTATCTAGATCCGCGACAGGAAGCTTCGAGACCGTTTCGACGCCATGAATGGACGTCTCTAGGCTGAGAATACGGGAACTGGCGATCCTTTAAAATGAGAATGGTCCTGACCGATTAAACGGTCCTGCCAGCTGACGGGGCACGCGGAACCATCGGCAAACCGGTTCGCGAAACGCTTGTGGGAACAAAGACGGGTTTCATTCGCGGTGCCGTGACGTCACTGGTAGAGCGGAAAGTGGGTGGATGGGTGCGAGCGCACACTAACGCTGGGCCCAGTCAGTGAGGACGGTCAGTGATCGGGCTGCTCGAGGAAGCTGGCTGGCTGGCTGGCTGGCTGGCTAGCTTCTTCTTCTTCTTCTTTTTCTCGTTCCTCGTGACGCAGGCAAAGATCCTTCGCGATGGGATTGCCGAGGCCCTGATGGCTGTGGCTCGTGATGAGCTTGTGAAAACGCGATTCGTCCTTTAGTTTTGGTTGTGGCTGATGAAATTGTGCGTGGAATTGGTTCTCGTTTCGCATTTGGGTAAAATTTCATTTGGAGTGGAACTATCTCGGATGTTCCAAGGCCTCAGAATGTTGCCTTGGGTGTTGGAAGGTGCACCAACAAGTAGTATCGCAGACTTTTGTTGTATGTGAATTGAAATTTGGGAGATGAATTATTTTGGATGTTTCAAGGCCTCAGAATGTTGCCTTGGGTGTTGGAAGGTGCACCAACAAGTAGTATCGCAGACTTTTGTTGTATGTGAATTGAAATTTGGGAGATGAATTATTTTGGATGTTCCAAGGCTTCAGAATGTTGCCTTGGGTGTTGGAAGGTGCACCAACAAGTAGTATCGCAGACTTTTGTTGTATGTGAATTGAAATTTGGGAGATGAATTATTTTGGATGTTCCAAGGCCTCGGAATGTTGCCTTGGGTGTTGGAAGGTGCACCAACAAGTAGTATCGCAGACTTTTGTTGTATGTGAATTGAAATTTGGGAGATGAATTATTTTGGATGTTCCAAGGCTTCAGAATGTTGCCTTGGGTGTTGGAAGGTGCACCAACAAGTAGTATCGCAGACTTTTGTTGTATGTGAATTGAAATTTGAGAGATGAATTATTTTGGATGTTTCAAGGCTTCAGAATGTTGCCTTGGGTGTTCGAGGGTGCACCAACAAGTAGTATCGCAGACTTTTGTTGTATGTGAATTGAAATTTGGGAGATGTCTTATTCTGGATGTTCCAAGGCTTCAGAATGTTGCCTTGGGTGTTCGAGGGTGCACCAATAAGCAGTATCGCAGACGTTTGAGTTACGTTTTGTTGTTGGTGAATTGAAACTTGAGAGAGGAACGAGCGAACATGAAAAGAGGAATTGATTCTCTGCTTGTCCGAGGGGTTTGAAATTTCCATGGCGCGATGGAGGCAATGAAAACTTCAGACGCGTCGATTAAGTAAACAGAAGATCAATTCCCGCAAACAGCACCTGAGCAATAACCAGTAGCCACCTTCCTCGAAGCAGAGAGACGGTTTTTATCGAACAAACAAACGAAAGGAGCTTGTATTTTATCATTTAACACGTTGAGTGCCTCGTGACCCGTGTTGAACTTTCCGTTCAGGCTGTCATGATAATTTACTACACGAAGAAACCCATCATTATCCTTACGTATGTGTCTGACTACGTATTCTTTAAACGAAACTACATATATTGTTTCGTATCGTATATTACACACTCCTTTTGCTAATACTTATCTCCATAAAACACATTTTACGATCGAGACCACGCGAATTTAACGGGACACCCGCTGTATCTGCAGCTGACAAGTTCCAAATCGAATCTAAGCGCAAACGAAACGACAGACTAAGCGTCGAACCCGTCGAAAGCGTCGTTTAAACTACCTAAAACCAAAACTGAGGCCTTTCGCGCTCCTCGCGGAGCCATTTTGTACGAGCGTCCGCGCGAACGGACGAAAAACTCGAGCGCCTCGAACAAGAGTGACGACCAGAGGCCCGCAGGTTTATTGTTCGATCGGAATCGACTCGCTCGACACTCGAAACGTTACGCAACGATCGTTCGTTGTCCGGTGGAATTTCGTCACGAGCCGAGGGCGCTGGACAGCTCACCGGTTCGGCCTTAAACGGCGCCGTGAGTCACTCGCGCGGCGCTCGCGGGGGCCTTTTTCCCCGTCTAGGAAAGAGAGGACCCCGTTCGCGGGGCACGTGTTGCGATCCGCGTCTCTCCACCTGCGTTCTCCCTCGCCAACTGAGAATCTCTGCCAGAGGCGAGTGATTCACCGTGGCAAAAAGAGGAGGAGAAACCGCGAACGAGCGTGGAACAACCCGTCGGGTATCCCAGGAACCGTGTTCCTCTTGCCGTTTGAGAGGGACGAGCGAAGGGACCGACTCGCGGCGCGCTTGGACCTTGGATGCACCTCGGATGCCCGAATTTTTTATTCGCGTTCGTAGAGGCTGACGATACGGATAAGGACGCGTTGTGCAGATCTGTGTTTGTTCGTTGGATACGAGCTACTTTAACTGGGTCTTGTGGAATCTTTCATTTTGGAACCAGAGCCTTTTTTTGCTTTATGTATCCTAACGCAGCATTATGTAAAAGATTTGCCTGATCTGCTGATGTGGCTCGTGTTGAGCTTGTGAAAACGCTTGTGAAAACGCTCGTGAAAATGTGTTCCTTTAGTTTTGGTTGTGGTAAATGAAGTTGACTGTGTAATTGGTTCTTGCTTCTTTCTTGGGTAAATTAAATTTGAAGTGAAACTACTCGGATGCTTCAAGGCTTCAGAATGTTGCCTCGAGTGTTCAAGGGTGCACGAATAAGTAGTATCACCCTTATGATAAGTAATATTAATGGACAGACGTGTTGATCGATTACGTTTTAACCCAGCACCGTTGCTTCCAACGATGCGTATAATCTACAGTGCAAAAATGATACTCGAACCGACTCTTTCCTCCCATAAAAATCAGCCAACTGAATCACAGAATGAATCAGTCCGCAAATGTCAGACAGCGCAGGATCGAGCAACTCAGAAAAATGCCATCCTAATGAAACGCCAACGAGGAAAGTAGCAACGATTCAGCGTCTGAATCAACCTCTGGCCCCGAAAAAATCCCGCTTCCCCGAATCCTCACCTAAATCTCTCGCGTCCTCGCGCAACACCGAGACGCCCACCCCTCTGGCGTCCACCCCCTTGACTCCTGGTTCCTTTTTAGCCCCGCGCAACTTCTATTCACCCGCGCCTCGAGCAGCCAGCCAGATCGAGAGCGAGGAGCCCGTTCCACGGGTTTATTGTCCGGCTAATGACCGCGCCGTGCGAATCGTGGACGCAACGTGAGAGGCCCTGGTAAAAAGGCCAGGCTAGCGCCGAAAATTTAAAGGCTCGTCAGCTGTTCGAGCGGCCCAAGGAGTCCCTTTGCCGGGCGCAAAAACCAGAACCGTGCGCAGCGCAACGTGCACCTTTTATCCGTCTCCGTTTCGCACGGGTAACAGCAGCAGAGGGACACACGATGGGCCGTGGGCACCACAGCTGCCCAGCCACGAAGAATGATGCCGGGACGAACGCGAATTCCGTCAGACGATCGCGTTCCGTCTGCGTGAACGCGTACCTACGTATCGAGGCGTACTTTTCGAACGACGACACCGCCTGTGCAGGCGTTCGAGTCACCGGATCGGGACACGGCTCTCTGCGCGTTAATTTTCGGAATTTTCGGCGGCTGCATTCTTGCTGCGCCGTGAGATTCAGAGGTGGGCTGCTTTTGTGCAGCTGCAGGTGTCTTAGATCTTCATTTCGCTGCGACGTTTCTATCTGCGGTGTGGGACGAATTCAGTTGGCGGTTTAAACAAAGGCTATCACAGGAAGTTGTGCAGGAAGTGCATTCCTATTGATTTTTGTTGTATATTAAGTTGAACGCTGAGGGGACGTCTGCATTGATTAGTAATTACAAAGATTAAACTTATTCCACCGCAGTTTCTTGAGAAATGAATGTTTCTCTGAAATGTTCTATCAAAATGGAAATTTTCTATTGCTGGAAGACACCAGCGACTGAAAATATTGTTAAAATATTGCTATTTTGGGATGAAGTCGAGTGCAAAGGGTTAAGATATCGGTAGATCCAATAAAGAACAAAAATAGAATCTCGTTTCTCGAACTCGATGCAGAGGATCTCTTCGAGGGAGGAGAGCGAAAAACCTTGCCTCGTTCCGTGACGAAGCATAAAATGGAATAGATTTTTTCGATACGAGCGAGAAAGGTGGGTGTAAAAAAAGGAAAAAAAAAGCACGGGTGTAACGTATTATGGAATGCACGCGAGCAGGGTCCGTTCGATGGAAAAATGTTTAAAGGAACACGGTTCAAAGACCTCCCACAAAGTGTCGCGCGAAAAGGCGCTCGCGCAGCGTTGGTCTCTTCAACACCCTCCGTTAGGGAAAACTTGTTGACACGTAGAGGCGTGCGTTCGAGCAAGGAAAAAAAAAACGGAGATGAAAAATGGAACAGCTGCGACCTTTAACCCAGCTGTAAATCGAGGAATCGTTGGGTTTTCAGATTCTAACGCTGATATGTAAAACACCCTGTCCATTGCAGAGATGCTCAAATTAGAGTTCCAGTTCGATCAAATGTTTTTAATAAAATTCGAAATTATGTTAAAATTATATAAAAAATAAAGGAATATCTGTCTATATTATACTCTTCTTTGTAAATGAATAAAATAGTGAGTTGATCATTTTTCGCCACTATTTTACTTTGTAATTAATTTAGATATTGTAGAACAAACTTCTGATCGAAGCAATTGAGGAACACTGACGTGGAAGGTTGAAGAATCATCGAGGAAATGGTTCTAGATTTCGATCGATTGATTAGAACGGAATGTGAATGAGTAATGAGGTAGGATAAAGGCTCCTTTGTAAATACAACCTAAATAACGGGACAACCTAACGCTTTTCAATTCTCGAACAATAAATCACGTTTCCACACTCTTCACTCTTGATTCCTCAAACAAACATCAACCCTTTTTTATGGTACTTGAAATAAAACTGCATATCAACTCAATAACCCCAAAAAACGAATTTCAAGCCTCGTCACCCCATTGATAATCCAACCCTCGCCACCCAAGCATCGTCCAAGCTTTTTTTCAAACACGACCCACGAAACACAAAAAAAGCTCGCTGCTCGCGAAACATCAGAACATATTTACCAAAAGACACCCTCAGCAATAACTGCGCATCCACCTAATAACCCAAAAACAAATTTCAAACCACCTCTCCCCATCGACGACGCAACCCTTGCGACCAACCCCACCCATAAAAAGTCTCTCTCGCAACCTGACCCACAGAACACCAAAAAAAAGCTGAGAAAAAACGAAACAACAGAAGAAAACAGAGTGAGAGAGAGAGAGAGAGCTCGCAGTTCGCGAGCAACCGGCTGGTCGCAACGGTTAGGGAGAGAGGGAGAATTTTTCGAATAATCGTCCGCGACCCAGACTCCGACGCAGGCTTTGTCCGCCGCGGGTGCATTGTTGCATCTGAAATTCGTGAAAGATTCGGTGGCGCGGCACGGGCGGGGGTGGACCGTCTGACTGGTCTGATAGAAGACAAAAGTTGGCTGGGAGGGAAAAAAAGTGGCGGCAGTCGACGTACACGAACGTCCAAGAGAGAAAAAGAGCGAGAGAGAGCGAGAGAGAGAGAGGGAAAGAGAAGGAGGGAGGGAGAGTTTCCACTTGGCGAAAGCTGTCGCCGACAATGGGGGCGGGCGCGTTCTTAGAAAAGGGCTCGTCGCGCGGACCCCGGGAACAACGGATATCTGATGAGAACGGGGTGCTCGCCAGGGAAACGTTGAAGGGTGACGAGTCGCGAAAGGGGTACCGGGGCGCTGATTCTCTTCGCTCTGTTCCTGTGTCTCCGTCCTCCTCGCTGGCAAATCATCCATTGAGGGGAAACGAGGTCAACGAGGAACGCGACGATACGGATCCCGTGACGGAGTCGCGCGGATAAACGTGACGGAGAGCGGAGCAGACGGCTGGAAAATAACTGGGATGACGACGCCTGAGGACCGCCGCGCGGTCTTTGCCGTTGCGGGAAGACGGTTCTTTTGAGCCGTCCTTGCTTAATTCTTGCGCGGTTGTCGAGTCGAAGGGTTGTTGCGGTTTCCGTGTAGGGGTTGGCGATTTCGCGGTCCGTTGTCCGGTGGTTGGGCTCGCTGGAATTGATCGATGCGAAAGCGTCGTGTAATTGCGGTGCTCGAGGGAGGAGGATGGACGAGGTGATCTATGAGTTCGTCGAGTCGTTGTGTAATTATGACTGTCGAATGAAGCGCGATGGCTGGTTAGGATTGTTCGTGAGTTTGGTCGGGAAAAGAGTCGATCGATTGCTACTCGATTGTAATTTTAAAGAGACTACGAGACAACCCACCCCTTCCCATCTCTACGATTCATAATTTCCAACATACAAAATAAATTACAAGCTCCAAAAGTTACGAAAAATCACCGAAAACCCACAGAAAATTATTTCTCTTTAAAAAGCAACAACGCCCCAACGAGCGCACTCCGAACAAGCATCGTTCTCTTCGCGGCGCGCAGCGGACGGGGTTTTAAATTAAACGGCGGAAGGGTGGAGGAGGGCCGCGAAAACGAGGCCCAAGCCCCTGGTCCCTTTGGTTTTGTCTCTCGTCCGACTGGCAAATCACCCATTGAGGGGAAAAGTCGGTCAACGGCGAAACGATACAAATCCGAGGACCGGTGACAGAGCCGCGGATAAGCGCGATACCTGGCCCGTTGTTCGCCTGGCTAGGACGGAAACGGAATAGGGGAGGGATGAACGGTGGCTGTGCGCGAAAATAACGGAGGAAATGACGACTCCAGCCGGAGGACTCTCTTTCGACGACCCAGTTCCATTGTCCCGCGCGGTCCTGCGCTTCTGCTTCGACGGAAGGAGAGACCATCGTAATGGAATATTAATATTGGGGCTGTCGAAGAACTTCTGTCTCTGCGGTGTCTCGCAAATGGTCGAGCAAGGAGTTCTCGACGCTAGAAATATTCCTTCGTTCGAAACAAACGTGATCGCGATGACTTTGACTCTTGGTTTCTGCCATTTGTGATTTTGCAATGCGTTCGTACGTCGTGGGAATAATTGTAAATCCGAATAAAAGCTAAAATAGAGGAAATTGAATTGTTATCCGAGCCTTGACTAAACATCGACAAGATATAAATCAATGTCGCGCGAGGCTAAAGGGATGACCGTCGATTCTTCGACGAAAAAGGGAAACGGAGAAAGCGAAGAAAGTGGAATGCTTCGAGTGCGGCAATAATGGATGAGGGATATTAATAAAGCATTCATCCTTGGTGTCATTAGCGGGCAGAGCATTTGGAGCGAGCTAGCATATAGGTTATCGGATTTTCCGGAAATAGCCGGCAATCTTTAACGTCCTCGAGATGCGAAAGTGGATCGTGGAAGCCGCTAAGAATACACGATTCACTCTCTGTTCGATGTATCCAGCCGTTCCTCCCCCTTTTCGATATCTCTGAATGCACGACGAACGACGAGCTGTCCCTGAGCTGAACTCGAAATTAGGGAAGGGAAAGTGGAAGGACGAGAATAGAAGGCACGTAGTCCGCTACGAAGCTTCCGTCGTCTGACCGAGTTCGATTTTCCAATTTCAAGTTAAAGGACATGGGACGGAATTACACGACCAAGGGCGTTGCACTCCGCTGCGATTCTCGTTGCAACGCCAACGAGTAATGATTTGGTGCAGCCATATCCAGCATATTATACACCACTTCAAGACACGTATTATTAAATACCATAGCAATCATTTTCGTTTCAAATTTCTAACAGAAAGTAGCAAAGTATTGCAGCTACTCACAAAGTATTCGAACATAAAAATATCGAACCATGATAGAAACACAAACCCACTCTCTGTGGTGTATCGCGAATGGTCGAGCGACGAGTACTCGATGCTGGACAAATTTCTTGGTCTACCAAGGTACCTACTATCGATAGCAAATTGAATAGCAGCAGAGTTCTCCGAAAAGTCCAGCGGAAGCCAACAGTGGTATCTCTCGCGACTGGCGCGATACGAGGCGTAAGGATAACGAACTTCGCTGGCTACTTAAGTTAAGTAAACGCGTAGCTCGTAGCTCGCCGCTGCGTCACCGGTGTTTTTATTCTATCTCGAAGAACCTTTCACTTCGCGCGCGCGACGCTACGTGGGAAAACCGCGATTAAAAATAAAGGAAGCGGCGCTGGCCCGCTAACGATCCTGTAGGCGAGCTCTCCTCTTCTGCCCTCCAGCCTTCTAACGACCTTCCGAGGCGTCGTCATCAACGGGTCGAATTAAATTATTCATCTCGCGGCGCGTGATTCGCGCGCTTATTCAACCCACCCCTTTGATTACGGCTCGTTCACGCGTTCGACGCACAATAACCGCTTGCTTATTATGAAAACCACCCCCAGTCGCGCCGCGAAGTCGAAACAGCAGACGCGTTTGGGGAAAATTGTAATACGAAAAGGTATATTTGAATTTTCTAGAAAATTTGCAATGAAGACTTCGAAGAATTTCCAATTTCAACTTTTTTTTAGAAGCAGTTCAATGAACTGCGGTTAGAGTGTGCACACGCGAAGAAGAAACATTGTAAAAGGCAGAGCAAAATGTATTTAAAATGTAACAAGCGCGTTGAGTTCCGACAAACGATCTTAGGGGGAGGTTTTAATTTATTGCAGGCGGAAAGTTGTATTTTATCTCGAGAGTTACTGCGTGTTTTTCTTTGAAGATGTTCCGACGACCAACGAACTCAGCTGCTGTGTACTCGGAAAACTGGGGCACAGTTGTTTTATGAAAACGCTTATGCAATAAGGTTATTGATATTAAAGTTGCGTGCTCCACAAGAAATTGTTGGTGGAAATGCATATGTTTAATTAAAAATAGGAGACCACTTTTCGTTCAATTTTCACGAGCGACTCGAATTAGGCTCTGATTTTACGAAATGAGAAAGCAAACGTTGCTAAGCTGGCGGTGAATCATTTAGGAAAAGATAAGAGTTGAATAAATATAGATTCACAATTGCAAACAAATGATAGCATCAATGATTCGAAAAATTTCTACGATTCTTGGACGTAAAATGTTTTACACACCTAATCAAGCCTCACAAATTATCTATTGCATTCATTTTTCCTCGTTAAATTATCCTTTTACAATTCTATTCGACGAACTTAGAATTTTAAGTAATCTCCATTTGAGATACAAATCGTTGACTTTATATTTCCTCGAATATAAAAGTTTCACAAAAATAGCAGAAAATTCCGTTCCATGGCACAAAAACAAAAGAACCCAAAACACAATACTTGCTTTTCCCAACTCTACATCAAACATGAAAAACCTTTCGCAAAAACCGGCGCAACATAAAACTTCAGCGAAATCAATGAAAAATTCCATCTTCCTAGCCGCGTAAAAACGAATACAACTCCTTCCCCAACTGTTCCTCGGGCATAAAAGAACCTCAACAAGAACAGTAAAAAGATTCGATCGCCTCCAGCAATTCGTTTCCATAGAAACCTTCCGCAAAAACAATAAAAAATAAACAACCCCCGAATCGAACTTCAAACTTGCCTACAAACACAATTATACCTAACAACACGTACATACAAAAGAGTGTACGGGACTTCTTTTGTCGTGCTCGCAGTGCACGTATTTTTATCGAGAAATCTCCATCAACCCTTCCTCTATCCACCCCTTCCCCCCTCTCTCTCTATCGCCTCTCTGTCCACCGTCGATTTTCCTCGCCCCGTTGATTTTCCTACCCCAGCAGGGAGAATCGCGCAAAATCGCTCGCGAGCCCCGTTGCGTAGGCGTTATTCGACGCGATGCACTTGCAGCGGAGGCCAGGGTGCCCATCGCGCACCCACACAGCAACGTTAGACGCGTGAGAGTCGTGGACGTTGTTGCAACATCGGTCCCTTTAGCGCTGCGACAAAAGCCACCCCTCGTGTCCAGCCGAACGAGCCGTGGACCGGCTCCATAAGGAAATTACTGGCCGGCTTAATTTCACCGCTGGACTCCGGTGCACGAGTCGTGTCAACGTTGCTTACGGTAAGGATGATGTATGGGCCCTCGAGCGTGTGTGCCTGGGACGTGTAATGGGTCAATAGCCGTGTTCGACGGGGAGGATTTTACGTGGCATCGGGAGGTTTCTTCACATTTTTTTAGTTCCCTCGTGGAAACAAAGAATCGTGTTTCTCGGAGGAATCGGAGTTCGGAACCTTGTTGCGTGGCTCTCGTGTTCCCTAATTAGCGAGCGTTAACTTTATTATCTTTTATCGAGGAGTAAAAACTTGAAGAAAGCGGATTCTGAGGTCTCGTACGGCTTCGTGTTTGCTGTAGCAATTTGATTCGTTGCGTTTTTAACCCATTTGTATCGTTATCGTCGATACGCGTGCGACTATCCTGGTTACTATCGCCAGAGCAAATGTATCCGCTCTGTGTATGATATCCACAAAGCGTGGAGGGTGTGAAAGCGTTAATATTCGCAGGTGGATAATGTAACGTTACAAATTTGATGATAAGAGCAAGATTACCTTTTCAGAGGAGAAAATGTAATTAAGAATCTAGAAAGTATCTAAGAGTTTTCCAAACTTACGTTCAAGTATCGTAAAGAAAGATATTTACGCGTTGAAGCAAAAGTAAGTATTTTTAACCGAGAATAATAGATATCCTAACTTCATAACATGTATCCAAGAATTTTGTAACGCACTGAACTGAACATCGACGATTCGCGGAAGCAGGTTATCGGTCCTCGAATTTCTAGGAAGCAGTAAATATTTATGCTTCGAACTTAGTGTCGAACTTGCATCGTTGAAAAAGAACGAGAAAGAATTACTACAAAACTTCTGGAGAACGTATATACAACCGACTATTATTGATCTCCGTTGCCACTTACAGATGCTCCAAATTTTAACGAGGGACAGTTCTTTATGCTCGATAATTTAAGTCGTGCAACTTAGTACTACAGTTAATACGTAGCAGTGTCGATCAAGAAAAATATCAAAAGAATTGCGAAACAAATTACTGCACTACACGAGGAAAAACAATTTTCTATCGCGATACACTCAACATAATCGTGCATCTGTCGTATACTAACTTAAAATTCAAGCTTCGTAACGTTACGCTCAACGCGAACATAACAGGAATCGAACGCACAATTTCCAGAAACCCTCAACCCCCAAAAGGAGCAGACAAAAGGAGTCTGCCATCGACCTCCCAAAAAAAAAAAAAAAAATAAATAACAAGCAAAACAACCCCAGAAACGAAAACACCGATCCTTAAAAACGGGCGGCTGTACGAACCGTGAAAACACGGGACTCGATAGTCGCGTATAGGCCGCCTAGCAACCGCACAATCGCAAAGCGTTCGCCCGGCTGAGCCGCGGAAGAGCAACGTGCGCCGACAGTGCGAAAAAACGGGGGATGAACAGAGAGAAACGGAACGAAACAGGGTCGAAAACGCGGGGTGAAAGCGTGTAGGGTGGAGGGGGTGTGGCTCACCTAGGCCCATCTTGCGTTTCAGCTTCTTCAACACCTTCATCTTGCTGCGCAGCGGTGCCAGTATGTTGCAGTCCCCGTTGTTGTTCTGCGGCTGCAGCTCGCCGGTCGGTTGCTTCCCGGCGGGGTGGTGGTGATGATGGTGCTGGTGGTGCGCGTGGTGCGTCTCGTGATGATGGTGGTGATGGCGGTGGTGGTGATGCTGCTGCTGCTGCTGCTGCTGCTGGTGCTGCGGCTGTTGGTGGTGCTGCTGCTGCTGTTGCACGCTCGCGCCGGGACTGGCGAGGTGGCTGCAGCAGTGACAGGGGTGGCTCTTGCTGCCCTTGACCGCGCACGACGCCCCCATAAATGTAGCCGTGGTGCTCTCGAGGTGACGAGAGCAGCCGTGAGGATCCCGGGGGGTGGAGGAGGCGGAGGCGGTCGGAACGGTACCGGCTAGACAGAGGGCGGACGCGCGGAATCTCGCGTGGTGCCGAACGGAACACCGGCTGATTCACTGGTCGCACATCGGGCACACTGTGATTACTCTCTGTACAGCCGCGGACGATGTACGTACGTGGGTGTATGTTTACGTGTATACGGTCCAGCCGCGGGGTGGTAAACGAGGGACGAGAGTACACGTACGCGAAGGGAGACGGTGGTACGTGTACGGGTAGATCGGATCGAATAGGAGAACGCGATACGAAGATACGGATTCTTCTTTTCTTCGACACACACTTATGACCGACCTCGGACCGGAGTAACGGAGGGAGACTGAATGTTGTCGTTTGCGGAGGGTGAAGGACTCGATAACCGCGTGACACGAAGACGGCAGACGTGAGCGACGACGCGCGACTACGGAGCGCCTGCGTACCCCTCGAGCGGCCAGGGACGACTGACTGCTTGTCGACCGAGCGGCAGAGTATCGCCGAGCCGCGCGCGAGCCACCGACCAATCGCTACGTCGCTATCCCCGTCGCTGTTCGCCTCGCGACAGCGGCAGCGAGCGGTGGGGGGAGTGGCACCTGGTGGACAGCTGCCCCTTACCTGGCCGCGACACACCGGGCCACCCCGTGCGCCAACGCGGGGAGGCCGGGGTGAACTCTGCCGCCTTTTCCATCCGAGAGACGCGCGCGCGGGGTTGGAAATTCGAACTGCGAGCCGACTGCACACGAGCATTGATCCTGCTAGACGCGATTACTTTGTTTCTTTCTTTTTTCATCTTCCTTTACTGTCTCCCCCTGTCTCCCCCCTCCCTCTCTTTGGCCATGCGTTTCCACCCCCACGCTTCTGGACACATCGGGGAGGAAGCGCCGTTTTTCGAGCCGGACACACGACCACGGGTTTCGGCTCAGACGGAGCGACGCGCTGCGGTATGGATTTTTCCTGGTGTCGATGACTCTCGTGCGGGTGTTACGTGGCGCGCGTAAACCAGACTTCGGAGGGTTGTTTGGAAGGGTTGATAACTTGCGCATGGATCTCGAATTATTCTCACGTAGACAATGAACCTTGGATTCGTTCCCGAAAAAAACGAAAATCCAATTTTGAAGATTTAGTACAAGCGCGCTTGTCTGATCTGAGGATGCTAATAAGGGTTGCTCGTGTGCCATCGTTCCATTTCCTTTGAAACAACGTAGCGTACACTTGAACGTTCAATATCGTGCATTAGAAAAAGAGAGAATACAACGATATCCACGATCTACATTAAAATCATCCGCTTGCAACCCCTTTCAATGGCCCAGCGTTCGACCAGCCCCGTAAACGCGATGGCACCGAGCAAAATAGAGCGGAGACCGTCTAACGACGCGGCAGAATTCCAGACACGCGATTCCGCGTTAAGAATGACGCATCGGCGGCATAGATCGCGGATTTTATACCCGTGTCCCTCGGTCGTTGAATGGCTCCGCGGGTTATTCACGTTTCGACGATCTATCACGGCCGCGCGGAGGACGGGGAGGAAACTGGAGCACGGTGATACCGCGGAACTTACGATCCGCCCCAGTGATACGGAAATATGTAAATAGAACCGTAGGAGCAATCGCGGGTGAAGCATGGCCCGGGTATTCCGCGTTGAAAACGGTCCAAATGGCAACGGCTCGCGATCATGAATAATGCAGATCGCGCAGGAAGTGCGCGCGCGGAGATATCGCAAGTAGAATTCAGAGGCTCCTTCGACGAGACGGGGTGCGCGCGAGGGACCAGATGCGCCGCGTACCGCCCTGGCGAATTATTGCTGATTAAAGAGAGTCATTAAACGCGGGGCCAAATAAAGGCGTCAATTTCTTTTTTCCCCGCCATCCTTCGCCCTCTCCCTTCCTTTTAATAAACCTCCTTCTCTCGTACGTCGCAACGGATGCCACTACCGATCATTAGCACTTAATTATTGTACGTCGAAACGAGATGATTCGAGATATTACGAGAATTATGAGTTGTTTATGGAGTAAAAGTTGGTTGTAACGTGTTTTACTCTTGCTCCTCGTGTTCCCGTTTAATTGCCGCTTTATGATTAATAAGCTTCGTTTTTCGTGTAATTTATGCTGATTGCGCGCTGTAATTGTGTGCGCGGTTATATAATTACTTAATTACGTAGATTAACCGAACGTTAAAATTCGCGATCACTGAAGTATCTATGCTATTGTACTAATACTTGTGTACAAAGAAAATAACAAATAAATGGAAATACAAAATGATGTGCGTTTGAAAAATTATTTCATTGAAGACCTATCCATCCATAGAATTCTTACCCTCGTTTTATTATTTTCCCAGTTAAGTTCAGAATGACACCACTGTCTCGAAACGCAGATAATCGTTGGAATTCCATTCAGTGATACAATTAATATGATTCGCACTTGGCTCGAATCAGCGAGGCAATGAGCTCTCGAGCTGTTCACCGTGACGGCCGTGGCTTGTTTTGGCCTGCCATTTCGAGTTACAGGATCGGAGTACAACGGTAGAAATATCGTGTTTCCATGGGATTCGAGACGCGTTTCTGGTCCCATGACAGAGCAGCGGCGATGTTGTCAAGAGATACAAGAAATTGGACAAGAAGCGGGCAAGATTTCGGAGATGGCGCGTTCCACCTGAGCCGATGATCTCATTGATCGTTATCGCGGACGTTCTCGAACGATTCCGTTAATTTTTATACCTCGTTTCGAGCGTAACATACATTAGTACTTTACTTATTCGTTGACCGCGTATGCGTACAGCTGTTTCATAGCTTTCCGTCCATTTCAAATTCCAATTTCTTCCTCCTAACTGGTTCTCCAAACGTCCCACGATCCGTGGAGAACCATTTTCTTACACTGAGAGGGTAAGAAAACGTACAAATTCGTTTCTATTATTTTTAGTGGAGCAGTTTTCTTATTTTCAATCAATTCAATTGAGATATCAGCCTACTATTTTATGTGCAGCGTAACGCTTTCCCTTTTCTTGTGTCGCTCCTCTCGCTCCAGGAAAAAACCTCCATTAATCATGTCATTGAAACGTGTTCCACGTAGTCTGAATGAACGCGGGAGTATCATCGGGGTTCTAGTTAGATTTGAATGTAGCCTTTCTCAATCGTATACAGGTACCCTTATAGAGACGCTACCTTTCGTAATACCATTCGTTATATAAATTTCAATTATCCAAGAGCTGTATGGCATGCCCAGATCTGCTCTAAATGACGTCAATGCGGGCTGTGGATCCGTACAATAACAGAGCTATTTGTATCTGGTGTTCTGTGCGTCGTTTTACCAATTTCCCCAAAGAATATTTCAGGGCCCAGCCTTCGACTCGCGCCCAGCGATTAACAGGAACCGTGATTTTCACGTTAGACGTGTCCCATATGGATTAATTTCAATCAGTTCGTCCCACATGATCAAATTCACCATTTATCAAATACCATCGAACGCACCCTCTTTAGAAATAAACCACGCGGTTACGATGCGCTTAAAAAAGCAGTGCGTCCGCGCAAAAGCATCGAGGACGGACCGGAAATCAGACTCGAGGTGGACGCGCCGCGGAAAACAACGATGGACGTAATAATCTGAAATGACGTTAGAACACGGACGGCAAAAGGTGGATAAAGTCGACGGAGACACGGTGGAGACGGTTTCACGAGGCTCGCACGGCGCGAGCTGCACGCAGGAAACCGCATTGCAGTCCTGAGAGTCCTTGTACGCCTCCAGCGGGCGGAAAACTCAATTTGCGAGCCACTCAGTGGCCCTGGACGGAGAGACGCGACACCCTGCTCGACGCGCGTGCAGCTTCCAGCTACGACGACGTGGAAACGACGTTAAGGTCGGAAATTGGATCGACAACGGGGGATTGAAAAGCGGCGGGTGATCGATCGACGTCAGGAATTGCCTATTCGAAACCGATACGCCAGGCGCCGCGTCTTCGTCGCGCGTAGCACGCGTCGAGGTCGGAGGAGCGTGGCTCAAGGTTGACACGCTTCAACGGGATCGATGGTTATCGGCATGGAACCTGGTGGTACATTTAATACGGCGACTAAGAAAGAATGTGGGGAACTGGGACGAAGTCTGGATAATTGCTGTCGCTTTCTATCTCGCCGCGAATTAGGAAAACGGCGGCAAGTAGAACTGGTCGCGTGTCAACTCATTCGAGACGTCTCATTCTTTTGGAGACCAACTCCAGAAGCTGGAATCTTCCGCTAGCTTTCTGTATTCCCGATGATTCTGGCTTTGAGTCACTCATTTCGGGGACTAAATCCAAATTTTATGCTTACACACTTCTGAAGTACCCTTTACTTTAAACCAGTCTTACTTCGAGGCCTAGTTTTTCCGTACTGACTCATCGTTTCAATTCAATATCATTGCACGCACTGTGCGCGATCCATCTCGAATGGGTTAAGGTGGGACCAAAAATAGCAACTATTTTTTCGCACGTCAGCGCGATTCTTTTGCACGGCCTGTTTTCACACAGCAACAGGTTAAATCAAAAACCCAAAGGGGGAAACGTTCCGCGTGCGAGGTCACCGAGGGCAGTGTTTAGCGAAGGCATTTTTAGACCATCATTACCGAGGGGTGGCCACCATCCCCTTCTGGGCTACGACTATCAACACGCGAGCGACGCGCTTTCACCCCATTCGCTTTCACGGTGCAGCCACTTTAGAAGATGTCTACTGATCCTTAAACCCAGGCGTTCGTCCCTTCCAGCTTCGAGGATGGGAAGGAAACAGGTTGAGCGTGCAAGGTGCGTGCCGAATATTATATTACGCACTCTGCCTGTGATTTACACCGAGACACTACCGTGAAATTGTATGAATATTCATCGAGCACAAACTCTAACCCTTCTATTCTCTTTCCGCGATTTTCGTGACACATTGTTGAACATAGTCAGAGAGGATCAACTGTTGTTACATAAATCGGAAAGAGGGGTAACAAAAGATCCCTCGAAGAAGATAATCGTTACCCAAACTGATTATTTCCTACTTCTCACCTACTCTAATGGGACTTATTAAATGAAACTGTTTAATTAAAATGATAGATGAATCGATTACTTAACCGTTATATAAGCATTACTCAACGGTTACAATTTTCTTAGATTTTTTAAAGGAATCGAAACTTTGTAGTCCATCAAACCAGAAGAATAAATTACTGTTGCTCTTCATAAACCTTCCTAAATGAAGCAGAGTGTTGAGACGTTTCAGAAGAAGTGTCAGTCAGTGTCGTGGTGACAAATTTCGAGTAACAGAATTAATTTAGACCAGCATAATGCGCGTTCTTGGACAATTAACGCAGCTCGTTGCTTGCGTAGCTGTCGATCGCGGAGGAACGACGCAGCAAAATGGCAGCGAGAGGAATAGGAAGCGAGCAAGAGTCAGGTTCTCCGAGGATGGGAAATATGCTCACAGCAGCGTGGCTGCGGCTTCCTTTCGCACATCCTTCTCATCCGGGCCGGTGTTCCTCTTGCGTAACGATCGTACGCGGGCTAACGGAAACCGTTTGTCCGGTCCACGTCGAACTTACTTTCGATCGTCCCGATCGCCGTCCACCGGGACCGACTTCCGGTTTGGGACGCTCTGATTCTCCGTGCGGTAGCACGAAACACTTCCACGATCCTTTTTCCTCGTTCTTGTTATTTATCAGAGTTAGATGCGCATATATTTCTCTTTTTTTGGTCTTCTATATTTTAAGTTATCGTATATTGTGATACGACAGCGGTGAAGATAAAAGAATTATGATATACTGGAGAATGAGTATTATTATAATTGTGTACGCATCGGTATTGAAGTACTTTTTTCACTGACTTAGAATTTTCAAATGACAGTGGTATTGAAGTACTTTTTTCACTGACTTAGAATTTTCAAATAGCAGCAGAGTCATATGGTATTGAAATACTTTTTTCACTGACTTAGAATTTTCAAATAATAGTAAAGTAATATGGAAAGGTGGGGAATTAGCTCCGAAGATAGAAAATTATTCTATTACTGAGTACCTTTGGAAAATAATAAACTTCTGAAGCTGATTTGCTGCAAACTTGTATCGTCAAGGCGAAGTTAAAAATTATAGACTTTCTATTGAAATATCAACGTTGCAAATATGTGTCGTTTAAAATAACAAGATCACCATAATTTACTTGCTTTCTAGGTAGATAATAGACCATTTGTCGCTATTGTGCTAAAACTTGAAACGACGTGGATTCGCGTCAGCGGCAACCAGGAATAGAATTTGAAATGACGTGAATTCACGTCATGGTTCGCGAATGCGTCGATACAAAAATTCAGTTTTTTCAAAACAAGTCATTTCCTGACCTACAATACGATGGAAGTCGACGTGGATCAATTAAAACCTCGTCTTCCCAACGAGCAAGGCTCGACAAACGTACTTGGGGCTCGCCACGACGACAGACTCGTTAATCGCAAAAGTCTAATTAGAATACAGTGGCTGGTTAAGAGCTAATGCCGGCGCAAAAGAAATTACGGAATAATTGCATAAAACAGCGGTGCAGTGGCTGGTAATTCGTTCGAACCAGCTGTTTTCCCGTGGCTGGCCATTATCGTGTTTCCAGCCGTACGCGTGCACGAACATTGAAAACGGTGCCATTGTTCTATGCACGTGAACACCAGCGAACGCGTGCCCATTAACCCGGCCGCGTAACTGTGTACGCTCTTCAACAATAATTCACTCATGAATTTTCATACTCGAGTCTTGGTCTTCTGCGCGTCAGTCCACTTTTTGTGTAATCGCGGTCTTCACGCTGCGGATTTAAATAAAACATAAGGGCGCGAAGGGTGAAGCGTAAATTTATATTGTACAAGTCTACTAGCGTTAATTGCAACGCTGATGTATTTTTTTTTTTTTATTTGACAGTTATCTGATTTGAATTTCTTAAAAATTCGTACTCTCGTAGCTTAAAAGAGAAATTGCGAAAAATATGATCTCAAATGGAACTTTTTATAATAATTGATATAATTGATATTGAATTACAGATTTCATAATAAATTTTGAGTCGAATTAATGGAGAACTTCTCTAAAATCGTATTCGTTAACTTTAAGTTCCGTTCTACCGTGAAAGAGACTAATTTATTACCATTACTTGGTGAAATTTCTAATGAAAGAGCTTGATTAAGAGGAGGGCCCGTACGATTTCTTAGCTCGCGTGGGAAAAGCTGTCAAGCACAAGAGCGTGCACGGATAAGTGAACGCCGGTTACGAAAGGGCGCGTTCGTTTTTTTCCTTTTGCTTCGATAGGGAACCGCTGTTTGAATTATGCTTCCCATTGTTTCTACGTGTGCCGTTGTGTACGGCTGTGCGTGAAATGCACCACAGGATGCGTCCAAAGATGCATGGCATCCTGCTTTGGGAATGTAAACGAAAGCGAATTCGATCGATTCGCGATGCCTCGATTCCATATGGCTCTTTCCTTTGCTTTAATCCAAAAGTTCCCAGCAAAATAGCACGATACTCGAAAAAAGAAGAAACTAAGTAATCTTCCCAATAAATTATTGCAAATTATTTGCAAACGCAAATGTTAATCGTCGAAGATAGAAGACTGGAAAAATGCTTGAATGCGTAACTGTGAACGGAGCGATTATTCAACGTTCGCAAGGAAATAGTTATTTCATTAAAATATGCGTTATTCGAGTGAAACGTTACCTTTCTTTCACGACTCTACGTATAGGTGCGTTAAGTGTACCTAGAATCTCTGGGGCTCTCAATGAAACCGTTTTGTTCCATTCAATTCGCCCCGCAGCATCGCGTGAATAGACCGTGCTTGCACGTTTTCATTGTACGCATCTATTACGTAATTCTGTATTGTACAAATCGAAATTATCGCGCGCACGAAATCGCACCTGAATTCTACAAAAAAAAAAAAAATTGGACCAGCAAATTTCCACCATCCTGTTCCGCGCTTGAACTGAAAGAACTCGAACGCAACCCTCCAGATACCGCACCGCGCTCTAAATATACTCGAACTTGGCTCGAGCGACTGAATTTCCGACGAAACGAAAAAACGTGCGACGTGTGAACGCGTTCTTCACCCTCCGCGGATCGAATGGGGGGAACAGCGTCGAGCAAAAACAGCTAGACGGTTCTCCAGGGTTCACGGATTCACCGTTACGCTTCCCTCGCCGCCAGCATTGTGCGGTTTATGATCAGGCAGCGTTAAAACCTGGCTCCATAAAGCGATCGTTACATTAAGTGCGCGTGCACCATATTCTCAAGCGTAATTGCACGTAGGTGTCTTCGCGAATCGATGCGGCGGCGCGCGCCTCGTTTCGAGCCTGGCTGCTTAATTAGTGCCGCATTCCGTCGAGCGACTGTTCGCGCGACTCCAAAAGACATCCTCCATCTTTCGAGGCTAACAGCTCGTCGCATCTATCGACGACGCGCGAATTAGCAGCGAACGAATCGGTCCCTGGCTTACGTTTTCTCAAAAGATCGAGATAACTCGGATAAAACTGTTGATACTGTAGACCGCGCGAAGATTCTTCCAGTCGTTTCGAATATTGACGTTGCTCGAAAGAAGCGCGACGCGGGTCGAGGATGCTTCGAAGCGTGTTTGTGGCCACGCGAGCAAATAAACGCGGCCTGGAAGGTAAATGGAAGTATCTGCGATTTTAAATACCCTTGTTTGAGGGGATCGTATTGTTCCAGCGATTAAGTAATCTTTTATCTCTTCGTACGGAAGATTTATCGCGCACGTCGTATCTGTGGTCGAAAGTAGACTTGGGAATCCATTTTCAAATACTCGATCTGCGATGGAACTGTAACTTAAGAGAACCTATGAACACTCTATTTTATAGTTGGAATTCTATTTAACAGACAAATCCTCCTGAAGAACAGTAGAATCACGTCGAGTCGCAAATGTGGACTTCATTCGATAGATTAGTATAGATCGCAAAAGGGAGCAGAGTTTCAAAGAATTCCCCCAAAAAAACAAGCCTGAATCACGTAGAGCCGCAAATGTGGACTTCATTCGACGACAGATTAGCATAAATCGCAAAAGGGAGCAGATTTTCAAACAATTCACCCTTAAATAAGAGCACGAATCGCTTCAGGCCGCAAACGTGGACTTCATTCAACGATAGATTAGCATAAATCGCAAAAGGGAGCAGATTTTCAAAGAATTCTCCCTTAAATATGATCGCGAATCGCTTAGAGTCGCAAACGTGGACTTCGTCCAACAATAAGCTAGAATAAATCGCAAAAAGGAGCAGAGTTTCAAAAACTACCCCCTAAATGCGAGCACGAATTGCTTCGAGCCGCAAACGTGGACTTTATCCGAAGATAGCTTAGAATAAATCGCAAGAAGGAGCAGATTTCCAAAAAATTCCTCCTTAAATACGATCGCGAATCGCTTAGAGTCGCAAACGTGGACTTCGTTCAACAATAAACTAGAATAAATCGCAAAAGGGAGCAGAGTTTCAAAAACTACCCCCTAAATGCGAGCACGAATCGCTTAGAGCCACAAACGTGGACTTCGTTCAACAATAAACTAGAATAAATCGCAAAAGCAAGCAGAGTTTCAAAAACTACCCCCTAAATACGATCGCGAATCGCTTAGAGTCGCAAACGTGGACTTTGTTCAACAATAAACTAGAATAAATCGCAAAAGGGATCAGAGTTTCAAAAACTACCCCCTAAATGCGATCGCGAATCGCTTAGAGTCGCAAACGTGGACTTTATCCGACGATAGCTTAGAATAAATCGCAAGAAGGAGCAGATTTCCAAACAATTCCCCCTTAAATACGATCGTGAATCGCTTAGAGTCGCAAATGTGGACTTCGTCCAACAATAAGCTAGAATAAATCGCAAAAGCGAGCGGAGTTTCAAAAACTACCCCCTAAATGCGAGCACGAATCGCTTAGAGCCACAAACGTGGACTTCGTTCAACAATAAACTAGAATAAATCGCAAAAGCGAGCAAAGTTTCAAAAACTACCCCCTAAATACGATCGCGAATCGCTTAGAGTCGCAAACGTGGACTTTATCCGACGATAGCTTAGAATAAATCGCAAGAAGGAGCAGATTTCCAAACAATTCCCCCTTAAATACGATCGTAAATCGCTTAGAGTCGCAAATGTGGACTTCGTCCAACAATAAGCTAGAATAAATCGCAAAAAGGAGCAGAGTTTCAAAAACTACCCTCTAAATGCGAGCACGAATCGCTTAGAGCCACAAACGTGGACTTCGTTCAACAATAAACTAGAATAAATCGCAAAAGGGATCAGAGTTTCAAAAACTACCCCCTAAATACAATCGCGAATCGCTTAGAGTCGCAAACGTGGACTTTATCCGACGATAGCTTAGAATAAATCGCAAGAAGGAGCAGATTTTTAAAAAATATCCCCTAAATACGATCGCGAATCGCTTGGAGCCGCAAACGTGGACGGGTTCAAGGCCTCGGCATCTGTCTCGCGCGGCGTCTCGACCTCGGCCACGGTGCCCCCGTGCGCGGATACGTAGGAGAGCGTGCAGATGCGTTTCCTACGGGCCAACCCCGTCTACGGACGGGGGATGCGTGCATACAGCATAATGTGAAATAGCGGAAGCGAGCGGCGGATGGCAGGAAGTCGGAGAGACTGGCGCGTGCGCACCCCCCATGAAAATATAGAAGACGCAGGCATTTCAGAAGTGTATTGTCGGCTCGGATTACTATGGCCCGAACGAGAGATGGAAGGGATCCCCGGGCGGTTGTCAACTTCCCACTTTCCTGCGTTTTATTCGCCGCCCGCGGGAGGAATCGTTCCCTCCAGCGATTGCAATTAGAAAATGAACCGCGTAAGACGAACTGGGGTGGAGATGGGCGCATGGAACGAACGGGGGGACGTTTCAACCCCTTCGAACTGCGATTTTGTTCTTAGAAAATTAAGCAACTCTGATTAATTATAAGTGTTTCGTTAGTTTGTACAGCGTGCAGTTGGTTCTACTTTGTTACTCAGCCTCTTCACAGTCTTTTATCACAGAAGAATTGAGTTTCATTCGAAAAATTAACGTTCCCATATTCTTAACGCCTATTTTACGCCCTGCAATTATATACTCTCGTCGCGTTAGCCTACTTTTCGCGCCACTCGCCGAAATGAAATTATCATATCGTTACGAAAATGGAATTTTCCACTTTCCTTTATGAATTTCTTCTCCGTCAGCCCGCTGATCCTCCATCGCGCCGCTCGCTTTGATCGTAAAAAGTTACGCGATAATGTGATTGCCGGGACATCGGTCAAAGTGTCCCGATTGAGATTAAGATCGTCGCCCGCGCGACGCGGCTTCTTGCGATCGCGAAATGAGAACCAGTTCCGCAGGAACACCCCTCGCAATCCATTCGAAGCCAGCCGCCCCTTCTTCGGCCGGGGAGAGCACATCTGACAGAGGCATTGACCGAAAATACAATCTTTTACCCCGGTTCTCGTTTCGGGAGGACAGACGGACCGCCAGACGAGGAGGAGGAACAGAGAGGGAGGACCAGCGAGGGGAGACTTCTCCGCTGGACAGACAATTAGGCGACCCTTGAGGAAACGACGCTGCTGCACAGTGTTTGTTCTCCTTCATTATTTTACTTATCACTGTACTATCGCACCCACACTGAAGTGCTTATTTCTGGCAATTTTGCAGCGTACAGGGTTAAATTTGAGCAACTTTTCGATTAAAATGGTAGCAGACAGAGGATAACAGAGTTGGGTGATCTGAATAGGGTACACGGCCAATTTCTGATAATTTTATGGCGTACAGTGTTAAATTTGAACAACTTTTCAATTAAAAAGGTAGCATACAGAGGATAACAGAGTTTAGGTGATCTGTATAGGCTACACAGCCAATTTCTGATAATTTTATGGCGCACAGTGTTAAATTTGAACATCCTTTCAATTAAAAAGATCGCGTACAGAGGATGACAGAGCTTAGCTGATCTGATTCAGCTGAACTTGTTACCGTTTCGTTAGACGACATTCTTTGGTCGATTCGATACCGTTGGTGTTGTTCTTTTGCGACTAGAAAGCGTTCGTAAAAAGTGCATTACGCGCAGGATCGACGAGGCGAGAGAAGCGAAGGTGCATGTGCATCAGATTTCACGGTCACGTGATTATTGGGGTGAGCAGCGAGGACAACGTCGATTATACCACCTTTTTAGCGACTAATGAAGAAGGAACAGCGAACGAAGAGTTCGTTCGACTCGATCTTTCGCGGATGAACGTGCAAACAGACTCGCTGGTCGAATTCTCGTGGAGCGAATCGGCTCTGAAACACGCGACATCCCGAGAAAGGTAGGCCAGCATGGCAACCTCGAGCAAGGAAGCGGAGATACGGTCCGCGACTCGAAAGCGGAATCGGCTTCGACGTCGAAGCGAGCCGGTTCGAAGGATTTTGGGGTTCACGCAGGATGTGGAGTTGTTCACCGTGAACGGAGCCAGTTTCGGCTCGGATTCGCGCGATCTCCATTTCACCCTTTCTACCCATGCTTCGACAAGGAAAGCAGCGAAAGTGCGATCGAATTTTCGATTACTCTCGATCCACTTGCGTGGAGCACTCGCGTTTCGAAGTTACGACTCGGACAAACAGAGATCTTTCTATTCGACGATGAAATTATAACTCGAACAAATGGAAATCTTTCAGCTCGTTGCACGAAAATCGTAAATTTCATTATTTTCTAATGAGATCTATTGATACAAATGGAGGCTCCACGGGGTGTTGGTTAAGAAAGAATTGAAAGGTTTGTTCGTTCACGACGAGGCGTACCCTCGAAAGGTCTTAAGCCGCTGAAGACACGGACCTCTAAACGAAGTTGACCTCATTGTACCGTAATCATTTCATTATCATTCAATTCTCTGGCACACGAACGCGCGTGAACAGTTAGACACGGCCATTACACGCGTAAGAGGAACGAACTCAGCTGCACGGTGCTCCGCTGTGCGATAAAAATGAAGTTGAAAGACTTGATAATAGAGTGAAATTAATCGTAACAATCGAAGTGCACTTTTTTTAAGGAATTAAATAGTAATTATTAAATTAAACTACTTGCCCTCCCGATATTTCGAACGTGCTGAATCTTCGAGATCGCCTTAATCCCTTTTCCTGTTTCAGGAGCACGGAGTGAAACGAGGAATTTCGACAGATGTGCAGTATTTTTGGAGACTATTAATAGATCTATTCCTTGGCTGACCATGCGACTAACATATTTCACTTTCATCAGCTTCCTGAAAATCTACACCTACGTTGCTACATTTATTGTATCTTTTATTTCAAACGCTAAAAACGATAAAGAAACTGTGTACTTTTCTTAGTTTCACTGCAGATACTTAGAGTGAGTCACAAACTCCTGCTCATTTCACATAATCCTACCTCATCAACCGATTATCTTGCTTAAATAACATTAGTCATGCGCGACAAGAATCACCTCAGCTTTACCCACTCCTAATTCCTCCAAACTTACCAAAACCTATGCTGTCACAATAAAAAAGACTTCTACTCGCTTACTAATTCCTTATTCCTCACTTATTACTCTTATTACTCGCTTCTAATTTCTCCAAATTTACCAAAACCTATACCATCCCAATAAAAAAGACTTTATCCAAAAATTCAGTACCACTTCGGTATATTATCATTTCCCACAACAAAAATGAAATAATTTAAAGCGCAGAACCGAACGGATACTCGAGAGTTCGATCTCGTTTCAAGAAAAAAAGATACTTCCTCTCCTCGGTCCAAAACGTTCTCAGCTCTCGAAACGACTCGAAGCGCAAACTGAGCGCCATGAAACGGCTCGTATAATTTAACAACTCCGTTCTGGTTACCAAAACGAAGCTTGTCGGTGACGGATTCGCAGATTGTCTAACGCGAACGGTGATCGACGACCGATTTAGCGAGATGGGACAGCGCGGTTAAAGGCGTAGCAATTAAAACCGAGCGGACGCCAACAGCTGCATACGGGCGTCATCTCTCGCGCAACGATCATTCAGCTGTTACCGTAGCTGCTCAAGACGATACTCACTCCGGGGCGTAGTTATGGACAATACCAACAACACCTGTCTCTATGAGGCGCGGAGCAGCTTCGAACGTTCTCCAAGAAACGGCGTGGACCCGCGTCCCGTCGATGCGGGTCGTCTCTTTTGTCCGCGATTATCAACCGAACACTTTCGAGGGCTACGCAGCCGATCGCATATAATTCTGCCATTTTATCGCGACGTTCGCCAATCGCTTGACGTTCCACTCCGTCCCGTCCGCTTCTTTTCGTTTGTTCGCCAACGAGGGATGAAACCGCGCGTTCGTCGCTCGACGCGGAGGACGCACCGCTTGGGCGTCCATTTTATCGCATTCGCGGGGAATAATTGTGGTCTCTCGAGTGGACATTATTCGTTGAAGAATAGAAATATTGGCGTACGAGAGTATTGAGAATTTGTCGTTCTTATTCGAAAGTGATCGACCCTGAAGAGATTAAACGCGACTGAATTATCGCTAACATTTTAAGGAGACCCTCTCTCTCTCTCTGGGACACAGCTAACTGTATAATGTAACGTGGTTATTATTTCTTTCCCGTGTGTCTGTATGTAAGATTAATCCATTGACAGCACGCTTTTATTTTGTTTCTTCTTTGCTAATTAGAATTTTAAAGAAACACGTTTTAATGTGATTTTTCCGACTAAAAAATGGAACTAGTTCATTTTCTGCAAATTCAATTCCAATTTCCATAAAACAGAATAATTTCTGAAGCAAATCTGAAGCAAGGCTCGACTGCGAGACGAGGAAGATTTTCCAAAGTGAAACGAGCGAGGACAGGGTCGCTGGTCAAAGGACAATCATGGTATAATCGGCTTTTTGGTAGCGACAAAGAAGCCCATTATCTTGTTACTCAAATAAACCGGTTATCACTGGCTGCGATTGGACTACAAGCTACTGCAAAAGCGGCATTCAACTTCGAAGTGAGCCTGACTCCTAATCCATTGAACCTGCTGCAATAAAAATAGCGACGAGCTGGAACGAAATTTTCTACCTGCTTCGTGAAATGAAAATTGAAAATATCTCCAGAGAAATGATAACCTTAACGATCCATTTCTTTTCGACTCGCAAAATGTTCAAAATTCCCGTTTAATTAAAAAAGAATTTCGGTACACCACTGCGAGCGATTGAAATGTCCATAAAATTATCCCGTTTCCGTGCAAACGAGCCATTTCCAGCGTCGCTCGAGCCTGCGCGACAGTTCCCAAAAGCGGCGAACGAGGAAAAGCATAAAAGAAAACGTCTTACGTGCGAATTGCACGCGTACCGCGCTCGATAAACGGCGCGTGCGTTTTTGCGATCAAAAGTGGATCAGGTGCGCGCGGCGCAGAACCGTTACGGGCGGTAAAAATTCGGTCGCGATGCGAGCAGCGTCGCAGAACTGCGGCAAAGTTCAAGAGAAAAAGTCCGTGGACCTATTTTCTTCCGAGAAGAAGCGGCGAGACGTGCTGCACGACCATAACCGAGCGCGTATTCCCCCTCCTGCTTGCGAGACCGAGCGCAAAGGGCCCAAAAAGTTAACGAGGGATGCCACAATGTTGAAACGGCCGATCGCCAAGTTCACATTACGCTTTGGGTGCAATTTTGTAAATGGCGGGCGCGTGGAGCGTCGAGTTTGTTAAAAAAGAACAAAATGGAGCCCGCGACGAGCATAATTTGGAGGAAACGAGGGTACGATCGTCGAGTCGCTCGCCCCTCGGAATTTACACGGCTGTTACAGCCCCTGGTGACGTCCGCGAATGTTTTTTAATCGGCCCATAAACGGTTCGCGGCTCGTCCAGGCGATATTATTTATTAACGCGTAGCGGTTGCGCAGCGTTCGCAAATTAGATTCACCTCGGGTGTTGTTGCACGGGGCAGATGTTCCGATCACGGCAGATAGAGAGGCCGACTTCCATCCCCCGAAAAAATGCTCTTAGGAGGGAACAGGTGCGCGTGAAAAAATCCACTTCGAGAAAGGTGAACAGTGTTGCGACCACGGTGGTTTTTTAATGGTGGCCCGTTGCTCGAAGCCGATAGATGGACTTAACGACGCGTCGGGAAAGTAAATGGAGGATCGAGAGAGTTCGCGGCTCCTTGGTCGGTGTTTAGAACGAGCGTCCCTGGGGTGGCCAATGGTTGGATCATGCAAATCAGCTGTTCGCAAGGTTCGCGACGTTCCGCTTGCTGGCTGATTTTGATAAAAAATAGTCGCGAAACTTTACGATTGGAGAGGCTCGACGTTCGGGAATTCTCGAAGCGGAGTTTGTTTCCTTTTTCTGCTCGCAGAGACGTTAAACGAAGCGGAACGGCTAATGATAATGGAAACGAGAGACAGTCTCGAAGCGAGAACTTTTTATTTGCGAAATTTCTCAGCTATTAATGTAAAGTAGGGATCGAGCATTCTTCGCACGGAGAAACATTTCCATTTTTCACTCCCGTTTCCACGTTTTAATATTTACTCGTCTATTATCTAAGCGAAACCTTGACTGTCCCATTCAATTTCCCTGGCCATTCATTGTCGCTCTTAACAACGACATTGTTACCCTTATTAAAGCCGGTGGATGTGAAAAATTCTTGGAGTAATGGCTCGTGAAATACTTTCAAATGAGGGAGGTCCTTTTGTGGGGAGTTCCTGTAAAGGAGACGGCAAAAGGCGTGATCCCAAGGGATCACTGCTCCTTTCTAAGGGAAGAAATATAACTTCGAGAAGCTCGCTGTACTCTGCTAACGTAATTTCGAGATAAATCCGCGATGCGAAATGAAACATGTAAAATAGGCTGTCGTGTTATTAGAAAAGATCGTAGAAATGATAAAGCGGTATCTTTAAATAAATTTTAAGATCATCTACGCTTAGAAATGTTACGATGAATTATTATTACGAATTACTATGGAAAGAAATATCAGTGTCAGAGGTATTTCGACGTTTCACAACGAGTATCGTGGATATTTGGAATGCTCGGAAAGAAACTCGGAAATTTCGAAAGGTCAGCCCGCTGGGAACAAAGGTTCTATGTAAGGCAAGGCACGAAGAAGCCTTTTAAACGTCCCATTCTATGCCAGCGACGTCCACGCAACACTTTTCCATATATCTTCGAGGAACAGCTGAATTTCGACCTGTTCCCGACTTTAAATCATCGAGCAGGTAAGAAGTCGTGGAAAGGTACCGTAGCACTCAGAAATCAGCCGGAGGACAGGAAAACAGATCCAGCTGAGCCATTCGGTGTTTCCTTTTAAAAATCACGCGGTTTCCCTTTAAAGTCGTCGGACCTGGACACCGAGTTTCTCGCAATTTTTGTGCAACTAACACGTTTCAAGGAAGAAACTGCTACAGTTGTGACTGTGAATACTGTTTTAGTAAATTTATGTAGCACGAATTCTAATCAAAACTGAACAAAGACAAAGACAAAGTCTTATATTACTCTACTTGAAGAGTAAGAAGATTCTACAAAATTCCTTTTCACTGCATACAATGTTTAACATTCTAAACCAAGCAACGCAGAATTAAAGCAAACTTAATCCACATCAGCGTTTCCCAAACTGTGTTCCACAAACAATTACTGAGCGTTCCGCAAAAAATTACGAAACTAAAGTTAAACTACAACAAAACATCGTCCGCTTTTATGCGGTTCACGCAATTCGAAACGACTCTCCAAAATTTACTTCAATGTTCCTTAAAAATTCCTGCGCGACGAGAAAAGTCTGGGAAACAATAAACTATGTGATCCAACAACCACTCTCTCTGTAGCAAGTGAGACGCAACAAACGTTCATCCTCGACCGCCAAAAACCAAGAAAGAGAGAAACCAAGAAAAAAAAAAAAAAATCCTCCAAAAAAACGGAACCAAAGAAACCACCCCAAAAAAAGGGAAGGAACGAACGTGGGCCGCGGGGGGAGAAAAAAATTCGCTCGTCCATTCATTAGCAGAGACGTTCCGTCACGCATACGCGTACAGAGGGCGAGAGGCGGGGGCCAGCAACCCTGGGCCAGGCGTGCAGCAGCGGGGTCCGACGAGGGGGGTCGATTAATAATTTACGCGATTAATCGCCGGCCAGTCCCGCGCAACCCCTTTTGTCCCCGTTCACCGGGACGCATTTCCGTCACTCCGGGTCCCGAGGCCCCATTATACGCCGGGGCGGAACTTTCTTGGCCGTGGCCAGGCGCGCGTTTTGTTCTGGTAGCCGGCTCGACAAAGGCGGCTCGAAAAAGATGCGTGGCAGGTGCGTACGCGTGCCCGTCGTCCAATGGACGGCCGCCATTGGGCCTCCACCAGGCCGCGAGAGAGCCCCGACGAACGGACGGACGGAGGGTAGATGAATGCGACGAGGGAGAACGAGGGAGAACGAGAGAGGCGAGGAGAGGCGAACGGACGCGGTGCACCTTGCGCGGTCCCCGTCTCGAGCTCCCATTGACAGAATTCCCCTGTTACGTTTCCTCGTGGACGTCTCGCGCCGCCGCGAGGGGAAAAGGAGAGGGCGCGCGGTCGAATTAATTGCCAGCCACCGCTATGTGGGCCACGCGTCTCCGAATTATGCGGAACGGTAATTTGATTGCGCGCCAGACCCGCGTCGGGTGTTTGTTCGGCCGTGTCGCGGGAGGACGCGATAAGGGAACGGTGATAGAAAGTGTTTTTCGTTCGACCAAGTCGATTGTTGAGCGGTGTGTACCCCTGACTAATGGCTGACTAAGCGCGGGGGGTTGTTAGTCACGATAAAGGCGACGCTGTTTGCGAGTCTGATCGTGGACGGATCTTTTGTGCTTTCGTCTTTGGAGCTGTTCTCTGGGAAATGGAAGTGGTCAGAATAGTGATACGTAATGATACGTGTATATATGGTCAGTTATTCGATGAAAAAGAGCATCGATAATATGTTGTTCTACTTGTTGCAATTGGAACTTTTGTAAAATACTGAAATACCGTCTTCCAATCCCACAGATCTCTTGAGAACGCATAATTAGGCTAAAATGCTTTGGTATGCATGGCATTTGGTATGGAAACTTGAATGCTTTTGGTATTTTGGCAATATTTGGCAAATTTCGCAGCAATTCGATCAGCAAATTGATTTAGAAGGAGAACCGTCGAACTTATTAGAAAAGGCACGCGCGAAATCAGAGTAAAAGATCATTAATTCTTGAGTTTCGAAACGATTAACAAGAAATGGTGAAAAACCAAGGCATTTGGTATGGAAACTTGAATGCTTTTGGTATTTTGGCAATATTTGGCAAATTTCGCAGCAATTCGATCAGCAAATTGATTTAGAAGGAGAAACGTCGAACTTATTAGAAAAGGCACGCGCGAAATCAGAGTAAAAGATCATTAATTCTTGAGTCTCGAAACGTTTAACAAAAAATGGTGAAAAACCAAGGCGCACGGAGCAGCAACTACTTTCTACAGGGCACGGTGTACATATTACGAGTTCACGTGAAGCGACCAAGCGATAGCCATAAAGGAAATCGAGTCCGCGAATCCGACAGGTGAAATGCGAGTCTGGTCAATCGACAGGTATCGATCTGTAAACAGGAACGCTAGTCGTTATCGTCCACCTGATACACGCAACGATCGTTTTACTAATTTACCTAGGGGTGGCCAGCAAACTGACCAACAGGTACACGCGAGTGTCTTTTTCCAAGCAATCAGAGTACAATTTGCGACAATGATCTGGGATAATTTAAATAAGAAAGTTAGTTCGGGTTAGCCTCATGAATTTTCATATTTAAAACAAACCATAATTATAGTAAAGATTAAAAAATTTATAAAAATCGTACAACTTGCAGTAAAGAAACTAATGAAAAGTGAAAGTATGTAATGGCTTCTCAAATTCGCTGCAGAGACTACTACTCAAAATACTAATTTTCTTATTTAAAAAATAAGTAAATATTGCAATACCTTTCCTGATTAAAAAAATAAGTAAATATCGTAACATTTGTATGGAAAAAGTGTGCGTATCGAAAGAAGATAACGAGCATACGAGCGATTAATAAAGCTCTATCGCCAACGTCGTTGTTTTTCAGTTTATGGAGCGTAATGTCAGGCACGAGTATCGCTCCGTAATTTACTTGAACCGAGAAAAGAATGGCCGTTTCACACTCTCTCGGACTGCGCGGCACGTTTTTGCAAGGGAGTTCTCTGCTCGGTTGCAACCGGCTCTTATTTTCGACTTCGCAGCTGTTTCATCGGCCGCTGATCGGTTCGCGATAAAAAAAAGAAAAAAAAAAATAAAGAACAATTTCGAAATTCGCAACGCGGCTGCTTATAGAAGCAACGAAGATCGGAGACATATTGCCACGAAGTGCGACAGGAGGGCAAAAAATTATAGGCTCGACTAAGAGGGTAGCCGAGGAGGAATCGAGCGACGACGAAATTTATCGATGCATCTGGTGATCCAGCGCTTTTTTTTTTGTTGCAATTTAAATAAATTACCCACGTCATCCTCGATAATGCGCACTTCTGAACGCGAGCAACGACTAACATGTTGCAATTTGAATCCTTTAATTGAGGAAATCGGTATGAACGCGTGCGTTCGAGGGAAATTTGGACAACAAACCGGTAGAGTTATAATTCAATTAATGGCTTGTCGAGATAAGAGGAACAAAAAATTAATTAACCAGCAGCGTTCATAAATTTGTACTAGTTATGACGAATGAATGCAACGGAAGTCGTCTTCGATTACTCCTATGCTTCATCATTCTGGTAATCAACGATCCATCACATGGTATCGCAGATATTAACATTAGACAGGTCATATTAATGTAAGACACCCCATATTAACGCAAGGCATCCCATTTAACGTAAGACAACCCCCTCTGAGGGGACATCAGCGTTGATTAGTGATTGCAGAGATTTTCTACGGAAATTGAAATTTTCTATTGCTGAGAGACATTAGGAATAGCAAAATTTCAGCAATATTATAGTTAAAATATTGCTATTTTATCAATAATTTCTTTTGGAAAGATCCGAGTGCAGAGCGTTGACGTAAGACATCAGGGTTGATTAGTGATTACAGAGTTTTTCAATGGAAATGGAAATTTCCTATTGCTGAGAGACGTCAGCCATTAAAATATTGCTATTTTAACGATATTATAGTTAAAACATTGCTACTCTATCAATAGTTTCTATCGCAAGGACCCCAGTGTAGTGTTAAAACAACCCTACATAACACTTCAAATCATTTATCGAAACGCTGAAAAACGACATCCACCAAGTCCACTGAAGCTTCGCGATCCTGGTCTCAGCTCGACTCGCGAGCTCAGCTCGCACGCTCCGCTCGCAACCGCGCGATAACCAGGAGGAGGTGAAAGTATCTCGCGGTGCTCGATAACAAACAACGAAAGGAGGAAGAACGTGGGCACGTGCCGGCTGCCTCCGTGCCAGGTTCGCCGAACGTGGCGGCCGTTTTAAGCAAAGTTCATTACCTCCGCAGCCGAGGTGGTGGATGCTCATCCACAAAGGCGTCGGTTGAGTCACGTCGTGTCACACGCGGTCGTTCCCAGCTCCTAAACGAGCGGCTCGTTTCGTATTCACGGGGTGGCGAACCCGTAGCATTCACTGTAAGCCGGCAAGACCAGCATTTAATCGGGCTTCCGCGGAAGGAACGTGGCCGAACGGGAGGGAAAAACGACCGTGAACGCGAGGCGTATTATTAGAGAGCATCGGGAGTGGAGCGGGATGCGCGCGCGGAAACGCGGAGGAATCGCGAGAGGAAATCCGCGTGATTCATTCGGGCAATTTTCGATTCCGCCCGACGGCCTTTCAACCCTCTCGTTGTTCGCCACTCAGAAATAATCCACTTGTTACTCTTTGTGAGCGAAGTTCGAATTTCAGTGGTATTTGGAACAACGAGTATTGTTCTTTAGAAAAAAGAAATGTTGTTTCGTTTTCGATCGAGTTTTGAATAGGAATGGCGACTTTTCAACCCCTTCGACGTATCAATTCGAAAGAAAATATTAATTGAGATTAAAAAGAGAATAACTTCTTGCAGTAGATAGCATTTGGAAGAGCATAATTCTCTTACTCTGCCCAATGGAAGACTTTCATGTTTTTCTCATCGCATAGTCACTCCATGTATTCCGTTTGCACACTGTTTGCATTCAATATCCTTACGTACACTATTTTTTTTTCCTAATTAAAATTCGTTACCCTTTTCTACATCTTCGTCAACCCTATTTTCCCCCTATTAGTCGCCTCTTACGACAAGCAGGGGATACTGTGGGTGTATTCTGATCCCCACCACACAGGGATGAATAACTTCTTAGGTTTAGGTTTAAGTTTTATTTCACTACAATATTCTGAACAAAAATATAACATCGCAGATGATATCCTCTTGCTCGATCTCTTCTTTTACTTACACCATTCTTCTCCATGCTTGCATTAATCCTTATACCTCTTCCCTTTCTTGAAAATAACTTCTTAGGTTTAAGTTTACCATTTTCTACAAATTGTACAACAAAATACAAATTTGCAGATGCTACCCTCTTGCTCGATCTCTTCTGTTACTTACACCATTCTTCTCCATGCTTGCATTAATCCTTATACCTCTTCGCTTTCTTGAAAATAACTTCTTAGGTTTAGGTTTACCATTTTCTACAAATTGTACAACAAAATATAAATTTGCGAGGACTTCGCGCCCTTGCATCGTCCAGAATAACTTTTTAGTCGGCGAACCTTGGAAAGCGAGAACCGAGTTTCCACGGAAATTCAGGGAAAGCTGTCAAGTTCGCCTAAACGCGGATCGTTTGGCCGCGAACACACCCTGCGCTGCTCGACGCAACAGGCTCTGAGCGCGCGTGGAAACGCGCGATTTCCACAGGCCGCAGATCAAAGTGAGACTGTTTCAATGCGTAGGTACGCTACGCAGACGTCCCTCGAGTGGATCGAAGAGGTGAACGAAGTTTCGAGTGGGAGCAGATGAAAATAAAAAAAAAAAAAAACGTAGGCGCGCGCGGAGAAAAGCAAGGAGCGAGGAGGAGGGATTTGGGTTTTTCTTTCGTTAAGAACTCTTCAATATGCTCCCTTCTGTCGGGGATAGGATTATCCGACGTGCTTTAATTCGATATCGAACTTTCAAAGGAAGCTGGTGAAGAAGTTTCGTGGTCATTAATTCGTTGCACCTCGGGGGTGGGTTTTGGAAAATTCATGGAGGATCTGTGGATAATTGATACTTTATTGTCCATCGTATCAACTGAATATTAACGTCAAATTGATTTCAATTTCTCCATAAAAAAGTATTGCGTATTAAATTTGTGATAAATAAAATTCGTCTCACTTACCTCTGAACAAAATTTCGATTCTCTCTATCGCAAATATAAAATTGCAAGTAACTTACGATATCAGAGAACCTATTTAATCTTCAATGGTGATGATGAAGTCATTATTTACACCCTCTCATTGGCACATAAAATAGAAATCGCTGCACTTACCTAAAACAGAAAAAATACTCCAATTAGTACAATAAAATACATAAAATTAAGAGGGTATTTCATTTTAAATATTATACAATTTCAGACGATTCGAATTCTAGCGAACTCTTCGTGTACAAAAATTGTCGCAAAATCATTCGAAAAACCACCCCAGCTTCGCTGCAAACCCCCGAAACGCTTCAACAGGACCTCGTCGGTCCTCGTTCGAACAAATCCAGCTCCAACCCCCTCGAAACAACGACTAGTTCGAACCTGAAGCGCGGCAATTTTCGCGGGGGGACACGCGAGGGCCCGCGCAATGAAAAAATCCACGTGCAACAGGCGATGTACCGGTTTGAAAAGGTGGAAACATCTGGCGCCAGGGGTGGCTCCGCGCGCGCTGTATCGGAATCCCGCTCTGGGAAGGGGAGAGGGTGAATGCTGCGAGAGATATATATTTGAATAAAACCAAAGGTGTGGCGGAACGCGCGCGTCGCGTCCCCCTTTACAATTTCTGCGCCCTTCCCTAAGTCGAAACCAGCTGAAACCCCCTTGTTCGCCCCAACCACCCCACGGACGTTACTGGATACCGACTCGATGCTCTCGATCGAGTACAATGAGCGCAGGATCGATTGTGACTCGCAGACGGAACCGGTCATCCCTCTGCTGGTCCGATGAATACAGGATCGCGACTGATTCGTCATTATTTTTGCGCTCGCGGCGCGTTAATGATGGGGTTGGCGACGAGAGTCGACGAGTTTCGCTCGTCTTCGCTAATGGAAACGCGAGTGGTATATCGCGTTAGAATTTTCGTCTGTCCTTCGTCTTTTGGCTGAGTGCAAGCGATGGGGTTCTTTTGTTCGGGGCGAGGATCGAGGATTTGGGGATTTTTAGAAGGATAATGAATGAGGAGGCGATTTGGCGGGCCGCGACAAAGGGGCGAAGAAGAATGGACGGTGTTTGTCAATTCAATGAATTCGTGAACCCGTACAGATAATTCACGCGGTTGAAGAAATAAAAATTGGAATTATGGCGATGGAAAAAGCTTGCGTTAATTGGTACATATTTCTAAGAACCATTCACAAGTTAGACAGTGTTTATAATAAAAAAATTAATCTGTACGTTAATCAATGAAGAGTATTTCAGAGAATTGATGAGAGAATTCCAGGACCTTCGAGTAACTGAGAAAATGAACGATAGTCGTAAACACGAAGCACCTAAATGAAAAGCGACCGTGTCCGTGCATCGGGATTTCAGCATGTGGCACCCAGGTGTCAATTTAGCCCTAGAAGCTACCCGTGAAAAACCCAGGTGCTTGAGGACGTCCGTCGATGCCCAAGCGTGGTTTCAATAGATCCAGGATTGAAACCCATTGATTTTGGCGAGCGCTGATCACACAGGAGGAACACAGCTGCGTGCCAGAAGTCGGACGTGGACAAACTCGAGAGGCAAACGGGGCAAATACTTCTGCGTACTGATTTCGCACGTGCCCTTTCTAATAAACTCGACGTTTCTCCTTTTAGATCAATTTGCTGATCGAATTCTGCGAAACTTGCTAAACGTTTCATAAAAAATCGAAAGATACTAAAAGAATTCGTTGATTCCTACTGTAATCGTTGTCTTTCATTGGTTACAATTTTTAGAACCTCTTCTTCTCCATGTGTTCCACCCTCGAACGTCCCAAAAAGCGTATCACAAGAGACGGACCTATCGATCATCTCGAAATGTTTAAGCGCCCGTTAATGTATCGAATTTCGGAACATCGTCATGCAGGATGGTCCGTAAAAAGCCCTATTTCCTGTTGATACGCCACGTGGCTACTCGGTTACTCCGCAAACTCTTTGGTAGCAGTTGCCCTGTGCGAAGAAGCGGGGGTTCGATGGACAGCTGAGAGGGCCACGGGGAAAATGGTTTTTCTATCGAACAGACTCGAGAAATGAACAGCGAAAAATGGGACACCAGTTCGTCTTGCTTATCAGCAAACAAAGATTTTCACGAATTTCGAAAAGATAGCCATCCGCGAAAAATAATTCCGAAGGCAACAGCACGGAGCTAATCCAATCGAATCGTCGAGTAAAAAAATGGAGGAGATCGCCCCTAAATTAGCAGAATCTACTGAACGTCTACTAAAAATCGAGCAAAACCCCGATCGATGAACCCTGAACACAAAGCGATAGGTGCGATGCATCATCATTATAGGATCGACGTCCGCTAAATTGCGGATTTCATTGGCAGACACGAGGCGCGGTGAAACAGTCGACGACCCCGCCTTCTATTTAATTTTTAAAGAGGGCCATGCTGCGTGGCACGTCTCCTTTGTCAGACGATAGCTGGTAAAAGGTTGCACAGGAGTAACAGGTTGCAGAGGATACGACCAGAGCGCCGTTGGTAATACATAATTAAGAAGTTCGAGGGTTCTCCTTCGAGGGAGGATCCTTAATTCGAGCGAAGGGTGTCTAGCCTTTTTCTTTCCTCTCTCTCTTTTACCACTCTTCTCTCCCAGTTCCAACCCCGCTCGCGCAATTTGCATAATCGTGTAATTAAGGCGATAACCCAGTTCGACAAGCTGGCTATTCTTTTAGGGCTTCGCGTCGCCTGGAATCATTTTACTTCTTCGACCACGCGAAGCTCTTCTCTTTTTTATTAGAAACATTCCATATAAGGTTTATCATTCTTGTGCTCTCTTGGCACAGTAAAATTTATTCCCAGGCTATTTTGATATCCTGAACAACTCAGCCGTGGAGGTGAGCAAACATAAAATTGAAACGATGCAAGTGAATAACGCAAACTCTCGCAAACCCACTACAAAGTTCGAACTAACAGCTTATAAACGCTCGACGCTAAATCGACCAACGTTCCACTGAACAACCAAAAAGAGGCTCTCCTCCCGTGTTCCCTTTCGTTTTATGCTCTTCGAGTGCGCGTCGTGCATTCCCAATCGCCTCCACGGCAGAGGTTCACGAAACCGCGGCAGCGAGTCGCAGGAAACATCGCAAAGAGCCACCAGGAATCGCTCCATCCGTCCAAGATAATTGTATTAAGCGGTTGTTGCCAGGCGGAGGTGCTCTTCCTCGCAGTCAGAGAATGTCAGCTGCCTCCTGGGGTCTCTCCCGGCGTGTACAAGCCAGACGGCATTGTTCGATCAACAATACCGAACCGAACCGCTCACAACATATCCCATTCATTTCATCCACCCACTTTATATTACCCCCGTTGCCCACCCCCGCGGCGGATAAAGGGGGAGGGCGGAGGAAGAACAGGGGTCAACCGAGGAGGACGAAGAAAACGGCGTGTCCGTTCGTTCTGCGGAAGAAGCCGTCACCCTCTTCGGCAAACCCCTTCTTCCTTTTTTTCCTCTCCCTCCATTTTTTCCCCTCGTTTGCGGCTGGAGCACGGAGATATGCGAAATTTTTGTTCTCCGTATGAATGAACGAACGAGTCCAAATCTTCATAATCAAACAGGGGTGAAGGGGTGGAGGATACGAGTGACGCAAGACATTTTTCGATATGACGAAAGAGTGAAGCTATTTTTCATAAGCAATGCAGTGAACTGAAGCCAGTCTCGCCTTGAGCAATGTCTAAGGAAGATACATACGAACTAGAGACAAAGAAATTGGTTCTAAATCGTGGAACCAAGGAAGAACCGTAAGGGCTGGATTCTGGAGAGAGCAGAAGCTACGTAACAGCCTTTGCGGTTCTCAGACAACGCGCAAAAGCACCGGCTCTCTCGTTACCTGAAAAATGTCAGGATCGTGCCCCCGGTTCCTCTCGCTTCATTGACTCGAGGATCTCCGAGACACGTGGTGCACAGATTTCGGCTCCTTCTGTCGAACAAAAAGCTCGCGGACACTAGACACGCTCTTAGACCTCTGAAGAGAGACGGAGAGCCGGTGCGAGCCACCTACAAGACGCTCCAGGTAGACGTCGCAGGTTCAATGGCGATCGACTACCTGCTTCCTTTTTTTCTAGCTCCTCGCCTCCGAGGAACCCCGACATTTTTCGTTACGATTAATTATACTTCGACAAATTGTCGTGTTTCATATATCAACCTGAATACGATGGAACAGATGAATGCGAGCGAAATTTATGCGCAACGTTCGAGAGAAAAACTGTAACTCGACATCCGTTCGATACGACACGATAAAAGCTTCGTGCACCACGACCTCCCATCGCAACAGATCTCAACAAATCCCACCCATCCATAGAGAACCACCAGCGACCTCTCTTCTGGCCACTGCTCTTCGCCCCGCAACGACGTCCACAAATCTAACCGAACAATCCCAGGAACCGTGGCATCTACGATCTCCCAGTCGCAGCGTCCGCTGGCGTCGGCCAATTCGAGTATCAGAACGATTGCCGCGGGACCATAAAATCAGCGGATCGTTAAGATCGATTGTGCCGTATGTTTACGACTTCGGGAGCAAACAGATCGCTACAATGGTCAACGACGTCATTGGTCATCGTGGACGTTGGTCAACGAACACTTGGTGGCTCTCTGAACGAGCAACAACCCCCATTGTCTTCCCCGGGGCCTGGATACACAATGGCGGACCGCGCGTCGACTCGATCTATCGCCGGGCAAATTGCGTTCACGAGGAGCCACGCTTTTTCTCGCGTTTTTTTCCTTCCTCCACCAGGGTCGATTACGATTTTTATCGCGTCGCGGAGAACACGTGGTCGCGTAGCATGGCTCCGTTTAATAAAGCGGAAAGGAGGCGAGCGACTCCGTGCCGCTGGCCCGGAACACGGCACGCGCCAAAACCGAGTCAGCTGGTGATGATCGTCGGCCAACGGTACCCATACGCGTTCGACAGCTTTTTATCTCGAAACAATATCTCGTGGTATTTCGAAAACGTTGTTAGCGACTACCGAGCGGTGAAAGGGATTCCGAGACGCGCGCGCCGAGAGGAGATCGAGAGCATCGATGTCTGCGTGTACCTTCGGGACGCGTGCAGAACAGGGTGTTCTCCGTATTCTGTACGATTTCCTCGAGTTCTGCTGACGCTTCGAAAGCCGCGAAACGATTGGACTATTGCTTCCCGAATTTCTCTACCCTCGAGAAAAGAAGAAACACTGATGGAATACTTGGATAATCAAATTTGCAAAATTATGTAAAATTATTTCCATGTATGCGGAGTTAAAGAATTGACCACAGCGAGCACTGAAGAAAAACGCAACCGCAAAGGACCCACCCTGTCGAAGGACGCGATATTTTCTCGATTACGCGAGTGAAGCTGAACAGAGAACGGTGGGCGCCTTTTCCTCATTTCCCAAATGATACTCCGCGAAAGATAAGGGGTAACGCACAGTTCAATGCTCCCCGGTTTCAAAAGCTCGCCTCAATCTCTCTCTCCTTCCTCCCGTCATCGTCATCATCGTCTTAAGTGTCTCCTACACCCCGTATTTATCCCCACCACGCCGACCGGACAGCCACGCGCCACCATGTTCCATTGTCTTCTCACCAACAGTCGCCCTCTTCGTTCTGCCCTCCATCCCTCTCCGTTTCTCCCTTCCACGCTCCCCAGGTCCGTCCTCTTTCTTTCGCTCCGCGGTCCTTCTCTCTGAGGCTGAAATTTTCAACATCTGTCGTGCCTCCTTCCACCCCTTAATACGTTCACTTGGTAACAACGGCATCCCCGTTCCTCGGCTGCTTCCTGTGATCCCGAGATCCCAGGATCCTCCAGCCATGGATACGGAGGACGGTCGAGAAGGGACAGAAACATGGACGAGTGTATCCTAGACGCGTTGAAACCCTAGACTATTGTCTTTGCGATCGATTTGTAATTCAAGCAACTGTATTTCGACATGATCGCTTGCGCTGTTTAAATGGCGTCTCGAGTATTATTGTAACACACGATAGGGTGTGGTCAGCTTTTCAGAAACACCCTATAGACACTCCACTGGGGCTGGATGATCTCGCATGTTTAGTTTGCGTGAGAAAATAGTAGCTTTTTCAAAGAAATCTAGGAACGTGTTTAAGCATATACTTTCAGAAGCACCCTATAGACACTGCACTAGAGTTAGGGCCTTGCACACCTAGTCCATGTGAGAAAGTAGCACGCATTCGAGTCTGGAAACGTATTTGAGTAATTTGAAAAGCACCTTGCAGACGTCGCATACATGTCAGAGTCGTGTATGCCCAGAGTGTGAGAAACGCGCTCAAGTATCGTCAAAACCACCCCACGAACATTGCGTTGGAGGCAGAGAGTGTCATACCTTTAGTCCGTGCGAGAAATTAGCATGCATCTGAGTCTGGAAACGTATTAGAGTACTCGAGACTCCGTTCCGTTTATCTTTGACGACTTTCAATTGGTCGCAGAGGCTTCCTACGCTTGTAAATCCGCCACCATTCCTGGTGCATAGGGATCAGTGTCTGGACAAGTCTGCCAGTCTCGCTCTCGTTCGACCGAGAATTCGTATGTCGTCTCGTCGAAGAGTTCGCTGGACTCTTGAATTATGCATCGCGGCACATTGCGAAATAGGAAGCTGGAGAAGCAGAGCTGCTGGTGCGAGTGTTGCTCGCACCGTTGCTCGCGTCGTGATTCGAGTCTCTAAGCAACGTCGCCAGACGCGAGATTCTAGGGGCGATTTTCAAACTGGGTCGAAATACTGTATTCCAATATAATTGCACGGTTAAATGTTAAGTTGTCTGTTTTATAACAAGTCCAGTTGCTTATACGACTAGCAGGTGTTTAAGTGTACACGCGACTGCACGTTGCTCGAGTATGTGTTCTTCTCTTGACAGTTACTCAGTCAATTAAACTGTTGTATAACTGAAAATTGCAAGTCAGTGTCTAGCCTAAGGGTGCCCGCATATCGAGGACCTTTCGTTTGTCGACGCTTTTATCGTATATTATCGTAGATTGATATCCTTCGATATCCTCTGGTAGCACGTGAAAATGAACCAAACATTAAGAGTACACGTCCCAATTTTGGGGATGAAGCGCAGCGTCTTACTCTACGTTCCATTTACCAAAATATAAAAATCCCCAGTGTGAATATTACAAACAAACAATTCCTCGACTTGTGCATCACGGAAACTCTCGACCCCTCCAAACTCTCCAACGTTCGCCAACCGATTCCTCCGCCACCCAAGCGACTCCCATCTCGTCACCCACCCCTACGGAAACGTCGAAGCTGACCGCGTCGCGAGCGCTTTCCGGGACACCCAACCCGCGACTTTCCGCGGTATTATCGTTTAATTGCCAGGATAGGTGTTCCTCTTCCGCGTGGACCTCTCGCTTGGTCCCTGGCCGGGACCAGGAGGCGATTCGAGGACGTCGGTCGCGGCTTACGCGGCACATCTGCCCGCTCGTGGCAGGTGGCGACTTATCCGCTCCTCTCCTGCTCCGTGCGGTGTTCTCTCGCTCGCGATCGTGGCCAAGCCTCGCCTCATCCTCCTTCGTCCCGTCGAGCGACCCCGTTTCCCTTCTTCGTCGCCAGCTTTCGGTCTGGACGCGTTAAGCGGACGGGCCACGCGACAATACCGCGAGCAGCCGCGCGTCACCGTTCCCATCACGCCACGGACGAGAGATGTCGTGTGCCGTGCGAAGCGATCGAAAGGACGCCGCGGCTTGTAATTATCAATCATTTAAATTACCCCGGCCACTGCGAGATGTTTCTTCGTTGGCTGGGACCAGCGACGGCTGGCGCACGCCGTACGTGCCCTGGTGGGTGACTCGAGCGCGGAGTATCGATCGTAAATATTGGGGAACGTCGAAGGGTTTCTGTATAACTGGCATAGGAATTTTTTGATACTCCATAGATATTGCAATGTTCACCACTAAATCTGCTAACAGACAATTCAGAGTCAGTTTAATCAGACTTGTATAATTATAAAAATGCCCTAGTTAAGAGACTTCTTGCTGTCCCTTCGACCGCTCTACTTATTAAGAACTCCTCAGATAATCGCCCCAGCGATCACTGGTCCCAGAAATCAATGACGAATCTCGTTTGATCGTCGCGATAGCACCAATCACAGCCCAGACACAGTGGCATCGATCGATAAGCAGCTTTTGTATCGCATGTCGCAACCGCGAGCGAATTAAGCGCAGCTACTTTGTTATTACACATCGGACAGTGAACAGGTGGTTGGAAAAAACGTTTCTCCGCGAGTCATTCGAGGTATGCAGGCGATGCAACGAGGAAGAGAGAGGGACGACAGAGAGAAGAGGCCCGCGAAGCAACGGGGCTTGTGCGTTCGCAACGAAGCAGGTGCCGATCGATTTCACAGGCCTTGGCCAACGATGCTCCAATATCGCTGGTTGAATCGAGGACCGCTCGCTTTCCGCGATGACGCTAGCTGAGAGCGAAATTACGATCCTCGTAAATTATCGATGCGCGGAGGACGCGATCGGTTGCGCCAGCCGGAAATTATGTCAGCGAACGCGTCGAAAATGACACGTCGCGCCGCCGTCTGTGTCCTGCGACGGCGTTTTTAAGCGCCATTGCAATTAGCCGCGTTAGCGTTCACCTGCGCGTCGAAGGACGCGCGTTTTTGAAAATAGGAAATGCTCGTCGGGACTCTTTAAGTTCTACAATTTAAGGGAACAGCAGAGTAAATTTCGAACACTTGGTAATTGTTCGAATTTGAAAGGCTGGACTATGCAATTGCACAAGTAACTATCAGGACTTGACTGCTTCTCGTTTTAGGGACAGCAAAACAGCGAAATCAATTCGAATCGACCACTAAATTTCAAACTGTTCCGCGGAGTCTAACCCCAAACACGAACTGTTCCTCCCATCCAACAACCCTCCGTCCAAAGCGAGCCTCTTAACTCGACAGTCTCGAATCCTCGACGCCAATTTGCGAGGGTCCGTTTCTAACGATAATCGTGGACATTTGAAGAACTAGAAATGGCAAATTGCCATCTGATATCTGTCTGCCTGCGAACTGTTCCGAGGAGGCCCTTCGTGGTGCACGAGCCGTCTGGTCAGAGCGGGGACCCTGGCGCGGTTGCTTCCTGGAGAAGAAAAAGAAAACGGCGGCGAATCCTTATTATTGCGGATGAATGCGAAATTCGACGCGATCTGGGCCGATGCACCCTTTCGCAGGACAATGCGCGGACGTCCACCGCACCCCTCGTCGCATGCTTCGCTTCCGTGACGAACAATACTGGAAACGATCGAGCATTTGCTCGTACAGTATGGATGGAATATGGAAACTGGCTGCGATGAATCGAGTTGTCAGTAATAAACAGCGATTCTGATGACGAGTGACGCTGTGATTGCCTGATACGCTAGTACAATACATATGTAAATTATGTTCGTTACCAAAAGTAAAAGAAAACGATCGAATAATGGAATGCAATTAATGATTGCTACGAAATTGTTTGTGATAGATATTTTGTTCAAGTAAAAGTTGGACGTTGGTATTTGTGCAATGTTATTTTACTAAACTACTGCTGTTTAATCCTGCGTGGAGAAATGAAACGGAATTCGCGATTGTATTTCACTCTTCGAGTGGGAGTGTCGTCTGGGGTGGAAGCGTACGCGGCGACAACGATCAAGGGGTTAATTCGAGCCATTAGTACTTGTCCGAGGGACAAGTGCTAAATTTCCCACTGTTTGTTCCGGCAACTTTGCTGACTCGATGAGTTATGACGTTTCGAATGCGCGGACGCGTTCAGCCGAGTTGCAACCCTTCCCGAAGGGTGATGGTTTCGCAAAAAATAGTGGCAAAAAACGTATGAAAACCGAACGTAGCACCCTAAGTGTACTGTAGACATCTGGGTGCGGTTCTCAGCGAAGACGAAGATCGATAACTGTGTAATACACTTGTAAGCCTAATGGAGGTGTCACAAGTAATTACGTAGAGATAAAATCCTGTTTCTATATACACCTCTACGTGATCCTTTACACCTTTGCCTTTATATAATACACTGACTTCTTCCCTCTCACCCATATCGTGTACTCAACTTTCACCAATAATTAACCAAAGTCCAATTCCATCTTAAAATAAAATATACAACAATAAAAATAATTTCGAGAAGACACCTCAGAGGGACGAAATTTATTCTCTCTCCAACAAAGTTACTCTAAAAAAACCACCCCTTATGTCATATACACCACACAAAGAGTCATCAACGTTAAAAAAAGGAACGAAATATCCACCCAAACAGCTTCAAGAGTACCAAATCAAAAAGGAAAAGAAAATCCTCCGCACAACCGAAACTACATCCACAAAATCGTGCGAAACAACGATCGCATACACGAGTTGGTTGAACACAGGCTCGCGATACATCTTCCGGGGGTGAAAGCCGCGTGGAGAGGAACCAGAGTCCCGTTCAGACGAGGCCCACGCGTCTGAATCCTTTGATAACGCAGTAAAGCTTAATTCCCCCGCCCCTGGACGTCCCAGCGAGGGCTCCGCGGCTGACTCGCCCCCGTCAAGTTTGTCGAAGGGTGGTTTCTATAATTGCGAGGGTTACCCATCGTCCTCTCCCTTAACGAGGGATAAAAGTCTCTCCGACGACGCGGTGTGTTTCGCTTCCTTTCGAGGACGGGGACGTGCGTCGAGCCTTGACATTTACGCGTCACCCGAACGGTGGAAACTGGCGGCTTAATTGCGCCAAAGGGTGGTCCCCCGCATAATTAATCGCGAGCTGGAATAAAGGACCCGGTTGGCTCGCCTCGAACTTCGGGGCGCGCGCTGGATCGATCCGTTTCAAAGGAGCTGCTGCGACACCAAGGACTCGCTGAATGTTTTAATAAATTTCGTTTCTGATCGCGAATCGAGGCTTGTTTTCAACTTGCGCGCGCCACTGTGTTCAGATGGTAATTCGCTAAAGGGTAGGTTGTCATAAATACATAGCATTCCCGTGGAACTTTCATCGATATTTAAAGAATGAATGCGTCAGCTTTTTTAGCATTAATATAGAATTGAAATTCGATTAAATTTCATAGAAATCTTATTTTGGGATTCATGAGAGCGTCGCGAATATCACGCCCATTAGTATTCCGGGGTCAAGACCGAGTAATTTAATAAAGCTGCGGTAGATGAAGTATGGATTCAAGGGGATGAACATTAACATTCTTCTTCTGGGATTTAACCGGATATCCAAGCTTTCGCCAACTTCAATTCTATTCATAAACAAATGAGCATTTATCGAAACCTGTTCTCGAATGCAATGGCAAAAGTAAATCCTCTAAAATTGAATGATCAAAAATCGAGCAGCGATCGAACGTTTACGAAATGCTCGTGGACATTGTTTTTGCACAACTTGAGGGGAACAACGAAGAATCTTCGCGCGTCAGGGTTGAGATATCGCCAACAGTGATTGGCATGGAATAGTTCGAACAGAATTCCGGAATATCCGGTTGGATCGGGGTGGCGCGTTTCCGCGACCATTAAAAACGGAAACCGCGAACGTAGACAGCCGCGAAACGGCGGACGCGGTCGGTCACGGGGAGGGGGAGGTTCCCAAACCGTCGTTCCCTCTTAAAATTAATCCGCGAGGGTTGCAAATAGCCTCTTTGACTAGCGGCCAATTCTCTCGCGCGAATCGCGTGGATGCCACTCCCTGCGTACTTTCGCCTATTCTAACGAGGAGAAGGCGGAGAAGAGGAAACGAGAAGAAAGAAACGCAGACAGACAGGACGGCCAGTGGTATAGAAACGAATTTTCTCCTGGCCGTGCCTTTCTCCTCGTTCCGCCGATTTCCAGAATTTATTCCGCGTAATGACACGGTGATATATCTGATCGATCGAAGACTGTACGCGAAGGAGACATGAATTATCTTTAACATGAATTATCTTGAACATTTCTTTTTTCAAGAATTATGTATGTAGTACAAATTTATCGCTTTTTATTGCCAGATTATGCGAAAAGAAACCATGTCGTAGAAATTGCTCTTTGTAATTAAAATATTTCAGATCATATGAAGTGTATGCTTGATTGATTATTGTCACGAATGAGATAAGACTATTCTGATTGAGAATTAATGTAACGAAGTTGAAGCAACAATGAAAGAGATGAAGTACACAAGGTGAGAATGCGAAGGCGGTACGTAGAGAACGTGCTGGCTAAGAATTTGAAGCATAGTCTGGTTTTAAATAGACCGACGATTACTGGGAACAATTCAGGTAACTTTCACTACATGATTTGTTTTCCGCTGTAGGATCCATGGAATTTCGAATTTCAAAATCTTTTTTTTTAATATTATTATATAAATGATTAATGAACTGACTTGATTGATGATTGATGAATTGACTTAACGATGAGATACAATGAGATATATTATTCTATAATTAGTACCACGCTAATCCTCAATTATTATGAAAAAATTGGCTACTCAATGGACTAAACATTACAAAGTAATAACATTTTTAAGTTATTTCATAACTATTATCCTCAAATGTACTCGACTCGCTCTTATCTCCTCCACCAACTCTAACAGACTACAAATTCGCCAGAAAAAAGTTACATAACAAAGCGAATTTAAACAAAAAGAAGGTCACAAGTTGGCAAATGTTGACCATTCTTCGCAAAAGATCAACTTCTACTAAAGATCCACAAAATCTCAACTCGCTAACGTATAATCCATACCAATTACTCCAACGAGTACCAAGAGCATCGAAAACCACCCCTTATTTCATACTCTAGAACCATCCTACGAATCATTACTAAATTATACAAGATCATTCAAAGTATCAGTTCACAAAAACGTCCCATTAAAGGTACCATGCAAAGAGTACCAATCCATCACATTTTTACTTTACATTTGTCATCCGCGTGTTCGTGGATCTCCATCTTGCTCGCGGCGAAACGAACTCCAACCCCGGTGATAAACTAAATAAATCAAGAGGCGGGCGAACGAGAGCCGATTAAAAGCTGATCCCATGCCAGTGTCCGGGTGTGTAAAACGGAAACCGGCTACGAGAAGCCACGGCAGCCGTCACCGAACACGGGGGCCCCGATCAGAGTAGACGCGGTTCGCGCCCCGTGGCACGAGAGGAACCTTTTCCAATTGACGTCATAGACGCACTCTTTTGCCCTTTTTTCCTTCCCCTTTCGTCCGCGCTGGCCCCGCCAACGGCGGTGCAACGGGTTAAGAATACAGCGTGGCGGGATTACTTTCGGCCCGTGTGTTGCAACGTTCTGCACTAGGAATAGCCGGTGGCCAGGGCTGAATTAACGGCCGCTATCGAGACTATATATCCGTGTTTTGCGGTACGCCTCGACGGGACGACGCGTACACCAGAATTCTAACGCCAGCGAGATTCTTTTGGGCCACCCCTTCCTGGACTGGGCGCGCGACGCCGTCCGGTTTCTTGGATTTTTACTTTCTCGCCGCGCGCTCGCTTAAGGGTTGGCTTTTAACCCTTTGCAGTCCAAAGATCGTTGGCGTCACAGTACAGTAGAGATTATTGTACAAAGCTCTGCAGTGTGTGCATGTCCTGAAGATTACCAGACTTTTCGTTGTTGAGTCCAATTCAACGTGGGACTGCAAAGGGTAACATCTTAGGTACGATCCACGATCCACTATAGTGGCTTGTATTATTAATTATTCAAGTACTATTATACTTTTCGTCTCGTTTCCATGGATCTCAGAATTTCACTCGAGGGGATGAAGTATCTGCGATTCCTTTTTGAAAAAGGTTTATCGCCTGGGTGTTCGATCACTCTTTGGAGGACATTTTAAGGGCGAATCTGGAGGTCAAAGTCTGTTCTCTGTATAATACTAATTTTCAGTGGCATATGTTGGAATCAATGGCCGCTGGGAGATGGAAATTTTACTTCCACGGGATCTTTTTTGCGGAGGTAGCCTCGATTTTTGTTCGGCGCAATGCACGGAAATTCGACCGCAGAAGCCGACTCCGAAGTTACGATTCCGCCCTCAGAGACATTATCGATCTTGCTCTCCGAGCTGTGTGCAATTTGCTAAAAAGTTTTTACCACTCAACCTAATTTCGCTCGAAGCGTAATCACTTTATCGGTCGCTCCATTTAATTAACCAACGACAGAGATAGGAGTGCGTGGTTTGCGGGAATTGTTCTCAATGTCAACGGAAACAATAAAATACCTCGACAAATATCATCCCCCGCTTCGAATATTGAAACGCGAATCGACCCACTCTTTTAACCTCCATTCGAACGCGAAATTGATTAACTACCTCGTCGTCGACTTGCGTCACAAGTAGTCGCATCCGTGACGCGTTATCGGAGGATGTTAGCACTCGCGTTAAAGAAAGCGGATGGCGGACGGAAGTGGCGGACAGCTGGGAGGACGATGGCCCATATGAACACGGAAATACGTCGCGCTGGCATATGCATAGTCGAAGCACGCGTCGCGTACACACGTGTCTGGTTTCCTAGGCGAAAGACTGGCTCACGTGTGCGCCTATCTTAATCCAACAAGATATTTCTCGCGGTTACGCGAGATACCTTTCTTACCGGCGATGCATCCGCGTTTCGACCCATACCAGAGCCAAAAAGATGGATCGCGCACAGCGTGTGCAATGATATCGAATTGAAATTGTGCGTCGAATAAAATTAAAATTAAAATTTCGGCTTCTGGAGTTGGTCTCCAAAGAAATGACTTTAATCCTGCCTCGCACGAAGCTACGAATCGACAATTAGATGCGTATGCGTCGCGTGAAATATCCAAGTTTACGACCGATGATGAAAGCGTTGAACGCGCCAACGCGCCTGCAGCTTCAAAAATTCAGAAACAACAAAGGGGACGCAATTTCCTCGACAAGGTATAACGCAGCAATCGCCAAGCCCGAGGAGCACGACCCACTTCGACGGTGAATTTATAATCGCCGGGAATCGTAAATAAAAAAAGGAAACAAACAGGTGTGCGCGTGGACGCGACGTTACGAACGTCGAAAAAGGGTAGTAAAACGGGATGCTCGTCTCGTAAAACGACGGATCTTATATCCCCGCGGTCTCGAGGATCGAGGAACGGAGCGCATTTCACGCGGATCGAGCGCACGCGAGGCAGGTGAAGCTTATTGACGGATGACTCCGCGATCGAGCGGCGCCTCGCCGCGCGGACACCAGAAATAAATCGAGTGCACCGCTGGGACGATTATGGGTTCGACTTCTATCATTCGCGGGCTGCCGCCAGACTTATTTATTTACGATCGCGGGGTTAATTTAGAACGCTTCCGGCTGGCCAGAGGGAGGTCTGGGATCATTAAGTCTGGGCGTAATCTTAACGATTGCGATTTGATTCGACGCTGCCGAACGTGGCGCAAGTTCTCCGTGGTACGCGGATCGTTTCTTATCTTGAATAAGTGTGGCAATCAATTTTCTATCGAATATACTACTATAATTAAATTTACCAACCTTCCCGTGGAATTGCACACTTACTTCAAATTTTTTCAAAGTTCCACTTATTTTTTTGTATTTTAAACAAGTACATCGATCAATTTTACCCAAAATTTCACCAGCAACATCCAATTTTCCGTCGCATTCGGCAAGGTCTACGCAACGAGCTACCTGATCCTGTCCTTCGACTCAGCTGGACAAAGGACGTCGCTCAGGTGACTCTCGCGCAACAACAGATCTTTCTGCATTTTTCTCCTTCGACGCAACCTGGCTTTAAATCGCGAGCGCACCGTTTCCCGGCGTTTCCTTTGCACAAAGGGGTGGTTTAAAGCGGGGCTGCTTTAAAGACGGTTCGTTGCGCGTTGTCGAAGCTTCAGCCAGAGATCAGCTGGTCCCAAAGCGTGGGAGTGCCTCTCCCTGAGATCCATAGATCGTCTTTCTTCTGCTGACGCGTGCAACGCAACCGAATCCGAGAAAACTTGTGATCGAGGCGATCTCGAGTCGTGGTGACGACAAAGTCGTCCGCCACGAGATTAACGAAGCTTAAAAATGAGAAGCTGTTTCGAATTTTCTGACGCAGAAGAATTTTGTGACGAAACCTCTGAGGGGAATTTTAAGAGGAATCGTGCACCGTCCTATTTCTCTAAAAAGGTAACGCGTAATTTCGACACGAGGACAAGGATGCTACATCGATCACGAATCTGGAGTAAAGTTTGTTTCCTCGACTTTACGGAACGGCTGGAAAACTTTCCGTCGAGGTTAATAACCAAGTTTCCGAAACTTCAGCGCGCATTTCATTTCCCTCGGAAGGTTTGCGAGCTCCCCAGGTCGCTCGCTCGCAGAAGATATGAAAAATTGATGTCTCGCCGGTGACTTATGCATGCGAATGGCTGAATAACGAGAAGATGGATCGAATATTAACGTGGAAACTGATAAAAGCAAAACAACGAATCCTACAAGGAATAAGAAACTCCGAATTCATGAATACCAAAGTATCCTGCCTCTTTTTCGAAGTAGCACTCATGAATGATTCGAAACTGTCCAATAAAATTCGAACCCACGATACAATTACTTGATCCTATTGGTAATTTATAACCAAGAAGTGTGGAATACTGAATAATATTAATACTCCAAGATTTAATTTTTCTATCTCACTTCTTGGAGCAACGATTCCATTTCGCGTCCAAACTGAACGTAAAATTCGCTGCTTAACTAATAAAATAGGGATTGTTTACTTTTGGAGGAACGAAAGCAAACTTACAAAAAGACTTTCAATAAAAAAATTGCTAGCAAAGTAAAGTTTCCATCGTTTCAACCCAACCCTTGAAAATCGTCTATCCCACTGCCGACTGGCCACCAATAAATGACCCAAAAATTACTTCGCAGAGACGTTCCGGTACCGCGCTGCCCTCGGTCGAATCGGTTTTCCCGCGCGCACGGTCGGAATTAAGTTTCCAGATTCATTAGCCCCCGTGGCGCGTCTCGTGACGCACGAGACGGTTCTCTTTCCGACCTGTCCCTCTTCGACAGATCGCCTCCTCTCTTTTCGTCTTGGCCACTTCAAAATGGCCACACGCAGTCGGCATAGCGTCTTCTGGTATAAATACATATGAGAACTGGGTCGCTGCCCTGAACCACACACTCGCTGCATCGTCTGCGAGCCTTCCTTCGTCGCACCCCGGAAGTCTTACCTCTGACCTCGTGCACGTCGATGCTTCCGTTGGGTAATTAGCCGGCCGCCTATTCCCCGCGAGCGTGGTATCGATTATGGTAACTAGGCGAGTGGAGCGCCTCGAATTCCTTCAGTGTTTTCTGCGATTTTCTTTTTTCCTTTACCGTGCGCTGGCCTGCGTTACAATTAGAGGATCAGGAAATTGTGGATACTTAAATAGTTGCGACTTGGTGAAGAAAAGTGGCGCAAAAATTCACGAGCGTGGATTTGACTACCGAAATAATGGTAAAAACGACTGCTGTTGTAAAGAAAGTTTACAGCTTCTTATACGAAGATTTATAATAGTAGGAAAATTGAGAATTTTCCATACTTTGCTATGGAACCTAGAATTTCTTAAGCAGACCGTACAGGTAACAGTTTCGAAAAATATGGCGCTGCCATAAAGAAATAAAAAGAAGGCGAAGGGATGGAAAGCCAAAGCGTGGTCCTTCGCAAACAGGATTCGCTCTCAACAGTGCTACCGCTGGAACTCGAGGGAAAATTTAGCCAACGCTCGCTAAACTCGCCCTTATCCCGCGGATGATCCTCCGAAAGGGATCAACAGCCGTGCTAATTAATCGAGAATCGCGAAACGAGACGTTTCCTTTCCGTACAAATATTTTGCCAGCTGCGTTTCTTTGCAACAGCGCCCAAGCGCCGCGGAGAACACCTTTCGATTTCATTTCGTACGGTGTTGCGGGCTTGCAAGATGGTGTACGTGGTAGCGCAGGTACGCGTACCTTGGCGTGGGCCACAGATGTTATTGTCATATGGCAGACACACGGCCCTCGGGATTCGTAGCCGTAAAACCGCGACTGCAGGTCCACAGAAATCCTGCTGCGGTGGCCAGGCGCGTCGTTGCATTATCTAATCGTCGTCACGCGAACCGAAACGACGGGACGACTCGATTTAACTACCGAAATCGCCTGAAATTTGTTGCTTTCTAATTTTCTGTAATTGTCCCCCTTCTTTTCTTTCAGGTTTTGCTTCAATACTTGGCGGTCTTCCGTTTGCCTTTTGTGTACGTGTGTATAAGACCATTAATAATCTTAATTAAATATGATAACATTCTATAACAACTCTCAAATATAGAAAATTGTATCAGATGTGTCTGACTTGTTATATCTTTTATATTCTGTATATTAAATATTATTTAATAATTACTTTCACGATGTTTATTACTTGTCACATATCTGTCCGAAGTATAGTATAGTGAAAAGAGTTATTTGATTTCTTGCTTCACCACATGTTCTTCACTGTTTATCCGTTTCATTACGGATATTGGGATAAGTGAGCAGCGATGCAACGCGTTGTTGATTTTTCAACGAATGCTTTACTGGGGGCGATGTAAACATTTGGATAGCTAGCTTTTTGCAAACAGTCGCTGGTACTGTGCAAATAAAGGAAGCTTAATTATTCAATTATCGAGTTGGTAACAGAGAGAGAAAAGGAATTAGTTAAACAGGAACTTGGTTGTACGTCTCGTGAAATCATGTGAATGTTAATGTTCGTCTTTTTTTTCTAAGAAATGTTCCTATGACGAATAAAAAACTAAATTTGATGTTATACCTGTAACATTTTGACTATGACAATAATTTACAAAAATATATGATCAAATTGATTGATAACTTTAGATTAAAAAATGCATTAAATGTATTCACTAATGCAGCTAAATCATTCATAAAAAATGAAAGTTTACATATTTCCATTTAACCAAACGATTCTTTCTCAATAACTAAATTTATTTTATTAAAATAGTAATATATAGTACGTTTTCGTACTTTATATAATAAATTTAAGTCTTTTATTAAGACAAATTGTATGCTACCATTATTACCGACAGGATGAACCGACAGGATGAACCGACAGGGTTCATCGTTTTGCCACAGATGTCGCCTACATCCAGCGGTTCAAATGGTCACGTCGGTAAAAACGGAAAGCACAGTAACGACCAAACTATAAGAATGATACACAAGTTTTAAAAAATTAACGATTTGCATAATTACTTGGTGTAACATCTAAGGGGATTTATATTTTTAATATAGCTTTGTTACGTATAACATCATAACAATCCAAATGTTAATACCTCTTGTATTAATTGAGGTACCGATATTTGGATAATTAACAGAGAATGTTTCTGCTCTGCAGTTCCTATTATCTTACATTACTATTTAACAACGAAGCAAGAGAGTTTAAAACTATAAAACTCATTCACGACCAGCAGTTATGAACAAATTGATCGTTGTTTTCGATCGTCTTCGAACGATTCGATATCTATGGAAAATTACGTAAAAATTTAGATAATTCACCGTAAATAGAACGATTTTAGCATGTCGAAAAAATAACTACAGATTCACAGTATCATCGACATGGATGTGTGTACATACACTTTCAGAATTCGTCCAGCGATAAGGCTAGACACGCGTTGACGACCATTTGTGGCGCCACAGTTTGTCGTACACAAAAAATCCATCGGTTTACGTGAAATTATGCGCATTAGACGACGCAACTGCGGCACCTTTTTTATTTCGAAAGCTTAGCAACAAGCCAAAGATGAATCTGCTTTTTCTTATCAAATCAATTAACATCGAGCGTACCAAACATTCCTTCCTCGCCTCCTTTCTTCAACTACGAGTGCATAGGGCACTCCAATTACAAAAATAACAGAAATAAACCGTTTGGTCGCTAGCTACACGCACTTTAAGCTTCGGAAACTGTTTCGCTCGCGTTACACAACAGACAATGACAAAACTATCGCGCCAGTTTGTCGCTAGAAGGCAAACAAACAATCAAACCTGATCGGTTCAATTTGAAAGAGCACGCTATCGCGATAACGATCGTTTTGCGCAGATTCGACCACTGCAACAGTCGAATTGACAATCGATGACGGCCAAACGGGACCATCTGAACGGTGAAAAGAGCTGACGACGAACGAAAAGAGACGATATCGAGCACGGGAACGTCGCGTAACGCGATGACACGATAAACGAATCGAGGGACCGTTCGACGATCACCGTTGCACCGATGCAACCACCAACATAACCTCAAAACAAAGCGTGATCGGGGCATCCCGATTGGGAGCACCGTCGTCTCGGCGAAAACACGAGTGCACGTCGAGAAGGTTCTCGTCGCAAACGACGCAATGCCACGGAAAAAGTCAACGAAACTTGCGCAGGAGCTGGCGGCAGCGAAGTCAAGGAGCCCTCGCAGTTGACACATGTCAAGCGGTGCGGTGCGGCTCGAAAAAACGTCGGGGCGGCCAAGGGGACACGATCGCGGTTACCGTTGCGAAAAATCGACACTCACCGCTGTGTCCGGTGTTGCTCGACGACTGGCCCATTATTCTCTAGCCGACGGCGATGCCAGGCACGGGATGAAGCACACTCGGTGATCGCGGCGGGCTCACGTGAAAAAGCGGACGCATGAGTGCGCGAAGGACCGACACATTTTTCGAAAAATACTATCACATCGTGTACCCGCAGTGTCGCTACGACAGAGACGGACGGCCGCTCCGGAGCGGCGAGGTGATTGGCCCGCGAGCCACTGCACATGCGCGACCCGCGGAATTTTGAATGCGCCTCCGTTATCTTCGCGTTCCCACGGATTCGGATGGTCTCCGTTCGAGGCCGTCCGCGGAACATCGCCACTGCTGTCGCGTTGTGTGCAATTGAATAAGGTAACGGAACGAATATTAATAAAAAGCCTCCTTTAACTGTACAATCGACTAACTCTTGTTTCTTTCTTCTTTTCTTGTGTAAATATTTCAAGATATTCCACTGTAGGTATAATAAACTGATGCAATTAGTGAACGTAGTAGTATTTATGTTCGTGGCACCTTGCATGTGACTATCTAACATCAGCATGCATGTATTAATAATCCAACTGACACGTGAATAGTATATTTGAGTTATTTTCCATACCCACTGGCACCAATTACAACTTCCATCGATTTTCACGTTTTGAACTCCGTTCCACGAATTATTCAATTAAAACCTAAGTCAAAACCATGCCATACATACCTATTTCCCACGATGCACATTATGCAATTACGACCCGCGCGTCTAACCGAACTACGTGTCCCCCTTCGCCTCGCACGATCACCAGCGATATCCCCAAATATCCGAATAGCGCCTGTTCCTCTCGAACGCGACACCAAAATCCCACGACGGGTGCACAGGTCGCACAGAAAATTCACGCACACGGAACCGCGTCGCAAATTGAACGCGTATCTGCATGCGTGTATCGAGTCGCCTAGCTGCGCCCACAATTCGCGTGTCTGGGGCTCGCGTTTCATCGTCGGTCGCGGAACAGAATCACGCAATTACGAACTGTTCTAGCTGATGGAGCAGCCGTCCGTGCCCCAGCTAGGTCAGCTCAGTCGCCAAAGCGGCTCGATGAAAGAAAAACGAACGAGCACGCTCTGAGGCGTCCCTTCGCGGCGCTTCTGCAACCGCGTCGGACGTAGCCACTGGTGAAAAATCGCACGACGATCCCTGACGGAGGAGAGGCTCCGAATCGACGACTTCGAGGAGTGATCGCCTTGGTAACCAGCAGGCAAAACACTGCGTCGCGTGGAGACGTGGACGGGGATATAAGCGGACGAGTAACGCGGATCTGCCTGGCCTCTGCTCTGCCTACATATATGGATTTTTCGGTCCGATTCGATTCACGTCCAGGAAGACGTTGATAACCCGTAGAGCCAGACGTCGGTTCATTTCTCTTCTGTCTGACATGACAGTTCTGGAGGGACTCGACGCTAGGCCCGGGGCAATCAGCAGCTGACGACGACCAGGCGATCGTTCCATCCGCGGAAAGCCGCTCAACGCTCGGGCAAAGATGGATGCCAGGTTCGCCTGGATCGTCGCTCTCGGCTTGATCGCGCTCGCCGCGTCGAAAGGTCAGTTTTAATCGAAATACGGACAAAGTATGTAGTTCTTTAACTTTTAGGCGACACTAATAGAGCCCTACGTTGCTTTCGTTTCGTTCTCCAGTCTTGTCATTCGCGAATTTGTTTAATTAAAGAGGCATGATGTGATTGTACACGTTTGGTTATGTAGAATTGTGTGTTGGATGCAGTTTTTAGATCTTTATAGATAGTATTAGCAAGGAATTGTGTAGATGGTTAAATCACAGCTTTCTTTGTTCATAAATTCTGTGATTTCCAAATGTTTTTGTCAAAAAAAAAGGACGACGTGCTTTTACGTGCTCTGTATTTTAGTATAAGTTGTCGCGAACAGCCTATCTGATAGACTTGTGGCTTTCTATCTTGGTAGAAGCTTCTTGAAGCGTAATAGTTTGTAAAATGAATTCTAGCCCCGATTCCTGATCAACTTCCCGCTTTCTAATTCGATTTTATCGCCGCCAGGCTGGGCCATCGATTGTTTCAAGTGCGTGTCGATCGACGGTAACAATAAGCCATGCGACGACCCGTTTCACAACAACGGAAGCCTCGCCTTCCTGGAGTCACCCTGCTTGGGAGGACGCAAGGGCCGCGATGGTCTTTTCCCCGCGACAGCATGCATCAAAATAGCGGGCATATATGGTAAAACTTTCCTCTTTTGTGTAATCACGAGTGGCCCTTAACCCCTTTCGACGCTGTCTGTTCAACGAACACAGCGTGCCTCCGACACTAGACTGCCTCTTGTTGACGAAAAGTTGACGCATTGCTCGAAATAATCAGCGGTTTCATTCATTTTAGCGTTCTTGCAATTCTTTTGTCTCTCCTCTTCCGTTTCCTTACTGTCTTCGTTGTGTAACGCCAAATATATCGCAACTATGCTTGTCGATAGACAATAGACTTTCGTGTACGCGTTCAATCTAAGAATTCTTTAAAATCACTTCAATTTATATGCAATTACCGTGTGATCGAGGAGGGAATGAAGTCAGAAACCCTCTCTCGAGTTAACCTACTTTTTTACTTCGCTGCAAAAATTTCTAACTATATCGAAACAGATGCAACTGTACGAAACGTAATTTAAATCTCTAAACTTCTATCCACACAAGCTAGCAGTATCGGAACAGAAAAAAGAACGTCACCCTCAGCTAAACTGAAACCCCTTTACTTTTTTGTGCCTCTCGATTTTTTGGCGCAGCAACAGCGAGATTAAGCGAAAAGCCTGTTTTTTGTATAATTAACAAGAACCGTGTGATTAATTAGACGAGTCCGGGATGTCTTTGACGGTGAGGAGCTGCGCGCTGGACAGCGGCACTTTAACGACCGACTCCGAAATCATAAGAATGTCTCACTGCGGAGGATTCTACTTCGACGACAAGTGAGTGCGAAGAAACATAAGTTGGCTTGCTTCTCCCTTTGTGCAGCGCACTAATTGCTAGAGTTACGCTGTCTGAAATTGACCCTCGCGATAATTGCCGCGAGCTCTGTCACGATTGCAGATGTGTGAAGAGATGAGGAAAAAGAAATCTGGTTGGTTAATTTTAATCAATACTTTGCTTCTTGGATTGCTCGGTTCTATAAAATAAATTAGATTTATACGTATCTGCTTAATTTATTAATTTTATTTCTTCTTATTAACCGGAGAGTTTCAACGATTCAAACAATTAAATATCGTTTGAAATATTTGTACGTATTTCTTAAAATAATCAAGTGAGTGCTTTTTTATCACTTGCAGTAAGCTACGTGACTTTTTTTCCAGAGCTTGCATTAATTTTTAATCAAAGATAGACACATTGGACGCAAATGGCTCTGTATGCATTATTAAAGTGTCGTAAAAACAGGGAGGCACAGGAATGATTAACAATTCTATTATAAATGTTCTCAGGGGATCCCATAACCCAGCTCTGCCCTTATGAGAAAGCTTCTGGAACTATATGACCCACTTTCCCCCAAAGCATCCGAACAATTCCAATTAAATTTTAATACAGTACCCTGCTAATAATGCTTAATAAATTCAACGTACATCCCTTTTTATAAATATTTCATCGAGGAAAGTTGTTTTCTTGCGAACACCGATGAATACCGATAATTTCTTTTCTTCTGTGAATATTCTTCGTGCACGAAGTACACTTATATTATGTAAAATTTCAATTTCAGATAACGTAACTCGCCTAACAAATGTAATTTTCGTTTCAATCGAAATGCGACGGACTGGCAATAAAAATTGCAATTCGTAGGTACGTTCGTGGTTGCGTACAGTCGTGCAACGACGCGGACGCCTGCAATGGATCCACGCAACGAGCACCATCGCTCCTACTTTTAACCGTATCGATCTTGGCCGGATTAAATTTGCGTTAATTAAAATCGTAATTATTGTACATATATGTATATCAAGAAAAGAGAAAAGAACGTTTGCCTCTCACGTAATGGACCAGTTCGAATTTAAAGCAGTAACTTGACCAATTTAGCAGCGGACCAAAGAAGAAGAAAAGAGGAAACAGTAATACCGTAGGGGGAAGTTCATCTCTGACATTTATCGCAGTATATCAAAAGCAATTTAGAGTAATCGAACGAATTTTAATAGACTAATAATCAAACGAATTTCTTATGACAGTATATTATGAAGGAGAAGTATATACAGAATCGCTATTTGATACTATTTGATAGTTTGCAGAATAGAAGGAGCAACAACTGCCATTATAATTACAATTATTAAACGTAATCCATTACCGTTTTACCGATATTTATGCGTAGCGTTCTTCTTTTATCATCGAGTATAATTATTGCTTGAGATTATAGTGATGTATAATGTGTACTCGTGAGATTGTTACAGACTGTGTAGAAGAATAAATAAATGAAACTTTAAGTTATAAACCTGCTACAGAACTCAAAATAGCGCCTAGAAACAGTCTCGTATTTTCCTTTTCTACTTCAACAGAATTAACTCCACAATCAGCACACGAGAACAAAGACTGGCTTTAATTAATCCAATGTTCTCGGTACTTAAAATTATCTGAGAGATGCTAAAATCACAAAACAAAAGCTTTGCGATATCAAATTCATGAATGTGTCTGTAATCGAACGATCGATAATCTTATCGTACGCCATGAAAGCGTGGAAGACGAAATTCGCTCGATGCGAGCAACGACGGATAAATCGAAGGGGTTAAATAGAAGCTATGTAAACGAGACGGGAGTCGAGGAACGATTAACGATGAAAAATCGTATGTCGAACGCGTCCCAGCAGTTCGTCGAGTTCTTCTCGCGAGTCGCCTGTTGGCTATGGGAGACCATCGAAAAGTTATTCGACATCATTCTCGATTTCTTGGCGAGGATAATCGAGCTGATACTAGCGGTGATGAACCTGATTTTCCAGGTGATCTGTTTCCTAAGGGACCTCTGGATCGAGGCCATGCAAACGTTCGCGAACGTCTTCCGGGGAATCGTTAACGTCGTCAGCAATATCAGCTGCGAGGAGGTCGAGGATTTCGCCTCCGCTTGTATCGTAGTTCTGCTTTGGTTCGTGGCATTTAAGCTTGCCAGAAACTTGTTCCAAGTAAGAAGTTTCGTGTGTTCGAGACTTTTCATTTCGTTTGGTCAGCGTTAATTTAAGCTTCCCAAAAATTTGTTCGACACAAGAAACTTCATGTATTAGAAGATTCGTTGTTCATCTTGTTTGTTTTCTAATTGTAAATTTCCTAAATCCTAATATTATCCGACTTTTGATCTAACAGCTCCACTACTTATTATACACTGGTACAGTGTTTAAAATAATTGAAGAGTCACGTGTATAATTGATTATATCAAAGTCAAGTTATTCAAATTGACGGTTTGCTAATTACTCAAAGCAACGTGTACGTGTAATTACATTAAATATAAACATACCTGTGGGAGATGCGTTGTCTTCTTTGACTCCTGGAAGTCCATCTCTCATACACGCCCATACTTCTGTCACCATGCTTTGTCCATCCGCTTCTCTATTCCACTGCAATTCCAAACGCGTAACGCTAATTACTAATCGCAATGGTCTCGACGAATTAAAAGCTCTAGAACCGCGGCGATTCGCATACTAATCAGAGCTATTGTTGTGATCCGTGCGATAGTTCCAATGTCATACGTATCTCCCAGAACTCTCGGCTAGCTGCGTTCCTTTATCCGCGAGACGCTGCTTCGAATGTAAACAGTAACAAGTTGGAAAAACTCAGACTGGGAGTTTGTCCGCCGCAGAGGAGGACGGGGAGAAGGATGAATCGACGTAATAGGAAACGACCTCGTGCTGATGTCAAGGAAGAATTTGGCGACTAGAAAAGAGAACACAAGAGGTAAAATACTTTGGCAAGAAAAGAAGGCGAAATTAATCCTTCAGCTACCATCACCAGCAAACCATAACCCACTACAGTGACTTTCCTTTCAGTGACGTTTTTTAATTATCATTACCCATATGTAACACGTTCTAGCGGTAGTAGTAGCTGTTGTGTAGCTAAAGGATTAATAGATAAATGGAAAGGTTCATCTCATCAATGTTAACAATGTTAAAATTTGCCAACTCTGAGACAAATTTAATATTGATAAAGAAACCTTTGCATCTTTCCTTTAAAAAAATATGCATTAATATTTGTCATCTTAACAAACTTAATTTTGCTATATTACACTAATAAACAAATTTGATGGCGAGATACTATTACGTAAAATTGTTTATAAATTGTTTGTTTTACAGATTCGAAAAGGAGATGATTGCACATATGACACATGCAATGTGTAAAATCTATACGAAGAGAACTATGGAAAATAAAATATATTTACTTATAAATATGGTTTCTTCTTCGTTTGTTTGTAAAAATTGGTACAGAATCCTGACGGATAATGTCAGAATTTTAGGATTAGGTCTATTTACAAAAATGTTTCGTACAAAGCAACAATGTGTAAACTCGTATATCAAATACAAAATTACACTTCATAATTCGTGTCCTATTATGTACATAATTAAATATTAATCGTTAACAGGTATCAACTTGTAAGAGGAGGCATGCAAAAACTTTCCCCTGCAAAATATATTTCTATACTTTATTCGTTCCTATTAAATAGAAATATATTCATTATAATTCTGCCTCATCTTTTACGCATTGATACGGAAAGTCTCATGGTTTTGTCGCTGGCTCGATAATGCGCAATTCGATCATAAATAATTCCGCCGAAACTCGCTTTATAACAAGATTAGATAATACTTTGCTTACGTCTCGATTTATCCTAATTAGTATTACGCCCGTTTTTTCAGTCATTCACGACGGTAATAACCAGTTTATGTTCGGGCCAAGAAAATGTCTTTGGCAACTGAATCTGTAACGCGTATGAGGAAGAAATAACTTTTATTATACATATATATAGTATTAATTATAGATACTTAACTTACCTGATGAGGTGAATTTAAAATTTGAAATTCTTGTGCCATCTTTTCTGACAAATCTTCTGGAAGTAAAACTTGTAACCATGGTCCTTGAACTACGTATGGTTTCTCCCTTGAAACTAGAGTACCGGTAACCGAAGGTGCAACTATTGTAATTGCTGTGTGACTCAATATAGATTTAAATGTAAAATGCCTTCCGTGCATGACACGACCCCTACAAATACAAAGATATGTATTAATATTTATTCTTAAAGAAGGGATTATGCTAATGCAATGTTCGAGGCTGTTTACTTGATCGCCAATGGTAACAATGATCCAGCTTCGAGATTAAAAGTCAAATGAAGACCAGGTAGAATTTTGATAAAATTTTCATTCGAGAAATTTGTATCTTGCTCACAGGGGGACAGTCTTTCTGATTTTATGATGGGTTTTACATCTTCGTCTTCTTCATCCGACTCATTTTTTGTTTCTCTATATTTCTCTGTACTTTTATCACTGTTGACTTGGACCCACCTATATAAATTATATATTAATAAGTAGGTATTCCGCATAGTGTTTTAATTCTTTAGAAATCAGATGGAGACAGTTACCAACACTTTGCAGATACACCACTTAAGTTAGAACCCTCCTTTTCTATACCAGTTTGTATTTTCTCTGCTATGGACGGATCGTCTTCCATAACAGAACGAACTCTTCTCATGTCTGTTACCAACCATGGCCCGCAACCCCGACTAGATTTCAATAAATTTACAAGACCCAGGCCATTCCAATGCTGCGCAGCTTGTAATTCTTCAGAGGTAACTCCTACAATTTGAACAAATGAAACCTGTAACATTGTACACGAACAGTGTTAAAAATATTTTACTCCGAATTCAAACATTAAGTTCAGTTGAATTAAAATAAAATCTCTCTCTAAAAATAAATTAAGTTGTACGTACATCACCATGTGGCGTAGATATGGACGCTGGTAACTGTGGATCCCTGCCCATTAGAATCTGTGTTATACGACCATTGCCATTATTCAAAGGTGCGTGCCATGAGACATGGTCACCGGGCAGCAACATGTTACCAGAATTAAAAACATATTTTGCTAACTGTTGCATCACATTCGCTGGCCAAGTTGGTGGAGTCATCTCGTTTCTCTCCCTAACTAATCTGAAGGTCAACTCGAATCCAAAGCCGCTTGGACGGCCTGGACCGCTCTTCGGGTGTATCCTTCCATCTCCGTGTAGATCCGACAAGCCAAAGCTTTAAGCAACACATTTTTTGTGTGATAAGAAAGGCGATATCGTCAACGCGAAAGATCGGAATAGAAAGTAACAGGGGAACGTTCAAGGATCTATTGGCGGAGCTAAAATAGCCCTAGACTTAATCCGGAAAAAATAAACTAGATCCAGTCAATGGTGTGCGGTACGTATTTAGATAGAACAGACGGAAAAGGGGAAGAGCCGCGCGGCTATTTCCGACGCGTCGCGCTTCAAACGACTTTATCTTCCTGTACCCCATACTTTCTATATATAGAAAAAAAGAGGGAACTATTCGAACAGCTGCTCCAGACTGAAGAAGGAAGGGTCACCCATTGAAAATGAGAGGAAAAAACGTGAACACCCTTTCGCGGTAGACCATTCGTCATTCGGCGCCTAGTTTTTAATGAGGAATTCCTGAAACGAGCGTCCATTTGTCTTTCGACAACGTGAATCGTTAGACCGACCATTGGTGTGCAACTCACGCTGCTGTATTAATATGTAATTCTAGTTCGATGAAAAAAATTCAATCTCTTTTACAGCTCAAACGATACAAAGGATGTTCCCACGAAATACACGTGTGTGAAATGAGGAAAACCTGGGCCACATGTTTTCCTATATTATTGCAAAATGAAGTATACAGTAGATGAGAATTCGAGTTCCTCATGACGCTAGACCCAAACAGGAAATGCAAAGACCGATGTCAGAAATCCTAACTGTAATATGCGTCAAAGTGTTCGTTCCTGGCTTTAATGTATCAAAACGGTAAATGAAATCCACGAGTGACAGAAATGGGTGCCGCTTATACACGTGTCATCGAGGGTGCGTCGAAAAAATAACATGCGCCCACATCAAACGGAGGCACACTCCTGCTATTCAACAGGATGACACTGACGTATACCCGACTTCCCGTTTTTTTTCTAACACTCCGGGTTCTTCCCTCTTTTCCATGTCACGGGGCGAAAAAAACGTGGCCTGTCTTTTCTGAATGAACGATGCGCCGCAGAACGCCACTTGGGCGATCGCGTGCGCAGCGAAAATAATCGTTGACAGATCGTTACCAAAAATATTGCTTTCTGAACTTACTTATATTATAGACGACAACAATCTGCGTGCTTACCAATATTCAGTACGGTTTATTCTAAACGAACAGACAGAAGTTTCTTTAAATAAACAATAAAATGGCGAAACTCACCTAATGTAGTGCCAATGTGGTGGTACGCCTAATTCAGGATAGCCAGGGTTCTCGTACATGCTTATGTAGTCGAGAGGATCTGGACCCCCCAACCTAGACAAAAGGTGAACACAGAAAATCTCAGTTATTTGGTTTTACATCCGGTTAAATGCACGTACGACTAAGGGTGGCTAAATATAAGTCGTTCTCCCTTCTCGTGCAAGAGTTCCGTGCTCGAACTCGATAGAAACCACCTTTCCGATAAAGAACTACATATAGTTTTTCATCGATCGAAAAATACGGAAATCAGGCACAAGAAATTGAACGAACTTAATTGAAACTGATATTAAATACTAGTACATACGATACTATATTAAATACTTATAAATAACGCATTCGAATGTTAAATATTTAATGGGTTCATTTGTATTGCTGCAGCGGATCATAAATATGATAGTATGCGTCACCTGTACGAACTTTATGGGAGAATATTATAGCGCAAGATCAATTTGACGTGATCAAAATGCAATAAAATATCGATTTCGTAGAGTACCTCCTGCTTAAGATTCCTCTGTTCGATTCTATATTAAGAATTACAAGAATAATCTGTCGTGCCTTTTTGCGAATAAAGAAGAAAGTGTAAATATATTAGAAATTAATATAATTATTAAAGAAAACAATTATTTTCGATACGTTTACACTTTGTACGCGTTCAGAATGATGTTCCTGGAACACTAAAAGGAGAAGAAACAAACGCACGATACAATAACAATGCAACGCATTTCTATACTCTGGCATAAACACCAGCCACGAAAAGGGATTTAAACTTCACGCATTTTATAACGCAGAGAAATCGCCTTTTATCGTCACGTTAGGATATAAAATTCTTACCAGTACTTCACGACCGCGGTGACAGTGAGCGGATTGCTTTGGTCCGGATAAATCTCTTTGCAAAGGTTGTGCAAAGCGTCAAGGCCCAGGGCCCGTGCTGTCGGTGCCTGGATAGGTTGTCCTGGTGGAAAACTTCGACAATATTCCTCTCTTTCCCGCATATTTCCGTACATATACGTGGACTGTCGGCCACGAGCTGCGTTGCCTCGAAAATATTACGAATATGCGACGCACGATCACTTTGTTTACTATCGTGCAACCACTGTGTGCACCTTCCACCAAGCACGTAACATACGTCTCCGATCCTTGACAAAACTAAAATTCTTTCAGAGCCGACGACCGAATGATTCCGAAATCACTGCGCGTCTCAGAAAATCACTTCAAGCGACGATGGAAAACGTTCTGTCATTGGTCGATGCTACTCGAAGCGTTTTCCTATTGAGTCATTCCGATGGAAACGCGACGCGCTGTGTCCAATCGAATGGCTCGAATACACAGCTGCATTTATTGTCTTTCGTGCACGATTGAAAATGCACTTTATCCGTGTGCTCTGATAAATTTTGAATCACGCAAGTGAGTTCAAACGTATCAAGCTCGGCGAGATGAGGTTACGATACCTGGTTCTGTTTTTGTTTTACTTCTCGTGGGACTTGGAAGCATGCTCGGGAATCGCATTAATAAACAATACCACAGACTTTCAGCAGGAGTACAGACCCGAAGGTCCATTAGTAATGTGCAAATTTCTGTGAGTATCTGCGTGCACGATTTGACAGTTGTACACCTGAGCGAAGAAGAAACTCTTCGCAATTGTGACAGAATGTAATAAGTTGTGATGTGTAGCGTTTAGACGATAGTTATAATCGTTACCATATTTAACACAATTAGTCACAAGACTGTTAATTATGTTGTCCTGAAAGAATAATCACCAAAAAATATTCCTCTGTACAAGTTCTTGTTATCTGAATAAAAGTAATGCCCAATTCAATATGTATAAATACAGTAGAATTCCATTTAATCATTCTTCATTTAGTGCAATAGTTTTATTCAATAACTAATTTATGTTGAACTTTATTAGTAGTATGCTTCTATTATATTTATTGCTCAAATAAACAGAGTTCTACTATATTTTATTTGATCGAATTGTTAATTTCTATAATCTAAATGTACACTTCGCAGACCAAAAGAATTTATAGAATGCGAAGAACCGATTGATCTCATGGGCAACAAAACTGCTAAAGAAGAAATTGGCTTTGGTTGTGCAAAGGTAAGATTACACTTATAAGTATTCTAATACTGTAAACATAACTTTTAGAAGTTTCATTTATAGTTCGGAGGCTCCAGGTACGAAGATGTGGAAAAGGCTAAAGTATCGTGCACCGTATTACCATACATCGAGTGTTTTGGACCCAGAACATTTAATCGTGATGGTATTCCTTGTATAAAATATAGCGATCATTATTTTACTACTACTTTACTGTATAGCATACTGCTAGGGTTCGTGGGTATGGACCGGTTTTGTTTAGGACAGAACGGTACAGCTGTTGGCAAGTTGTTAACATTAGGTGGAGTAGGTGTGTGGTGGGTTTTTGATGTAATTCTGTTAGTGACAGGTTTCTTGCAACCCGAAGATGGTAGCAACTGGAATCCTTATGTATAGTATACTACAAACAAAATGAATGTTAAAACTGTGTAAGGACAATTATAGAGTGCAGAAAGAAGAACAACAATGTCCAGATAGGAAAGGGAAATAAAATTTGAGGTGGTAACAAAAAATTCGCATGCTTTTATATCTTTTACAGCAGAAGTATTTTTGAAATGTTGATTCATTTGCCACTAAAACTATAATATTGCTCAATTTTATTTTGCGCAATTATTTCCTTCAACTATTCACTGGACTGTTGTTTTTTCTTCTGGCTTTTGATACTAAACAACAAATGTTAAATATTTTATGCGGCACTGTTTTTAAATCAGCGTTTAATAATTTCGGCTTTACGAAATTATCGAGATATACTTTTTGTAAAATAATTTTGTATGTACTTGTATATAACGTGTAAATAAATATTTCTGTTAAGAAAATTTGTTTTTAAATATTCCTAAGTCATATTATTTTCTTTTTTATAAAAGGAAAGATGGAACGAATAGAAAATTACTTAAAAATTTGTTAGACTATGAACATACAAGTATAAATACTTTCCATTGTTTATCTATTACAGTTCATAATCATCTGGATGATACAATTCACTAAGCAATCTGTAAACATATGACGGTGCATTTCCACCCCTGAAATAAAAATGTATTATTACACAATTAATTCGTTAAATAAAATAATAATTGTTTAATACTATTAGTCTTACGTGTTTGAAATAAATAGAGTAACCAATTCTGGTGGTACATAATCAAACACTGGATTATAAGCGTGAATTCTTTCCAACAAAGGTGCATTTGCACTGTGGATTACACCTTGCAATGGTGAAACATATTTGTTAAAACCATCTTGTTCATGTGAATACAGATACAATGGAGAAAGTTTATAAAGTGGCAATAAAACCATTACTGGAACAGAGTAGTGTTTCGCAGCTTGGGCAACTACATGCGATCCTGAAATTGCTCTCAATCCTCCATTTGCCATAACAGCATGTGTACCAATTATCACTTTATTTACACGTGACATCATTGCAAAAATTGCTACATCCGATATTAAAGTAGTTTTAATTTTTGCTTTTGCAAGATTTATTGCCATTTCATGGCCCTACAATTGGATATTTATATTATCTATCAAAATTAAGCACCAGCATCTACCTCTTGATTCAAGCAGTTTTCTTTGCACAATATAAAATTTCTACGTACACTCAAAAATGGTCCTCCTTCGGCTACTATAACTTCAAAAGCTCTTGTTGCTGCAGCTGTCTTGAAAAATTCTTCCACTAACTTTGATTTACCAAATGTCATGATAATTTCATTTGAGTGGATGTGCTCAGAGGCTTGCCGTGTAATATTTTCTGCACTAAAAAGAAATTTACAGTTATTACAGTACAGTATTAAATGGTCATCAGAACTAACCAAGTTTCTAGCTCTGCTTCAAATTCATTAAGATGTTCTATAACAGCTGACTTTAGAGAAGGCACGGAAACATTAAAATCAACTTGTTGATCAGCTTCAGCAGTGAGAATTTTGTGTAAAGATTCTTGTGTGTCCGTTTCATCGGTTTTATTCTTCAATTCAGATGTGTACTCCTCTCTAATTATTTGCAATATCCTACGAACCATGTTTCCAATGGAAAATTCCAGGGGAACAGATTCCACTAAATATTTTCCATTTTTGGTTATAATACTTATCAAGTTCCTTATAAAATAAAATAAGTGTATAATTAATACAATGTATTCTTAATCTCACTAGTCTACAACATATATCTAAAGAAAAAAATGCAACTCTTACTCTGCAGTGGTCCATTCTGCATTATTTATGATTTCTTTTAAAACCGATATAGTAGCCACTACAATGTTGTATGTACCTTTGATATCGCTAAAACACAAGATAAATAGGAATTTGCTTCCGCTGAAGGTTAAGAAGTTTCAAATCCTCACCCATAGTGAATATCATCTATCAATTTTAATACTCCTTCGTTAATATCTTCTTCTTTCGTGCTGACCATTTTAAACGAAATTATTACGAAGTTTCTTCTTTTCAAATATTAATTTCTCTTAACAAGGAGACGTAAATGATCGAGACATTCCTTCTGAAGCAATATTGTCGCGATTATACAAGATTGAAACACAAACTAGCTGCTTGAAAACAAGAACGATTGGCTCCACTTGTCTCTCCTTGTCAAATTCAGTCTGTTGCGCTGCACGTGTATCTTATTCGCGTGACATGTGCATTACTTTACATTCAATTTTTGACTTTTAACATTTACTCTGCATTACAAACTACTCTGTGAGAGCAAGGAGGATATTTTTGTGCATGTGTATGTGCGGGCGATCTACTATTATCGATATATTTTTCAAACGGTAGAAAAATGGCACACATCGGGAACGTGGTAAGTCCAATAAATTCTCTGATCTTGTACGGTTTCCTCGAAATGTACCTTAACCTGTCATGCATATTTTTTTTTTGCGCAAAATGTGTGGCAAATTTAATTGAAATTGTAATAATTGGTTTACGACAGATATATACTTGATAATTACTTTGCATCACGAAGCCGAAAAGTTCTTAACTCTATGCTGTAGTTTTTCTACTAGTTTTTTTGTACTTATACTTTTTGTTGAAACGTTGATATATTTATTAATTCGAAGTGGTTTGTTACGATTCTAAGACTGCAGATCAGTTGATGGCTGGTACCAGTGTATTGTCTAGACCTGCTGAAGAATTTGAAAATGATGTAAGTTACAAATGAAAATCAATGAATCAACTGAATTGAATTAGTGGTTCAAAGAGGGAATTGGAATATGGTTGTTTTTGATGAAATAAAAAATGATTAAGATATACAGGTTTTTGGATGTATTCCTTTCTAGAACTACTAATTCGATCAATTGATTTCACAAGAATAATCCTAATAATTCTCCTTCACCAGCCTTCTGTTGAAGCCGTATGGGCAATGAAAGCAATGGAGCATGCCGAAGTTTACTTTAATGTAAGAGAAATTTTTCAAATTATAAATTCAATTTTAAATCTACACCAAAATAGTTGAAGCTTAAAATTTTGTCGTTTCTGTTTTAGATTTTATGTTCAGTTGATCCTAAGTTTTTGAAACTTACCCCTCATGATAATCAAATATATAAAACCTTTAGAGACACTTTTCCAGATCTAAAAGTGGATAAAATAAATGAAGATGAGTTGAAATCACCTGAGGGAAAGATGAAATGGAGACCGTTTTGTGAACAATTTAAAGAAATTGTAGAGGATTACAGTTTTGGCACGCTGTTAAGAGCAGACTGCGAGGGAGATTACTCAGAGGAGAACAGCATACTCACAACTAGAATACAGTTTTACGCTATTGAGCTAGCTAGAAACAGAGAAGGATTCAATGATGGTATTAGGCAAAAATATAAACCAAAGAAGGCTGCAGAAAAATCATAAGTTACAATAATTATAATATTTTAATATTATATCCCTCATTTGCTGCAAAAATGATTTAATTAAGAAATCACTATATTTTAAAATACTGATTTTGTAAAAATATTGCATTGAAATCTCGAGAATTGTTCTTTCTATACTAATAATTCAAAAATCCCAGGTTATGCCATTCTTGCAACAAATGAGCGATATTTTAATTATACGGATAGTGTGTAATTCTTCATCTACAATTTTTTACAACGTATATAAAATCTAAAATGTTATTTATAATGAGCAATAACATGAAATAAACCAGTTTAAAAAAACGTTGGTGCAAAGTTTTATTTCGAATTCTGTATTTGTAAACTGACTAAAGGATTTGATGCACGCGCTCGATATTTCGAACGCGTTGCAGTGGGTTTTGATTGTACAGCTTCTTTGTTGAACTTTCGTTTTTTCTTTCCGATACCGACAAGTCTTTTCAAAGTCGGTGGAACTATATAATCAGGCACATCTTTCAAGTGAGGCTGTAATTTTACAATGTGCAACGCTTTATCTTGCCTCAACGATTGCAGATCTCTTGGATTATCTTCAAAGTAACTTTTCAATTTCTCGCAATTAAGTATTTCTTGTTTTATTTCTTTCAAACGAGCCTCGCGAACAGCAATTCTTGTTACCGCTTTCCAAGCATCTTTTGCTCGATACCTGAAAATAAAACATGTAGTATTTGTTCCAATTTGATTTAAATTCTGTACCTTCCTTCGCAATGAAACTTCCTTAAAACTAAAGATAAAACCACTGAGAGGTATACAATTTTTGTTCAACATACCGAAAACCTTCGACTTCTTCTAACTTAAACTGATAAGTTTTAAATAACGCACTGCGGTTGTAACAATGCTTTAATTCTGCCTCGATTTCTTCAAGACGAGGCCTTTCCTTTATCGACACAAAGCTTAATGCTGTTCCTTGATTTTTTCCACGAGCGGTACGTCCAGCTCTGTGGATGTAAGAATTTACATCCGGGGGAAAGTCGAAATTAATCACATTAGATACAAATTGGAAATCAATGCCACGAGCTACACCAGATTCTTTATCTTTTCTACGTTTTCCACTTTTAACTTTCATTATATGAGACTGTAAGAGAATTATAAATTTTACAACATTAGATCGTATCACTGGTCTGAATGCATCAGATATTAAATTTAAATGACAGAAACATGTAATAGTTACTTCTTCTAATGATTTTTCGTCTGATGCTATTATAATATCATATGTCCCTGAATTGAATTGAGTAACTGCTCTACATCGTGAAACTGCTGGCAACTCAGAATTTAATACACAAGTAGGTATACCAAACTGCTCTAAAAACAATTTTAACTTATAACATCTATCTACTGTATTTACAAATATAATAGTTTTTCCCCTAAAAAGAAAATAACGAATAAGTTATTACTAAATTATAATTCCTTTCAATCATATTCTATTATACTACACGTATATATGTTTACCTAATTAACATCAACTTTAATAAAGCATATAAAATAGCAGCCTTGTCATTTTCTTCTGCTGAGAGACTGTAATGCGATAACTGTGACAATGGAGCTAATGGAGGTTCTTCTAGTTTTAAAATTGCTGGATTGCGAAGCACCAATTTTTTAAGTGCTACCACATCTTCAGACAATGTCGCAGAAGCTAAAGCTGCCTGATATATTATTGGTAAATAAGTCAATAGACTTTTTACTTCAGTCTCGTATCCAAATGAAAATATCTGAATTATAAATATCATAGTTGTATTAAAAAGAAAGTAATAAAATTGTACTATGTTATGATAGAAGTAATTAAACTTAACTAAAAATTACTGACCAAATCAGCTTCATCAATTATTAATGTTTCAAGAGATTGTTTCAATTTCATATTTTTCGCCTTTAAATGTTGCAACAATCTACTTGGAGTGCCAATAACGATATCAGGGTTCTCTGCTAACAATGGTTTTTGTGCGCTAAGATCTACTTGCAGGCTAACATTAACGGCCTTTACTTCTCTGCTACATTTGATCGTCAAGCTGATTATAACGTCATGTATTTGCTTGCATAGCTCTTTGCTCGGAGCTACAATAACACCTTTGATTTCTTGTTTGGTTTGTGATCGTTTATTTAATAAAATTTTTTGAATCAACGGTATAGCAAATGCAGCTGTCTTGCCAGACCCTGTCCGAGCTCTAATCAAAATATCCTTTCCTTCGATCATCAATGGTATTGCTTTTTCTTGTACTAACGTAGGTTCTAACCAACCTAATTTCGCAATAGCCTAAAGTATTTCATTTTATAGATAAATATATGGAAAGGAAGGAAGGAAAGGTACACATTAATAACAAACAATTAATTTTGTTTCCGAAACATAACCTCTTTGTTCCAAGATGACGAAATTCAGATTGTTACCTTTAAAATTCTGTCGTCTAAATCTAATTCGTGGAAGTTTAGTGGTTTTGTTTCATTTTCTTCATCTACATCCATTTTATTTGAAGTTATATTGCATATATAATTAAAAATTGAGCACACGTCTGGACCTGTCAACGTACGTCGTAGAGTGTGCTCGAGGTTAGACAGTCGGGCGTAATCGGATCGACTCGGGGAAAGTCGGGCAAGCTCGAACTATCGAACTCTACGCGGCTATTTTCAAAACTTGTTTTGCGCGCAAACACTTTGCGAGATGTATTTTCTACTCATAACGTGATAAAAATTATTCTAACACTTGTAATTACTTTTATACAGAATCGAACTTTTCAAATATATCATCATTAATCAGTGTATCGCTTTATTAAGAGTCAAGAGTAAATTTGGCACAAGAAAACATACAGAAGAAAGTAATTTTCTCGCAAACTTCGCTACTCGTTAGTTAAAAAAGAAATGTTTCAGGTAGGTGCGAAAGAGACTCGACAAGGGAGACCATTTCTAGAATATATTGCTATATACACACTTTAATAACCAAAAACAAACATTACAGTAATAATATTGTTATTAATATAATATTATGTAATAATAGAATCGTTTATCAATTGTAGTGTAAACACTAAAAATCTTGTTTCTTCTTTTATTGGAAAGAACAATGCGTTCGCTTTGCCTCTTTATTAATTAATATTAATTCATGATCGTCGCGAAGCAGCCGCGCTTGCGCCTCGGCGTCGATCGCGACTGAAGAAATTACATATATTCTCTCGCACGGAACACTTTCGCGAGGGCTGGGGGAAACTAAATTATCGCTGAAGCGATCGATAGTTTGTCGCTGTTGATCCCGTTGCATCGATTCACGATGCGATCGAGGCCATGCTAGGGCTTTCAGGGATAAATAGGGGCTCGGGTACGGGGAGCGAGGTATCGCGAGCGCGGCGAATCGCGACCCTGTCTCTCGTTACCTTAGAATAATAAATATTATAGTGCAATATCTAAAAAATCTGTCTTTTTTATGCAACTTACACATTCAAATACAGTGTACTCGAAAAATTTACAATCGTTATTGCCCTTACAAACATTAAATCTCTATTCGAGTGGTGGTAAATCCGCGATCCCTCTCTCTGACCGCTTAAAAAAGAATATTTGATTCAAGATCGTGTGTGAGTGCGTGTGTGAGAATCAAAAAAGAGGTGCAGCTGCTGCTGTGGTGATGCGAAAACTGTCGTGTTTTTCTTTCATTTTTTTCTGCTTTTTTTTTTCTTTCTTTCCTCCTTCTCTCGTTTATGTATACATGTATATGCATGCGTGTCCATATACACGCGGTGTACGCATCGTGTCTCTGCTCACGCGTGATCGCAGATGCCTCTAATCAATCTCGATCGTGCGTGCGTCTCACGATACGGAACGATATAACGGATTTCTCTGCTCCTTATATTCTTCCCGTTTCGTTCTCTCGATTTCTCGCCAATGTTTCGGCACTTTTTGGTCGGTGGTTAACTGCTCGGGTATATAATATATATAACCCTTTATACGATACATAATATACATATTATATGTATACGTTATAATACGTGTATTATATATTCCGCAAGTATAATCTGTCAGAACGAGTAGCCCTCGTCGCTCGGCAGTCCTAGTTGACGCTCGACTATTTTCTCTTCTTCTCTCCTTTCTTTTTTGTTTTTTTTTTTTCTTTTTTGGTTTTAAACACTGATGACAAATTACAGTTTCGTGCGTGCACGTTTTATATAGAATTTATATACAACCGCCGACACATGACCGAACGTGCGAAAGACAAAACGGTAACGCAAAATACGACGCGTCATGCGACGATTGCACGCGGGAAGTCGTCCTCAATCGACCGTTTTCCTCTTTTTCCCTTTTTCCATTTCGCGCTGCCGTTACGATGAAAACGGCGATAAAAATTCGCGTACGTATACAACACCCGCGGACGGTTTAAACGCGAACTCCGCGCGCACCGCTTGGGTTCTCGTTTCGTCGCGCGTTTAAACCAGAAACCGATCGATCGGCAAATTTTTCGATTACTACATTAGAATAACAAAAAACATTCTCCGCAGCGTGGCGGAGAGGGAATTTTTGAGCAACTGAAGCTTATCGAAAGAAATCAACGAACAGAACGAAGATCATCGTGGAAAGTTAACGCGCTCCCCGGACGTCTACGCGTCGCGCCTCGACGCGCAGAGTCCATCGCTTCCGGAACACCTCGAAGCCTCGTGCGGGCGTCGCACGATGATTCGTCGTTCCTTCACACGTAGCAACTAATCAACAACGTATAATTTACATAAAATCCATCGTGTTCACGCAAAATTATGACACTAATACGTAACAACACAGATTGCTATGAGAGAGCATTGCTTCGGAGCGTAGTTCGCAAGATGGAAGAGTACAGTCGTACCGACAAGACTTGATCGATAATCCTAAGGTTAGATACGTCTAAGAGAGCTCGTCTCCTGAACTCCGTTCACCGGGTTGATCTTCCATCGATCGCGTGTCCTACGATTATCACAATACAGTTTCACGATTTTCTACACAATAGCTCTCGATTTCGCAGAGACCCACCGATGAACGGACAGTGAAATGGTGGCAAGACTGCGCGCTGAGAGAAACTTATGCAAATGGTCCTATATTCGGACACAGAGATTTGAAAAATGGCGATAAAATACAGACTGTAAGAAATAAATGACGCAACATAGTCGATGTCGAAATAATCGAAGGGAGAAATGGTTATTTCAAAGATTCGGTTGTCACGCGTCAGACGGGCTTTCTATTCTTCGAGATTTTAAGATAGATGATCAATTTGTTCAACCAGCCCCGCTTTTTATGGAGAAACGAATTTTGAAGCATTAATAACGACGCTACTCTATTACCTACAGCATACCCCTCTATAAGACTTTAAATACTATATACTTTTTAAGACCTTTATTACAACGCCAAATTGAGCACGTACTTTGCTACTTCACTTTTGTACATAAAATTGTACACTTCTTATTAACTTTCTATTAACTGGTAATGTATTGTCTTCTCTTATGAAATTATAATTTTCAATTCCTCGAGAGTTAATCGTTAATTATTACGTTATCGATTGCTAATCGAAATAATACGTTAAAATCTCGAAAAATCTCTCTGTTCCTTGGTTCTTCGAAGCAACCGTTCTCCTCTTGAGACATCGCGCGATAAAAATCGTTCGTGCATCTCGAGCCTTAGACAAGCGCACGGAATTTCGCAAGTACAATGGTTCGCGAATATACGTCTTATAATTTTCTCTCAGCGTGCGTGATCGAACGAAAGCGCTGCAATGACGGTAACAATCGAAAGAGTGTGACGCGAAGGGGATGAGAAAGATGCACGCGATCGTTACGGAGGAGAAGAATCGACGACGATGTCCTCTTTCGAAAGAGTCTAGCCTCTCGTTACTTCCGTTACGGTGACTCGAATATTATTGCAGGCTGGTCGAACTGATAACCGAGAACGGGACAGCTAACGATTTCGATCACGGAACAACTGGGTAACGGGATGATACAGAGTAGCGATATTAATGCTGGTTACAGTTGGTAGCACTGGTAAATAGAGTAGTAATAACTGACGATACGAGTAAGTCCTTCTAGACCAGGCCTGTGCAATTGGTGTCTCTGTGCGAGCACAGTCTTCGCTGAGGCAACGTGCCTGTCGACTAGTAAAGGGTGCCAATATTGGTCTCTCAAGGTCACACACATATCCACGGTGCATCGCGTCGATTGATTAAACAGGGCGATGCATCCAGAGTAAGGATATCGAAAAAAAAAAAATCGATTTTGAGCGGCACCCTTTACCGCCACTTGGGTTACACGTGGGACCATCCGGACCACCCCTTCTCTCGAGACGCGTACCTTCCGCCCGCACAAGCTACCCCATCGTGAGAGCTCTGCACGAAATGGGGAGACTCGAGACCGCGAGAGCTCCAATTGCACAGGTCTGAGCTAGACTCGGTGTGTGGCTTGCACTTTGGGGGAGGAGGGTAGTTTCTAGACGAAGATCTGGCAACTTCGGGCGGACTGTCGATGACTACGTTCGACCTGGACGGTTCGCGGGGAACCGGTCGGCCCGAAATCGCCACGAAGAAGGTGAGCACATCGTGACTCTTGGGTGGGGTGCGGGGAGAGATCGATGGATCTGACGAGCAGTGGACTCGCTGGCGCAGCCTTTCGCCTCGCCTTGGCTGGAAGGCTGGGCCGCGAATCGGCAAAAATACACCGGGGATTCGTGCTCTGGGTAAAACGATCGAGGGATCCTTGACCGAGGAGGGGACCTGGTGCTAACTAGAAGTCTGATATGTGGACTGTGACAGCTTATTTCCATTCGCTGGGGGGGTCAGGTCCGGGTCGCTTGTGCAACGCGTTCACGCGGGCCTACGCGCGCGTAACCGATCGCACAATCGACCAACGACGCCTCTTCTAATATTGGATTGTTCGAGTCGCGCGATTGGTCTTGGCCGTGGAATTCAAACGCACACATTCTACACCTCGACGGGCGCCGCTGAGAATCGTCCGGCGGGCGATTTTTTCGTTCACCAAAACGACTGCGTTGCGAAGATATGTAACGTCGACTACAAGGTATAGTGTATTTTTCTCTCTTTCTCTCTCTCTCTCCCTCATTCTGTATCTATCTATATATTTATTATATATACCTTTTTTTTCTTTTAATATTTATATATATATATATTTATATTTATATATATATTGTATCTCTCTCACTCACGCAGTCTCTAGGTTTTAAAGCACTCTCACGCCGGCTGAGACGATCACATATGAACACTCGCAAGCCTGTCCTACATGTACTAATGACGTAGAATACAGCTATATAAATTATATCTCTTATATGCTTACAGTAAATTTTATATCGTTTATATATACACATATGCCTATATGTATATATACGTATGTACGCCGCCAGGCCAAGAATAGTAGCCCAAAAGCCTGTCCCGGGTCGCACGCGATTCCAACGCACCCCTTGCGCGACGAGACCCACGCATTCATCCCCGCTGGGCGCAACGGGAACCGTTTGCAACCGTCGATCAAACTCCAAGACACTACTCTCGCGTGGCACCGTATGCACCGTCAACCTACAGCACGTGCCTTGCTTCGTCCACCCCCAATGGTTGCTCGCGTTATCTTCGCGCGCATCGAAACAGATCTCTCGCCCTCGCGCACGAATTCAATCGTATCGCGTCTCTCTTCAATTGCAGTCCAACGTGCAATCCAAAGAGTGCAACCCTTTCGTCCTCACACCGAACAAACCACGTGCGTCGAAGGATTTTTTTTTCTTTACAAAAACTTTACCCTGGAATTGTGTAGTCTTTGATCGTCCGTGGGACCATCGAGTCGCCCCGACGATTGATCTCGCTGGTCCTCGATTGACGACGTTGGAAACCTTTCCAAAGTTAATGATCGAACAGAGACGCTTCTTTATTCGATGCGATGTTAAACAGATGGAAAGTAACAACGAGATCGGTCGATTGATCGTCAGGGACTCGATCGTGCCATCGTGATCGATACCGCGATCAAGTACGGTGTTCACCCTATCCCCTGTACTCGCAGACCTTGCTCATTCTTGCACCTGACCATGCGACACAGTATGCAGCTCTATGCGCGCATATACATACATATATATCCTCGCGGTAACACGTTATAAAAAGCGACGATTCGTCCTGTTGGCCAACGAAAACGCTTTGAAAGACGCAAGTCGCGACGTCCCTCTTCTACACACGCGGCACCCCTTTCGTGGCGCTGCGCGTCTATCTGTATCTCTCGCACTCTCACTCTCTCCCTCCCTTTCTCTCGCTCATCATTCTCAACTTCAATTCGTCCCGTTTTCTTCTCTGCACAAATTTTCACTCGCTTCTCTTTCTCTCGTCACGTCTCTTACTTAGTTTTCGTTCGTCGCACGCTGGCCACGCTCGCCTCTTTTCTTTCTCTCGTTTCATTTTCTCCTCGCCCAACTCGCCGCTTTTAGTTTCGATTTCTTCTTTTTTTTTTCGTTTTTTTTTTTGGGGATTTTCATCTCCTTTTGCGTTCTCGTCACTTTAATCGCGATTTTAAAAATTTAAAATACTCGTATTACACGTAAGTATTTGTATGACCCTGTTTTCGTAAAGGCTTCCTAACATAAGTCGATATCGGCCGAGGAAGATAAAAAGGAAAGGCGTCGAACGTGAAGGAAGAGAAGGAATCAGCTCGATGAGTGGTCGTTCGCGGCCTGCTCGGCTGTGATGTGCAAAGGAAACAGGGGATGCCTTTTTTCCGCGCGTTTCTCCTTTCCTCTTCGAGGTTTTGACACGGGTGCTTCTGGGTTGTTTCGTGCAGCGTCTTCTTCTTCGAGCGATTATCGAAAGGAGCAACGTAGCATCGTGAACAATGGCGATTGCCCTCAACGATCCGAAGTATCGACCTCCAAGAGAGTTTCAAACGTTTCGCAAAATTTCTTAAACGCACCAATTCACTTTTAGCGAGGTGTACGCGTTCTCTTCTTTTCTCATCGACAATTTTCAGTTTTGGTACGTAGGCGAAGACGAGAGTTGCATATTCAATGAAACTAGCACAGTAGTTCAGAGACACACGGCCACGACTAGTTTCCAATTGAATTGAAAAAGGTAATTAATTTCGATCACTGACATCCGAGCTGAGCTACGATGCTGAAACAACTTCTTCGCTTCGTATCTAATATTCGAATGTAAAAACGCTGTTTCACGAGGATCTTAATTTATTCGAGAAAATTTTAGAACAGTACCTACTACTCTACATAGTGATCTCGTGCCAAAAAGATTGCATACAAGGTCTATATTACGATGCCTTAAAAGATACTCCGGTGAAATCAATTCCTCCTAACTTCAGTACGATGGTCTTATCTAAAATACGATATCTCGGGGTATTTTAATTTTTCCTTCTAAATGTTGATATGCGCGACGAAGATGCAACGCGTGTTCGCGTCTGCGAAGCAATTTCTAAGAACAGCCTTTTTAATTATTAGTCAGACTTTTGTTTCGCGTGTCTTTTGTTGTCTCTTCTTCATCGTGGATGGTCGAGCAACGTGCCGATTCGTCGGATCGTTCCTTGCGATAATCGTTCTCGCGCAAGCATCGAAGAAGCCGTGGATGAATGGGAAGGAACAGACAGGGGAGTCTCACGAACCGGAAGAAGTGTTTCAGTTTGCTTGGTTCCTGCAACGGAAGCGCGCCACCTAATTTTCCTCGTTAAATAACGCGAGGCGATCTTTCGAATGGATCGCGAACATCGATGCGAACAGTTAAAGCTTCCAACGTTAAGGTGCGTATCCTCGTGCCGTATCATTTTGACGTATCAACGTGGACGAGCGTTGCATCGTTGCGTATCATCCAGCAGAGCGATGATACGAAACGACGATACGATACGAGGATCCGCGACAAGTGGATACCCACTATTAGAAAGGTGGTACTTATTTTTTTAACGTAATCCCTGTCTTCTAGGACCCGTTCCTGGGCCACTTCCTTAATTTACATACGTATGATCCGAACTATCGTCGAAAACGTGTCTTTCTTTCTCTTCCACTCGAAGGTTGTAACCAATGAAATGTCCTTGCGAAGATGCATCGAGGGTTTAATCGTACCTCATCTTTCTGCAGATTTTTCGGATGAAAGAATATGCTGATTCGAACGTTTCTGATCTCGAATACGTCTCGAAAGTCTAGGGTAAGTTACTAAATCAATGAGGAAGACTCGAGAACCCTGATTAAGAGAGCACGCGTTATTTGGCACAAATGGTACAACTCCGCGATCAGAGATTTAAAAACAATAATTGTACTGAATTTTACGTATGTGTTTCTTGTCTGCTCGATAGACACGTACATTTAGAAAGTCAGCGATATCTACGAGACGGACATTTCACGAGTTGCACACCGAGTCGAATCCTTTCTCGCGCTCGATGCCGATTTTCTCCGAGCAACTTGGCCAACCCTGCTCGCGAACCTCGCGCCTACAAAATTCCACTACCCTCTCGCTTTACAGACGACGAAACAAAACAAGAAAAGATCTACAAACGTACGTATTCTAAATCGGATCCATTCACGGATCCAGGAATTATTCTACGCGCCAACAAAGAAGCACGGAGACACGCTGGCCCTCTTATTTTTTTCTAAGTACGCGAACAAAAGGGGAACACGAAAAATCGGCAGGCAAAATAGCTCGCTAGCCGAGAACAGCTGCAGCGGTACTACGATTGTACGTACTTGCACGCGTACGTCTCCTCTCTCTCTCTCTCTCTCTCTCTCTCTCTCTCTCTCTACGTGTATCTGTGTGCATGTGTATGTCTGTGTACGTACGTATATACTTATGTAACAACGATTTTGGCACACGTAAACTAATCAGTCCGCGATTCTTTCACACGAAGCATTGGCACACGCTTTTGAGCCGCTCGCCTCGAATAATTCTCGTCATCTCGACTTCCGATCAGTCGCGAAAGTCTGCGCACGCTTCGATTCTTCGAAGAGAAACAACAGTTTTCGAGGAAACGCTGCTCTACAGAATTTTACAAAATTTTGCATAATTTCTCGCATATTTGTACTTTGTCAAATGTTGTGAAGCATCCACGATGTTCTCTAATTAAATTGGCACAAATGAAATGACGTCCAAGTACGTCACGTTATTCGTTCGTTCTCTAAAAAATCTTGTTCGAACCCCGTTGAAAAACGTCTGAAACTCTCGATTGATCGAAGTTTCAAAGGGTAAGCAGACTTTCGTCGCTGATTCTGTATTCTCCTTCTCCCTTTCTCTGTTTCTCGTTCTCGATCGTGTCTCCTCCCACACGATTTCATCAGTTTTGGCACACGTGAAAAGAAGAACAATTGCACATCCGTCTCGCGCGCATCCATGCGTCCCCGCGATTCGATTATCCCGGATACCCTCGTCCCGTTCGAGTTCACCTCGATCCCTCCTCGCTCGCGTCCATTACGCGAATCTCTTGCTTTCGCACACACAAACACACACACGCATACTCTCTTTTTCTCCCCCCCCACCCCCTCTTTTCGTTTCGCTTAATCGTTACAGAAAAATATGCCGCCCAAGATCGCGCTCGAGTCATTTTCCCGCGCGCCCTTCGGACGAGAGAACTAAAAGGTCTGCTGCTTCTTCTTCTTTTTCTCCGTATCTGCTTCTTACTTTTTTTTTTTTCACTTTTTTATTCTTGCCCTTAATCACGCGCCCTGCCGGAAGTAGGACGCGTGCGCTTCAATATTCTATAAAAACTAAGTTATTTCTTAGCTGATTGCCTTGCGTTACGGTTAAGGTTGGACGCCTGGCACGGCTCGTCGCGGACAACGCGCCCCCGTCCGCCTCTGAACGCGTTGGTCCACGCTCGATCGACCGGAAATTTCAACCCCCGAGTCGCTTTGCTCGCCTCCGCCGCCTCCAGCAATTTTCTCTTCCGATTCTCTGCACCGAATTCCGAATCACGCGCAACTCGAATTACGACATCCACGTATTCTAATTTCAATTATAAATATTGTACAATTTACACATTTCTCTGTGACACTCATTGTTACACGATGCGCCGTTCGAAACAATCGGAGGATCGATTTTTATCGGTACGCAGAATTTGATGATTCTAGAATTCTAATTCAAGAATAATAATTCTAATCGAGGAATCTGATAATTCGAAAGGAAAGCTTTTAATATTCCTAATTACTTTGAGCAAACTCGATAACGCTTCTTACGTTCCCTCACGTGATATGTAGGATTAAAGTGTCTCGAAAGGTATCGATTCTCTACGCTTACTCTATTATAATTAAGTCTAATAATAAGTTGTCTTCAGGAAAGGAGAACGCGACGTTCGTCGACGGGAAAAGATACGATAATACTGTCCGGTTTGTAATTAATACGTTTAGAATTGCTCTCGATTGCACATTTTGAGCGTTCAGATACCTCCACGGTAACGCGCTAACGTTCTCGGCTGTTTTTGACGAAATAACGAATGAATAAAACGTACGACCGTCGAGAATCGTACGGATCGCTCCCAACACTGCTTTGATCGTCGAGCAAAAAATATCGCACGCTTGCTCCTCCGATCGAACGATTTATTGTGCTTTCTTATCCACAATAACCGTGTTCCGCGTTTTTGTCCACATTTTTTATGTATCGTACATAAAATACAAGGGTCCTTCAGCCCTTCGAATCCTGCCTCTCTTCAACGCTATTCGCGACACCTACCAGAATTTCCAGTACGAAATGATCCTCAAACTTCAATATAAAAGCTACTAAAAACTTCAAACGGAACAAATTCTCGAACCCGTTCCTTTCCCCAAGCTCGTGAACTTCGTCTAAAATAATACGCCTATATACTTTACGTATATAAATATAACGATTACAGAAATATTGATATAAATTCTATCCTCCAATTGCTTTCGAACAACACCTTCCACGAGCAATTGCTCGCTCGTGGGACAGAAATTTCGCTGGTCGAACATTCGAGGTGGAACGTCTCGCGATATTTCGAGCCGCCATTGCGAAGCGAGACGACCGTCACGTGGCCCCGCGTCGAGCCCCTGCCAGGGCCCGCGCAGTAAGGATAAGGCCCCTGCACTAACAGATTGCTCTACGCCACAACGATACGATCGCTTTCCTATCGACGTTGACGCGCGCAACGTCCTCGTTTTCTTCTTTTTCGTCTATTAATCTTTTTAAAGGAATTTCGTGTGTTCGAGGGCAAATGACGAGACGAACAGGGGTTACTATCAGTAGACGGAGACGACAGTCCACGATCGGTGTTCTCCGTGTACGCGGGTTACTCTACGAAGAAACGAAAAGATCGACACACGATGCCTGTTTCTCCGGTGAAGCAGCTCGTTCTTTGCGCTCGAACATCGCTGGAGCTCGTGTGTACAAATATTCCGACGTGAAAAAATGGCGGGAGGAGGTTCAGGATGCAACGATCCGCTTTGCATCGAACAGACCATTCGACGATTGTCCGATTGTTTCTAGTCGCTTCCCTCGGCGGTAAGCAACGTCGAAATGGTCCAGTTTTGCCCCAAGTCCTAAACTATCCGGGAGTTCACAAGTTTCGGCCAGTCGGAGCCCACGTTCGGAGCGGCGATCCGGGAGAGAATCGATCGCGTCATCCGAGTTTCGCGAATACTTCACGGTGCACTCTCTCGATGTGGTATTCCTACGATTACCATCTACAAAAGTCCGTGAATTCCCCTATAGTCTAGATCTTGAAGAAGCTTGAGATTCTAAGGGTACAGGCTACTCCAAGTGCCGTGGTCTAACGCAGAGCTGTCCAACCTTGCAACCCAGCCTCTCAACAGGCGAACAGTCGTCTTCGCTCTCACCCATTGCACCTTTACCGCTGAAATATCGTCCCAATCACCACGATGTTCGACGCGAGACACCTACAAGCTCAGAGCCAAGCTCGAAAGAGCAAGAGCAAACTGCAATTTCCTCTGCCCTGGACAGCTCTGGTCTATCTCCTTCTCCTCTATGCTTGAAACGTTCCTCGAATCGCAGCAACTGCATTCGCGCACGAGCGATCGTCGTAGGAAAAAGCGACTTAAGAACGGTCAACGAAAAGCTTCCTGGCACCTCTTTTCCGTTTTGCACACCCCTTTGACAAAATACCACGCGTCGTGCGTCTCACGAGCGGAAGCCCCCCTCGTTTTCGACTCGATCTGTCCGGAAACGCGGCGCCTTTTCGTACGCGAGTCGACGAGTCGCGACAATCTTAGCGGCTACTAGACACTACGAAAGGGTCCGCTGATCCCAAGTGTATACGCGCTACGAGATACAGGCGTCCCTCGTGGTAATTACAATTCCGTCGCGACGATACACGCCGAATAAATACACGGGCTTGCTTATTACCCCAGCGGAAGAGAGATTAATTAGTTTCGTAGCCTAGTCATATGTGTCACCGGATATGCTTCTGGAGTACGTCAGCTTCGACGATGGCTCTCGACGTCGGCTGGCGTTCCTTCTTTTGTCGAAAATCGACAGAGAAACCATCGTCGAAGTTCTGGTGAAAATGGGCTCTTTTTTTTTTGTTTTTTCTTTTGGTTTCGTGTACATAGAAGATCGGTGAACAGTGGAGGCGTCTCGTCAGGCGAAGAATATACGAGAGTCGAAGAAGAAGCGACGAGGTTCGCCACTGGCCACCGATCCGTCCGCGAAATGTCGACCATCCGAAATCACTGGGACACTTTTAAACACAAGCAGCATTCGCTCGTCTAACTTCTCTTGCGGGGCTCTTTTCACTCGACTCACGACTCCTCGTAACGTTTACGCTCTTTTTTCTGTTTCATCGAACGTTTGTTCTTTCAGAAAATTGCCCGTCACGGAGATTTAGAATCGTCTATCGATCGTTGCTTTCCTCGAAGCAGTTCTCTTATTAAATAATATTTTTCAAAGTAAAATCGTATACCAAACTTGTTCAATAGTCGCTAGAAAAGCTATTCGTATAAAAGAATATCGCCATTCGGAACACAGTGTTACTTTACATTGAGCACACGCATTTTATACGCAACGTACTTAGAATATTTCAAACAACCAAGAATATTTAAAATATTCCGAATAAATTAAAGTAATAATTTAATCGTCTTTCTTCACAGCCTTCTAAGTAAAAGTACTTAACTAAAAAAGAAAACAGAGAACACGTACGTATTAATTATTGAACACTGAATAGAATCATGACTATCGGAACACTTTGAAAGCACTTGTTCCATACACGCTTCGAATAAATTTGAAACAACCTCAGAATCATCGAACGAAGCAACATCGATCGATCGTCGTCAATGATTAATCAAGTTTTCGCTTCGAAAATGCGAGTCGAGTGAACAGATCACAGTTACGCGGGGGATGTTAACCCTTTGCGGTTGAAACTCTTACAAAAGTGGTTCGAACGGGCTATTAATGGTTGCCTCTTTTGGTGCAAAGGGTTAAGGGATGCTCCTCTACGTAAACGCGCGCGGCAATCGCCTCTCGTTAACTGACCATCGCTGGGAAACACGGATTTTCTTTTACTTCGACCCCTAGATCCGGTGATCGAGGAGGATCACACGCACGCGCGCACGCACCTCGCCCTTGATCCTTCGAAAACGAAGGGAAACACAGAAAACTACCCCAGCGTTAACACCCTCCCCTCGAAACTGACTTTCCACCATCTTTTTCTCTCCTTCAACCTCCGTCAACTCGAATCTACGATCCTTTCACCCGTTTCTCTTCCTGTTTCTCGATCCCCACCCCCACTGTGGACACTCACGCACACATACACGCCCACGCATACCAATCGTCGAATCACCACGATGGTCGTGATTAATAATCATTCGCTCTGTCTACCATGTTTTTTTTCTTTTTTCCTCTTTTCTCTGCGACCACTCGCGTGCCTTAAAAATTGTCCTTAACTACTTACTAATATAATCGATTCTAATCACAGCAATTATTTATTGTTGATATACACAATCATACAGCGTCTCTCGCTAAACTTTACTTCAGCTTGTTCTCCTCGTTACACTATGTATAATTCGCGTGTGTCGCTCTCGCGAGGGAGAGCGTTTTCTGACCAAAAAAAAAGAATAAAATAAAATAAAAGAACACCGCAGCATTCTTCCTCCGCCTTTTCTATACCGATCTCTCTCTTTTTTTTTCGGTTTTTTCAATGTTTTTCGTACAGCGGACGCAACTTCTCCACGCCATTGCTACGTTACTCGGTTGCTTCTCTTTCTCTTCTCTTTCGACGCGTCCAACGACGCGTCTTCATCGTACGTTCGACGACAGAGAGCAGGGTTAAAAGGGGTTGCGGGCGAAGTTACGGGACGCGAGGGGAATTTGGCTAAAGTTTCATTGGACCCCAATTCTTTTCGAGTGAAATTTTCAGCGAACGAAGAAGAAACGATGCTTGCAGTTTCGCGGGTGTCGTTTGAACGACCTTCAACTTCGTTTCCTTGATCGTTTCCTACAAAATTCCGAGAGGAATGCAAACGCTTGATGAAAGAACAGTAATCTTTTTAATGATGGGAACATGCGTTTATTAGAACAAGTGTCCATTGAATCTATAGTCGGATGCAGAATCGTCAAGACGAAGAGGACAACGAGAAGATCCAGCGGAGGGTCGTGAAGGTGATTGTATTTTTCTCACTTTATTCCTTCCCATTTTCTGGCCGTGGGCTCGACGTGTACACGTGTGCGAGTGTGAGTGTGTTGATTTTCTTTTTTAACTGTGAGAAAAGAGAGAAATGCTCCGTCGATGACGTCGATGCGCATGATCGAATTTATCGTTTCGCCGTCGCAACCGTATCAACATTATAAATAATAATAACATTAATAATAACATAAAACGTAGGTGAAAAAATAAGTTAGTCGTTTCTTAACGTACAATAGCGTATAAAAAAAAAAAAAAAAACAGAACAAACGATTAATCATTTATACGTTTCCCAACAACGAAAAAAAAAAAGAAAACCGCTAAAGTGTAATTATGGAAACTTAACGTTTCCGTTTGTATAAATATCGTGAACAAATTTCGCACGAAACACTTCCGAGCGAATCGTTCGTACGCGTGAGTGTTCGATTCGATTGAAATCGCATTGGAAAAAAGAAAATAATAATAATAATAGAAAACGTAATATATAATATAATGAAAATAAAACGAATAATAATAAATAGAAACGTGATCGCTCCTTCTATCGACGATTGATGAAATGATACCGTTTCCAACGAGTGGGAAGAGCGGTACGAATAAATCGAGAAATATGTACAACGAATATAAGTTATTTACACGGATCGAATCACGCGAGACTGATCAATAATTGTAAGTAAGAATTTCGAGCGATCGAAAGGGGCGAAGCTAAGAACATCGATCACAGACCACCAACCTACTTCGTGACGCCGTATTGCACGCCTTTCTCACGTCTTTAAAACGAACAGCCTACGCCAGAGCGCACCTGAAAGATTTGCTCGCACGAGGACACCTCTTCGCCCATGCGTGGGCTCTCAACTATGGCTCCAAAGCTCGTAAACCCCGTTCGAGACATCTTCAGGGGCGCGAGGCCCCTCGCGAACCCATTCGCGACTAGTCCAATTGATACCAAACGATAATATCTACGATAAACTGATCGTTTCAATCGCTTTGCGCGACCAATAGCAGACGCGCGTCCTCGAGCAGCCAAATCTCTCAGCCTCCGCTGTAGGAGCAATAAAAATCGAAATGGGGATTTGATTTTCCTCGAGGCGACACGGCCAAACATCTCTTTCTCCGCTAAAAGGAAAGCGAACGGGGCTCGTCTGAACGACGCGCGCTGGGACAAAGAATCGTCTAAAAAAATAGTCCGAATTTCAGCGAAGGAGGCAACGTCGATCATCCAAGAGGACGAGGAAGAGCTCGAAGGGTCCCGCGGAGACACTTCGACGGAGGCCCCTCGAGGATTTCGCATCTTTGGCACACACTGGAAGATTCCGTCGGAAGGATTTTCACCGAACAACGCGATCGCTCGACGCGGAGATGCATCGTCCAACAGTCTTGCATTCGAATGCCGCACGCATCGTACGACTGTCGTCTGAAGAACGGTTATCCAATGAAACGACACCTGCGTATGTCTGCGTGCTGTGCTAGCCAACGCACAGAACTGGTGGGCAAATGTGAAGTCTGAATTCCGAAGAAAAATGGCGAACTTTCTGTCGCTTTGCGGTTCCATTTTCTACTTGTTGCTGCGATGTTTCGCTTTGTATCGAATTACCCCGTCGTTTCCACACAGAAGAACCACGTCCAATGGAATCTGCATGTGTGGAAGCCTCGTATTACAATTAGACAATCAACGATCGTTTTACCTCGGCTCTTCCTGGAAACTTCACGTTTGCTCAAAAGAAACGTGTGCTTTGCCAACATCGCACGCCTCGAAAAGCTAACACCACCCTGAATACATGCGAACGACGAAACGGAAAGAGCACGAAGAATCGAATCGAACCGCCTCAAACACGGCGAGTATCGTTACCCCCTTTTTCTCCACCACTCCTTTCCCTTTTTTTTTTTTACACTCCTTCCTTCCACCCTTCTTCTTTTTCCCCCTTTCGTTATCACCGAGCTCGCCGTTTCTAGAAGACACTGAATTTACCCTGCAACGAATACACACATAGAGAATAATCGAAAAACGCCCGATCTGGCTCGCCAGTCGCCGTCGAAGCGAATTGAATCGAGGAAACACGCTCCGAGTAGCTGCCACGGAGCCGGAAAAAGGAGACCTAACAACGTCGCGGGGGAACAGCGCGGAGGGGTTGGGTTTGCGAAGAGACGAAGAAAAGGATGAAGAAGACGCCGCCCGGATCGAAGCTGCGCTTTTTTTTTTCCACCTCGCACCTTTTCATCGCTAGTTTATCTCCTCTAATTGCGTTTACTTACTTTTTTTTCCACTTTTTAATCGTATAATAAATATATATATATTATATGTATATATATAATATATCGTTATTTATACTCCACGTAATAATTTCATTTGTTCGTCCAACAGAAAACCGCGCCATCGTCGGCTCGCCAAAGAACGTTCGCGATCGACGAAACGATCGCGAACAGATCGACGATCTCTCTTTACAAGTTTGTTCGACGCTTGGCTGGAACGCGCGCGCTTTTTTTTAAACGACCCGCCATTTTGGAGTCCGAGTCGGTTCCAGGGTTCGAGGAATCGGTGGAACTCGATGGTTCCTTGGAATTCTCGAGCAGGAACGCGACTGGGCGTCCAACCGTGGCCACGGTCACTTCCCAAAGAAATGCAAGAAATCAGAATACCTTCTCCCCTTTTCAGCGTCGATCTCCAAGTCGAAAACTACCGAACTACGCGATCAGCTCTGCCAATCGTCGCTTTCCATCAGCGTCCCGTCGCTCCTAACGCTGTGATCGATTCTATGCTGATCAATTTCCTGTCTGAAACAACGACAAAGCTAATTTAACGCTTGCGACACTTGGAGCGCGAGAAAGCGTTGCAAAGTGTCCCGGAAGTACGAAATTTGGACGAACTTACCTCGTACGACAACGAGGTACGTTCGAAAACGACGCAACTAATTTTAATAATTGTACGAAGGTACCTTGCGCTCTTTAAATACTTTTTAAAAGTTTTACACGAGAATTGTGACAGAAAGATCAGCATAGCGTCGTCACGAGCGATAATGGCGACGGAACGGAAGTTAGATCGAAGCGTACGAAGACGATAATCGATCAGAAGCCAAGGAAATGGCACAATATTCGGATGCTAGAAAAAAGGTCTCGTTTCCAGACTGTCTGGGGCTCCGCGCGACAAGTTAATATTTAAATCGTGTCTATACGTATCTCTGATTGTTGTCTGAACGCACGAGAACTGCAGCCAGATGACGATCTCGTCCCAGACCTCCTCTCTGCCTTTCTCGAGAGTTTTCGCTATCGCTTCGAGGAGACGAAGAACTTGGATACACCGAACACCCTGAAGAACAGTCGACTTCAAAGGGGACAAGAGGACTACCGATTCGGAAGTTAATCGAGTCAAGACCCCTCTGCTTCGTCCCGATTTCTAAAGAAACAACAGAATCCGTTAGCACAAAACAACGCTTTGCGAAGAGGAAGAAATCAGTCGAAAAAGGGTTACGCGAGCTTCATTGCTGCGATTCTACGGTGAAATTCGACCTAATCGAGTTGTTTTTATTAAAAAAAAAAAAAAAAAGAAAAAAAATAGAACTTCTCAGAGGAACGAAATTTTGTTCCCTTTAAAAAAGGAATATAATTGTTTCCAGTATCATAGAAAAATTAGTAACGAGTTAATCCGGAAGCTATTTCCCGTTGCGTCCATTAATGTAACGCAATGGTAAAAGATTTTAATTGTAGAATGGAATCACTAGATTTCATTTGAATAGACTGCTCGAGGCAATATCAATTTGGAAGAATAATTTCTAGGAATGAGATTGAACGAACGTCCAAAGAGGGGTCACCCATTCAGGGTGGTTTCACGTTTTAAATTAGCTAAATGGGTGCAAAGGAAACCCATCAGTCTCCATTCCTTCGAATAGCCAGCAATAGAACGAACGCTAACAACCGGCCTAATAATATTATATAGTTATTCAGCGTTTCACACATTCATGATTAATAATAATTATAATAATAATTCTCTCATACTATGCGGGCCAAAAATGTGAGACCGCCTCTTCGCAATCGGAATTTCGTTTCCACGAATCGTTCTGCAAATTGTGGGATACCATATTTCTCCCGCATCATCGAGAAATCTAATTTTCGTTCAAAATTCTGCCAATATCCGCTATCCAGCGGTGTTAAACTGCGATTAACAATCGTTCACGATCCTTTAATCATCGAGTAAGAACGTTAAATGTTCGAAAATATTCTTTTATCGAGAAAATTATTATTAAACATCGAAAAGGGTACGTGTCTCAGGCTTAGCAATGCATTTCGAATACAACTCTACGGCACAATATTAAATACGCTTATTTTATAATACGCATTGTATTCCTCAGACATATCGAATAATAATAAATGCGATTGTTAATTACAGTTCAACGGTCCGTCAAGCATGGCGGCATTTCGAGCTGTCTCCTCAACTCTCAGCCTATCGAATGTGTTATCAACAGAATTTTCAATAGAATTTCATTCCGCGTCCCATTAAAAATACGATATTGCACAGTTTTATCATCCCTGCTCGAAGGTATCGGACAATATTCCCACGAAGCAAAACAGCCAACCCTTAAGCGACTGGGCCCAGATTTCCAGCCGGCACAGTACTTTCCACCCGCCGCTCTCGTATTCTCATTTTGTGTTTTTTTTTCTCTCGTTTTTTTAAATATAAAAATGAAAACTAACATATCTTTGGCTTGTTCCCTTTACCAATCGGCAGCAGCCACCGTGTGTGTGTGACGGGCTGCGGCGTGCATCGTTATTAAATGTTCCATTTTTTTTTTTTTCTTTTTTTTGTTTCTTTTAATTCTTTTGTTAGCTTGTTTTGTTTCATTTTGTTTAAATATCTTTTGTACAGTTTTGTACACTCGATTATATATAATCTATATACATATGCATATATATACGTGTACCACGTACCGTGTATATATATATACATACGTATGTCCGTGTACGCGCGTGCGTGCCTTCTTCGTCTCTACTTGCGTGGTATTTTTTTCTTCGTTTTTCCATTTTTTTCTCTCTCTCTATTATCCATTTTTAATATCGTTATCGTTAAAGCGCGTGCTCGATTTAACGTCCCTTTCCTCGCCGCGTTCTCGCTTCTTATGTACACACCCCTGTGGATTCTCTAGCCGAGAGCGCGCGCACAACATTCCCACGTATGTGTGTGTGTATGCACGTGTGTCTCCGTATACATCTGCTCGAGCCTGTGTACACGTGTATCTAAAACTTGTTACCGTACCGTGCTTGTATCCCACGTATGTACCTCCCTCTTTGTTTGACCATTATTTTTTTTTCTTTTTTTTTTATAACCTGCCTCTATATATACCTGTACTATATGCGTGTGTGTGTGTGAGTGAGTGTGTTACGTATAAGTCTCCTTTTCCCCTTCTGACGCGTGTTCCATTTTTGTAGTTCACCTTCTCGCTTTTGTGTACGTCTGTGTGTGTATGTGTGTGTCTTTGTTCACCGTGTCCCTTTTTCCCTCTTCCTTTTTCTTTTTTAAACATGCGTCGGTATATTTTATATATATCGTGTGTATGTGCGTATATGTATGTTTGCGTCTGTCTGTCTGTCTGTCTGGCTGTTTGCGTGTGACAATTGTGTACGTATAGGTGTTAATGCGTGTCGATTAGCAAGCTGGTTGAACACAGTGCGTGGCCCAGTCCCAGATGCCATTGACAGCTTCGCGTGCGTCGCGACGCCCCGCGTCCTTTCGACGACGACAACGACATACGTGTGTGTCTGACCACTTTTAGTGGATCGGCGACTTAACGATGTGGTCCGGCGGGATGAAGTGGTACGCGGGTATCGAGAGTCCCGTCGTTTCCTGCGATATCCTGAAACAGAATTGGCCGTGCCCGTCAGAACGGATGTGGAACCGTGGCCCAGCAGCCTAGCGCCGTTTCCGCTCGACACTCGCGAGCCGGCCTTGCGAGACGACCAAACGCGCCCGTTTCGAGGCACGAACGAACGGAAAATCGCGGGGAACTGGAAAATTTCGTCGATTTTTTAAGAATACGCGCTCCTTTTTAAGAATAGCGCGGATTCGTGTAAAGATTGCTCGATTTTGAGAAAAGGTTTCGCGACTTCAAACGCAATTTGTTGATTTTTCTGACTGCAGTTTTGTAGAAATATGAACAGAAATAGTTGATGACACTCTTGGTATTGTTTTCTGTTAATTACAATTTATAATTGTTTTTAATTATGGCTAAAAAGAAGCAGAGCAATGCTCATTTGCCATGTTACTGTCAGCTGTTAAAAATACTACCAAAAAGAGGTGAAATTCACTTTGTAAAACATAATGTACCAGATTATTTGAATAAAAGTCTCAAAGAACCGAAACACTTTTACAAAATAAAAGAAGCTTTTCAGATCGAATGTTTGTATTTAAAAAACAAGCAACGAGCGCGTTTGGTCGTCTATCACGATCTTCAGGTAACATGCGACGGATCTACGGAAAAAGATCCTCGATCATCGAGGCAATGATTATCCTCGACTTCACTCTCTCGACACGCAGAGCTCGTTCGACGCATCTTCTACGAACTGCCATTATAAAAATCCTCCCCTTAGCAAAATGAAAAAAAAAAAAAAAAACAAAAAAAGAACCAACGCTACGTACACTGCCAAAAAAATAACAGCGTCACGCGAACTCGAAGGAAACACTTGTCAGTTCTAGAAAAATGTTCGAACGAAGCCATGCGTGAGCAGAGTGTGTCATCGAGTCAGCAACAATAATTCTCGTGGAATGATTCCCGATGGGGTTCAGATGATCTGGTCGGTAAAATCGGTTCTGGTTGACAACTTGGTTCGTCGCGATCATCGTCACGGGTACACGATTAAAATCAAAGAAAAAAAAAAGAAGATACTATAAAAAAAATTAAAAAAAAAAAAAAGGAAATTCCAAAGCAAAAGAAATATATAAAAACAAAAATGTCTGAATTGAACGGGTTTGAAAAAAAAATATTAGCCGAAAGTAAAAAGACAAAGTACGAAATTAATGATGCAATACAGAAAGAAAAGATCGCTCGTTTGCCGAAAAAACGGTTCGTAAAAATGGGAAGAAGAGTGTGTCGATTAACGGGACTACAAAGGAGCGGATGGTGCTTACCAAAGACGGGCAGGAGCCTGGGTCAAGTTGTTTGGATGGATACATCTTCTCTCTCTCTCTCCCTCTTTCTCTACATCTCTCTTTGTACGAGTCTCTCCACTCTTGGTTTACGTACTCTCTCTCTCTCTTTCTTTTTTTCTTTTCTTTCTCAAAAAAACAATATATGCACGTACGTACACATAAAACAACGTATATGTGCGTGTACATGTACACACCATGTGCGCGTCGTGTTTGCTATATACATAGAGATCATACGTCTGTGTGCTACGCGCGGGGATGTTGCGATCAATATATGCAGATCGCAACAAGGGGTAGCAAACAGAGAAGAACGGGGCGCGTGAACGGGGCACGCAACGATTGTCACGCTCCTTTGTCTCTTTTTTTTTTCTCTCTTCTTTTCGTTCGTTTTCTCTTCCTTTTCTCGCGGTTTCGAAAAAAAAGAAAGGAAAAAGATTCACTGTGCTCTCACGATTTCTCCAAAGGCGAGATGCTACCCTCTTTGGTTCGTTTCGGGGTGGTTCGAAGTCAAATCGACCAAACGAGAACGGTGACACGGAAATCGAGAGGATACTTTTTTGCAAATGCTCGAACGATGGTGGTAGGTGTTGCTACTTTTTCGTGGGCAAGTTTTTCGGTTCGAAACAGAGTTTCGTCGAGGAACCTTTTTCAAGGTGGACGCTTTCGCGTTACAGTTTTGTTCGAGTAAATTGGAATCGGGCAAATTGGGGGAAACTGGGTAAATTTGAACGAATGGGGTTGCTTTGTCTTTGTTCTACACCAATTCTACTTATCTTCGCAATAATTATTGCAGGAAGAGGAAATTTTCTTTGTATCTATAGAACAGGCACTGAGACTACATTCCTGGAAAAAAGAGCATCTCAAATATTTTACAGGTCAAGGCGATCTTCCCAATTTCTCAATGACTATCAGATATTTACTGTTCGAGCCTCTCGAGTTCCGTATCGTTCGATTTGACGCAGACACCACGGAAGGAGGTAGCAATAATAAAATGCAGCACACCAGAAACGTGGTCGCGCAAGGTACTACAGAATTAGTCTCTTCCAGGGTGGCTGGATCGATGGAAATGTATAAATAACGGAAGAACTCGCGCGTACCACCGTCTATTTCCAGCCAACTATACCCGTGTCATACTTCTCTTGCCTATCGAGAAGCATACTTGTTTAAATGCCACTAGAATAATATAATAATACAGTAGCCTCGGGACGTGTGATCATAGATCGATCATATCAGCCCTTAATCGCTTTTCTATTATGCTTCCTCGCTTTATCATACTGATTGTGATGCGTGATTGAAAATTTGTGTACGATACATAATTCTATTAATAAAAATATACATTTTTTGTTAATTTCTCATAAATCTATCGTTATGGATTACTGAGACTCTTTCGATGAGAACGAGTCGTAACATAATTCACTTGAGTTTAAGTTTAATGACCCATAAATTAGTATGAGTAACTAATTTTCTTTTATGCAGTAATAGCTATCGGATAATAGCCTTGCAACGACCTAATAAAAATTCAAATTTCTAGCGGAGTGACCAGCAAAAAATGGAAAGAAAGAGTACGATCACACGCCCGGAACTGCTGCAACCGCAGTGTATTGCGGGACCCCGTTCCAAGGAAGGCCGAAACAGTCAGTATTTTCTCATCTCTTCAATCTTTCATCAAATTACTGATTTTTCACAATTATTATTATTATTATTATTAATTTTTTTTGTATTAAACACGCCTAGCTTTATTTAACAAGGTGAGATACAGGGTAGCTAATGTCTTGTTAAGCACACAAGCTCTGCGACATCGTTTATAAGAGACCAATATACAGTTGAAGACTAAACATTACCTACAAAATCCTGTGTGTGTATACTCTTTGAATCTTGATATATTTCGTCAACCTCCGTTCTCGCCTTGACGATGAGAAAGAGAAAAAAGAATGATCGATATATATATATATATATATATATAGAATCTCATCGTGATTCTCTCGTTTGTCTTCCTTTCATTCGTCCTCCTCACGCACTCTGTCTCTCGTTCTCTCTTCTTGTGTGTGTGTGAGTTTTTTTTTTTTTGTTTTCTCTCTCACTCGTGGAATCGATCGTTTCGTCGATCTGTTCTCAAAAAAATCGCCGCCAAACGTGAGAAATCATTATTGTCTCCAAGAGAGAACCAAATATGTACGTACATATATATATATATATATATATATATATATATATATAAATGGGGCGAGACTACACACGATGTACAGAATGTGAAACGCAATACGAAGTATCGTTTATTACTCTACGTGCGGCTCGATCGTGCTCACGATTCATCTAAACCTGATCACGGTACCCTAAATCAATTATCGACTCGATCGCTGATTACTTAAACGGTTGTCGTTTTATTCTTACCTCAAATATCATTTTAACAAGTTCCACACTCTATGTACAACTATATCCGTAAAAAAATAACTAATTTATCATTATTATATTTATCATCAACGAAAACTTTAACAAATCTTCACCGTAATTTCGTCCGTAATTAACCCCGCGACGCGACTCGTTGGATTTTAATTCCCATGATTTCAATTCCCGGCTTTTTGTTCGCGATGCAGCATGGAATGTGTTAAACAAGCAAGTAAAGATGAACTCGTGGGTGTAGATAGATCGTGATCACGATACGGCGGCAAAGAATCGGGTGTTCGAGCAATCACCGCTCGACGATCGTAAATCTACACCCGTTCGATCCATGCAAAGGTATCTCCTCTCTCTCTCTCTCTCCCTTTTTCTCTCGTTCTCTTGCTACGAACTAGAAATTGAGCACACAAACATCGATCCGGGAGCTCCTATGCATCCGATCGTCATTAAAAATCGACGTCCGTTCGCCGAGTCTTTTCTTCTTCCTTTCCTCGATTCGAAATTTTCGACTCCTGTTTATTACGCACTTTCTCTTTCGCGTGTCTGAATTTAATTTCGTTCCGCAAACATCAGTTTTTCCTTCGTCCCATTCTGCGCCACCTTTCTCTACGCTCCCCGACTATCGAGAAGAAAAGACGATCGATCCACGACGACTAACGATCTCGATCTCTCAAAAAAGAAAAGAAAGAACACGATCCTTTTGTCTATTTTATCTTCGTGTACCTGTATATATATATATATTAATCAGCGTGTACGTGTGTGTGAGTGTCTGTATCATGTAAGAGTGGATAAGTGTGTATACGTATACGTAAGTATCTAAAAATGTTAGTTAACGCTAAATTAATCTGGATTCGCTTGAGAGAGAGAGACAGAGAGAGAGAGAGAGAGAATCGTTTGCTTACGTCACTATTTCCGTTTTATTAATTCCTCATGAATATAATTACGCTTTACTTCATTCGTATATGATCGATCGATCACCACATGTTTTTTTGTATTTTTTTAATATTTTTTTATCAACTAGCGGAATCGTGTTTCTACGTTCAACGACAATCGTTCGATGAAGCACACGCTGCCTCGTCTATCGAGGTACGAATAAGCTCTGTGTGATTATTCTCTCTCTTTCTCTCTCTCTCTCTCGAAATTTTTATCTTCCTCTCATACAGTTGCAACAGACTATATTCTACGCAGGGTGTCTCAAATGTTTTCGCGCAAACCCTGCCAATGTGTTCTCCATCTAAAAGCAAGATCGCGATGTCGCGCGGCAAAACTTTCACGAGCGTCCTCCTCAAAAGTTTCAGCGAAAATACGATCTAGGAAATAATTCTAGAGAGGATAAAATCAGGCATCTCTGGTGGTTAATGAAGGCTGACCGCCATGATGGATCGACTGCGAGCCTTCTGGGTCCTCGCATTTTTCATGGAAAAATTTCCAATATCGTACACGTAATCGAAATCAATCAACCAATTGATTGTATAAGATGAAACTGGATACAGTCGTGAAAATCTGCATATGAAATTTGGTCCACGATCAATTTAATATTACGCTAATGTCTGAATCTGAACATGATCCGCAAAGATGGCTGACACTTCTGAGCGTGGTTAACAGGGATTTCATATTTTCGTTAAAACTGTTTTACTTTTTTTTTTTTACGCGAAACGTTCGTAGATTCTTCGCTGTGCGACATCGTGGCCTTATTTTCGGTTCGCAGGACGCATTGGCAGTTCGTATAACGAAAATCCGCGGAGGACACCCAGCATTTCCGGCGTCGTTTCTAAGCACGGTTACATGATTACGGGCACGTTATATCTAAACGGTCCAATTTCGTCTCGTTTTCTCGTCCCATCGGCCACTCTCGCTCTCTCTCTCTCTCTCTCTCTCTCACACCCTCTTACTCGCTGTCACGCGTAAAGATAAAGACATAATCGGAAAATAAAGAAATCGTAATATATATATATATATGTATAAATCACTCACACGCCGTCCCTAAACTCGTATCCTCGTATATCTCGTCCCCTCTTTTACTTAAAACCGTATCGCACACTCGCGTCATTTAGCTCGCTCGTTCGCTCGATTCAAGTGGTCGGCTATACAGCTACAAGAAAAAATTACATCGGAATCCCCTAATGCTAGTGAGAAGAGAATCTGTTTTTCTGCTTCAAACATTAATCAATTAATAATTCATCGTAATTATATTATATATATATATATTATATATATATGTGTACATATATATATATAAAAAAGGCTGTCTTGCGACGGTGCACAAGCGGGCCACGCGTCCTCCGAGTCGTGTCAGGCTGCCGCCCACGAAAAGACGGGGCAGCGAACGTTTCTCGTGTATTCGATCAGCGGTATCGTGCGATACTATAATTGTAAAAAAACCGTACGCTACTCGAGAAATAAAAAAGAGAACAAGCCCAAAAGGAAAGACGGTACAAAAGGAAAAGAAAAGCGATTACAAAACGTCGCGACGAAACGCGCGACGGTGGTTAGGGTGGAGACTCGTCCGACTCGGAGGGCGCGCGCCGCTTGGTTGTGAACGTCCGAAGACTTAGCGTCGGATCTCGCCGTGACTGATCGAAAACTTCCCTTCCATCGAAACGAAGGGACCGTACAAAAGAAGTGATCCGGAAAAAATGCTAGACAAAAAGGAAAAAAAAAAAAAAAGAAAAAAAAACCAAGTGATCGGATGGGTGAAAAAGGAGAAAAGAATAGAAAAAAAATACAGAGAGAGGAAGGTTCGAGCCGCGACCGGGCCGCGAAAGACAAGTGGCGCACGGTCGTCGCGCGTCTTACCCCTACTGAAACCTGTTCTGTTGTTATTTTTTATGATTTTTTTTTTTTTTTTTTTTTTTGTTTTTACGTATCATCATCATCATCGTCATCATCGGTGCGATGCGTGGCGGTAGTATCGTTCGGTTGGTCCGATCCTTAGCCAAGTCTTGATCCCGGACTCGCGCGCTACCCTGGCGTCCGTACGCACTTTTCTCCGATGTGAACCTCGTGTTCCGTGTGTGTATGATCATTGTTGTCGTGGCTGGGTACTAGGTTATCGTGACGGTGGTGGTTACTGTGATGATCGATGCGTGTACGTGTAATGATCTCCCTGTCGCTACGCTCCGCCGGCTGTCCATCGTCACTTGCTCAGTACGGGTTGTACTTGGTGCGCTCGGATTTGAATTTCCCGCTGTCGGTGGGCCCGGGTGCGCCAGGGCTACGTAGCCTCGGCGTGAACTTGTGCGACCGGTGCACGCCGGTGGTCTGGACCGGTAGCGCGGATGCAGTAGCGCCAGCAGCACCACCTAGCAATTCCGTGAGTCCGCCGAGGGCGGTGAGGCTAGATAGGGCGTTGAGGGCGCCTGGCTTGCTTAGCAGCTGAGCCAAGGGAATGGCGCTGGCCAAGGGAGAGGCAGTGGTAGTGGTGGTAGAGGGAGAAGCACTGGCCCCGGATGCCCCGGGAGTGGTACCGCTGCCAGGGGTTTGGGTATTTTGGGCCTCTAGGTTAGCTTTCTGCAGTTCAACACTGGGGAAAAGACACAAAATGTAAAAAGGTGAGGGCGGGAACGTTCCTCTCGTTAAAAAACAGTATGTGTAACGTTTTTTGTAATTTTCTTTGTTTTTTTTTTTTTTTTTGTGGTGCGCGTGTAATATAAAATGCTTTTTGTGGTGTTGGTTGGTGCCGCGTGGGTGGTGTGTGTCGGCGTGTGGATGGGGTGTGGCGCGTTTCTCTTTTTTTCTGTTTTCTTTGTTCTCCAGTGTGTTTCATTCTGTGAGTGTGAACGAGTAGAGAGAAGAAGATTGAAAAGAGAAAAAAAATATATATATATATATAGTGAGAAAGAATTTCAGAGACGTACACGAAACAGAGAGACAAGGAAACGAAACGCGAGACGCTTTTTTTCTTTTTGGTGCCAAGCGAGACGGTAGCTAGAATGATTAAGTCGAGTCGCTAGAAGAACAGTTGTTGTTATATCGATTAACAAGAGACAGATTTTTACAGAGAACGTGGTGGTGGTGGTGGTGGTGGTGGTGATGGTGGTGGTGGTGGCGGTGGTTGCTAAGTGTGGTAATATGTAGGGTGAAAAAAAAAGAAAAAAAAATCGAGTCGCAAGGTTCTCAACAGGCTTCACAGAGAGAGTTATGCCACAGGTGTGTTCTATGGAGCGTGATACTCTCACGTACACCGGCTACGTGGTTGTTCGTGGGCGGTGGGGGAGTTTTACCAACGTCGGGACGCCATTCTACAGGCGCCTCGAGACACCGTGAACCGACCGCTGGCGTCTGCCCGCGTCGTCTTCCACGGACGACGACCAGGCAGTCGCGCGTCGCACGGTCGTACGAGGGTGCCTCGAGGATCGGTCGATGAACGGCGTCCCGACGCGGAGGACCCGCTGCAAGGAGTTCTGGCCATCGAACGGGCCGCGCACTCGCTTGGATCATTGGAAATGTCTACTCGAAACCGAATCCGCGACTCGATTCGAACTTCCGACGATGCACGAACGTCGTTCGATCCTCGAGGATGGCGACGAGTACACGGCGTCCGTTCTTCCGGCGCGGCAGAGCCATAATCCGTTACACGCGACACCGAATTCGCACCAATTTCGGGCAACGGGGGTTAGAATCCGGCTCGTGAATCGGTGGAGAACCAAGAGTTACGTTCGTCTTTTTAAATGCGGTATCGCCATCAAGGATACTTTGGCTTAAGCGGATGGAACGCAGCATGGCTCTGCGCGAGTCACTGAAAAGCGGAAATCAAACTAAACGGGGCTCAGCACTTGCACTCTGCCGTGGCGATGGTCTAGCAGCCGTGTCCGCTGATTTAGCGAATCGTGACGCGATAATTGGCTCGTAGATCATACGAGGCCGTTCGCTCTGATAGGAGGAGACGGTATTGGTCGCGGCAGAGTGCAGATCTTGGCCGCGGGAGTGCTCTTGTGGGGCGGGGTGTGGGGGTTGGGGGGATGATAAAACACGATAATAATTACGACGACCAAGTGGCGAACAGGTATACAAAGAAGTAACAAATCGGGATATATATGATGAGTATATATCGGTCGCTATTCAAATGCAGTAGTATAAAATATATATATGAGTGACAATCTGGAATAAAATATAATATGGATTATAATTCGTAAAAAGGGGGGAAGAAACAGAGTGTGAGGAGGTTACGATCCGCGTTCAGAACGGCTAAATATATATATACTAGACACTCGTGGTAGGTAGTCGTGCTATCTCGAGGGGTAACGAAAGGGGGGCGGGTTTGGTAATTTGCTCGTTTTCAGAGGGGTTTCGTTTGGACGCGCGCTATTGGACGCGTTACGATCGTCTCGAATCTCGTCGACGACTACGTTAGTACCTGAATGGTTCTCTTTTTGTTCTTTTTTTTTTTTGTGGTTGTCAGTCGTAAGAGAGTGTCGCCATAAAAAAGTAGCAAGAGGTATTAGTCCCATAGCACGATATCATATATATACGGGGAGCTGCATCCGTGAATGTTTATTGTTTCTATAAAGACGCAATGATCAGCAGCGAGGAAACGTAAAAATTAAAATATAAAAGATGCGACTGCGGGACACTCTTGGCGAAAGCAATAGCGAAACTGATTCTCGTTTTTTAACGTAACAATGCATTGTGTAATCAATTTTAGTCTACTTTATATGGAAGGTACTTTTGTTTTCATTCTGGATGAAATGGTTCGTGTGTTAACCAGTTGGGTATTCTTAACGAGTCTAATTTGTTGCAGTTTTTCTGCAAAAACGTAAATAGTTTAATTAAATGATAAATTAAAATTTACGTTGACGTCTTCGTGATTGTCGAATATTATTCAATGTATAGAAATACGGAAAGAAAAAAAACATGAACAGTTAGAAAATATCGAGCGATACCCAAGTGGTTAAGGGTTGAAAGTTGGACAAACCCTCTGCACATGTCTGTTCTAATTAAGAAAAGAAAAATCAGTCTTTAGATAAGTTCAGACACGATCAAATCTGCACGAGCTTTCGCCAAAAACGTCTCCGACCGAAAAGAAACTCTGTATCATCGAAAATCGAACAATCGGTGGGTTGGTTAAAAGGGAATTGTAATTGTGATGCATAATTGCTTTCTGCGGGACACTTTCGGGATAAAAATCGTCTAATCAACGGAACAACATATTGCTGGAATCGTTCGACTACGTGTCGTATCTGTCATCGTGATTGTATATATTCTTTCTTTTTCTCAAAAAAATCTTGTTTCTTTTTTTTTTTTGTTGCTTGAAAGGACAGCCAGCGACAAATGGGAAACAGATGTTGAGCGGAGTTGTGTCTGCAGGATACTCAGGGTACTGGACCTGGAAAGCAGGACCTGGAAACAAAGGATTAAGATCCTCTTCCGTCGTGGCGGACGAAGATGTCTTCCGGCGACTCCGCGTAGACGGTGATCCCTGGTTCGCGTCGCTGCGACGTCTTCTCTGGCTATGTAAACCTTACTTCGCTACGAGAATATCTCACCTGTATCGCTAGAGAGACCGAGAGGTGGCGGTCCGCTTGAACGCGTTGAACGTACGACGATAAACACCTAAAGTGAGGAGGCGCGAGCTTTTGGGCCGCTCGAGGTCACCTCTTTTTATCGCGCGTCCGCGTTCACCGTCGCGGGACAGACGTCTAAAAACCGGAAACAGCGGACGCGGGGTCAACTGGGTGGCCTTGAGCGGCCTGCACGCGTGGCCCAGGCTGTAGCCAGCCGAGGGGTTTCCCTCTTTCCTTCACTCGGACGACGTTCGCAGAGAGAAGACTCTCGTTGCTGCTGCACCGCCACCTCTTTCGTGATACTTTTCTGGCGTCGATGCACCGGAGAGAACGACATGCCCGAGCGATCGCCTGCGACGAATCGCTGCGGAGACTTACACGGATAACTTACAATTAGACACGCGAGTCCCTTTCGGACGGGCACGCGACGGGGGCCTGGCCCGCGAGGAATCTGTGCAGCGAAACTGCACGGAAAAGACTAGAACCGCGAATGGAAAAACGTACCGCGGTGTCATTGTAACCAGCGCGTCGCCGCCAGAGGCAACAGTAACAGTAACAAACATGATGGGAGGTGTCGCGATGACGGCAATTCGACTATTCCCTTTGGTCTCACTGATCACCTTCAAGACACCAAGGCTAAGAAAGGTCGATTACGGTAGGAACGAGTGAAACACAAAAAAAAGACAGGCGAGTCAGGGGTTTTCGGGGGGGCGAGGGGGGTCGGTCGGTTCTCGTGGTGTTGGTGAAGGGGGTGGCTTTTCCTCCATCGGGGGGCGGGCGGGCGGGCGGGGACGTGTAAAAGATGTCTACACCGGTGACATATACACAAGTCTGAGGCGATCCGACGATCGTCCGTCGTCGGGGTCGAGAGGGAAAGATACCAGATAGTTGTACGGGGACTTTTCTCAGGGGCTGGGTGATGGTGATGTGTCGCGATTAATCGCAAAACGTAGCCGGGACGAGTTCGACGTATGTACCGATGGGGATTTGATGGAACAGTTCTTAAATAGTACTGTCTCTCGAACAGAGAGAGAAAGACGAATCTGATCGAAGGAACGTTGAACGATTACTATTGTACAGGATGTATCTCCTAGAACGGACCAGTGATTATGTTTTAGTTGCACGTTCTCAGTCAGATATCTGAAGGATTGTTAAGGAAGGAAACTCCCTTGAACCCCTAAGTGAACGATGTCCAAAAGATGGCTCCAGACTCGAAGCTTGGTCCTCCACTCTGCTCCATTACCATCCACCATGAAACGACACTGTCTATGAACTCGCAGATGCGTTTCGCATGGCAATGGTACGTGGATAAGGTATCGAGCATAAAAGAAGTCCCGCCACGGGACCCAAGCGACGTCTGAACTGGAGGAACAAGCATTGCTCCGGATCCACGAAATACTTTTGTCTCAAGGCTAATAATTGCGTTGGTTGCAACTAAAAAGTAACAGATTGGACCGATTTAGGCAGAGGAGACCCTGTACTCAGTTTGAACAATGGAAAACGTTCAATGTTCCCCGTTTCTCTTTCGATATGGCGGGGCAAACCGGAGCGACATCCAACTCCAGCGCCACGGTACTCACCTCATGCTGATGAGATACTGTGCCAATGCCACAGCGTCCGGATTTCCTGTAATAGTGATCGTGCGATCCGTGGCGCCACCCTCTCTCTCCTCGCAGTTGCTGATTCTGATCATGGCGCCCGAGATCTGGCGGATCTCCGCGATCTTGGTGCCACCCTTGCCGATGATGCAGCCGATCAGCTCGTTCGGCACGGTCATCTCGTGCGTCTGATTGTTCGCCGCTGGCTGTTGCCTGTTCGTGTTGCTGGTGCGCAGCTGGCTACCAGCGAGCGCTGCCAGCGCTGCGTGACAAAACAATTCGCGCGTTTCTTTAGCTGTACGCGGAGAAGTTCGAAGTCTGCACTGTTCGCGCGCTGGACGCTCTTTTTTTTCAGTTTTTTTGTTTAAAGCGACGGAGCGTGGAAATCGGAAGGGTGGAAATCATTGTTCACGTACCTGCTGGGTTCAATCCACCGGTGTTGGCAGGTGTGGCAAGGCCCCCGAGGCCAAGAGCCGCGAGCCCAGCCAACGGGTTGCTACCAAGCTTGCCCATCTGTAACAACGACGAACAAAATCGAACGCTCAACAAAAAAACACGAATCGCCGCTTGGATGAGATCGTATTAAGAAGTGCTTCAAGGGGTATACGAAGACACCGATAAAGTATATCTAAAAAAAATAGGAACGTATCAATCTGCCTGCTTCCTCGCGCGTCTCACAATCGAGGATCGTCGATTAGACGAAAATTAAAGAAATAAAAAATACAAGACCAATCGGTAATGAAACGGAGAATCGATGAGAAACGATCAACGAAGTAAATAAGTAACACGAGTGAAGCTATGTCTATGTATACGTGTCATCCTTCGTTTAAATAAAATTGCGAAGAACAGAAAGAAAAGAAGAAAACACGAAAAGAAAGAATTCTCTAGATTCATCCACCCCCTCGATGATCGATCGATCGTCTCGGATTCTCGTGTCACGACGCGCGATTTTTTTCAACGTCCGTTCGTCCACGGTCTCTTCGATCTCGACCAGCAGGGTGTCCCGACTTCCTGGGGCTCGATCCAAAGAAAAGCATCGACTTTTCTTCGTCGCCTCTCGCGACACGTTCTCTCAATGCTCTTTTCGCTCCTCTTTCCTTCGTTTTTTACTCGCTATCTGTACGTTATACGAACTGCACGCACGTGGAACAAAAAATACAGTGAAACAATAGTCGAAGAAACGTAAGATAAGTCGATGGTAGATTGACGCGCGCGAGAAACGTCGCTCGACCGATCTTGAAATTCAAATTCGCTTCGAGATCTCGATTTCATCTCCTGCTCCTCCTACTTCCGCTAACAGAACCGTTTGGAGACTCGTTTTACTGGCACTATTTGCGACTCTTGAACAAATTTGAGGAAAACTAAAGAATTCTGTCAATGAGGAGTATCCTGAATTTTTTAGAAGTGGCAAGAAGATGAACGTGGTCGAACAAATTGATGACCAACAGTGGAAGATTTGTTGAAGACGATGATAGATATCATTCTCCAGCTTCAAAATCAGTAGAAGAATTAACCCTCTTTGACTTTCTACCTCATTCCTAACTTATGGGGGTGAAAATTGTAGTCGACTATAGTTTCTTATTTTGGCACTTGAAAAGGGAATTTTATTTTTACAACTACTTTAACCCTTTGCACTCTGATCCTGGGTGTTATCAATTGAAGCTATATTATACATAATTTCTGTGGCCAACGTTTCTCAGCAATAGAAAATTTCAAAAACCTGAGATGGAACAAGTTCAACCTTCGTAATCGCTAATCAACACTGACGTCTCTTCAGATGGGACATCAGAATGCAAAGGATTAATGCAACTACAACAATTTATGACTTCTGAGCGACGAATCGAACGACGCCATATTGGAAAATAGGGGTAGTTACGAGTATTTCTTCCAGCCACTATTCAACCTTCAAAAATGTTGCGCAAAATGTTACAGAGGATTGAAAAATTAAAAAAAAAACAAGAGAACAACAGAAAGAGAACTACGGTTCGCTATTGCGATAACAGAATCGACGTATCCCGGTTCGAACGGTTTCCTTTATCGCTATTCAGCTAGCAGACTGGTCGCGAACATGTTACACGAGCCTACGTGTGTGGCAATGTGCAGCTTGGTATTCTGGAGATCGCTTTGCGCTATTAGGGACCGGAAGCCGAGGAATCCAGGACACTTTGTGATCTGGCCAGAGAATACGTCTATACACACGCACGACGTGGATACACGTCGGAGGTCGGATCGAACCCTCGATTCCTCCAGCGAATCCTCGCTGGGAATTAGTCGGTTGGCGATATCGAGGCTGGCTAAATTTACACGTTATCACGGGGCGAACAGTGTGGAACGACCTTTAAGGGGACTGGCTAGAGAGACAGACAGAGAAAGAGAAGAATGAGAAAGAGAGAGGAGAGCGCATCGCAGCATGCATCTACGTATCCAATTCGACGATTTTCACCCCCCTTTTCTTTTACAGTGGTTCGCTTTTTGGTTTTGTACAAGCTTCTTGACAAATTGTACCGGACAGATGAACTCGTGAAACAGTTTGGAGTTCAATTTCAACCCTCTGCACTCGATGCTTCCCCAGCAATTTTCTATTGCTGGTAAAAGTTAGCGATAGAAATTATTACCAAGCAATTAACCGGCAACAGAAAGTTTTCATTTAAATGGAACACTTTGGGGAAACGTGTGTCTTTCAGAAAGTTACGTTGGAATAAGTTTTCGATCTTCGTAATCAGTAATCAAGTCTCTCGCAGGCGACATCCGAGTGCAAAGGGTTGATTTTCGTAGCGTTTTGGAGAGGACGCAAGATCGGTTGGCTGCTATTTCCTCGCAGCCACGAATCGCACGGTTGCTCTCGATCTGAACGCTCGAGTCGGGCTTCGAGTCAACCGACCCATTTTTCTATTTATACTGTCCGCGTATTAATTATGCGAAACGCCCCACAGCTCGGAATTATTCGCGCGATCGATGAGTTCGCTCTGGCTGCCTCGAAACTTCACCAGCCTCCAGCCTCGGAGACTTGATGAACTTCCGCGAAATTTCACGCATACTACTCGTTCCTCCCTTTGGCATACTTGCGAGCGCCCGTTTTCGCTCCATATTTTCCAGCTCGCCCGTTCGAAGATGGTTCGTCGTTTTCGCGGTGAATTTCAATTTTTTTCATTTCGTTTAAACACAGAAATTAACCAGGTTCTCTTCTCTTTCGTCTAGCGAGAGAACAATGGACGACGAAACAGAAAGTTTCGAATGTTTGCGGTTGCCCGATCGCGTCAACCGTTTTATTTTCACGTGCAATAATTAAAAACAAAACGATCACGCGGTGCGCTCGTTAATAATTCATCGCTCGCTAGCATTTTTTGCGATCCGACTAAAAATGCTTCGCATAAATTTCTGGAGAATCTGAAGAAGAATTTTAGTTGAAAACCCTCGGTTTTTGAATTCTCCAGAATTTTTTCGTACTAATTAAAATCGTTTGCTATTAATCGAAGTGAAAATAATTTTCAAAGAATCTCGCCAATTTTTTCACCAATTTTACAATAATTTCGTAAACATTTTAATCGCGATAAATCGAACGATCGATTTTCCATATTATTTTCCGCCACTCGACGGCTGCCTATTAAAACACCGCTCATTATCCAGCCACTAGAATTTTGAAACCGTTCAAGCAGCGATTCCCTGACGAACTCATCGATCGTTCAGCGATCCAACGAGACAATAAAACACGTAGCACCACGGCGAACCAATGTAAAATCCGCTAATTACGATCCCTTCGTAAAATTCGACTAATTGCTACTGGATCGTAGAACGTGTCGTACGTAAATGCATACCCATGATAATAACACATGTACAACGTCAAAATCCAATATATAATTCGCAAACTAAACTGAGTTAAGAAACAAACAAAAAAAAATATGTTTTCTTTTAAAAGGAGAGAAACGAAGGGAAAAAATGAAATAAAAATAAAAATGCATTCTCTCTTGCTCCTCGTCGTGAACAGGACGAGATGTCTGGGGTTAAAGATCTAGGACTCTCTTCGTGTATATATAACTGTGTCCTAAAACATGAAAACCGCAAGTATGATTGGTCTTCTATCTGCAACATTATCTAGACTAGCCTACGGTGCACGCGTTCGAAAGAAAAATTGTACATTTACGTATATTTATATATAATAACACACTTTATCGAGATTTGCGAACACCATCGTTCACCACAGGAAGAGCCATCGACGATGGGAGGCGTCGAGGGACTTTCTTCGATTCGTTCTGCTGTGAAAACGAATTTCTCGATAGTGTTCGCAAATAATGTACAGCGACGTTGAAAATAGTATTCACGTGTATTCGATTTTTACTGAGAACCTTGTTTTATTCCAATACTGGAACTGGAAATCCAAATATATAATATTCTAGATACATACCATTGAAATTTCATTTTTTTTTCTGATGCGCACACATTTTCACGGATTTTTGAAAGAGTTCTCAGCAAAAATTAAGAGTTTGCGATGCTCGAATACCTTTTTCAGTCACTGTGTATAGAGTACATCAGGGAGAGTGGTAAAACCGGGAGGAGATTATTCTACGTACGAAAGTAAGTCGAAAATGTAGAATGAAGCTTTCCCGTTCGAAGCTTCGTTTGCGATAGAATCGAAATTAAACATTCGAGCGCACGCGCGCGTTTGGTTCACCTCGAAACGAGCGCATTTCACCAGCGTTAACGAATATCCGTTATTTTCTGTAATCGAACGTGAAATTTCTACAGCAGAAACCTGTTAAATATTAAAAAATCTTGTCGATACAATTTCGAACGTCAGCTGTTCTGAAATGCACGCGTGCGCCACGAATTTCCGATTCAAATTTCTAAAAACCGAGACTTCGAACCAAAAAACCTTCCTGCACATTTTCGATTTGCTTTTTTGCACAGAATAACCTCGCTCAGCTTTGGAGCGACCACTCCTCCCTGTACCCTGTATATTTCAAAAGAGACGGAGAGACAGAGGCAAGAATGAAAAAAAAATTAAAAATAAAAATACCAAAAAAAAAAAAAAAAATAAAGAAGAGTAGACTCAAAGACATGATATATCGTCACGACGTTGAGAAAAGACTTCTACCCTGCTTAAGATGGTGGAAACGTGATGTCAGGGCAGCCCACCCTCGCGCGAACTTCTTGATTCGTAGCTAAAGAGAGTGCTGGAAGCCATGCTGTTTTTCTAATATAGGACGGCGAGAGGACAATGGGCGACTGAGGACCAAGGCGAATAGAAACGTAAACGAAAACTAAGAAACAAGACTGAGAGACTTGAAAAAGATAGACGGAAAAGTGGAAATTAAGAGAGAAAAAAAAGAGAAAAAAAAGAGAAAAAAAAGATAGAAAGAGACGGAAAAGTCGCAAACTAACGTCGCGTAGATCGACGATGCTTCAATCGGTGGATCGAAGCAACGTCGGAGGAGGCGAGGCGTCGGCGGTCCGACCTCGAAGAAGAGGGAAATTAGAGACAAAAGACGTACGAGCGTGTGAAAATACACGAAACGGGATCAGAAGGAAGTCTCTTGCGAAGCCGTGGAGAAAAAGAAAAGCGGAAGCGTGTACGTACTTCGGAGATCGGTTCGTCGCCATTGTACACCTCTTAGCTCGGGTTCGAACGGGCCCGCTCGACGTCGTTCGCCTCCTTTTCTTTCGTTTTACAATACCTTCTTTACGTCTAGAACGCGTTCTTGCGTCGTTCGCGCACGGCCAATCCTTCATTCTGCTCTCTTTGCGTATAGTGATCGCAAAAAAGTAGAACAATCGAGACTGGCTAGATTCTCGGGTGAAAACTACCGTTCAAAAGGCTACTCGCGGTGCTGAGGTGAGACGAACAGAGAAATCTTTGCAGCGGTGTTTGTTGGCCAAGCGACAAATTGAAATTTTCGTTTCGTTTCGCTACTTTTGTTCAGCTTTTTTTTTTTTTTTTTGATAGTGGGCGGACAAGCTTGTTGACGTTTGATCGAGGCAAGCTCGCGAGTAGACACGAACAGATTCGCAGAAGTGATAAGCGAGTGCACGTACACGTTTCTGGTCATCTTGGGCGTTTTACGGCCTGGTGGTAAGTTAACCCCTTGATTGCGACGTTTATGGGGCTGTTGGGAGAGGGGAACAAAGTTTAACTGTGCGATTTCGAAGAACAAAGATTACGTAGTCTTTATGTTAGTCTTTGGAATTTATTGTTTAATTAATCATTGTTTTCACCAGGGAAACATAAAGCAGAGACAATAACCGAGCGATTCCGAGGCTGTGTGAAATTTGAATGTTTCGATGACTGTTCGCGGTAAAGTTAATCATCGTCAAGGGGTTAACTTCATCCAAGAAACCCTTCCAATCGACCCAACTCCATTCACCTGACTGATAACCGCGTCAAAAAACAAACACGTAATTTTAAACGCGTCCAACAAATGTTCAAAAGTGGGATTCTTCGGGTTCTGAGAAATGGATCAGAAGTGGAGGACTCCTGATCAGGCTTCGTCGAGAAGTTCAGAACGTAAACAAGAGAAATCAGAGACGGTGTACTAAGGACAAAGAAGCCAAGAATCGTAAATCGTGTTCTGTAAGCGAAGAGATACAGATAGAGAGTTAGAAAAAGAGAGAGAGAGAGAGAGAGAAAGGGTAAAATAGAAAAGGCGTATAAAGTAATGTATAGTAATTTGTAGAGGTGTAGAGAAACTGATCGACTGACAGAGAACTGAGAAAGATATGTATCGCAGAGAGACTGTGGTGGTGGGGTATATCGTGAACAGAGTAGAGAAGATATAAAAGCGCAATGTAGTAAAATAATATACCTATGTAAAAATCTACCTTTTCTCGTGCCACGCATGCATACTGGTCTTTGTATTTGTTGTACAAACTCGCTCATATTGTTCACGTCGTGATACCTCGTGATTCGTCCGGGAGACCAAAAACTCACCCCCGATTGGATCAGCTAGAGAGGCGTGTCTCCCGTGAAGCGACATACTTCGCAAGATGAGGGGAACGCGAGTGAAAGAAGGAACGAGACCAAACGAAAGGAGAATTAAAATAGAAACCGTAGCACCAGAATGGGAAAGAAAATGAAAGAAAATGAAAGGGAAAAGAAAATCAGACGAAATGACAAGAATAATAACGGCGAGACGAGGCACGGAAAATAGCGAAGAAAATTACCAGAACGAAGTAACAGAGAAGAGAACAAAGTAGGAGAAACTGGCCCGAGCCGCGAGCAGTGAAAAGGCGATGGAGCCGTGTGCGCAGTGAGACTCGTCGGCCACCTTTTCTCTCGTTTACTGCGAGTTTATCCTCGTGCGGATTTTCAAATTTACTCGTTTTCATGTACCCTCGCTCTTGTCGTTCGCTAGTTAATCTCGAGTACCGAATGATCGTGGAAGTCGGGCTCTCCGTGTCAGTCGTCGGTCGTCGAGAAGCGCAGAGAAACAGAACGCAGGGCAGATGGTGAGACGCGACGACGCACGCCACCCTGACGGAGGTTTCAACTACGTCAACTATCCTCAACTTTTCCTAATTGCTACAAATTTTACAAATCACTCACGATGCACTGGATCCACATAAATGTTACGCTCGATAGACGATAAATCGATAGTTAAATTTGAACTTTACACGATCTTGTCTCTTTCTCGAATATCTCCAATTAATTTCGATATTGCGAATTTCATATCAACCCTTTGCACTCGGATGTCCCCTCTTAAGCATAGGTTAAACTTATTCCTCCGCAATTTTTGAGAAACGCAGGTTTCCCTGAGGTTCTTCTATTGAAATGGAAACTTTCTACTGCTGGAGACGTTAGCGATAGAAACTATTGCTAAAACATTGCTCAAAGATTGCTTCTATTGCTGACGTCCGAGAAGGAGTCGAGCGCAAAGGGTTGAAATATAAAAAATAAAAATTCGCCAAAGTCCCTCCCCTCCAACGATAAAGAATCTCGCGAGCTCGTTTGCGCCACGAGAGATCGCCCCACCCAGCGAGTCCTCCGCGTCCCTTTGTGTCTGCTCCTTTTCATCCCCGCGTCGCAGCCGGTCGAATTAAAAATTCTGACGCATACCAGGCTCGCCAGGCGGCTCCAAACCGACTCGGATGGGCGGGGGCCCCGAAACGCACCCTTTTAATAATTCAATCCGTCAACAAGCCCGGGGTGGCGCCCTGTCGATGTGTTTGCGCGGCGTCCACGCACAAAAAGAGTTCCTAATTAGCAAACGTCGCCTGTTAAAGCCGGTAATTATGTTTGCCGTAGCGGCGTTCGCGCCGGCAGATAGAAAATTCAGAATCAATTGCTTTGGCAAACGAGCCGAACGCGCGCCCCCGCCCTTCGGTTCGATCGCGTTCCGTTTTTCCGTCCGCACGTCTGCGCGCCCCTATCAGTCGACGCAGTCGTCATCGAGAGGGAAAAAGCTATCGTTTGAAGATCGACGCGTCAAAGCACCGGCTTTCGCGTTCTTTCTCTTCCCCTCGCTCGCGTCCCCCATCGTCCTTCTTCGACGGCTCGCGCGCCGAGTCGCGTAATTAAAATGCGCTCCCCTTTCTGGATGATCAAGCGATGGAGATTTCGAGGAAAAACCGGGCGTTCCCCGGTATCGCAGCCGGGAAGTGTCTTCGATCGCGTGGAATCTCGTTAAAAAATGCGACGAACCAAGGTTTTGATGTTCCGTGACTCTTAAACAGTCCTCTCTGCTATTGTTTCGAATTCGAAACTACTCCATCGCTGAATCGATAGATCCAGAAAACAGACTACTGAAAATCTAACTTGTCAAAACATTCCAGTGCATCGATTCTCCCGTTTTCTAGCCCCCGTCAACCCCCAAACCTCGTCAAGGTGGCGTCTCATGGCGTCTGCCGATCGACCGGCCGAACGGGTCGGTAATCGTCGTTCGTACGTTCATCGTCGACGGTGTTCGGACCGTTTCGTGTGCCCACGCGTCCGCGTTTGACCGGATCCAACGACAAGCCATGACGAAGAATCCGTCGTGCGACCCGTGAGTAAGCGTTCATGCTAAAGCAGGCTCGATCAATCGGGAGTGAACCCGACGAAACGCGTTCGCGACCGCGTTTCGTCCAGGTTCGTTCCACGGGGGTTCTTTCCAGGCGCCTCCACGATGATCGTACTTGACAGAACCAGGGGAGAACGTAGCTCGATTACGAACATAGAAACAGAAATTGGGAATGAATATTAACGACAGAGAACGAAACGACACGATGGTCCCCGCAGGGGGAACGGAAAATCATTTTCTCGTTCATTTTTCTCTTCAACTTCATTTCGTTCGCGTTCCAAGCGGACTGGTCGTCGTCGAATACGATTCTCGCGAAGAGTATTCGCGTGCCAATTCACGAATCGACGGGACGCGCGATAAACAAGCTGTCGATCGATTATTTTCCACGCTGCTGTTATTACCGCCGTTCGCATCGTTGGTTTGCTTCGAGACTGAGTTCCGCGTGCTCTAACGCGTACAGTTATTCGGATTTACAGAGCGACGAGCAACGCTCGACGTTTGCAGCACGGTTTGTCGCAGCATCGAGCAGGCGCGAAGCTTCGAGACTGGTCGGACGATTCGAGTGAAGCACCGTTAAACTTCAAGCTCGATAAACTGGTTCCGATCGACCACTTGACGCTCTCTGTCGATGATTTGCATAATAACGCGGTAATGGCGATCCCGCTGCGGCACAAAGGGAAAACAGTTCGACCGCGATTATTACCATACCGATCGCGAGAGCTTGAGACCACACCTTGCTTCGTGGGCAAAGTTTATGACGGTGGACGGATTGATTTATTTCTCCTCGATTACCGTCTCCTATTAGCGGATTGACATTTGATGGCAGCTTAGCTATTTGCCGTTCAGAACACGTGTCGAAACACCGCTTCTGTCCTCTTTTCATTTTTCAATTCGCGCGCGTAGCATCGACGACTCTAATCGAACGGCTTTCAAATTTTACACAGTCTTCTTCTATGCTCGTTGCGAAAGGTGTGATCTCAAATTTATGCTCAGCGATGCACGGTGTTTTATGAACAGTCGTAAGAAGGTTCTTCGGCAGGATTTCTCGCGACATTTCATGGTACTTCGAGTTTAAAGTTAAATAAAATAAATATAGGAAACTGATAAAGATGTCTGACGACAGACGATTCGCTTCTACTTGCTCGACCAACGTTCTTCGGTGTTACAAAATGAAATGGTTGGCTCAAATTTATTTGAAACGATATCAAACGGATCAGAAGATCGATTGTTACCCGCAATTTCAACATTTTTTACCGAAACTCGATAGATTTATTATCGAAAACTACCATTTCTTGGTACCATGGAACGTTCCTGCATAATCACGCCCACGGGTTTCATTCGTCCCCGACAAGCTGGTCCATAAAACACCGCGCTGAACGACACCAATGATGCGTTGTCAACGACGTAAAAACGGACCTGATCGATCGAGCACAGTCGAGGAAGTCGAGATCGCGCGGAAACCGAGAGGAGCCGCAGCGGGAACCGCGACTCGACAGCGTTCGAAGCCAGTGGAACCAACGAAGGCCCTGACCAGATCCTTAATCGGCTGGTTAATTCGCGCGGCTGCGATCGCGATTATCCCGCGTACCCGTACGATCGTGTATATCATTTCTGTTCGACATGCAACGAGAAAATAAATTCTCTGTGCACCGTGAAGGACGGCAAGCGGTTCACAAAAGGCGACATCAACCCACTACCAATCGCAAGCACAAGAAAAAGGGGGAGAGACGTATAGAGAGAGAGATTGAGAGAGATAGAGAGAGAGAGAGAGAGAGAGAGAAACAGACAGAGACAATGTGAGAGTGAGAGACAGAGAGACACACACACCGAGACCACGACTGGGATGATTGACACAAAGTGAGGTGGACATCGAGAAAAAAAGTCGTCAAAGAAACGGAAACGAGTGAACCAACGTGGAACAAGAAACAGTCGAGAAACGGCCGAGTAAACACGTAACATACACGTGCGGAATCACATAAAAAGCAAAGCGCATACCGCCGCGCGACTTCGACGAGCAACGATCTCTTAATTGCAACGGGCTTCCATTTCTAAACGCGTTCACCATTAATCCGTCCGCCGTCCGATGGAACAAAGAAACCCGATAAACAAGACGGTCGGAAAATTAACGACGGACAGTTAAGAGACGGTTCCTCGTGAAGTCGCGCGGTCAGGAAGAACACAATGGCGTGTGAAGTACAGCTTCGAGTTCCTCTTCCCGCGGAATGATCGACATTGGCCCTCGCGTTCGTATTTTCGACTCCTGCGGTCAATTCCCTCCTCGTTTTCTACGTCGCGATGTTTCATTCAACACTGGACCACGCGTTTGGCTGATAATTCTGCTTTAACCCTTTGCAGTCCGAATTATTACTGTTCCAAGCGTTTCATTTGAAATTCGCTTGAAATTTACTTGAAAATGTCGTCAGTTGCACGACAATTCCTCGACTGTCACTTGCAAACTCTAAAACAACTCTAAATCTTAGTCGCAATTTATATCTGCTTCTTTTTCTTATTCAGCGAGTCACGCTCGACAAAGGATCGCAAAGGGTTAAACGAGCGTACACGGTCGAGGAGGGCCTCTTATTTTCGCGACGAGTAATCGATGGCGGACTCGACCAGACGATCGAGCTGCCTCGAACGCGCGTCGCTCGAGAGCAGTAAATAAAGAATAAGCCCGTGGAAGCGTCGCTCGAAGCTGCACTCGAGGATTTCGAGCAGAAAGCCAAGGTGTGTTCGGGTGGGTGTCGATGCGTGTACGTGGACGTGGGTTTCGAGGGGTTGTAAAAGGGTTTTCCGGGACGGGGACCAGGTGGCCTATACAACGTCGGAGCATTCCGGTAGACGCGGGCAAACATTCTGCGCGACGCTACGGCATTTGGTGAAAATTGGATATCGAATGCTTCGATGGTAGCCGAGCGGACCGCGGCGCGTTCACTGCGGAATCCGGTTCCGAACGGGGCCTGTCGTTTGCGAAACATTGCGCGCTGTTAATCGTAGCTGGCGCGCGGTTTCGTTCGGTACACCCGAAACCTTTGTTACGACCGTGCTTCGTTTTTATTCGCAAGAAAAGATACCGCGCTTCGTTTTTATCTGAGAGGAAAGATACTATGCTTTGTTCTTACCCGCAAGAAAAGATGGTCCGCATCGTTTTTATTCGGAAGGAAAGATACTCTGCTTCGTTTTTATTCGAAGGAACCTTCTACGAACGCGCTACTTTCGATTTTTCCCCGGGGAATAAAACTATTCTTCTGGTCTGTACCAAATATTTTGGAAAATCAAAAACATATCATCCCTTAAAACTTCTCCCACGGATATCCAAACACTTTGTACAGTACAGAGGCTCGATTAAACTGCAAACCGAGGGCGTTTCGCGATAAAAATGCGCACGTAGTTTACTTCCACTCTAAAGGAACGATCTTCTTGGAAACAATTAAGAAAAGCTACGTAAATTCTCTAAAAAAATCCGCTCTAATCGATACCGATTAAACGAGAAAGAAACGAGTACCGCGAGCCTCGCAGCGCCACCCACCCACCCTTATCCACGGTCGCTTCTCGAAGCGCGCCAGCTACGGGCTTCCAGCCGACGTCCCGACCCTCATTTCCACCAATTACCGCTGCTCGTCCGGAACGGAGTACGTAATCGACGAGTCAGAGCGTAGAAGTGCAGAGAAAAGTAGATAGAATCAGAGCAACTTCAGCGGGGACGAGCGCTCGGGGGGGTCCGGGTCTGCGAACGTCGAAAAAGAGTTGTTGGGGGACTTGCGAGGATACCAGAGGTAGAGGTACAACGGTATCCGACTGTGCAAAGAACGGGTCCGGCTCGCGCTGCTCCGTAGAACGTGTACGTGTACGCGTGTGCCACGTATATACTCGAGTAGGCAACGTGTGCGTACCGATTTCACGAGCTTGTTTCTCTTTGTCTGAGGGGGGTCTGGTGGTGGTATCTCTTTTCTGGAGGTGTCTGGTGTGTTCTGGTAATATAAACGGGATGGTTGTTTGGCTGGTTGGGTGGGTGGGGCGGTGGTGGGTCACGAAAAACAAAAGACTTACGGCGTCTGCCACGAGGTGTGCGGGCGGGAGGGCTGCCTGCAAGTGTCCACTCTTCAGCAGGGGGTCGGCGAGGCCTGCCACGCTGGCGTGTAAGGGGCTCGGGTGGAGAGGATGATGTGGGGTGGTAAGGTGGGCCGTGGATAGGAGCGGATGCCCGTGAGAAGCGGCGAAGGCCGAGGACGAGGGGTGGGCCGCGAAGGGCGAAGTCGTCAAAGTTTGGGTGTTCAGCGAGGGCGGGGTGGGCCCGGCAGCGGGCGCGGGCAATGGCAATACTGTACTTACGTCCGAGTGGGCGGGCACCGCGTAATTACCCTGGATGGTGTAGGCTTGCCCACCAGCCAGGATCACTGGCCCACCAACTTGGGGTTTGGGGCGATAAGGGATCGTGGCACCTTTGGGAGGGGACTGAAACAGAAAGCAAACACACCGCACGAGTGCGAATACACCGGTGTCGAGACCATTCACTGCGAGGCTGAGAGATGGTATTACGCGGTCTCTCTTGGATTTCTGGAGGCTGTTGCTTTTTTGGGGATCGGTTAATCGTCTACTGCGAGCTCGTCACTCCGCTAGCTGATCGGTAGACCGTGGATATTTCGACGAATTTGGATATTTACCAGTGCAATCGAACTAGCAACAGATTCATCCCTTAGACGAGGACAAAGCAAGCCATAAGTATTGCATCGCTACTTCAAACACAGACTACTACGTTCAAAGTTTACTAAGACCGTTCAAGTATCCACGGTCTACAAACAAGTTAGCCAATTCATTAATAACTAATCTCCAATCGTAAAATAGTTAAAAATCCAGATTAATCGTAACTTATTCATCACGAAACGACTATTCATTTCCTCGACCCATCTAAAACTAGACAGAGTGACGTCTCCGAGGGTAGGTACCATAATGGAGTCGACGAGTTTTGGCTGAACAGGTTCCACGAGACGTCTCGCTAGCAACAACATCCTCTTCCGCGTTCTTCGTGATCGCGAAACCGACGCAAGGCCCAACTCCCAGCAGCCGCAACTCGTCGACCCTGGACCATCGATGTACGTACCTCTAGCATAACACAGCAGATGTGGTATATGCACTGCGTGATGGCCTCGCTGGTGCCAGAGATGGTAACCGCGCGCTCCGTCGAATTCGGCAGCATGTCGGAGGCGACCTGGATCGAGGCGCCGGTCACCTCGCGGATCTCCTTGATCTTCGAGCCGCCCTTGCCGATCAGGGATCCGCACTGCGACGCGGGCACGATCAGCCTGAGGGTGATCGGCGGCCTGGGCACACCGCCGCCACCTTGGATGTCGTGGAACTGCGAGCACCACTCCTCGAACTTCTTGCAGATCAGCGTGAACGCTTTGAAGATCGAGTTCGTCGGCCCGGTCACTGTCACTATTCGCTCGGGGCACGAGCCGTCGGATATGTTGATCTTCGCGCCGGACTGTGAACGGAAAATCGAGTCAGTCTCGTCCCAAATCGTATTCGAACGAGGCTTTCGAGATGGTCAAATGGATACGATCGAGTGATTCCGTATACTTTGCACTCTGTCAAAGAGGAATCTTGGCGAACGCTGAATCAGGAGAGTCTCTTGTCTGACTCGTACTTATACGCTCAGACTAATGGATTTTTATTATATACTGTGCGCAAAATATGAAGTCGACTTTGTTACTTTGTTACTGTACAATGTTACTAGTTTTGTCTAGCAAATTTTAAATTGTACAATGATGTTAGTAGCTACGAAAATTATGTAAATTCTAGAGGACGCAATCTTAATGATTTCCAGAGTTCGTGGATCGTTGCAATGCCAAGGTGCGTCGCCAAATTCGAGGAGCAAGAAGATCCACGAAAGAGCGTTCCCCAACCGAGGCTTATCGGCCCCTCAGCCGCTTGATTCCTCACATCCGACCGTATCGCGTTTAAACCGCTCGTTCGCAATTACAAAGTAAAATAAACGGCCGCTCTAAAACCGTGCTTTCGCCGGTTCACGCTGTTTGCTTTTTCCAGCTGCACGTATACATTATTTATAATTTCGTCGCAGCGCTGTTCCGTGCGGTTGCAGCGAGTCATTATCGTGCGCGATAACCGACAATCGCGACGCGCGTAACTCTTTTTCTCTCTTCCTCTCTCCTTTCCTTCTCCTCTCCTTCTTTTATTCCGTACACAAGAGCGAGCTCCGCGTTCGTAGCCGCTCAAGTGATTAAATGCCGGACAATAGGCGTTGAATTAAACTATTGAATACCCGTGTCATTGTTGGAAACCGTGTTACGCTACCCGCGAGGAATCTGGATGAAGCGCGCACGGACCTTTTCTACCTCCACGGACCGATTTAAACGCCATTGTTCCGTCTAAGCGCGGAGTAATGTTATTCGGCTAGCAGGTGAACGCGAAAACAACGCGTGCCTTCGACGACTTCCTGGACGCCCTACGAACGATTACGATTTTTGAACGCGGGGGCAAGCGTTCGAAATTCTTTGCGTCTCTTGAATTTCGTGCTCTGCGTAAGGGGATGAAGAGGGTAGCTCGATGACCACAGCGTAGATATTTTTAAAATTATAGAGGGCAGTGTAAAAAAATGAAAAGTGATACAATTTTCTGTAATTAAATTGCATAGAAGAGATTGCAATTAGAGGCTTTCCAGAACTCGAGAATGAAAACAATGGGAATTAAGGAAATGTAGGGCAGCAATGGTGCTTCTCTAGAGTTTTATGCAACAAAATGGAATATAAATAATTTCTTCCTGCATCGATGGAAGACGCCTACCGTCCTCCGCTATATTCTTCTCGATGGTACGATATATTTCTTTATTTATCGCGCAGGAGAAGCTCTTTAAGCGAATACAACAACCTACGAATGTAGGTCGTTGCAGGCTATTTTAAATCTCTTTGTTACACCACCCTAACGCTGTGCCACCTGATGAATTCGTTGCATCGGTTAGCGAATTAGGCGTGCATCGATTATGCGGTGCTCGTAAACCGGAAAATGCAGAATCGTTATTAAGAGAGTTGCACACGACCACGGAAAACGATGAAAACAGATGAACAGAATTGAAACTCGCAGACTTTTTTGGTGTACGAAAATAAGAAAATATCGAAATCGAAGATGCATCTTTTTTAAAGCAAAGATCCGACAAGATGAGATCCAGAAACGTGCGACATTTTGTTTCAAAGAGTTGGACACGCAGCTTCTTTATCGGATCACCCTTTGCGCGACTCGTATTTTCGATATTAAAACGGAAACCTTTCACGCGAAATCAGTCGACTTCGCTGAATTTCCTGAAATTTTCTGGTCAATAAACAGGATATCGCGTGAATAAGGCGCGAAGAACGATCGATCGTTAACGCGATCAATCGCCTGGGCGTCGCGCTTAATTAAACTCTGCGTACTATAACTAATACATTGCAAAATTAGATGATACATCGCCACGTCGCGTTGTACACGCGTAAATATTGTCCGAACCAATTCTGGGTGAAATGTTCCTGTTTGGCAAACAATTAATCAATTAAACGTAAACCCCATCCACACTCTGAAGAATACCAATTGTACAATTATTTGTACGGCTGGTAAAATGCATGATTCGTGCGTCTTCGAGACGAAAGAATGGAGAAAAAAGGAATCATAAAATTCGCGTAGCTAATAAACAGTAATTAGAGAAAGAGATTGAGAGAGATCGGAGGATCAATTAATCCTTTGCACTTGGATGTCTTCTTTGAGGGGACGATGAAGGAGGATAAACTTATTCCACAGCAATTTTTTGAGAATTGCATGTCTCTTTGAGGTTTTTCTATTGAAAATGAAATTTTCTATTTCTAGGAGATGTTAGTAGTAGAAATTATTGTCATGTCAACGTCTTCTATAAAATATTGCTAAAATAGCGATAATACTGTTAAAGTAGCAATATTTTAGCAATAGCAGTAGAAATTATTGTTAAAAGATTGCTATTTCAACGTCTCCCATAAAATATTACTATGATAGCAATAATATTGCTAAAATATTGCTAAGATAGCAATAATATTGCCAAAATATTGTTATTTTAGCAATAGCAGTAGAAAGTATTGCTGAAAGATTGCAATTTCAACGTCTCCCATAAAATATTGCCAAGATAGCAATAATATTGCTAAAATATTGCTAAGATAGTAATAACATTGCCAAAATATTGCTATTTTAGCAATAGCAGTAGAAAGTATTGCTGAAAGATTGCAATTTCAACGTCTCCCATAAAATATTGCCAAGATAGCAATAATATTGCTAAGATAGCAATAATATTGCCAAAATATTGTTATTTTAGCAATAGCAGTGGAAAGTATTGCTGAAAGATTGTAATTTTAACGTCTCCCATAAAATATTGCCAAGATAGCAATAATATTGCTAAAATATTGCTAAGATAGCAATAACATTGCTAAAATATTGCTAAGACAGTAATAATATTGCCAAAATATCGCTATTTTAGCACTAGTTCCTATTGCTAACTACCAAGGAAGAGCCGGGTGCAAAGGGTTAATAGAAATTGTCATCCAAGCACGTGGCAGCAACGAAACACGACATTGGCACCGGTTTGCCAGCGTAACGCGTAACAAATCGAGCCACCGAACACGCTCGACGCGAACTAATTGCTACTGACGAGGGCTGCTCGCTGAGAGTGCAGTTTTCGAGCGCATACATCAAAACAGGGGGTGGAGGATCTGGGATGACCTTAGTTCGCGTACGACTAATCGCGAATCGGACCTCCCACGGTCTCGAACTTTGTAACGGAAAGTGAACCACGGTGACAAATGCTGCGGCTAGATAGCCGACTGGTTGGACTTAACAATCGCGTGGGCTCGGTGATTCACGATGATTAGGTGTGTCTGGTCGTCCAATGAAATGGCATTCCGACTTTCTTTATTGCGATGGTAAATCGAACTTCGAACGTTTATGTGGTTTGTGAAGCGCTGGAAATTTAGGAATTCGATACGGTGTGCTGTTGCACTGTCTGACGCGCGCAACTGGATCTACTGTCGGATTCGTGGCGCCTAATCTACTGACGATCGACTGTGTAGTGTGAAAAATGATTGGTGATGAGAGGAATCGGTGTATTTTTATAACTATACGAACTTTTGTCTATTATAAAAGTCGTATATATTGTGTAAATTAAATAAAGAAGTCATCTGAAAGCTAGAGTCAAGACAAATAATATAGGCGTGTGGGTTTCTTAATTTTGACTAAATAAATAATAAAATTGGAAGTGTACAGCCACATAATGAACATTTTGGAATGGTAAATGCAACTTTTGATGCGATGGATATTTTACAAATAGAAATAATAGTAGTTATCAATTACCTCTTCTCGGAACCTCTTCACGATCTCCCCTTTCTTTCCAATGATGCTTCCAACCTCCTGCAACAAAGAGAACGGAAGGTACAGTTAGAAACGGGACCGATCTAAGCCGTAAACTTTACGACGGTTAAACGCAACGTGTTCGAACCATAAAGTTCAAAGCAACGCGCTCGATCGCCGTGCCCGTGGATTACCACGGTAAATCCTGAATAACTGCTAGGAACGTGGACCCGCGTTAAATGCAACTGAGTTAGCCCCACCGCTGGGTCTCTGAACCCTTGGGCCTCGGTTATGCGTGTAACGCGTTGCGATTGGTATTTTACTGTATTATGAAACACAAAAAAAAAAAATAAGAGACATTATTTTTATCCCAGCACAAATATTTCAAAATCTGTTTCAAACTTGATATTTCATTCAAAGATTCAATGTTCTGGAATAAAAACGAAAAGAAATATAAAGTTCATTCGTTTATTTATTTATTTCTTGGAAGGGAAATTCCAAAGAAACGAATGTGTTTTTCAGCTGTCCAACAGCATCAGAATTATTTCAAAACTGATTCTAAAATCACGTTCGTTAATTCATTTCTCTATTTCTCGAAAGGGAAATCGCAAAGAAACGAGCGTGTTTTTCAGCTGTCCAACAGTATCAGAATTTTGCTTTCGACAATGGTCGATCGTTGGACGTCGTGGGGCGTGCGAGCGATATCAAGGGCTCGTTTCCAGGCGATACGCGTGCCAGTGACACTTGTAATCGCTCGGCCAACTACTCGATTAATATATGCGGCATGCTCGGCTGCAATTAATTCAGCGCGCGTTCAATCAGAAGCGATTTTCGCCACTCGTTCCTGATGTCGTTACGCACGGTTCGTCGCTTTTTACGATCGACGTTGAACCAACCCCCGTTTCATTATTAGGGGTGCGCCGCGTGGCTCCATTTCGGTCTCGATTTTATCGCTTCTCCATTTCGCGTGGAAAATGTTCCATTTTTACTTTGTAGCGACTGAGTTTGTAGCGTAAGCGATTTGGAGATGGCAGTTTAGAAAGAAGGACGCGGTTCTGATTAAAAGTTGATCTAGTCGCGACTTCTTACTCTTGAACCTTCGCAAATCTCTGTTCAAATCTGACCAACTCTCTTCGCGCCTTCACTTTTTAAGCTAATTAGATGTTTTAGAAAATATCGAACTCCTATACTCTCTGAACGACGCGCCACTATAGTGGATTTCGAGGATGCAGTCTTTCTGAACGACGCGCCACTATAGTGGCTTTCGAGGATGCAATATTTCTGAACGTCGCGCCACTATAATAGCTTTCAAGAATGCAACCCTTCTGAACGACGCGCCACTATAGTGGCTTTCGAGGATGCAACCCTTCTGAACGACGCGCCACTATAGTAGCTTTCAAGGATGCAACCTTTCTGAACGTCACGCAACTATAGTGACTTTCGAGAATGTCACCTTTCTGAACAGCAAACTCTGAAAATTCATCCGTGCCCAAGAGGACAAAACCGCACCCCTTCTGGGGAACACCGCGTGCCCAATACCACAGACGCAGCTAGGCGATCGCCTAATAGTTCCTCGCAACCCTTCTGAACGACGCGCCACTATAGTGGCTTTCGCGAATGCAATCTTTCTGAACGTCACGCAACTATAGTGACTTTCGAGAATGTCACCTTTCTGAACAGCAAACTCTGAAAACTCATCCGTGCCCAAGAGGACAAAACCGCACCCCTTCTGGGGAACACCGCGTGCCCAATACCACAGACGCAGCTAGGCGATCGCCTAATAGCTCCTCGCAACCCTTCTGAACGACGCGCCACTATAGTGGCTTTCGCGAATGCAATCTTTCTGAACGTCACGCAACTATAGTGACTTTCGAGAATGTCACCTTTCTGAACAGCAAACTCTGAAAATTCATCCGTGCCCAAGAGGACAAAACCGCACCCCTTCTGGGGAACACCGCGTGCCCAATACCACAGACGCAGCTAGGCGATCGCCTAATAGCTCCTCGCAATCCGACGCAACGAATGCTCGTTAACACGGCCACCCGACACTTTCGAGATGGCGTAATTTCCGCGCCCGTTACGTTGTAATCCGACTTTATTCGAGCGCGTAATCTCGCAACCGCCTCGCCTTGTGTAACTCGCGTCCCAACCCCGGACAACCGAGTGACATTCCCCCCCAACTGTGCACCGAACGGGCCGCCGTTCGAAGCCTATAATTAGTCCCCGCGTTCGTGGTCGATGTCCAGCCAGATCTCGTATCTTCGCTGACACGGTCTGACCTCACGATAATGTCACCGCTCAGGCTTCTGGGCGGAGCAGGTATGCGTGGCTCTGTTCCTCCGCTCCCTCTAAACTTAGACGCCGGCCAGAGGAGAGAACGGCCGAGATGCCAGCGTCCCTCGTCGTTCCACGAGCGCTGCGCGTATCGTGCTAAATTCTTCGATTCACGAGCGACGTCCCGCCGCGGAAAGCGGATCCTGGCTTCGCGGTGCGACGCCTCCTAACGAGGGCCAGGGGTGCGGTTTTGGGGGGTACCAGTTGGATGGCGCGCGAGACCTCGAAGCTTCTTCTGGTACCAATTACGGAGGGTTCGTGATACGACTTATTATCAACCGTTTGCTTAACTCTGAGGGGGCACCAGAATTGATTAGTGATTAAGATTGTTCCATTGCAGCTTTTTGAGAGATGCATGTTTGTCTGAAGTTTTGGGAAAATGCTGGGAGATATTAGTAATAGAAACTGTTGTATAGAAACTTTCTAGCTTCTATTGCCAACGTCCAAGAAGGAGCACAGTGTAAAGGGTTAAGAAGTCGCTACTAGACCATGGTAAACAAGAAGGCTTCTAAAAGAAGAGTCTCTCTGATGTAATTGCATTAGTCTCAATGTCGCGGTTAATTGAAAACGGCTAAACTGATTACTCCAAATCCCACGCAAACAGCTAATTCTAGGCGAGCAGAATTATCCTCCCGAAAAAGGGAAATTAATGCGACCTTCGTGGTAATTCAATGGCGACTTAATTAGGAGTTTTAAGGGCAAAGATTGCCCTTAATTGGCGTGGTGATCATGTTAAACAGCTGTTTTGTGAGTGGAGAACGTGGTCCTTTAAAAGAGAGCACGATTTAAGGGTCTTCTTTGCGAATAAATTATGCGAAGGAAATTACTTTTGCGCTGAGAAACTACATTTTGCGAGTATTACCTGAACGTTTTCCTAAGCGAGCTTTTGCACAAGACAAAGCGATAAAAACGACCATTTTGTACATCGTTAGACACTATCGAAGAGAACGATTTGTTCTCCACAGCTACAGAAAACATTTCAGACGATGATTGAGGAAAATGAATTTCCGTTTGTTTACTGCGTTCTCCATTATTTACAAATTTATTTATTCATATTTCACCCTCGACTGGACGCGAACAGCGCACGGATGGACAAAATAGTTACATTACTCGTACAATAATACACAATTACCGCGGCATGCCAACGTGAGGAGCCATCAGTAGAAGTGGACCGCGTATAGTCAGACATCGCGTCTGGCGCGACAAGATTTATTCCCTCGTAACATTTTCAAGCGACGTGCGTATCTATACTACAAAATTGCACGTCTGGCATCTATCACCGCTACGCTGCGTTGGACCACGTACCAATAAATGGATCAACCCCTACACCGCGTTATCAAAGTGGATGCGTATAAAACCCAACACCTCGGAACGCATCGAAGGGCGTTAAAATTCCTTGCGCATAGGAAGCACCCAAGCACACCCCCTACTATTCCACAAAAAGGATCAAGAAGCATTTAACAACTATTGGGATACTTTGGAGTGGCTTTAATTGGCCTATTCTTAATAATATTTGGGATATCTTCAAGTGGCTTCAATTGGTCCATTTTCAATGATTTTTGGGGTAGTTTTGAGTGGCATTAATCTGTCTAAAGGATCAAGGAGCGTCCAACGATCGTTTCCACGCTCGCAACCCTGATCGACGACCGTTCCTTTGTTTCTGGAACCGTCTCGCGAAATAGACCGCTGGCAGAGCGAAATGGAGGACGCGGAGGAACCGCGCGGAGGCGCCAAGCTTCGTAAATCATCGCGAGGCCTGTTCCCGGCCGTGTTCGCGGGGCTGGACAACGCGTCACCGTCGACGAATCCCCTTGGAGGCAAATATAGCTGGAACAAGAAGACGCAGACGAGACTATGCTGGCGAACGGCCAATTAGAGGTCGCGATCGAGCTCTGCTGGTCGCCACGCTTCGTGGACGGAGCTTCTCCGACGATCCAGCGGCTTCGAAACGGAAATCGAGCGTCAAGAACGGTCTGGTGGCTCCGATGCTTTCGTGGGCCGCGAAAATCGCGTCGTCGTCGAATTATTAGGGCGATGGACGCGAGGGATTGGACGACGTCCAGACTGTTTCGTTGGAGAACGCGGAAGAAAGGGGATGACGGCTCAGGGGTGGTTCGAATGGTTCTAAGTATCTTCGAAGGGGTGCAAGCGTCTCCATTTTTCCCCCAATTCTGTTGTTAATAATTTTACACGCTGTTTACTATCAGCATCTATCCCGTCGTTAGCTGTTGAGACGAATATTGAGACGACGCGAAAAAATGTGGAGACGCTAATCGTAAGTGCACTGATTGCATCCTCGTTGCAATACGTCGACGAAGCGAGGCACTTGTCCGATACAGACTTATTGAACGGTCGAGAAATCTGTGGACGGTGTACGTACGAGAAAAAGGGGGATACGGATGAAAGAAGCGGAGCAGCGACAAGATAAGACGCGAGTCGTTGGATTTACGCCAGATATTTATGTCGATGCCACGCGATGGTACTCGCGCAGCGGAAGTAACCGTGACATTGCGGTGGTAACGGGAAAAATTGTCGAAGGTTCGGTCGTCAGATTAGATACAATGCAGGTTCCTCGTCGCTCGCGATGCGCGCGATAGTCTTCTTCTTTGAATTGCTGGAGATAACGATACGACTATATAATTGCGTTTGCAGGAATTGGAGCAAAAAATGTGAGACAAATGTAGACCTACATAAGTGAATAGGAAAAACGGGTAACGAACAATTGGGTGCACTCAGAGTCCAGAACAATAAGCGTAAAAACTTGTTTAACGCGTTAAAGAAGTCACTGTGCAAACGCAGAAACGTATCGATGAAAGAACAATGTCTGATTATTATTAAACTAACTGCGTGCTGGCGTTCGCTCGCGGTGAATAAAAAAGCGCCATACCAGCTACTGGCCCGTGACTTAAGGCTTAATTAAGTCATGCTTAGGTAGGTTTCACCAGTGTGTTTTAGCTTGGAATTACTTTTATGGGTAAAAGGTGGTCAAACATTTACTAAGATTCAATGAACGGTTAAAGTAAATGCCATCTGTTCTTTTTGCCTCTCTTTTTACAATTCATTTATTAAATCTGTGTAATCTCTAATTTCGAAACGTAACTTTAATCGATTCGTCGATGGAAGTGGATTGCCAATTTCGAGTGTCAACAGAAAGAACGACTCGATTTTTATTTTTATCTCGGACATCGCGCGTAGTCCAAATACGACGATTCGTGTCGCAATTTTCTTAGAAACTGATCGGACGAAGGAGACAATGCCACGAGGCGAGCAACTAAAATAATCACTACGCAAAAGCGAGGGAAATTCGATTAAAAATGCGGAGGAGAATGGGAAATATGATTTAACAGCTGGCCAACTACGAAGCTGGCTAAAATCGGCTAACTTTTGCGGGAAAGTGAAAGAAATTTAAAACGTACGTTGCGCACACGTGTGCAGGAAATAGAATTCTGCAGTTGGCGAGGTACGTTTAGAAAAATCAATGCCGAGAATGCCACGAAATCTTGCGTGTTCCTTCGCACGTGCATATAGAAACGAGCACCAAATCGTTCGACGATACCAATTCACGATAATCAAATTAGCGAAGTGTGATAACGAAAAATTATCTCAGTCTGTAACCCTTTGCACTCGAATGTCCCCTCTGAGGGGACATCAGCATTAGTGATTGCAGAGGATAAACTTATTCCGCAGCAGTTTTTCGAGAAATGCATGTTTCTCTTAAGTTTTCTATTGTCTCTGCGAGACATTAATAATAGAAACTATTGCTAAAATATTGCTATTTTAGCAAATATCCATTGCTAACATTTGAGAAGCAGCAGAGTACAAGCAGAGTACCTCAGAGCCTTCAAAATCTATTTTCAACCCCATTTTGTTAAGAATTTCAAATTTCGACGAACACTGAAATGAACTTCGCCCACTTCGTCAGTTCTACTGCTGATAATTCGTATCGCAGTGGAACACAGTTTATTAGTGGGTTATAATAATGTAACAGTAATCAAAACACGGTTAGCTCCAATAATTAATACCCGATAATTTTGATCGAATATTAATTCGATGGCGGGGGTGTGCTGGATACTGGTTTAGAAACTGGATCTCAGCTTGGAACTCATCAGCGTCGGTGGATTCGATTTCCGAAAAATTCCTGCAGCGTTTGAAACGCTAAAATTTCAGACAGACGATTGATCCTCGCTGATGGCGAGTATCTTATCTCGGTTCCTCGAAACGAGGATGAAACGCTAATAAAACGCGTTGGCCGCCAAGTATTAAGATAATAACGAGACGGCAATTACTATCAGTGGAAATCAGAATAGATAACTTTTTACGATGTTTACGAGCGTTCTCACACTTCTGTTAAGATATCGTTTTATCGATGGTACAAGTAAACATCGTTTTTCGACCGCGAGTTGGCGGTCGGAAATCATCGAAGAACTTCGAGGAGACTTTAAAAGAGTCGCGCGACTTCAATTTCGACGTGGCACGCGTCGATACGCCGAATAAACGTCTTTAAGAGGACTGCACGCGAGCGGTGCAATAATTTTCTGGGCGTAAACTGTCCCGAAGAAGGTCAAAGCGTCGTTAAAGACCAGCCTCTTCGATCGAGCTCGCGAGGGAAACGCGGAAGTTCAAACGCGAAGCTCGCGAACGGCTCGCCGCTGGGTTTTAACGACCGGCTGACGTGTAACGAATTAACGAGAACGTCAAATTATTAATGCGACTCGCGGAGTGCATCTGCGTATAATATATGCGGGAGTTTTCGCGCAGCTGCGCGTAGTTGCGTTTCCAGCGGTGGTTAAAAATGAAAAAGGATCCACGAAAAGCTCGTTCCTCTTTTTCCTCGCAGTGATTCCAACGCGATTCTCAATTATTACGCGACGAGATAGAATGTAAATAAAATATCCGAACTACTTTCACGTGTTTTCACGACGTTCTGCGATCCCTTCGAAATCCAATTACTATCATAAACGTAACCCGTGCAGCCTAACGAAACACTTTGAATTTCAAACTACTGTTACACAGTCTGCCGTCGAAGTTCTCCGCTTTACATCAACAAACTCTTCCGTTTACAACGCGATAGCGGTCCCTCGCAACTTCCACGGTCGCTGGCTGGAAAATTTCGCGAACTCCGACGGAAAGTTAATCTTTCAAGACCCATCGAGACAATGTGAAACGCTGCGAGGGTTAAGGAAGCGGAAGCGAGGGGGTAGGAGGGTTGGAAAGGCTGCGCGAGTCGTCTGCGAACCATCGAAAGGATAATGGAATCGTGATAATTCGCGTCGGAGCAAACGATTGGCCGACAGCCCTGGCCGGTGTCCAGCCTGTCCTACGAGTTCGTCGTACATATTCTCCTAGCAGACATAATGGTTCTCCGGCCAAAAACGCGGCCAGACGTATTTATTTCGCGCGAAAGAGCCTGCCTACGTATCCGTTTACTCGGCTTGCGAGCCTTCCAAATCGACCATTTTGCAACACGCGTGGCTACGACATTGCGGTACCCAAAAAAGATCCCGCGACACGTGTGGTCACTGTCCACCGTGTTGACATCTTGCTTCAGAGGCATAACGTTATCATTTTTTATTCTTTGACCGCCTCCACGTCGTGGATTCGCCATGAGAATTATTATTAACCCCCTGCGCTCGAGGGACGACTCTCAGCCGCCATTGCGTTTCATACAACGCGAGTTTCTCGTCGACTGATTTGAAGTTTCAAAGCCCCATAAAAATGGATTTCAAAAGTGAAGTTAGCTCGAGTGAAGATGAAATTGATTTTCAACTGTGGCAAAACGAGATCAATTGTATTCGCGAAGGAATTAGCGATGGAGAAGACGCTGTAGGACCGAAAAGAGTCGTCGAGTGCAAAGGGTTGACAACACTGAAGCGTGTGCTTGTGAAGATGGAATTCGTGTCGATTCTGTACCAAAGAGACAATGGAGAACGAGAAATTTATCGTTTGGAAATTGTTGAGATTTTCTTTGGTATAATTGAAGTGATGTTTGTCTAAGAAAGGGGTGTACATACGCCCTCGAGAATTGGACTGCGCTACTCGTACTATATTATACGTTATTTCACACTTTGCGCACGAACTATTTGGCAACTCTGGGCGCCGTGGGCAGTTGACTATCGCGAGGCAATTGACTGTGAACAAGACGTATTTGCAATTTTGGACGCGTCTTCAGAAAACGGAACACAGAACGCGGCCGTGCGTCGCGAGGACGTCGTGCGACGTACTCGCGTCAGCGTCGAGTCATTAGTGATGCGTCTCGTCCATTGCGATCAGATTTTGCTACAAACGTTCCACCGTGACTGGGCCGATCGAAGTCTCCGAATGTTCGACGCGAGCAAAGTCCCCGCAGCCTCCGCTCCCTTGTCCCATCGTTGAACCCAAAAGCGATAAGAGGGTGCCATTAAAAGGAGGAAAAAGAACGAAGAAGACGAAAATTCAACCGTGGCGAATCACCCTGGCATGGTGCAACGCGCGCAAGAGAGAAAGAGACGGAGAAAGGGGTTGCAGACGGGGGTGGAAGAGCGATGGAGGAGCGGGGAAGCCCCATCGACGTCGGCGGCGTCGCCATCGGGGCATAAAAACGCGGGTGTAACGAGATTTGTCATGGAAGTACTTCCCGCGAGCACGAAGAAGCCGTGAGGGGGTGCCAGGCGAAAGCGTCTATAGGAACAGGCGCAGCTAGAGAGGAGAGCAAGCGAGAGAGAGGGATGAAAAGAGGGTTGGCGCGACGAGCTGGAGGGAAACCCTCCAAGAGGGTGGCTCCCACCGAGAGGGTGCGGTGGGTGCGCGCCGATAGGATAAAGGGAGTCTCTCTCTCCGGTCGACCAACCAACGAACCGTCCCTGGAAAAAGAGCCCTATGGAGAGAGCGGAGCATCATCCAGATATGCAGAAACGTGCAATAATTTCCGTGCTACACTTCAGCACGAACCGTACGTAGAGGTGTATCGGTTACGTGCGCGTAGGGGGCTTGCAATTCAGAGGGATCTGTGTGTGCGTGTATGCAAGGCTGAGTATCGAAACGGGCACACAGCGTGGCTGTGTCGAGGCGAGGGTGGAGATGGTGGCTCTGGCGGTGGGTCGCTGGGGGTGGCGGGCGTTCGAGGCTTTCGCGTTCTCGAGATTCTTCGATGATTTCAATGTCGAGCGCTCGGGAATTGGGATATTATTTGGAATCGCCTGCAACCGGAGATCTGACTGAATTTTTGGGAGTTCCGCGTGGGAGGCCTCGAGGATGCTCGAGAGGTTTTCGATGATATGCGGAGCAATGGAAACTACTTTTGCTTCATTTTTTATCGCTAATTTCCCTACCTAACCTAACCCAATCTCTGAGATCTAATGCTGCCAACGACCAAAGTGCGCGATGCGTTCATAAAAGGGAGCCTGCAACAATCCTCGACGATTCTCCGAATAATTCGAACGCTCATCGCCGCCCAACTCCACCTTACCCAATAATAGAGACTACGCGCCGCGTTAACCTCAAACCGGATCCCGAAAACAATCCCAAATCCACCGGCTCACGCGCAGCAGATTTAGCTCCGCGTTTACCCAGAACGATCCCAACTATCGTTTCCCCTCGTCGAGGCGTCCGACGCCTGGCCCTCCTCGGGGCGTCTCGCGGAGCCAAGCTAGCCGAGTGGAACGACACACAATGCGCGAGCCGCAAAAAGATGCTTGGACAGGGCCAAGCGGCCGGTTCGACGTCTACCAGGAACGATTAATCGCTAAGACGGCGGACATTAATTGCCGTTGCCGCGACAACCGGCCGCGCGACAATTAATTACGAACGGGGACGGCGCGAACATGGCTGACGTCGGCCAGGTGAACTTCGACACGGTAATGGGATCGTAATAGGTCGTGAAATCGTACGAATACCTTCCACTCGCCTCGTCTTCCTGCGCTTAGTCGACGGTCCAGGGGAGAGTTACAAATGGCTGCGATTTGGGCGAAGCTCTGCGATGAATCACGCTACACTGTTCACTTTTAGATTTTATTTTTCTATCATTTATATCGCAAAAATGTATGTCTTGTAGATGACGTTTGCGAGGGCTTCGCGTCTTCACATCGCCCACTTTTAAATGGAGGACTTTGAATAATGAACTGCTGTGGTTCACTGCAATACGTAGGTGTGAAAAATGTGCAGACGGTACTAACACGTTATGAATCATTGTTACAATATTTGGAAACGGAACTGAAGACTATGTATACTTTGACAAAGTATTTTAATTGCTTTTTCACAACACTCATTCTTTACCAGGGAGAAACAGTGGGGAGCTGCGGATATTTATGGGATTAGGTTATTCATAGGCACACCATAATTGCTCGTCTCATTTTCGAACGACGCTACCACGGATTAATACTTGCGAAATGGCTCGTCTAACGAGGCATTGTGATTTATTCATCGGCGAAAAAATAGAAATGGAAGGCCGCCGGATCGGCGAAGGGAAGGAAGTTCAAATTGTTGGCAGACAGTCAGATTCTCGACGGATCACTCTCGCGTTCGCCCGTGGCGTTTCTCGACCGGTTTTTCTTCTCTTTTTTCGCCATCCATGCTTTTTACATTCCTACTGTACGTCGACGAGCGGCATCGTACGAGGTGGAACGCTGTATCGGCGAGTCCGATCAATCCGCGATTGAAAACGCTGCCAATTGACATTGAGAGGATACTTGCGCGTTTTTACGGTTCGAATGGAACCACTGGGGATACGAGTTGCGCATAATTAGTGCAAAAACGTGAGCGGGTAAACCAGTCGGAGTTATAAAAACTATATTTGTATGTTTTGTTCGCTGCGTTACCAACTGTTTCCAACTTTTACCCATTTTTGTCGCTGCTTTTTCTATGTATAGAATTTCAGAATGAAAATTAGCAGTGTTTCTACAGAATTCTTCGGTAAATATCGAACAAAAAATTTGAAAGCGATTGAAGATGTAAATTGCATTCGTCACGACTCCGCCAAGAGTTGCTCGTCGCGCGTTTAACAGTTACGAAACAGCACAGCAACAAAACTAGACACAATAATTACTTTATCAAGCGCGGGGAACGCGGAAATAATGGAAACGGTCTTGTTATTCGAAATTGCTATTATCTGAAACAACAGATCGGTATTTCGGTTAATTGCGACAAACATTATTGGAAGCGAAAGATAGAAACGCTATTTCGAACTCGGCCATTTCTCATTTCGATTTGAAACGCGGTTCCCTCGATCCTCGCTGGTAATTGAAGTCCGCACGTGAAACGAATCCAGCCTATTTATCAACGACTCGTCCAGGTCCGTTTTGTATCGCAGCTTGATCCGCCATAAAAAATTCACGCGCTTCAGGCGTTCGACGACTTACGTGTCGTCGAAAATCATCGATTTCCAATCTCCGCAACTGATTGTCGAACGCGAAATTACGCGAGTAATTACGGACGGTGGCGTGTTTCGATTCTGCTACTTGACTCCCAACTGGCACGGTGGAATACTCGTTACGCAACGATTACCGTGGGGTCAACTTGACGTCAATTATAAAACTAGGTGAAACACGTGGCTATAGTTTATCAACTTGAACACTCGACCGTGTTAACCAATCGCCAGCGATTAAACAACGCGGGCAAAAAAGAAAGGGAAAAAGCGTTGCGGACAACGCGGCTGGTATAAATAAAACGAGACGGTGAATGCGAGGAATGATAAAGCGAGCGAAGCAACGTTTGAAAAATCCGCAGGCACATCGACGCGTACGCGCGAGTATGCGTGCATAAATTCTCGAGTCACGTGGCGGCGCACATGGTTAAATATAAAATTCTTCGAGCCCCGTGTCGCTCTCTCGGATTCTCCGACGCGGCGAGGTCGGACCGGAAACGAAGCCGCGGGAGGTCGATTTGCTTTTTTCGCCGCGGCGTGGACGTCGACTCGGTCGTGCCTATCCATGACCCGAGTCAATAATAAATCGGTTAGCGCGTGTGCCAAGAAGGCGCCTCCGACCCTCTCCGTTTCGCCATTTTATTCCCCTCTCGAGGCGGGTTCGCGTGTTCGACTCGATCCAGCGCGGACAGCCCCAAAATCTGGGCGACGATCGCAGGGCGGAAAGTAAGACGAAAATGAGGAAGGAATAAATTGAGACAAAAAGAGACATAATGAGAGGCAAGAGTTTGAAAATCCAGGCACGCGTGGGCTATGGGTGGACGTCCATGAGACATTGCAACGCGTGGCCAAACGCAAGATGGCTGCTGGATGGAATTTTCAAAGTCGATTCTTTCGGAAACGAAGCTCCAATCGTAACTTTTCTGTTCTTGACTTTTGCGTTGTTTTGGCTTGTAGAATCAAGCCCTATAATTTGTTTTAAATACTAAGTCGATTGATGATAGAAACTATTGCTAAAATAGCAATATTTTAACTCTAATATCGCGAAATAGCAATGTTTTAACTATAACATTCTAAAATAGCAAGACTTTAACAACAGAAAACCTCGCATTTCTGAAAAAGTTACAGTGAAATAAGTTTATCCTCCGCAACCACTAATCAATGCTGATGTCCCCTCAGAGTGGACATCCTAGCGCAAAGGGTTAAACGATAATATTATTCTTCACTCTCCTCTTATTTTTCCTCACTGAAAAACCCTTTTCATTTTAGTTCACCCGTGGTCGACTACTCTACAGACTTGTTCGCCTGTTTGAACCACGCGGAACGAGTTTCGTGCGTTCAACCCTTAACAGCAGCCGATACGCACCCCCTACTCGAGGCCGCGATATTATCCACCGGAACACGAGAGAAGAACGCCGCGAAAGGACTCGCGTTTACACGCGGTAGGCCGCTTTTATTGCTGGGCGAACCGCAGGGAGAACAAATGGATAGACCAGTGGCCAGGAAGTGCAATTTTGAGTTCCACGCTCGTTTTCGAGCGGTCGGATGCCGGCGAACGGCTCGCGCGATTCAGAGTTTAGGGGTGGTTCTTCCGTAGCCGTTCGTATCTCAAGTTTCCACATATTGGGGGTTGAAACGTTACGTCGCGCATCGTTGGATCGACTGCTCCAAATACGAGGGATTTTGTTGAGATTCGTACAGTATTTTAAATTGAAACTGCAACTCGTATATTACCAAATTGAATTTGTTGAAAGAACTGTAGGATAGTTATTAATCAAAGAATATTACAAGAAATTCAAAATCGATAGATAGTTGTTTGTAAACTAATTCGCGCGAAAATTCATTTCGCACATTCCCTCTGGAACATGTACAACATTTGAAATCTAAGTTATCAATTAATCTGTAAAGATAATTTCACGATCCTTCATAAGTAACGCTGGAAAGTCACGAGACGCAAGAAGAATCGAACTCAGAGGAGTACCTTCGAGGACAATATCGAGGGCGATATCGATGATAAGACACGTGACACGATTTGCGTGTGGTTAGGCGGAAACGTGACAGAAGGGGTTGCAACGACGTGTCGCGCAGCCACGATGCGAAGAGGAAATAGCGCGAGGCGGATCGACGAACGACGTCGCACGGATTTACGACTGGCGACGCGAGCCAAGACGATGCTACCCCCGCCGTCGCGGTGCTTCGACAATTACGATTTTTATCCTCGCGTCCGTCACACATAGGGAAGGCTATCAGGTATTTTCGTCGGACTTGGATTACAGTCCGAAAATAACGACCGCCGCGTGCACTCCGCCATTCCGTCAGCGTTGTTATTCGTGCCACGGTGTGGTCAGCGATCGATGATCCGCTCAACCCCTTCGCTGCGCCGGAAGTGCTGGTTTAGAGCGCGAGTGTGTCGAGTAAGGGAGAGTGCTTGCATTTTTCGAAATAAAAATTTCCCTCTTCCCTGATTTTTGTCTGCGTCGAAGTTGAATAATTGAAATTATGGGTTAAAGTGGTGCGAAAAGGTATTCCTCTGCAAAGGGGTGAGAAATTTCCCCATAACTACACGTAGAATTATTAATTGAACGAGCTGTGTTTATGGAATGATCTGAGATATTTAAAATTGAAGATGGAAAAGGGAAATTGTTTGAAAGGGGTAGTAATTCTTTTAAATAAGAATTTCTGTCTGTGTCAAAGTTGAATAATTGAAATTATGCCCTAGAGTGGTTTTTAAAAGGTATTCCTCTGCAAAGGGGGTGAGAAATTTCCCTCATAATTATACGCAGAATGTTTCTAAATTAGGATTATTGAAAGGCACTGTTTCTGTGGAATGATTCGTGGTATTTAAAATGGAAGAACGAAGAGGGAAATTATTTGACAAGGGTAACAAGAAAAAGATAAATTGAAACTACTCTGACGAATCAGGGACTTCGTGTTTTTCCCGCAGCGAATTGTTGGAATTTCAACAAGCAATACCCGAGTAGTTAAGCCATCGTAGTGATATATATTTTGGCAACGATCGCACTCTGTCTAGCGCTACAATCGTTGAGCTGATGAGTTTACGATACGAGGTAAATCTTATCGATACGGATCTTTCTCAACTTGCCACAATGAAGAGAACGTAATCACATCTAAACTAAGCAATTAGGTACGAAAATTAACTCGAATCAACTCGAAAGTTTCTTTGGATTCCACTTCACAAAACTCGTGCGACTCGCCTCGCGACTTAATTTCAAAGTCGCGAGGCTACAAAAAAAGTACCATTTTCTAAACACAACAGCGATGAAACTAGATTCACCTCGAATTAACTTCCCCAACACGAACGTTACCAATTCTAAGCGATTCGCCTTAATTTGTGTGCCCAAATTCCGATTTCTATCTCGGCAATGCTCCCAGATGGATATTAGAGGAATACTCGCAGGAATTGTGGACGGAAATTTGGGCTGAGAACGCTAATGACGATCTTTCGTACGGTTTGCACACGATCTGCGAGCAACTCGCCTCACGGGGCACGCAAGTATGCACCGTGGGCATTGCTCGCGCTCTTGATTCGCGTTGGAATTCGAGCAAGAGGGTCCAGATCCGAGTTATGTCTTAACGATGAAATGCACAATTCCGGCAACAGTTTCTTACCACCGCGTGTAAAGCACCGTGCCGTTTAAGGGCCCTTGCTTCGACGACGTTTTGCTGCGAACCAAGGGATCTTCTGGAGCAGAATCGAGCGTCGTGGATACAGTTTGGGGGGTTGATATGCAGTGGAACGCTTGGACAGCAAGAACGGTCATTGGGGTGAATTTACACGGTCCATTTTGGTCGCAGAGTAAAGTGAAAGCTGAGAGAATAGCGTGGATTGTTGTTAAATTAAATCGTGATTTGTACGAACCGTGTCTCTTATTTTTATCATTCGATCGACGCCAAATTTTTATCCACTCGAGTTTTTAATAGAAACGTAGGAATTAAATTTTAGGTGATAAAAGTAACGAAGAATTGATGGTTTCGTTGGAAGCATGTGCAGCGCAGGAACACGTTCGCATCGATATCGCTAATAATGGCCGCCATTAGCATCGACACACGTGAATCATTGAAATATCGCAATTATAACAGCAGCGCGAGCTTCACGGAGTAAATGAGGAGTCGAGTGACAAATGCGTGTTTTTATGTAACATTGTGCAACACCTTCCTTGGGTTCAACTTTGCGGCTCGTCTTCAATGTTAAATGAATTCTTGCTGAACGCACCATGTATCATGTTGCACAATTACTTTGTTCAGCTGCTAATATAAACACTCTCCAGGTAAAGCGACTTTCCAACCAAAAACAAAGTGTTACCTTGGACCTGTATACAATATGAGTCAGTCAAAGTGCGATGTTTATTCGGTAATAATTCTAAAACACGAACAAACAAAGCTGAAAACAAATAGTTATGCAAAATCCCAGTGCAAATTCTATTTTTCTCAATATTTACTTTCATTTCTGCAGGATTGTGACTTTCGAAAAATGTCGTCACCTCGTTTCACGTTACACATTAACGCGAAGAGTCTATAAAAAGTAGATTAACGTCGTTTTTCTGGCCGACCCTTCATTTACTCTACGAGCCCCAACCGGTAGGATAAAACGCCAGTTATGCAACCAGCAGGATGCAGTCAAAAAACTAGGGTAACAGTCAATTGCTAATGATGAGTTTAATGTCTTGTAGGCGTTGTACGGCCGGTGTGTACGCGTACCAAATAAATTAACCCGAGTGTTTAGTCGGGCCGCCAATTAAGGAGCAGCTTGTCGCAGGCTGGTAAACCGAAATCAACGTGAAACGCTATGAATAATCAACAAATCCTGTTCGTTGCATTCAGTAACTCGACCCGTTTCTAATTTCAACTTCACCGAAATTGCAACTAACGAGAGGGAGAATAATACGTCTGCGCGATTTCCTTCAAACTAACCCTCTGATTAACAATTCTAATTAAAACGTATAGTGTAATTTCTTGCTCGAAAATGTTACGAGTCGCTAAATGTTTCTTAGGGTGCAACCACCCTAACTGTGCACCCCTTGAATAAAACAAACTTCAAACTTCTATGTTTCTCTCATTTCTACTCTAATTTAGACAAATTTAAACGAATATCAAGTAACATTAACACGTTATATGCCATGTGGGACTTTTGAAAATCTTGTAAAACAAAGAATGCAAGCAAACTTGTACTGTAAACTCTTCAAAAATGAAATTCATTGCTTCGTTGTGTTATGCATCAAGTACAACACAACTCTTAAACACCCCTTCTCTTGAATCGTGGTCTTTGTACCACTGTAAAGATTGCAAAGTATACATCAAAAGCAAAATTATTAAATAACAAATCATGGGGCGTATACACCCCACGTGGCCAAAACGGAAGCATCCAAAAATCGTTCCAGCACAGGACGTGTTAATAAAAAAAAATCACAAACACACATGAACAAAAAAAAATCGCATCGACGTAGTTGTTTTCCCAAAAAGAAATCCGCTGAAAAGAGAAATAACAGCAGAGACACGGGTGATAACGATTATAATAAAAGAAGAAGCGAGGCGCATTATTCAGCGTTAAATTCCCGGGAAGATGATAGATGGATCTCAAAGGGGCATAAGCTTAACGAAGCAAGGCGGTAACGTTAATTAATAACAGCGCGTACCGTAAAGGGTTGGTGTGTGGGGTGTCTCTTACCTTGCCCTGCATAATCAGGCGGATGGTCAGGGTGACCGACGGGTCGTCGTTCAAAACTGGTTTGTTATCCATACTGTCCATAATGGAGTCACGGATCCTGCGATTCAGATGGTGGCTCTTCCTGAGAGTTGCGGGGGGGAGGGGGAGGATGAGAGGCAGGATAAGGTGGGCAGGGGAAAGGTTAGGCGAGTGATTTTGGTTGGAGGGGTCTGAGGGACGTGCTCTTCAAACGCTCCCAGGTGTGTTCAGTCCTTGCACTGCAATCAAACGACGTATCGGGTTATCGAGTGATCGTTCGGACATGAAACGTCGCATTAAAAATAGTCATTTAAAATTAGCGCCAGGTATACGTGGATTTATTAATACGGGGCGACGCGAGACATCTCGGGGAATTTTCAGCGAGTCGAAGTAGCAGGATAATCATGAATAATAAAATTGCGTTCAAGGCGATCGTTGGCGAGTGGAACAACTGTGATGGTTCAGGTGTCTGAACATGCTTGACTCGAACGCGCATACTTGACATCGCGGGCCGCGGTGTTTCAGAAACTTGTGCCATCGTTGCACGCGTGCTCGACAGGTTTTCAAACTAATTCTCCTTCGAAAGGAAAAAGTTTATATCCTGGTCTTGTTTTCAGTCGCGGAGTCTCTTCAAATTTCTGCCAAGTTTTATCAAACACTTTGTACCGTGCTCAGTGTAAATTTAAAAGCGCGAATGAGAGAACTCCGTTAATTAGGGTCTCGCGAAGTTTGTAATTAATCAAGGATGTCAAGTTGTTCCATCCATTAGATTATTGCGCTTGAAACTACACAAAACAGCCGCTCGCTTCGTTCCCTCCCGATTTCAACGATCGTCGTGGCGATAACTATCAAAGCAATTGTCTTTAACTCCATCTCGCTGAATATGTATACCGATAGACAGCGTATAATAAAGAGGGGCATTTATGTAACCACAAAAGACTGGCAATGAGAATCGGATGCCAAGATTGCAATTATTCAGACAGCACTTAGCACTGGATATCTTTGTTCGAATGCAAATGGTAGTTCGATTGCGTTTTGAAAATAAATTAATATCCTAACAAACTCCCACTGGAGGTACTTCCAGTATCTCTTCGACCCTTCAATCCTCCACTACATTTTCCTGGAACTTTACGTTACTTTTTCTGACGATGCTAAAATTGTGCGCTCGATTAAAAGAAAGAACGCAAGGTATGCGATACGAGAGATCGTTCGAGTTCATACGAATGCAATCATTACAATAATTTTGTCATGCCAGCTCTCTAGTGGTACACCACTATACGTATGAAAGATAGCGCTATCTTTGATCATAATTTCTCGACCCAGATAGTCGCGAAGAATTTCAAGATATCGAGCTGGCCTCGTGCCTCCTCGATACGTTACAATATCAAAGATAATATTCTCCGCGAAAACTCGGTAGAAGCGTGCTTTCTAAGGAGAGCAACATTCTTTCGCATTTACAACCAGCGGCTCGTGATTCACGAGCAGATGGAAGGAAATATTGCAAAAGAAAACACGAAATCTCAGTCACGTTCGAATAATTCTAAACACTGTCGCAAGTTGTATCAGCGTTCGTCGCGTTTAATATTCACCTCCCGTTTTCTTTGCCAATCGAGTTGCGTTTCGATCAAAGCGGTGAGAATTTCAACCCATGGAACTTTCTCAAAACGCACTTGATCAGCTCGACGACTGCTATCGCGAACTTTGGTAATTGCAATTGATAAACACCAAACTCTTTATTGCGTTATATCGAGGCATCTTGCGAAACTACATACTGCAAATCGAACTTTTAATGAATTAACTGGTCCAATGAACGACCAAATTGTTCGTCGCGTCTCTAACTAAAGTAGTACCAAAGCTCGCAATGGAAACACAAGAAAACAGCTTACGTTTTACTTAAAAAATCACGACGATTCAGAATTCTTCTGTACCGCGAGACAACTGAATTACAGGACCGACTCGCCAACAACAATCAAACGGGAAAACCCGAAAGACGAACGACGAGTATACTTCGACGCGTCCAGCGGTCACGTCAAGCGTCGCAGAAATAAACAAAACACAATTGCGTATCAGACGTAACCAAGTTTCCGCGTATCCAAGCTTAAATAATAGACCACTAATGGCAACGTAACTCTTCCTAGCGTCTTCTGGTTTGCACGCTATTCTCGCGAGAGCCAGCAACTACATTGCTGTTCGAAAACAGGGCAACAGCCAGCATGATGCACGCTACATTTTTGGAGTCGCGTACCAAGCGTTGCTCTGAGAGCAACGCTCCAGAATGCGCGCGGCTGGTTCGCGTTACGATTTTCCTCGCGCGGATAAAGAAAATTCCGTTTTAAACGGGGGACGTGGTTTCCAAGGCTCGCGGCTGCTACCAGAGACCGCGTCGCGTGTCATTGGCTGGCTGTTCTTTGTTGCTTCTAACGAACCGCTTCCTCATTACGGGCACGTGTATAGAAGCCACTTAAATAGAACTTTCTGCCACAAAGAAACTCCCCAGCCACCGGGACCAGGAAAAATGTGTTCAATAATCGCCAGCTGGTCTGTTATGGGTGCCCGTGCGCGCGAGGTATGATGCACCTTGGGAAAGTACGCGAGGACTGTCGTGGAATGTCCATTTTCTATCGCGAGCATGGCACTGGTCGGTACCAGCGCGCTTGTTTAATTGTAAAAGCTGATATATCAATTTATCGGCTATTAATAACGTGAAACAATGGTCGCACGTGTCTAAAAGAAAAGAATTTTATTAAATCTATGACTCCATTTTATTTTGTACCGTGATTCTAAATGCAGAATGTTAAGATTAACGAGGCAGACAAAATAGAATTTAGCATAATTTATATTATACCATAAAGATTGATTAAAATAGGTGCTTTGTGGGCGTGATAGTGTAGGCTATTGCGTATCGAGGTGTGATATCAATTTATCGGCTATTAATAATGTAAAACAATGGTTACACGTCTCTAAACAAAGGAACTCGATTAGATCTGTGGTTCTATTTTATTGTAACGTGATTCTAAATGCAGAAGTTAATCTTAATAAAAGCAGAGAAAATAGAATTTGGCATAATTTATATTGTACCACAAAGATTCATTAAAATAAGTGTTTTGTGGGCGTGATTTGTTTGTGTGTATCCTATTGCTAACATCGATCCAACTGGCCTCTATTTTTACAGTTCGTTCCAAGAAATTTTCTCCTACTCTAAATATTGAAAGTTTAGTATACAAATTTGATAAAGAACGGTTCAGTTCAATCACGATTTGAGTCAGTGGTATAGCATTGACGTAAGATTATTGTTGCTATCCTTGATATAATCATTTTTACTTGTTATATTATTATTACCTAACGTTAATATTGCAAATAATTTCACAATGACTTTAATTCTTTTCACGAGTAATAATATACCATTTCACGTCCTCAGTTGCAAAATTTTGATAGTCATTGTCTACGTACACGCACAGTGTACTGTCTATTGTAATTACTGCATATGGTTACACATCGCGCTTTCTAATTAGTATAACAATGGCTCACGTACAGCCGTACATTAAATTATTCAAAGTTTTCAAATATTTTCTCGTTCTACAGGAAGAAATAATTTACATGTTGCACAATTGCGTTACTTTGTGCTTCTTTTTCCAAATTATAACATTGTAGCATGTTGGCAAAAGAATCATATGCACGCTCGAACTGTTCTATCTTGGAATACATAAATTTGATTAATTAATGCGGTTCAAACTCCGGGTCATACATATACTAAATATTAAAACAATAAATCACAATACGCAATGGTAAATCTATTTTGAATAATTCTTAGTTAGAGCCAAACGAAAATAGAAATAGAAATACATGAAATACTGTCTTTTATCGAGGATACCAAGATGGACGAAAGAGAAAAAGCGAGTGGAAATCCTATTCGAAGTGCACGCAGAATTTTCCAATGGAAAACGAATCAGAATATTTACGATTCGATTATTTTATACAGAACGTATTTCTTGCCATCACGTTCTCTACTTAACATATACAACAAAGAAATTACCATAAATTGTTCATATACAAATAACAGGTTATTCAAATTTTATAGATTGTAAAGCATTACAGTTAGAAAGAAACTTTCATTACGCAAGACGAACCTAAGATGTTGAACAAAAATGAGAAATAAATTACTCGGTTGCTCCAGTACAAAAATTCGTAACATTAATTTCTATCATTTCGATGGAAATGTCCTGGTCCAACTTTAAACAAAGTGTGTCAATAGTTATTTCGATACTTTTTAATATCGCGTCACACTTCAGTTCACATAATTTCTCTCTATATAGATTTAAAACAGCCGCACCTACACCCAAGTCGCACGGTTCACCCTCTGAACTCGAAAACTTCTAAGCTCAGCGAACGAGGAGGACGCGAGGGTCGTTCGCGGAAATTCCACCGATAAAATGCTAATAAAGTCCGTGTAAAGGGATTCGCGGTTACGAAATGTTAGTAATTCCGTGGAAACGAAGAGTGTAACACCAGCAGGTAGGGCTTCGCGCGTTCAGTTTTCAGGTCAGACGATAAATACCTAAAAGTGCGGTAGCGATGTCTTCGAACGAGCAACGAAACCGACTGGAACGCGACGCGGAGGCGCATCTACGCGATCTAATTTGCTTCTGGCGATACCTCCCACACGCGGCCCTGTTCCTTTGAGCTTCGACGAGCTTCCTCTGTTGGGAATGGCACGATAAAGGTCAATTTCCCCTTAAGATGGTGGCTTTTGAACTACAAAGGTTGCCCCTGTCCCTACGTATCTCTTTTTACACGTAATAACCTTTTTTTCCCTATTTACAGACTCCGTAAAGTATGTTGCCTTTGCGCATAACTTTGTGTACGTATTTTCTTTGAAAGCTCGTCCACTCTTATCGAGTCCTAATTATTCCTTTCAATAATAGACAATTTTTAGTCCCTCAGTTTGTTTGCCATTTTTTGGAGCTGCCATCTATCAATTGATAATGAATAATTTACACTCTAACAAAATAACAGGATGTTTTCTTAGTAGCTGATCCAAAGATTTTTGTACAATATTACATGTGAACGGTCTCCAATGAATTCAACAAGTTTTCATATTGCTGTAATCTCGTCGTTCCCAAGAATTATCATTTAAACGCCTCCTCTCTACCAGCGATAAAAAGGCAACGTTATACTCTAATAGAAACGTATCGCGAGTCGCAGTTTAATTACGTTCGATCGCTTATTTAGCGGCAGTAATTACCGGGGGAATTGTTTATTTCGAATCCCCGTCGAGGGAGAGAAGGGAAGACGGAGACGAGGCTCCGACAAAACGATGGACGACTTTACGATCGCGTCCATTTTCTGAATCAAGGAAGCGCGTTACCGGCGCGTAACAATGCGACGATTTATCGAGCCATTGCCACGATGAGCAAGATAATAAGGAAAATGTCAAACGACGTATTCCAGGAAGCAATCTAAATATTTGCCAACAAGAATCTGCCGAATGAGATTCATCGTGGCAATTCAGAGAACTATAAATAAAGTTCTAATATTACTTAATGCCCCTTTAAGCAATCAACCACGTGCCCACAATTGGAAACCAAGCGAGCGTCTTCTCGGCTGTTAAAAAAGTGCATTCTGTGCAACGAGGAATTTAATGCGGTGTAACCAAACGATAAGCCAAATAATAAAACGATTTGTTTCACGAATAATTAAGAAACGAGCGAAAATTGACATGAAATGCTGCTATGCGTGTGCGCATAGCACTCTGATCGAGATTCGAAAATTTAGCGACACAAATTTCAGCAAGATTTTCATGATATTAAATCGAACACAATATTTTACGCGATGTGTCAATGAAAATTGAAGCTGAATCAATATCTGTGGATATCGATAATTTATAATGGGAAAATATTATGCGATGAACAGTGTGTTTGTCAAGTAAATGATATATTCGACGATAAGAGGCGAGCGTGGAACAGAAACGCTTCAGCTTTTCAGATGAACCGATACCATTAGCAATGCTCGAGCGAATTTATTATCGACAACAAATTAGATGAACGGCAACCATGACACAGAGAAAGGAACTCCAGCCATTCCGAAGGACAAATCCAGTTTCGATACACGGTGAACATTTGAAACGAGTCGACGAGGTTTGCACTGGCTACGACAGACGGAACGCCAGATACCATCAAACGAAACGTTAGATAATTAGCCCTATAATTAAACGACGATAACCGCGACTGATTACCGTCAATTTATCATTGAGAACACATTTCCATCGTTCTCGTTCGTTCAGCTAAGCCTCTCCGTTACGTTCACTCGTTCGATTTTCTTCCTGAAGCTGCTTTTCTTTCCTGAATGGAATTCTAGCGTTGATGGAACGTGTTTTCAATGGAGAGAATTTTTAGCGGAACGGTTTGCTTTAAGAACGAGAGAGAAAAATCCCTCGAAACCACTCGACGATTTTACTATCGTCATTGACAATGAATTACGACAATGGAAATACCTAAGTGTTTTCCTGCGTGCTAAGTGAAGATTTCCTTTCTGACAAATTGTTACAGCTGCAATCTGATCCCAGCCTCTAATTCTTCTGTTATTTACTACGCCGGATCGCAGTGATCAGGATGATGGTATAGGTCAGATTGACATTTTTATTGATGAACGCGAGTTAATTAAATTCTAGTGTTTTTCATGCTTGGAAAATTCGTTTCCATACATCCTACAATTTTAAAATTATTGTGGAGTCACACGAACATTCAACGTACCGAATGATTTAATTTTATTTTAATTGCTGGCGATTACCCTGTATTCATCCTGATAGTATTTATCGCAGAACTTTTTTGCCGTGCACGTACTAATTAAACGAACAGTTGTATAAATTGTCCATATAAGAATGTTATTTAGCTCCACTGGAAATGACTTTTTTCCGTTTCCATGGAACGCTATGCATTTTGATAAAAAATATTAATGACCGAACACGATTCATCTGCTCCATAAATTGACGATACACGAGATATCGTCGATAAACGACCGAGTTTTTCCCTTTTGCCCATTTCCTGCTCGTCTCGCCGAGTAAACAGCGAGCCGATTAATCAAACAAAAATTAACAATGGCCAATAATACGGTAATACAGGTACACTTTACTAAAATCCCGTTTTTATTTCCATTATGCAAATTCCGGTAATCTAACATGCTGCCGACTATTTATTTAGAGACATATTTTATCGATTCGGCCGTTCAGAATTTATAGCTATTTGCGTCACTGATACGTAACGGGCTTATTGCTCAAATCGTTATTTGAACAATGCTGATACACACACCGGTGAATTATTATTCGATTAAATCCTCATCTATAAATTATTTCGCCAATATGATTCCCACTATTTCTAGCACCGCGCGGGGCAACGTGAAAAAATACAAAAATTCCCGACTGGTGATGCACATTTTTCATAGAAATCTCCTTGGCGTGATTAAAACCTTCGAAATGAAAAATGTCCTTTCAAAAATTTGATGAAAAAGATGGAAATGTATAACAACTCAATGCGTGAAACATTAAGCCTTTGCGCTCCGAATCATTTTGCTACCAACAACTCCCTACCACTTCCTCGACTAATATAGCTCTCAGACTTGATTGTAATTTATATTTTTCGGAACCCATATTTGTTTTTTGTTTTATTTACCAATGTCGCGTCGTACTCGTCAAAGGTGTACAAAGGATCAACAAATGATCAGCGAGTCATGGACGCAGGTACGATTGCTACGTTTCCCACGTATACGCGGCGACGAACGTGTACGACGCGTGTTCCCCTTGTAACGGAGCACCCGGTAGACACGAGAGAACCGGTCGCACGTCGTACGTACACGAGCGATCCTCCATTCTCCAGAAACGGAAAGGGGTTCCCGCGTTCAATGCTGCGCCCCTGGCTCGACGCTTCCTCTCCCCCCGCGGGGGCCCCTTTCCAATGCAACCGCGCGCGCGTTGCTAAAAGTGCGTCAGACGGGTTTCTTGCTCTGTCCGTTGCGAACGCGCTTTTAGCTTGGCACACGTCTGGCTCTGGCTGTCTCTCTGCGTGTCGCGGCGCAACACACGCACGCACGCGAAGCGAGAGAACACTTTGTTTCGACAAAGAGACGGTGGCCGTCGTCGCACGCGCGCATTCGCGCCCGACGAGGAGAGGAGGCACGGTTATCTCGGCCAGACCTTTTTGCACGTCGTCGTGCCGATATATCGATCCGAAAAGAGAGACGAAGGCGCATTCCGCGTTTCCCTCTTTTTTTTCTTCTCTTTTCTTTTTTTTTTTTTCTCTCTCTCTTCCCTCCTCTTTTCCCCCTTTTACGGCTGCCTGGGATTTTCGCGCAATAACGCCGCGTACGCGTTACGCGATATTACTTGCGCGCGCGTAATATTGACCCATGCTCCATTTCTACGTCGGCTATAGGGACGCGCTTCGACAGCGGATCTGTTGAATGAGCCCGATTTTCGATTCGAAAGCGCGTTGGACGACGGCTGATGGAGAACGGTGGTTGATGAAATTGCTTAACCCTTTGTGTGCTGTGAATTGATGCGCAGGTTCGCGAGTTTTTCGCTATTGGACGAGTATATGTTTTAATCGTTTCACTACGTATTAGGCGTGCAATGTACGCATGCAGTAAAAGGCGTTGGAATAATTATACGCGTTATGGGCTCGTACAGATGTACTCCATGTTGTATTGTTGCTATTGTGCCTGGATGTAACAACGTATGCAGTAGCAACAAATCGCTCTCGCATTCCTTCGGTTCGTAAATGTCGAGGCAGTTTTTACCCGCGTTTCGTTTATAAAAAATTCCAGACGTGATCGGTCTCTGCACTGTGCATGAAAAGCGATGTATTACTTAGCCCAGCAGGTGCTTTATTGGAATAAGGAAGCAGCACTCTAAGTATTAATAATTGAAGATGTGGATGCGAATGATGGTATCGTGTATAGTAAAAGAATGTTACCAAGCGTAATCGAAACTTCTTCGTACATTGAATTTTGCTGGCTACAAGAAGTGACTGTATCGCATACGATTTTTAAATAAAAACCGTGCTGAAACTGAAAGACACGGTATATTTCATTCCAATAGGAAACAGGAAAAAACATTGCACGGCTACTTTAGCCATTTGTGTCTAATTAGTGATTTACAGATGTGTTTACACTTACGGCTAATTAACATGTGCAAAAAAATGCAGAGAGCACGTACACTACTGAATATAATGTGTTGCATCACTTTAAATACACATTCGAAAGATGTGCAATTTTTGTTCGAGGCGTAAAGAACTTGCTGTGTTGGTTCAAATAAATTGGATACAAATTATATTATCGTTATATCATAAATTGATCTAAACATTTGTAGCAGCAATAAATTGCGTGAAACAAGTGCGAAGATATTAGGCGTTCCGAGAGAGAGAGAGAGAGAAATGTGATTTATGAATTGAAATTTTAAACTAATTTGCAGGTAACCATACGTGCTATCTATTTGAACGATTAAAAGTAACGATTATAATAATACGCTGGTATTCCGCAATTACTCAATTACCGAGTTACGAAGTACGGTAAATAGAAACCGGTTAAACTTCATTAAAATTAATGAGCTAACCCGAGCCATCGAAGTACGAAGTTGCACTTTATTTTGTGAAAAGGTTCGCTCGCCATGCATGCCCAATAACCAAATTAATCGAAAACGAGAAAGACCTTCGCCTTGCCAACGACAACTAAAAGCCAACGTAACCATCGATTTATAATCACGCCAGGATTAATTTAGAAGAACCGCACGGGAATCAGCGAGGTAGGTAAAGAAATGCACGATTTGAATAATCAGGGACGGGCCAGCCACTCGTGTCGTAAATACCGCGCTCCTCGTACTTCACTGACCTGCCAACCGTTTCAATACGAGGGGCTTGATTAACGAAAATACATCCGCGGTCCGACTTTCATCCGGCACTGGCTTTATTCACCGAAACGTACGCGCTGGGACGGTCTAACGCGCCGTACGCCGTTAATTACCGCAGCGACGACGACGACGACGCGACGCATCGCGGGATATCTGAATCGCAAATTGAAAAGCTCTGTTAACGCGAACGCGCTATATATTTAGCCTTCCCTGTCTTTCTAATCGGCCACACGTTTGTACACTGCGGCGATTGTGACCGTTTCGCTCTCCCGCTATTCGCAATGCAATTGGACTGTGGAATTTAGTGCAATCTGCGTTCCGTTAGGCGCGCGCGCTCGCGAGCGCGTTCTGCGTGTGCGCGGCTTAATCCCCCATAACCGGAATTTTATTTATTTCCGGTGAGAAAAAATACGGTTCGGCTACGCGCGTTTGTTTTGCTCGGATTTATTTCCCAATTAAGTTCAACGAAACGTTTCTTGGAAACGTTACGATAATTCGTAAAGACTCGTAAAAATGTTAAAAAGATTATAGGAGCAGGTGAGATGATAATATAATTGTTATTTTATGAACTGCTGAATACGGTGCGAATCAACGTTGCGTTAACGTGTCCATTTTATTTGCAAATATTTTTCCGCCAATTTGTGTTATTGAATTAAATTGACTGGAAACGAAATTACAAATGAAACATTATGCTGACACAACGTTAATCATTAATGGAGGAATAATATTTCTCTAGCCCATTTTATCGCATCAATTTATAATATTGATTAATCGTTCGTGTTGCGAACGAAACTTTTGATCAGCGGTACAGTTTCTGAAGAGTTTTACTCGAATTTTTAAAAGGTCAACAACCCTAACCCACGCGTCGATAATCGATATACGATAATGATTTAAAAAGTGTGCGACTATCGAGTTATATTCGAAGAAACTGTCCAGAAATTGTCTCTGACTATCGAGTCGGTGGAAGGAAATGTTGAAATACTCGTCGAACGCGAAGGAACGGGAATACGAAGTCCGAACGTTTGAAACGCGACGGACCGGCGATCCTTGCGCGCAACGTTCTTCCCGCTTTGCCCGTAAAAGCGTCGTTTTTCCAATGTAACGTGCGCCGGTCGTTGCACCAGACATTGCGTAACGTTCACGGACGATCCGCCGCGACCAATTTCGAGCAATCACACGATCCGTCGGTAATCCGCGGGGATCCGGTGCTCGGAATCGCCGCGATTTGTCAATCTGCATGCGTGCTTCCTTTTACGACGCGAATCACACGTCCCGAAACACTGATCGTAACGGCTACGAAATTATATAACGCGACGCGCGAGACAAAAACTCGGTTACTTTCCACCCTTCCCTTTCTATTCCCGTCTAACAATGCCGGAGAGCATTTTGAGGTTATGAAAAGGAACGGACCTCGTGGCTGCTTGTCACCGACTCGCGCAAAATTTCCTCTTTCACCGACAGTTCACTCGCATCACCAACCGGCGGTCTTTATATAACGCGTAAACCTGCTTTTCCATAAATGCAACGCCCCGACGAGTTTTCGCGGCGTGATAGTTACCCCGCTTAACCCGCGATACGTGCACTATCAATTAAAAAGATAAACGGTAATCCGGAGGCGAAAGAGAGGAAAAAAAAATGGCGCATTACACGATATTCCGTTTGGTGCTAAGCCGCCTGGTGTATAAGCACGTATACACGTTATCCCTTTCACGGGGTCTCGCGTTCCTAGTCGCAGACAGAAATTAAACGTGGCTAATGATGACGTCGTTTAACAACTTTCGGTAATAGAGGTGTATAGTATGGCAAATGATCGCGAGCAGAAATTCGATCGGGTATTAGACAAAAACGTGTTCGAGCTGTAATACAGGAACGCTTGCAGTAATTCAGGTTCCTTGCCGTAGGAACACGTTCGAAAGCGTCTGTGCGTACCAGTGGTATATCCTTTACTTTCGGGATCAAAAGCGTGAAGCGAAAAGCAGCATTGTTTCGGAGGGACGGTAGCACGCGGCTGTTATACGTGTATGTGGCGTGGATCGTGTGCGTGGAAAAAGGTACGTAGATACAAGTCGACGACCAGAAGCAGTACAGTCGCAAGAGAAAACCAATAGCGAGGCTAGAGCCGTCCGTCTCTCTCTCTTTCAGGCTCCCTCGCGTACATACACACGAACACACAGAGAGAGACACACATATACAGCCATTCATTCTCCACGTATCTCGCTCTGTAACTCTCCCTCTCTCCCTCTTTCGTTAATATCCGGAGGTAGGGGGGAAACGAGAACCGATCGTTCGATTTGCCAGCACCAGTTTCCTATCTTCCTCGCTGGCTCGCTTTTATACGTATCCCGTGTCCGTTTAACTTACACGGGACTAGGAGCGAGAAGCGAGCAGAAAAATACAACGCAAGATACACGCGCGACCGACGAAAACACTGCTTCACTGGCCACCGTCCCGACGATAAGATAGTAAGAGAGAGCGCACCATTATTTTCGTATCTACGTAACACACGTTGTCCGCGGGCACCACGAAGGGCAAACGGTTGAGCAGCGTGTACGCTCGCGGCTCCGTTTGCTTACGAACCTCACCGATCGACGTCTCTTTCGGTCACGAATCGACATTGACGCGGCGTCACACCACGCTGCGAACCGTCTCCCTCCCGGCGGCACCGTTTGCTTTTTTTTCTCCCGTGCACACCTTGCATACGATCCCGGTGCAACACAGTAACGGACGCGAAACGACGGCCCCGTGCATTCACAAAACACTCGTCGCGACAACGTCTGGCACGTAAATCTCGCGATAATCGCGATGAAACGGGCCGACGGTAACGCCGGCGCGGCGTGTACGCTATGGTGGCGCACGGTAGCTCGCTCTCCTCGTTGCGAGGCGTCTCGAAAGGGACGAGGTTCGCATTTTAATGGGGCGCGGCCGTATGAGAATATTTCTTAATTACCTAAATGCACTCCTTAATCATGGGGGATGGGTCCGCTTCGCCTCACCGTGACGCACACTACACTTGATGCTCGGAAACGGGGGAAAGGAAGAAAAACACTACACTCTACGCGACACTGGAAAACTGCACCACCTCGGCGGAACGCGAACGAGTCTGCCTCGTTCTCTCTCACGTCCGGTCTCGCTTTATTCCGTCGATGCGCGGCGCTGTGCGCGCCGCTGCTGCGTGTACGCCGTGCAATACTGGCGACACCTCGCGGCCGCCATTACCATCACGCGCAGCAGCGGCACGCCATTGGCTGGCCAATGACGTGCGAGCTTCGACGTTAACCTTTGGTACGCGCGGTAAGTTCGAACGTTCCTTCTTCGTTTCGACTGTCCGCGGCACACAATCGCCCGAAATTATGATAGATCACGACAACAGCGAATAGTATCAAATCAGTCCGATGGAATTTATAGTTGATGTATTCGTTTGCATTTGAAATAATTGAATTGACCTATATGGTTGGGTAGATTGATGTGCTGAATTGCATGGCTTCCCGTCGCGTGATTTAAATAATAGAAAGGAGATTTTAAAGGATTATAAGATATAAGCTGCTGCATCTCGGGCAACTTTTGCTTTCTAAAGGAGCATTAAACAAATTTAAGTAATAATATCATTTGTTCGATTCCTTTAAACTGAGAATAGTCATTAATAGTAATTAAATGCCCAAATAAACAAATGAATATACAAATAACCGATTCAACTTTATTTGCAGTGCTCTGCAAACATTCGTAGGACAATATTATAACTGCATCACAGTTATTGTGTTAATTTCTCTGTGTAATTTCGACGAGTATAAGTTGTATGAGACACAAGATAAATAAACAGAGAATGAAGAAGTTATACAGTTCTAAAATGAAAAGTTACTAAATGTATATCCCTTATTGAAAAGTTAGAGCAGTAAGCGTAATGCAAGGGCCTAGTAATTTACATACAAGGGTGTACTCTTCAATGGAATGATATTCTGCCAAGTATCGACGGCTATAATAATCGAGGCGATACAATGCCTGTAATGATCATTGTAAATCACGTCTGAGACAATCACCGCTGAAACTCGTTTCATTGAATTATTAGGTGCCACTAATCATACCTCGATCTGTACGCTACTGACTGATTTCCGATTGAAACGATGGAGTGGTTCTTGTATCGGTTCTGCTTGGAACACCATTCGGCATTCAACTTTTCTCCGTTCAACAAAAGTGAATGCCCGCCGAATCGGTGTTGATAATGAAAGGTGGAGCACGTGGTCGTCCCGGAAGACGAATGGTCCAAGATGAATGAGAAATCCTGACCTCGTACATACGCCCGGACCAGCCGTGACGTCGTATTTTACGTTCTGCTCTTTTTTTGTTTCGAACTCGTCGGAGAGCTGAAAGTTGTAGCGTACGGGTGTCGGATTAGCTATTTTTAAACTTGATTGCCGAATCAATTTGAGTGTTTCAGACTGTACTCTGTTTTTAAGTGACAATTCTCGAGAAATGGTTACCGTGTGTGCGTTTGCGTGTGAACAGTTCGAAACTGAATGAGGAAACAGCATTTCTACATTTATATTAGTTCGATTATATAACTCCCCCATTCAGTTCGAATTTATTCAAATCGCCGTCGCCAACACAGCTGTGCACCTAACGCAAACTACCAAAGCATTCTTTTACGACCCTCTACCCTCCCAAATTTCAATCAAACATTTCATCAGCGTATTTTTCAGGTCCTCGAAACGCCCCAAAAAATCCAATAAGAAGCCCAGCGCACAATTTTGTTAAGAGTTCCATTGTGGACTTAAAGAATAATCCCTTTACGGGATCAAGCATCGAGTTTCCATTGAATCCGCTTCCGCTGGTGGTACAAAGCTGCGCGTTTTCCGCGAGCAAGCGCGACGTCAATGAAAATTAACCGCTCCGCCAAACAATTCCCTGCGATTCGCAACGCGCGTATCACGCGTCGCAAGTCGTCCGCGAGGCTGCGCGTTGCATCCCGTTTTACCGATTAAGGGTGATCCTCTCTCTGTTCCGCCGCTGGGAACGATCGTTTGTGCGTCAGGTTTGCAGAATATAATGGGAAGGACCACTGGCGACAAACCGATAAGCTGTTGCGCGATAACAACGCACGATAGCCAGGAGGGTAGGAGAGAGGCACCCTTATCCGCGCGGTGGTTCCGCTCCGAGGGATGGTGGAGCAATCGTCCCTGGTAAACACTTTCCGCGATTTGTACGGTGAATTTTCTCTTCCTCCTCGCTCGGATTTCCTCGGGAGCGTCGACTGGCCATGGATCGTGGGGGTAAATTGCTGGTGAACGGATAAAATAATAAGTCCGATTGCGGAACCGAGTGCTGTTATTGTTGTCGTTGAAGTGGTTCTAGTCGAGAGAACCTAATGGCGTTCTGTGTCGGTTCTGGAGGATTTCTTTCTTACAAAACCAATGAAATTCGTACAATTACTACTTCATTTTGCGATCTACGACTTCGTTCGTACTGATGCGCGCGTCTGAATTGTCTCGACCGATCCGAACGAGGGGTGTACACCACAAACCATGCGACCCATCCTTCCACATCTGGAGAAATGGAATTACGGTCAGACGATGAAAAATTATCGTTCCACCGCGACATGCAGCCTGTGTAATCTATTACGACTACACTTTTTTTTATCCCCGCGGCCTAACGACGAAACAAGCCCAGAAACAGTGCCAGCAACAGCCGCAGGCTGTTCCACGGAACATTTACTTAACCGCCATAGTCCCTCGCGTTCGTTCGGCTCGAACGGAGGGGGGCTCAAGGGGGTGGACGAGTACGGGGCTTAAAGCTGCAGTATATTCGTCGTCGCTGAGAAAAGTACTTCCTAATGAGCTCGCTCTTTTGCAGCCGAAGCATGGAAAGCGGCGGCGGTTGCCCGTTAGTTCACGAGCGCGGTTCCATTGGCCATTGCAAACTGAATTTCCGATAATTGCTTTCCGCACCGCCTAAAATGATAATTAAATTCCTGGCCGCGCTATTACCCATGGCGAGGTATTGTCGTCGTAATGGCCTTTCATGGGGGCCCGACCTAAGGGAGGCCGGTTGGCTACATTTAAGGATGTTCTACAAACAACGTCTGGTGGGACCACCCTCTGTTGGTATCGAGCGAAATGGCCCGACGACTGACGCTGCCCGGTACGCGCGAAGTAACGTTTAATTGATCGCGTATTTACCGCTCGCGTATCGTCCGCCATACTCGAATAGCCTAACCGCGGCCGTTTGTAGTTAACTGTTGAGCCGTGCGTTGGGAATTGCGGCCCGCCCGAGTACCTCGCTAGGCTATTCGTGACAGTTTCTGTTTAACTCGCTGGAAAGAGTATTGGCGGCCATTGCGCGTACAGTGACTGTGACACAGTAGTCGCACGTGTGTAGCATGAACGTTTGTTTTCAACTTTTTATCGAAATTTAGTGGACACCGCTTCGTTCTTATTCCTTCAACAAAATGTTTCACAATGTACCGTGAGGAAATTTAATTACGGACGAGCGATAGCAGTTTCCGTCGTTTACGAAGATGGTGGAAAGTTTCATTTAATGATTCATGGGACCAGAAGCGTATTTAGACGATCGTTCTCAATGAAAAAGTTTTATGCACGCTCTCATTTATTTTCGTCCCATGCATTGTACGGAATTGTATTCATTCTGTTAAAAGTGGAGTACCGCATTGTGCGAAAGGGTCCCACAATGAGTGACCTCCATTTCTTCGCAACGCCTCCGCGTAACACGAAGATATAATTGACTACACGCATTCGCCATTTAATAGCTCGAATAAAATCCTGCGAATTCAATGCGTGGGAGACGGTTCTACGAGCATCGAAAATAAAGAAAATGCTTCAGATCATGTGACGCGATTTTTCAATAAAATTCGTGAAAATGGAGGGTGGAAATTAGCTTGTCGACGGAGGTCAGAGCAGATTGAAAAATAATGGGAATAATTATCGTAAAAGTGACGCGAATTTAGGTGAATAAAAATCAAACAACGCGATAAACCTGAACGACTTGTAACTTGTCTGGCCATGATCTTTTCGTGTGGCTGGATCTACTTATACGATCGTCGTGCAGTCACGAAACTCCATACAGCATATAATAGAATGGAGTATTTCGTACGTGTGAAGTAATGATAAATTTATGTCTTCTTTTGAAACAAGTAAATTCGTTTGTACGAATGATATATGTTTGTGTATAAAATATTCAATGTAATAGAAATTGCAGAAAGAAACACGATAAAATAATAATATACTATCACGATTATCCTTAATTATCCTTCTTAACTATCCTTTTCATTATCCTTCAGGATTTAAGATAAGAAGGAATAAAAATAATCTGTTAACCATTGAGAGCAATTAATGCGAAATAATTGGCAATAAAAGAATGTCCATTCGACAATAATTCATGAATACTTCTTTATTTTCCTCGTTAAGCAGAAGATGAGCTCGTTAGGAAGTACTTCTCTCAATGAGTAAATATATACTGCGTGTACTTCAAGTTTTTCATGGTAAGAAGAAGACGTAGTAACGTAATGATATGTTAATGATTGACAATGAAGGATGCTGTAAGACGACGTGGAATAAAAATTCCATTAAAATATTCCTAACAATTTACTTTTATATATATCGATGGATAATTGCGTTGAACGTTTGTGTACGGTATAATCGATAATATCAGTATTCTGCTAATGACGAAGATTATCGCTACTGAAAACAGCAGTTTATATCGCAGAGATTCGAAATATTTCGATATATTTCGAACAAATTTAAAACTGTATCTGATTATTCCGACATGATATAAAATTTTAATCGTCTACCAACGTCGAAGATAGAGTTCAGATTTTGAACAATCATTCGAAATCGAAGTATCCGCACACAAACGATTCACACTTTTCCCTCGCAACGAAACGAGAAACATCCCTCGAGAGAATCTCGCGGTACATTTAAAAGCGGAAGGGTTAGACTCGAAGAGAAGAATCTGAATCATATTCCCGGTTCGTCTCGTTTTTTGAAGAATTACGGACAGCCGCATCTGCGTCGCATCGAACGACGCCTCGTTCGAGTCGAGGCGTCAGGACGCGGGGTGGCTGTGGCAGGGTGACTCGGGGATGGAGCGAACGTATAACATTTTCTGAATGGTTAGGAGTCGACGTGTGTCCGTGTGTGCCTCGCGACACAATTCCCGGGATGTTCACCATCGTGGGCCACCGAGAATGCACTGCGGACTATCGCTTCTTATGTATTTTTCAATGGCGCGACAAGCGGCGAAGAAACTATCGGCGACACGACAATGTCCCCGTGATACGGGATCTTTCTGGTACCACTGCGGGAAAATGCCTCGATGAAACGACGTTTCTCAGCGGTGCCATTTTTTGCGTCGTTTTTCTGCCCTCTCTTTCTCGACTGAACGTTTATTTGTATCAATAAATGTCGACGGTGCCTGCAAAATTTTATTGCAACCAGCAACATAATTCAATATAATTTAATATGAACGTTAATCGTTCCTCTGTTGACAAATGCTAGCTGATATTCAAGAAAGGACAACGATTAAACGAGCAATGAAGAGCATTAGCAATAATCGCTACGATACAATTTCACGTTAGAATAAAATGGCTTATTATGTGTAATTGAATTATGCGCAATAGCAATGGATGTTATATTTGATTTAACATTAATATCGTTATTATTATTAATACGCGGGAGCGACGGTGAAAATAATTTCTGTGAGCGGATATTGCGTCGTTCGTTATTCCTCAACAGTTAATGCTGAAATTACGGCCTAGTTTCCATAGATCAACTTTAAACCTCGGCTAACTCCGACCGCGCGGTGGTATGCTGAAAGAATGCTAATCCAGGGGTTTAAACCTGATTCGAGCCCTGACAGCGTGCTGTGCGGAATTATTGTCTACCTATTTCATCTTCCTTCATTTCTTTCCAGTACCACAGAGCCCTGGATAAAAGCTCGGGATTTTCCATGGCCAAGGGGAATAAAATTACGAGGTGTTCAAAAGCTAGAAACAATTAAGAGCCACTAATATTGCAACGGTTACTCTGTACGTAATAAATTAATAAGGATGAAACGAGATTCGTGAAAATCATACGTTTCGCGTTACGTTTTTCGATGCTTTCGACAATACGATTAGAATTTAACGAAAACAGGGAGCAGATTTACATTATTAAAATGCCAGTTTTTGCCACAAATCGTCCGTCTTCCCACCGATTGCGCAACAGCCCACCGCGAATCGCTTCGCCTCTATAAATAAAGCGCGCACAAACAAACGGGAACGATGGAAACTGTACAAGAACTTGCAAATCGTCCTCATTACGCAAGCACATTACGAAACCGCGAATTGCGTCCGTAACAAAGTTCAATCCCCGTCCCAACTCCGGTTTCAATTTGCACACAGAAGACATAAAGCTGCGAGTGGCTGAACTTAAAACGCCCGGCCGCGCGCCCGCGAACGCTCCTTCGTCGCCGTCGAAAAGAATCCGCGACGAAAGGGTGAACAACCCTCGACGCGGGCCGCCCCTCTTCGAAGCCTACCCCAACAGTCACCGCGAAGCCGGGAAGAAGATCCCACGCCCGTGCATCGAATCCCAAAGTCAGCCTTTCCGCTCGACCAGTAATTTCACGCCTCGCGTTCGAACTGACCCCCGTCGAAGGACAGAGCGAAACGGACAACGAATGGCGTCACGCGACTTGACCGCGAGAAGAGGAACGAAGAGAGAGAGAGAAAGAGAGAGAGAGAGGGAGAACGGGGTTGAGAAGCCAGAAATGGGGCTTGGTGACCTCGTCACCCTTCCCTCTCCCCGCGGTTTCCCTCTTCCGAACGCAGACGTCTCCTCTCTCATCCCTCGTGTTCCCTCATTCAAACCAGCCCACGAGGGCTCGTTCGTGCACGCAGGGACCGCGTCGCGACGTCTAGCGAGGTTACCCCCTTGACGGCCCCCATGGCCGACCTCCCTCTCGCTTCCTCCCTCTTCTTCCGTCTCGCGAAGTCTAGGCGGAATCCGCTGGAGAGGACGATCAGCCGGGACGGAAATGAGGCGGCGTCTGCGGCCGCGGCGAGATTTCGAAAGAGGCAGGGGTTCGACTGCCAGTCGGCAGTCCTCCGGCTCGATACGGGGATAACGGCTGGTCGATAGGGGGTTAAGCAAGGGTTATTGGCGCCGCGGTAATCGGAGCGATATCGAGGGCCAGCGAAACGGCAAGAATGACGCGTGAACGAGTGGTTGTACGAGTTGTTCGCTGTGTAAAAGGGGTGGTGTTGGAGGATCGCCTTCTTCGCGAGTTAGCTCGAAATCGGGGATGGTTATTGGGCGAGGTGCGTCCGAGTGCAGATACGCGTGGAACGTTCCCCTAAAACTACGGAATTATCTTCGATCGTTAGCATAAAATTGTGCGGAATAAAGGAGGAATTCTATTCGAGTTCTTCGGACGCTTTTTCCATCGATTACACGGGGTTAGAGAGATAGAGGAGGAACGCGGACAATTACTCAAGTCGCAGTTACAAAAGGAGCGAATCATCCCCGGGAGATAAACTTCGTTCGCGATTACCAGGCAACAAAAAATCCGCGCTATTCAAGAAGGAGGAGGCAAGAGGGGCGGATGAAACAGCCCTCGTTATTGCGCCCCGCCGAAACACCTGGCTATAAAAATTCCTCGAGCAAACGTTTTGCTCCCCATTATTCCATCATCCTCGGACCTCCGGGTCCTCCGGCTCTAATTCCTCCGCCGGAAACAGCCGTCTCAGAGCGTGCGGAGGATAAAAACGATGGTCACTGTTTTGTTTCAATTCGCTTGACTAATTGTGACCGTTTCGGTATCAGTCGGGGCGAGCATACACGCGGGGCACATAGGCACCCCAGGACATAACAAAGAGAGAGAGAGAGGAAGAGAGGAACGAAACGAAGAGACAGAGAGCATAGAAAAACTCCGCGTGGCCCGGGGCCTGCAAACTCTTTCATCCAGAAGCCATTGTTCTCCAGCGCTTCTTTGCCTTTCCCCTCCTCCTCTCCCTTTCTATCCACCCCTTTCCACCCCCTCGTTTCTTCCTTGTTTCCTTTTTCTTCCACCCCTCCTCCCTCCCCGCCCCGTTTCTTTTTCTTCTTCCGTCCTCAGCAGTGTTTCAAGGCGGCTTCCACGGCCTCAGTCCGCCGGCACCTTGACCAACGAGCATGTAGTCACTTGTTTAATCAGGCCTCGTTAGAAACAACCCCGGGGCAACCTCGTCATCTGCGCCCGGCGACCTCCTCTCTCCGCCTCTTCGAGCAGATGCTTCTAATGAAATTCTAACGAGCACGGATATCTTCTTCGTTAAGTGGATTATAATTTCCCGGCGTTGTTCGCGTCCCATGGATTCGCGTGAAAACAGGTGGTTAAGTCGCGGTGACGGCCCCGATAAACGCTATCGGATGTCGCCGTAAATTTCGATCCGCCGTTGTTTACGCGGTTTTTAACGAGCATCGCGTTTTAACGGACCGCGTGCGATGCTGGAATAAAGAGGCGATTGACTTTGAATGAAGCTGTGGCGAATTTGGTTGGCTACTCTCTTTTTGGGGATCGATCTGTCCGTCAGTGTCCCCAAATTTGACAAGAGAATCATTCTAGAAGTATTGCGATCTGATGAAACTTGAAAATTTACGTCTTCATCTGGCAAATGAAGTGCTAGGCCCGAGTTCCTCGCCATATTAACTCTTTGCACTGAGCTCCTTCCCAGACGTTGTCAATAGAAAATTTCCATTTCAACAGAAAATTAGGAAAACGTGGAATAAGCTTCTTTTCGTAACCACTAATCAATGTCGATGCCCCCTCAGAGGAGACATCCTAGCGCAAAGGATTAACTCACAAATCAGAAAACGATACTCTTCAACGTTCGAGCGAGACGCAACGAATCACTTCCAGTACCATAAATTTGAATGCACGCGAATCGTCGTTCCGTAATTCGTTCGGGAACGCCATTAAAAACAGCCGAAACATCGTTCTCCGCAAATTCCACGGCAACGAAGTCGAACCACCCTGTCGATTGCCGAAGAGGGAGAAGGAAAATGGCAATTTTGCATTCTGTCCGCGGCGGACTGTTTCATTAACGAAAGCCGTTCCTCAAGGACCGTGCGAAGGTTTCCATTTATTCCCGGCCGAGAGGTCTAAGCGGAGAATTTTGACGGTACCCGGGTTTCCCAGCGTGGCAGCTCGGCCACCGACCTATAAATCACGCGATCCCCCATCCTCCATTATGGTTAATCTCCGCGCGTACGCTCTGTCTCTCCGCGCGTCTGACTTCGGATTTCCATTCCGCGTCCGACGTTTCATCCACTCCATCTCCTGATGATTTTCGAATCAACGTCAAAACGAGATTTATGAACCCCGCCCCGGCGACGATGCGCGTCGAAGACGCGATCCTTGTTTCGATTCGACGTTCTTCTGTTTCCTACTTCGACACCTCCAGGCGCTCGCGAGTTTTTTCGATTCGTTTCATCTTCTTCGAGTTTCTTTCGTTTTCTGGTTCATATGATGTATCATATAGCCCTCTGCAAGAAATTTTCTTCAATTTCTTCTGAAAAAGTCTTCTCTCTTGACACCCTTCGTCCAACCACCCCAAAATTTGCAGCTCAACGATAATATTTTGTGAAAATGACGCATGTGTCTGTGTTCCCCAATTTTTCCTTATTTTTAATATTCGCATAGTATCTGCATTCTCCATTTTTACCTCATATTCTTTTTAAATTCCCATGATACCTGCATTCCTAAACTTTTCCTTATAATTTTTTAAAATTCCCATAGTATCCGCATTCCCCAATTTTTCCTCATATTTTGTTCTCCAACTCCTCCTCGAGTGCGCTCGTGATCCAACACCATCGCCGTCCCAGGTCTCGCAGATCGAAATCAGCAATTAAAGCAAAGTTAACTGTCGTTGTTCCCGCGTGCCGAGGGATGGTAATTAGTATTGACTCGCATCGTCGTGTTTACCCCGTCGGAAGTTCATCGCCGCGTAGAACGCGAAACTTTCGGATGACGAAGACGAGGACGTAGACGACTTATTGCGACCCCCGCGTATTTAGTTGCAAATTTTACCAGTTAACCGTGTCTGCAGCTCGGATGCCCGCCGCCGCGTTCCTCCGTCCTCGGATTCCACTCGAACAATGCGTGCTGATTGAGTGACACTGTTAATTAACGGCCCGAGACGGGCTAAGATCCAGTTTCGCGCACGGGGGAATTGATCGTTACGTTTGTCCGTTGCGACGATCGCGATTAATTGTTCAGCGAGACGATGCTGTCTTCGAGTCGGAAACTTTGTCCCAAGTACTGTGTTTAAGTAATCTGCGCCTCCTTCATTTTGCGTTACACAACGATCCCAACTAATCTCGTTTGTAATATTTTGCTACGAGCATTTTTGTTCCCCTCGAAGACCTCAGAAGGGGTTGAAGAGGAACCGGTTTTTCCAATTGAACAGGATTTATGGCGCTTGTAATCAAAATTATGAAAAATATCGGGATGATCCATCAAATCGGACGGAAAATGTTCGAGAAAGTTCACCCTGATTTGAATTGCAGATTCGATGAGACATTGTTTATCTCTGATCGTCCAAATATCAATCGAATATTAATGAAACCGCGATTCAACGTCGCGCATGCCATCGATAAGTTTTTGACCGCGAGCAACGACAAATTTAACCATCTTCACTCGCGAAACTAACCTGTCGAGTTCCACAATGAGGTCAACCGTGACGCGCGGTGTCTGTGTTTCACTCGAAATTATTTTCGTCCCAGCATCCACCGCAATGGAAGTTTTCAAATTTTAATGCACTTTCGCGAAACGCGGGACGCGATAAATTCCAGTGAAGCAGCAACAAATATTTAGATCGCGGCAAACATCTAACGAAAAAGATAGATTATTTAGGTATCTCGTAGAGCTATTGCTTATTAATCATTTTCGACGAAATATCTATAATACAAGGCAGAAACATACTTTGGTGCCGACCAAATAATTGAACGAAATTATTTTTAAATGAAGATCGTTTCTCTCGGACGTGGACAATTTTATTTCTCGTTTTTTTTTCAAACGAACCTCGTAAATTGAATTAACGCGTCCGAAATGTTAAGCGCAATATTTAAATTCGCGATCGCCCGCAGGAAGCACGGTGACAGTCCGCGTTTCACTGGAAATCGCAAGGATCCTTCACTGAAAATAGCTTTGACGCCCCAAACGCGCTTTTAACTGACAGTCTGATTGACGTTACAGAATACGCCGCTATTCATACACGAACCGTTACTTACGTGGATACGTCCGATGAAAATTGCGAAATTACACCGAAAAAAAGGTGGACTAATCGAAAGCAGCCACGGCTTACACGTGCAGTGATATTCAACGCGAAAAAATACTCCCAACGTCGGATCGTGCTACGTCAATATTCAATTGATATCGAAACAGACGCATAATGCACTACGCTGAATTTTTGACGTAAATTTCACGCAACTATTTCGCAAAAAGCGACTGGAACAGAAATTAAAGAAGCAGAAAAAATATTCTTCCTTCGTAAAATGAAAATAGCATTCAATTGATATTGAAACGTATAATGGATCGCGCTGAATTTTTGACGTAAATTTCTCGCAACTATTTGAAACGGAAAAAAAAACAGAAAAAATGCTCTTCTCTCGTCGAATAAAAATAACGTTATTTTATCATCAAAAATGTTCGATTATTTGAAAGCGGGTGACACGTTTTGTCCGGATAATCGAGATTCTACCGTATATACACGAGAAACCATCTTCACTACCAGATACTAAATTCTTCCTCCAACAGTATTACACGGAAGAAACAGGGGCAATATTTTCACAACCCTCCGCCTCCCTCGTCGCTATCGTTTCAAATACCGCGTTTCTCCCAGCGAGACCAGAAGTAAAGGTTTCGAGAAGAAACCACGTAAAAATTCCCTCTTCTATTATCGAATCACCGGTCTCCTCGACTCTCTGGCGGAAGCAAAATATTTCATACGCGGTGCCGTCTGCTTCCGCCGCCTCGAATCGAATACGCTCGCCGTAAACAGGTGGACACGCGAACCATCCGGAGAATAAATAAGGGGAAGCGTCAGAGGAGCGGATGAGAAACAAAAGTGGAATCGGTCCTCGACGGGTTCCTCTCCTCCGTCTGCGAAACGGGGCTTCATAATCCTTTTAAGACCGACTCGCACGCGTAGGAGGATTCCTCCTGCCTCTCTCGCGGACGTGTGTTTACCTTGAAAGCAGCCTGGCGCGTAAACTCTCGTCGCGAGCAAATAAATCCTCCATCGACGTGGCTCCTTTTTATTTATGCGCGACGAGTTTTGCAACCAGTCGGACGCTGTTGCCTGGTCCGTGCGCGGCTACGAGCCAGCAGTTTCAGGGTAACTTCCAGCAGCCCCCGTTGGCGAGCACGCGTAGAGGCGCGCGCGAGCGCGTGCAGTCGAGGGTGAGCTACCCCCTCGCATAAACCGCCGCTCGACGCCAGTCTTACATGTGTTCGAAGTTCAACTTCATCTCGCGTCCCGGAGTGCGCCCACCCCTCAACTCGAGTTATTAAATTCGCCGGCGCGAGGAGGATCCCGTCTCGAAAGAACCTGCGAAATGAATGATCTCGAGGATTCCACGGGGCTGGCTCGTGACGCGTCTGTTGCCAGTAGAGACACGTGGGGCGTCGAGGAATCGTGGGTTAAATCGTCGCTTTCAGGACGGTAGATAGAGTGCTCTGTAACGCGGTTAATTCGTTCCGTGTTCCATTGAAACGGTGTCGATCTTGGAATTAACGATGATCGAGGAGCAGCGATTTGTTTCGACGATAATCGTGTCGCGGTGAAAAACGAGGAAGGTGTACGACTGCTCTGGAATAAGCATTTGCAGCGTCGAATATTCTTGCAGAAAGGACGAGGGGGATTCGGAAGGGACCGTGGAAAATCTCTGTTAGGAATGGCTCGAGCTATCCGAGCGTGCTCGGCTCTCGAAGAGTTCGCGGAAGAAGCTCTTCGAGAGGCACATTAACAAATACTATTCGTTCTCGTTTCGACCCGCGTCGATTTCGTGGAGGAGAGGCCAATAATCCGACCGAATCTCCGTACCGTTGTTAACAGCCTCGTTCGACTGGGAGTATCGGTTCGTCGCGGACAGGAATGGAGGAAACCTCTGTCTGGTTGGTCCGCCAAGATCTCGCAGAAGGACGTTCGCGAAAGAATCCGCGGATCTGGTTCCCATTTGAATATCGAGAGGAGATCTGCAGCGGATGATACGATGTATTCTGAGATACTGTCTGCTACATACGTATTCTATTTTTTACTTTAGAGATTGAAATTGCACGGTACAGTGGTATTTAAATATTTGTTTGCCTTCTAACGAGAAAGTAAATAAAATTTAATTGTTTACTTTCGGAGAGGAGGTTTCGTACATTTTTATTTTTACATCTCGAAAGCACGTTTACAAGATACTAGTAATATGACTACAGTATGTTACTCTGTCAATTACAAACCTCATTACCAGCAGGCTCAGAAACCATCCTGCGAGGCACATCCGCGCCATCAATTCAGCCTGGTCCGAAACTACTCGCTAACCTACCGCAAAGTTCCTCGAGAGACCTTCCACCATAATTTTCACCAGCCATCGTTCTCCATAATTCACTGACAGTCGTGATACGTTCAATGGAATAAAAAGAAAACGTAGATGCTAGACGACGCCATTATGGCTGGTGGGTATATCCTGCGTTCACGTGTCGCCACAAATCATTATTACGTATCTAACAATTGAGTGTCCCTAACAGAGAAGTACTAAATGATCTGCAAACAGCTAAAATACAGTGAAGTTTCGTTTCTTCGCGTATCTTTCGAAGACTTCACAGTATTTCTATGTCAACTCGCAACTGAACTGGTGGTCCAAAGTACAGTGCAACTTCGTTTCTTCGCGTATCCTTTGAACACCTCACAATTTTACTATAACGTCAACTCACAACTGAACTGGTGGTCCAAAATACAGTGCAACTTCGTTTCTTCGCGTATCGTTCGAACACCTCACAATTTTACTATAACGTCAACTCACAACTGAACTGGTGGTCCAAAATACAGTGCAACTTCCTTTCTTCGCGTATCGCTCGAACACCTCACAGTTTTCCAATATTGCCAACTCATATTGGTGGTCCAAAATACAGTAAAACTTCCTTTTCTTCGCGTATCACTCGAACACCCCACACAGTATTTCTATAACGTCAACTCGCAACTGAACTGGTGGTCCAAAACACAATACAACTTCCTTTCTTCGCGTATCGCTCGAACACCTCACAATTTTACAATATTACCAACTCATATTGGTGGTCCAAAATACAGTAAAACTTTCTTTTCTTCGCGTATCGCTCGAACACCTCACACAGCATTTCTATAACGTCAACTCGCAACTGAACTGGTGGTCCAAAACACAATACAACTTCGTTTCTTCGCGTATCGTTCGAACACCTCACAGTTTTACAATATTACCAACTCATATTGGTGGTCCAAAATACAGTAAAACTTCCTTTTCTTCGCGTATCGCTCGAACACCCCACACAGTATTTCTATAACGTCAACTCGCAACTGAACTGGTGGTCCAAAACACAATACAACTTCGTTTCTTCGCGTATCGCTCGAACACCTCACAGTTTTCCTATAACGTCAACTCAGAACCGAACTGGTCGTGAAAATAGATATCTCCACGAGCGAGTGTATTCGATTCCATTGTACCGACGTGCTCCTAAGCGGTCGACCTTAATTCCCGCCCTAATCCCTCCGGAAGCAGACAGGAACCAGCCCGCGAATCTTTACGTGGGCGAGTTCGTCGTGGAAAATGGAAAATTCGGAGGGGGGCTAGGAAATGAGAATGCCCGCGGCTGCCGGTTAATAACGCCTCGAAGACGATGAGGCGGAAGTTTCGGAAATCGAAAGGGCCCAGGGGCGGAGAACCGCGCGGGAACGGGGGTGGTCGGGATAGGAGGGTGCACAGACGGCTCCGTATTGATTCACGGGGGCGGAATTTCGGCTGATTACACGCGGCATCCCCCTAAAAAATCAACGGATAGAGAGAGAGAGGGAGAGAGAGAGAGAGATAGAGAGAGAGATAGAGTTGGAGAGAAAGAGGAGAGAACCACAGAGAGATATGGAGGCCACGAACGAGTTGTATACCGGGCCGTCTCGAGTGCAGACCCTTCGCGCTCCGTCGAGCTCATCTCGTTTCGCGTCGGATAATTTGAATTAAGTTGGAAGAACCAGCTGGCCTGGCTGAATGCGTACGGCTCCCTTTTATCAGTGTAACCGCGGACCGCTGCAGATTTCGCGAGAGGATCGCATTGACCGCTTTTCCTTGGATGTTGGGAAACAAACGTTTCGCCGGCTTTCAGTTTGTTATGTTTATTAAAAATAGCTGTAGCTATCTCTGCGCGTCTGCAGCATTTAATTTAATTTAATAAGCGCTCTAATTAACGTTCGAAACGACTCAGAAAAATCGCGACAGGAAGTGACGAAATTATTTCCAGAGCGGAGTTGGGTATGATAAATGCATTTTCAATTCCTAACACGACAAAAAATGAATCGCCAACCCGAATAATATTAAACGACGAGATTCCAGCGAATCAGACGCGGCTAAATTTTCGCAGCGCTTCCTGGAGGTTCATTTCATTCAAACCATATCGAATTTTTCCGTAATTCGCGGCGATCCGTTTAATAGGCGGAAAATTGAGTTCCTCTGTAGTTTCTCAAACGATGGTTTCCAGCCGATAACAAAACCACTTTCAGCTTTGCTGTCGGCGAGAACTGTCCGATCAGATTTCCGAAATTGTCCAATTTTTTCACTCCGCAGAGATTCGCAGCATTAAAAAGTGAACAAGCTTTCGCGGAGGCTCGCTTCCGCTCAATCGACGTTTGTTTAGTCCAGGAAAATGGTGAATTTTATGGTAATTCGAGGGGAACTTCGTTCGTTTAACATTTCCTCTTCCCTTTTCGATCGACCATTCTATCAGAACTCTGGCTCGATCTTTAATTATCGGCGATCTTTAAAAAACGAAGCAACTTTGGAATTTCTTGGCTCTCTTTAACACCGTTAAGAACTTTCGACAAGTTGAACGATCTAAAAGCGAAACTCCTCTTTTTTGTGTCAAAGAGAGTAGAAGAGAACTTGAATTTCGCGAAAAATGAAGGTTCTCTGAGAAACTGGAAGTATACGCAGCAAAAACAGAGAGAAAACAAAGAGGAATGAGATCGTGGCGAAAGCTTCGTTTCGAAGGAAAATGGTTTTAAATATTCAGGACGTCACGCGTGCATTAGTGGTAAGAATCCATAAGACGCGTGACATAATATCAGGTGGCTCGACCCATTGCACTGGCTTATGGGTTGTCAGCCTGTCATCTCTGACCTCGAACGCAATTTTTCTATAACATTTGCTACCATAGAAATGAAACGGAAAATTCGAGGGAACCTCCATTGGAAATTTAGACGTTTTGCTGAATTATTTGAACGATACGAAACAATACTAACAGGACACTTACCCACCCTAGTAGTAGATATCCTTTCGATATGGCAAATCTGGAAAAAAGGAAAACAGAAGAAGAAATTAGACCCAGGAAGTATTTTTAAAGCACGATCATCAATATTTCCTATTATTTTAAAACGAATTCTATTCCAAACACCGCACGCTTCACTACCGAATCACTTCTTATGCAAAAGAAATTTTCTCCTCGTCTATCGGCGATATTTCGTTTTTCAACGACCCGTGCACTTCCCTCGAGTTTAATCGCTTCGACAAACAAGAAACAGGACTGCATATTTAGCCAGCAAACTCCGAGCCAGCCTTCTTTGTTTCGAAACTTCTGTTTGCGCGCATACGTTATTCTTTCTTGCGACTTCGCGTAAACGATGGTCCCCCGTCGCGTTTTTCGACAACGCTCGCTCGCGAATCGAACAAACGGATGTGAAACGAAACGAATGATGAAAAAAAGAAAAAAAAACGAATCGAAACGGAGGGTGGAAAAAAAAGGGAGACGACAACGCAGCTTCGCGGGAGCGCGGATACGAAAGTTAAACAGGGAATTTCGCAGCTCGCGGTAACGCGGTTCGTTTTACATCGGACAGGAAATCGGTTATCGAGTTTTCTCGGACGGGAACAATCGTTTTCAATAATTTGGGACCGGACTGCTGCGCGGGGGGTCGAAAAAAAAAGAGAGGAAGACGAAAATTCGATCGACAATGAACGAGAAACAACGTGCTCGCGAACTTCGACTAACGAATTTCAATTCGTTGAAAAAACACTCGGCCTGTTTCGTCTGTCGAATTCTGTCCCGTTGACGAGCAAAATTTGCTCGCCACTGCAGGGCACCCTTCGTCGCGACGAAATCGCTGAAAACAGGACGCACGAGAGTGGTTGAAAATGTCCATCTTCTTCGTTTCAATCTGTCATTGCTATAAAATATTAATGGGAATTTTAAATTCGCGGAGAAGGGAAGATGGACGAAATCCTCGAGGTAGAACAGTAAAGCTCGTTGTACTCGAACAGTCATTACTCATATGTGCAATAAAAAATTCTACGTAGATGTGGAACAAGCAAGAAGCTACGATTGAACCTTTGCTCTTCCAGAAACTCTCAGACGACAAATCGCGCGGCAGTATCGCGATGCGTATCAATAAAAATAGTCAGCCAATCTGAAAACTCGATCACTCGAAGCAACGAGGCGAACGCCATGAAAGATTAATTCCACCAATGCTGGCGATGAATTCAATTCCGGTTATTTGAAATCGCGGATCCCCTAATGAAATTCGACGGCAGTTTAGGCGCGCGTGAAAAAGCCTCGAAACAAACGCGATATACCGCCGTGGGGGCACGCACGCGCGCGGAATTTGGCACAATCAATAAGCGGCAGTTGCCAGTGGGCGAGTTTGATTCGAAATTTTCCAAGACGAACCACTGACAGCGCTTCCGGGCCCGCGAGCGCGTGATTTACGCGCGCGACGCCTCGAGATTCGCCCCTAACTTCCTGTCGAGCGATCTTGTCAAAATTCACGCCATTCTCATTCTTTTACGAATGTTTTGAGCTCCCCATTCTGAGATTTTAACGATAGATTTTTATTCTAAGTAATTGGCAACATCATCTTTCAGATGGACTTCCTTTTTGCGCTTCTAATTAACAGAAGATTTTTCGTTAATTTCGCGGGAGTTTGGTCATTCATCAAGGTAAATTGCAAGCTATTTCCTTGGTCTCAACGAAACTTTTTTATTCTATACTTAAATAAAATCTTTCTTTACGGTAGTGTCGCAAATTTTTATAAAAAGCTTCGCGATAACAGAATCTCGTAAAAATATAAGTCCCTAAAGTTTAATCCTTTGCACTCGGATGTCTCCTCTGAGGGGATGTCAACGCTGATTGGTGATCACGGAGGTTAAACTTAATCGAAATGGAAATTTCTTACTGCTGGAGAACGTTAGCAACAGAAACTATTGCTCAAAGATTGCAATTTTAGCAATAATTCGTATCGCTAACGTCCAAGAAGAAGCAAGTGCAAAGGGTTAAACTTATCCCACCACAAATTTTTAAAAAATGCCTGATTCTTACTTCTGGAAGACATTAGCAATAGAAACTATTACTAAAATATCGCCCAAAGATTGCAATATTAGCAATAATTCGTATCGCCAACATCCAAGAGGGTGCTGAGCGCAAAGGGTGAAACTCATTCCACCGCAACGTTTTCAAAAATACATGCTTCAAGTTTTCCATCGAAATGGAAATTTCCTATCATTGAAAGACATTAGCAATAGAAATTATTACTAAAATATCGCCCAAAGATTGCAATATTAGCAATAATTCGTATCGCCAACTTCCGAGGAGGAGCAGAGCGCAAAGGGTTGAAGTCTGTACAAACGAAACGTCCCGAAGTCGCCTGCGCGCGGCTTCCCGGTGCACGTAATTGCGCGAATCCTGTTCCAAAGGGGCCAGAGTGCTCGCCTTGGCCGTCTGAAATCTCCATTCACCCTGTCCCTGGGCCGAGGGATTGTTTCGAGGAGAAAGAAATTGGACAGCCATGGAATAAAGATAGCGGGACCAGACGGAATTGTTCGCGAATTACCGTGCTTAAGCCAGGGCGCGCCTCGGGGAGGGCGAGAGGATCGCGAGTCACGACGAAATATCAAGGGTTGGGGTGGGTTGGCTCACCTGTCGAATGAAATTTTCATTAATGAGAACTATGGCGGCGGGTGGAGGCCTTTAAGGCGACGGACGGTTTATATACTTCGCAGCCACGTGCTATATAGAGGCGCGCACACCAGCCTGTAGGAGATTTGTATTTTATTTATGGAGATTTTTTATCCCGCGACCGAGAGGGAACGAGGTGGGAGGCGAAGTAACGACGGTCATTAGTTGGTCGTAAAATTCAAAGAATACGAGAAAGTCGAAAGAGAGACGAGCGGCGAGGGGGGGCCTGGAAATTGTTTTCCTGTCGAACGATGCCGGAAATGAAGCGTTCCGGGGACCTGGGACGCTTTAACGCGTCGAGATAAACGTAAAATGCGACCCGTTCGAGCATTTCCCTTTTTTACAGACTCGCGCTTGTACCGTTCACGGTCCGCTCCTCATTTCTCTCGTTTTTAAGTCCTCGTTAAACCCTCGCGAGGAGGCGACGTGAATTATCGAGGGCGAATAAAGAGATTTATGCTAACACGCTGGGAACGCGCGCGTTAATTGTCTTCAGCGATCGATCGTTGCGGAGGAGAATCGAAATCGCGTCCTCCGCTCGAACCCCCTTGGCTTTCGAGCTGTATCGAACCCCCTAGAAGCCCTCCGCGAACGGGACTCGAAAGAGGAAATGAGAAACGCGTCACAAATCACGCGAGCGGGATATCTGCGTGGCGGTCGAACGTTTCCAGGCTGGTCGTCGTCGGATCAGCCGATTTTTCCAGCAGCCAGACGCAAGGACAGCGACAAATCATACGCGACGCAGCTAGAATGTTGCCAGGCGCATACGAAACGAGCGACCAGCCCTGCTGGAAGATAACAGGCGGAAGAAGTACGGCATTTTTATTCGAACGGACGAGATCGGTCGAGGGGAAACGCGATCGGAACTATCCTCGCGCGCGCTTCGAGATATTTACGCGGCAAGATGTCGGGAGGAAGTCCGTGTACGTTCGAATTCGTCGGACCCCCCACGGATTTATTTCCCCAGTCAGCGTCGCTGGAACGAAACGTCCTTCCGCCATTTCCGAGGCCGTTCAGCGGTTCTCGATGTTCCTTGAAATTGACGTCGATTTCGTCGATTCAGAGCACAGCCAGTCTTTGGCTCGAGCGATTTAAAAAAAAGAAAAAGATAATTTTATGTAATCAGAGATGGAGCAGCTGGTCTCGAAGCTGAAGATTCTGATCCTCAACGATCTGCGAGAGATACAAAAGCAGTGAATAATGACGTTGCATTTTAATTTATGAAGAAAAGAAAAGAGGTAGAAGACAATTGACAGAGGAACGATGCTTATGTATGTAGATTCTATATTTTACTTTCATCTATGCTTCGAAACTGAAACATATTTTTTGCCAGAACCAATTAATCGCGTAATTCGAGGACATACTGTAATCTCACAAAGGTATTCCTGTTGTGGAGATCCTGTTTGAAAGTACACCGTGGAAGTGGGATTGGATGAGCGAGTGTGTATGATTCGAGCGATTATTTGAGTGATTTGGAAATGAATGACGAGCGTACAAAAGAGAAACATTAGAGAGTTGATGAGTGAACGTGAAGATTGATTGCAATTGAGAAACAGAGATTAAGTTGATTCGTCTAAAACCACGATTCCTACAATACTTTGCAAAGACGTGAAATTTAGAGTTTCATTGCAAGATTTGTCCTCTGCGAAATATTAAAAAGTATCTCTCTACATGTAAAGATACTTTGTAACGATAAAATTTATTGGAATTTTGTTGTCGTTTTACTAAAACAATAAATATTATTCGAGTGGGTGGGAATTATTCACTCAATGAATACAACAATCCTCTGAAACTGGAAAGCTTTGACGGATGGAAAACTACTTTGCCAATTCGCATTATTCGACATCGTTCGACTATGAATTATTGTCGCGAGCGATTGTCGTTCGAAATTGTTCAATTATAAAAAGTACGAACCATGTTCGAGAGCGGAGAAAGACCAGGAAGAAGCTGTTTTCTCGGAAGTTTGCGCAACAGACGCGGTTGTAGAACGAAATACCTTTTTTTTCCGGTCGAACTGAACGAGAAGCCGCCAATTTCCTCGCCGATGCTTCGCGAAGAAAACGCGATTCCACGCTTTATACCCCAAGATGGATATTAAGCGGGGTGGGTCCGACGACGCGGCGCAAACGGCGTGAAAACTCGCCGGAAACTTTGAATTCGCAATTTAGCCACCGTGAGAGAGGCCTCCTCCGCTCTCGTGTGCAACGAAACGAATTCGAACTCGCACCGTGAAAGATTTGCGAGGCAAACAGAATTACCGCGGCGACGTCGGCGATCGCGCGGTTGCTGGTGTCAAGTCGCTTCCGCTGGCTTCTCTTCCGCCATTTCTTTTAAGCCAGCTCGCGCGACCATTCTGAATTTTTTTTACACGCATAAATGAACGAGCGTGTGTTACGAGCGGTTATACGAGTGATTTGGAAACGAATGACGAGCGTGCGAAAGAGAAACAGCAGAGAGTTGACGAGCGAGCCTGAAGATTGATTGCAATTGAGAAATAAGGAAACGACGATGTCTACTTTACACTCGACGTCTTTTATCGGTCGTACAGCGTCTTCTCTATCGCTGATTTCTTCGCGAATACAATCGATCTCGTTTCGCAACAGTTGGAAATTAAATTCATCTTTAGTCGAGCTAATTTCACTTTTCAAATCCATTTTTGTGGCGCTTCGATACTTCAAATCGGTCGACGAGAGACTCTAGTTGTCCTACGAAACGCAATGGCCACCGAGAGTCACCTCTCGAGCGCGAATGGTTAACCTAGCCACAAGATTTGCGAGCGTCGCCAGAAAAGCAGAGTCCTTGGGAACCTTCCGTCTCCGGAGGAAGGCTCGACGCGAAAGAAGGGGCGCGAGGCGACGGCTTCCAAAACAAACATCCAATTATCCACTTCCGTGAATCGCCGCGCTACGGTGAGATTAATTCAACGAATTGTCTCCGCGTCTCTCCTCGCTCCGCGCCGCGGATTCTCCTCGAACGCGTGCGGCTGCGAAACGAAACGATCGGTGTTCGAGCACGATGAATTCGTTCGTCGCAATTAAACGGCTTAACGAGATTCGCAGCTGGGATCACGGTTGCGGAATTTATTCACTTTGAGGCTCGCGCGCGCGCGCGTGTTCAAGCAGCGAGCGAAAGAGACAGAGAGAGAGAGAGAGAGAAGGAGCGAAGGGTGGAAGGCCTGTTCTGATAGAGATATCGAGGCCAAGTGTTGCCTCCTCTACGGGCACCTGAACGGCAGACAAGAACGTAACCCGTCAGGATTTAATGGTATTATGCCACGAGAAGGTCTTTGGTTCGCGTTCAAGAAGAGAGAAATACGACGGCCGTGGATAGCCGGGGCGAAACGTCGCTTAATAATAAATGTCACCCGCTGCTACCCGTAACCCAAATTTCGCGCAGCCTCTCGCACAATGTTGCAAGAACGCGACTGACACTGTAAGACGGATTGGAACGGGAACGTCCCGAAAGTTTTGGCCGTTCCGCCACCGCCCTTCGCTTCTTTCCTCTTTGAATTCCGCTCGCGTGACTCGCGAGCAATGACGGAGGCTGTGGGATCGATTCGATCGATCGCGATCGAACGGCACGCAAACGGAATTCTTCGATACACGTTTTTCGTGAAAGAATGGTGGATGATCTTGAGATTGAATTCATTTATGCATCTATGCGAGATATTGTATACTTTTGGGACAAGCTGGATGCTAAGAGCTTGATTCGTTCGTTGACGATCGAACAATACGCAAACAGAATTCTTTGATACACGTTTCTCGTGAAAGAATGAAGGACGATCTTGAGATTGAAGTTAGAGATTCGTAGTAACGACTGGAAGTTAGTTACTTTGTCGATTAAGAATTCGTTTATGCATCTATGCGAGCACTGATATTGTACACCTTTGGAACAATCTGGACGCTAAGAGCTTGATTCGTTCGTTGGCGATTGAACAATACAGAATCCTTCGATACACGCTTCTCGCGAAAGAATAAAGAACGATCTTGAGATTGAAGTTACAGATTCGTGGTAACGACTGGAAGTTAGTTACTTTGTCGATTAAGAATTCGTTTATGCATCTATGCGAGCATTGATATTGTACACTTTTGGAACAAACTGAACGCTAAGAGCTCGATTCGTTCGTTGACGATCGAACAATACGCAAACAAAATCCTTCGATACACGTTTCTCACGGAAGAATGAAGGACGATCTCAAGATTGAAGTAACAGATTCGTGGTAACGATTAAAATCCAGCAAGTTTTCCAATTAAGACCTCATTTATGCACCTATGCGAGCACTGATACCTCCAACTTTTGGAACAAACACTGTTCCTCTTCAATCGTCCCGTTCAAAGAGACCATTCATCGAGCCAACTGGAACCTTGACCGTTGATAATTGGCGGAACTTTTTCAATCGTATCGAATGGCAGGAGAGTACCTTCGATTCATCCCCCGCGGAGAGTTCTGCGATCTAAATTATAATTAAACCCCTATTAAGCGACTCTGGGCCCGAACAACGGGCAGCTTTATCGCGAACGAGCATTCGAGAGGCGGATCCTCGACAGATCCTTCGAGGGGCGCAGTCGACGTACCCGAGTTGAATGAAATTCACCAGCGAAACAGCGTTATTCTTTAATCGGTACCGCGGACAGGATAAATAGTCGTTCGTCGAAAGAAAGCGTTGCGCGTTAGTAGGCTAAAAGCCACTCTCAGGGATTGGCAATTAGGGGAACCGTTCGAGGTAATTGATCAGCGAAATTCCACCGCGGAGGAGGACGGCTGCGCAGCCATCGGCCATCGCGATCGCTCGCAGATAGATTATTGTCCGTGCTAAGGTGCACCACCGATCGATCTGACGAAGCAGATTTCGGCGAGGCGGATATCGCGAAAGGGGAAATTGGCGGACGATAAGACAAATGTTTGGGTGTTGTCTCGAGGAACATCGCTCGTCCCAGCAATTTCGTTTATCGCTCGATGAAATATTACGACGGGGATAAGAAGGTATCGCGATCGACGAGCAGCTCGCGAGTGATCGATTGTTAACCCTTTTCGCGTTACAGATTCCAATTTTACTCGCACTCGTTGCCCTTCGAATCAAGTCGTTCGAGACGGTTCACTTTTTGGAACAACTTCAGAAGATGGTATTTTAATTTTAATTTTTAATTTCATTTCAAACCAATCCTTTTCAACTCATAATTTCAATTCGATATCATTGCGCACAAGTGCGATCCGTCCTTTCAGCTCGGAAATGCATTGCACGCGGTGCGCAATCAGTCTCGAATGGGCTAAAGGGATGAAAATTGCAGCCATATTTGGCACTGGTAATCCTGGATTCGAGAATGAAAGCGTAAACGAATTGGATAAATTAGTTTAACACATTCGCATCGAGAATCGAGAATTCTTGGTGTTTAAATATAAACGTTGTCGTTCAGAAAATTTTTAAGTAAACTTTTAAATGGTATGTAAAGTTTTGATCTAGATATGTTAAACTATCTTTAGATCGCCAAAATACCTCGATTTGTATGAAAAATTTGTGAGAAATAGCATGCATCGACGAGTGGAGTGCTCTAAATATTTGTACCGATATTTTTTATAGAATTCTCCCTGTTAATAGCAAATGAGGGTATGTAATTTCGTGGAATTGAATTTTCCATTACCACAGCATAGATGCGACACGACCGCGTCATCAATAATCCGAAAACCACCATATCATTCAGCCTATCAACCGCCACAGCTGATTAGTATTGAAATTTCAATTTGAGGACAGCCAATACTCGACCAGGATTATGGACGAGCGGTGAATGTTGTATTCTATAGCTTGTATAGCTCAGTAAGTGTATTAAACCAAACAATTCACGCACGTACACTGCAGCAATTATGCTCGCCAAGATCTCGATTAGGCGAATCGTTTTTAATCTCACTGTTCCTTGATGCATCCAGCAAAATTCGACTACGATTTTACAAACATCTCTCGCTTTTATCAAATTGCTAGTCCAGCACTCGTTAATATACTAAACTTAGTGCGTGATTTAATTAATACAGCTATCGATCCTACAAACTTTCCAGTAATAAAACTAGAACTAAAATTCCCAATATTCCGCCGCAAAAAATCCACAGAATATTGCAACTCGCGTTTGCATTAACCTCAGACTGCTACGATATCCACGATATGGGGAGCAATTGTTTGCTATTTCTACTTAAAACCAGTCTAATAAATATAGTATCGAGACATTTGTCAATGGTGGCAAAATAAAAGGCAATTTGAGCGCCAACAATGTCCCCAAATTAAATAAAAACAAACAACTTTATTAGCTCCCACCACTCATCAGCTTATTCATTTTCCATGCTAAGAAACACTAAGCGTAAGAAACACGACTCGTACCGCTAACCTTCGAGAACCAACCCCTTGGCCCATCAGCACCCAGTTATCCCAGGGTTGCCTCGCGATACTCTTTCCCCTGGGAGTAATTCCGTCGCGTCTCGATCGCCCGCGGCGGTCCGTTCAAGGGCCATAGTATCCGCCATTCAATCAGACATCACAGCTGATTAGCATTGAAATTCCAAGCCGACGACAGCCGCTATACTCGATAACGGAATGCGCGCGGCCGCGTGTCGCAGTCGATACGCGGACAAGGAGGGTGGATGCGTTCGAACGCGACGCGCGCGAGAGGGATGCACTTGAACGGGAAGGGAAAGAGACGTGCAGAGAGGGTGAGAGAGGGAGAGAGAGAGGGAGAGGCGAACGGAGAGGATTGTCGGATCGTCAGTGCGGCCGAGGATTCCATTGCCTGATTGATATGTGTCAGGCTTGCCGCATGCACCATTGCCTCGCGGCCAATACCCCTCGGATTGTGCGCGACACGTTATAGTTCCCATCGTCGGGTCGCGAATCGTATTAAAGGCGTCGCGGATGGATTCGTACGAGGAGAGGCGATCGTCGAATACAAAACGGGGGATGGATGTAGGAATTCGAGGGGACGTCGTGGCGTTCTCGTTCATTTTTCGTGGCCAAGTTGATGTAAGAATGTACAGACATTAGTGGGAAATAAATAATGGTCGAAGAGGGCTATGCGCTCTCTGGGGACTTGCTTAAGCGTTCGGATGGACCATGGCGTTGGGGTGTCCTCGAGGTTGGAACGAGTGGCCTCAGAAGGCATTCTTGGACGAACCTCCGAGTTGAAAGCTTGCGAATGACTACTTTTGATCCAGTTTTCTAACTAATAATGTTCTTTGTTTCTATTATCCATTTTTTCTAACTAAACTTAGGATTTTTTCTAACGAAAGGGGTTTTTGTTTCGACGAGAATCACGCTCGATGCGCATTACGATGATGCTGGACGAAAGTGGATGAACAGTTTGGATTTGAGGTTACATTTGGGGTTGCGGATTTTGGTCAGCATCGAGGCTCGAATTGTTTTGAAATGGTTCGGATGAAAGGGTCTAATTAACCCTGCCACGATACTTGAAATTTCCTCGGATTTCGATGCACCCATATCGAATGCTCGAAAGTCAAGTATCAATTAACTGATTACCCCTTTGCCCAAACAAATTACCGAATACTTCGTGAAGCGAACCAACATCAAACAGTTCAATCGCATAATTACGCACAATAATGCCAGCTTTTGTACCAGATCACATTTCGTGGAAACCAAAGATCGTAGGCGGGTTAACGCCAACTTTTGGCGCGATAACGTCAACTTTTGCACGAGATCGGATTTCGTACAAACCAAAGATCGTAGGCAGAATTAAATACCAGCACGTTTGAGAGAGAAAAAAAAAAGAAACAGTGAATCTGAGAGAACGTAATCGCCTGGACAGCGATAAAGCTCGTCCCTCGCGTTTTCTGCGCGAGGAATCACCAGATTCACCGCGGATCGGACGAGCGATTTTTCCTCCTCGTCCTCGACGAGGATTTAATTAGGTCGTGGATACTGTGTCGGATGTAAAAACGAGATTTCCTTCGATGAATGCGGCCGATGAGTTTAATGAGAACTCGCCGAGTAATTTTATGAGCGGCGCTGATTCCGCGGAATCAATTCCCGTTTTTCACGTGGAGCGTCCGTTCGACGCCAAGCGTCCGCTCCCGTTTCGACGTTGAAAACGAACGGTCCTCGCGATCGCGAGGATCGACCGGACGCTGATTGCTTCTGTTTACGGATATTCGTTAACAGCGATACGGAAAACCGTACGGTTCGCACGCTGACATTTAATTATCCTACTCCAACCGATATCTATTTGCAACCCTCTCCACTAAAGGTTGCAACCCTCTTTTTAACCATTCCACCGCAGCTTTTGGAGAAATGCGTTTCTCTGAAGATTTTTATTGAAATGGAAGCTTTCTAGTGCTGCTAGACGTTAACAATAGTAACTAATGCTAAAATATTGCTATTTTAGCAAACTATTGCTAAAATATTGCTATTTTAGCAGACTATTGCTAAAAAAGAGATTAATAGTGATACGGAAAACCGTACGCTTCGCACGCTGACATTTAATTGACTGATGACTGATATCTATTTGCAACCCTCTCGACTAAAAGCTGCAACCCTCTTCTTAACCATTCCACCGTAGCTTTTCGAGAGATGCATGTTTCTCTGAAGATTTCTATAGAAATGGAAGCTTTCTGGTGCTGAGAGACGTTAACAATAGTAACTAATGCTAAAATATTGCTATTTCAGCAAACTATTGCTAAAAAAGAGAGTAATAGCGATATGAAAAACCGCACGCTTCACTCGCTGACATTTAATTGACTGATGACTGATATCTATTTGCAACCCTCTCGAATAAAAGCTGCAACCCTCTTCTTAACAATTCCACCGCAGCTTTCCGAAATATGCATGTTGCTCTGAAGATTTCTATAGAAATGGAAGCTTTCTAGTGTTGGGAACCGTACGCTTCACTCGCTGACATTTAATTGACTGATGACTGATATCTATTTGCAACCCTCTCAACTAAAGGCTGCAAACCCTCTTCTTAACCAATGGATGAGGCTCGATCTGCACGAACGTGAAATTTCAGATCGCGTTCAAACGAATTTTAATTCCTTTTAAAAAGATCGATCATATTTTCATTCAACTATTTCGATTCAAAGTGTTCGCACAGTTGCGCGTCGCTGTTCGTTTCTACTCGAATTGATTCGATTCGCCTCGATCAATGCGCGAGCCATATTATTGGGGGGTTAACCCGTTAAACCAATCCATTAGCCCATAATGAACCCATTACTATCGTTGCGCTAATCCAACGCGTCGTTTTCAATTTTTCTTTCCAGTTTGCTTGCGTTGTTAAACAAATTTGCTGACAAAAGCTGAGTTGGATTTCAACGAATTCAAATGTGCTCTAACGTTCTCGATTAATTAATTCAATTTCACGGGCTTGCGGTAAAATTATTGTAAACACGATGCGATGAAACGAGCGTCGAACGTATTGGCAAATTGGATATTATGCGCAATTATAGCGGAAGTTGTTCCGTTTTGTTTAATGATAACGCGTTTAAATGTAACGCGTTCCCGTTAAGCGAAGATTCAATTTTATCGGATCGATAAATCTGATGACACTCGGCTATCTGATTGAAACTTTATTAGCCCAGCGTGCACGCAGTGCGATTTCGAATCGCGCGTATCAGATATCGTCGGCACGAAATCAGCAGCGAGATTTATTCAATCATTTCGACAGGCGTCAAATACCAATCGAATCAAGGAGAAATCCGAGTGCTCCGCTGCGATCTCATCGTTCTAATATTTCGCAACGCAGGTACGATTATTGGTGGACCAGAAGTTTGCTCGAGAAAGCAGAAAAAGGGAGAAAGAGAAAAAGGGGCCAAATAGTTGCGGTTCGAGGCGAAAATATCGTCCATCATTCCTCCAAAGTCTGTTACACTTGACCTTTTTCAATATGAAACTAAATTAAATCCGTGGACGAAGGAAAGTTTGAAAGGTGAGCGATACGAAAATATTTAACCATAACTCGCGAAGCGCGGGTACAACTTTTTCCAATCGCCTTCTGTTTTTTTTTTTTTTTTTTTTTTGGAACAATGAATATTTCAGAAATATGCCCGTCATATGAACTACGCGATAAAATGAAGGACGTCATGCATAGGAATGAGGAAGTACCCGTAGCGTACGAATGTCAATTTCGAACTTTCTTCGGCCCGCCATTGTGCGCTGAATTTACAACTTCCCTTGCCCAGAGAGTTCGATACAAAGTCTAAATATAAATCGCGGGAAACGTAACGTTTTGAACGAGATTCGCGTGCAAAGTTTCTAAGCTTGTGCGCGTTCGTTATCGATACGCAAACGCCATCAACGCGTTTTATTACGACTCGTGCAACGTCGAGGCGTCGAATTCTGGCGAGAAACGAGCGAATTTCGCAGCTGGAGCGAATGAAAAATGTTGGCTCGACGCTGGTAATCGCGGCGCGATATCGTGGCATCTATCGTTCGCGATAAAAAATGAAAGTAAGTCAGGTGGTCTCGTGTAATTTCCCCGATAGTGTATCTTCAGCCTCTACGGCTCTCTTCCCTTGCGATCATCATCGCTGGATCGAGCGACCTGCATCGAAACTGTGCCGCGAAAACAAGATAAGTCACGGAAACCACGATAAAGACGCTTCAGCCTCGAGTTCCTGGACCCCAATTTTCGCGTCCGCCGGAAATTGCGGCGTCTCCGGCCGTCTCCGGCTAAGCAACTTTGCATTTTCGACGACAATTATCGGCTACAAAGCGGCGCGGTGCATCGTCGATAAGTCCCCCGCCTGATTCTCCGCGAACACCGTGTCTGAACAGTTGAGAAGACAGGAAAAACAAAACATGGAGGGATCGATAACTTTCTGCTGACACAATTCTCCCATCCCTTGTATCGAGGGGGTTAAACAGTTCGTTTCTTGCGTGATAAACGTGTAAATTAACCTTTTAAACGTGTAAATGTCCCCTCTGAGGGGAGATCAGCGCTGACTAGTGATTACGGAGGTTGAACTTATATTTCATCGCAGCTTTTTGAGAAATCCATGTTTCTCTGATGTTTTCTATTGAAATAGAGGTTTTCTAGTGCTGGGGGACGATAGCTATAGTAACTATCGCTAAAACATTGTTAAAACATTGCTATTGCTAACATCTTGGAAGGAACCGAGCGCAAATTTATTCGATAAAAATATATTTCTGGACGCGATACCGCTCGAGTCGCTCGCATTATCACGAAAATAATATCTAGGCAGCTTGTTGCAGATGACGCACCCTCCACACGCAACTCCTATATTTACCCCTCAAAACGAGCCAATTCAACATCGCTATTTCTATCAAAAGACTAACCGAACGAACGCCACTGCGACTCAACAGATCGAAACGCAAGGAATTCAAGTTCAAATCGAACCACCCCTTCAACTCCCGTCCACCCTCGACGTCTATCGATTCGGAGAGCACCTCGAAGAGAGAAGAAACACAAAAGAACCGACCGAGGAACAGAGACAGATGACCAGAGACAGGGGAAACGAAGATGCGATTCAGTCTGAGGCAACCGCCAGTGCTCGAAAACGTCATTACTGGATAAAACAGCCCCTCGATGCGCAATATATATATACACGTGGATCATTAACGAGCGTCGAGCCGATCGAACGAATCGTCTCGACCGTGAAATGGAACGAGGAGGAACAAAAACAGGAGGAAAACAAGTCTGCCTAAAAAAAGAGAGATGCGAGGGGGAGGGGATCGTGAATAATTTGCCCAATAAGGAATCCGCGAGCCTCTCCGCCATTAAGATCCTCCGCGAGTATCCGTTCGCTGAAGTTGCCTCCAAGTTACGAGGGTGGAACCATCATAGAGGGGCGAGGAAATTATGCTCAGGCTGGTTTATAGCAATTAAAAGCTAAGCCGCTCGCCGTGGCGCGAGCACCAGGCACGAGCTTCACCGCGATCGCTGTATCTTCCGGGATAGCCAGGCCAGGATAGGTGGAAGACACTTGAACGTACTTTTAATCCTCTCTGTTAGCCACGACCGCGGGCTCTCGACACGAACCAGTCCAGGAATAGCGCGGATCCTTACGGTCGTGGGACCACGCTGCGGGCTGAGGAAACTGAGAAGGGTTGAGGTGTCGACGCGACGGCCACGTGGCGTTCAGAGAGCTTGTCTCCAAGGAGGATTGTTCGGTAGAATTTTCTGGGAACTGTCTTTTCTGAAAATGTGTCTTTTTTGGGGGAGAAGTGGGTGGTTTTAATGCTTCAAGGTGGTTTACTAACCCTGATTTACTACAGGGGTGGTTTTGATACGCAGAAATGATGAATGCGTAGAATGCGAGCTGGTTTTGGGTAATCGTGACGCGTGAAAATTGAATTCACAATTGGGGTCGAGAATGTGGATAATATAAATTGTTGTCATTTTGCGATTTTTGTATCGTGTTATTCGTTGGATAGGGAGTATGAAAATACTACCCTGAACGCAATTGATAAGAAAGAGAATGGTGGAAGATGGAAAGCTGCGAAGCAGGTCGTCGTGCGCGAGTTAAGGGATGGGGCAGTAAAAAAAGGAGGAAACAATAAAAGCCTTGTAAACTACGGGTGAAGATGGGAAGTGCGAGAATCTTTTTCTTTTATAGATGCGTTGTGACGGTGCTTCAATTTTTATTTCGCCGAATAAAAAGTTCTATTTGCGAGAGGAAAATAATTTCCAAGGATAACCTTTTACCTCTGCGCTACTTATTCTGATTTTTGGTTTTTATTAACCCCTCACGCGACCAGTAAAATTTAAAATATCGTCGAGTAATGTCTATTCGAGATGAAAAATGAAAAGGAAGAAGAAACTAGTAACGATAAGTAATGCTTCACGCGAGTTCTTTCAGTCAGAGATCGACGAGATGTAAAGGGTTGAAAATTGACGATAATTTATGGGGATGAAATAAAAAGTGGTAACCAGATGAAAAAAAATAACTGATACCAGCTAAATGAAATATTCGAAACGCGAGATGAGCAATTTCCTACCATCTTTATTCTAATATTGATTCTCCTACGCCGCTGAAATGAAACTCCCCTTTATTTCCTTTCTATTCACACTGCTGAGCAATTTTATTAAGTTACCATTTCCAATTTCGAATCGTTCACGTGGTCCACGTTCCCTGTCGTCCAAAGAACGCTCTTCCACGAGAATCCTTACTTCAAATGATCATTATACGTTCCAAACAGCCATGTTCCACTTAATTCCAACTAAAATTATGTATCACCTAAGAAACATTGCAAAATCAAATCCCTCCATTCAAAATACCGTCATCCAATTCTCTAAAAGAAGCCCAAAAAATTCCCACATTTTACAACAAACTATACCAACTCGAAAAACCAAAAAACCCGCAGCAATACACAAAGGGAACCACGCGTAACGATGTTTCGCGACGCAATTGCGTAGCAAAGTGTTCCATTCGCTTGTAGTAATTTTCACGTTGGTATTTGAAGCAAAAAAAAAGGGGGGGAAAGGGAACAAACATGTCTGTCGCTGATAAACTCCATTTCCACGTACAGGGTCGATGAACGGTCATTTTTCTGGCCCCCTTTAATGACGAGGAGAGGTTAGCAGGAACGGAAATGAAAATCTCCGCGAGCAGTATCGACTCGACGCTTAGGTGAGTTATGTGGGCGCGCAGGGGTGTTCGATACGCGACTGGCTCGTCTATTGATACACGTACACGACGTCTACACGTGTACCATGGCCTGTACCGCAGGCAGGGACGTCTGAAAGCTTTCGAACTTCTGGTTGGTAGCTGGAGAGAATGCCTTCAAGGTTTAGCATGAGCTGGAAGGCGTGCTTCCGGGATCAACTCCAGCAGGTAGTTACCGTTGGTTATCCGTGGATGTGATCCGAGCTAGGTTCGAACGTTAATGTACATGTTATCGTGTCTTTCAAGACTTGTTAGAGTTTTATATATATTTTTTCTTTTAGAAATATGGTTGAGATAATATTGAAAATTTTTTAGAGATTTATTTGTGTATAATATATCAATTTGTTGGGATCAATTTCAGTAGGTAGTTACTGTTGTGATCCGAGCTAGGTTCGAACGTTAATGTACATGTTATCGTGTCTTTCAAGGCTTGTTAGAGTTTTATATATTTTTTCTTTTAGAAATATGGTTGAGATAATATTGAAAATTTTTTAGAGATTTATGTGTGTATAATATATCAATTTGTTGGGATTAACTCCAGCAGATAGTTACTGTTGTGATCCGAGCTGTGCTCGAACGTTAACATACCTGTTATTGTGTCTTTCAAGGCTTGTTAGAGTTTTATATATATTTTTTTCTTTTAAAAATATGGTTGAGATAATATTGAAAATCCTTGAAAGATATATATACATATAATATATCAATTGGTCGAATGCGATATCGAACGACTGCGTATGAAAGGCTACATAAAAATGCAGGAATATTTATTGAATTCAGAGCGGAAAGGATTAAGCGAAACTGCAAATATTATCGAACGCATCGATTCAACGCCTGGCGTACAAATATTGTTAGCGCGTCTGCCGCGCAATTTTCCTATTTCATAGTTACGCTCGGTTCACCGACTATAGGATTACAATTGTTTGGTCACAATCGCCGCGGACAAACTGAAAACGAAGTCTCTCGGCCGCGTTTATTCCCCTTTTTGCAGTGCATTAAATAAAACTGGCGGACACCTTGTTAATTCATTTTTACACGTATGGAACGTCACGCAAGTGCGTGGGTACAATTTGTTCAGACAGATTCGAATGAAACATTTATTTCCCGCTAATTCTCCGAGCGCATCGCGCGCGATGCGATTTCAGATTTAATACCAAAAGCGAACTCTGGAAATTGATTTTTTTAAATAATGCAATCACGAATTTGAGGGGTAGACTTTTTTTTTTAAATAATGCAATCACCAGTGGAATTTTATATTCAGAGTATTATCGATTCGTCGTATCAATGCCTCTGCTCTCTTATTTTTAAACGCAACTCGTCGTCCCGCGAAAAATAAAGAGAAATCAATCTACCAGAGGACATTATTCCGGTCATCCACTCCGAAAAAGAAGTATCCGATACGTTCACCTCTGACACTCTCGCGATATCGAGTTTCGATTAAACGCCTATTCATTGAACTCTGCGCACCAGCAGAGCCGTTTTTTGGTCGACCGGATCGAAAAGAGACGCGTCTTGTCGTACGAGGCGTGCAATGCGACAAGACGCGAGTGCAACGTGCATCGTCACGTTGTGATTCGATCATGTGTGACGCGTTAGGAAACGTGCAACTCACTTCGAGACTTCAATTTTCTATTATCATCGTGGCTCGAGGTTTTTAATGTCTTTCGAGCACCACGAGCTTCGCGCAAGATGATCCTCTTCTTTGACGAAGGGGTTAGAAAGGGGTAGTTCGTGGCGCGATCTTTTTTGAAAGATGTTTCCTCCTTCCGTGGGAATAATAATTAGAAAATTGTTGCATCGTGCAATTTGTAATTCTGCTCTCTTCTTCCTTATCTTTTTCTCTCTTTCTTTCACTTTGGAATTTGAAGATTTAATCATTATCAGTTTAAAATCATAAATTTCCCTGATATTTTTCTCCACTCGACCGCAACTTCACGCTGTCTGCTCGCGACGTTCCTATTTCACTTCCAAATCTACTTGCACTCCTAACCGGAGAATAAATGACCTATCGATTTTTCTTTCGTCATCCAACGATTAATAATTTCGAGGAGAAGGTGAAACTTTTCAATTTCACGACGAACGTGTGTAAAAATATATTATTATTAGCACAGAATTATATCGATACTTCGTTGGGAAGGGAAGAAATTTCAGAAATCACATGCACACGCATTTCGAGCATTAAATGCGCTCCAAAGAGAAATTTGTTGACGATAATAAAAATACGCATCTTTTAACCCATTCGAGACGCTTACACATCGTATGTACAATGCATTTTCGACCCAAAAAGACGGATTGCACACCGCGTGTGCTCCTCAAGCTATTTTTATTACGAAGAGTTGCAACGCAATGTAAACTAAAAAGACATGAGAAATAAAAATAGAAATGAAAATAAATCGTCTCGAGTGGATTAAACACACTTCCATTTGTATCCCACGTCAAACATTTCTTCGCCAACGAAGCGCCACAACTTCCCCAGCAACGACCACCCCGCACACCTGCCCTCGTTCTCCAAATCTAAGGGTGCCGTAGCCTGAGGCCAACCAGCAAGCCTTGGCTGGCCCAACGGAGACCCGTTCAGGTGTTTCAACCTTCGCCAGTCACCCTGCCTCCCCAACGTCTCGGAAACCACTTCGCCAACGTAGTTTAATCCCGTCTACCCCGCGACCCTCCCCCCTTGTCCAGGTACGTGCACGGTTTACCGTGGTCGCGAGCAAGCCGGAATTCGCCGTTGCTTCCTTTCAGCGTCCCGTCCCTTTTGTCCAGGCCCGGTTGAACGGGCCGAAACAGGTCTCCGTTCACCGCCGCTTTCCTTTTTTCCCCGCTCGTTCAAACGATTTCTTCTCCCCCTCCCTCCGTTCCGCCATTCCCCTTTCGAGAAAATCGTATTTTCGCGAATGCTCGCTTGTCGTGACTCGGCTCGTTCCTCCACCCCGCTCCTTCGACGACGCTGGCTTCTTTTTCCCTGTTTTGTTTTCGGCGGGGCGGAGTCTCTGTTGTTCGAGAGGGTCGTTCAGGGGATTGATAGGGTTGGGTGGAAAGATTTCTGCGATTCGAGCAGAGATAACGCGAATTGATCGTTCTTAAGGTTGTTTCTCTGCAGCTCGAGGACGATGGATCGCTTTAGGAACTGTTGCAGCTTTTGTTTCGATATGTTTATAGAGGACCCTCATTTTCGCGAGATTGCCTCCTAATGTGGCGTTATTGGCAAGATCTTTCTGTGATATGAAGGCACGCGCCCATTCACTGCCTAGTTAGATAACTCGTAGCAAGCGTCTGTACCAAAACCGCCACCTAGAGATATCTCGTAGGAAACGTCTGTACCAAATAATCGTACCTTGCGTGACAAGCTCAGATTGGTCGCGATTCGTCATCACAGAACGCGTACAAACTTAAACTAAAACCTTCGCATTCGGAACAAAACGCAAAACCACGCGCGCGAGTAGAATTCGAACCAGATAATTCGAGTACTCCAGTTCAAAGACTCCCCCACACCTTCCCCCATCCACCCCCCATAAACAGCAATCATCGATCGGCCACGATCGCCGACTTCATCAATCTGCCGCGCAACTGCGCGCATTTAGCATAAAATCCGCGGCCCATTCATTAGCAAGTGAAAACGGCGAAAAAGAGGAACGCCCCGCTGCCCCGCCGCCATCTGTTACCCCCTGTCCTCCTTCGTTGATTCTTCCGCGCAGCCATCGACCCATCACCGCCCATCCCCCTCGCTGACACGTACACAGTCGCGCGTACATAGTCGCAGCGGTGCGCCTTCGTTTCGCTCCTGTCTTCCAACCCCTCGCGCGACAGTGCGCGCGACCATCCTCCGCCACCCCCTGCACCCTCCACGTCCCGTGGCCTCCATCAGCCATTGTTTCTCGGCCGGCTATTCGCGTCGGGTTAATTAGTCCACGCTCCAGTTAGTGAAAATTGAATCCAAACGGTCTCGAGCCACCGGGCCCTTCGTTTACCGTGTATTTACGCTGTAAGCAGGCCGTCCGACCGTCCAAAACCCGGCCGGCCATTCAGCCAGGCTTAGACCCCGATACCACGGCTGGCTAATTAATCGCTCATTTTTGGCGCCCCGTCGCGCGCTGAACGGAAACACCGTCAAGTCGAGGCGGAAAACTCGGTCGAATCGCTGGCCAGGTTTTATCGAGTCCCTGTTCAATCGGTTCGATTGTTTTTTTCGGGGGGACGTTGGTTGAGGATTTGTCGTTGGGACGAATCGGGTTTCGTAGATTCGCGTACCTAATTGTGACGGTAAGAATTTAATGATATCGAAGTGGGTTGCGAGTGTGAGAGAGAAGGGATAGGAAGACGCGAGAGGGATGAATGTTTCGTTCTGCGTCTGCTAGTGGACTCGTCAGTAAGGCTACCAAAATGGCGGAGTGGCGCCTTAGAGAAGGGGATGTTAGGGACGTGGAAAATTCTATTACATGGGAATGGAGAAGGACGCTGTCATTCTAGTCGAGGATGTTGGAGGACCACTACGATATAGATTAAAAACATCAATTAACAAGAGTCGTATGTAACATGCCTTAAGCGCTCGACTCGACAAACAGTGTCGCCCCTACAATTCGTCTGCCAACGACAGCCTAAGCAACGTCTCGCGCCTAATCTCTCTCGATCCACTCCTCAATAATCCTGCCCGAAAACCCAGCCTTTTTCTCCGACTTCCAAAACATCAGCTCCGCGATGTCGATTAAACCAGCCACCAGACGACGTCTCTCCCCACGTCTCCCTCTCTCTCTCTCTCTCTCTTTACACATGGATTGCCGATCAATAGAGTACGCTAGACTACGCTCCGCGCCCAGAGCCCTCTCCGCCCTCTTCGATTCCTCGCGTGTAATAGGATAGGCAGTGATCCCCCTCCGAACGGGACGTCTCACCGCAAACTCGATCTCGCTCGATGCTCCTCTCGATTTTCGATTTTCAATGGGGCCCGATAACATCGTTTCGGGCAGACGGACGTCGTCGTGCGCTAATTCGCGGATGCGTTCCGCGCGACGGCGGCGGCGGACGCGAAAATTGAAACCGGATGAAAAAGCCACCGAGCTCGCTCGATCCTGACGCGCGATTTTTCCACCCCCTCTTCATCGACCTCGCCCTTCCCGCTCGCAACCAGCGCCACTCGACCCTTCGAACGATGACAAATATGAATGGTCTTGAATGGGAACTTTAATTACCGGCACTATCGAATATCGCGCGGAGAAAGAGAGGTTTGACGGGGCAAAAGGAATTAAACGCACGCGATACGAGGATTGGATTGGAACGTGGGACGCGGAGGACGAGAGAGAGAGAGAGAGGGAGAGAGAGAGAGAGATTTTTCGGCTTTTCGCGTGATGGCCAGTCGTTTAGTTGGACGATGTACGCGATGTGTTATTGGCTACGATCGGCGGTTGATTGCGCTCGGTGCTCTCCGCTTTCAGGGATTCAAGGCGAGATTGTTGCGTTCGGGGATCGAAGGGGTGCAGGGTTAATTGTTGGATTAGCAGGAAGTCGATGAAGCTGTTTTGCGATTTCGAAGAACGTTGCTGGTGGTTCCGAGGGGGTGCTCGCGATGGTGTTCGATCGAAGCGGATATCGCGGGAAATTCTTGCAAAATTCCAGTTTCCTGACTTCGATCGACTCGTTACGACTGAAACAGAGACAGACGAATGCTTTCTCCAACGCTTAGCCAACGGTACGTAGTAGTTTATTTAATCTGTTCGAGCGACACAATAATTGTTTCGAGATCTGTAATTGGACACGAGGCAACGTAAGTCCGTGGCGACTCCCACGCGTCGTCCAACGAAAATGGAACAAAGCGAAACGGAACGCGCAGCAGAACGAACGAAAGCGACAGGCGAGGGGGAGGTTGAACACGGTAACGTGGATTTCAGCGAGGACGCTTGGCAATTCCGATGACAAACATTCACTCATGCGTATCGCGATATTAATGAACAATTAACGCGGCTCTATGGGCGCGTACGGAGTCGTGGGCGTGCAGCCGGTTGTTATCTGTCAGAGTGCAGGCACCGCTGATCCAATAAAGCCGGCCATCATTTTCGACAATTTATTATGTCGCCGATGCGACGTGGCCCGTGTTACTCCCGCGTAATCCCGCGCCCTTTCCCGGCTAATTGTATCGAAATTATTTAATGTACGACACAAGATTTCCGATCGATATTTATTGCCGTGACACAGTTCCGGAACTCGATTTTTGCTCACTCGATTAAGGATTACGGTTGTTCCAAAGGGCGCGTTACATTTAATACTTTGAGTGCAGCGTTGCTCGGCGTGTTAAATGTGAACACGTGCATTTACGTTAGACGCTCGTTTGGCAGCTTCGTATGTTCGTGTTGAAAGAAGAGACGTGTAACGAAAAAGGAACTTGACAAAGTCTAAACAGTGAAGTCGAAAGGGTCACGCAGGGAAACAGGGAAGAACAATCTCCGCGAGGAAAAAGATAATATCAATAACGAGAGATAGCCTGTAGAAAGTGTAGCCAGTCCGGCCCAGAAAAGACGCAATTTACGTTTTACTTAAACCCGCTCAATTTCCCGAAGGAAATAAGTCCAGTTGCCGTGGCTACGAACGGCTAAAATATACAGACTGCTTTATGGCTGCCTTTGAAATCGACCTATAAATCCCCCGTGAATCAGTGGCCGTCGACGGTTGGTTTAAGGCAAAGCGGAGGGAGAGAGCACGGTTTAATCCGCGAACAGGAAACGTTGTCGGCTGGATGCTCGAGGAGGAGAACAGGCGAGGGAAAGAAAGAGGAACGACGAGAGAGAGCAAAGTGTCCGGCTGTTTCTTTTCCCCTTTTCTGTATGAAAATAAATCCACCCCGCGGAAGGCGTACGTCGATCATCGTATTGTGGCACCCGACCAGTCGATCCCGCCAATCCGATTACTGACCACAAGTGGATCCAGAGCAAGCTATTATGTCACCCAGCAGCCCCTGCCGACCTCTTAGCAGCCTCAGACACCCTTCGTCTTTGACTGCCGCCTAACCGCTGGAATCTGCCCGTTTACGAGCTGTCCTCTCAACGAGATCCGAGAGCACCGGTAATTTCATGCCTTTTAGCTACTCCCAGCATGGGACCACCTAGCGGGTCGCCTCCGCCACCCCTGGCGAACAAATTCCCTTGTTTTCTGGACCGAACTTGGAAGGTTTCACAAGCTGGAACGATTTTATCGCTCTTCGTTGGGTAGACAGTGTCTGCTTTGCACTTCGAGCTTGAACGGTTCCTCAAATCCACTAGCTTTTCTCTACTTTAAAGTTTCACGCAATATAATATCGATAAACTATCGATATTATACGATAAAATTGACAACAGTTCTCTGTTTCACCCAAGCAGCTGCAAAAAATAAATTAACAAACTATGCGACGTTAACCCTCCGTTCCTTCAACAGAATTTTAAACTGAAAAGCAAATACGATGGCGTGCACCCTCTTTCGTGAAAAAAGAGTAACATTTTCCGGATAGTATTACAAATTTTTCAAACAACGCGGGATCGAATCGACTCGCGGACTCGCGCGAACGATCCTGTTCGACAAACGATACACCCTGCTACCTGCGCGGCCATTTTTCTCCATAAATCCGCGCGGAACGGATACGCCTCGACGCGGCGACGATTTTTCGCGCAGAGCCGCGCTTCTATCGAGCGCGACAACGGGAACTGTGTCAACGTACGCGCACTTGAAACTTTCGAACCTTTCACGGTCGATTCTTTGATCCAGCTGCGAGCGCGCGATGGGGCCTCGCTTTTTGCCAACGACACCGACGACCACGATAGCCAGCTCTATCGGAGGCTCGCAGAGCGATCGTAATTGAATTTTTGCGCTGGCTCTGGCTTTGCTCGGGTCTAGCTGTAAGCCAGTTATTCGATCGTCATTACAAAAGCCACGCGCGCGCGCGCGCTGGCTACCAATTTATAATCGTTCCGTGCCGTTGCGTGAAAATCGTTAATGAAAATCGCGATAGATTCTCCGCGATGAAAGGGTCCTTCCTGAGACGCACTGTACGGTGTTCGTCGCTGTTCCTTGGTTGAAAAACGAAACGGACAAAACGTGGACGCGTGTGCTTTTCTGTTTCATGGATGCACCTTCGACCTCGCAGCTATCGAATCCTATTAACCCGTTCGCTGTTATCGGATATCTCGTAGCAAGTGTCTGGACCAAAACTGGGAACTAGAGATATCTCGTGGTAACCCATTCATTGGCAAGTACGAGGTATCTCGTAGCAGACGTTTGTATCAAGTAGTCGTACTTTGCGTTACAAGTTTGGATTGGTTGCGATTCGTCAGGCAATAAGTATTGTACGTGAATTGTTTCAGTGGGACTGGGTATGCGTGAAAACTTGGGATGAGAGTTCCATCCATGTTTGGATGGAACATAGAGTGACTGCGATCGAATTCGAGAGGCTGAGCTGTGAGAGAAGAGTGTTTGGAAACGAGTGACAGGATCGTGTAACTGCGTTTCAGGAACGCGAGTGTTTGAGGAATGGATGCATGGGGATGCAGGGTGAATCTTCGGGGTGAATGAGTACGGTTGCAAGCGAGCAACAAAAGAAGGAAGACTGTAGTTTAATAAAGTATTCATATAAATAAAAGCAATAATGCGGTCCCTTGACGCGTTGGCGCCACCCTCTTTCCAGGCACGCAGGTTTGGGCCTGAAGGCCACCAAAGAAGGGATGACGAGGCGCCTTCGCAGGACTTAACGATTCATAGAGAGATTTTGTAGCAATAGCGCGTTAAAACTCTCTTCAAAATTATAAACTTTCGAATCATAATTGACATTAGAATTATTTCTCCCGAGAAACATACTCCTAAAGCATAAACTTCAAATAAAACCATGGCGTCTACAGCAAAACGCTCTAAATTTGACTGACAGTGGAGTTAACCAGTCGAGCACGCTCGCGTATCCAAAAGTATCGATCATCGACGAGTTCGACATTGAACCAAGACAGTGGTCCCGTCTCCGACCCTTCTCGGAGTCCGTCTGCGTTTCAAGATCCTCTCGCACCCTTCGCCTTATCCTCCCCACCTCGACTTTCACCAGTTCACGAAACCTCGCCATTGAAATCCTCAACGGTGCATATTAATGCGGCCGCATAAATCCCGTCCTCTAACCGCTCCTCCTAGTTTACGAAGAGGAGAGGGAAGAGGCCACCCTCCAGTCTCCCAGCCCTTGGTCGTCTGTCTTGTTCACGCCACGGGGAGAACGAGCTCCACTTGATCGCTGCTTCAACGGATAATCGGGGCTTGAATACCCGAAACTCGCCTGTTCGAAGGATCCTCCGCAAGAAAGCTTCGCCGCCGTGTTTTCGTTCGGTTTGAGAAATGACGCGCTGACACCTTCGACGATACCTCGTTGACGACTGGCTGGAATCCCCAAGGTGGAACCAGAAGAGATGGCAGGACAGGTGTTTGTCGGGGTTTTCGACAAGCGCTGACTTTTTGGACTAACGAAGGGAGAGGCTGGGAGATCGATGTCGCGGATCTTTCTGGGACTTCATTTTGTTCGAATCTGTTGCTCGAGCGAAAGGGGGATGATGCGTGACGTGGTGTCGTGTTTGGCATCGTGAATAGAGACAACCCTTCTAGAACGCGGTATTCGTGTAACACTGAGCTAAAATTGAGACAGCTCTCCTAATTTTACTAAACTATATCTTGCCTTTTGCATTTATAAAATTTAATGCATTTATTTTATAACCATATGCATCAGAGTCTGGGGCTTTGAGAATGCAATTTTAACCCTTTGCGTTCGAGAGGTGAGTTAGTCGCCACGACGTTCCATATGGCAACTCAAGTTTTTCGTCGACTAAGTTTCGAAGCCGTACAAAAATGAATTTGGGAGGTGAAATTAGCTCGAGTGGAGACGAAATTGATTTTCAACTGTTGAGAAACGAGATCGATCGCATTCATGTAGAAATTAGTGATGGAGAAAATGATGCGCCATCGAAAAAGTCGTCGAGTGCAAAGGGTTAATACAACGCAGAACGAATCAAATTGATTTATCTTACTCTCTTTACTATATTTTACTTACTTTTGAGTTTCTTAAAGCGCAGTTTCCATTAAACGCGACACAAATTAATCGCGTTATAGAAGCATTGACTGTCCGTAACTCTCTCATTCGACTTCACTACCCCGCGTTAATTTCACGGACCTATACTACTTATACCAGCCTCGAGTAAACGAAAGACAAAACTGATTTCCTTGCTAAACAACAGACGCTGCGAGTAATCCAAACGTCGCGATTAAATTCGAAACATCTCATCGTTTAAATGGAGATCGATTCGGCTTGCACCGAGTCGACCTGAATCCGCGTTAATGATCGGCCGCCTCCGTGGCCAGGCGGCCGAATAAATCGTCACAACAATATTATTCATTGATGGCTCGATTAGAGAACCTCTAATTGCACGTCAACGAACGGCCAGCCAAATTGTTTTCGCTGTCGCGCCTCGCGCGGCCCGCTTTCGTCCGAACTAATGAGAATCTAAATCGATTTACGAGCGCGCAAATGAGTTCGTCCCGGTTGCGTTTCCGATACACGCGTTCACGTATACGCGTGTGCGTAGAAACGAAAAGGGTGGACGGTGTTTCGCGTCGAAAGTGCAACTTTTACCGGCTCCTGGCCGCGCGCTGCGAGACTTTGACAGCGTTCCGCTCGATACCGCGGAACCTGGTTAATATTCCATCGACTCGCGTCGTTCCCAACAAAAACCTATAGGTTGCGTTAATATTACTTCGTCCAGTTTTGGTAAACGGCGGTGGTTCCTGGGAATCTTGCGTTTCAATAACCTGCTCGACGCGGGGCGGTTTTTGTTCCAGCTTCCATCGTGAAACGTTACTCGCGGATGCGTTACAACGGGTTTCCGTGTAATAAACAACCGACGTATTAACAAGAGAGAAGCCTTTAGAACGGCCTGCGTAAAATCGAACGCAGCCATTTCGCGCGATGGAAACGAAAATAATTCAGTATCGAACAGTCCCTCGATTCCGGCTATTCAAATACCAAGGAAATTGAACCGCGCCCTGTCTGCCCATGGAACACTCGAAATCTACAAAGCAAACGTCAGCGCGCCGCGTAATCTTTCGAAAATCTTATCAGGGAACGATCGGGGCTGGACGCACGGTTTGAACAGAATATATCGAATCGGGGGCTCGCAAACAGGCGGTAATTCCTGGGACGATGGTTCTTCGAGCGAGCTGGACCCTTTGGCCCTGGGAATCCGGCGCCGGCGGAAATTCAGCGGGTCAGGAAACGCGGGATCCACGAGATTTGTTTGTACACGTTACACAGCAGACGTTGGCTCGTGGCTAATTGGGATTTCGTTCGCGGATACTCCGATTTGCATGTTATTATTGCGGCGATCGTCTGAACGCGCGTTACCGTCCGCCATGTTGGAAATGAAGGAGTCGAAGGTGCATTTTCGAGTAGTGAGAAAGTGTCCCATCTGCTGAAACATGGACGAGATCTTGAGCTACTCGTTTGGGTACAGAAACGTAAATTTAACTGAAAAGTTATGATATTTATAATATTAAAATGAATTCAGTGGGACGTTGATTATTTATTTTACCAAACGATGCGAAGCAACTGCTTTCGTGTAAAAGATGCTTCGTAAAGACTATTTGTTTAGTTTCAGAAACATAAATTTAACTGAAAAGTTATGATATTTATAATATTAAAATGAATTCAGTGGAACGTTGATTATTTATTTTACCAAACGATGCGAAGCAACTGCTTTCGCGTAAAAGATGCCTCGCAAAGACTATTTGTTTAGTTTCAGAAACATAAGTTTAACTGAAAAGTTATGATATTTATGATATTAAAATGAATTCAGTGGAACGTTGATTATTTATTTTGCCAAACGATGCGAAGCAACTGCTTTCGCGTAAAAGATGCTTCGCAAAGACTATTTGTTTAGTTTCAGAAACATAAGTTTAACTGAAAAGTTATGATATTTATGATATTAAAATGAATTCAGTGGAACGTTGATTATTTATTTTGCCAAACGATGCGAAGCAACTGCTTTCGCGTAAAAGATGCCTCGCAAAGACTATCGAAAACGAAGTATTCCGGGGACAATAATAATTCCCGTTCCTGTTTAATTTAACCAAAGAGTTCCTGAACAAGGAATTTCGTCGTCAGCAGCTCCGCGGCGTTTAAATTCCGGCGCATTTCGAATATAATACTTCTAAGTACTCTGCAAACGTTATCACGTCTGCGATTCAAAGTTGCAGAATCTACTCGAACAACGAGCAGCAGAACAGGCTACGTCAACGATGGAACACGTAACATTTGCAAAGCACTTGGACATCTGGATTTGTTGGAGGGTGCTATGGCCGTAGAATTGTTCGAGTAGGAAACGATACCCTCTCGCAACGCTTTACACCGGAAGCTTCTCTCACCGCCTCAAAAAGCTAACCCGGATGACCATCCAGCTGCGTTTGATTGTAAAAGTATACAAACTGAAATCCACTTCTCAGACGGGAGTCCATCCAAGTATGAGCTACCCTTATCCTTAACACTTTGAGACCTGGTCATTCGAATACAGCTGAGAACAGTATTCTGAAGGATTTTGACATATTTTATTATCTTTTTCTATGATCCATTTGATAATATTGTTCAATTTTTATGTTCGTGGTAATTTGCAATCCAAAGGATGTCATATGACGCTCAAAGTATTAACCAACTACGATAACAACTCTTCCACCCCCAAGTAATCTCAACAACTAATCCCAATTTCAATTACAAATTTATTCGTTCGAAATATGATAATAAAAGAAGAACTAGATTAAACCAACAAATGTTCCTACTCCAAATTCTATTAATTCTTTAATTTCACTGTTCGACCAATTTCCACCCCCGTCGCCATCGTTGATCAAGAGTGGAGAGCCAACTGAACGCGTTTCAGCGACGACCAAAAGCGTCGTTTCGCTGAACAATTCGTCGCGGCGTAGGAAACACGATTAAAATCAGGACTTCACGACCGTTCGATAGTCAATCCCTCTTAATCGTTGCTGGGAAGCCGTACGTCGTCGTCGCAGCGATATCAACGTCGCTTTCGGTTCCGCTTCCGATATCGACTCGTCGCGCAGTTACGGCTTCCGAAGTTCGCGAATTCCGCCGATCGAGCCGTCCTCTCGCATTCAGATTGACCCTATAAACCGTTCGACCGGGAAAATACGTTTCACCAGTCGAATTTGCGTCGACGGCCAATTAGACCGGCGATTTTTCAGCGTGCCCCGTATCTCGCCAGGCGTTTCCCGTTTCTGGAGGCTCACGGATATTAGATACGTCGATATGGGACGAGAATCGTCGACTATTCTTTCTACTCTTTCCTGCAGAATTCGTAGAATTTAATTCTGTATTTAAAATCATGAAGATTGTATGAAAATGTTGGGTTTCATGTTGCAAATTGCGCGTGCTAATGTGAAGTTTATCAATCTTAATAATTCTTGAAAATTCTGTATTTAAAATCATGAAGATTGTATGAAAATGTTGGGTTTCATATTGCAAATTGCGCGTGCTAATGTGAAGTTTATCATATTGCAAATTGCGAGTAACTTTAGGAAAACAGTGTCAACGTGAAGTTTATCAATCTCAATAATTTTTGAAAATTCTGTATTTAAAATCATGAAGATTGTATGAAAATGTTGACTTTCATATTGCAAATTGCGAGTAACTTTAGGAAAACAGTGTCAACGTGAAGTTTAAATGTAATTTTCGAAAATCCTGTACTTAAAATCAGGAAGATTGTACGAAAATGTTGACTTTCATATTGCAAACTGCGAGTAACTAGAAAATCAGTGCCAAAGTGAGGTTTATCAATCCCAATAATTCACGAAAATTAGTACCATCGCGATGAGAAGCTATTGATCAATTACGCTCCAAATGATCAATGCACATGAAATATAAAAATCGATTAATAAGATTAATTAGGTTGCTACGAGGTTAATTATAGGCTGATTAACCGGGTAATTATATTAATTAGCTAAATAGAACGATCGATATGTATTCTTTGCAAGAATTAACGCGATCTGCTTCCCAATAAAACTAATTGGACAACGAAGAACGAAAGCTGCAGATATTATTGTAAATAAAGAGCGCTGCGATAGAAACATTCCATCAGTGACGCAAATTATAAACTCGATTAATACTCAGAATACTTGTACTTACGCAGAAACCTTAAACGACACGAATCAACGCTGGTCCACAGTTTATTCGCAAGAACAACAGACGATCGTGGTCCTCAGCAACGTCTCAGAGCGCATCAGCTTCTTTGAACGACGAGCATGGAAGTGGTCTCGTAAGTCGCAAGCACGTTCAGCTCACAAATCTGAAAAAGAAGCGCGCGATTAAATTCGAGAAACCTCCTCGAGCTTCGAAGGGAGCGAAGAGATTGTGGAGCTTCGTTAATTTGTTTTTCATCAAATTCGCCCTTCTATTTTCTTCGTCAAAGTGCAATTTTTAACGTTCCACGCTCGCGCGATCCACGCTGTTCCACTCGTTACCCGTCGATCGGCCGCTAATTATGAATCTCGCCGGATTTTCGCGCACCGACCGATCCCTCGGCTAAAACTACCGAGTCCCTGTGACACGCGAGCCCGTGCAACGCGAACGGGCGTTAATTAAAACGCTTAGTAAACCTCGTTATCGAACAAGTCGTTAGCAACTTTGCTGTCTGTCGATGTTCGCCCCGTGGCGGCCCACGCGGGCACCCCTCTCGTAGGTCCACTCTTATTTTCAACGATATCATAAGCCGATCCTCGCGTAAGCTCCAAGTCGGCCGTTTCGCGTTCCCGTTAATTACCACGCCGGAGATCGCTCGTTTCATTTTACGGCTGGCGATCACGAAAGTTTTAATTGTGTCCAGAATTATGCCTCGCGTGGTATTTCCGTCGAATCTCGAACGGCTCGTAAAACTGTTCACCGTCGACACGTCGAAACGTCCGCGCCAGAAATGTGTGTTCCTTAATCGTTTGGGCTCGGTTCGTTCTTACGCGTTGGCGATAGAGACCATTGCTGAGATATCTTTGAGTAATATTTTAGTTATAGTTTATAAGGTCGACGTTTCGAAGCGATAGAAAATTTTTATTTTAATAGAGAACTTGAGGAAACGCATTTCTGAGAAAGTTGTGGTGAAATAAGTTTAACCCTTTGGACTCGGTTCATTCTCAGATATTGGCGATAGAGACTATTGCTGAGATATCTTTGAGTAATACTTTAGTTATAGTTTCTATTGCCAATGTTTCTCAGCGATAGAAAATTTCTATTTCAATAGAGAACTTGAAGAAACTTGCATTTCTGAGAAAGTTGTGGTGAAATAAGTTTAACCCTTTGGACTCGGTTCATTCTCAGACATTGGCGATAGAGACCATTGCTGAGATATCTTTGAGTAATACTTTAGTTATAGTTTCTAAGGTCAACGTTTCGAAGCGATAGAAAATTTCTATTTCGATGGAGAACTTGAGGAAACTTGCATTTCTGAGAAAGTTGTGGTGGAATAAGTTTAAATCTTTGCACTTGGCTAAATCTCAGACGTTGGCGATAGAGACTATTGCTAAGATATCTTTGACCGATATTTTAGCAACAGAAAACTTCCACCTAGAATGCATTCCTCGAAAAGCTGCGATGGAATAAGTTTAACATTCGCAATCACTAATCAATGTCTCCTCAGAGAATTAATATCCATAAATTAAGCCTACAGCCTTCTCATTTCACAGAAGATTGCAAGTAATATTAACCAGAACAAGAATTGGCCACATCAACCTCACTCACTCCTATCTCATTCAAAAAGTAAACAAACGAACCTGCAACAGATGCATCACAGTGAACTCAATCGACCACATCATTGTGTCTCGCATGAAGTATCGAAGAGAAAGAAGGGAACACCAAACAAACAATGATCTCAAGGTAACAACAAAAACAGTCCACTCGTGCGTTGTCTTCAAATTCCTAAAGAAATAAATACACTGTACCAAATCTGACCACCTGCCCACGATGAGAAAACAACAGTCATTCATCCGTAAATTTCAAGTAGCTGCCAATGAGCCAATCGAGTCGAGGCAACTCTAAAACCACGACAAAATAAAGAAAAGAAAAATGTACATTTCCACGAACTTGTAAATCGCAACAGCAATGAAAGACGATGCCAAATAAACCTCAAAGACATCACTCATCCATAATTTTCAAGTAGTCACTAATAATCTAATCGAGTCGACGCAACTCTAAAACCGCACCAAAGTGAACAAAAGAAAAAATGTACATTTCCACGAACTTGTAAATTGCAACAGCAATGAAAGACGATACCAAATAAAAAACATCACTCATCCATAACTTTCAAGTAGTCGCTAAGAACCTAATCGAGTCGACGCAACTCTAAAACCGCACCAAAGTGAACAAAAGAAAAAATGTATATTTCCACGAACTTGTAAATTGCAACAGCAATGAAAGACGATGCCAAATAAACCTCAAAGACATCACTCATCCATAACTTTCAAGTAGTCGCTAAGAACCTAATCGAGTCGACGCAACTCTAAAACCGCAACAAAGTGAACAAAAGAAAAAATGTACATTTCCACGAACTTGTAAATCGCAACAGAAATGAAAGACGATACCAAATAAACATCAAAGACATCGCTCATCCATAACTTTCAAGTAGTCATTAATAATCTAATCGAGACGACGCAACTCTAAAACCGCACCAAAGTGAACAAAAGAAAAAATGTACATTTCCACGAACTTGTAAATTGCAACAGCAATGAAAGACGATACCAAATAAAAGACATCACTCATCCATAACTTTCAAGTAGTCGCTAATAACCTAATCGAGTCGACGCAACTCTAAAACCGCACCAAAGTGAACAAAAGAAAAAATGTACATTTCCACGAACTTGTAAATTGCAACAGCAATGAAAGACGATACCAAATAAACATCAAAGACAGCGATCCCCGTCGTTTGCCGCGTTTTTTCCGTTTCAATCGTTCCTAACGAAAGGAGAGCCCTCCTCTGTGCGAAACACTTCCGCGAGCCGCTCGTTTCTCGTTTTCCATCCGAAATATTTCGTCAACCAGACGAAACGGCCGTTACCATTGAGATTTATCGCGCTGGATCGTTTCGCCGGCCGTTAAAGTCGATGCTAAATCAAATCGCGGCGCGTAACTCGCGGCTGGCCGTGGAAAAGCGCGCCGTTTCTGAGCGGCCCCTTCGGAAAACGCCCAGCCTGGCCGATACGTCCATGAATTTTCATTTGCCCGGTTAATTTGAATCCACCATAAATC